>OY987298.1:87184692-88477817 GCA_963920635.1 Pseudeuparius sepicola | reverse complement strand
TGGAATGAGAGATTTATCTAAAACATTTCGTATTGTAAAGAAAAAAATGTTTATATTTTAACTGAAATAAAAATTCCATGATTATACTTTTTAGTTTTATTTATTCAACATTGTTCTTACTGAAAATTGATTCGCATTTTTGACATACATATTACCATAAATTTATAAGCAGACATACACTTAACAAAGTCTAAGAGGTGGCTACGTTCAGTCTCACTCTGTGTAGTCAAAACGTTACAGAGTAAAGGTTCGATTGTTGCAGACAAAGTGAATGCCTGGTCATCAGAAGGCAGTCTGGAAGAATGTCTTTGATTCGGGTCAACAAGAGAAACTTTGTAATTATTGACTTTTTGCAAAATAATTATTCTTCCTAAAAACCTTTAGTGATTCGATGACATTCTGTACATATTCTTCCAGACTGCCTTCTGACGGACCAGGGGTTCACTTTGGCCGCAACAATCGAACCTTTACTCAGTAAAATTTCGACTGCACAGTCATGTGCAACCCAATGTCGCCAACTCTGTCTTCCTCTTTTTGGCACCAAATAAATAGTTGAAAACATAACAATAACAAAAGATAGTATTTCTGCCCATCAAACTGAATAATTCGATGTTTCTGCCTCAAGCCTTAACCTAAAAGAAACATTATTCAAATTAAAAATGATATTAAAATAATTTAATAAAATTTACACAACTCAGTCTTCATCTGACGAACTATCCAATCGTCTTTTTCTTTTCTGTAAATTTATTAATTTCTCAAATTGATCGAGAAACCTATCTCGTCTGTTTTGAATTTCTAGAAGATCTTTTAGGGTATTAAATTCAGTTCTACGAGCTTCAGAATTTTCTGTATGTGTCTCCTTCATAAAATTTAATATAGTTGTTTGTGTTTAGGGGTTTAATACTTCTTTTCGAAGTAAAACGGTTTTTTATTTTGGCTGGGTCTCCTTTGCCCGTGCTGGGTTGCAGCTCATTATCAACAGTATCATTGTCACCGGCATCCATTGGGCCTTCATTGTAGCTTAATTCAGTTTCCAGGGTTTCTTCCTCTAAGCTATCTTGCAAGTTCTGAGGATCGACTCTGTCTTTGTAGCCTAGTATACTGTGAAGTTCATTAAAATATGTCGGCTCATTTTTCTTTCCTTCACCAGTTTTTTTCATATATCTTATGTGATTTACATATTGCTTTTGAAGGTTTGTGAACTTAACACGACATTTTTCTATTCCATCTCGACCATCACCAACATAGAATCCACCATTGTTCATTTTCTTTGCAATTTCACTCCAAATCTGACCTTTTATTGTTTTTTTGTCATTAAACATTGCACCATAATGCTGCCTTAACTCCAAAAAAAATTTTGTCGCGTTATGATCCCTCTGAAGGTTTTTTGCTAATCCACACCAAGATTTTTTCTGATTCTGTTGATTCTGATAAATTTTCAACATCACCATCGTTTGTAATATTGGAATAATTATGTTCAACACGAATAATTTCACTTTCACTGGGAGTGTCTTGGATAGACTGAACAATGAAAGTTCTGGCAGCTTCAAGATCTAAAATGATATGGCCAAGTTCTTAAATATTCCCGCATAAATTACAAATATCTATTTACCATTTAGTAAAATTTGTGCAGTCGAATAAGGCACTACTGCTATATAGTCCTCTCCTTTATTATTAAGGACAATTTCTACTTGTTCGTCTTGTTCTGATGTTAGGTCCATGTTCAAAATTTAATTCTAAAACTGATTGCAGCACACCTCAAGGACGCCAACACATCCACCTATAAATAGAAAGTAAAGAAAATAACATGTCTATTTATTTTAATCTAATTTGTAAAATTTACCGCATTATACGTAAGCTAGCACAATAATTATTTCTTTACTGAAATTCTCCGAAAAATGAAAAATCACAGAACAAAACCGGAATCGCTTTTGAGGTTAGGTACAAAACGGCAAAGGGTTAGGTTCATCCACAAAACCGCATATGTTACCGGTTACTGGTAACTCACGCCGCGAGCCGATTACAAAATCTGATATCGTGTTATAGAGCAATGACATCATTGCTTAAGTCATAACATCCTCCCCTATGATCGTTTGTTTCGCAAAAATACACCGGTTATTGAAATACGGTAATCGTTAATTACCGTTTGTAACACAATATCACGCTAAAAAATGCTTAAAAAATACACCGGTTATTGAAATACGGTAATCATTAATTACCGTTTGTAACACAATATCACGCTAAAAAATGCTTAAAAAATTTTGTCCATCAAAAGTGTAGACCCCCTAAATCCCCCCAAAATTATTTTTGCGGCATTTTTGAGGCAAAAAATGAATAGAGCGTGCCTAAAGGAACAGGGGTTTGAAAATTTTCAGAACATTTGGTGAGTAAATGTGGACACAGTTAAAAATAATCGATTTTTTTCACACAACTTACGATGGCTGTAGCTCAGAGGGGGTGCATTTTAGGATACATGTTTATAAGAAAAAAAAATGTTTGCCTCAAAAATACGCCCTTAAAATCTTTGTACTGAATTTTGAATCGCCCTGTATATACACTGTGTTAATTTGAAAAACTTGCCTCTTGTACTCTTGTCTCAGATTAGCCAGGATAGTCTGTGCTCTTATATTGTTAGATCTCGTGCTGTCTAAAGTGTAATGACATTCTCTAGGAATATGTCAGTTAGATGCTGAACGCGGAAAGTCGAAGGTGTGCTAACACTCCGTTATTGTCCCATCATCCAGGTAACCAGGTAAATTCATAAACTCAAAATTTTTTCGCCTCGTTACGTGGTAGTAGGGATAAATTGCCTCATTATTTAAACATACAGTATTTTTTTGCGTTTTCAACATATATGTACCTTCCTGATGATGTGGTTGAAATTATTGTATTTATGAATAAATCACCCTGTATAACAAGTAATAAGAAAATAATCGAAAAAAGGGGTTGCAATTTTTTTCACATCTAATATTTTCTTTTTCTAAAAATTAATAAAGCCAACCTTACAGTCGAAACTCCACAAACAGTTTATATTCTCAAAAAGAAACTGTAGATGTTTCAAACCACCAAGGGTTCATCTTCAGCAGCGAAATAATTCATTGTGAGTTATACAACGCTTCCAAGCACATTTTAAAAAAATTATATTATCAAAAATTCATAAGAAAACTTCAAAAGTTAAACGGAGTCGAGTTGTAAACATAAAATACCCAAAATTAAATATTAAAGCCACCAAAAGGCTTTAGAAAAGGTTCATAAAAATCTTCAAAAAAAACTTCACTCCAAGAAACCATTAAAGCAACAAATCACCGTCGTCAAATTAACATTTTAGTTTGTAACGTGAACGTTTTGGGGTTCCAAGGAACCAAAAAAGCATAGTTTAAATAAAAATTACAACGATCAGGTCACCATGACGCTAATGACAGCGTGAAATTTTCTTAACAAAAGTTGTTCACTACAAAATCACCTATGATATTATTTGTTTGAACATTTTCCTATCAGCAATAGTTTATTTCCGGTAGTGTCTCGAAGTTGGGCACAATGTCTCCTGGCAACTTGTAGCGCCTACGTACGTGCGCTATACCTTGCCTGTGCCTTGCAAAATTTCCCAAGTTTTTTTGATACCTGACTGTACTTTGACATATTATTATGTAGAGCCTGGACGAACTATATTAAAAACCCGAGCATGACGTCATATTTCATTGTTGTTTACGGACTGGGGTGGCGCTACTCGACAAAAAAATGGCGACTTATTACAGGTTATGCGGGCGTATTCGGGGTATTCTGTGGTTATTGGTATGTCAGATTCTGATGTTTAAAATGTCCCAAGTTTTAAATATACAGCTTTATTAAGATTTACCTTCTTTTTACGGAAACGAATTGTCTTTGCCTCCAGTATTTGGCAATTTTATCCTAATAACACAGTCTTTATAGGTATATTTGTTTGTGATAATATGAAATTTCCATGCACATGAAGAAAATGGTATGCATAAACCATTAGGTGAATTGGAGAAGAATATATAAACACTATTTTAGAATTATGGGATGATCTGATCAACCAGAAGCGAAAATTCTGGATATTATTTTGGAAGAGTATTTTGTAAGAATTAAAATAGAAAATTTTGTTTATAGCTCCAAAGCGAACCAATAGTCTTCCATATAAAGAAGAAACTGAAAAATCTAATGTGTTTTATGCTTACTTACACTACAACTAGCCATGGACTTCATTTCAAATCAAAAGGTACCAAATACTCTTGCTTGCTTGTTGGACTCGCTTTTCTTAAGAAAATGTATGGAAATATGCCATGTGACCTTGTCAAATTAGAGGGACATAAACTAATATTTTATTTTGATTATTATTAAATTCGTTGTAATTACAGACATATTTGCATGTTTTTATTTTATAAAAAAATTCTGCAACAATGGTGTTTTAACATTAATCCATGCTGTAAATTTGTTTCGTCGTGTGGCACCAGTAGCGATCGCTTGAAACAGCGCTATGCACAGGTCTTTAATATAGTGTTGGTCCAGGTAGCGCATAATAATTAATTGTATCGGCGCGTCGTAGTTTATGGTATAAGGACGAAAAGTTGAGTTTTTCGTACAGATGCAGACTTCACCGGCCGAGGCGCAGTCGAGGCTAGCAAACCCCAGTAGTACGAAAAACTACTTTTCGTCCCTGTATTATGCAATATTTTTTATTTGAATGTGCTTAGATGTACCTGTACATATTTAAAAACTAGAAAATCAAGATCAGAAATGATACTGTTTATTTTTCATTAAAATAAATCCTAGTTACCTATGAACTTCTAGTTGGCCATGGAACAGAGCAAACTACTGAACTGTCAATGTGCCTGAACAGAAATTCAATGTATACTTGAATGTTTGTTTGCACACAAAACAATCACTCATGGTTTGTCGCTAGCACAACGAAAGTACAAGTATACACTAAATTTATGTTCAGGCACATTGGCAGTTCAATAGTTTGTTCTGTTCCATGGCCGACTAGAAGTTCATAGGTAACTAGAATTTATTGTAATGAAAAATAAACAGTATCATTTCTGATCTTCATTTTCTACTTTTTGAAGTAGTTTTTCGTACTCCTGTGGTTCTCCAGCCTTGACTGCACCTCGGCCGGTGATGTATGCATCCGTCGGAAAAACTCAACTTTTCGTCCTTGTACCACGATGCACGGACACAATTAATTATTAGTCTTCCCCTGGACCAACACTATATTATATACCTGTGCATAGCGCTGTTTCAAGCAATCGCCACTGGTGCCATATGACGAAAAAAATCTACAGGGCGGTTTAATGTTAAAAACACCATTGTTGCATAATCTTTTATAAAATAAAAACATGCAAATGTATCTGTTACAACGAATTTGATATCCAAAATAAAATGCTTGCTTGTTATGTCCCCTCAATTTGACAAGTTTACATGGCATATGTCCATAGATTTTCTTAAGAAAAGCGACTCTAAAAGGCAAGCAAGAATATTTTTATACCTTTTGGTTTGAAATGAAGTCCATGACCAGTTGTAATGTTAATAATTATAAAGCACATATTAGATTTTTCAGTTTCTTCTTTTATATAGTGTATAGTGGTTCGTTTTGGGACTTTGAACAAATTTTTCTATCGTCATTCTTGCATACGTTGCAAAATACTCTTCCTACATATAATATCAAGAATTCTCGATTCTTTAACAGGTTGAACAGATCATTCCATAATATCAAAATAGTCTTTATTTTTCTGCAATTCACATAATGGTCTGTTTGTACCACCTTCTGCACATGCATGGAAATTTCATGTTTTCACAAACAATATCTACCTAAGAAAACTTTGTTCATATGACAAAACTACGAAATATTGACCTCAAGGAGAATTCGTTAGCATAAAAAGAATGTAAATAGTAACCAAGCTGGATTTTTAAAATATGCAACATCCTAAACGTCAGAAACTGTCATACCTATAACCATAGAATACCCCCTGATAACCTATGATATGAAAACAATGAAATATGACGTCATGCTCGGGTCTTTAATATAGTGGTGGTCCAGGCTTCACATAGTAATATGTCTAAGTACAGTCAGGTATAAAAAAAGCTTGGGAAATTTTGCAAGGTACAGGCACGGTACAGTGTGCGTACTTGGGAGCTCGAGGTGCCAGGAGACGTTGTGCGCAACTTTGAGACGCTACCGGAAAGAAACTATTGCTCATAGAAAAAAGTTGTTCAGACAAATGTCATAGGTGATTTTTTAGTGAACAACTATTGTTAACCATATTTCACGCTGTCATTCGTGAAGCAAGACACACTCTGGTGACGAAAGACGACAGAATGGCTACCCAGAGGAACAATGTCAGGCGCGTGACAAGAGAAAACTCCGGCGCCAAGTCATCCTGAACGCGTTTTTGCTAGTCATAAGTTTTTGCTTCTATATAACTTAACCTATCTCATGTAAAGCTTCTAAAAATTGAACGGGTGTTTACAGTCAACCTTCATGCACAAAACAATGAAGTTTGTAAGGCCAAGGATATCCCCATAACTTACTTAACATAGTATTGGAAGAAAAACTCGCCTTATATATTACTTGTTCGAACATAAGGCAAACACAGGAACATGAAGTTGTAACCAGAAAGGAAGACTTTCCTAACGGCTCCGACTAAGTATTTAAGCTGAAACCAGCTACAGCCACTACAAATTGTATTAATAAATATAATAGTTCAACTTAGTATTTATTCAATTTGGAGCTTTATATTGAACATACTTCATGATGCTCTTATAAGAAAAGCGTGAAAAAGGTCAATTTGCGAAATATGAAGCAAAGAAGCGCACAGAAAGAAACGTATATACTTATTGTCGGAAAGGTCTTTGTGGCATAAACAGATCCATTTAGTTTTAGTTGGGTTTCTCGCCACAGAAACCTGAACCAAACTTGTTAAAAGACAACTTTTTCAAGTTGTCAGGAAAATTCATAAATGCCTAGCATTAAAAGAATAAAACTTTGAACATTAACTCAAAAAGTAACTTCAATAACTTTGTTTTCTGAGCTTTCCGAGAATAACTCTTCCTCCTTTCTCAAAGATGTTGTCAAGTTAAAGTAAAATGGCAGAATGATAAAAGTCAAGTCAAAGTGTCATGAAAACAGAACAAATAACCTAGCCATCTGTCTGATATTATACCCTGTGTTGGATGTAATTATTTATACTAACTTCTTTTTGAATAACTGGTAGTAATATTCCACTGAACATTCAGTCCGTATTTCATAGAATAAATTCTGATTCCTTAATATTTCACCTATTTCCTACTTTTTCTTTGAGAATTGGTTGGGACCTATCCCACAAAATTCTATGATTATTATTAAAAGAGTGTTCACATATGTTTGATTTTGAAATTTGATTTTGCCTTATATAATTTGTAAGTTCTTTTAAACGAACTTTAAATGGCCTATAAGTCTCCCCAACATAGAACTTTCCACACTCCACAGTTAAAATAAGCTAGGCCAGACTGTCACAGGTCTTTGATATAAATATGGCATGGTATAGGTATAATAATTTAAGCAAAATATAGATAAGAGCAGTTGTAATGTCCAGACTATTATTATAAATCTCGAATTTGTTACCACAACGGTAGAAAAACAAACAAACTTAATGCACACAAAAATACCGCTAATAATGGGACACAACTCCTATATTGCATACAACCCCTAAAATAGTATAAAAATTGATTTTCCAAGACAAAGACAAACGAAAAATGTTCATTCAAACTCGTAACCATTCTAGTTTTGGCGAAGTTTACCTACAACACACTCGTGTGATGGTCCTGAAGTAACTTAAAATATGTATTGAACACTCCAAGAAAAATAGTGATAACAAAAGAAACATAAATTGTTTTAAAAAAATTTCGTCAGACTTTTTTACATAAAAAAAACCTGTAACAGTTGGTTTTCCTAAATGCGAAATATATTTATTATTTAAGTGGATTAAAGGTAATTAGTAAAATAAGTAGACTAGAATTAATCAATATTAATAGTGGGCAATACTAATCTTCATTTATTCGTACTCCATTCTACATATTTCTCTATGTCATTTTGTTTTTGTATTTATGTAGCAGCTTCCTCACAGTAGAATTCCTATAATAGATATCTATCATTTATTCGGTTCCATTCTTATGGCACTCATACTATATCCTTTCAATGAGTTTCTTTGACGGTTGAGATTTTGGCGCATGCTCACGACATTTCCATCCTTTTAAAACCGGTACCCAGCCGGTGGCCATTTCATTTTCTACCGCTGCCTTGTTCAAGAAAGTAGCGAACATCTTCGTGGCTGTCTCCAGGGCCTCAAAAACACCTAAGGTAATACAACTTCGACTAATCTTCTCCCTAAAACACATTTCTATTCATATTCTAAACTTTCAGGCTATTTTGGATGGAGATATCTACTAATTAACGAAAGACAGAGCCACATAGCACCGGCCTTCTTTTTTTATCGTATGTTCCTGTTCGATTCCACGTGTTGCCCGATTAGAAGAGGTACCTTTATTAATATCTAACTGGTATCAAGCCGTCCGAAGTGCAAAGCAAGACCGCAGACGGCCCCGCTGACGTCTAGGAGTTGCCTAGTAGTACTGGTGATAACTCGCCGCAAGGACCATTTTCCGAGATCATTCAATCTACGGTTCCTGGTAACCTTATGGGTTAGTCATCATGCATTTCAACCACTGCAACCTACTGTAAGTCATAGACAAATTGTGATTTTCTGTTTTCTTCGCCGTCCGCCAAAATTTGATGCCATCATTTTGTGTCTATTGGTTTTCGCATTACGAGGACCATTTATTAAGTTATACCTTAACCCTATTTTGGCAGTTATTTGTTTCACGTTATTTCCTACTTTATAATAAATTATTACAATTTATAAATTAAAACCATAATATAATATAACATCTTATGTAAGCTACGAAGTTGATCGATCAAATGAGTGGTACCAATTCATTATAAAATTTGTCTGATTTAATAATTTATTTGCATAAATACCTAGAGTAGGTACACTGTGATATATAAAAAGAAAACTTAAATGTGATATTTCTATATACAGTGTGTCCCAAATTCGATGCTCACCATTGGGATCTCGGTAACTACAAGAGATAGAGAGTCGGTTAAATGGGGAAAGTTTTAGACAATTTTATGGTCAATCTGATGCCGCTGAGAAACTGGGATCGTTTTCGAGTTATTACCAAAAAACCGAATTTTATCATTTTCGTTTTTCTTAAATATCTTAGAAACCGATGGTTTCTCAAAGACAGGACTTTGACATTATTAAGGCACTTTTGTCCAGCCTTTTAAGCGGTAATGTCAGTTTCTTTAAAAAAGTTTTCATTTTCGAGATATGACTCACAACTTTTGATTTTCTTATGGACGCCATCTTGGATTTTTACAAATTCGAAATCTCAGTTGTTGTTATTGTTATGAAGCCGTCAGTGTTTTGAGATATGTGTAAAAATGCCATTTAGTACTAGCGAAAAGGTGGATATGTACAATTATTGTTACACAAAAAACTATAGAAATAGTACAGTGGCAACAAGAGTTTATCATACATTATTCCCTGAAAGGCAGCAGCCTCACCGTTAAATTTTTCTTATATTGAGTAGGAATTTAGAACAACATGAGAGTTTTGTTGTGCCCAGACCGAAATATGGTTCCAATCGATTGCGCCAATAGATGTTGAAAACATTGAACAAAGTTTAATGCAGCACCGACGATTTCATTTCGAGAGATAAGTCGCAGAACTCTTTTGCCGAAAACGACTATTCATAGATACTTGACAAGAAATATCACCCCTATAAACCCGTGATAGTGCAAAAGTTAAGGCCGGGAAATACTGAACGCCGACTTGATTTCTGTCATTGGTTTAACAATCAGTGTGAAGTTATTGATAACTTTCCATTAAACATTTGCTGGACCGATGAAACAAGATTTCATAACAATGGCATTTTTAATAAACATAAGCACCATTACGGGGCTGTTAATAACCCATATGGTATTAAGGAATCCAGATCTCAACAAAAATTTGGATTCAATGTTTGGTTTGTTGCATTTGTTTTGACAGACTTGTCATGGCCTATACTTAGTATTAGGCAAAAAAACGCTTTTAAGTGTTACAACTAACGAAAAAATCATTAGTGTGACACATTATTGGAAAGAGAATTTCATGTAAATTTTGAATTTGTAAAAATCCAAGATAGCGTCCATAAGAAAATCAAAAGTTGTGAGTCATATCTCGAAAATGAAAACTTTCTTAAAGAAACTGACATTACCGCTTAAAAGGCTGGACAAAAGTGCCTTAATAATGTCCTGTCTTTGAGAAACCATCGGTTTCTAAGATATTTAAGAAAAACGAAAATGATAAAATTCGTTTTTTTGGTAATATTAATAACTCGAAAACGATCCCAGTTAGCCTTGATTTCTCAGCGGCATCAGATTGACCATAAAATTGTCTAAAACTTTCCCCATTTAACCGACTCGCTATCTCTTGTATTTACCGAGATCCCAATGGTGAGCATCGAATTTGGGACACACTGTATATATATATACTTATCCACGGCATCTTGTGACATCCGGTAAAAAGTGCGGCTCTGTGACATCCACACGAAGGAAACAAGTTAGCCCCAAAACAAAAATATGACTTTGAAAGTTTGAGGAGAGGATTCAATTAAGCTATTAACAATCAAACCATAAACGAAATGGAAAAATTAAATTTCCTATCTCTGTGAAGTCCGTCGTATATCTTATATACATTCTTACGTAAGGGTGCTTGCATCATCCGCCAAAACATTACGTATTTCGTGACATCCGTGCAGCGTTGCCACTTCACCGAATGTTGCACTACAATAACGGCGATAAATAAGCAGGTGGAAGGGCGGGGGCCGCTGCGGTGGCTAGTGATTAGTGAACTGTGGATTGTTTACTACGGTTCAACGCAGAGGCTGTTTGACATGCAGTAAGGTTTGCCTAAAAAGATATAATCTTTCTCTCGTAACAAACCTTACTGCAGCTCAACACAGGAGGGTGTTTAAACGTAGTAAACTTTGTCTGCAATTTCGCATTTTAACACACTTCCTAATCATTATTAGCATTACGTAAATTATAATATTATGTTATACTGGTTTATTAAGTAGTATTATTAGGTAGGTAATGTTTTGAGAGCAGAAATGATTGAAAATAAAATAAGTAGTAGGTACAAAATCAAACTAACATTTTATAAGCACAGGCACTTGAAACGAAAAAAAAATTAAATACCTATCTACGTTTAAAGGTGGCAGACAGCTACATTGTTTCAAAGAAATACTACAAATAAAGTAACAAGTAAAAAGACATAAAACCATTTAAAGACAATTTTGGGACAATTATTATTTGAAATGGATATAAATGTAGGACCGGAAAACTATTTATTTATTTTAAGGTGGAACTCGCAGTGTATTAAAGTATTAATTTTTGGACCCGTTTTTTCCGTTATTTTCCAACCAATTTTGATGATTTTTTTTTCATTGTATTTAGAAAAGTAATAGCAAGAGATTGATGGTTTTACCTTTTTGATATTCTGATTTATTTATTCAAAAATCGTATTTCTAGGCCGAAAAGCAAAATTCTAAAACCATCAATCGATCGGTACAACGTCTCTAAACAGTTTCCTTTTTTTAAATCGGCAATAAAGTGAAAAATGACAGTAAAAAATTGGATTTAGTGACATTTTCTTTCATTTTCTTCGGCTGGCGTACTCCCCTACGTATGGAACGCGGAGAGGGGCATCGCTGGGGTCGTACGTGACTTGTATCTCCTCTCTCTAGGCAGCGGACATCATAGGCGATGCAGTTTTTATTGCTTTTTAAAAAATATGATAATTTCGTCGTTCCAGAATTAGCTCAGGAAGTGGTTTGTCGGTTTAACAGCGATGGATTTCCGATATTTCGTGTATGCTTTGGTGTTATTATTGTGTTGTTTTGTTGATACGTTCTTTTTGAACATTTTGTTGTTTTGTTTTTGACATTGCCGCTGTTATTTTTGCTGTTAGTGTTGTTGTTTTGTTATCATATTGTTGACTTAACGTTGGCTATAAAAGGTCGCGAAGAGAACCGAAAAGCAGGAGGATTTCTGTTAGGAAAATTTTGCTATTGACTCAGGGCCTAGCCAGGGGAGGGGGGGCAAGGCAGGGCATTGCCCTGCCTGGCAATAAGTTTGCCCTGCCTGAGCCACAAGTTCACCGGTCACCTCACCAGGGCAGACTTCATGATGATTTTTCAATTGATTATACTTCTAGAATGTGCCGACTTCTCGAAGTATATTTTTCGTCTTCTTCAGGGCTAAAAATGCTAACTATAGTGTATATGATACAACAATAAATTACATAAACATATAACAACTATATAGGTACGCTTGGAAAGTTAGGATAACTTGAGAACAACCATAACTATGTGTACAAACAAGCGTAAAAGAAACAATACAAAAATACAGAGTACTCACCTATTCTATATCACAGATATTTAAGTCAATTATACAAAATTTCATAGAGCACATAGGTATCACAGGATAAAATGATACAGAAACGAAACCAAATCATTTGTTAGTCAAAGTTGGGGATCAATGTAGAAGGTAAATATATTTATGGTGGGGACGTCAACGAGAACAGGTATATAATTAGATTTTATTTCCCCAAAAAACCTCAGTATGTTACAACAAAAAATTAGTTCGGTAGATATCAAGTTATGGATTATTTTTTATTAATTTTTTTATAATTTAACTACTTATTTTACAGTTATATACTGGGTGTATTCATTTTACTACCTGTAACCATTATCTTTTACTTTTGCAAATTTGATGTATATATCGTTAACAGGCCTTTATAAATATTACTTAGACCTGCTACATCAGTTCTAAAATTCACCGTTGACTTTGTAGATATGTGAATCATCTCACTAATAGTTCTTTTATAATAATATGGCTCTCTGTCTAGAATCTTTACTTCATCAAAGTGAAAATCATGTTTTGTCAAAAAATGGTGCTGTGCTATGGCAGTTTTTTCAAATTTGTTTTTTTTCTCTCACGACAATTATATTGATGTTGGTAGACTCGATTTTTCAAATACTGTTTTGTAATACCAATGTAACACTTATTGCAATTTTTGCAATTGATTTGATGCACTAAATTGGAATTGACCATGTGAGGTGTTTTGTCAACATGATAATATAGATTTTACCTGTCTGACAGGATAAAGAGGGTGACTAGATTTAAACACCTTTTCTATTTTTTCTGACAAATTGCGGATATATGGAAACTTAAAATATAATGGATAGTTGTTTAATTTTAAAATAGATTTATTTTTTCTTTGTTTTGTTTGTGAAAATGAGGACTGCTGAGAGAGGCTGATCTACGTATTAAATTTTTAATAGTGCTAACTTTATGTGACTGTGGATGACCGGACAAATAATTCAGCACTCTCCCTGAGCTTGTTGGTTTGGTGTACCAGTTGGTGGACAATGTACCTACATGATCTCTGACAACCAAAACATCCAAAAACGGGAATTGATCATCAGATTCTGTTTCCATTGTAAATTGTATCTGTGGATGAAAATTGTTAATAGTCTAATTAAATTACGAAAAAAAAGACCCCTCGAGCTTGCATTAAATTGTAACTGGATGAAACAAATTGTATCTTATGTATTTTGATGCGCTCTGTCCAAAAAAATAAAAAATAAAATGTAGCCCCTGGTCGAAATTTTCTGAATTGGGAAAAACCGGGTTTTCCAAGTACTACCCCTATGGTAAAAATAAATGCACCAGTCGAAAGAGGAGGCAAAAATAGTTCGGAAATTCATATACCCATATTTTTAAGGCGTATTTCTCGCCGCCAGAGGCGCTTATACCAAAAAGTTGCTTTTTTCGTTTTTTGATCAGAACCATGAACACGAAATTCACGTTGAATTTGTGGCGAACTATAAGTGTAAGGCCACAATATGTAGTTTTTCGGAAATTTGCAAAAACCGGAAAGGGGAATTTTTTGAAATTCTTTCTCGTGCGATTTTGGCGCGGTTTTCCGGGACTATCAAAAAAAAAATTTTTTTGGTAGAAAGCTTACTTCACCTTTGGAAAGAACGCAAAAAAATACACAAAAAAGATACTGTAAATAATTTTTGAAAATTATTCCTAAGCCTGTGTGTAAGTTCCAACTTTAAGATAAGTTTGTTTTTTGTTCTCTAAAATCTGGTTTTTCGTGATTTCAAAAAAAAACTTGAAATACGAGAAGATATATATGCTAAACAAAAAATGCGTATTTTCTGGTTACCTTTCGAATGAGGTCGGGTGGCGAAATCTGTAATATTTTGCGAAAAATTTGCAAAACATCAATTTTTTGACCTACTGATTATTACGTATTTTGAGGCACTCTTGTAGATGGAAACAAAACTAAATTGCGCTAATGTCTGTAAGGTGCCCAAATTACGGAAAAGGTCGACAGAGTGCTTGTTCTTACTCGAAAAAATTGAAAATTTTGGATTTAAGAGAAAACCACTTTTGTTTTATGAGCAATTTCCTGAGACCAAAAAATGAGTATTTTTCGGATATATTTTGAATGTGATAGGTCGCATGCCCAAATCTGCAATAGTATGCAAAAATATGGCAAAAAGTTTTTTCTGAATTTTTTTCCCCATTTTTTCTCTCTTTCAGTAAATGGACAAGTCATTGTTATTCAACGAAATTTTCCTCCATTTAAAAGAAGACGGCAGAATATCTGGAAAGCAATGGCCTTTATCTCAACGAGAACCTGAACATTGACTTTTGGAATGATTGTCAATAGAAACCATTTTGTATACATTTCTCTGGCAATGTTCGGCACTCAAAGCGCGCAAATGGAATGCAAATTGCAAGATTTCTGTCTCCATAGCCTACTCATTTTTTTTTACTTAAACTGTTATCAGAGATAAATTTCCGTCGGGAACCGCTAATTTAATTTTCAAATGAACCAAATGTGTTCATTTATTTGTATTCTCTTTACATAACTCTTTTTAGATGAAAGTAGTTAACGACGTGAAAAATAGACTAGGTTTGTGTTCATCAAACCTTTGAAATTAAATCAACTTTGTACCAAGCTTGACATAATTTTTTAAACCAAATAGAGATTGTTTAAGAAATCAACTGGTTAGGTTAGGTAAAAATACAACTTTCAATAAATACATTTCAGTTGAAATGTTTGGAATTTTTTTACAAAAACACGCAAAAAGTTAAATGTTATCAAGGGTCTCTGAAAATTGGTATGTAGGCCAAAAATTGCAAAAGAAACAACTTTTTCTAATAACTTTTATCGAAAATGTGTCAAATAAAGCCGATTTTGGATAATTTTTGAAAAAAATGTCAATTTTGACAGATACCGCAAGTCACGTGGTCGACTCTTGTGACGTCATTTTCATCCTCTGACAAGCACAAATCAATGGCAAAGTCAAATTAACATTTTATCCAAAAATAAAAAAAATCCCTTATGGTGCCTGCTTCAATAGTGACACTGTACGATTTTTGGATCCCGCGGAGCGCGTGTAACGGGACTTTTGTCGGGGGAATTCTACAGACTTGTAACTTCGTACACATGTTGAGACGACATCCAATTTAGGTTTGCCCACCTTTCAGACCAACTAATTGAAAATTGCCAATTTTAGGCAACTTTTCCCAAAAACCATGTTTTTTTGGTACTTACACAATGAACAATGTCAGAAAAATAGACAAAATATTTTTGACGAATTTTCTATAACGTAGTGGTATTCTAGATACATTGAGGTACTAAAAAATAAAAAAATTCTAGTTATTGGGTGCATTTTTGGCATTTTTGTGCCATTTCAGATTTTCAAAAAAAAATTTTTGGGAAAAAAAATTATTTTAATTCTTTGATATCTTGGCCAATTATAGTCCGATTTCGGTAAAACTCATACAAACATAAGAATGGACATTCAAGAGTAGGCTCTGTCAGTGGCATTAAAAAATTTCAAATAGTTTGCCTGTTACAGGCAACCAATGAAATTAGGTAATGGGTACACTTTGCCCCTCCGCCATATGCCCAATTTTGGGATTTTTCTTGCGTCCCTCTGGATATCAATAGTCTCATCCCTTACATTCAAAACGCATTTTTGTTTCTTCAAATATCTTAATTTTTACCAAAGTTATGAAAACTTTAGTGTTCGAACATTCAAATTTTCGGCCTTCAGCACCCAATTTTTTCTCAAAATACTACATACATTTCAATCGTCTATATCTCGGGAACGGTGCCTCGGATCAAAAATTTTCAAGGGACATGAATATTGCCATTTTTCCTATGCTTTAAAATGGTGTAAACCCCATTTCAAAATATTGATTCGTTTCCAAGATACGCCTGCGCAAAATTGAAAAATGAACATAACCCCAAATTTGGGCAATTTCGACCCGGGGCTACATTTTTTTTTTTGCTTTTTTCGGAAAGACCGCCTCAAAATACATAGGATTCACTTTAATTCATAATGTTACAATTTTTTGCAAGCTTAAGTCCGTAATTTAATTCGACTATAAATATCTGTAGCAACTCAGATTAATGGTTTTTTGGAATGGCTAAAATTGTGTCATCAGCATACAGTTTTAAGAAAGGTACCTACTAGTGGAGCGAAATCGGGCTAAAAAGTCGCTCCGTTCTCAAAAATTTTTGTGGGTAGAACTAGATCAGACCCCATAGGTGTTGTTAAGTACATCACTCTGCATACGAAATGGCGATTTAAGACATTTTTTTGTGGTCGAGACCTTTTTTATTTCGAAAAAACGGAAATTGTGTTTTTTACGTTTCCATCGTCATATCTTTGAGAGTAGTGGAGCTATCGACTCGATTTTTTTTTAAATTGAAGTTAACATATGAGCGCTTACAACGAATGCCATTGTTATTGTCCAATATTGTTTATTAACCACTTTAAATAGCAACAAAATTGCAAGGTTATAAAAAGTGTAATGAAATTTTCACTAAGCGAGAAACTTTTTTATTTGTGGAAATTTTTATATACATGCTGCGAGGGAAATGTGCCCAAAACATAAAAGAAGTTTTTGGTAAAAAAAAATTACCTATAGCGCCTATAGTTTTTGAACTGTGAATTTTTTTGTGGCGCACGCTACTCACGTGGAACGCAAAATTAATCCCTTGCGTGAGAATATCCACGCGTGGCAGGCATGTCTCCACAACTAATGCGTAGTTTACATGCGCAAGTGAAACTATCACAAGTATAAATATCTTAGAGTACTTCCTAATAGTTTGCCAATGTAAACCCTCTCAGGGAGAACTCACTGCCATTGTAAACGATCTCTAAAAGACAAAGAGTAGGTAAGTCTCTGGGAGCGTTTACATAAACTATTTGGAAGTACTCTCAGATATACGACTTGTGGTAGTTTTAACTCTCCGTGTGGACCAGTGGCGCAACGAGCTCGTACCAACCAGGTGAAAAAGCGCTAAACACTGCTAGATAAAAACAATACTACAGAGAAAACATATCATGGTGATGTAACTTTACAATTTCCAATGCCTCAGTTAAATTATCTGTCCTTAAAATTTCTAAAAAATTTCGCCTGCGGCGCATTTTAAGAAACGAACACCTGCTTTTAATTCCAACTTTAAAAATCAATAATCATTATGAACCCACCAGGAAATAAATTTAAAATTAGATTGTAGATTCCTATCTATATTCTACATTTGGCCCTTTGAGGGGACATGTTACTTTATAGGATGTGGCAATAAATTTATAGGCACTAACTTATATTTTTACTTCCACATCATTCAAGGAATTCTCTCTCGGGCTTTTACGTAAAAGAAAAAAAGAGTACCTAATACTTCTTACATTTACTGCATAGTTAAATTATTATTATGGTTCGATAGTTAAAAAAGAAAAAAATACAATCAGTTGACTTGCATAATATGTTTTGCTAATACCTATTAGGTTCATTAATTATTTTTAGTTCATTAAAATGTTTGACTTTGAAAATTTGAAAATTTTCGCCTGCGGCGCAATTCTTGACAATAAAGATTGGACTACTTTTTCCCATCGACAAAGTGTATGTACGATCCTGTAGGTACGCTGTATTTATCACTCCAAACCGATTGATATTGAAAAGCTAGGTAATTACTTTGTTCTCTCAAAAAAGCCAAAGACCATACCCTCGACTATGCTCAATTTTTTCAAATTAAGGTTATACAGCGTTGCTCACTTTTATTATTATTATTATTAAGTAATTCTACACAAAAATATTAGTAACATTGTCAACCAGCCCCCCCTGACAATAATTTCTGGTTGCGCCACTGGTGTGGACTATTCTATAACAGATCACTGGTAAAATTAATTATTAATTTTAGACCAAATAATGTGGGTTCAACCAGACCAATAAAATAAAATAAGAAATAAAATAACCAAATAGTTGATTTTTGGCAATTTTTGAGCAGTAATTACAGTTGCCAGATGAACAAACAACCACCTGCTTATTTTATGTATCTGTTTAAAGTCACCATTTATTTAATGAACTGCAAAATAAACATTTTTTTATATTGATTTTTTATAATAATATTAAATTTGCACTTTTTCGCATTACACTTTTTGTCGGAACAAAAAGGATTAAGCTTTGGCGTACAATCTTTGGTATGGATCCTTGAGATGAAAATATGCGAATTCAATTGTCGTTTACTGAAGTCTATATCCATAAGATCCAGGATCTTCAAGCTGCAACTTCGCAACGTTACTTGAATACCATCTTTTTTACTGTACGTGCACCTGCAATTGCCAATAATGAAACAATCCAATATATAATTTCAAACTTGTAATACCTCAAAAAATGTTGATTATATAATATATAATTTCAAACTTGTAATACCTCAAAAAATGTTAGTAGGGGAAAATTCGTAAGAAGATTTGGTGGCCATTGCTAGGCGTAAATCGTTTAGTGACTTGGCTTCATTTTTATATTTACTTATATAATAAAAGAACATATTTCGTACCTTCTGTGACAATTTTTCAAGCACATTTATATTCTTCTGTAGAACTTGAAAAGCGTTTTTTTTTTTAATTTTCTAAAATGCGCTTCTAGTATCGCATCCCGTGAAACGATGCATCTTCGAAAAAGTCTGCCCTAATTTTTGTACAATTTTGTTTATGGAAATGAAATGTTTATTTATTTTATAGATTTTAGATTTTAACGTGCATAGTAGTAGATAGGTGCATACGTTTCGTGACTTTTTAAAATCACGCAAAAACAAAGAGCTGTAAACATAAAAATGTGGCCATAGTCACTAAACGCAATGGCCACCAAATCTAATAAACCTTCTTCGATCTTCCCCCTACTGATTGTGCTTTTTATCAACATTTTTTGAGGTATTACTAGTTTGAAATTATATATTGGATTGTTTAATTATTGGCAGTTGCAGGTGCCCGTAGCAGTTAAATATATTCAAGTAATGTTGCGAAGTCACAACTTGAAGATCCTGGATCTTATGGATGGACTTCAGTAAACGACAACTGGCTTCCCATATATTTTCTTCCCAAGAATCCATACCACACATTGTACGCCAAAGTTTAAGCGTTTTTGTTTCGACAAAAACTGTAATACGAAAAATTGCAACTGTATCTGTATGATAAATAAAATAAGCAGGTGGTGGTTTGTTCATCTGCGGCAACTGTAATAATTACTGCTCAAAAATTGCCAAAAAATCAACTATTTGGTTATTTTCTTTTTTTTTGGTCTGCTTGAACCCACATTATTTGGTCTAAAATTATTAATTTATTTTACCAGCGATCTGTTATAGCAGAATAGTCCACACGGAGAGGTAAAACTATCACAAGTCGTATATCTGATGAGAGTACTTCCAAATAGTTTATGTAAACGCTCCCAGAGACGTACCAATTTCATTACACTTTTTATAACATTGCAATTTTCAAAGCCAGTTATATTGAGTATTAAAAATTTATAAATTATTCATATTTATTTACCTCCGAAAAAGGCCGTTGCTGATGCAACACAAAAGAGCAAAAGCACTATTAGAAATATCTACTAAAAACTTTTATCATATATCATAACCAGTAACCAGAATTTAAAGTTGGAGTGGAGGCTAATTATTTTAAAAAAGTCGTTCGGTAATATTTACGGCAAAACTATTGTTTTAAAATAAATTTTATTTAGAAATAAATACTACGCGGCAGATCTTTGGGGGGGCTAAAGGCCCAAGCCCCCCCCCCCCTGGTCCACTGATCATAACGCACAAAAATCACCAGTCACCTTCATGACCGCACTTCCCGAGTTTATTGCCTAAGCCGCGTGCCGTTCCTTAGAACATCAGAAGCGATAGGAAAATAACGCGATGCGACCGCTATTCTTACGGTGTTGTCAAATTTCGGATGCCACTTAATCTAACGTGTAAGAACTAATATACACCAGAAACGTTCTGGATGTCACGAGTCGATGGAGTAAAATGATCCAGAGTATATTTAATATACAAAACCGCGCAACTCGCGCGCCACCTGGTATATATACACCGGAACTAAAAATATACAAAATTTTTACAACAACGCATTTTGACATCCGGCCAGAATTCGTAGGGTACGATTCTACAAACATTATAACACGATTAGCATTGGAAAACGTTGTGACATCCGATTTTGGATCTCACAGCGTCGATGGATGTCACAGCTCCGGTGAGATTTTTACGTTTTGATGTCACAACGTATGGTGGTCGAATCTATAAATATATATATATATATATATATATATATATATATATATATATAGAGCATCACTGGGCGTCCAGTCTAAAAACGTTCTCACGCGGCGTCCGGCCATATACGCCCTGTATTTCGAGAATTTATTTAAGAGTTCACTTGGCACATAATTTATTTGTAGGTTTACTGAGCGTCCAACGTAAAAAAATGAAAACCATTGCATATTATATCCGCTTCACAACGATTAAAGAAGTTTTTTTAAATGCCATGTATTTTCAGAAACCATTGTAGGGTTCATGTGGCGCTTCCAATATTTTAATGCAATGTTTCATATCCTCTAAGCGCCAGAGAATTAAGCAGAGGCTATCGTTATAACCTTAGACGACTATTCTCTTTGAGATATTGATAATTTGGATTTAAATTTAAATGTAGATCATTGAGAGTAGTTATAAATAAAATACTTACTTTAAAAATTAGAATAAGGATGTAAGATTAGTGAGTGTGAAAGTATTTACATACAAAAAAAAGCGGTAATGGGCAAGCACTCAAAAACAACAAAAAAGTAGTAACCGTATACAAGTGTTTTGTGCTATTTGGCAATCATCAGTTCGGTGTAACGTATGAGAGATATGCAGATATTATGTAGATTCCCACGTAGGTCGCTTTAGCAGCCTTCGTGGCGACGTTAGTACAAGCCACAAATCCAGGAGATGTGCTGACTGAAACTGTAAATGTGCTGTTGGCTCCTGCCTGGACTTCCATTTGTTGCTTCCCAAATCATGTCTATCTTTTTGATTTGGTTCACGTTGACTAATAAGCTACCCAAGTAACATTTTAAGTTATAATTATTTATCTTAAGGCCAAATAGTTGTATTAGGGTTATAAAATTGTCGCTTAGGGTAGACAAAATAACTATAGGTCTTATAGTAGGTAGTTGCTAGGATGTTATTTACTCGGTGAAAGTAATTGTTCTATAAAAGTCTTATAACAGGCATAACATGGTTACTTTAACGTCAACATTATATAGTCTTTCAAAGGTTATTATAAGGTTGTAAAGAGATCTCCGTCGTTGAGAATACAACAACTTTTACGACTTTAGAAATATAGATGTATGACGGTTGTAAAGAAAATAATTTGACCACATTAAAACTTGGTGGAGCTATAGTCGTATAAAGACGATTTAAATATATATTATAAGACATCAGTAAGTGGAAGTCATAGATGTTGTAGAATAGTCTTAAGCAAGATCTTAATACAACATAGAAATGAGAACATGACGGTAAGAAAGTAGTGCACATGCGCGTTAATATTAATTTTAACCTCAATATGACCTCAGTAAGTGGTAATTTTAATAAAATACCTTTATACGACTTTCGTAGGGTCATTAGTAAAATTGAGACTTAATTTATTGTATCATAATATGTATCATATTATGATGTGCCATATATCATACAGTAAATGTAATGCAGTAATAAATATCTACAGTATAAGCATATCAGCATCTGTTAAAAATTATTATGAGTTTTACAAAAGACTGGGCAAATACAAATGCTCAGGAAGTTATAGACGAGCAGTTACAAAAATTTGGAATTAAATCAGTTTTGTCATACAAATCTTTATTTTTTTATATAACTACTACTAGCACTACTATGAACTTGACGAGGCACCTACCCCGGACTGCAGAAATTTCTAAAAACAGACCTCCACGCGCATGCGCATATAAATACTTATTCTGTAATTTTGATTTTAGTTTTAGTCGATTTATAACCTCTTAATAGTCGTTTGACAGTTTTAGAACTATTTATGACCTCTTAGTAGTTTGACTGAAGTTTTACAACTACTAAGTCATATAAGCACCGTCGGCCATGTTTGCCATCAATTCAGTTAAATAGGACAACCATGTTTGTCTTACGAAAGTGGCAAAACTTCGAATTTAATTTGTGGGCACAAATAATAGAAATTTGAGTGGAAAACATGTATTTTCGACATATCGAACTATCCTGTACAACTGAAGCACTTTAAATTTTAATTTAAAGCACGTTCATATTTTACATTTTTTCTTTCATTTCCTTTAATTTCCATTATTTTAAAGGCGCGTTGTAAATTTTCGAGCTATATTTATAATTTACACAGTAAATAAAAATTCTCAATAGATTCCGTTGAGTACAATTGTCAAAAACCGAGATATTTTATTGCATAATATCACCAACGTATAATTTCGTTTTTGCCACTTACGGCCGAGACAGAATGAAATGTCTTCGTATTACAAGCAAACACTGCACAATATAACACTACGTTCCATATTTACGACCAATTGGTAATAGGAAGGTATTATAATAGAGATCTTCACAACTTTAGAGCTACTTCTTTATGACGTTAAGGTATCTTTGAATTTACACGACCTAATGGACTTATAAAACTCATATCCAATTAAGTCAGATAAAAGTTGTATGAAAAGTCATGAAAACTCGTTTTCAACCGTCCATATTCAGTCATAAAGGAGTTGTAAAAAGGACGATACGTCTATAGACAAGTTGTATTATTGGTCGCAACAACGTCTTCACGTGTTTTATGCAACATTAAATGTTACTTGGGTACCCTAGGCGGACGGTTGTGTGAGTAAACCGCATAAAAAAATCTGGTATCCGAGCAAACCGAAACCGAAAACTTGAATTTTAAAATTAAATTGCAAAAGAACCTATTAGTGGAGCGAAATCAAGCTAAAAAGTCGTCAAAAATTTTTTTCAAGGTAGAACTAGATCAGACCCTATAGGTGTTGTTAAGTACATCACTTTGTATACGAAATGGCGATTTACGAAATTTTTTTGTGGTCGAGACCATTTTTATTTCGGAAAAACTGTCAAAATTGGCAATTTACGGAAAATGTGAAAATGTTTTTTTACGTTTCCATCGTCATATCTTTAAGAATAGTGGAGCTATATATATTTTTTTAAATTGAAGCTAACATAATATGAGCGCTTACAACGAATGCCATTGTTGTTGTCCAATATTGTTTATTAACCACTTTAAATAGCAACAAAATTGCAAGGTTATAAAAAGTGTAATGAAATTTTCACTAAGCGAGAAACTTTTTTGTTTGTGGAATTTTTTATCTACATGCTGCGAGAGAAATGTGCCCACAACATAAAAGAAGTTCTTGGTAAAAAAATTACCTATAGCGCCTATAGTTTTTGAACTGTGCATTTTTTGTGGCGGGCGCTACTCACGTGGAACGCAAAATTAATCCCTTGAGAATATGCACGCGTGGCAGGCATGTCTCAACAACTAATGCGTAGTTTACATGCGCAAGTGAAACTACCAAAAGTATATATATCTGAGAGTAGTTCCTAATAGTTTGCCAATGTAAACCCTCTCAGGGAGAACTCTCTGCTATAAAAGAGCAGGTACGTCTCTGGGAGCATTTACATAAACTATTTGGAACTACTCTTAGATATACGGCTTGTGATAATTTTACCTCTCCGTGTAGCATGTAGACTATTCTATAACAGATCGCTAGTAAAATAAATTGATAATTTTAGACCAAATAATGTGGGTTCAAGCAGACCAATAAAATAAAATAAGAAATAAAATAACCAAAATTGTTAATTTTTGGCAATTTTTGAGCAGTAATTACAGTTGCCGCAGGTGAACAAACAACCACCTGCTTATTTTATTTATCATACAGATACAGTTGCAATTTTTAGTATTACAGTTTTTGTCGAAACAAAAACGCTTAAACTTTGGCGGTGGTATGGATTCTTGAGAGGAAAATATATGTGAAGCCAGTTTAGGTGTACTGGAGTCCATCCATAAGATCCAGGATCTTCAAGTTGTGACTTCGCAACATTATTTGAATACCATATTTTTAACTGCTACGGGCACCTGCAACTGCCAATAATTAAACAATCCAAAAATAATTATTTTGAAACTAGCAATACCTCAAAAAATGTTGATAAAAAGCACAATTCTGGCCACCAAATCTAATAAACCTTCTTACGAACTTCTCCCTACTGACTACTGACTGTGCTTTTTATCAACATTTTTTTTAGGTATTACAAAAGTTTGAAATTATATTATATTGGATTGTTTCATTATTGGCAGTTGCAGGTGCACACAGCAGTTAAAAAGATGGTATTCAAGTAACGTTGTGAAGTTGCAACTTGAAGATCCTGGATCTTATGGATATAGACTTCAGTAAACGACAATTGAATTCGCACATTTTTATCTCAAGAATCCATACCAAACATTGTATGCCAAAGCTTAAGCCTTTTTGTTCCGAAAAAGTGCAACTGCATATCAAGGAAAGACTGAAATGCTGTGATCAATGTAAATGTGGCAAGTGCAATAATAGTGATAGTAATGTAGAAAATACCGAAGATGAGTCTGTTGATAACGTGAAAGAGATTTTTTTAATATTTATTTTATACCTATATTTAGGTGCTATGATATACTATAGGTGCAGCATGCACAAAGATTTAATTATTATAAAAAATCAATATAAAAAAATGTTTATTTTGCAGTTCATTAAATAAATGGTGACTTTAATAAGATACATAAAATAAGCAGGTGGTTGTTTGTTCACCTGGCTACTGTAATTACTGCTCAAAAATTGCCAAAAATCAACCATTTGGTTATTTTATTTCTTATTTTATTGGTCTGCTTGAACCCACATTATTTGGTCCAAAATTATTAATTTATTTTAGCAGCGATCTGTTATAGAATAGTCTACACGGAGAGGTAAAACTATCACAAGTCGTATATCTGAGAGTACTTCCAAATAGTTTATGTAAACGCTCGCAGAGACGTACCTACTCTTTTAGAGTTCGTTTACAATTCTCCCTGAGAGGGTTTACATTGGCAAACTATTAGGAAGTACTCTAAGATATTTTTATACTTGTAATAGTTTCACTTGCGCATGTAAACTACGCATTAGTTGTTAGTTGTTGACACATGCCTGCCACGCGTGGATATTATCACCAAGGGATTAATTTTGCGTTCCACGTGAGTAGCGCAGGCCACAAAAAAAATGACAGTTCAAAAACTATAGGCGCTATAGGTAATTTTTTTTACCAAAAACTTGTTTCATGTTTTGGGCACATTTCCCTAGCAGCATGTAGGTATATAAAAACTTCCACAAATTAACAAGTTTCTCGCTTAGTGAAAATTTCATTACACTTTTTATAACCTTGCAATTTTGCTGCTATTTAAAGTGGTTAATAAACAATATTGGACAACAACAATATGGCATTCTTTGTAAGCGCTCATATGTTAAAAAAATCAATTTTAAAAAAAATCGAGTCGATAGCTCCACTATTCTCAAAGATATGACGATGGAAACGTAAAAAACACAATTTCCGTAAATTGCCAATTTTGACAGTTTTTTCGAAATAAAAAAGGTCTCTTAGTTCTACCCTCAAAAAAAATTTTCTAGAACGGAGCGACTTTTTAGCCCGATTTCGCTCCACTATATCAGAAATATCAACACCCGTTATTTATTCTTGCTAGTCAACAAATAATAAACAATTGAAGCTATTTAAAACCTACACGACCGAGGTTTGCTACAATCTGACATGGTTTCGTGGCAAAGTCGCTTCTATAAAAAATCTCTGCATATACAAAAAATTGGGTATGTTTTACATTCCTGACTTTAACAGATACTCGTATAATGTGATTAAATGGATCCATTAGTAGACAGAGAGTTCCATATTCAAAAACTAGTTTTTTAATATCCAGAAAAAGCGCTGCTCGATCGTTTTTGAGTTGGGATACCGCAAAAGTCTGAGCAAGTCAAATATTTGCGTTGCTCTACAGGTGCTACTGGACTAGGTCTAAAAATTGAACCACTTATTGTTTGGTGCATTTTAGGACTTAGGACTTTCAACAACAAAAACAATTGCCATATTATATTCTACATATTTACTCAGTGGCGTAGCTAGGTGGGGGCGGGGGAGCGATGCCCTTTCCCCCCCCCCCCCCCCCCCCGCCCTCTTATCCTGAGCGCCTACCGCCTGTGCCGATTTGGCCCACTGCCTACTGCCCCCCTCCCGGCAGTCCCCACGAGAATGCTTTTTATAACACAAATATGAAATAATCCTAGCCCCATAAAGATTCGTACTGAAACGTAGAAGAGCCACGTAGTATTTTTTTTTAAATTCAGGTTTTTTTTCTTAAAATGTTTACTTTATTCTCAAAATTTTGGTTGATTTTTCTCGAAGTTTTGACTTTTTTCTCCGAATTTTAAGTCAGACTTTTTCTCTGAATTTTAAAATTCAGTCTTTTTTCTCAAAAAATCTCAACATTCTGAGACTAAAGTCAAAATGTTGAGAAAAACGTCATTCTCTGAATTTTAAAATTCCGAGAAAAAAGTAAAAAAATTTTAAAATTTTAAGAAAAATCTAAATATTTTGAGAATAAAGTACACATTTTGAGAAAAAATCTGAATTTAAAAAAAATCTACGTGGCTCTTCCACGCTTCCGTATATTCGACAAACGTGGGGCGCGTGCTATAGATAATAGTAAGGAGTGTAGAGAAATAGCTGACTAGCTGATATTGGAAAACATTAGGTATTTGCAATGCAATAGATACCTACAATAAACTGTTAGTGACTTACGTGCGTGCATCAAATTATTATTATTATTATCTATTGCATGCGTCCCACGTTTTTTCAATGCGTTTATTAAAAACGTTATACCTATTAAAAAATTTATTATTTTTTGTTTTTTTTTTATACAAGGTGAGTTTTTTTGATGCCCACTATGGGGATCTCGGAAACTAGCAGAGCCAGAACAAAGGTTAAATGCCCCTTTTGGGTTTTTAAAAAAGTTCATGGCTCACTAGATATTTTGGAAAAAATGATTTTTTGCTATTTAATCAGATTTCTGTAGCTCCGTTATTTCTGATTATAAAGAAAAACTGTAGAGACAAAAATTGTAGATAATTTTGGGCTTAATAATATTTTATGTTGTATGTGATTTTTGAGATATGACATAAACTTGTGTTTTTTTTTAATGTAAATCATAGTTGGCTGTGGCCTTATAAAATCGGCCATTTTTTGAGCTTTCCAAAGATATAATACTGGGCATAGTTATTATAAAAAATAAAAGAGCTATGGCTAATTTTCTATTTTTTTTTTACATTTTCACAGTCAGCCATGGAATATTTTCATAATTACGTTCTATTTCATAATTAGACATACTTCAAACTTTCTAATATTTTGTTTTCAGCTGGTAACAAAATGTAACAAAATAAAACAAAAATAAAAAAACTCAAGTTCAAATTATTATTATTTTAAAGGTCACCTTTTAAAATAAAAAAGGTGTTCAAACAATCCACCATTATCATTTTTGCAAATATTGCATCTTTTTAAAACTGAATTTGTCGCCTTTCAACAATTGCCTCATACTTTATTTTGTACTGTTCCCCACAAAAATAATTCGAAAACAGACAGATCGGGGGATTGGGGCTGCCAGGAAATAGGTCTATTTCTCCCTCTCCAACTATTTGGATAGAGCTGATCTGGGTAATTTATTACGGACAAATAATTATGTGGTGGAGCTCCATCATGATATTTTTTGTTTTATTTTGTTACATTTTGATACCAGCTTAAAACAAAATATTTGAAAGTTTGAAGTATGTCTTATTATAAAATAGAACGTAATTATGAAAATATTCCATGGCTGACTATGTAAAAATTAAAAAAAAATCAGAAAATTAGCCATAGTTATTTTAACTATGCCGAGTATTATATTTCTGGAAAGCTCAAAAAATGGCCGATTTGATAAGGTCACAGCCAATTATGATTTACATTTAAAAAAACACAAATTTATGTCATATCTCAAAAAGCACAAACAACATCAAAAAAATTGGATTATATTATCTTATTAAGCCCAAAATTATCTACAATTTTTGTCTATATAGTTTTTCTGTACAATCAGAAATAACGGAGCTACAAAGACCTGATGAAATATCAAAAAATCACTCTTTTCAAAATAACTAGCGAGCCACGAACTTTTGAAAAATCCAAAAGGGGCATTAGATTGAACATTCAAAACTGCAATTCTTTCCCCATTTAACCTTTGTTCTAGCTCTGCTAGTTTCAGAGATCCCCATAGTGGGCATCGAAAAAACTCATCCTGTATACAGTGTTTCCACAGATTGAGTTCAAAATATAAGGTGTAAATAACAAAAAAAATTCTAGTTGAAATTTGAGCATCTGGGATCAGCCCTGCTTGGTTTGAAAGTAATTTGTGACTTAATTTTACTTACGAAAAATCACGTATGCCTTGGATGAAAAAACTTATTCTCCACATCATTAAAATACCTTTTTGTAGGTTTTACGACAAAATGTTATTAACAAAACTTGCCCAGAATGAAAAACTGAGTAGGTTTGCGAAATTTCGAAAGTCTAGGCCTACTTTGTTTTTTTTTGGCATTTTCCCACTTTTTTAGAAAAGTGCAGTTTGTGTAGCTTCCACATCAAAATGTTACTGAGAAAACTTGTTCACAATGAAAAACTGGATAGGTGTGAAAAAATTCAAAAGCCTAGGCCTACTTTGATTTTTGTGCGTTTTAATTTTTTAGCAGAAAAAATCAAAGTCGACCTTGGCTTTTGAATTTTTTCACACCTATTCAGTTTCTTAATAACATTTTGATGTGAAAGCTCCACAAAGCGCACTTTTCTAACATTGTCGTAAAACCTACAAAAAGGGCATTTTACTGATGTGGAAAATTCGTTTTTTCATCATTTTCAAGGCATACGGGATTTTTGGAAAAGTAAAATTATCTCACAAATTAGTTTCAAATTAAGCAGGGCAGGGGTGATCCCCAGAAGCTCAAAAAATCTCAGGTTTTAATTTTTTCTCTGCATTAATGTTGCCGTAAACTATGTTGAGAGATTTTAAATTTTGTGCAAAATCCAAGTGGAACTCTAAAACTTTACTACAGATAAAAAAGTTGTGATAGAAAGAACAAAAGGGTTAAGGTTAGGCAAATTGGATTTTTTTTCTGAAACGCCCTTCCTAAAATACTCCAAGCAATACACGGTTCAATTTTTTAAACATATTTACGGAACACCCTGTAAAACTAGCAGTTATCAAGTTATTGCTTGTTATTTATGCTTGAAACATTTATCATGGTTCTTCACTGCAAACATAAATTTGTACAGGGTGTCCCAAAAATATATCGACAAACTTTAAGGGATGGAAATAGGGGACATGAAAACAAACCTTTTTTGTTTAATTAACACGAAAATGAGTCGTTTCGACGGAAAAAAAGAAAAATTGTTTTGGTGGATTTTGTTCATTTCAGTAATAAATAATTAATTTCATTTACAAAAAATGTTCATGAGGACTTTGTTTCATTCATAAATAAAAATAAATGATGGTGCAGCTTTTCATACGTTACAATTTGCTGTACCATAAGCAACGCGGATATCGGTAAGTTCTTCAAATGAGAAATATTCATCCATTTTCAATACAAATTTTGAATTAAAAATCAATAAAATCAATGTTCTGATGCCAACTAGGTAAATAAGTCATAATACTACGGTCTTAAAATTGGCAGCTTTGGAATATTTATTGCGATAATTTTTTTCTCTGAGCAAAAAGCGTAGATGAAACAAAAAATGTTGAACGAAATACACTGGTGTCCAACTAAATCGATAATTAATTTAGTTATATGAGTGTGATCTAAAACATTTTATTGTTCTATAGCCCTAACGGTTCAAAGGTTTTGTTACGTTTTCGTTTAATAAAATAGACTGGTTTTCTCTATTGGAAGAAGGAAACGTATGCGTATTTATTTTTGATAAACGCTGTTTCATCATTCCATTTAAAAACAAAAAAAGTACGTTGTAAGAATATTTATAGTCATCATAACGCGCCGTGCTGCAACGGGACTGTTGTACAAGAGAGGAAGTCGTCCAGATCGAGCAGGGTGAGGTATATCTCAAGAAGAGCTTCCATTCCAGCCAAGAAAACCAACCAGCTATATTACGTAAGCGGTACCTTTTTAATGTCAATGTTCCTGCAATTTTATTGTTTATTCCTCACCGCTTTGTCTGATTCATTTCTCATATACTACACCCCTTTGGGCTTGCAGTTTATCAAGAAAATCACAATAAAAGCTATCGTTAGGTAACCGGGTTATTAAACAAAAAAAATGCTTTCATGTCCTCTACCACCCCTTACAAATTGTCGGTATATTTTTTGGCACATCCTGTAGATCAATGTTGCCTCATTAAAATGTAATACATTTTTTATACAGCATGCCAATAAGCATTCATGAAGTAAAGGAGACAAACAAATTTTGAAAATTTAAACAGTGTGGATGAAATATTTCACCAAAATATACCTTAGAAATGAATGTTTTTATAATAACGCCAATAACCACATTACAGTGGTTGGTTGGTTAATTATATCTAAAAAACAAGAAAATTAATAAAAAATATATTCCATTATTGCTTGACAACATTGCCCTAAGTAACACAAATGAAATATCCATTGAATTTTTTAATTTGTTTTTTTGCCACCAAACTAGTTAAAAGACACCCTTTTCAAGTTGCCTGGAAAATTAATAATTTCTTAACAGTAATTGAACGAAACTTTGAACGTGTAACTCAAAAAATAACTTCAACAAATTTGTTTTCTGAGCTTTCGGAGAATAAATCTTCCTACTTTCTCAAAGGTCATGTTACGTCAAAGTGAAATTACAGATTAATAAATTTCTGGTTAAAATGCCATGACAACAGAAACAGTAGCCTACCCACCTGTCTGATATTGTACCCCGTGTTCTATTTAATTATCTATACTAACTTCAAGTGGCAATAATATTTTACCGAATTCCACTCAATATTCAGCAACACAGTTGTCCGAATTTGCAGCAATATCAAACTACAAATCACGTGGTCACATCGCAGTCACATTGGAAATTGAGAAATGGGATGTGAAAAAAAAATACGGTGCCGAATGAACACCTGCTGTTATTCTACGTAATATAATACGCTCGTTAGGCCGCTACTACAATTCTTTTATACAGCGCCAGAAGGAGCTAAGCCGTGACTTTTATATTCACCGTGTATATAAGAGAATTTTAAAGCACCGCATAGCGGTCAAGTCCTGAACTGTGGTTTATACATTTTTTCAATTTTTCTCATTCAGCGTCCTCCCAAATTTATGTCCAAACGATATAAAACCTTGAAGAGAAGTAGATTAGTAGATTTTCAGGTGTTGGTCACCCGGCGCCCGTATATCGGACGCTGGGTGACGTCGGACGCCGAGTGAACCTAAGATTTTTCATTGTGGACGCTCGGTGATGCCGTAAAGAAATATATATATATACGTCTCATCGTCATTTCTGCATCATTTTATCACACCATCATTTTTGCGTCTACCAGAAAGAGTAGAGTATATCCATTTCTGATTTTATTTTCTGGAATAGATTGGGTCCATGAACCTCTGTACCGCAACAGATTTTAATATACATTAACATTTAAACTTTTTGTTTTCCTGTACATTTGATCGACAATTTTGCATCCGCCATATGATGTCGATAATTGTGCGTCCATCTGTATATACAAGTATTTCTGCGTCCCTATATGTATATTATTTATACCGGCAGCCGTTTTCTGCATCCACCATGTTGCCAAATTTCGACTGTTCTATTTTCATAATTTATTAGATGGGCAAATATAAAAATAAGGTTTGCTCGCTCGCGGCGGACGCACAGTTGCAAGAAGAAATTATAGGAAACTTGAACAAGCACAATAGCACAATACAGTGTATCCACGTTATGAAATTCCCACTGTTGTATTTTTTTATTTGTGAACCGATATTCAAAACATTTTTTTTTGTTAGATATAGGTCTTCCTAGCCTTTTTTTGGGAACAAATATCAGATTTTTGGAAATGAATGGGCTAAAACCTTTTTTGTTATTAGTTTTTGTCCTCCTCAAAAATATTCTAAATGAAAGGGTGAAGAACTCCTTAACGTGGACACACTGTATATGGTGCAAGTGTACTTTTTTATTTCTTACCAGCAATACACAGATAGTATACCTATACAGGGTAAGTGATAAATAATACGACATAGACCAGCTGCATATATTTTGGGCCAAAATATTATACGATTGAGGCTAATATGCCTTACAGAAATGTTGTTTGTTTAAGGGAATTTGGAAAAATGTACCCTTAAAACTTGACTCCAACATTTGAAAAATAAAATTTTTACCGACCACTTTCAAATGTTACAAATCAACTGTACCATATCTATTTGGCATTACTTTCTTCACTTTGAATGTACAGTAAAGTTGATCTGTAAGATTTGAAAGCGGTAGCTGAAAATTGTTTGTTTTGAATGTTGGAGTTAAAAGATGCACTAAATGATGAACCCGCGACACCAAAAAGATAACTTCAAAAAAGTTAGGAGCAAAAGCGCGGTTTAAAAACAGCGCCCACTATGAGATACGTAGAAACTGACATTTCAGCTTATTCTCCATCCACAAAAACATATAAGTGCTAAATTTCAGTTCAGCAGCTTAACTGTTTTGGGAGATGTAGCCAAAATGCAATTTCAAAAAACAAATTTCAACGCCCTGTATCTCTTAAACAAACGACATTTCTATTTTGGTCCAAAATTTATGCAGTTGCTCCATGTGCCATTATTTATGACATGACTCACCCCGTATACCTACTTATTTCATTCTTGCCACATTTATTAGATACATGAACAAGACACATATGTAAAAGCAGTGTGTACTGCGTTCAGAAGTGCAGAAAGTGGATTTTAGTACTTACTGGAAATGTATTGAAATCTCGAATAAATCGTAAAAGTAAAAATTAGGTAGGTAGGTACCAGCTAACTAGGTACATAGTTACATACATACAGGTAACTTGTTTGATCTTCAAAAATACTAAACGTTACTTCAGGAAGATTTTATTATAACGGTCAGTTTTAAAGTGGCATGTAAGTTTATAAAATAATGAATTAACTACATTTTCACGAGATTTTTTGTCTCGTGACCTCAAAATCTGATTGTAAATCTCGTGGAGTTACAGCACTCGTCGCTGCGCGGCTCGTGTGCAACTTTTCCGCTCTCCTTATACAACTTTACAACTCTCGTTATGTAATATATTATCTGACTGTTTCTCACCATTCTGAACTGCTTGTATTGCAATAACATACCTATTAAAATTATACAGGGTTATTGCTTATGGCAATTCGATACATTCCTTTGAAGATCTGATAGGGGAAGGGGTAAGAAGTAAATTTAACCCTATATGCATTATGCAAAACCCAATTTCATTAAATATGTTTGACTTTTTATTTAAAATTTTCCTACGATCTAAATGTTCGGGACTTTTTCCATTTCAAACATAAAACCATCACAGTGTTTGGTAAGTAATCCAGTTGAAAAGTTTTAAAAAAGTTCCATAGATTTTTTTGTCTACTAAGAAAAATTTAAATATCTCAAAAACTATTGAGGTTTGCATAATGCATATTAGGATTAAATTTACTCCTTACCTCCTCCCCTATCACATCTCCAAAGGGATGTATCGAATTACCAATAACCAATACCAAAAAGCGAACAGGTGCTACAGTTTTTAAATTTATAGGTATATTATGATAGATAAGCAAGGTACAATGATAGAGAAGCAAGGTAAATAATTCTTTACTCAGTTAAGAAGAAAAATGTGATGTTTTTATTGGGGATGCAGTCAACAGGCAATATAAGAAAACTCTTTTACTTTTTTATATAGTCAAGCTTTCGGAATAATTTATTACATCTTCAGGACAACTACAAATGGTAGGTATAAAGGAATATTATAAAAACTAAAAGTCTAGTTACTAAATTGAGGTTGTATAAATTCGCAAACTGTGAAACAGTGAAGCCTTTAAAATAATGTATTAAACTACTATACAGGGTGTTCCACATAAGAACCGACACAGAGCAGAAGCATATAGAGGAGCCCAAAATAAGGTGATTTAACATTTAACGCAACTTACCTCTATACTAAGTTGTACACTTGAAAAGTTATAGGCCTTGAAATTGACCTTTGTAATTTCGAAAAAACAATATATCAGTTATTTTTGAACTTCGAAAAACCAAATTTGGCACACACTGTTGCAAGGGCATTAATCGACAGACAACATAGTTCAATTGTACCATTTAAAGGGTTGATACAGAGTGATGCACCTTAAAAATGTGACAGAACTTTTTTGTCCATTGGCGGACTGACAAAATTGGTACTTTTTGTTATGAATAATTTAATTCTAGTACTTTTTTTACTCTTGTTATTTTTCGAAAGACTTTATCACTTTCGCCAAAAACGCGAATAACTGAAAACACGTGTTGCATATTATGTGATATTTAAAATCTTTGAAAATTCAAAAGTTGCCTATGAAATTAAACGTCAAACTTGAGAAGAAATTGAATGGAAAAAGAATTCAAATAAATGGATTGGAAGAGGAAATAATTGCCCAAAGAAAGAAGTCACATTTATTTGGATTCTTTTTACATTAAATAGTTTTTGCGAATTTATACAACCTAAATTTAGTAAGTAGTCTTTTAATTTATATAATACTCCTTTGTTTAAATATTACCATTTGTAGTAGCCCTGATTCCCTGATAAATTACTCCGAAAGCTTGACTACATAAAAAAAAGAGTTTTCTTATATTACCTCTTGACTGCATGCATCCCCACTAAAAACATCACATTTTTCGTATTAAGTGAGTGAGTCCAGACTTATATACCTTGCTTCTCTATCAAAGCAGTCCGGAATGGTGAGAAACAAAACTGTTCGAAGGAAAAATGCACTTAGCATGTAAAAAACAGTTTCTGGCCATCAAAAACACGGCATAAATCTTTCAAAATTTTGGTTTTTCTGCGGGTTTGGCGCAGTAATAATTCCTACACCCCACTTTAACAAAAAAAAACGGATAGAACGCGGTTTGCCCGGCTAAAGACAGAAATACCTATAATGTCGGTTATATTTCTTACTTTTCCCACGTTTCTTGGGTATTTCGCAGTTTACTCGGGTAAACCTAAGTTTAACCGTTAACCTTACTTTACCCGTAACATATATATTTTATATCTCCAGTGGTCTGAGGCAAATTGTTATCTACAACTATTGAACTGTTTCTTTTTATTCAAATACCGAAAAATAACTTTTAGGGTAATTTTTATATTTCACCCCCATACAGAACTACTTTTGATGCCTTGTGGTATTTTATAGCATTAATGGTGGGGTGGGGAATCATCTAAAATTAATTTTAACTTCTAATATGAAAGTACAAATGAAAATCACAATTTGAAGATTCATGGACTCTACTAAAAGAACATAAATCGATGCATCAGTTTTGTTCCCGTGGACGCACAAACAACAAACCCGGGAGGCGAATATATCATAATAATAAAACTACATGAAAAAACCATGCGCGACGTTGCCAACTTTCTTGGATGCAGAAAACGCGAAGACATGTAATAAATATACACGAACGCGTATATTACCGGTGGCTTCAGCAGCGCCCTCGTGGCGGATTCCACAAACTAAAATATACACGTTTTCATCTCAACGACAATTCGACGTCCACCTGAAAATTCGTATATAGACACTTCTCACAGTTCTGAGCACTTTGGCGACTTTTCCATTTCTGCGTCCGTATACGGACGTCGAATTACACAGGACGCAGAATTACATGCGCAAACCATAATGTATGGACGCAGAAATGACGTACAGACGTATATATATATATATATATATATATATATATATATATAATAAGGATGTAAGATTAGCGAGTGTAAATGTAATAATTACAAGAAAAGGTGATAATGGGCAAACACTCAAAGTTAACAAAAAGAAAAAACTAGTAACCGCATACACGTGTTTCATGCTATTTGGCAATCATCGGTACGGTGTAACATTAACCAAATCAAAAGATAGGCATGATTTGGGAAGCAACAAATGAAGTCCAGGCAGGAGCCAACAGCACATTTGCAGCTTCAGTCAGCACATCCCCGATTTTGGGGCTTGTACTAATTGTAATTATTACATTTACACTCGCTAATCTTACATCCTTATTGTCATTGTATCTTGGGTTATGAAGATTTCCACGCAGGTCGCTTTAGCAGCCTCCGTGGCGATGTTAGTACAAGCCCCAAAATCGGGGATGTGCTGACTGAAGCTGCAAATGTGCTGTTGGCTCCTGCCTGGACTTCATTTGTTGCTTCCCAAATCATGCCTATCTTTTGATTTGGTTAATGTTACACCGTACCGATGATTGCCAAATAGCATGAAACACGTGTATGCGGTTACTAGTTTTTTCTTTTTGTTAACTTTGAGTGTTTGCCCATTATCACCTTTTCTTGTATATATATATATATATATATATATATATATATATATATATATATATATATATATATATACAATATTTTACAAAGATAAATTACAACAGGTTAAGGAAGCTGTTTAAAATAATTATTGTGCTCTATTTACTATTTTAGATTATAGGTGTAAAGTAAGGTTAAACTCTTTAATTTTCAACTTCACTCTGTGTGTGTGTGGACTGCGATAAAAGTTATAAAGTTAGAGAGATTTACATGACTGGAATCGTGACCGGGGGTGAGCATCAGAAGTAGAATCAATAATTGAGACTTATTTAAAAAACTCAAAATATTTATTTAATCTTGTACGGACAAAGAATCATTTCCCACAAGGGAAAATATGAAACACTTACATTATAGGATATTGCTTGTTACTGGTGAGTCCAACATCTCGCTCGCCGACCAGGGGGAAGTCACCGGCTGTCAACCAGAGTACCTTGTCGTCATCCCGAAGAGTATTCTGTCATTGTTCCGTAGGGTTGAGTAGAGTTGAGGTGTAAGTTGAGTAGTGCAGTACGAACCGGGGCACCTGGAACCAATCGTCGATCACTGATCCCCCGAAATGCGGACCACCGGTATTTAAACCTTTAGTGGAAACCGAGTCAGCACTTCGCGGACAATCGCCCGATATGGTTCGATTTGCCATTAACGGAAAAGTTGGTTTTGCAATTTAGCAATTTAGCAATAATTTTGAGGTTTATGAACTTTCCGAATTTGTCTAAAAATATGTTAGGACCCGATCTTATTTTTGCTGGTTGACATATTCCCCCTGCTACGGAGAGCTGGACCCCAGCGAAAATGAACTAAAAAAATGAAAAATTAAAATAATTTAAATAAAATACAAAGGAAAATGAAAAAATAAGAATAAAAATAATACAATTAAAAACATAAAAATATAAATTATAAATGTAATAAAAAAATTAAAAACGAGAACGCCACTGCACTTGCACTTACACTTTTGATAGTTTATTAATCGGTTTGTGGTCACCTCGGCGCCACCTGCTGGTCGGTAGGGGAACTGTTGAACATTAGTACCTTGGAACGGTACTCTCTGCATTCTTGGCTCCCAAGGCTGGTTCACACGCTTGCGTTGTAGATACGTGCTGGCATAGGTAACATCGGACCCTAGGGATACCCAATTTCTTCTTCTGATTTCAATTTCGTCTGTTGTAACCGTTACCATAATTATTATAACTGATGAATTGTTGTTTCGAAATTTGGAATTTTTGTTTTGACTGGAATCTCTGACTGTGTTGATTTGACTCGCCTTCTGACGCGTTGTCTTGTGTTACCTTTAGCGTAGATATTGTATAACAGCGAAGTGCGGTAATTCTGTTTACTTTGAATTTTCCGCAACTCTGCAGTTTCTTAGTTATGCGATGCGTCGGTCTTGAAACTTCCTGGGTATAATTTAGTAACATCTTCTTTGTAGCCTGCTGGTGTTTTATCTCATTGCTATGTATATTTTCAATTCGAATTTCGGTGCGGAAACGTTTGTGTTGCGTTTTCGGGCTTTGTGCAGGAGCATATTACCATAGTATATTAATATGCAGCTGTTGATCTTTGACCTCTGTAGTGGATTTGGAGGGTCAAATGCTTGTCCATTCTGGTCCATTGAAGTACTATTGCTGGTTTGGTAAGTTGTTTTTGTTCCATTGGTGTCTCCATCTTCCATTTGGCTTCTTTTTCTTATAGGGTTGATGTTGAAATTGTATGGGTTCCCTCTGGGTCTGACGAGTGTTACCGGGCACGCCATATTGCAGCGGTGTCCATAGCCATGGAGCGGGGGTTGCTGGTTGAGCCTGGACGTCCTGGTTGTACGGGCCAACTTCGTCACTTCTTAAGGTTGCCATCGCCATAACAGATTGGGCAATGTTGTGGGGTAGGAGTGACTAAAGTGCAGGTGGTGCCGTGAGTTTACATCTGGGGGGTTGTGCGGTTTTCTGTGCAGCGGGCCATCATCTTCTCTTGGGTTTATGATACACATGAAAAAAAAAGACCAAAATGTAAGTATCTATTAAAGTATTGCTTAATATCTACATGTTTTAATTCTATATATTACTATTATTAATTAAAATGACTGTATTAAATACAAAAATGCTTATACTTAATATTTTATTGATACTTAATATTTTATTGACGTTGTGCGTAACTGTAAAAATCAATAAAATTTTATATTTCCTATTTCGGCACTATTAATTTACTTCATTTACTTTTGGTACATATTTACTTTATTTATTTCATATATGCTTCATTTGCTTCGTTTATTTATTTTTATATTTTGGTACCCATTTTCTTCATTTATTTCATTTGCTTTATTTACTTCATTTTTCTGCATATTCTACATATTTATTCTGCATTTTCCGCATAGACGACCCCTGCATCTATCTTTATTATTTCTAAAAGGATCTAGTGCTTGTTTAATTTGTTATGATATCTATCTAAGTACCAAAAAATGCATGCACGACCCTAGCCTAGATACCTAAACAAAAAAACACTAGAGGAGCTCCGAGGGGTTGAAAATAATTATTATTCATACTTTTCATTTTCTTTTCGTTCTCTTTATCTTTTTAATAATTCGTACCATATTTCTTATACATAACATTTTGACATTTTGAGGATCCTCTTCATTATTCATTCATTTTTCTTGTACCATTCTTTTGAAATATACACATATTTTCCAGTTACGCACCTATACATTATTTACAAAAACTGTTCATTCTAAAATTACATTTACTACTATATGTCCAGAGGATATTTTGGAAATATCTTTTTAAATGTTCATAACTTTATTTAATTAAATTGCATCGCAACATCATTTCACTTATAACTTCTAATATATTTTTGTTTTCATTTTTATAAAATTGTCAAAATTTATGGAATGCTATTCAAAATAAAGTCTTATTCATTAATTTCGTATAGTACTATTTTCTTAAAATAAGGTTATATACGTCCGAAATAATATTACCTATGTTTTTACCCATTCTTATAATTTAATATTATAGTATTCTAAAAATAACGACAGCGATAAAAATAATTGTCTAAATAATAATCTTTATTATAAAGCACTCAAAAATTATTAAGAGGGTTGGGCTAAATCATGCTGTAGGTATTTTTTTAACAACGACCATCCATGAGCCTGTGCTTCATTTCTTTCTTATTTTATAACAATACATACACCTTTCAAATTGATTTTTTCTAATTATTGTGATCTTTCCTTTAAAATTGCTGAATTGGATTTTAAAAATAGCGTCCCTAAAATTCACGGCTTTGGGAGTTTTTGACAAGAGCATTATACACATTACATTATAAGTATGCCAAAAATTATTTTAGTGAAACCCACATTTTTGAGATTCTTATCGATAAAACTCTATTTCCTACTACAACATGCGCTGTTTTGAATTTAATTTCTCTATTATAGGTATGTATGTGAAGTAAATAATTTTCATTCAGAAATGTTTTTTACTGGACCCTGTATGCATATCATATACAGGGTGAGTCACATATAAAGGCAGAGCCGAAAACACAAGGTAGAATTCGCTAAAATAAGCACATATGCTTAATAAACATTAGCTCAAAAACGCTTGGTTCTCCTTATACAGAGTTGAAACTTTTCCAAAAATTTTTTAATTTTTTTCTAGCCCGTTTAGGAATTATTTTATACATATTATGGGTTGTCATTTTGTGCAATAATTTGGCCCTGTTCAGATGAGCAGCGGCGTAGATACAAATAATTTTATTTTAAATGCCAGCATAATCACCTCGACACTAGTTTAAAAAATCCGAAATTACGAAGAAACTGTACCAGAAATAAAAAATATACCAAGAGGCACTTTTTGTTCCAAATTAAATGGGCTATCCAAAAAAGGCAAAATTTTTGGTTTTGCACAGGGCCGTACTACTTTTTTTCTACAATTATTTACAGTAACTATTTGTACCTACGCCGCTGGTGATCGGAACGAGGTCAAATTATTCCACAAAATGGCAACCGTCCAGTGTATAATGTGTACCAAATTTGGTTGGAATTCCTAAATGGGATCGAAAGAAATTAAAAAAATATGTTATTTTTGGAAAATTTTCAACACGCTGTATATGGAGAACCAAGCTTTTTTGGGCTAATGTTTATTAAGCATATGTGCTTATTTTAGCGAGTTCTACCTTGTGTTTTCGGCTCTGCCTTTAGATGTGACTCACCCTGTATAAGCGTAAAAAATATGGTTTTAGAATTTGGTTTGAAATTGAAACGAAAGCTAGAAGTAATCAAATAAGTCCAGTAAATTAGACATATAAAATTGCATCAAAGCTAACTACAATGGAAGAAATTAATGAAAACTTACTTTGGAAATATTTAAGTAAAATTGCAGAAGTGAACTACATAAAATACCTCGGATTATTTTTAGATTCTAAATGAAATTTTTGTAAACATACTGAATATTAAGCTAATAAAAAAATGATAATTTTCAAGAATATCGTGTGACTTATGTAGTGATATACATATTAAGTTTTAAATATATTTATTTTTTACGTATTTTTCATTATTTTTGTTAAATAAATCTCGAATTGATATACTATGTATTTCAGAAGTTACTGAGCACTGAGGGTAGGCTAAGTTGTGATGAAAACACAATTATTTTAAAGATGCATATAAAGATAAACTGTTTTTGTTTTCGATAAGAACATTAGTTTTTGTTTTTAAAATGTGAGAATAACTTGATTCGTAGTATTTTTAGTAATAATTTTAATAATTTTATTTATTTTTATTTATTTTTACAAGAAATTTGCTCAAAATCGGTAGTTCTGCTACAAAACCTTAAAACTGTATATTGAATTTCCAAAATATTTCACAACTACGAAAAATTATCAAAGTTAAAAATTTATATTTGAAGTAAAATCATCTTATAATAATACATCCTTGTATAAAATAATGTTGGTAAGTATGTAGGTATGTGTGATCATGGTATCTACCAAATACCATCTTTGAAAATATAAAATAATTGTTATTACATATACCTACTGAAGGTTTTACAAAATTACCTATTTACTTTTCCTTCAACTATAAGAATTTTCTGTGCGTATTATAGCGTATTTATGTCCGTTTGTAGGACTACAATCAGAAACGTGGAATCTAAGAATATCGAAACTTTACAAAACAACCTTATTGTAGGCACCAATCGTCGTTAAGTAGTTAAGGTAATTTGATAAATCTGAAATAAGTACTATTTCGGACTTCAAGAATATTGTTTTTTGCTGTCTTACTCGTGGAAGTACTTACTGAATACTTTTGAAACTTACTGAACATTTTCGTAAGATTAGCTAGAAGTTATAAATAATTGTATAGAAAACTGTATAATCCATGAAGCACTATTAAAATTGTCCAAAATTATTACCATTAGAAAAACTAAAAAACAACACAAAAGTATCTGATAACATGTATATATGTATAACCAAACATAATCAACTTGTGGCTTACATACAGTCAAAGAATAACTAATATTCCACACAATTTATATTAAATGAATTGAAGCATACTTTAGATAAACGTAGACCAGTAGGTATTATTTTTCTTGATCTGAAAATGGAGTTCGAGATAATAGACACCAAAAATAATTTTAAAAAAATCTTATTAAAAAATTGCTTATTCAATTAGAATAAGAAGATAATTTAAAGGTAGAATAACTCAGTATTTATTTGGAAAGTGAAATAAATTTAGATGTAGGTACTTCAAGGTAGTGTTTTAGATACACACATTCTTTATATTAATAAATTATCGAAGTGTTTTCAAAATGTTAAATTTCTTCTGTTTGCCGATGACAATAATTTATTTTTATAGTAGATATACTGACACATCTATTATTAACAACGAATTGAAATAACTATGTTAGTCAATAATACGTTTTAATAAAGTACCCTACTTAAATGTTGGAAAAACTAAATCAATAGTAACGATGAAATGACCAATTTAATCAAATTGTTGAAAATTTGTGTACCTACTTAACATAACAAGTTTTTCAAATTGATGGCACTAAATTGTGACTGGAAAAAACACAATAGTGTATTGTTGACAGAAATTTTAAATTTTATGATCATAATATGATTATGTTTTTAGAAGAGTGTAAAAATGGTACGAATTTTAAATCGAGCACCTGGTTATCTAACTACTTTTTCGAAAAGAAAAATAAATATTAGAATTTTTCGTATTGCAATTTTCTATTTAGCTTCAACACATGACCAAAATCAAAATAATTTGTTAAAGAAGATATCAATGTGAATTATTTTAGGGTTAAATAGATATAAAAACTTTAGATGTGCTTTTGATCTTGAACTGTATAAATGTACGAAATTATTTATTTTCGAAATTATTGTGTTTATATCCATAAAATTAATTTAAAACTTACACCACCGCATTTAAAAGACGTCATTGCTCAATCTATAAGGTTTCATAATTCATAAGTAATAGTAACATAAAGGACAAAACCGATTTTATATTAAGTTACAAGAATTGTAAAAACAGCCAAAATTTAGTTTTTTTATGCACTAATTTGTGTACAATAATTCAATATTTAGGAAATTAAACTGTTAGTTACAATTTAAAGAGATGCAGAACGAACTTGAAAAAATCTCTAAAGAAAACTTTATTTGATTTATTGATTTACGTTAAATTGTTGAGTGCAAAGGTTGAATGTTGAGAATTGTGAATACTTCGTAAATATTACCTATGTATACCTTCTTAAATTTGTATATTCGTATTCGTAAACTTGAAAAGTTGGACTTGTTCTAAATAAACTGATAACTAACTAATATTATATTGTGAAATCGTGCAACCAAACAGAATGCCAAATAATCAAAATTGCAGCTATTGCATGTTTGCCATCAAGTAAAATTACTAAATTGACGAAGTTCTTTACTGGGCAAAAATTTTGCGGGTAAAATTATTATTATTAAATGAAAACAAATTATTTTGCAAAAATTAAAAATGAATCATTTAAAGATAAAAGTGGATTTCTATAGATATCAAAATATTGCCAAAAATTATATCGTAACCTTAGGGGAATCTGATCCTTTCCGTACATTAGTGAGAAAACTTTTTTTAAAAAAATTACAAAAACTACAAAAATCAATTGTTTGAATGTTTCTAAAAATAAAAAAAAAACTAAAAAGTTGACGAGTGAAAATAAAATAAATTTGACTATTTTGAAACTTAATGCAAAAGATATAAATTATTACCAAACATCGAAACGGCGCCTCCACCATATGTCACGACTGGAATCGTGACCGGGGGTGAGCATCAGAAGTAAAATCAATAATTGAGACTTATTTAAAAAACTAAAAATATTTATTTAATCTTGTACGGACAAAGAATCATTTCCCACAAGGGAAAATATGAAACACTTACATTATAGGATATTGCTTGTTACTGGTGGGTTCAACATCTCGCTCGCCGACCAGGGGGAAGTCACCGGCTGTCAACCAGAGTACCTTGTCGTCATCCCGAAGAGTAATTCTGTCATCGTTCCGTAGGGTTGAGTAGAGTTGAGGTGTTGAGGTGTAAGTTGAGTAGTGCAGTACGAACCGGGGCGCCTGGAACCAATCGTCGATCACTGATCCCCCGAAATGCGGACCACCGGTATTTAAACCTTTAGTGGAAACCAAGTCAGCACTTCGCGGACAATCGCCCGATATGGTTCGATTTGCCATTAACGGAAAAGTTGGTTTTGCAATTTAGCAATTTAGCAATAATTTTGAGGTTTATGAACTTTCCGAATTTGTCTAAAAATATGTTAGGACCTGATCTTATTTTCTCTGGTTGACAATATGTGCATGACAAAAAAAGATTATTTAACGATTCCCAGCCACTAACCTAACAAATTATGAATTTTCTGGGGTTTCCCCCTAACGAACTTTTGTTGGAAATCTTCACCGAGGCTGAACAAAACTTGTGAATGACCTCGCTTCCTACTCTTTACCAGTTTAAATGGTGTCAATACATTTTTTCCATATACCTATATGCCATACAATCGCCACGACCTGTCAATCCAACCAACTTACCTAGCAGGGCATAGGTGTCTAAAAACGTAGATATACACTGGATAGCTTTGAAACTCAACTATTTATTAAGGGTTGTACTAATATGTAGCAGAGTAAATAGAAACCATTTATGGTATTTTAATGTGGATTAACAATTTTTATTTTTAACTTCTATAAGTAAGAAATAAGATAAAGTGAAAATATTTTATTATTGTGGCAAAAGGTGTTTTTGTCTCATAGTGAGAGGTGACCAGACATGCGCATTGGATGTTTATTGGGTTGCCTACCCAGAGTTAAATTTGGTTCTCAAAATTGACTTCATTATGAGTATAAAAAACGGTCAGTTTTTTACAAGATTATTCTAGAACCGAAATACGGCCAGTTTAGACCCTTTCTCTTCAAATTCTCACATGTGCTGACACACCAAATCTGGTGCTAGGTAATGTGTAAAGTAACTTATGAATGAGGTTTTAACGTGTATTTTCTAGCTTTTTCACCGTTCGACGAGAACCAATAAAGCATCTCTGCCTACATTTACTGAGTGTCAATTTCACCTCGCATTGTAGTCGAAACCCCAAAACTGCCTGAGATAAACATTCTGTCACATTATAATACATACAACCAAATAGTTTATGCGTAACCGCGAACGGGCTTTGATGAATAGGAAATACAAAATATTTTACGATAAAAAAAACAGAACTGACCGACCCTATACACCTATATGCGAAACCCTGCACTTTATTTTTTTACGTACTAAGTCTGTACGTATGTGTAAGTTTATTTTTATGAATATTGAAGAAATATAGTCTGGTTATAAAAACGAATTAGTTGTTACCCATAAACCTACCCAGCACACAATGTTTGCATTAATAACTGCGCACACTGGGTTTATTTCGGCCTAGGGTTTTCTGTAGTACTTGAACAAATGCTATCCTAGTTCTACCAGAAAAGAGTCAGCCTCAGCCACAAACGGCAATGAAGTTTAAACAGTAATAATTGCCACCCCTCCCCGGCACAAGAAATGGTTTATTTATTTATTTTTATTTATTTCATTTATTTCCAAAGATCAAGAAAATGTATATTAGTACAGATTCTTAATATGTCCTAACATGTCACAAAAAATAAGTGTAAACATCAATAACACAAATAACAGCATAATATTTTCACAGTAATAACATGGGTACAACACCTACTTTACATATTAACAGTTACAGTATTCAAATAGCGAATAAAAAACACGTGGTAGGAGAAATCTTTTCAGTTCAATTTTAAATTGTTTTTCAGATGAATATATTTTTAAGATAATCCGGTAAATGATTGAATACCTTTATTGACATACGATGAGAACAGCTTTTTTCTATCAGCAATAGTTTATTTCCGGTAGCATCTTAAAGTTGCGCGCAACGTCTCCTGGCACCTTGTAGCGCCCAAGTACTTGTGCTATACCTTGCCTGTACCTTGCAAAATTTCCCAAGTTTTTTTATACCTGACTGTACTTTGACATATTATTATGTAGAGCATAATAATTAATTATGTCCGCGCGGCGTAGTTTATGGTAGGTACAAGGACGAAAAGTTGATTTTTCGGACAGATACAGACTTCACCGGCTGGCTGGCTGAGGAATCGCGGGGGAAAGAAAAACTACTTTTCGTCTGTGTGTCATACAATATTTTTTATTCGAATGTGCTTGGATACACTCCTGGACAAAATTAACGCACCAACTTCAAAATTATATTTTAAATTATTTTGCATGTCTACCAAGAATATAAATAGTAGGCTTTGGACCTTTTTTGACAATTCTATAAACAAACTGCATTTGTTTGGCAATTGTAAAGTGATGTTTTTGAGTACCCCTAATCATTAATTGCGATAAAATCTGTTGGAAACCGAGATTAATTATTGTTTTTTTCTGTTTACTCTTGAGTGCGTGTTTTGGATATTAAGTTACGAGTTAGTTTGAAGTTTGAAAATGAATCGTCCAAGGAATTTAACAGAACATGAGGCAGTTTGAGCATTAGCATTAAAAGATGAAGGATATTCTGAGCGTTATATTGCCAATTTATTACCTTATTGCCGGATTCCAGGACAAGGGAGAAAACGATGTACCAGTGCAAGGGATGAACGGTTTCTTAGGCAATCTGCTTTGAGAACCAGGTCAATCACTAGTTTGGCATTAAGAAATGACCTCAAAGCTATCCGAAATGTTTCGATTTCTGCTCGAACAGCCAGAAGAAGGCTAAAAGAAGCTGGACTGGCATGTAGAAAGCCACTAATTGTACCACTGCTTACCAGACAGAACAGAGTTGCCAGGTTGCGCTTTGCCAGAGATCATCGTTGTAAATGATTGGAAACGAGTTTTATTCACGGATGAAACTAGGGTGAGCCTAAAATCTCCCGATGGTCGCGAACGAGTCTTGCGGAGACCAGGAAAAAGATTTGCGCAATGCAATATCTCTCCCAAGATTCCGTTTAGTGGTGGCTCTATAAAGTTTTGGGAAGGAATTTGTTATAATGCTCGCACAGAGTTAGTCCCTATTCGACCCAGATCTATGAATGCAAATTTCTATCTGGAGAACATTGTAGTTGAACATGTAATGCCCTTTGGTCCTTTTTTGGGAAACAATTTTTTATTTATGCAGGACAATGCACGACCTCACGTTGCACAACACTCCGAGGCTTTTGGCTTGATGCCGAGTACCGGTCGCCTGGGCCTGGACGGTCCGCCGTGACAACACCTCTTGATTACCTGTATCCGGGGCACAGGGCATCTCCAAATTCTCCACAATTTTCCTTCTCCTGCCTCGGGCGATACTCGAGGTTTCTCACTACACTCCAGCTTCCCTTTTCTCCGCCTTTTTAGTCCCAAAAACTACGAGACCCGCGAAAGCGGGCTGCTGCCCGTGTGCCGTTTACTCCATTACTACTGTCCTCCCCTCTTGGCTCTCCTGCGCAAGTCAGGACGCGATGTTGACCAACCCGCAAACTGGAGTATTCCCCTATCCCCTAAACTAAATAAAATTGGTTTCCCAGTGCGTTCACCTAAATTTCAACATCATCACTACCCATACAACTTATTGGAATACTTAATGCAGTAAAATAGTATTTTTGGTAGGAAAGTTTTGGGGTAGTTTTGATTTTCTCCATTCTTTATGTTTTTTGGGGTGCTCAATCCGAATCTGAGGTTTACTAACAAAATTTCGTGACGCAACATTGGAAAAAATGCAAAGAAATGTAAAAAATGGTAATTTTGTCAGTTTTTTGCTTATAACTCGAAAACCATCAATTTTTTGGAGAAAACACCTCTATTGTAAGTGAAAGTATATAATATTTCTTTCAAATTTTATCCTTTTTTTTTATTTTCTCTCCGATGAACCATTCGGGCTCAATAAGATAACCACTGCTGCACCTGAAAGTAAACTCAGTGAATGTTCTCGTGCAGCAGCTTCAGTGCGAGGTAGTGTGGCAATGTTGGGTTTGCTTTTGTAAGATGACGATATATAGTGCCTATATCTCAAATCGTCTAAACCAGTCTCTCGGCCTTTCCCATAAGAATGTTGCCTGCTTAGGCAATCTCGTCCTGGTGAGCTCTAGGCTCTTTGAAAGCCTCAATAACTGGTACCAAATCATCGTTCTTTTGCAGGACTTTGAGAAATTTCAATTTTTTTTTATTAAATAGAGCGGAAGTGGTGTCACAACCGCTCATCGCGTACAGGCAGGAACAAGATATGGTTGATAGGGTTTTGTCCGATAGGTGAGGATCGTAGATGGTTTCAGACACCTTCCCTTTTCCTGGTTTCGTGAAAGAGACATTTTTTTATATATCAGGACTACAATCAAAATAACCAAAAGGTCTATATCTTCCCCCACCACTGTCACATGTTCATTTGAAGGAGCCAACTTAAGTGCTGTTCTGATTCGTTAATTTTTCGCCAGCATTTATTCTAGGATATACAGACAACTGTGTTGCTGAATGTTCAGTGGAATTCAGTAAAATATTATTGCCACTTATTCAAAGAGAAGTTAGTATAAATAATTAGGTAGAACACAGGTTACAATATCAGACAGGTGGCTAGGCTATTGTTTCTGTTGTCATGACATTTTAACCTGAAATTTATTAATCTGTCATTTCACTTTGACATTACATGATCTTTGAGAAAGGAGGAAGATTTATTCTCCGAAAGCTCAGGAAACAAATTTGTTGAAGATATTTTTTGAGTTACATACAAGTTCAAAGTTTAGTTCATTTACTGTTAAGAATTTATTAATTTTCCAGGCAACTTGAAAAAGTTGTCTTTTAACAAGTTTGGTAGCGAAAAACCCAATTAAAATTCAATGGATCTGTTTACGCCAAAAATAAATTTTAGAAAATATTTAGGTCCCCAACAGATTTAGAAAATGTGATGAATGTTGTGTTGTGCAGTGTTGTGTGACTTTTAATGTAAAAAGCAAGAAAACAGAAAATGGTGCAATATTCAATCCTTTAATCACAACTTCTATTTGACTAGTTGCGAGCCAAAAATAAATTAACGATAAGTGAAAAGTTTGAAATATTAATGACGAGAAAATTCTAAACAAATACGGTCACGATTCTCTCAAAATGACTTAAATTTGCAAAAATACTAAATTTGGAACTATAATAAAATTATGATAAAAAAACAAGAAAACACAGTCAGGAATCAAACCATGTGTGCTCGAAACACGTGTGATCACCGACAAAATACCCAAACTTAATCGAACAGCACAGATCAGTACAAGGCAGGCACGCTTATTTCTTGATGAAGATAAAGAAAGAGGCGTGCAAAAAAAAAGCATAGGAGAATTATGCCCCCCAAATAGGGATGTACCAAAATTATATAGAAATAATTTCACGATAACTCACCTGTTCTTTTTGTTCCAGTCCTTAGTGCCTTTGCTCCAAAATACCGAAAAACGCAGTCGGCCGCAACGGCTCCACGCGTCCCTTAGCCCCCAAAATGGCCATCCTTCGACGTCCTCGAAAATCTCAAAAGCCGGTGATCTACATGAAAAGTCAAAAATAAACCATAAATTGTTTACACTAAAACGTGATACAGCAAATAAGCACACAGGATTACGCAAAGATGATATCAGGGCGGCGATAAAGATGGATAAAACTCCTGACAACCAATGCACCCGATGCTACCTTTTTTAAGTGAACCTCTCGTTTTCGAAGATCAAATCAGCAGACGTCGTTGATGTTCCTTTTATGACAATTTTCTCAAAAATAAGTGCTGCTTTAATTTCTCACACATTTTTTTTATAATTTTGCAAATTTACAATCATTTTTGGAGCCTGAGCCTGATTAAAGGAATTTATAGCTCCATATAATGGAGAGCTTTGACACTTTTTTGTCCTTACCAAAGAATTTCTTAACATAAACTCATTTCTTAAGACATAATTATGACAATCTTTAGTTTGCATCAGTTTTGCCCTCAAATTAGTTTTTATACAATCCAACTTAATACATTTGACAAATTTAATTTGTTCATACCTTTTCAATTGACCAACATTCATAATACTGGTTTTTTTTATATATATATAGCATCACTCGATGTATCACACTTAAGTGTGTAAATAAGCTTAACAGATTTATTTTGCACTCTTTGTATTTTATCGAGTAGATACTTTGGCGCATTGCCCCAACATACTATTAGATATCTCAGTTGAGGTTCTATAAAGCTACTATACAACATTTTTTTATCTTGTTGTCAAACATATGTGAGCATCTCCTTATAGCACCAATCATGGGCGAGATTTTTTTTGATATTTTTTCTACATGCTTATTCCACAAAAGCCTATTATTTATATTTAGTCCAAGATAATTATAGTCCGTTACTTCTTTAAGTGTACTGCTGTCTATTATTACACTAATATCACAATTTACCTTACTATTATTTTTTATAACCATGTACACAGTTTTTTTTAGCATTTATGCTAAGTTTATTGTAACAGAGCCACTTATAGTATACGTCCAAATCATAGTTTATTTTCTTTTCAAGATTTTCTTTATCCTTGGCTGAGGTCACAAGAGAACACAAGAAAGTTACTCCTTGAGCCTTGCTTATTTTCATAGCCAACTTCTTTCCTATAGATGCAAAATGCATGTTAAATTCTTTAGCGATATCTATGCTTTTGATAATTTTTTTTTCCATCTTTCTCAATTTGTTTAACTTGATTATTACTATTTTTTTTCCTTGTACATAATTGATTTATCACTCTCCATGGTTTTTTGCAGTCCCCATTTGTATCTTTAATCAACCTTTCAGCATAATTTTTTTGTAATTGCTTTCTCATATTATTAACTTTATTTTTCAACACTTTAAATGCTTTTTCTGTGTATTCATTTAGTATTTTTTTCCACCTAATGTAAAGGTCATCTCTTTTTTTCAGTATTTTGTGAAATTCCGGTGTAATCCAATCATTGCCAGTTTTAATTTTATAAGTGTATGTCCTAGAACACTGTTTTTTTGCATTCACGATGATTTCAGCCATTTCTTGGAAGGTGTTTAATTTTTTTTCTCAGCTAGTTTTTCTTTCACCATCATTATCCATCTACTCTCGTATAATTTACTTTTTGTCACACTTTCTTTCTTCCATTTAGTCACCTTTTTATTAACATTTACTTGACATAACATGATAATAACATCGTCATGCTCTTGTTTAGGTATACCAACAACCACTAGATTTTGTCTCTTCTCCATTTGCTCCTGTTCATTTAGTTTTGACTCCATTACCTCCAAATGCTTTTTTAGAGCCTCATTTTCTTCTCTGACCTTCTTCATATCATCCATGCACCCTTCGAATTTAACTTTGTAACCATCAAATGTATCCGATATAAATTGCATTGATTTCCTAATTTCCTGCATTTCTTGCATAGTTTTTTTAAATGGGTTGAAGTATTCCCTAAACAAGGCCCTAACTTGATTTACCACTTCGTTTTTATCCATTTCACAGGTTTTTTCTCCTCTAACCCCACTTTTTTCGCACGTTTTGCAAAACCAGACTTTATTTTCACTATTTATTATTTTTGCCTGCTGCGCGCAACTAGGGTGATAGTTGGATCCACAACCCTCACAATCCACTGTATTTGTAACTTTCTTTTTGCAGTGTTTACAACATTTATCTTTATCATTAATTTTTGTACCAGGATTTGATGCCATAACCTCAAAATATTTATATAGTTATATAGTTGTTCACCAACCAGATTACTCGAATCCGAGTAATAAAACCCTATTGAAGCGGTACGTACCTTGAATTAGAGATAGGTTTGTATTCACTACGTCACAATAAACAACGATATGAAAATAGAGTTGAGAGCACCAAATTTGTGACAATATTTTGTAATTTTGGGTTTAATTAACAATGAACATTGTTAAGATATTCAGAGGATGCTAATAATTAATTCAAACATGGTAACGGAGTTTTAACACAAAAATTCCGTTACAGTGGCAGCATTATCCCAGCAAATCACACCATACAAGAGTATAGAATACACATGTTCATAGTATAGTGCGAGTAGGGTAAATATGTATAAATGCGGGGGATGCAGTGGTCACCGCTGTGGCGTTTGTATGATTCAACAATTATTATAATTGTATAATATTATCATTATTACAAAAATAAGATATTCCTTAAAACGTGTCGCTAGGAGAAGAATAAAAAAAAATTTTGAGTCACTTGCGACATTGTAAAGCTGACTCGCCTTCACTGTCATCATCCTCGGACATCACTTCAGAGACAGAATCGGCAAACCCGGTGTTGTCTCTTTAGTCCTCATCGTCCTGTATCTGATCGGAAACATTTTCAGCATCTTCTGTGTTGTCGTCGTCTAACGCAATCAGGTCGGGAATGTTTTCGCAGGACGTCCCAGTACAGTGTAAACACAGAACCGAACATTTTAATCCTGCCTTCCGGCAACCATAAGCAGGTCCGCAACCTTTCTGGCATCTGCACGAGATGCTCTTAAGTAAAACCTCTGGAGCTGGTTCCTTTGAAATCCGTATTGCGTCCAGTCCTGTTTTTGTTCTTCGCCATCCATGATCTTCTGGAGGCTTCTGAACTCCCCGATAGCTCTGTACTTGACAATATGTACGGAATGAATGATGATGGCACGCGTCGGATGTGGGTGGCAGCTCCGCGAGATTGAACAACACTATTGTTTTCTTGGCTGAACTCCACTACGCGTTGTTCAGCCAACTGCAATCGTGTGCGGAAAAGTGGCACTTTCCGCACTTGTTAGGAAATATACTATTTTTATTATAAGTGAAAATAACGAAAACTAATAGCCATTGAAACCTGGTACACTTATGACTGGTATAATTTTTCATATGAATCGATCATCAATATTTATTTATTTTTTCAATTATTTGCTTGCACGTGTTTGAAACAACAAAATAAATGAAAAAATATATTGCCGGCCCCAAAACTGGAAAACTATTATTTTTATGGTTGATTCCCAATATATTTTATACAGGGTGATTCAGTCATGTAAAAAAATTTAACCACACAGTGGGGGAGATTACTAAAAAGGAAAATGAGAAACAATTTTTTTCTTGAAGTTTAGAACGTGGGGCAAATTAACCTTAGTACCTGAGTAACTCGACACTTCTGCTTCAATGTAAACCTTCAAGGTTGGCACTGGCAACCGTCAATGTTGCCACATTTCAATCTTTTTTTGTGGAAAGTGAAACTGAAGAAATAAGAAATACCTACTTCTCATCTGTGTTATATGAGTCATTTGTATCAATTGATATATACGGGTGTTAAAGTTGGAAAAAATATGTGGACTTTATTGAATATTTACCAAACTAGTTGAGATATTTAAGTCATATTTGGTATACATTATAACGGCATGGGTAATTGGTAAAATTATTTGTAGAAAAAAATGAATCACCTTGTATTGTAATAAAAGGTATTGAATTTTTTATGTAGATTTTAATTGCAGACAAAAATTTCCTCTTGGTATTTGTTCGCATGTGTTATAGTTTAATGGCAAATTTCATTTTTTGTATTATTTTAGAATATTTCGGAAAAATTAACTAAAAAATTTGCCCCACACGCAAGACTCAAAAAAGAATAAACGTGTTTCTTACTTTAAATAAATTCAAAAGATAGAACCAACAGAAACAACTACTCCGAGGGCTAATACCCCTACCGGCATTGAACTACACCATTGGTTCTTGATTTTCGTTGGGAATAAACATTGCAGATCAAAGTTCCCTCCTTCACCAACGTAACATCGAAGATATTGCTACGTTTGTTGGGACATGTCCTGACAATCATCTGCAGGCACAATGATCCCAGCCAGCCCAGTAGTTGTTTCTGTTGGTTCTATCTTTTGAATCTATCCACTCTGGATTTTGCCTACGTCCATCTGATGATTCCCAAAGAGGATGAAACCGGTAATGGGCTGGCTGGGATCATTGTGCCTGCAGATGATTGTCAGGACATGTCCCAACAAAGATAGCAATATCTTTGATGTTACGTTGGTGAAGGAGGGAACTTTGATCTGCAATACTTTAAATAAAGTAACTTTTTCCAATAAACTAACCCATTCAAGGTTTTACTTTTCAAGTTTATTTTTACTTCGAAAACTTAATATTTTTAAATACGGCCCTGTACGGTAAGACTTTTCCTCTGTTGTTGTACAGCAAACAGTGTCGCATTGTGTTTTGGAGGAAATTCTTCGCTTTTTCTAATTGTGAGAAGAAGGCTTTAAGCCAATAAAACCTTTGCCATTTATTGCAACAATACATTTGTTCGGCCTCTGCACTATTTCTGTGACACAAGATATAACATGTTAAATTTGTAGTCATTTGAAAAAGCACCCTCCATTTCTAATAATACAAATTATTATCTAAATGATACAGTGGGAGTTGTGACAAATGACAAGGGGTTGGTTTCGTTGTTTCAAAACCTTCTAGGAGGATTTTTATTTATTTTTATTATCATATGTAACTTATTAGTCCTTGCCGTCCTTTTTTTGGTTCTCTGATTGAAAGATAAGTTGTAAGTTAAATTGTTGACCATACTGATTAATATTTAAACGGCTTATTAAAAAAATTAATAGAAAAAAATTGAATTTTCAGTATAATTGTCTCAAAACATTTTAAAAATATTTCGTGTCATACAATCTGCAAAAAAATCCAGGTCTGTATTTAAAAAAATAAAGTTGAAGATGGTTTCTCAAAAACTAAATGTTGTAGAACAAATCTAAAAACGCCATCTTAAAGCCCATTAAAAAATCTCATAAGAAAGTGTTTTTCTATCTGTGATAACAACTTCAGAAAAAAAATCGAAAACGCAAAATTTTACATTTTTCAAAATAACTCAAAAACGAAAAAAGATAGAAATCTGTTTGTACCATTTTATTGACCTTAAAATTGCGCAACTTTTTCCCCATTTAACCGTTGTTCTATCTCTCAACGTTTGCAAGATCCCCATGCTGTTCATTCTTATCCGGGACACATTGTATATATTCACATAGAGATGACTATGGCAGGAGTAGACCTTTCTACGGGAGAAGTGGCAGGAGGTCGTTTTACATCTTATTGAAATATTATTAAATGATAGAAAAAGTTTAAGCTTTTAGAATTTCCAACATTTGCCTTTTTTTAACATAATTGGCAGGCCGGTGTCAATTGCTGTCTCACTGTTACCCCTGCAGGAGTCGATTTCAGGTATTCTTAGCTTCGATATAACACAAATAAAATAAAATTAATCTTTAGGAAATCCTACAAAATTTAGTGTCACCAGCTCCTGGACTAGGATAGATGGCTCCACTCCTCTCAGAAAGTAGAAACATTGTTTTTGTTAATAGTTATTTAACCGCCGCTAATTCATATCAGAAAATTACTTAAAGGTATTGTTAAAAAAGTAGTCACAATTTGTTTTAGCCCTAAAGTCAATTTAGCACCACCTGAGTTTCGTTGATGTGAACTAATTGCGGTTGAATAACTAATACTAAAACAGAGGCAATGGTCGGGTGGTAATGGTAGCATGTGGTAGGAAGGAACAATATCAACTCTAGCACTCTAGCGACTATGGCAACTCAGTCTTGTTATTATCTTGAGTAGAGGTGTGTGGACCTTGGCATGTAGAGCGTATCGCGGTTCGCGAGGTTATGAACTTGTAACTGTTGAAGTTGAAAGTGTTTTAGTTTGCATGCATATTTGCACGTTTTGTGCTTAGTTTTGTGTTTGTTCCGCAAACAAACGTCCATCTGTTATGGGAACCTAAGAGCTCCCTATACTCCTACGCACCCACTAATTACTTTTGTTTGACATTGAAAAATCACAAAGGTAATAAATTCAATACCAATTAAATATGTGGGAAAAAGGGTCAGAGAAACACTTCGAAAAGTTTTTAATTTATTGCCAACGTTTCAACTTATTTAAAGTCGTCTTCAGGGCTCTAAAAAACAATGTAAATATTAAAATAAATAAATCCACTTGCTATAAGTTATTATAAGGGGAAAAAATGAGAAACTTAATAAAACTTACCAAATTATACTTTTCTGTCTTTTTAAAAAATGTGGCCATATGAGTCGATACAAAGGATAAGGTTATTATAATTTTAGTTGTGGTATGTTGGTCAAGATATCAATAAAATTGTATAAATGGGTAGAAATTTAAAAAATGTCAGATGACAGTATTTAAATGACATAAATACAGACATATAAAAAATTACGGTGATTCTACAATTTATAATTTATCTAAATGGATATCTGAACTTTTAAATTTTGCATTTATAAAAGATAATAAATATGTAAAAAATTCTTTTGAATTTTCCAATTCTATAAAAAATGTTTCTATACCCCAAAATTATATTATTGTGTCTTTAGATGTAATTTCTCTTTTCACAAATATACCAACTGATCTAGTAATAACTATAATTCAAAACCGTTGGAACATGATTTCCCCTCACACATCTATGTCATTAAGAACTTTTTTTAGAACTTTTTCAGTTTTGCATTGACTCTAGTTATTTCAAGTTTAATAATATTTTTTATAAACAAATTTTTGGATTAGGTATGGGAAATTGTATATCATCTATTTGTGCAGATCTTACCATGTCTGAGCTTCAAGAATTTTGTATTAACAAATTATCTTTTTCTTTACCCTTTTTCTATCGTTATGTAGATGACATCATTACTAGCATACCTAAAGACAATGAAGACAACATTCTTAATGTATTTAACTCTTTCCATCCAAAGTTACAATTTACAATAGAAAAAGAAAAAGATAATTGTATCTCTTTTTTGGACACCAAAATTATTAAAATACAAACAGTCAGTACTCTAATTGTAAATTGGCATTTAAAACCTACCTTTTCAGAAAGATATATTAATTACTTTTCAAACCATAGTTTCAAACAAAAAATAAACATAATTAATAATTTAAAAAATAGAGTAATAAAGATTTGTTTCCAGAGTTCCATGATAAAAACTTTAGACTAATTAAAACCTTTTTAATAAAAAACAATTATCCTATATCCCTAATTAATAAAATCATCTTTCCAAATTCTACATTAAACAATAATATAAATAATAACAAAAACAATGTTAAAAATAAAATATTTATTAAGATTCCTTATGTACCTCGTCTCTCAGAAAAATTAAATAAATGTCTTATGACTAATACTTCTTCTTTAGTATTTAGTAATGAGAACACTGTTAAAAAAATGTTTTTCACTAATATCAAATCACCCACTCCACCAGACATCAAATCTAATATAATATACAAAATACCTTGCAATGATTGTCCCAAATGTTATATTGGTCAAACAGGCAGGTATCTTAAAACAAGAATAGCAGAACACATAAGCGATACGAGAAACCTCAACATCCAAAACCCAACTGCATTAGTTGAACATTCTAGAGAATTAAATCATAAATTTAATTTTAATCAAACTAAAATTGTAGGAACTCAAACCAATTTGAAAAAAAGACTTTTACATGAAATGATTTGCATAAAAAAATATGATAGTGTAAATACAAGAACTGATATAGAACATCTTAATACAGCTTATTTTAATATTCTAAATACCTTATCTTGAAATATTACCCTTATTCTTATAAACTTTTTATGTAGAATCACCGTATTTTTTTGTCTGTATTTATGTCATTTAAATACTGTCAACTGACATTTTTTAAATTTCTACCCATTTATACAATTTTATTGATATCTTGACCAACATACCACAACTAAAATTATAATAACCTTATCCTTTGTATCGACTCATATGGCCACATTTTTTAAAAAGATAGAAAAGTATAATTTGGTAAGTTTTATTAAGTTTCTCATTTTTTCCCCTTATAATAACTTATAGCAAGTGGATTTATTTATTTTAATATTTACATTGTTTTTAGAGCCCTGAAGACGACTTTAAATAAGTTGAAACGTTGGCAATAAATTAAAAACTTTTTGAAGTGTTTCTCTGACCCTTTTTCCCACATATTTAATTGGCATTGTAACAAATTTCTGGGTCACTTAGCATTAATTTAGTAATAAATTCAGTTAGACTATGCATCAATTTTTGAAATATCTGGGAAATGGTACAAAACAGTAAATTTACGATATGTTGTGCAACTGGCAGCCTCGACTTGTGAGTTCAACAGCTGATCAGGTGAGCGCCATTAACAAGGGGTTTTAATATACTTCTGAAAATATATTTTCTCTTTTTGGTTGATTTCTGAATTTTTTACATTTCGGATTCGTATCAAGCTATTTTTTCCCACCTGTGGTTAAATTTTTTTACATCATGGCTGAATCACCCTGCCTAAAAAAATTAAATTGACATAACCAGGAAGAAGAGGAAGAAAAAGATAAAATTTCTGGCATAAAATAGTTCAGTTAAAAAACAAAATTCTGAATTCAACAACAAAATAATTTGGCTCTAAATAGTTTCCCAAAACCCTTTCAAATTCCCAATAAAGGTTACAAAATTATTTTACTTTGAATAAAATAAAAACTGTGACATCTACAGTAGAATAATATGGTTCAAAATAAATTCCCAAAAATCATTCATAGTTCATAAAAGTTATGGAAATATTTCTAATTAATTAAAATGCACAATAAATTCAGTATCTCTAAAGTTTTAAAAATAATTTTAAGATTCAAAATAAAAGGCAATTCAAGCACAAAGGAACAAAAAAATATCTTACTTTTTGGCTAGTCCAAACTTACTTAGGTGCTTAGGATATTAATTCTTTCTTGGTTTTGACCATCAGGAGTTTCTACAGCAACTGGGCGCTAGCAAGTGGCTGGCTAGCCATGACGGCGGCAGTCTGCCGGCTCCCTTCGGGAAACCAGCAGAGGTTCCCCTGGCTTCTGCTTGGTCGTCGTTTGACTGGGCTCACGACTTGCGGCTTCGCCTCCCTATATACCGAATTGTACCCAATTTTATTCAGGGAGCCTCAACACCTGGGATCTCGGCGGCATCGGAATCAAAGGAAACGAACCTTGAAAAACACTTAGGGTGCATGTTTTTGGTATCTCAAAGGAATTCCGCCGGCAGCGGCTTTTTCCAGGCCTACAGTAGATTCACGTATAAGTTTGAATTGAATATGTGTATGTGTTCGATTTTTGAAAACCACTTTTATCACCCTGTATCTAAGTGACACAATAGTAATGTCACTGAGAGTTAATAGCAACAGTTCTCTATTATTTCTATATTCCATGTTATCAGGAAATTTTCTGACTTCTGTTTTTTTATTTAAGGTTCAACTACAGAGCAACGGCTTACATGGTGAAACATGGATTTTACAATTTTCTGAATTGGTTTGACGAACGAGCATGGTATCCACTAGGCAGAATTGTTGGGGGTACTGTTTACCCTGGGTTAATGCTAACCTCCGGAAGTGTCCATTATGTACTACATACACTCAATATAAACATACATATTAGAGATATCTGTGTGTTTTTAGCACCTGTATTCAGGTAAGTCGTTTTGTACAGGTTGATTAAAAAATATATACCCTACTATTACAGGGTCATAATCTAGACAAAAAATTAAGTGCCCAGTGATTTTTCTTTTTGTACACAGGTAAAACAAATAATAATAAATCAGATATGAGCCTTTAAGTCTTGTAATTTCGGCTATAATTTCCAAATTTGGTATGTATTGAATTAAAATTGTACAGGATGTCCCAAACTCTACGCCCCAGGGTTACTATAGGCAAACAAAAACAGCCAGTATATTTTTCCCAGGATCATACCTGTTTCTCTTTATATTCGGAAAGAGCACGTTTTTTTGATAAACTTTCGTAAATATTTTTTTTTGATATCTTGTATCATTAAAAATTATTTGCTTATTGTTTGTAAAAACATGAAAAAGATGCCATGGTAATTTTTTAATGAAAATCAAGTTAGCCATGACTTACAAAGGTATATTTTTGACAGAAACAATTGACAGATTTCGAGTACTCTTAAGAGCATATGTAAACATGGTGAGCAAAAAGGAAATTTGCCATAAATGTAAAAACAAATAAACAAAACACAATATAAGATGCAGTGTGCTGGTGATTGTGAGAAATGGTTTCACAAAATATGTACTGGACTCTCCAACGAAGATTTTCAAGCTTATGCAAATCAGAAGACTGAAGAAAGATGGGCTTGTCCTCATTGCCACAACGGGAAAGAATCTGGAAGTGACAGTGAGGATGAGCAAAGAGGACATACTGGGCATCACACTCAAAAGTAGATGGCTTCGAGCAGGTGTTCTCTTCAGTTAATCCAAGCAACAAGGAACTGTTAAATGCATTGAATGGGTTGTTTGAGGAATTGAAGTCTGCTGTAAATTTCAACGGTTCCATCACGGATGACCTGAAGGTAGCGCTATAGGAGGTTGTAGGCGAAAACAAGAAATTAAGAAATGAGCAAGCAGGGTTGAAGAATCGCATAAACAACTTGGAAAAAGAAGTGGCTCAACTACAAGAGAAGTCAAATAAGTAGGATATAGAAATGAGGAAGAAAAATGTCATAATATCAGGTTTGGCGGATAATCATAATGTAAATAGTGATTTAAGGAAAGTATTTGGTCGTTTAGATGTAAATATTGATGAAACTGACTATAACGTGAAAGTATTACCTAATCAACAAACTAATAATAACTTAGTTCTAGTCAGTTTTACTAGCATAAACTTAAAAAAACGAGTGATAGAAGCACAACATAGACACAGATTCATGTAACATCACAGCAAATTCTAACAAGAGGATTTTCATAAATGACGATTTGCCATCTAATCTCAGAATATTATATAAGAAACGGAGGGAATTAAAAAGGCATGGTTACAAGTATGTTTGGGTTAAAGATAGAAAAGTTTTTACAAAAAAGTCTGATATCGAAACAACTGTTAGAATATTAACCTTAGCACAGCTAGAGACTTTAAAATAGAGCCATGTTCTAATCAGCCTCGAGCATAGAATATATATTTTTTATTTTTATATGTAATATCTTTTTGAAATGGATAACTTAAACATTTTTCATATCAATATAAGATCGGTTTTACCGAAGTTATCATTGTTAAAATCTTATATCTTGGATAATAACTTTGATCTGGTAGCCATTTCAGAAACATGGCTTACAGATGTAACACCTGATAGCATGCTGCATATTATATTATAGGGACGGAGGGCGTGATAGGGGTCTCATAATGTATATTAATAACGTAATAGGTTTCCAATTAATAAATGATATTTCAAGAAATAAAGCAGAACAGATTTGGATTACTTTTAAAATTATGAACACTGTTAACACTTTTGGGGTACTCTATAGACGTCCAGGGTTCGCGGAAATATCGGATTTAATGTTAGTGTGGGTAAACCCATAGGGAATACTGACCACTGTTTGGTAAAGTGCTCTATAAATCTCGCAGTCTCTGAACCACAACCCATTATACACACTTACAGGGATTTCAAGAACATTAACAAAGAGCTTTTCGATGCTGACTTATCTGCAACTCCATTTTATAATATCTACTATGTTGAGGGTATAAATAATAAAATTAAACTATTTAATAGATATTTGACTGGCTTATTTGATCGTGACGCACCATACAAAACAGCGCGAATTACTAAAAAGAGGGCCCTGTGGCTTTCTAGTAATACGAAATACTTAATGTCTCTCAGGGATAAAGCACTTACGAAATATAAAAAGCTAAAGACTATAGCTAGTTGGGAATATTATAAGCAGCTAAGGAATTGAGTTACTATTGTAGTAGCCAGTGAAAAAAGCTTACATTAATAGTAAATGTTCTAATAATAATGCAAAGCAAAGTTAGAAAACTTTGCGAGAGCTAGAGGTAAAAAAAATATATACAAAACAGGTTCCAGCATATTTCACTGATGCAGATGCTATCAATAATTACTTTGTTGATATCCCTAAATCTATCCCTGATGCAAATACTCATTCTTTCTACTGGAACAATAGGAAGGATGGCACAATCGATTTTAATTTTAAACTGACAGATGAAGTAAATACAGCTCTACTTTCAGTTCAATCTCAAGCTGTGGGGTGTGATACAGCATAGAAAAAAATGAATTTCCAAAACTTTGGAAAGTTTCACTTATCACTCCTCTTCCAAAAGTAAATAACCCAAAGGAATTAGAAGATCTCTGCCCAATTAGTATACTGCCAACCCTGACGAAGGTCATGGAAAAAATTCTATGCAATCAATTAAAACAACACATACATAGGTGCGGTATATTGCCTATAGTGTAGTCCGGATTTCGAACTGGCCACAGCTTTACTACTGCTCTACTGAAGGTCATAGATGATATCTTGAAAAAAACTGATGTCGGCCATCTAACTGCATTAATTCTCCTAGATTATTCTAAGGCTTTCGACAGGATCAACCACAGTCTGCTGCTGGGAATATTGAAGCACATCGGGTTTGGTTGTGAGGCCTTGGAGCTCATGAAGAGTTATTTGTCTGGTCGCAAACATAAAGTCCTAGTTAATGGCTTGATGTCGTCAGAAAGAGAAACAACACAAGGCGTACCCCAGGGTTCAATTCTTGGTCCAATTTTCTTTTGCATTTATACCTCTCAGATATACTCGCACGTAACTAATTGCTCCATACACTTCCATGCTGATGACACACAGCTGTATCACTCATTTGCATCTGGTGATATGGCCCATGCCAACCTAATCATAAATAATGATCTTGCAACTTTACTGAACACCTCTAGAAACCATTTCCTGGAGATAAACCCTAATAAATCCCAAATAATGTTACTGGGTCCACCGCTTGTAAAGGAGCAAAACCGTTTTCACTTGAATATAAGTATAGACGGAGTCCTCTTGAATTGTGTTAACAAAGTGAAGAATTTGGGGGTCATTCTTGACGACAATTTGCGATTTTCAGATCATATAAGTCATTGCAACAGAAAGGCCTTTGCAAATCTAAAGCTCTTGTGAGTCTCTTCTGTTATCACAATATAACTATTGTGATGTGGTGTACAGTTCTTGTCTGCTAGCTACAGATAGTCGTAGAATACAACTCATGCAGAATAACTGCGTAAGATTCATAGGTGGTATAAGGCGTCATGAGCGTGGAGTCAGTGCAGAACTAAAGCGTATTGGCTGGTTAACGATGCAGGAGAGGCGAACTATGCATTCTTTAGTCATGTACCATAAAATTATTTCACAGAAAACGCCAGCATATTTATATAATAAGGTTGATTTTGGCGACGAGAACACTTGTGCCATGACCACAAGACAAAAACAAACCATAGTTCCACCCATCCACAGAACTTCTCTATTTTAAAGAGGTTTTACTTATGCTATATTCAGATTGTATAATAAAATTCCAATAGAAGTCAAATCTATATCAGCATCGAGGTTCAAGACATTCGTAGTCAAATATTCACAATATATTGATGTAACCCATCTGTAGCAAAATAATATTAAGTTCTGTATAGGTGTATAGTGTCTTCTGTTTTAGTTTAGTGTTGTAATAATATTAGTAAGATAAGATAGGATAAGGTTTAGGTTAAGTGAGGAAGCTTAGCTTCAACTTCGCCTTTTGTAATTATTATAATAATTGCAATAAAGTCACTATTATTATTATTATTATCCTTGGATAGATGGAAAAAATATTTAAATTTTATTATTAGTTATAAAAATATAACTGTATGTATGCCTTTAATAAGAACTGTTGTTATAAACACTTATTATGTTGACCATTGACCATTTATTCCAATCCATTTGTTTCCAAACTCATCATTTAGAAATTCTTTCAAAATGTTCGCTTGGTGTGGTGGAGCTCAGTCGTGTTGAAACCATATGGAACTGGCAGCTGTTGTTGCAGAAATTTGAGGTATGTTATTTCAGTTAAAACTCCCTCGTAAAAATATTGCCCAACTAAACGATGAGCAATTGCTACATCATACTATAATGCCAAAGTGTCCCTGATTCCGAATTGGATTGACGATATGAGGATTTTCAGTGGACCAATAATGTTCATTTTTAACAATACGACTTTCGTCTGTCGAAAATATATGTCTGAAAATAAGCTTGTCAACAATCTCTGTCACCACCATGATTTCAGCAATATAATCAAACCTTTTTTCTTTATTTGCGTCTCCCAAATCTTCTAGGTAATGTAATTTAAAGTCATGATATATGTTTTCTTTCATAATTCGTTGTATGGACAACTTCTTCAAATTTAATTCTCCACTAGCTTGTATATTTAAATTTCTCGGGTAATCTTCAGAATATTGTTAACACGTGGACTGTTACATCATTGTTGCGAACTGTTCTTCTAATTGATTTGCCTTTGCAGGTAGAAAATGCATTTTATTTCTCCCTTAAGTTTTTTCTAATCAAATAAACATTTTGTGATCTGGAACGTGACGTTCAGGATATTTCTCCCTATAAATTCTAACGGCTCTTCTAGTATTTTTTTTCAGCTTCGCCATAGACTAATAACATATCAACTTTTATTGTGTGTTACCATTATTGAAGTTTTATGATATGTTCAATGACTGGATGCAATTACTAAATGTCAAGAGAAGGTATTTCAATTATGACTAGGTAAGAATAATAAATTATCAACTGTCAATTGTTTTCCATGGATACCCGATCAAGCCAAGGCTAATTTGATTCAGGATATATACTTTGTATTACACGAATATAATCTCCAATTTTTGCAATAACAATTGCCAGTTCTCATGGAAAATGTGCCATTGCATTTAAGAAGAACCATGTGGTTTCAACACGACCGAGCTCCACCACACAAAGCCAACATTGTAAAAGAATTTCTAAATGATGAGTTTGGAAACAAATAGATTGGAATAAATGGTCCCATAAAATAGCCAGGAAAGTCGTCAGATTAAACACCATTAGATTTCCATTTATGGTCATTTCTGAAAAACATTGTTTGCGAAACTCCATCTGGGAATATTGATCATTTAAAAAATAGAAGATGCCTGTCGGCAAATAACACCAGATGTATTAAGAAAGGTCACTAAGACAGAAGTTAGACGCTGCCAATTTTTTAGGAACTTTCACCTTTCATACCTTATAATTGGCTTATTATGCATCAATTATCGTCAGTAAAACCAATAAAAATAAAAACCATGTCTCTTTCAACTTTTATATCGTGTATATCTTTGATCTGTGTTATACAGGGTGTCCGCATATTACACCGACAACACTTGACAGATGATAGGAAATGTGATTTTAAGTACTTTTTTTAAATAAACATATGTCCGCTGATGCTTCGTTTTTAATATACAGCGTGTTAAAGTTTACTCATTGAAAATATTTTTTTAAATTATTTCTCTAACTACAAAATATATCGATTTCAAATTTGGTAGGGATTATAACGTCGGAAGGTGCTATTAAAACAAGTAATGCAGGATTTTTTAAAGCGCCAGTGGCGTGCATAAGGGTAATTCGACCTTCCGTTTTTCAATAGAACTTTTACACAGATTGATTTTTTAAGTAAACGGAAATGGTTCTGCAGTCCCCAATCAATTCTAAACAAAAAATGTGTCATTCAATTTTATTGACAAGTGACTCCCTGGCTTGTAAAAATGCAAATAAAAAAAGGCAAATAAAAAAATAAGGAAACTTGTTCAGAATGAAAAACTGAGTAGGTTTGCGAAATTTCAAAATCTAGACCTACTTTGATTTTTTGGCATTTTCCCACTTTTTTAGAAAAGTGCCTTTTTTGTAGGTTTTATGGCAAAATGTTATTAAGAAAACTTGTTCACAATGAAAAACTGTGTAGGTGGCAAAAGCCTAGGCCTACTTTGATTTTTGTGCATTTTAATTTGTTAGTGTCCGAGATATCTTCCCTTAGGTCAAACTAAAAAATATATAATGCCGAATTTTACTCGGCTCTTCATATATTTCTAGACTGTTCACCAGCAAATGCGGACACAGTGTATATATGTCATCAGTTTGCTTCGGCCGTTTTTACTAACTTCATATTTTCATGTCTTCACATCCTCTATCTCGGAAATGAAACATTTGCAGATCAATTGATTATAAGAAAAAATATGAAAATAATTCCCCTAAAACGTTAACGGTCACTTTGTAGTGGTCCACAAAAAAAGTTAAGGTAGATATATCCGGTCCAGGGCAAAATATGAAAATAAGAACTTTGATTCAGAGCGAGTTCAAAATGATTGAATGAATGCTTTAACGGTATTATTTTCATCATTGTAGATCATAAAATGAAATAAGTAATAGAACCTTTTTTGTATAAAATTTTATAAGGACCATTTTTAGTATGTTTAAAATGTTCTGTGTGACCAATGGTTTCTGAGAAAAAAACACTGCAATGCGTGTTACGTGTGGTTTTTGGGGCTGAAAAACCCCTTTTATTTTAAAAAATCTCCATTAATAAACAATTGATTTGTTGGGATATTTTCAAATTTTTTTTTTTTGATACAAAGGTCTTCAAAATGCGCAACTTTCTACGTGAACACATTTGTCAAATTGCAATTCCAGGGCCGGCTAAGATTTTTTTTAAACCCCGATTTTCACAAAATCTATTAGGCATTTTTTTATTTAAAATCTGACCACACAGCGTTAACTAGGACCCTCTGAAACCCTTAAGTTTAAAATTTGAACTAAAAATATACAGGGAGTTCGGTTTTACAGCGCCTTAAAGTTGCGCAAGTAGTGATTTCGAGGGCCCCAGGAGAGTCAAGCGTGCCATGGAATGATTTTAAAACAATTGAAGAATTAATAGGACCACCCAAAGTATTGAATGACAAGACTGCAAGAAAAAATAATACAGGATGTTTTTCTCTACCGCTGCTGAAAGTTCAGACTTTTTCGAATTTTATTCTGATCAAGTTTGCCGTGCTTTTTGAAACAAAGTTACTAATAACAAAATTTATTTAATCTTAACAATAAAATAACAAACAAAATATTTAGATCTTAAACTATCGGGGTTTTTTCAACATAACCGCCTTCTAATGTAATACATTTTTCAAGACGTTTTTTGTTATTAGAAACGTCTTAACTCATCTATTGTTATGGAATCGCAAGCTTCAATTATTTTTTGTTGTAGCTCGTTTATTTGTTTGACAAATGTGTTCACGTAGATAGTTGCGCATTTTGAAGACCTTTGTATAAAAAAAATTGAAAATATCCCAACAAATCAATTGTTTATTAATGGAGATTTTTTAAAGTAAAAGGGGTTTTTCAGCCCCAAAAACCACACGTAACACGCATTGCAGTGTTTTTTTCTCAGAAACCATTGGTCGCACAGAACATTTTAAACATACTAAAAATGGCCCTTATAAAATTTTATACAAAAAAGGTTCTATTACTTATTTCATTTTATGATCTACAATGATGAAAATAATACCCTTAAAGCATTCATTCAATCATTTTGAACTCGCTCTAAATCAAAGTTCTTATTTTATTCTGATCAAGTTTGCCGTGCTTTTTGAAACAAAGTTACTAATAACAAAATTTATTTAATCTTAACAATAAAATAACAAACAAAATATTTAGATCTTAAACTATCGGGTTTTTTTCAACATAACCGCCTTCTAACGTAATACATTTTTCAAGACGTTTTTTGTTATTAGAAACAACTTGTCTTAACTCATCTATCGTTACGGAATCGCAAGCTTCAATTATTTTTTGTTGTAGCTCGTTTATTTGTTTCAAAAAGCACGGCAAACTTGATCAGAATAAAATTCGAAAAAAGTCTGAACTTTCAGCAGCGGTAGAGAAAAACATCCTGTATTATTTTTTCTTGCAGTCTCGTCCATCAATACTTTGGGTGGTCCTGTTAATTCTTCATTTGTTTTAAAATCATTCCATGGCACGCTTGACTCCAGGGGCGCTCGAAATCACTACTTTGCGCAACTTTAAGGCGCTGTAAAACCGAACTCCCTGTATATTTTTAGTTCAAATTTTGAACTAAAGGGTTTTAGAGGGTCCTAATTAACGCTGTATGGTCAGATTTTAAATAAAAAAATGCCTAAATAGATTTTGTGAAAATCGGGGTTTAAAAAAAAATCTTAGCCGGCCCTGGAATTGCAATTTGACAAATGTGTTCACGTAGAAAGTTGCGCATTTTGAAGACCTTTGTATAAAAAAAATTTTTGAAAATATCCCAACAAATCAATTTTTTATTGATTTGTGTCCACTTAAAAGTGAACTATGACTCGATTATTGACACAAGGAATAAAACACATTTAAAATTATTTACAAAGGTTGTTTATTAGAAGAATTTGAGAATTGTTTATAAAGAAATTTGAAATTTGTTAAGATAAAAAAATGAAATGTTTTACATTAAAAGTGTAAGTAAGTAAGTAAGTTTATTTAGTTTCAGAAGACATTACAACATAAAGGAATTACAATGCAATGTATGAAATGGGTCACACTTTATAAGAAAGACAGTACAAATAAAGATGCCGTAGACATCCCATTATAATACGAACACATTTACATATTAAAAAATTTAAAATTTAAAATATAAAAATTCAAAAATTTAAAAACTCATTCACAGAATATGGTTCTACTCTACACAAGTGCTTGATCACCTCCCTCCTGAACTGCGAAGCACTGGTGTTGCGCTTGATATTTGCAGGCAGACTGTTTATTTATACAAGTTATTTAAATGGAACAACTGTAAGTTTTAAAATTAAAGCAAAGTGAATTGCTGCGAGACGATTAAGAAAGTCTAAAACAACTTAGCACTTCACGAGACGTGTAAAAGTCAAAAGGAAACGCAAATGTCTAATCTTCTGCACGTAAGATCTTAATAATGGAACGCTTTAACTTTAAAAACACCTTACATGTAAGTCTGATTCATCCAGGAGTGGTCGACAGCGCTCCACTGGGTATCAATGAGTTTCCGAACCAGGTTCCGATCACCTCACGACCAACCTGCGACCAAGCACTGACAGTCCAACAGCCACTATACAGGCGTGCAATGGAAGTAGCTCAGTATCTCAGGGTTTCTTTGCCAAGTATAGCTGTCAATGCACATGCTGGTGGTCAGCAGATGGCAAGGCTCGGAGTTCTAGGTAGCTCGGTGTACGTTCCAGGTGCAGTTGGGCATGAAAGAATAATTCGGGGAAATTAGACGGTGCTCTGACCTTAAATAAGTGCTGCTAATGTCTCACAGACTGTTTGTTTACAAAGAAAAACTAATACCTACTTAATTAATGACGTTACTAAAAATCTGACAATAATAACTAAATAAATTTAAAAAATCCTTTAAAAAAATCCCGTACTGTATATTCATGAATGCACTTCCCCACCCCTAAGTTAAGTTAATGAAAAAATATTGCAACTAAATGAGGTCACGATACTCTGAAAATGACTTAAATTTGCAAAAATATCAATTGAATAAACCTGAAATAGTTCTGGTTTGGTCTTCGACTAATAGTTTTTGAACTATGAAATATTACAGCGAAAACAAAAACTCGGTCAGGTAATCGAACCCTGTGTGCTCGAAACCATGTGATCACCGACAAAATACCCAAACTCAATAAAGCAGCACAGATCAGGACAAGGCAGCAACGCTTATTTCTTGATCGCGATCAAGAAAGAGGCATGCAAAAAGAACAGGCACAGGTGAGTTATACAAATATGGATTTACCAAAAATTATAAAGATATAATTTTACAATAACTCACCTGTCCTTTTGTTCAGTCCTGTTCGGTGCCTTTGCTCCCAAAGTACCAAAATGACGCAGTCAAGGCAGTCGGCCGCGACCCCTACCATGTCCCTTAACCTCTGATGGCCGTCCTATTTGACGTCCTCGAAAATCCAAAAATCTCAAAAGCCCTGTGATCCACATGAAAAGACAAAAATAAAGCCTAAATTGTTTGCACTAAAAAAAGATACTGCAAATAAGCACACACAATTATGGAAAGATAGTATCGGGGCGGCGATAAAGATGGATTAAATTCCAGAAAACCAATGCACCCGATGCTACCTCTTAGATACCTGACAGAACCACCGAGGTGCCAACCCAAGAGAAGACCAAAATGAACAGAAGAGAGGCTGAGTCGTTGATGTCCCTTTTATGAAAATTTTCACAAAATACTCAAATTAGGTTCTTGATCTAATGACGTCAGTGCTTTGACAGAAAATCGAATTTGAACCATAAAATGGTTGCACTGAATCCTAGAGACAGACCCAGTCAGTTGTATACTGGACAGATTTCTCAAATCCGTGCACTGACTGCAATAGATCCATGACTGAACCAAACTGTTCCTACCAAGCGTGAATCAGTGTACCCTAATGCTGAACGTACCTTGGATCCTTAGAAATGGGTTTGTATTCACTACGTCACACTAAAAAATCGATATCAAAACGAGTTGAGAGAACTGGAATTTGACTGAATAAGGTTCGAATTTGCGAGTTCAGAACAAAATACTCAAATTATGTGTTGAAAGGTTAATAATAATTATTTAAAAACGTGGTAACGTAGTTTTAACAAAACATTCCGTTACAAGATATTTCACGTAACGGACGGTTGACCAATCGTTTAAGACTCGGCAAAATTGAGATTTAAATAAAAAATGAATATTGAGTGCAAAAATATTAACGGACCCATTGACTCCCGCTATACTCCTAGAGTGCTACTGTTTTCCCTTCCCTAAAACCTTAGGACTACAATTTATCTGTCCCGAGCCTCCAATCTACGTTGACAAGAGCTATGATCCCAAAAGCTCCAACCTAGGGCTATAATCCCACGCAGTGGTTACGGTACAAGACTGCCAACAGCCCAGGCTAGACAGCAACTAGACAGGACCGGAACGAAGACATGGACAGACTAAATCCAATATTGACCAGCAGGAACATTGGAGCAAGAACTGCAGAACATACAGTACATACGCCCGCCCACACGTGACCCGACGGAGCTGGACACCGAACAGGACAGACAGGCAGGCAGACAGGCAGGCCCTAAAAGGAGAACCATGTTTTAGTATACCCATGAAATATGGCAAGGTCCAGAAATATTAACTCACTTAGATATTGTGTGGCCTCTGGTGACCTTCGGAGTAACTTAATGCCCAAAGGATTGTATCATCCACAGCAGGGTGCATTTGAAGAAATCTGCAATATCCGACGAATCCCTTGTCGAAATGAAGAATAACCTACTTCGGTTTCTTCTTTACAAGGCATTCTCTGATTTATCCGAATTCATTGATTACTCACGGTACTCAATCACCATGAATTTTTACTGAGAACACCGGTGCAACCTCTTCCAGCACCCTTGCTGATGGAAAATGCCTGAATTCGAAGACGAACCCGGAAACGGCATTGCGCGAATGACAGATGACTAGAACCACAAAACATTAAATCTACCGAAAGTACCATTTGAGAATGCTAAAACCCAGAGGCTATTCATCCTTATATCTTTCCCAGCCGCAACTATATTTGTTAGCGGGCATTCCTAATAAACGAACTTATAAATAAACAACAATCGTTGCCACGTAGACCACCCTCAGCTGACTAGAAGAAGAGTCCACAATGGTCCAGCAAAATATACGAAATGTCAAACCGATAATAACCTCACTTAATTTACCTGTCAGATCATTATCAAAACAAGGGTTCGAGAAAATAGCAAATGGAACTTTTCCCACGATCTCCGGCATGGTAATTCACATTCAGCACCTTCTAAAAACCCCAATATACATCCCAAAAATATTCCACAGGTATAAACGGTAAAATACTGAGAATCAAGCCCGGCAACGGAGCAAATGACTGCCAAATTTACCACAACTTCCCAGCAGCACCAAGGCCTCGTATAGAGCTAAGACTGTGGTCCGCAATGCATGAGACAGTAAGAATTTCAAGGCTTCGACCTTTTTGGGTTATAATAACGACTCTTTTTAGTATTCGATGAACTCCCTTTGTTTGCGGTTCCAATAGAGCCCGGAGACAGTGATTAGTGGAGTGATCTGTGAAAATACACGCGACCCATGTGAAACAATTTACAAAGATGCCAAGGGTAAATACAATGATTCAACTAAGTACTGTGTTTGTTCTTACTTCAGAAAAGAAATCTGTTCGAAACCCATCGAATCTTGACTAAGAAAGAGGCTACTAATCGTTAACTTCTATAAGGACAAATTCTACTCGTAACAAGTTGATGATTTCTTTTTCAGCACTGCCTAGCTATCCAAAGTCGCCATATAGTTATTTCCATTATTTTTCTGAACAACCATATTGTTGGAAAGCTCTAAAAATGCCTGATTTTTTAGACCATGGTCAACTATGGTTTCCATTAAAAAAAATCAAGTTTGTGTCATATCTCGAAAATGACAGCTGTCACAGAAAGTAGGAAATTATAACCGCATTGGGGACACACTCCAACTTTGGTTTTTACACTTTTTATCTAAAATCAGAAACAACGAAGTTAGAGGGATTAGAATAAAGCCAGAATTTCTTTTTTCAAAATATCTCTCAAGCCATGACTTTTTCAAAAATCGAAATGGCGCATTAAATTGGGCCCACAAAACTGCAGTTCCCCATTTAACCATCCTTCTATCTCCGCTAGTTTCCCAGATCCTCATACTGATCATCAAAAAAATCACCCTGTATACAGGGTGTCTCAGGTTTTTGGATCAGGACTGACATTTTGTAGAAAAACTCATTATAAGGCGGGTTGCTCCTATAAACATAGGCCCTAAAGTTCTTCATTTTTTGTAGTTCTCTTTTTGAAATCGAATTATGACAATATCTCCCAAAATAATCAAGCTGCTGATCTAAAATTTGGTACTTCAGTGTTTTAGGGGATGTAGAATAAGCTGAAAGTGTCAATTTCTATGTATCTCACAGAGGGTGCCACTTGTGCTATTTTTGGATGGTGCTTTGACTCGTAACTATTTTGAGGTAATCTTTTTGGTCTGGCAGGACCATCATTTAAGTGCATCTTTTTATTCTGCAACAAAAAGGTACTCTTGTTTCATAACGAGAAAATCAACCATTTGCATTGAAATTGACAAAAGGTGCCCCAAAACACTTCCGGTTATACTGGAAGTTGATGGCATCTTCCCCTGTATATTATTACATATTCAGATTCCTTGCTAAATTGTGACGGTGTCACACAAGGAATAGTTTGCCCACTTTGCTTGGCATTCGCCATGGCACCATGTTTGGCAACGCCGCACCTCAATGTCAAGCCTGTGAGAACATGATATGAACCATTCTATTTTGCTGAGGAAAACGCTGAGAACACTAGGTATTGGTATTGATAATCCTGACGTTATGCTGGTTCGTTTACAAAACTTTTTTTTATTGGAAACAAGAGTCGATTTTAATTTAATAGGAAGTGCACAAAACGACACAATTCGTAAGTACCTAACTGAAGTTGCACAAATTAGATATCTAGACATGCTGATATTGTGGCGTTTTAAAAAAACAATAGGACATAAATAAACAAATAATGTAGAATAAACCTCGAAGACTCATGAGAGATGTTCGCTACCTCCCTGAGCAGATTTTACGAGCACAACACGGCCGCCAGCTTTTAGACAGTGAAGATGGGCTGGGTTAACAGTATAACAAACTGCAAAAAAATACGGGCGCCACTTGTTTTGTTTAACGTGCCGTTACTCGTACTAAGCCAAAAACAAGAAAAGCTAGGTCTTCCTAGATATACATTGTTTATTCTACTAAGTGGTTTACGACAACAGATCAATACTCCCTTACTATATTCTTACTTGATAAACAAATTGAAAGTCCCACACCCTTGTGGTGCACTGTAATTCCCCTACGTACAGTATTAAGACTTAAGTATAAAATGGTTCTTACAAATCGGTTTAAATCCCCAAACATGTACACGTGCGGTTCACACGCAATAATAGTAACAACGTACTCAGTTACAAGTGACAACAGCGTACGCTCTCAATGGTACATGTATTAAATTCAGCTATACTTATTATAGCAGGTACGATAAAAAGTACAAGTAAAATATAGTAAGACTTAACTGTCGTTGGGTCTTCCAACCACCGATGTCCTCCAGTAATGTCAGATGACACTTCAGAACGGTCAGATGGTAACATACGATGTTCTCAAAAAGATATATACATGTGGGTCACAGTTGTCATTGACCACAGTCCAGAAAGAGAAAAGAACTGGTAATACAGGAAGAAAAAAACCTGAAACAAAAATGTCCTGCTAAACACCTCAAGAAAACTTACCTTTTGGTTGAGGGTTTTCCCCTTAAAAAAAGCATCCAATTAACCACTTTTCGGTTGAATCCACTTAACCTTCAGTTACAACACTATAATGATTATATATATATATAATTATATATGAGCGCTGGTTAAATAAAACAGAACATGTTCCAATTTACAATATATTTACAATTTGAAATTTGTACATTAAGGTGGTTACAACAAAGTGAAGTAGGTAAACTGAGTAGTAAAGTTTTATTGGTTACAATTTAGAATTTGTTAAAAACATCCCCTGAATCTGACTATGAAATGGATTAAAAATGACTATACACAACGATCAATTATCTCGACTAAACTTGACTTAATTTATTTACTGTACTATATTTACAAGACAAAAGATAACATTAATAAAATACAAAAATGTTTGGCGACTTCTCCATTCGATATCGAAACACAAGACGAAAAATATAACAGCCACAAAAGCTAGATAACCAAAAAAGGAACCGTGGCAAAGTTCACATGCCTCGGCCAACTTAAGGTTTCGATTTACTAAATCTGTGCTAATAAACAAATTTATAACCAAATTAAGGCCACAGCTCGCAGCGTGTAGCCCACAGAGAAAAGGGGTGAACAGGCCTAGGTGAGAGTAGCTCAAGAAGTCGTCAAAATGACGTTATTAATAAGAAACTATTAAAAATTGAGCAGCTAACTCACCCAGACTGTGTTCCCAGGAGTCCTCTCCGTGGTCCACCTGCTGCAGGTTGCCGTTGAAACTCAGTAATACGTGGTAACCCACACCTCTCCTGTGTTTGCAGGACACATGAAAAAAAAAACAGAAAATCTAAATTAGCACAGCGAAAATAAAAGCAAACACTACAAAACCACTTAAGCCGACCATAAAGTGGGAAATTAGGCCTGAACAGAGATTTTACCGAAAATTCAAGGCCAAATTTCACCCAATGCGACTTTTGCCACGAGTGTTCGAAAGGGAAGTCCTCGACTTCTTGTCGTGGGGTCTATTTATAACCTCCTTTGCAATGATGACGACTTCCGGCTTCTAGTATGATCTAGATGGTCTGGAAAGCTAAATCTATGTAGAAAAACAATCGGAGACCGCCACATCAAGATCAAGATGACAGATCACTGTCAATTGTGCCAAACTTCTATCACTGATATTAGACCAGTAAGAAGCGTCGAACACAAAGAGTGACGTAAGTACACGGAATCAACACCGTGGCGCAAGTCAATCGCAAAACTGAATAAAGTGAATATTGAATGTGATTTACGTCCAACAGTCCTTACAACAATGTAATTGTTCTAGTAATTAATACCTTCAATTGATGAATAAAATTTAAACACTCTTGTAACTGGCACATACCCTTTAATCAACAGTTTGTTTAAGAAAGCAAGCTCTACATCGAGTAGGCAACATATTATACATCAGCTTGTATAGGTGGTTGCAGATGTTAGGGCAACATTTTTAAAAAATGGTACGTTTATACGGGGTGTGACGAATTAATAGGAATGAAACAATGTACTTAAAACCTCATAACGAAAACTAGACGAAATTTTCGTTACACACCACCAAAACCCGGTAAGAAAAAATACGAAAACTCAAGTTTGAGTTTTTTTTGTGCAAACCATATACAAGGTGATTAATAATTGATATTAAACGAAATAAAAGGTATGACCCATATGCAAAACTGTCTGAGGTATTAACGTTAGCATAAAGTGGTTTGACAGAACCCGTTCAGCTTGAAACAACCTGACTTATTTTGAAAATTTAATTGAAACTTTAAATTTGATACAAAAAATAAAAAAAATAAGTGGGTGTCAGTATACAGCTAGTGTATACAATAAGTACAAGGTGTCAAGATAATTCAACCAACAAAAAAATATATGTTAAATCCCTAAATTTAAATCCCCAAAAGCTAAATCCCGAACTTAACCTAACTTACAAAGTAAATGAAGGGGAAAGAATGAGAAAGAAACCTACAGAAGCATGGAAGCCACATGACAGTCTGAAACGCACCTGCCAAGAGCTATAGATCACCTAGTGCTGGGCACAAATGAGTTACGACGTCGCAGATAAACAAACATGCAACATCCCAACACAAAAGGATACAACAGATCCTGACAAACACCTCCCAGAATAATCACAGTCATTCCATGGGCTGTTAGAACAGAAGAGATACTGCAGTTTGACCCACACTACAGCACCCGGCAAGCTCACCGGTTATCCAACTGGAAAACCACCTGAATTAGAGGAAGAGAAACAAACAAGAAGATAACCTGATAATATAACCTATTGCAAACATAGAAAAGAGAAAACAAATTTAATGAAAACTAGAAATAGTTCAACTCTGAGTCCTATGATTTAACATTGCCAAAATTAACCTATTAAAGGTAAAAGTATAAACTCAAAATCGAGTATTTTGCTTGAAACACAAAATGAAAAATTTAGAAAACATTTTGAAATATACATGATAACATATGAATGTGAATAACTGTAGGTCGGCCAATAAATAACCGCACTTTATAAGCCTACGCGAAATTCCTTAGGTTACTTAATTCGGACACTCAAGGTGCTATCTAAACCGAATTAAGAACCACAAAAAGTTATTAGTTTTCGGACACATTTCGTGCTATCCTAGCCGAATCAAAATATTCTCTGTATATTTCAAACAAAATAAATTGTTATTTTTGACAACGTTAACCCAAAAACAATTAATCTATCAAAGGTACAACAAATTATTATACTGAAAAATCTAATTAATGACACTAGGAACTCAGAGACTCATGTGTGTAAAAAAATATGAAAAGAAGTACTATAAACTACGATAACCAAAAATATATGCAAGAGGGTTTCATCCTGTCACATACGCATTGGCGGCTCGTGGGTTAATGCACAGGGGGAGCTACGTTTTGAAAAGAACACACTCGTGCGTCACTTAAAAAATAGGGGGATACTGAGGTGGAGGTGGGTACCTACTTTTGGCATGGGCTTTTTAATTTTTTCTTATTAGTAGAAATCACTTATTTTTGCATAATTAATATATGAGAAGTAAAAAAAGTGCATAAAATTTTTAAAATTCCCGTTTTTTAAAGAAAAAGTTAATAACGCAAAATCCGTAATTCCTACTAAAAAAATCTATAAGCCGAAGTAGGTAGGTAGGAAATGTCGGTTGTTTCATCACACTGTATCTGTATGGCCAAAAAGTCTGTTTTATTTATTTGCTCTCGAATTTCTTGGCGACAAACTTCCAGCATGCTTTTCAAAATTTCATTTTGTACCGTTTTTGATGTACCCTTGAATACTGTAGAACTTTTTAAATGTTCTTTTATAATATAATCTAACTCTGATGTAAAATAGATTAATTCTCGAAAAATCCCACGATTTTGAGAGTCTTTTTTTCGTCGTGCCCTCACAACGCTAATTCTAGTTTGCCACAAAATTTTATGCAGTTTATTATTCTTTTTAAAAATATATATTTTTATCTACGGTTTCGTTATGTTTAATGATGTTTTGCCGGTACGTGGAATCTAACTGAGCGGCAATACTTATAACCTTGCCTAAAAATGCTAGTTCTGTAGAACAATTCATGTGCCGAATAGAAAGCTCGTGTTTTTTTATTTAAATGTTTTAAATCTTTGAATCCTATTCTAGTCCATGTCTTATCCATTCCCATTACTTCTTTATAAAACAGTAAGCAGGGAAAACAAAACAGTGCATTTAATTTGTTGCATCCAGGTATCCACATGTTCTTGTCGTACGTACTTCTAGAAAAGTGTCGCGTATAATTGCCGTTTGCATTTTTATCCGGTTGAGTTAATTGTAAATATGGAGTTGGCCTGCCAAGAGTTTTTATTTCAACTTTTTCGGACAATGAAAGTTAAAAAGTTTCCTTCCCAAATGTCCTGTACGCTATTCTTCATTTTGTTTATACAATAAAATACAAGAACGAGAACACGAGGTTGCGAGGTACGCCCGAGGAGTCTGGAGGCGGCCAACGCTGACACATTGTGTAGAGCAGCCCGTGGTCGACTGAAAGGGCGACGGGTTTTATCGCCGCCAAATAGCTAGCGCAGCGGCATCAACTCAGTGCCACTAATGGCGTAGCAGCCGAAACAGAACTACGCCCGGGCGGTCTGCAATGGCGGCTAGTCAGGAGGTTAGCCGCAACGCCTGGACCTGCCTGTACAGGGTACAGAGCAGTACATTTTATACTGGGAGGCTGTAGCCCCATAGCCCCTATGGACGAGCCGCCACTGCACATACGTCAGTTGTGTAAAGAGTGGGTCTGGATCCACGATGAAATAGAAATCCAGAAGGGATTTTATGAACACTGAAAGTTAAAGCATAGAAGAATCTAAAATGGGGCCTCGCTTTCCTAGCGAGGCCCCATCGACACCGACTCGGGTGAAGTCAGGCCCAACGTTGCCACATCCACAAGCGGCGCGGCGGCCGCGGAGACTGCGACGGCAGCGGAGCTGGTGGCTGGCTGCTGCGGCCGTTCGCCGGCTGCCGCACATAATATAGCATATTATTTTTGGTTTTCGATGCGGACTTTGGTTGAGTTGGTTGGTTGGAGCGGACAGATTCGCGGCGCGGCGTATTTATATAGGGTGAGTTTTTATTTTTGATCAGTATGGGGATCTCGAAAACTAGCGGAGATAGAAGGAAGGTTAAGGTGCCTTGTGGATTTTTGGAAAAAAAGTCATGGCAAACGAAATTTTAGTGATTTATTCTAATCCGTCCAGCTTCGTTGTTTCTGATTTTAGGTAAAAAGTGTAAATACCAAAGTTGTGGGAATTTGTGACCCCAATGCAGTTATCATGTCCTACTTTCCGTAACAGCTGTCATTTTCGAGATATGATATAAACTTGTGTTTTTTTAATGGAAACCATAGTGGGCCATGGCCTCAAAAAAAGTCAGGCATTTTTAGAGCTTTCCAATGATATACAGCGTGTCCCGCTCTGATGTCCGGAAGAGGGGAAAGTTTTTTATTCTTGAGTTTACGAGTTTACGTCAACAGGACTACTCAAAGTGTTGGTGTGCAAAGGTTCAATACAAAAATATACAGGGTATTTTTCTCTGGGTCAACTCAAAATACTGAATTTTTTATGAAACTTTATACTGATGAAGAGTGCTCTGGAATTGTTGAAAAAACATTAATAAACACAAAATTAATTTATTTCTTTACAAAATGCCACCCAACAAATAAAAAACAATATAAATTACTGGACCTTTCTCAATATAAAGTCACTCTCTAAAATGATAAATTTTCTGTGCGTTTCCTGTTGTGGCACCAGCTACCTTAACTCATATGGACTTACTGACTCTCAGGCTTTTGTATTTTTAGACTTAGTTCATTTATAGGGTCTGGAGCGGTTTTGATTACTCGATTTAAAGTTCAAAAAAATTCAGTATTTTGAGATGGTACAGAGAAAGACACTCTGTATATTTTTGTATTAGATCTTTACAAACCAACAGTTTGACTGATCACGCTTTGATGCAGACAATCGATTGCCGGAGTTTGAAGGGTATCGAGAAATTAATAAATTAATAAAAAAAATTGCTTACTTTCCTTGATATTCCAGAAGAGATTCTAAATTAATAACTAAAGTCCTATTCCCTTCAAACGTCGGCAAATGATTTTTTGCATCAAAAGCTTAAAACGGTGCTTAATAAACGTAGGTTCCAAAATACGTTGCTTGTTAAATACAGAGTTGAATCCATTCCCATTCCCATTCCATTTCTTTTGTTTGCTCAAAATCCAGTAATTTTAGGTCAAATTGACAAATGGTGTTTTCTTATGGAAAAATGTAAAAATGCTGTCGCCTTCCCCAAAAAAACATGGGCGCAGAAATTATTTTTGAAAAGGGGGCGTGTCGTACCTTCCCGTACGCCACTGGTTATGATGAACAAAACAGTGGTAGCTTCATTTTATTGCGTTATGTATCCGTATCCTGTGTACCAAATTTTAATTTTATATCATTAATTTGTTGTTTTTAAGATAATAAAAACCCATCTTAAAAAATAAATCTTAACGCCCTGTATATTTTTTATTAAGCGTTTCTGGACCCATGTTTACATGAACTTTTTCGCTCAAAATAAATATTTTGTCCTTTATTTCAAATTGTGATTTACAACTGGGACACCCTGTATATACAGTGTGTCCCCGGATTGACTTCACATAAGGTGTAAATAAAAAAAAATCGAGTTGAAATTTGAGCTTCTGGGATCAGCCCTGCTTGGTTTGAAACTAATTTGTGGCATAATTTTAGTTTCGAAAAATCACGTAGATATGCCTTGGAAATTATGCAGAAACTAATTTTCCACATCAGTAAAGTGCTCCTTTTGTAGGTTTTACGGCAAAATGTTATTAAGGAAACTTATTCAGAATGAAAAACTGAGTAGGTTTGCGAAATTTCGAAAGTCTATGCCTACTTTTACTTAACTTTTTGGCACTTTCCCTTTTTTTTAGAAAAGTGCCCTTTTGAAGAAGTCTACAAATAACATCGCTTCATCTTTTTAAAATAATGCATAAATATGCCATATTTTCTAAGTGAGATTTCTTCAATATTATCTGTTAAAAAATGCTATTATAGCAATATGCCATATTTTCTATGTGAGATTTCTTCGATATTATCTGTTAAAAAATGCTATTATAGCGATTTTTTTTATAGAAAATCTGGCAACGAAGCTTTAATCAGCACTCCCTGAAACCCAAATATCCCAAGTTTTATGAATTTACATCGTCAACTAACATTTCTATAGGACCTTATAGTTGGGAATTTTTTAATTAAAAATCAGGAATGCTTTTTAAATATTTGAAAGTCGGATAGACTTAATCGGAACGTCTGAAAAATGTCCGACTAATAAAGAAAGCGGAAAACAAACACCATCCTACCGTTTTAAAATAATACTTTAATATGGCATATTCTTTCAAATTTGTTGATATATAATATCCTCACGATTGAGGGAAAAGTCTTTTTTATTTGCTTGGTGTCCTAAAAAGGCCGACAATATCACAAATCGAGTAGGTATGGCATATTCTTCGCAGATAACAGAAAATATGCCATATTTAGGTATTATTTTAAAACGGTACGATGGTGTTATTTTTCTGTTTTCTTTATTAGTGGGACATTTTTGGGATGTTTAGATTAGGTTTACCCTATTTTCAAATATTTTCAAAGCATTCTTGATTTTTAATTGAAAATAAAAAAAATTATTTTCCCAACTTTAAGGCCCTGTAGAAATGTTAGCCGGCGAAGTAAATTAATAAAACTTGAGTCATTGGGGTTTCAGAACGTGCTGATTAGAGCTATGTTGCCAGATTTCCAATAAAAAATCCCTAATAGCATCCCACACCCCACACATCAAAATCGTGCAGCACATCACAATTTTACAGGGGTGTTCCGGATCAAATCTGAACACCCTGGTATCTTTTTTAATTGAAATAAATTCAATGTTTCTTTTTTAAGTAAAAACTGAAATGTGATATAACTAATAGGAATGAAATAATTATTGTTTTTTGTTTCTGTTATCCATACTAAATTTCTTAATATTACAAGATAATATTCCCCAACGGAAACAGTACAAGCCACGCACGCACCGCGATTCCATACATAAAAAGTCGTTTTTCCACCCAAAACCGCCACTTGCTCCGGCCATTGTCACATCGTCAACGGAGCTTGGTTTATCGATCGGTTTGGCCTACTATATTGCAAACACTATGCCACTTTATTCACGCGACGCGTTTTAAGTGCGCCCATAGGGATTAACCTTCTTGTCGTAGTAGATTCTTCTATGGTTAAAGTGAGACTTAGTGTTTCCATTTTAACAGATTTTAAGGACGGGAGTAAAAGGGAAGAAGGAAGCTATAACCCCACTAACCAGAAGGAATTCCTTGTCTGGGCTTCGGCCGATCACCCGGAGGTTCGTGTGCGCTATTATCATCTCCCAGAGATACAAAGATCAATCAAGGAACAGATTAGCTTCGAAATCAAAGATAAATAACTAAAAAAGATATGGGATAAAAGGATAATCTGCGCCAACATCGCAAAAGCCTCAGGAGAAAAAATAAATCACAAGCTATAATTGACTAATATTTAACTTTAAGTTCAAAAATCGAAAAATCTTGACATTAAAAATTCAACGGTAACTAATTATTTACCAAAAAAATAATAATTGGGATACAAACCAAATGGTAATCTGACAAGAGATCAAGCTATTGACCAGACATCTCTACAATATTTTTAATATAGATAAGCAAAATTTACAGACCCAACAAGATAAAAATTTCTAATACAAAAACCAAAAATACGACAAAGATAATAAGATAACTTTGTATTAGATAACCAAAAACAAAACATTACGTCTGCAAAATTACAAGATATTTAATATATGGTTCACACCAAAGCAGTAAAAATTATACTTAAGATAGAAGGTAAAAATGCAAGATCTTAAATTGTTCGAGATATGTAATCAAAGCTTGAGCTCAGAATATAGCTTGTTTTGTTAGACTTAATGTTCGACTAACCTCACTCGATAGGCTAAAATGCGTATGCCAAAATCTAGAGTGGAATAAAATATATAGAACCCACCACTGCCCACTGCCACCATAAAATTTAATAAGCTATATTTTTATAAAGCGATATTGTCAGATTCCGGTTCAGACAGATCGTCCGAATCTAGATCAGAATTCCACAAAGTTTGGCTTTAAATCCTTAATATGGACCAAGGTTGTTTCTCAGTGTATTTTGTAAATGATAACTAATGGAGATAAAACCTTATCAACAACACAAGGGATGCATTTAGGACTTAGTTTAGTTGAAAAGTCGTTAGGAGCACTAGAAAGACTGAAATTTCGACGCCATACCTTATCACCAACGTGAAACTGTAATGGACGTTTTCGCAAATTGTAATATTTGGCATTTTTCTGATATGCTCACTTTAAATTTTTTCTGATATCTTCATGGAGTTGTCAGAAATATTGCCATAATAATCTCCTGTGAGTGGTATATGGTGTCCGAACATTAAAAATGCAGGCAAGTAGCATGTGACATCATGCTTTGCTAACCTAATAGCCTGTGCTATCTTAAAGATATCCACATCCCAAGTTTTGTGACTTTTGTGAATAAAGGAACGAATTGTGGTAACAATGACACAGTTAACTCTTTCAGTATGTTTTATCTGCGCGTGATATCGAGCGTTAAACCAGATTTTCTGTACACGATAACTTTCCATTAGATTTTTAAAATCGTTGCTGGTAAATTGACTACCATTATCGCAAGAAAAGATTTGGGGAACACCATAAACTAAAAAGACTTGATTTTCAATAAATTTGGTAATTGCCTTGGTAGTTGCTTTACATAAAGGATGAATCAAAACGAATTTAGTAAACCAATCCACAATAACGAGAAGGTACTGATTACCATTCTTAGACCTAGGATAAGGACCTAATAAATCTGCTGAAATCATTTGGAACGGAAAATTTATATTTTTATATGAACCAAACCAGCTCGAGGAAGCTTTGAACTTTTACTTGCGGCACAAATAGAGCACTTTTTGACATATCTAACGACATCTTGTCGTAACTTAGGCCAATAATATAATTCGGAAATTCTTGATAATGTCTTTGAAACTCCAAAATGACCGCCAGTAGGATGGTCATGATACATTGCCAAAACTTCCTTGCGATTTGCTGTAGGAACAACAATTTTCCATTCGGAACAATTACTAATAAGAGGTATTTTGGAAAAGATATGTTTGTATAAAATATTTTCTTTAACTTGAAACGTAGGATACTTGTCAGGATTTTCTTGAACTTTTTGAATAAGAGATTGATACCATTTACAAGGCTTAAAATTTGAAACATTAAGAAGAGCTATTTCTGAATTAGATCGAGCTAAAGCATCAGCCACAACCATAGTCGAACCTTTTCGGTGAATAATAGTAAAATCAAACTGTGAAATTTTGACTGCCCATCGAGCTAATCTTCCTGCTGGATTAGATAAATTTTTAAGCCAAGTCAACGAAGCGTGATCGGTTTCCACAGTAAAGTTAGTTCCTTCAACATAATGACGGAAACATAGTCGAACCTTTTCGGTGAATAATAGTAAAATCAAACTGTGAAATTTTGACTGCCCATCGAGCTAATCTTCCTGCTGGATTAGATAAATTTTTAAGCCAAGTCAACGAAGCGTGATCGGTTTCCACAGTAAAATTAGTTCCTTCAACATAATGACGGAAAGTTCAATGCCAAATATGACACCCAAACACTGCTTCTCGGTTACTGTGTACTTTCGTTCACACTTGTTCAATGTGCGACTCGCATAAGCTACAGGATGTTAAATTCCATCAGTTCTTTGGTACAAAACTGCGCCTAACCCAGTGACACTAGCATCAGTTTGGATAATGAGAGGTTCTTTAAAATTAGGGGCTGCCAAAACTGGACTTGTAGTAAGCCGTTTTTTAATCTCATGAAAAGCACTTTCTGCTTTATCAGTCCACTGCATAGGTTGACCTTTTTTACGACCATGTAATAAATCAGTTATTGCTGAAGTAATTGTACTGAAATCTTTAACAAATCTACGATAATGGCTGACTAAACCGATAAATCTCTTAATTTGTGTAGTTGTTTTTGGTGTAGGATAATTTACTATAGCCTCAACTTTTTCTGGACTCATTCGCAAGCCATCTTTATCAACCACAAAACCAAGATAGGTAAGAGAAGAACGACAAAATTCACATTTTTCTAGATTAACTGTTAAATTAGCATTTTTTTAACCGATGATAAATTTTATTTAAAACGTCAAGATGAGTATAAAATCGGGAGTAGCGACAATTATGTCGCCGAGGTATACAAAAGCAAATGGTTCAAGAGTTGGATCGATAATTTGATTCATTAATCTCATCATGGTTTGTGGTGAATTTGACAAACCAAATGGCATAACCTTAAATTGAAAAACACCTCGTCCATGAACTATGAAAGCTGTTTTAGGTCGAGAACTTTCCTCTAATGGTATCTGATAAAAAGCCTTTCGCAAATCTATTGAAGTCAAGTATTTGGCATCCCTAAGCTAACTTAAAATACCGTCAATTAATGGTAATGGATAGGAATAGTTAACTCTAACTTCATTCAGCTTGCGCCCGTCAAAACATACACGGTACTCTCCAGACTTTTTAGTAACGAGCCATAAAGGACTAGACCATGGTGATTGTGATGGTTCGATAATACCTAGCTTTAGCATTTTATCAATCTCTTTTTCAAGATGTTCTTGCATGGCAGTAGATAAAGGATATTACCTTTGACGAAATGGTTTGGCATTGTCACTGTCAATTTGATGTGAAATCAAATTCGTTAAACCAAGTTTGTTCGTAGGAGATATACTCTCAAAAAGATTAATGACATTTTTTAATGATTTTTGTTCCACAGTTGTTAAATCAGAAAAAGAAGTTATAGCATTTACTGCACAAATATTCTGACGTTTTTGTTCAAGTAAAGAATATGAAGACTTAACATAATCTATAGTAAAACCAAATAATTTTAAAGTATCCATACCAAGGATTAATTCATGTAATAAAGAAGGTATAACTAAAACTTTTACTTCTCTGGTTTGATTGTTCAAAGTTTTAAGGTGACATTTTCAGGGGGGCAGGTCCACCAAAAATTAAACTAAAATTAGCAATTTTCCGGTACAGTTTTCTCCGCATCTAAATACATTTTTGACTAGACAAACGACTGTGTAGCAGCAGCAAACATTCATTTACCCACGCAGATACTTGATAATTGCTGAAAATATCCCGATTTTATACAGGGTGTTCGAAAAATAGACGGAGATATTTTAGAGGGTGATTCCGTGTTAAGAAATATGAAAAAAAGTTTCTATAAACATGGGTCCGGAAATGCAGAGTTTTCAAGATACAGGATGTTAAATATATTGCATGTCACTGGACAAAATTGGTTTATCAATTTTTGCAAAAAAAATCAGAAGTGCCTTGGAAAACAAATAATCAAAAGCATTTCTAGGAAAGAGTGTTTTTGCAACTTTTCCAATATCATAACATAAAGTACACTACAACCAATTTTGTCCAGTGACATGCAATAAAACGGTTTTTATTTTTTTTTTTCGAAAACGAAGTGAGATAGGAAAACAATACAAGAGGGAAAGAAGTTGTATTTTTAGATGCTTAATCAAACAAAAAATATTAAAGTTACAAAAAAGGTAGTGGCGTACATTTTTTTGATAATAATATTCGCTAAGGTGCCCCCCGGGACGCCACTGGACTTAATAAATTTAATCTAGTTAGGGCGAAATTAGCCTCTTAATACAACAAATAACATTGCCAAATTTCAACAGAATCGAGTAAATAATTTTTAAGACATTAATAATTTCATGTTTTATTTTTTTTTTATTTAACATCCTGTATCTTGAAAACTCTGCATTTCCGGACCCATGTTTATAGAAACTTTTTTTCATATTTCTTAACAGGGAATCACCCTCTAAAATATCTCCGTCTATTTTTCGAACACCCTGTATAGTCATTTTTTATGCACAGGTTTGGCGTCACTTTGACAACAAAGATTAAAATACAATTTCTCCTAATATACGCCATTAATGTGGAAACCCAAGCTTAGCCAGGTAGTTAAAGAAGGTTTCTTCAATCCAACACTACAACAAGAACTTGAGCGGTTTTCCAAAAAAATGTACCTAAAAGAAAATATTCAAAACACAACCATACACACACACAAAAGTATTGATGGTGGCATAACATGGGATTTTTTAGTTGAGCTTTTTTGAGAAGATGGCGCTAACATCCGACCAGGTCCGACCTAAACCACAATTTAACACAGGGTTGCCGGATTAATTGAATTCGATTGAAGTCTAACTACTAAAATGGAAAAGGTGTTTGATATTATGGAAATGGAAAGTAATGAGTTTATGCATCTCGATACTCAACAACAACAAATATGTTATATTATTTGTACTTGTTTTCTATGGTTACCTTAAGAAAGTATATAAGTTTACATGTTCAATAACTACTTCAACAATTTTTGAAAATGAAATAGAAATAGAAAAAGACATGCAAGTATTCCAGAAGTTCTAATTTGACTCATAGTACGAGAGTAAGCTTTTCTGGAATTTCTTACCATCAAATTCAAGTCAAATTCTAGTTTTACAAAACAGTCGGTCAACAATAAAGGAGTTAAAATTATTACCAAAGTAAATTATAGTAGGTGCAGTTACAGTATATCCTTTGAGGTATAAAAAAGGTGTATAACAATATACAATAAAACATCCATACCTTTGATCAATGAATTTCAAAAGTACTTGAATAATAACAGGCAATAGGTAGGTAGGTAGTTCATTTTGATATAAAATTATATTCTAGAATACACATTTAAGTTGACATAATAATAATGATAACAATAACAGTAACAACGTTTAACATAAACTTTATTTAAAATTTACATTAGAAATAACAGATAACAATAACTACAAAGATAAATAATAATATTTGAGTCAGGAAATGTACAGGGTCATTCAAACTCGGCGTCCCAGGCCAATTATGAACAAACGAAAAGCAAAAAAAGGGCGTCCGTGGCGTTAAAGGGGCCCAAATAAAGATTAGATCGCAACTAAATTTAAAATGTTTGACAAACGACGCTCAGCGTCGCGACGCCCGGTATATTTTTTTTGTAACGAACATACCTTTTTTATTTGATATTTAGGTAGCCCTATTCTTTCTAAGTAACTTTTGTCTTGAACGTTTTGTTGTTTTTTTTTCGTTTACAATTTACAGGCAACAATATACAGAAAATTAAAGAAATTAATTGACTTGACGCTCCCATGAAGTGGGCGACGAGCACGAGCGACTGTCATTTGTTTTCCATATATTGACGTAAAGCAAACAATATAATATACTAACAACTATTTATTATAGGATATAGGTAGGTATACACAAAAATTACATTTTGTGACATATCATCCAAATCTGTAAGGTCATGGTTGTTCCGGATATGACGTCATCAGCAATTTTTTCAAATGACAACCCCCGCCTTTTATGACGTAATTAGAAAGGCCGTCACAGCCTACATTGAAATTGTAATTGAAAGATTTTGACAAATTACAAATTTATTTCAATTATTAAATATTCAAACCTCAAAAATATTGTGTATACAAAAGCAAACCGGAACATATTGAAGAATTCGAAGAGAATGCACCAATATTTTTCCAGAAATTATAAGCAAAGTCCAACAAGAATTTGTTCACCGCTTAGCATACTGTCAGGCACAAGATGGTCTCCACTTCGAACATTTACTTCAGTATTGCAATTCAAACTAAACTATCAAATTTTGGCAACCACTTGAAATTAATGAATTTGTAATTTTTTCAAACTTCAAACATATTTTTGTAATATAACAATTTTTTTTATAATTTCAATGTAGGCTGTGACGGTCTTTCTAATTACTCATAGAAGAGGGGGGGTTGCCATTTGAAAAAATTGCCGATAACGTGATATCCGGAACAACGATGACCTCACAGATTTGAGTGAAACGTCACAAAATGTCATTTTTTAAAACAAAATCGAGGATTTTTTTTAACCATGTTTTTTCAAAAGTAATGATTTTATGTGTTACTTTACGGACACACTGTATACCTATATCCTATAATAAATAGTTGTTAGTATATTATATTGTTTGCTTTACACTTTACTTTACAGTCGCTCGTGCTCGTCGCCCACTTCATGGGAGAGTCAAGTCAATTAATTTCTTTAATTTTCTGTTGCCTGTAAATTGTAAACAAATAAAAACCCAACAAAGCGTTCAAGACAAAAGTTACTTAGAAAGAATAGGGCTACCTAAATATCAAATAAAAAAAGGTATGTTCGTTACAAAAAAATATACCGGGCCTTACGACGCCGAGCGTCGTTTGTCAAAAATTTTAAATTTAGTTGCGATCTAATCTTTATTTGTGCCCCTTTAACGCCACGGACGCAGTTTTTTTTTTTTTTCGCTTTTTGTTTGCCCATAATTGACCTGGGACGCCGAGTTTGAATGACCCTGTACGTACATAACAAAGGGAAATATAAAATAATCGTTAAATAACTATAAAATCCTTGTGTCAAAAGTAATTGAACATAACGACAAGCACAGATTGAATGAAATAAAAAAAAGTTCATATTTTTTAGAGATACATCTACCTATAACTATGATTACAAGATTCTATACAAATAGACTGAAAATAAGTAGATAAATACAAATAGAACAGATATTACTCTACAGATAATGGATATGTTATGTTATAAATAATAATAATATAATAGTGTTGAGTTCTTCCTTTTCTGGCAAAAATCGGCTAAGAAATATACTTTTTTTAGCTGGCTAAAAACGATTTTTTTGAATATTTTCCATCTCGACAAAAAATCCAGCTAAAAACGAGTTACTGTTAAATTACTTCAGATATTTAAAAATCGCGCCAATTTTATACGATTTCGGCAGACCTAATCAGTGCTGCCATATTGATGACCACTAAATCCTCGATCTTTTTTGCACATTAAACAACCAGAAAATTGCAAAATCATAAAAACAAAATAGAGCTAAAGTATGCTGATGAATCTTTTATATATATTAGGTAGGTATATCAGTATTTTTCTTTTAATTACAAGATTAAATAAAATTATTGAAAACTACAAAAACAAGAAACCTACATTCTTAGGCTATTTTTATCTTATGAACCAAGAAAATATGTATGTAGTTATACAAGAAAAAGTGATAATGGGCATAGCACTCAAAGTTAGAAAACAAACAAAAAACTAGTAACCACATACACGTGTTTCATGCTATTTGGCACATTGTCTACATTGGGCAGACGTCTCGTAATTTAAAAGATATCAAAAGATAGGCATGATTTGGGAAGCAACAAATGAAGTCCAGGCAGGAGCCAACAGCACATTTGCAGCTTCAGTCAGCACATCCCCTATTTTGGGGCTTGTACTAACACCGCCACGGAGGCTGCTAAAGCGACCTGCGTGGAAATCTTCATAACTCAAGATACAATGACAATAAGGATGTAAGATTAGCGAGTGTAAATGTAATAATTACAAGAAAAGGTGATAATGGGCAAACACTCAAAGTTAACAAAAAGAAAAAACTAGTAACCGCATACACGTGTTTCATGCTATTTGGCAATCATCAGTATGGTGTAACATTAACCAAATCAAAAGATAGGCATGATTTGGGAAGCAACAAATGAAGTCCAGGCTGGAGCCAACAGCACATTTGCAGCTTCAGTCAGCACATCCCCTATTTTGGGGCTTGTACTAACATCGCCATGGAGGCTGCTAAAGCGACCTGCGTGGAAATCTTCATAACCCAAGATACAATGACAATAAGGATGTAAGTTTAGCGAGTGTAAATGTAATAATTACAAGATAAGGTGATAATAGGCAAACACTCAAAAGTTAACAAAAAGAAAAAACTGGTAACCGCATACACGTGTTTCATGCTATTTGGCAATCATCAGTATGGTGTAACATTAACCAAATTAACCAAATCCAAAGATAGGCATGATTTGGGAAGCAACAAATGAAGTCCAGGCAGGTGCCAACAGCACATTTGCAGCTTCAGTCAGCACATCCCCAATTCGGGGCTTGTACTAACATTGCCACGGAGGCTGCTAAAGCGACCTGCGTGGAAATCTTCATAGCCCAAGATACAATGACAACAAAGATGTAAGATTGTGAGTGTAAATGTAAATACAAGAAAAAGTGATAATGGGCATAGCACTCAAAGTTAGAAAACAAAAAAAAACTAGTAACCGCATGCACGTGTTTCATGCTATTTGGAAATCATCAGACTTCATTTGTTGCTTCCCAAATCATTCCTCTCTTTTTTTTTTGTTTGATGTTACACCGTACTGATGATCGTCGCGCTGCCGTAGTCGCCGTAGTCCCGAAAAAGTATAGCACTCAAAGTTAGAAAACAAAAAAAAAACTAGTAACCGCATACACGTGTTTCATGCTATTTGGCAATCATCAGACTTCATTTGTTGCTTCCCAAATCATTCCTATCTTTTTTATTTGTTTGACGTTACACCGTACTGATGATCGTCGCGCTGCCGTAGTCGTCGTAGTCCCGAAAAAGTTTGATCCACGTTGGCCGTGCGAACGTAAACAAAAAGACAATGGCATGCATCGTCGTCGTCGTCGCCTCCTGCGACTGCCCGAGGTTGACTGGATTGCGTAATTGAAAATTCAATTTAACAATAAGGATTCAAGAAAAAAATATCGCGGTCGCCATAGACGACAGTTTCAAATTACAAACTGCGCACTAGGCGGGTGGCGGGTGAGAAATCATTATATTTCGCACCGCACATCGCAAAAATAAAGCGACGGCTTTGGTGACACATTAGGCCGGTTACAGCAACAATTCTACAGGCAACTACACTACTTATTAGGAGGCGTTGGCAAATATTTGTAATATACTTTTTAAACATTATTTATGCCAGTGGAAGCAGTTTTCGGGAAAAAGTCTGAGCAAACAGAATTTATATCTGGTGAGGGGGGGTCTTCAGCAGGGTTGCTACTGCACTGGAAAACCTGGAAAACCGGGAAATGTCAGGGAATTTCAAAGTGATCAAAATTGTCATGGAATTGTCAGGGAATTTTGTGAAAATTCCTAAATCTCAGGGAATTTTGTGAAAATTCCTAAATGTCAGGGAAAAATACTTGCCATTTCTGGAAATGTTTCTCGGTTTCCGGCCTGCAAAACGCTATAGAAAATGCACTGCATCCATTTAACAGAATCTATTCCCAAATGGCGGCTGCGCGAACAGGTGCGCAGAATTTTCCCGCCATGGGGAGTTATACTGCTGGTTGTTTTATATGCTCTGCTTATGTTTTGTGAACTAAAACATTTTGGTATTTTGTAACCTTGTGTTTTGTCAGTGGGTGTTTTGATTTTGGTTGGTCAATACGCGACTGAATTTAAGATGGCAACGCCCCGACGGGACTATGCGAACTAATATATGGGCCATCGTCACCATAGGAACGGTGCTAGACTTGGGTCTACACTGGTGTGTTCTTTGTTCTTGTTCATTGTTGGCATGGCCCATAGACTAGTTTATCATTGAGCCACATTTTACGCGTATTAGATGGTGTGATGGCAAGAAAAACTGTTTTTAATGAAGACTGGGTCAATCCCGAAATTAATAAAGAGTGGAGTCAAACATTTACCAAAGTTAAGGATGATGTGTTTTCTATTTATTGAAAACCTTGCAATAAAAAAATATATTTGAGCAACATGGGGAGAACCGCAATAACTAGCCATGAAAAAAGCACTACTCACTTTAAAAAAGTAAATGCAATAAAAGTGACCAATTCTTCTATATTACCATATAAAAATAATTCTTATAAAAGAAAAAATCAACGAAACTGTCGAATCAGTCGATAATAGCCCCCAAGAAAAATCTACCACTATTCACGTACAAGATCTGGCAGCAAATTCAGATAATAATAAACTTACTGCAAATGCGAAAAGTTCTTGCCAGAAAACATTGATTCTATCGGTTAAATTAAATGAAAAAATATTGGAAGCAGAAATATTGTGGGCACTACGAATGGTAGAAGGTCATATGTCAAATAATTCTGTGACACAGTCATTGTCCCTTATAAAGAGAATGTTTCCTGATAGTGAAATTGCCCAAGGTTTAAAAATGGTTTTTTTTTTTTTCAAAAAATATTGGCCATTCATTACCTACCTTACAAAAATCACTTAAAATTGTCTGGAAAAAAACTGTAAAATGTCATGGAATACCTGGAAATGTCAGGGAATTTTATCAATCAACCAAAGTAGCAACCCTGTTCAGGTATCTAAATATTGGTACACCTAGGTACTGCAGAAATCTGCTGTATTTAAGTAACATTTTTGTCCTGCACGGTACTGCACGTCCCTGAGGAGTCCTGCGGACACTGCAGAAGCCCTGCAGATACTGCATGACGTCCTGCAGGTACTGCGTATTATTGTCCTGCAGCCTTTACAATATGCCAGGCGAAAGATAATCGCAAGAGCGTCAAATGCTATTAATATGATTTTTTAGCAGCTTGAAAAAAGAAAAATCTTCCTTTTTTTGCATACGGCAGTGCCCGTCCATAATACAAAAAGAAGGAAGATTTGCCCTTTTTTTCCAAGTGACAGGGTCGAGTATTGTTATTCTTTCAAATTGTTCCTTCTAAAATTGCAGATAAATTCTTACTTCGCGAATTTTTTCTGTGATAGTTACTTGGTTGATACTACGTTAAACTTTTGTAAAATGGTGAACGTAAAACTTAATTTTAGGAAGGAAAAATTCGAGAAGAAAAACCTTGATAAAGGTTAAAAAAGATAAAACCTTGCCCGTATTCGGGCAGATTTTTATTTATTTCATGGAATGCTTGACCACGGAAATCTTTGACAACAAATACCTACCTTCTTTCAATTAAGATGTTAATAATTATTCTTTTGGCGATAACCCCGAAACTAATGAAGATATCGATTTGAACCTTTGGTATTTTTTTGTTGTGAATTTAATCTACTTTTCGATTATAACAGAATAAATATGTCATTGCATTTAAAGTTTTGCAGAAAATTGTAATAAAAGGGAAATTTTTCAAATTGCGCCCTCTAGCGGTGACTACGAAATTCGAAATGACCTTACTGGACAATCATTTGATAGAAGAAGGAAAGCTTTCTTCAACAAGCCCAAATTCGACCCATTCGGTTAAGCCAAACCGGAGTTAGCAGCATTTTTTCAAGTCAAGGTTTATCCGCCCGTTTCACTTCTATTTAAAGAGCTAGAGCAAAAATCCTTAATGGGAATTGTTCAGAAGTTGCTGAAGAGTGCAATAAATGTATTTTTTTATATACCTTTATTAGTCTTTTTTTTTTTGAGAAAACTCATTTTTAAAATTTACCGTTGCGAATACGCCCCCTAGCGGCCGACCTACGAACTTAAAAATAAGTTCCAGCGATTTTTCATGACCACAATACTTAAGAAGATTTTTCCCCAAAGCTCCAGGACTATTAATTCCTGAGATATGGTACCTCTTAATGAAACACCCTGTATATTGTGAGTCTGTGGAGATAATTATACAAAACTATATATGGTTGGAATCGGGAGAAAAAAACAAAATATATAGGATGTCTCAAAAAATCTGACCAAGTGGAGCTCACTTCCGGTCAAACCGGAAGTCAGAAATGAAAACCGACAATTTTTTGTTACTCACCGTATACTCATTACTAATATTCCGCGTTAAAATCCAACTTCGCAACTTTTTAGAAAAGGGTATTTCATATTCTAATTCCTCGAAAAATTCTAGGCAAGTCTGGTTTTTGAACCATCAATTTATCTTTAAAATTACGGAGAATATCGGATTTATCACCCTGTACATTCGATTTATACATTAACATGTTCTGAAACCAATCAAAATTTAATAATATTTTTTCCAATAATATGGTGTCAACTCCTCTACTTCAAAAAGTGGATTTTTAAGAAAGGAATTTTACATAGAATTCATTCTATATTCATTCTTTATACAAACAACTCTATAAAAAATTCTGCTTGTCTAAAATATTTTTTCCTATTATTATTTTAGACAAAATGTTTATAAAAGAAAGTAGTTTATACTTAATCCACAATAAAACCTTAATAGAAAATTTGAAACCTGATTCTGTTTTTACTTTTTTTAGATTTTGTGAAATCCAAAATTAAAATAAATCTTGTTAAACAAACAATAAAAATAAAATAAGTTTTTACATTTATGGAAAAAAATATTTTACATATCCTTCTTGATCCACACATTCTATATATTTTCAGAATTCAACTTTGAAAATTATGAAATGATAAAATTCAAAATTTAGATTTCAAATTTTTTGAGGCTTTATTTTGGATTATAAATAACTATCTTTTATAAACATTTTGTCTAAAATAATAAAAAATAATGTACTTATCTCTTGAAACATTTTCGTGTTTTCTTAATTTATTAACACCCTGTACAACTGAGCTAAGATTTTTATATGCTAGTCTTATTTCCTTTAGTCCAATAAAGTTGAGCTTGGTTTATAGGGGTTGCAAAAAAATTCCAAACAGGATGATTTTTTCAGGGTTGCTTGGGGACTGCCTATTGAGTATGCAACCAAAAGACCGCACTCGAACTCTTGGTACGAATTGCGCTATAGCTAGTTTCCCAAACAATAGAAGTGGTTTTCTAAACAATAGGAGTGGTTTCCTAAACATTTTTTTAGAGAAAAATGACCCTAAAAAAGTTGTAGGCATAGGTATAACCCCCCCAAATATGTTATTTAAAAAATATATATTTATAGATATAAAATAATAGTACAGGGTGATCCAAACTCGACGCCCCAGGCCTACAGCGGGAACACGAAAACTCAAAATAAAATTTCGAAAAGGGGTTCTTAAATGAGACATACTAAGGTCCAATTTTGACCGAAAATTAGCTTTTTTGATGTTTGGGAAAATGGCCACTGTGACGTCATCGATATTATTTTCCCAGAAACATACCAGTTTTTCTCTATATATTGAAAGTCCTTATCATTCTCAACAACTTTTATAGAAAGCAATTTTCTGTATCTTTTGTCGTTCCAAATCTACAGGGCCAAATGTGTAAAAAAACATGAAATTTTTCGAAATCTAGGTAGCTATAGAAACAATTGATAGTCAGAAATTATTTAAGAGTATGTTAGGGTGCCTTGCGCACCATTAAATTTATTCAACTGGAATATTTTTTAAATTTCTGAATTGTGCTTGTTACTAACTTGTTTGTTATTATTGTTTGTTACAAAAAAAATTAAAAATATTCCAGTTGAATAAATTTAAGGGTGCGCAAGGCACTCTAACATACTCTTCAATAATTTCCGACTATCAATTGTTTCCATAGCTATCTAGATTTCGAAAAATGATTAGAAAATATTCCCTGTTTTTTACATATTTGACTTTCAATATAATATAGAGAAAAACTGGTATGTTTCTGGAAAAATAATATCGACGACGTCACAGCGGTCATTTTCCCAAACATCTAATAAGCTAATTTTTGGTCAAAATTGGACCTTAGTATGTCCCATTTAAGAACCCCTTTTCGAAATTTTATTTTGAGTTTTCGTGTTCCCTCTGTAGGCCTGGGGCGTCGAGTTTGGATCACCCTGACATAATGTTCAAAGAATTGAAAAAACCTAAAATATTAAAGGAGTAAACTGCCTTTATTGTGAAGATATGGAAAAAGGTTATTATAGGAAGATTTATTCAAAATTAAAGAACAGTTCATAATGGCATTTTTCGAAAGAATCGGTCTACTTTGATTAAATGACAAGACTATAGACGCCGTTTTTCAATATCTTTAGATGATATTAGAAGAAATTTATCTGAATTAGTTCAATTGAAGAATTCATGAGCTGAATATGGTGGCAGTAGGTTCGTTTTTTTCAATTTTTTGAACACCCGGTGCAAGAAATGTATTTTTTTATGCCAATCTTATTTTAAAGACAAGCAAAACTTTTTACCGAGAGCAATTTTTTTCGATAAAATGAACAATAAAGAAGTTTTTCTTATTGGATACCCTAACCATGGACCTACTGTATATTTCATATTTGGTCAAAAAATATTGGCAATGGCATAACAAATGGCATATACGGATTTTTTTGCAATTTTTTTCTAGAATTTTTCATGAAAAATCGGCTATTATGCTAAAAACTATTTTAGCTCGCATTTTTTAACACTACAATAATTATAAGAACAATAATAATTGTTGCCTCCAATGGTAGCAGCCAAAGAGACGACCCAGTAAAAAGAAACAAAAGAAGCAGTCAGTCAAAAAAATAATTTGTCAGCTAAAATTTGTAAAAGACAAAATATTTTCTATTAAAATACAGCCATTATTGACCGTACAAGATACTCTAACAGTGGTCCTTCGGAAAGCTAACTGACCAGCTCTAAGGAAAATTGAAGACAATCTCTGAGAACTAAATTTATGGACAAAAATAGAGAATATCTTTCTGAATCAGGTGTGAGACAACGACGACAAACTGCAGGTAGACATATGCTTGACGAAAGCTACCTGTGGGCACCTAGATTTGGAAAAGGTAAAGAAGACGACAGACATCAAAAGCAAGCTGACATAGCAAATCTAAAGGATAAAAATCTTATTCAAGACCAAGAAACACGTTCAATCTACTCAACTTCATATAGCAAAAAACTGAAACAAGTGTGAAAATGCGAAAGTTTAAAATAGCTTTAGAAGCTGAGAAAGCTAGACAAGAAGTTTTGTTGAAGAATGAATTAAAATTAATAGAGTTAGAAAAACAACTAAAAGAAGCGGAAATAGACGAAGCAGAAAGGACATTACATATTTCATACGCAAATGAAGAAACGAAAAGTCAAGACAGAATCGTTTTTGATGAAAGAAATTTATATCCCGATGTTTATGTTAACTGCCCAAGCCAACCCGAAAGCCAACCTTCTTCAAAGAATACACATATTGAAGAATAGATTAACAATTCCAGTTCTTATCGTGAAGTCTTTATGAAGATAACCAACAAGAAGAAACATACGAATTTAAGCAATTATGCAACACTCTGAATGATGTCTTTAAGTGTGTTGTTCCTTCAACTTTGTCACCAGGTAAAGAAAAATTCATCAAGCGCCAAATTATTGAAAGAGACTTTCCATATTTCGATGGGGGACCAGAAGAATGGCCAACTTTTATCCACCAGTTTAGTAAAATTTCAACTTTATGTGAGTACACGCCAGAAGAACAAATGATTAAAGTTCAAAAATGTTTAAAAGGTGAAGCACGTGCTGCTGTAACAGGAATGCTGATGATTCCCCAGAATGTTGACCTAGTCATTAACACCTTAAAAATGTGATTTGGTCGACCAGACCAAATAATTGAATTGATGTTGCAAAAGGTTAGAAATTTACCAGTTATCAAAGAATACGACATGGAAGGACTAATAGAATTTTCTACGCACGTCCAAGGGTTAGTTGCAACCATTTTATCGCTTGATTATATTCCTTATCTGCAAAACCCTAAACTTTTAAAATATTTGCTTCACAAACTGCCAAACTCTTTTAAATTGAAATGGGGGAAAACTATAAAGAACCTAAATTCATATGTAAACCTTAAGGATTTCGCTGAGTTTCTAATGGATATAGCTTCCGCAGCATGTTTAGTCAGCCCAGTGAAGATATCTACTTCTAAACAGAACTATCAACGCAGAAACAGCAGATATGAGAATACGTTCATGACAACTTCTAAACCAAGCAGAAATATTTGTTTATTTTGTAAGAAAACTAATCACAAAATTGAAAACTGTCTGAAATTTAAAAATGAAGATGTAGAAGCTAGATGGGATATCGTGACAAAACAAAAGTTATGTTTTTCGTGTCTTCAGAATCACCACCAGGCAAAAAACTGTAGAACAAGACAGTCTTGTGGAGTCAACGAATGCACAAGACCACACCACCAGCTCTTACCTAAAGAAGCTTCAACTGCAGTCGTTGAAAACCCAAGTGAAAATTCCCAGCTGCATTCCAACGAAAATGTTTTGACATTAAGAAAACCTGACGATGAGATTTTATTTAAGGTGGTAAATGTGAAAATTTATGGACCAAACAATTTAGTCTTCAAAACGGTTGCTCTGTGCGATGAAGCGTCAATTGCCACGATTATGGATGAAGTTATAGCCCAGTCACTAGGACTAAAAGGAAAAGAACAAACACTTTGTGTACAGTGGACAAATGAAGTAAAATTTAGACATGAAAACTCCATTTGTTTAGACAACGTGACAATGTCTGGAGATTATCCAAATGCGAAAACATTTAAAATGAAAAATGTTAGGACTGTAAAGAATTTAGCCTTACCATTACAAAAAATGTGCGCAAGCGACTGGAAGAAATATGGTTGTCTTCGTAATGTTCTCCCTATTGCTAGCAAAACCAATCTCGGCTGGACTCTACGTGGAAAGATATCTGAGCGACGACCAGATCTGCAGTATTTCTCCCATGTATGCGAACAACACGAGATATCTGACGAAGACCTTCACCAACTGATCAAACAATCATTTACGCTGGATTCGTTTGGTATAATAACTAAACCACATGCAGATAAGAAAGAAATTCAAGCTCTGGAGATCATGAAAGCTACTGCAAGAAAACTGGACAATGAAAATCGATTTGAAATAGGACTTCCGCGGAAAGAACCAAACATAAAACTTCCAGAAAGTAAGTCGGCAGCGATCAGAAGACTGCTGTGTGTGGAAAAGCACATGGCCACAGACGAAGTAAGTAGATATACTATGAGAGTTCTGGGCCACTTGCCCCATGTTAATCTCCATAAGGCCAGAAATGCGTGCATTTTGGCTACGTCACAGCCGAGGTCACGTGATGCCACAGCTTGACCTCACTTGACCTTTACGTGTGATTCTTGGAAGCCGGCCCCCACGCCTGACCCCACTCTGTACGGCCCCCACTCCTGCCGCCGGTGGAGGGGTGACGCCTATATGTTTGATGGAGCGCAGTTCCTGCACCATTCTCAAGCCAGTTGCAGTAAAAATTTCTAAGCCACAAAATGCAGTCGTTCGTGGAAAGCTTGAACAAGAATTTGGTCTTGAAGAGATTCAAGAGTTTGCAGAATTTGGAAGTGAGTGAAAAATTTCAAATAAAGATGGTGGACAATGTGAACACGCAGTACGGAGAAAAAATCTTCGTAGAGTCCGATGAATTTAAAACGGTGCTACCACAACGCTACACCGCACAGTTTACGCCCCAACGGATCGAGGCCATGAACAAGGACATCGGCAATGGAAGGAGATATTTTCTGCAAAGCTTGGGGTCAGTTGGTTGGAGTACAAATATCAAATTTATTGTAGAACCTTGAACCCTATTATTATTTTAATAAACGTTTAAAACCATTGCCTTTGATTTACTAATATGTATAAAAAAAATCTTTATATGCCAAAACTTAGCACTTGGGAAAAGGTATAAATAAAAGTCGTGGTTGTTTATTCAGTTCAGTATCATGCCGTCTGTTACTGGAAGAGGATTGGTTAATAGTGTCATTGCCAGTCGAATTACACCTTCCCGGCTATCAGTACTGTGGTCCAGGTACAAAGTTGGAGAAACGCCTTGCTCGAGGAGATCCTGGTATCAATAAGCTGGACGCAGCTTGTAAAGATCACGACATCGCATACTCCGAAAATAAGTCTTTGGAAGAGAGACATAAAGCCGACAGAGAATTGGAAAATCGAGCGTGGGAGCGAGTGAAATCAAGGGACGCTAAATTTGGTGAAAAAGCTGCCGCGTGGTTCGTTAGAAATACTATGAAGGTCAAACGCAAGGTCGGCATGGGTATAAAGAAGCGCCCAGTTTCATTTAAAAGAGACATTGTCAAAAAAGTTAAAAGATCTCTGAAAAAAAAACTTTAAGTGACAGTCAGATGAACGACATGAAGCACTTGAAGAAGGCATCGCTGGTTGCTTTAAAAGCAGCACGAATAGCCCTAAAGAAAGCGGGTGGAAAGAAAAACGTGAAAATTCCTCGAACAATTCCGTTTCAGCACACCGGTGTATTTCTTCCTTTACTTCCTTTGCTAGGGGCCTTGGGCGCTCTCGGTTCGGTGTCAGGCGGCGCTGGTGCTGTGGCTAAAACAATTATCGACGCAAAAGATGCCAAGAAAAGATTGGAAGAACAAAAACGTCATAATCATGCAATTTATATCAAAGGTAAAATAGAGAAGAAAACGGGAACCGGGAGATGTAGTTTTGCTAATAATCGAGGTGCGTTTCTCTTCGATTCGATTTTATATGAACTGAATGGAAAGGAATTGGAAACAGTTCGAAATCCTGGAATTGTGAGTGCTATCAGAACATATCTATGCTACGCCCCCAGCGACGAAAAATTCCTGGTAACTGCAAGTTGGTCTGGTCCAACCAAGCCTTTGGCCGTAAATTTGGATGGAACATTTAGCTTAAGAATACCTCTGAAACATTTGTTTGGAATATTTAACGATTATCAGTTGGCCACTTGCGGAAAACAAACTTTAAGATTAACACGAGCTAGAAACGATAACAACGCTTTACTTCTGGAAGATGATCCTGCATCTGCTGCCGAATTGACGGCAGAAATAACAGTTTCCAATGTCGAGTTAAAAGTGAAACATATTCAACCTAGCGATTTCATTAGATTGGATCAGCTTCAGTCTAGTAAACGTGATCGCCCTATAATTATACCGTATCGTAAATGGGAACTTCATGAACTGCCAAGTCTTACGGTCAATACCAACAGAGAAATTTGGTCAGTCAAAACTTCAATGGCCGTGTCGAGTCCTCGATACGTTATAGTGGGATTTCAAAGGAGTCAATGAGCAATGAAAATGCTAGAAAGGACCCTTCCGTATTCGATAATATAAATATAGCGGATGTCAGATTGATTTTAAATGGTGAATATTTTCCTTTTGAACGGCTGAGATTGGATTTTAATGGCAATGACTATCTGGAGGCCTACCATAATTACGTAAACTTTTGCTCTAGTTATATGAATGAGAGGCATCCCTTGCTTAGCTACACCGAATACAAAAATAACGCAGCTCTCTTTGTCACCGACTGTTCCCGATGAATAGAGTCCATGAAAAGCACCACGGTTGACGTAAAGCTGGACATCGAGAGTAACGAAGGATTTCCAGCCTAAACCCGATCTTATTGTATTATTATACATGATAGTACCATCTAATATTTACCATTAAGTGAAGTAGTTAGGGAACTTATGTAGTTTAATTTTAAGGAGAGTTTTTTAGGTGTAAGGTATTATTGTACTTGTACTTGACCTAATAAAATAACAAAAATAAAATATCGGTGTTTCCTTTCCCTCCCATTACCATACATTTTCCGAAATCGATAAATAAAGTGGTTAGGGTAGACAGATCCCCATTAAGATGAAGGTCGCCGTAGTGGACGCACAGGGATTTATGATAGACGGACGTTTCTGTCCTAAAGAGCTGACAATAAAAGTTAACGATGAAACTTTACATATTCTTATAAGACCTCCGAAAACCTTTAGTGATCTCAACGAACGCGACAAAAGACAAGTGCGGTATTTGGAAAAAAATCATTTGGGGATCGCATACACTAGCGGCCATGTGGACTATGTCGAGATGGAAGGTCTCCTAAAAAAATATCTCAGTGTCGAGCGCGTCTACGTCAAGGGCCAACAGAAAGAACGCTTCCTACGAGAAACCATCAATGCCGAAGTAATTAACCTGGAACGTCATTCAGGCGTACCTAAATTTGAAAAAAGCATTTCGATGTGTGCACACCACAACCAAGAGTCAATGTGGATGTGCAGTTTCATAAATTGCGAGAAATTATTATTTGCCTGGCTCGGTAGTGAGAGGCAGGCGCCTCCCATTAAGATTCCCCCCACCACAAACGCCTCCCACTTCTGTTTCATACCTATTTAAACACAGCGAGCATGTCCCTACTGTGTATAAAATGGAAGAAGTGTGTGACTATACAAACCGAAATGATAGATTGAAATCTTTCGCGAAGTGGTCAAATCCGTCGATTTCCCCAATACAATTGGCTGAAGCGGGATTCCATTACACAGATTATGAAGACGTAGTCAAGTGTCCATTTTGCTTCATAGAAGGCTACCGATGGGAAGAAGGCGATGATCCATTGCAAGACCACGCAAGTTGGAGCCCCAGTTGCCCTTTCATCCAAGCAAGTAATGCGGGACTTAATACGACGTTCGCGGATATTAAACCCTTGCCAGTGGTCGCAATACTACCAAACTCCGTCGTCGAAGATACCGTAGTTCGTCAACCTCAAACCGCATCAAAAGGTAAATTATGTAAAATTTGCTACAACAACGATGTGTTGTGATGATTCCCTGCGGACACATAATGCTTTGCATAGAATGCGCACTTCAAATCTCCTCATGTCCTTTGTGCAGAACGATGATACGTGAAAAAGTGCGTGTCTATCTACCATAAGCTATTTATGTAGTAAATGTATAAAACAAATAAAGTTTTAAAACAAAAACTTGTTTTTATTTTGGGTCGGTCACCTATATATTGAGGAGTCGCACGCAGAATTTCTCAGTTGACAAGATGCAAGTTCAGCAACAGCAAGTTTGTCTCCCTATCGAAAAATTATTGCAGGATGTAGTAAAAAGTCGGTTGCATCGGCTTCTTTCCGTATACGATAAACGAGGATGTCATCGATCCGTCGGAAGCTCTGGAAAATTCGATATTCATATTTGATGATGTGGCCTGTGATAGACAAAATAAAATCAGGGAATTTTATTCGATGGGGCGCCACAAAGCGGTGGACGTCGCTTATCTATGTCAAACGTATTCGAAAATTCCGAAGCAGCTCATAAGCGATAATTGCAACGTGATCGTGTTATTTAAACAAGACGACGTAAATCTGAAACACGTTTACGAGGAACATGTGTCGCCAGACGTCACGTACGAAGATTTCAAAAAGCTGTGCTATCAATGTTGGGACGACAGCTATGGCACTCTGGTCATAGTTAAGGAATTTAGTCTGAAAAACGGGCGGTATGGGAAAGGTTTCGATAAGTATATAAGGCTGTGAGTACTTCTCTGACGTTAGTGGTCAACATGCTGCTGACGTCAGAGGATCAAATTCTAAAAGCGCACCGCGCAAGGAAAATCAGTGAACTTGCACGAGCGATTAGAAAAAAACACACGGCTTTGAAGTTGGGGAAATTCGAGGAAGACGAGACGCTGGAAAAAATATTCAAACCAGTGACGCAATCTATCAAAACGTTACAAATAAAAAAAGACATTCTAGACATCGAACCGAAGAAAGAAAAAACTAAGGTGGAAACTAAAAAAGAAGAAGAAATTGGGGAAAGCAGTGATACAAGAATACAGAAAAAAGGAGAAACATTAAAGCAACGGATTGAAAAGTTAAAAGGAGATTTTACCCTAAACTTCCACCACACGCCGAAAAGGCAACGGCAGATTTTAGTCCGACATTGCCATCAGTCGAAGAGAAAAATGAAGAAGAGGAGATTTTTGAAGATGTATCTCAATATTCTCCTACCGTTGTAAAGGACTACCTAGGAGCATATCCGGAAATAGCTCGACCGTATATTCAAAAATATAACGCAAAGGCACCCCAAATCTATTTTGTACACGGACCCAAGTATAGCGCAAGCGAATCAAAATAGACCTTGGGAAAAGAAACTTTAGATAGAAAAACGTCGGAGATAATAGTGGGTAGGAAGAGGTATAAAGGTACCAAAGGACTTTTTCAATTGATTTTTTATAACAATCCTCGAGCCAATTTGGTGGAGATGAAAAATTATAGTAAAATTCTAACTGAAACGTCGGTACATCTGAATAGCGCGGGTAAATTTAGAGGTTCATCTCGATATAAGTACACGAATGTTATTAAACCGTTACTAAAATGTGGAGATGATGAGGGGGCAAGCGGTAAAGGTATGCATCTCACTTACAACGAAAAACCGGTGGAGTACATGTTTTGGGACGACGTCAACGAATTAGTTGACAGATTGCGATAACTGGTGGCATCAAAAAACGCCGGCAACACGCCCCAGGACAACGAAATCGTAGCTACTATAAATGAACTGATGGAAGCTAAAGTTATCAGATAACATAGTTGCGCTGAAGAAAGCGGGTCACAAATTTCAATATGAACCCCAAGTATAGCAAGGAAAAAGTTCAGCTGGTTAGGGAATTACATAAACCGATACGAAAAAATTACTCTAGACGTAGAACTATTATTAAAGGTTTGGATGATCTTTGGCAAGCCGACCTAGGGCAGTTGGATCAGTTCGCCAGCCGCAATAAAAACTATAAATTCATGCTAGTCGTAATCGACTGCTTTTCCGAATTTGTCTGGTGCAAACCGTTAAAATCCAAGTCGGGAGAAGAAGTGACGAAGGCTTTTGCCGATATTCTTAAAAATTCCGGGGGGGCGTTGACCTCGAAATCTGCAGACCGATCAAGGCAAGGAATTTTACAACTGCCATTTTAAGAAGTTATTGAATACTTTCAACGTTAACCACTATAGCACGTTTAGCGACACGAAAGCGGCGATAGTAGAGAGAGTGATCCGCACCTTGAAAGAACAACTGTTCAAGTATTTCAGTTTAAGCGGCACATACAAGTGGATCGATATTTTACACACGCTAGTTGATGAATAAAATGATAGGAGACATAGAACCATAGGCATGAAACCTAAAGATGTGAACAAAACAAACGAACGGAACGTCCTTAACGCATCTTTCAATCACGTAAAGACTTTTGATAAACAAAAGTTTAAACTAGGCGACATAGTTAGGATCAGCAAAGTCAAGCACGTCTTTCAGAAGGGTTACACGCCCAACTGGATGACTGAAGTGTTTAAAATCTCAAAAGTTCAAATTACGAACCCTCCCACATATCTCTTAGAAGATTTGAACGGAAGACCTATCCAGGGGGCTTTTACGCCAAGGAATTACAAAAAACAGCTGATCCGGACGTCTATTTGGTAGAAAAGGTGTTGCGTAGAAAAGGAAAGAAGATTTTGGTCTGTTGGCTGGGGTTCGATAAGACCCACGACTCTTGGATAGACGCAACAGACGTCTTGTAGTAGTGGTGGAGCATGGGTGACAGTAGTGGCTACGAATCTGACGCAGCCGGCGATGTCGACGACGACGTTTCACAGCAAACAATTCAAAGAGATAGACTTCTTCTGTTGAAAACATGTTTCCATTTGGCGCCTGGTCACACATACCGTACATTGTGGGCTGAGTCCACTACGATTTTTTACGCCTGCTGTAAATATCATTTGCGGGCAAGGTACCCGAGAAGAATGCGTAATGAGCATGGATCACGTGGAGTGGAGAGAACTTATGTCGCACCTGTATAAGTTTTTCGAACAAGGAGATGGTCTGCCTGTGAAATTTGGTTGTGACATGGAATTGGACACGATTCATTCGGACGGATTAGAAATCACAACGCTCGGCAGAAACGGCGTATATTTTTACTTCAGCGAGGCATGCTGTATCGAACTGCTACGCATAGATAAGGATGTTTCCTTTAAAATTGCTTTATTGCATAGTTTTAAGTTAGTTGATTTCTATAATAATTTTTTAGATACGGCAAATGAGATGTTGATAAAAAGTAATTTTAGATTAAGTATTAGAGACACTATTAAGTTACTTTGTAATCCAATGTGTAACATAGAAAAGTACTGTATTTATGAACTCTTTTATCTGGACAGGGAGTTTTTGTTAGCTGACTTGTATAGGAGAAGGTTTTCTTAAATAAAACAACATTTTAAAAATAGTGTTTTTTATTTACATACCCACATTCTTACATTTCAATCTACATCTATGATATCCTTATGACCCCAAGGCAATGTAATGATATTGTCGAGGATATATCGTTTGTTATCGAAAGGGCTGAGACCGATTTTACTTTGTTTGATACTAAACACCGTATGAGCATATGAACGTATCGATTTTTTCTTTTTGTTCAAATAGGCAATCAACATAATCCTGGTGCGTAATCTTATTTTTTACTACATTGTATTTAACCCCCTTAGCTTTTTTCACGCACTTTTCCCCCTCGTCTATTAAGTATGAATACATTTTTGATCTAAGCCCGATGAAATGGGTCAAGATACTACCGTTTAATTCATCTTTCATTAACCCTGGTACTTTTTTATTTACAAGCGGAATGTTGTATCTATTATTTGGTGGGTAGTCGGAGGTGTAAAACCTAGCTATATTTTCCAGAATGAGATCCCGATAAACGTCATCGCAACAAATTTCGTAGATAAGACTGTCCGTATCAGTGTATAGTAATTGACAGTCGGAGGATGAATAGTTTTGTAGCATAAAATCATAGTGGAATTCGTAGATGCAGGTTTTGGATATGTCTAGAATTGCCATTCCAACATACAGGGGCTTGTTAAAGTTAATATTCGTTTTATTTAATTCAACGCTAATTAGGTTTTCATCAAATATTGTCCTGCATCTAAAAGTTGGACTTGAAATTAGATTTTTGGCACCGTATCTTCCCTCCCACTTATTCACTAACTTCACGATTCTATGTTTCCTAATATTTTCCATAGTTTTACCATAGATAGCGTTGTTCATAAGTTTAATAATGGTTTTTTCGAAATCAAACTTAGCCTTCGTTCTTAATTGGGTGTTATATTTGATGTATGGCGCCAAAAAAGCGGACTGTTTAAATTTTAAAATTCTGTGGGTCTTTTTCAAGACCAGACCGTGGTTCAGGGCCTGTTTGAGCGCCCTGTAATGTATCACGTATTTTTCTTCGGGTAAAGGGTAGTCATAAGTTTAGGTAATTTTGATTCTGGCGGTACTCGGTGTTCGGCAGCAAAAGGGAGATCTTTATGCAAATCGTGCAACCCGTCAGGATACTCTAAGTCAACCTCTAAAATATACCCTTCTTTAGCATCGTTGGGAATTTTAGTAACGTCAATACTGTCAATGTCGTCTACCCATTGAAAACCGCCTTGAGGCAAACACTTACACATCGCCCAACCGTACAAGTTATTTACGTCTAGATACAGAATATATTTAGAGGGATCGTCCGGATTGTGTCCTTTCATGTATTTATTATTGGCTTGCGCGAAGCGCTTAGAACATTGGCTCAAGCCGCCTCTGACAGCTCTCTCGAAAAATAGCAAAATATCGATATCTTGAAACGTTTCTAATTTACAGCCGGTGAATTTTAACATACAATCAAAGGTATAACCAGGCATGGTATAATACCAAGCGGGATCTAGACCGTAATTATCGTGACACGACTTTCTGAACATCTCAAACACGTCACTTAGCAACATAATGTCAGTTTTGAGGTACAGATCCGAGTATTCACCGATCGTGCCTATATTGAATTTTTCCCAAACCAGTTGAGCGTGAGCGTATTCATTTTCCTTGATATTGGTGTCATTTAGTTTGTTATAAAATTTATCGATAGTTGGAAGCGAAGTCTCTTGTAATTTCTCTAAATTGTCGATGTAGTCATAACAAAAAACGCCTTTTCTAGTTAATAGGGTCAACTGATCCGAAGGGATGTCACCAAATTCCTTTTTAGTGTTAACGATATCCTTGCTTTTAAGAGAGGAGGCTAGTGTCTCTAGAGAAAATCCCATGAATCTGAAGGAATCTATAAAACGAAATTTTACACTGGTTTCATTATCGAAAATCGTAAAACTTATATATTTTTCTTTATTGATGGGAAAAAGGGAGATATGATTGCGCTTGGCAAGGTCCCTGATAATGAAATGACTGTCGTAGCCGCTGAAATTATGAAATACCACTGGAATCACGAACGAGTTTCGATAATTTAGATTGCATGCCTGATGGGCGTACCCACGAAACCTAGAAGACAAATGGCAATGATCACGGACTATGATATCGTCGGGAGTGAACGATTTTTCACAAATGTGACAATTTGCCGTGGCATTTTTCATACTTATATTTTGATCCATCGGTTCCACGGTTGTTAATTTCGACGCAACGAATTTTGCTATTTCCTCCATTTGATCTGCATACCAAAACATACAATCGGACCCCCGATAGCTTTTGAAAAAAGACAAAGAGTCGTCGTACGAGCATTTAAAATAAAAAGCGGCACTGAACGCCTCGTGTTTTTGGTACTTGGTAGTCTGCGACATCGCCTCCGAATCGCGATAAGGTTTTAACATGGACTCGAAATCTGAATATATAACGTTCTTTATATACGTAATTTTTAAATTTGACAAATTTTTCTTTGGGGAACGACACCTGGCAATAGTGGCAGTAAACAGTGTGGTTGTCCAATTTCTCCTGGGTGTGGAAATAATTCAGGCATCTATTGCATATGAACTTTTTACCGTTGTGTTTATTTATTTGCGTGGAAATTAGACGTGACAAATTTTTAATCCAACAAAAATGATATTTTATAGCTGGCATTTTGACATCTTCCACGGGAGGGGTCTCGTAGTCATTAATTTTTAGGAAATATTGATCCTGAATGAGTAGCAAGTTCACGTGTCTATCCATCTTCTTTTTAGTCAATCGCACCGGGCCAGTACAAAATGTACGCGGATTTTCGCATACTAACTCTAGGGCGTATACGTTTACGGAAATTTCATTTAATTTTTCGAACCATTCTATTTTAGGAAGCGTTACTGGAAAGTCCTCCAACCCGTCGAGGTTCAAAACCTCCGCGTAGTGGGGGTACGCACTCATGCGATATGAATGCTTATCTAAGGGGTAAAGAGCGGAAATGACAGCCCACATGAAGCACGCGTCATCATGGTTTCTAACGTTAACGCAAGCTTTTTTCTTTAAAATCTCATCCGGTAATTTCACATACGACCCACCGCCATTCCCCATTTGAACTTTGTTGACATTAACTTCCAAATATAAAATTCTATGTAGCGCCCGACCAGAATCACGTTCCTGGAACTCTTCGAGAGTCTTTAAAATGGTGTCGGTGACGTTGTCCGCAAACCAACGTTTCAGCTCTGTGCCCCCGTCAATAGTAACATTTTTCGTATTGAAATATTTATTATCCAAAGTTTCTTCATCTCCTGATTTTTTTTATAAATTCCCCACAGAAAACGGTGTTAACCTTTATTATGTTGTATTCTTTTACGATTCTAGACAAGCGTGGTTTCAAAAGGCGAAAAGTGTCATTCAAGAAATCCACTATGTCTTTATGCTTAAGATTTATAATGACTCCCGAACGAATTCTACTTTTGAATGCGGACTTAGTGTCTTCCCATTTGACCCAACCGCGTCCACTCGCTTTTACTCCGCACCCAGCGCGTTTCATATTTTTTAAGTAAGCTCTGAGTCTTTTTAAATGTCCTAAATTTGTTTGTAGTTTTGTCATCGTACCAGGATTTTATAGCACCATAAACGAGCCTAATATTTTTGTTAATCAGTTTATGCCAGCGCTCTCGGGTTCTCATATCCATACCATTTGTTATCAAGCGAAAATCCCTCTCACAAACGTTCACAATATCATCACTTACCTCTGCGATTGCTGCAGCCATGATGCCAATGTGGTTCGGTGTGTACGCAGCTCTGCTGTGCGGAGAAACCGTGCGCTCTTTATATACCAAGACGCAACCGCTAAAAAAATTAATTTTGCAACGAAGCAAAAATTCATGTCCTGAAACCTACAATTTAGAAAAAAATTTTCTTATGAAATATATTCCGAGAAAGAAGCTAAATGCTTTTATCAAATAAAAACAGCAGGATGTCGTTGAAAAAACCAACTTAATTGTCATATGACCTTGAAAACGTCATATGTGAATTTTCTTTTATAAACATTTGATTAGCGCCTTTGATATGCTACAACTTTTATTTGAAACTTGTAGAGTCATTAGTTTCCAAGATATTAAACTTTCATGCACATGACGTAATTGTGAGACAAATTTAGAAAAAAAAATTCTTATGAAATATATTCCGAGAAAGAAGCTAAATGCTTTTATCAAATAAAAACAGCAGGATGTCATTGAAAAACCAACTTAATTGTCATATGACCTTGAAAACGTCATCTGTGAATTTTCTTTTATAAACATTTGATTAGCCCCTTTGATATGCTACAACTTTTATTTGAAACATTTTTTTGTAGTCATTAGTTTCCAAGATATTCAACTTTCATGCACATGACGTAATTATGAGACAAAATATGAAACACAGAAAGATTTTTAGTACCTGTAATAATTATAAATAATAAATTATGTTTAGTGGCATATCAGGTAAGGATATCAATTGGAAAAAAATGCACTCCAGCCGGGACTTGAACCCGGGACTCCTACTGTGGCCGTAGGCACTTTAACCAACTAAGCTACCGGAGATATGGGTTCCATCGGCTAGGTGTTATTTATTCCAATTGATATATAGTTAGTAGCGGTGAGATGTAGAAGACTTCGGCGTCTTCTACAGCTACTAGAAGGGGTTAGAGGGTGTAGGGAAACCATTCATTAGTGTTGGTTATGTAAACTTCCTATTTGTTCTTCCACCCACAATATTCGACATATAGCGACTTAATGCAAGTATCGAACGTGGAAATTCTAACCTACAATGTCAAAGCCAGAATATGAAACACAGAAAGATTTTTAGTACCTGTAATAATTATAAATAATAAATGATGTTTAATGGCATATCAGGTAAGGATATCAATTGGAAAAAATGCACTCCAGCCGGGACTTGAACCCGGGACTCCTACTGTGGCCGTAGGCACTTTAACCAACTAAGCTACCGGAGATATGGGTTCCATCGGCTAGGTGTTATTTATTCCAATTGATATATAGTTAGTAGCGGTGAGATGTAGAAGACTTCGGCGTCTTCTACAGCTACTAGAAGGGGTTAGAGGGTGTAGGGAAACCATTCATTAGTGTTGGTTATGTAAACTTCCTATTTGTTCTTCCACCCACAATATTCGACATATAGCGACTTAATGCAAGTATCGAGCGTGGAAATTCTAACCTACAATGTCAAAGCCAGAATATGAAACACAGAAAGATTTTTAGTACCTGTAATAATTATAAATAATAAATAATGTTTAGTGGCATATCAGGTAAGGATATCAAATTATTACAGGTACTAAAAATCTTTCTGTGTTTAATATTTTCTGGCTTTGACATTGTAGGTTAGAATTTCCACGTTCGATACTTGCATTAAGTCGGTATATGTCGAATATTGTGGGTGGAAGAACAAATAGGAGCAAATAGCGAATTCTTTCCTATAGCAGCCGGGGCGTCTCGCAGAAAATGCATAGCTTGCACTCTTACTATTTTTTACTACGTTGGATACGTCGAAGTAGTGAGGCATTGCCTGCGGAAACAGCTGGCACATAGAGTCGCGTGCTTCAACGATTGTTTTGAAACATGTAAATTGGGATTTAGCGCCGATGGAGTACCACTTCTGAGACCTGTTCCTAATCAAAATTCAACTTTTTTGCTTTGGTGAAGATGTTACTTTTAGGACATTTTCTAAAAATTTTGCTGACGAGGTCTTTTTTTTTGCTGACGTCGCATTTATTTCCTATAAATTGTGTCATACTTCAGAGAGAGCATTTAGTTCACAGACTTCCGTGTTATAGTAAGTGTTTACAAAAGTGTTCCATCATGGCTAGCAACAGAGTGTCGCTTTCTTTCAAAAAACCAGTAAGTACTCTTTTTTTTAACAAAACTAATGTGCTAAAGTCCATTGAATGTTGGAAACAGTTTTAACCACGCTTTTTTTAGCCCAAAACCTAGTGTTTTTTTTTCTCAGACATACCCTGACATGCCGTCACTGAGTCAGGATTTGACGGACCTGTCGCAGTCTCAATCCGAGTCTCAGCCGTCAACTAGTCAACCTGCACAGAAACCAATTATTCACAGCCACGTGGTAATCCCAGTAAGTGTTTTTATGTGCTATGAACATTGAAAATCTTTTTTTTAAAGGTAATTATGCTCAAGACCCACTAAAAAAAATTTTTCCAGTGTACAACATATCCACCCCCGCAAGAACAACTTTTACCACCTGTTGCTTCTCGCAGTTCGCCCTACCGCTACGGTATGGGTGCAGCTGCAAAAAAAATTAAACTGCAGGACGACGACGCCTTCAGCATGATCAGCTTGCCACCCACTCAAGACAGTGAAGATGAATTTGAGTCGGAAGGAAAAGGCGATATATCTTCATACGTCAAAGGGGTGACAGTTGAGCTGAAACGAAAGTATGAAGCGACGAAGCGGAAGCTACAGGTGGAACAAGATAATAAGTCAGAAAGAAGACGTGAATTGGAGCGATTAAAAAAACAGGACATAAAGGGTGATAAATTAATTCAACAATTACAACAAGATTTGGTTGTCGGTGCTAGACTACTAAAACGATTTAATTTATAGAAAATTTTTTAAAGTATTATTTTAGCCTAGCAACCTTTTTATGTCATGCTTTTTTAATCGCTTCTTTCTTATATTTATTTTGTTTATTATCCTTTTTGTATTTTTAACACTTCAACCTAATTACATATATTTTTTTACTATGTTTTGTATTTTTGTCCTATCCTTTCATACCACATAAGTTAAAACTATATGAAAATATTAAAGTTCAAGTATTATTCTTCGTCCCTGTAGCTTGTTACTCAAACGACTTCCAGCAAAGGTCTTTTATTCTCGGTGCATTTCGCGTACCTAAGCATTTCCTTTGTTCCTCAACTTTTGCTATTCTCGTACCTTATTTAAATACTTAACAACAAAGGATTTTTGATATAGGAACCATCAAAACTCGTTAAAAACCATAGCAAGTGCCTTGAAGGGTCATGTGGCGTCATCTCTACATTGGTAGTACTACTATAATTCCTGGACCGCGAGACCTGGCCTTCCTAAATCATAGGCCTACAGCCTAACAGGGTGAATATAAGTCATATTGTGGAACAATAAAACAGGAAATAATTTTAAATGTTTATTAAAAATCAATTATATAAGGTTAGGTTTTTTATTTTCTTATTAACCTCATATAATGTAATGTCCTGCTTCAACGTTTCTAAATTTTTTAAATACTGCTTCAATTTTCTTCTATAATACAATTTGTCCATTCTTCGGGCATTCAAGGTTCTACAATAAATTCAATATTTGTTGTCCTTCTGATCGGCCCCAAACTTCGCAGAAAATACCTTTTGCCAGCACCAATTTCACCATTTATCTTGTCAATTATCTCGAATTTAAACTCTGCGGTGAATCGTTGCGGTAGCACCATTTTAAATTCGTCGCACTCTACGAAGATTTTTTCTCCATACTGCGTGTTCACCTTGTCCACCATCTTTATTTGAAATTTTTCACCCACTTCCAAATTCTGCAAACTCTCGAATCTCTTCAAGACCAAATTCTTGTTCAAGCTTTCCACGAACGACTGCATTTTGTGGCTTAGGAATTTTTACTGCAAGTGGCTTAATAATGGTGCAGGAACTGCGCTCCATCAAATATATAGGCGTCACCCCTCCACCGGCGGCAGGAATGGGGGCCGTACAGAGTGGGGTCAGGGGTGGGGGCCGGCTTCCAAGAATCACCAAAAACCAAGTGAGGTCAAGCTGTGACGTCACGTAACCTCAGCTGTGACGTAACCAAAATGCACGCATTTCTGGCCTTATGGAGATTAACATGGGGCAAGTGGCCCAGAACTCTCATAGTATATCTACTGAAGTATTTAAGCAGAAGTACTGCGACAATATCCAAAAATACATTGACAAAGGATACGCCAAGAAACTCACGAAAGACGAAGCTGACTTTGAGGGACCTAGGACTTGGTATTTGCCCCATTTTAGCGTAACAAATCCCAATAAACCAGCAAAATTACGATTAGTCTTTGATGCTGCTGCGAAAACTCATGGTACTAGCCTTAACCACAATCTTCTTGCAGGTCCCGACTTACTACAATCTCTTGTAGCCGTTCTGTTGAAATTCAGAGAACGGAAAGTGGCGTTCTGCGGAGACATACGAGAAATGTTTCACCAAATAAGGATTCGTCAAGAAGACCAGGACTCACAAAGGTTTCTTTGGAGAAATGGAGAAACAAATAAACCATTTGAAGTATACAGAATGCAGGTAATGACTTTTGGAGCTACTTGTTCACCTGCTTGTGCTCAGTATATAAAAAACCTAAATGCTGAACAATCACATACTTCGAAAGATATCTTGGATGCTATCATAAAGAAACATTATGTAGATGATTATTTGGATTGCAAAGATACAGATGAAGAAGCTTTAAATGTTATATTTGAAGTCAGAAGAATTCAAAAACTGGGAGGTTTCGATTTAGTCAACTGGATTTCAAATTCAATTTATGTGATGGAGAAGCTTTACAGCAATGAAGAATTTTGTAAAAATTTGACTATAGATTGCAAATCAACAGTACAAAGGGTACTAGGATTGTGGTGGGACGCAAAGAATGATAATTTTAGATTTAAATTAAAGTTTGATGAACAAATTGTTAACAAAAATATAAAACCAACTAAGAGGCAAGTTCTAAAAACTGTAATGTCATTATTCGATCCACTCGGCATTGCAACAAATATTACAATTCATGGAAGAATCTTAGTTCAAGAAATTTGGAAGACGGGAATCGGTTGGGACGACAACGTAAATGAAGAAGTTTACCAGATGTGGCTTTCATGGATAAATATTTTAAGACAAGTCGAAAATTTTTTCATACCAAGATGCTGCTCGATAAATATTCCTTTGGCAAAAAGTATTGAAATGCACATATTTTGTGACAGTAGCAAGAAAGCCTTTGGCCTTTGCTTCAGTTGCCTATCTTAGAATATGTACAGAAAAAGAAGTTGAGACATCTCTAGTATATGCAAAAGCTAGAGTCGCTCCCACAAAACCTTTATCAATTCCTCGTTTGGAACTTCAAGCTGCCCTCATGGGAGCACATATGGCCCAAACTATTAAAACAGATTTGTGTATAAAAATTGACTATACATACTTCTGGACAGATCCAACAAAGTACTTCACAACACAATTTGAATCTCATCGAATTGGAGAAATTTTGGAAATTTCTGAGAAAAAATAATGGAACTGGGTGCCATCCAAGTCGAATGCTGCAGATTTAGCTACCAGGAAATACCAAGAAAGTGATCTGAATTACTGGATCTATGGACCCGAATTCTTACAAGAAAATGACAAATCTAAATGGCCAAGAAAAGACATTTCTCGGGAAAAATCAAACATCGAAAATACTGAAGAGAACTGCTTTGTGATTGAAAGCAAAATACTTGAATTTTCACATTTACCTCAAATTGAGAGATTTTCTAAAATAGGACGTCTTTTACGAGCGACAGCAAATGTCCTGAAATTTATTAAACTACTGAAATGTAGGCATACAACTTATTGTGAAAAAGAGCTTACCAGAGAAGATATTCAGACAGCAAAAGTGTTATGGTTAAGAAGATGTCAGATGGAATATTTTAAAGAAGAAATAATAGCCTTGGAGAATAAGAAAGAACTACCAAAACAAAGTCGAGTTCGAAGACTAACCCCCGGATTGAACGATTCCCATTTACTAGTTGTACAAGGACGAACTGATTTAGCTCCCTTAATGGATGAAACCACAAAGAGGCCTGTGATATTACCAGACAAACAAGCTGTTCTACTGATCCTATGAGTTTCGATATTTCAAACTGAATCATCCTGTATTATATATTGGTCTAGGTATACAGTGTTTCACTTTAAGCCATATTATTAGTATCACAGCTTACCTGTGTTAAGGTAAGCTGTGTTAGTATAGCCAGTGTAGCTCATAGACGGTGTTCGTAAAAAATCCAAATTTACAAAAAAAATATTTATTTAAAAAATATTTAGAGAAAAAAACGAGGTTTGACATTAGGCGTGAGTCGCGTAGGTAGCTGACAAATTAATATGTAAACGATACCGTTTTGGTTTTCATGGCATTCCTGCCTAATTTTATCGATATGTTTCAAATTGTTGAATAAAGCAGATTTAATTAAGGATGCAGTATATAATGCTTTCAATTGTAAAGAAATATTAAAACCAAATATATATTTTTTAAATAAATGATTTTTCCTTAAATATTATTTTTTACGAAACACCTTGTATGAGCTAGGCTGTCTATACTTTACTATATAAATTTTTTTTCAAATTTTGGCCCCATTTGGTATAACTTAGAGTATTGAAAATTTTGTGCAACTGGTTATGAACTGTGGACAATTCGATGGCACTATCCATTAGTGTCTTATTACACATTTTTGGGTGTCTTCTTTTAATAATAGTAGGCCATGGAATAGGACTATTCCAAAAATTATAACCGAAAATGTGGAGCTCTTAGAGTAGTATAGGTTGAAAAAAGGTTTTTTGAAAATCGGCCCATCTTTCGAAAAATACGGAATTGTCTCGACTCAAAGTGAAACACACTGTAGATACAAAAAGGTATATTATAATATTGAATACGAAAGAAACGTTCCCACTCCCATATACAAAGAAAATTCTGTTATATGTAAGAAGGTTGGGTTGGGCAATAACAATACCTTGTCTCCTCTGAACTGTCTGCAGTAAGATACTTGAACTTTCCATGTAAATGGCGAGAAACCAGACTTCCAGAAATAGGAAATTTCAAAAGGTACCAACTCCTGTCTTGATAAATAGCACCGGGAATCGATTCTAATAAATAACAAATTTATTTTTGGGTTAAATAAACAATTAAAATATATAGTAGCTGCTTTTTTTAAATCATATCAGTTTGTTACACACAGCTTTCTCTGTGTGATTTACTAATATCCCTGCTCTTACTGAGATTACTATGGTTTTCTAGGGCTATCCGCAGTAGAGCGAATGCTATCCTAGTCTCTCACATTGTTAATACAATTTTAAGCAAACATCAATTTGAATGTAGTAGTTCTATTGACACACTCATAACAATTCTTTCCTTCTTATTCATAAGTGGAGGATTTACAAAAGATACAAAAAGGTAATTACAATATAATATCGAATACGAAAGAAAATCTTCCACTTTCATATACAAAGACAATAATTATTATGTTATATGTAAGCAGGTTGGGTTGGGCAATAACAATAATGAAAAATTCTCACCTTGTGTCCTCTGAACTCTTTGGAGTAAGACACTTGAACTTTCTATGTAAATAGCAAGAAGCTGGACTTCCAGAATCAGGAAATTTGAATAAGTCTTGTCTTTATGAATAGCACCGGGAGTCGATTCTAAAAATAACAAATTTTTAGTTCTTGTTAAATATTGTTAAATAAATAATAAGCACTTACTTTTATCTATAAAAACTGATTGTTTTTTATGCACCCTTTACCTTCGCACCATGTAAGTAGTTACAATTTCGAATCGGTTTTTCTGAAAAATATCAATTTTAATAACTCGTAACACAGACGCTACGACAGACGATGTTTATATGACTTTAGAAGTTATTTCATTGTTGTTTTCTTATTGTATGGTACCTACCTATTTGGCGTTGCCACGGTAACGTCAGCACTTCGGCACCCCTATATACTTTTTCCAGCTTACATTTCGAAGAGAGGTAATAAAAACCATTACAAATAAACAGTCTGGGTTCGTAGGAAACTAAAAATACATACAGGGTGTCTACTTTTATACATAATCTATTATTTATTTGTTGAGATATTCGCCCGAACTTTTTTGTTTTGTTTCAAAGGTCTCCAAAGTCACGAGACCACTGATTATTTCGAAATTAGCAAATAGCTATTTAAATAACAAGTTACGCAATGATGAGTGTCTTTTAGGCAAGCGACATGGAAATTGTTATTACACGAAGCATAACATGTTATTTACAGGATTTTCTCTACTAATGTTTATTATTATTGCAAAAATAAAATTTAAACTTATATTTTGAAGGAAATCACCTTGTACAGAAAACGTTGGATGTCTAATGTCTAATAATTTCAAATCTGCTGCAATAATGAGAGTATGGTCACAAAAGCAAAAGTGAGTTTTTTCCTATAATAGAAGTGACTAGGAATATTCTTAAATAGAAAATGCTGCGGAACCGGCAGTGGTGACATTGAACACTTTTCAAATATCGATATTCGTTCAATATCCACCTTTTTGTATCTTTTGTAAATCCTCCACTTATGAATAAGAAGGAAAGAATTGTTATGAGCGTGTCAATAGAACTACTATATTCAAATTGATGTTTGCTTAAAATTGTATTAACAATGTGAGAGACTAGGATAGCATTTGCTCTACTGCGGATAGCCCTAGAAAACCATAGTAATCTCAGTAAGAGCAGGGACATTAGTAAATCACACAGAGAAAGCTTTGTGTAACAAACTGATATGATTTAAAAAAAGCAGCTACTATATATTTTAATTGTTTATTTAACCCAAAAATAAATTTGTTATTTATTAGAATCGATTCCCGGTGCTATTTATCAAGACAGGAGTTGGTACCTTTTGAAATTTCCTATTTCTGGAAGTCGCCATTTACATAGAAAGTTCAAGTATCTTACTGCAGACCAAAACGTTTCTTTCGTATTCAATATAATAATATACCTTTTTGTATCTACAGTGTGTTTCACTTTGAGTCGAGACAATTCCGTATTTTTCGAAAGATGGGCCGATTTTCAAAAAACCTTTTTTCAACCTATACTACTCTAAGAGCTCCACATTTTCGGTTATAATTTTTGGAATAGTCCTATTCCATGGCCTACTATTATTAAAAGAAGACACCCAAAAATGTGTAATAAGACATTTTTTAAGAATGAAATGGATAGTGCCATCGAATTGTCCATAGTTCATAACCAGTTGCACAAAATTTTCAATACTCTAAGTTATACCAAATGGGGCCAAAATTCGAAAAAAATTGATATAGTAAAGTATAGACAGCCTAGCTCATACAAGGTGTTTCGTAAAAAATAATATTTAAGGAAAAAAACATTTATTTAAAAAATATATATTTGGTTTTAATATTTCTTTACAATTGAAAGCATTATATACTGCATCCTTAACTAAATCTGCTTTATTCAACAATTTGAAACATCGATAAAATTAGGCGGGAATGCCAGGAAAACAAAAACGGTATCGTTTACATATTAATTTGTCAGTTACCTACCCGACTCACACCTAATGTCAAACCTCGTTTTTTCTCTAAATATTTTTTAAATAAATATTTTTTGTAAAATTTTGATTTTTTACGAACACCGTCTATGAGCTACACTGGCTATACTAACACAGCTTACCCTAACACAGGTAAGCTGTGATACTAATAATACGGCTTAAAGTGAAACACTGTATACCTAGACCAATATATAATAAGGATGATTCAGTTTGAAATATCGAAACTCATAGGATCAGTAGAATAGCTTTAGAAAAGTATTCCTAGTTTGTTCTATAAACCTTTTTATTTGGAGGCCTTATAAGAAAACTAAAAATAAAAAATATATGTTGAGTTTATTGAATCTGAATATTTAAGTAATATTATTTAGTACACGATATAATGGCATGGGTTGGCATAAAACCTGTTCGATACCGCTGAAACCAGTACAATATCAAACACCTTAAACAGCCAGTGGCGGAGAAGTATGTATATATTTATTATTAAAAAAATGAACCACCTTGTACAGTAAGACAATTTATTTGGTTTTTTAATGTGGACTTTAATTGTGCAGAAAAATGTCTCCTCAGCATTTGTTCGTATGTGTTAAGGAATCGTGACAAATTTGATTTTCCGAATTATTTCAACGTATTTCTGAAATCAAGTATATTTGCTCTTTGCTCCATACGTAAGACTCAAAGTAGAAGAAAATGTGTTTCTTCTCTTTAAACAAAGCAACTTTTCAAGATACAGAGCGTTTAATGGAAAAAGTTACTTTGTTTCAACTAAAAAACACACTCTTTCTAGTTTTACTCTTACTTATAGAGCAAATACCTACCTACTTTAGTTGTTTATAATTAAAATCTACATAAAGAAAACGTATGCCTTTCATTACTGTATAAGGAAATTCAATTTTTTTAATAATAAATATAAAAAATAAGATCAATTTAGGATACATTCCTCTTGACAGAATGTCTGCCGGGTTGTCTGTTGTGGAAACATGCCCCCACTCAAATTTACTTGTCAAATTCTGGATTTTGGCAACTATTACTAACAAAAGGTTTTAATAGATTAGGAGTTGTCTTTAACCAACCTAACACTACTGTAGAATCACTCCACAATGTGATCTTTATCTGCAATAGTCCTAGTGACTCCACCACTTTATTTACTAATCTCGCTAGCACTAGAGCACCACACAATTCAAAACGCGGTATCGTAATAACCTTTAAGGGAGCGACTTTGGATTTGGCTGTAAACAAATGCACAAACACATCGCCATCTTTATTCTTGGACCGTACATAAACACAACCTTTGTAGGCACTTTCTGAGGCATTTGCAAATCCGTGTATTTGCGTCTCTACCACGTGTTGACACACACAACACGTCTGTATATCTCCAAAAAGTTTAAATCTGGCAATTCCGACCGAAATTTCATCCAAGCAGTATACACTGTGTTCATTTGAAAACAGTCCACCCTTAATATTTTTAAAACTACTAAAAAAATCAGAAATCGCCGGAACCCATCAATATTGTTGTTGTTCTTTGATGTACAGGTCATGTTGACAAATTCACCCCTGTAACCCCTAACTTTAAAATTTCAAATGGGAATACCCCCTTTGTGATACATCATTTTAAAGCTGATGTTATTGCGAATACAACTCATTTTTATTTTTTGAACTCCGATGATGTTTGAAGAAGTTATGTACACAGGGGTGAATTTGTCAACATGACCTGTACGTCAAAGAAGTTCCCCCTCCGAACAAAAATTGATGGGTCCCGGCGATTTCTGATTTTTTTCATAGTTTTAAAAATATTAAGGGTGGACTGTTTTCAAATGAACACTGTGTATAAGTCCTCTGGCAATGATTGATCCCATTCAATCTTTTTTAGCCACAATCTTTGCATCATAATTTTGCCTATTATTGTGCAAGGGCTTAATAAACCTAAAGGATCAAATATCTGCGAAATACAAGATAGTACTACACGCTTAGTAACCCTTTGAGATTTCAAGCCAGATTTGATACACAAGAGTATCTGGTCTAACCAACCACATTAAACCTAGCGTTTTAGTACTATCTGAGCCAAAACTGAAAGTGTCTTGACCAGTTTCATTGGTTTCTATTACATCCAACACTTTTGGTTCATTTGACCGCCATTTTCTTAACTCAAAACATCCCGATTTTAAGACTATCTACACTCTTACTTTGCTTCATCCAACGAATCTGCGCCAGTCAGCAGATTGTCCACGTAAAAATCGTGCTGTATAATTTTTGAGATTTTTGGTAATTCTTCCTTGCACTTAATTGCCAGCTCTTGCAAACATCTTGTTGCTAACCAGGGTGCGCTAGCAGTCCCGTAGGTGACTGTCTTTAACTCATACACCTCTAATGGTTCCGAACAAATTGTTCGCCATAAAATGCGTTGCAATTTACATTGACTTGGTTCTATCAAGACCTGTCTGTACATTTTACAAATATCTGCAGAAACAATGTACTGATGTACTCTGAACCGTAATATAATTGCTAGAAGATCGTCTTGCATTACCGGACCGACTATCTGTAGATCATTCAATGAAATGCCCAAAGATGAAATATCTCACATCTAAATTATCTTCTCTATCTACCTTTTTCATGTGGTTTAGCTTTATACTCATTCATGACATCAGAATACCTCTCTTTCAGTTCTACATTTCTTTCTAATTTTCTCTCTAATGTTAGATATCTTCTTTGTGCGAGTTCTCTCGAATCGCCCAACTGTTTTAAATCACCCTTTAATGGTAGTATAGATACTACAAATCGACCATTACTTTCATGCCTAGTCGAAAGTATTCTTCCGCTTTTTTTTTCTTCTACAGACCTAGCTCTTTCTTTACTGAGCTCCTCTAACTCCCAAAGCTGCGCTAACTGCGTTTCCACGTCTAAATTACGCGATAAACCATAAAAAAACCTTGTTTGCGTTACCTTCAGAAACCTTTGCGCTTTTCCAACCAGTATTTGGACCACCAACAATCCATCCTAACACAGTTTTCCTCAAAACAGGTAAGTTTTTTCCTACCTTTATTTGTCCTATACAAAACAAATCTCAAAATAAGTCTGCACCTATCAAAACATCTACTGCTTGCGGTTTGTCATATCCTAGATCTGCCATCAACAAATTCCTAGGAATTTTCTCCCTTAGATAACTTAAATCCACACTTGGAATATTTTCTGCAACTTCCGACACTACCAAGCAATTTAAATCAGCAGTGTATGCAGTACGCAATGACTCAATATGCAGTGTGCATTTGACACAATGCTATTGCTTAAACCCACAACAGCTAAATTAATAGATTCTTCATTTAACCCCAATTTTCGAGCTAAATCGGAAGTGATGCAACTGCACTGGCTGCCACAATCTAATACCACTCTTACAGTATGCGCTTGTTCAAATTTGTTGCACGCCTGTACTAAGGCAGTAGACAATAACGCCTTTTCACGATTTCTGGGAACCGAATTTGAAATAATGAACTTAACACTATGGAGGTAGTACTAGTATTGTTAGTAGTACTAGGCTCGCCATTGGCTATCTTCGTATCCTTTTTGTTAGCGTTTTAGCTATGTAACAAAACATGGTGTTTAAACTTACATTTTACACAAGGTGGTAACCCACATATTTTACCACTGTAGCCTCTCTTAAAACAGTTAAAGCACAAATGTAATCTTTCCACTGTTTTGAACCTATCATCTCTGCAATTTCAAAAATTCTTCACAGTTTTGAATTTCGTGTTCTTTCTTACAAAAAGGATAACTTACACTTGTGGAAAGAAAACTTTTTGTGTAACCCGTGTTACCACCACTTTTCTGTCCCCCTTTGTCAACTTTAGACGAGACTTTATAACGTAAGTTTCGGCCCGGCTAACGAAGCCAGTTATATCTGACTCAACTTTATGACACTTGGAATTAAAACACAGATTTAAAATAGTTACAAGGGTTGTTTATTATCTTGAGAATTGTTTACAAAAAATGAGTGACTGAAATTCGTTAACAATTTAAAAATGGGAAATTAAATTGAACAAACTTAGGTTAAATTAAGTGATTATTAAATAAAGTGATTAAATTAAGTGATTATAAAATGAGAGTTGAAATAAATTTGTTACAAGAGAAGTGAAAGTCCAAAGCCGCTAAGCACTGATATGAGATTACGTTAAAGTTCGATAAACTCAAAATTGACAAAGTTCTGCAAGTCTGATCTTACTTTTGGAACACTTCACCTTACATGAATGTTCATCTTCTTATGAGGTGACGTGTAGTCTACGACTGAGTTCGTTAGAAGTTCCCGATGAAACTGCGACCCCCACTGAACTGTCTGACAGCTGTGATAGTGGCGTTAATGTTGCTAGCTCGAAGTCTCAGGGTCCTGGCCAGGTCAGCTGTCGCAGTTTTAGCTGGTGGTCTGCAGATTGTAGGAACGTGTTCACCGAGTCAGTCTACTGGTGTTTGCTCGTGAAGATCGTGCATGAAATAAAGTCAAGTGAATTAGGCAGTGCTAAAGCCTTGTCAGTATATAGTATACCGCTTATTTACAAAAGAAATTTAGTGAAATGTAATTATGACTTCAAATTTATAAAAATTATATAAATCAAAAATACCAGTTAAATCCCATATATATTAATAACCCTCAATGATATTCATGAATATGTTCCCCCCGTTATATTAAATATATTAGAGAATACAAACTTGGCTAGACTAATTGCGAGCCAAAGAGATATAAAGTTAATAAAAAAAATATATTGCAAGGTTGCAAATGACAAAAAAATTGGACTAAATGAGGTCACGATACCTCTGAAATGACTTAAACTTGCAAAAGTATTTATTCAAGAAACCCGAAGTAGTTCTGGCTTGGACTTCGACTATTAATGAAACGATAAAAAAATATTATGACAGAACCAAAAAGAAAGGAGGTCAGGTATTCCAACCTTGTGTGCTATTTTAGAACCATGTGATCACCGACAAAATATAAGTACCCCAAACTCAATAGAGCAGCACAGAGCAGGACAAGGCAGCAACGCTTATTTCTTGACCGCAATCAAGAAAAAAGCGTGCAAAAAGAACAGGCACAGGTGAGTCATACAAATATGGATTGACCAAAAAATTATAATGAAATAATTTTTCAATAACTCACCTGTCCCCTTCCTCAGTCCTGTCCAGTGCCTTGGCTCCCAAAGTACCAAAAACGAAACGCAATCAACGCAGTCGGCTGCAACTGCTACACGCGTTCCTTAACCCGAAAATGGCCGTCCTATTCGACGTCCTCAAAAATCCAAAAACTCAAAGCCGGTGATAATCACATGAAAATAAAAAAATAAGGCATTAATTGGTTGCACTAAAACAATATACAGCAAATAAGCACACAAGATTACAAAAAGATAAGATCGGGGCGGCGATAAAGATGGATTTGAATCCGGAAAACCAATGCACCCGATATTACCTTACTACCTCAACCTCTCGCTTCGAAGATTAAAATCAGACAGAGCCCAGGACGACGTCTTTCCGCTCCTGTTTGACAATCTTCACAAAATACTCAAATTAGGCTCTTGATCTACTGAAGTCAGCGCTCAGACAGAAAATCGAATTTTGAACCATAAAAATGTTACCAGGTCGCAGAACCAGACCCAGTCAGTTGTTAACCGAACAGATTACTCGAATCCGAGCACTGACCGCATTAGATCCATGGCTGAACCAAGCCGAACGACCTACCACATGTGTTACAGTGTATTCTAAGGTTCAACGTACCTTGGATCTTAACAGATGTTTTCGTATTCACTACGTCACACTAGAAATCGATATCACAAAACAAGTTTAGTGAACTGATATTCGACTGAATTAGATTCGAATTTGCGACTTCTGAACAGAATACTCAAAACTGTGTGCAAGGGTTGTTAATAATTATTTAAAAACGAAGTAACGGAGTTTTAACAAAAAAAAATCCGTTACAACTTTAACTTCACCTTTGTTATCGTTTCTACTATTAGCTTCTAACGTTTCCAACATATTTGCACGATCGTTTAGAAATGATTTCAAATCTGTCCACGTTAGGCTACCTACCAACGAACCCTTTGAACATTTAAATCTTTCCCACTCGCGGGCAGAATTTATATGTATTTTTGTAGATACTAAATATATCAGTAATGTGTTCCAATACCCTATTGGTGCTCGAAAGCGCGCAAATGCTTTGAGACTGTATCTACCAACTTTCTAACTTATTATTATTGTATCTTTCGCAAAGAGTACGCCAAGCTATCTCGCAGTTACCCGAAGAGAACTCAATTGATTTTATTAATTCTGCAGCATCCCCTTGTAAAGCCGCCCTTAGATAATGATATTTTTGAATCGCTGTGGCACCACTGTTATGAATCAATAATTCAAATGTGTCCCTAAACTCTATCCAGACCTCATAAGACCCACTGAGTTTAGGCAATTCTATCACCGGCAGTTTTAATCCTGCATTACAACTTCCTGCGCACACCTCTGACTCACCTTTAGAACCTTTTGGCATCACAGAGTGCTTATAATTGCTGCTACCATCACCCGCGTCTTTATTTTTATTCACAACATTTTTTGAAAACGCAATTGGAGAATAGAATTGTGTTTCAAATATATTTCTCTACAAATTGGTCTTCGACTTTAGTTTCGGCGATATTACACTCTATTTCATTTTGAACTGTGTCAAATTCATGAATTAACTCTTCGAGTTTGTTGATTTGAGTTTGCAACTCTATGATTTTAATATCATCTACAGAATCAACGCTTTGCACACTTTCTACAAAATTTTTGAAACCTGTTAGTTTGGCTTTCAACGAGCTTCTTTGACGAATTAACTTTTGTACGTCAACCATCTTAATCGCAAACCAACTTTGCAAGTACAAAGGAAGTAATTTCCCAACGGTATGAGTAGGAATAGAGGACAAAGGAAACGACTCACCAATCCTGATTTAAACAATGTACCTCACAGCACCTCCACCACTGGTCCAACGCAGCTGAAGCTAGCGGATTCGCTCCAACAGCGATCGCTCCACAGTTCGGCACACCCGAAAGCTGCACTCTCCAAAAGCTACTCTATGCTTGCGGCTTCACTCCAACAGCAACCGCTCCACAGTTCGGCACACCTGAACACTGCACTCCAATGCAACTTTTATACCGGCCACAAACGTCCAAAAATGTCCACAACGAATATAACTTCCTACTGATACCTACTATACCTATCAGATTCTACATCACAAATTTAAGCTAAATCTAAGTCTTTTTACAACAAAACTGTCCCGAACAGAGATACAAATGGCTTGCTATCCTGGTCGTTAAGGACCAAAATGTTGAGCTGCAGGCTTACCTGCCCTGTCAAATTAAATTGACTCTATACAAACTTTTCGATTTGTTTATACCAACAGTTTATTACCTTTTACGGCAAACATACAAACAATGTTGATGGCACAACAACTTTACTAACTATAACAAATCTGCAGGACTTCGTTAAAGACTCAGATGCTCACCTTATTCTAATGTCCGTTATACGTTACATTGGCCTCAATGTCACAGCTACTCCTGAGTACCCTATTTTCAAATTAAAATAAAAATAACGATTCTAGAAGTAGCATAATTTTTAAATGCTACACTACCCAAAAAGAAAAAAATGGGCTACAAGGTAGTCTATTTTTTATATAAACAACTCAATTAAGGTGCTATCAATGGGAATTTTGGACATAGGATACTAACTAAAAATAAATCAGAAAATGTGTATAATATAATCGGGAAGAGTTAAAATCGGTGGGGACTAGATGCCACGGTCATCACGATACTAAATAAGAAAGTAAGTTTACAAAATTAAGATAAGGCACTTAAACCTAAAAATAATTACAATATGTACAAAGATAATCTAAAGTTCACTGTCAATCATTATTGTCAGAGAGATCTGATTCAGCTGAACTGAGGACCTCATCTCCAGTGTATGGTTTTAAATCGTTAACGTGCCATTTACCAGCCTTCGTACCATCAGGATTCATTACACTAACTTGGAGATTTTATTCCGGACTGTGCAGAAATTTTTCACTCTCACTTGAAAGGATTTTGTTCCTTTTCCATACCTTTTTTCCTACTCTGGGAAACATCATGCCGATGCAGATTGTACTGCTTCGCATTGCAATCATAGGCAGCAATATTATGATTCCTTCCTTCAGAGAAAACAGAGCGAAAATCTGTCAGGTTATTTGCCGAGTATTGGTTTTTGAATTTGGCATGTTTATTGTTCATTTTCTAACCATTTTGACAAATAACCTGAAATCTATTTACTTCTTTTTATTTATTCTAGAATCTATAGAAAATGCCAAGATTTTTTTTCATATAAGCATGTATTTAAATCCTAACGGTTTTAGTTATACAGTACGTCAAAGTTCATTTTTTTTCCTAAAGGAAGACAGACAAGCCAAACATATTTCGTACAGTTTAGACACATTAAATGCTATAAATTAAAAATAATAATTCGGCCTGTCTACTTCCACCAGTGCCGAAGAGGTGGGTCAACCATAATATTTTTTAATAAAAAGATGGTACGCCACTGGAAAAGTAATCTTTGTTCTATTGGTCATTCAACTGATTTAGGGGGATTCCATGGCACACTTGACTTGCCAGATGCCTTTAATAAAATTCATATTTTGTTCTACTTTGACAACATGCAGAATGGAACTCACTGTATATTTTTTGTTCAAATTTTGTATATACCTAGGGGTTTTGGGTTTCGTGATTAATGCTGTGATATCAGATTTCAAATTAAAAAATTGTTAAATGGTTTTCGTGAAAAGGGCGGTTAAAAATTCGTAGTCCACCCTGGATTTGCATTTTGAAAATGGCAGGAAGGTGAAAAAAAGCCGTTTTTAAGGCCTTTCAACCACAAAAAAAATGTAAAGCGATTATCTCAAAACATAGACTATACGGATTTATACCTATAGGTTTAAAACACCCTGTAGTTACTCATTTAATAAATAATAAACTAACCTGTGGAAAACTTGCAACTTCTTCTTGGGGGCCGTTGGGTCATAAAACCAATTGTTGGGAAAATGGTTTTCACATACAATGTAGTTTTTTAACTTGTCCATATCCATGTTGATTTTGATAATTAGTTCATCGTTACCGCAATTTTCAAGCCACTGCTTGCAACAAATGGAGTCTATGCGGAAATGTAAAGTAATGCAGGTGGGGACTACCTCTTTTAGAGTTCGAACAACCACTGTACACACAAGAGCCTGTTACAGCAGTGGACATTTTTCTTGTCCAAAAGCAAACACAAACTTAACAAAAATGATAACAAGAAATAATGCAACGAGAACCGAAATAACTTTAACGAATCAAAAACACACAACACCGGTAAAAGCAATAATAACGAAACAATAGCGCCCACACTGTGGAGAAACAAGGTGCTCAAAAGCTCAGACCTCAAACCGCAAACGTTCGGCAAATGCACATTGCATCATAATCTTGAAACAATACGGCTACGATCAGCTGTGAAACCTGAGTTGGGAGTAGAAATCTGCGGGAATAATTTACCCGTCCGCCATTTTTAGTTCGTCTACTACGCCTATCAGTCGATAGATGGCCTTGTCGTGCATTCTTAAGGAGCATGGCCAAATAGTTCTGTTCGTCGCACATAGAGGCTGAAGTGAGCATCATAGATGTTTCTGGGGGAGATCGTTTTAACGCACATGAGAACTCTTAATAATCCTCAACGCATTCACACATGCGAACAAATACCAAGTGGACATTTTTGTCTGCAATTAAAATCTACATAAAAAATTCAATACCTTTTATTACAATACAAGGTGATTCATTTTTTTTCTAAAAATAATTTTACCAATTATCCACTTCTCCGCCACTGGTTGTGCAAGATGTACAATATTAACAGGTTTTATGCTAACCCATGCCGTTATAACGTATACCAAATATGACTTAAATATCTCAACTAGTTTGGTAAATATTCAATAAAGTCTTTAACACCCTCTAACTTTTCTATGAAGCCTTAAAAAGATTGTTTGTGTGAACTTAGCCACGCTTTTGCCAGCCACGGTTTTGGGCGTAGCGAATGTTGAAGAGGAATTCTATTTCTCGGGCTTCGTGAACCGCAGGCTCAGCAACGGTTTTGGGTTTAGAGCGCTTACCGCTGAAGACTGTCTCTGAAAAGTAATATGACAATAAAATGATAATTTTTCAAGTTTTCCAGTCCCGTTTCACGAGAACAATACTGCATCTAGAGAGGGCATACTTGGAGGTGACTTTGAGTGTAGACAGTTTTCTTTGTCTGCCCGTTTTAAGGGTCGAAAAAAATTAAAGTTTGACAAACCGAGCGCTATTTTGCCAATTCAATGAGAATTTTCCAAGTTTTCCAGTTCCGTTTCACGACAACAATACTGCAGCTAGAGAGGACATACTTGGGGGTAACTTTGGGTGTTAACAGTCTTCTTTGTCTGCCCGTTTAAAGGGTCGAAAAAAATTAAAGTTTGACAAACCGAGCGGTATTTTGCCAATAAAATGAGAATTTTCCAAGTTTTACAGTTCTGTTTCACGACAAAAATACTGCAGCTAGAGAGGACATACTTGGGGGTGACTTTGGGTGTTAACAGTTTTCTTTGTCTGCCCGTTTTAAGAGTCGAAAAAAATTAAAGTTTGACAAACCGAGCGGTATTTTGCCAATTCAATGAGAATTTTCCAAGTTTTCCAGTTCCGTTTCACGACAATAATACTGCAGCTAGAGAGGGCATACCTGGGGGTGACTTTAAGTGTAGAAAGTTTTCTTTGCCTGCCCGTTTTAAGGGTCGAAAAAAATTAAAGTTTGACAAACCGAGCGGTATTTTGCCAATAAAATGAGAATTTTCCAAGTTTTACAGTTCCATTTCACGACAACAATACTGCAGCTAGAGAGGACATACTTGGGGGTGACTTCGGGTGTTAACAGTTTTATTTGTCTGCCCGTTTTAAGGGTCGAAACAAATTAAAGTTTGACAAACCGAGCGGTATTTTGCCAATTCAATGAGAATTTTCCAAGTTTTACAGTTCCGTTTCACGACAACAATACTGCAGCTAGAGAGGACATACTTGGGGTGACTTTGGGTGTTAACAGTTTTCTTTGTCTGCCCGTTTTAAGGGTCGAAAAATATTAAAGTTTGACAAACCGAGCAGTATTTTGCCAATTCAATGAGAATTTTCCAAGTTTTACAGTTCCATTTCACGACAACAATACTGCAGCTAGAGAGGACATACTTGGGGGTGACTTCGGGTGTTAACAGTTTTATTTGTCTGCCCGTTTTAAGGGTCGAAACAAATTAAAGTTTGACAAACCGAGCGGTATTTTGCCAATTCAATGAGAATTTTCCAAGTTTTACAGTTCCGTTTCACGACAACAATACCGCAGCTAAAGAGGACATACTTGGAGGGGACTTTAAGTGTAGAAAGTTTTCATTGTCTGTCCGTTTTAAGGGTCGAAAAAAATTAAAGTTCGACAAACCGAGCGGTATTTTGCCAATAAAATGAGAATTTTCCAAGTTTTACAGTTCCGTTTCACGACAACAATACTGCAGCTAGAGAGGACATACTTGGGGGTGACTTTGGGTGTTAACAGTTTTCTTTGTTTGCCCGTTTTAAGAGTCGAAAAAAATTTAAGTTTGACAAACCGAGCGGTATTTTGCCAATAAAATGAGAATTTTCCAAGTTTTCCAATTCCGTTTCACGACAATAATACTGCAGCTAGAATGGGCACACTTGGGAGTGACTTTGGGAGTAGACAGTTTTCTTTGTCTGCCCGTTTGAAGGGTCGAAAAAAATTAAAGTTTTACAAACCGAGCGGTATTTTGCCAATTCAATGAGAATTTTCCAAGTTTTCCAGTTCCGTTTCACGACAATAATACTGCAGCTAGAGAGGGCATACCTGGGGGTGACTTTGGGTGCAGACAGTTTTCTTTGTCTGCCCGTTTAAAGGGTCGAAAAAAATTAAAGTTTGACAAACCGAACGGTATTTTGCCAATAAAATGAGAATTTTCCAAGTTTTACAGTTCCATTTCACGACAATAATACTGCAGCTAGAGAGGGCATACCTGGGGGTGACTTTAAGTGTAGAAAGTTTTCTTTGCCTGCCCGTTTTAAGGGTCGAAAAAAATTAAAGTTCGACAAACCGAGCGGTATTTTGCTAATACAATGAGAATTTTCCAAGTTTTCCAGTTCCGTTTCACGACAACAATACTGCAGATAGAGAGGGCATACTTGGGGGAGACTTTATGTGCAGACAGTTTTCTTTGTCTGCCCGTTTAAAGGGTCGAAAAAAATTAAAGTTCGACAAACCGAGCGGTATTTTGCCAATACAATGAGAATTTTCCAAGTTTTCCAGTTCCGTTTCACGACAACAATACTGCAGCTAGAGAGGACATACTTGGGGGTGACTTTGGGTGTAGACAGTTTTCTTTGTCTGCCTGTTTTAAGGGTCGACAAAAATTAAAGTTTGACAAACCGAGCGGTATTTTGCCAATAAAATGAGAATTTTCCAAGTTTTCCAATTCCGTTTCACGACAACAATACCGCAGCTAGAGAGGACATACTTCGGGGTGACTTTGGGTGCAGACAGTTTTCTTTGTCTGCCCGTTTAAAGGGTCGAAAAAAATTAAAGTTTGTCAAACCGAGCGGTATTTTGCCAATACAATTAGAATTTTCCAAGTTTTCCAGTTCCGTTTCACGACAATAATACTGCAGCTAGAGAGGCCATACCTGGGGGTGACTTTAAGTGCAGAAAGTTTTCTTTGTCTGTCCGTTTTAAGGGTCGAAAAAAATTATAGTTTGACAAACCGAGCGGTATTTTGCCAATACAATTAGAATTTTCCAAGTTTTCCAGTTCCGTTTCACGACAACAATACTGCAGCTAGAGAGGACATACTTGGGGGTGACTTTGGGTGTTGACAGTTTTCTTTGTTTGCCCGTTTTAAGAGTCGAAAAAAATTTAAGTTTGACAAACCGAGCGGTATTTTGCCAATAAAATGAGAATTTTCCAAGTTTTCCAATTCCGTTTCACGACAATAATACTGCAGCTAGAATGGGCACACTTGGGAGTGACTTTGGGAGTAGACAGTTTTCTTTGTCTGCCCGTTTGAAGGGTCGAAAAAAATTAAAGTTTTACAAACCGAGCGGTATTTTGCCAATTCAATGAGAATTTTCCAAGTTTTCCAGTTCCGTTTCACGACAATAATACTGCAGCTAGAGAGGGCATACCTGGGGGTGACTTTGGGTGCAGACAGTTTTCTTTGTCTGCCCGTTTAAAGGGTCGAAAAAAATTAAAGTTTGACAAACCGAACGGTATTTTGCCAATAAAATGAGAATTTTCCAAGTTTTACAGTTCCATTTCACGACAACAATACTGCAGCTAGAGAGGACATACTTGGGGGTGACTTCGGGTGTTAACAGTTTTCTTTGTCTGCCCGTTTTAAGGGTCGAAAAAAATTAAAGTTTGACAAACCGAGCGGTATTTTGCCAATTCAATGAGAATTTTCCAAGTTTTCCAGTTCCGTTTCACGACAACAATATCGCAGCTAGAGAGGACATATTTCGGGGTGACTTTGGGTGCAGACAGTTTTCTTTGTCTGTCCGTTTAAAGGTTCGAAAAAAAGTAAAGTTCGACAAACCGAGCGGTATTTCTCAATAAAATCAGAATTTTCCAAGTTTTCCAATTCCGTTTCACGACAATAATACTGCAGCTAGAATGGGCATACTTGGGGGTGACTTTATGTGCAGACAGTTTTCTTTGTCTGCCCGTTTAAAGGGTCGAAAAAAATTAAAGTTCGACAAACCGAGCGGTATTTTGCCAATAAAATGAGAATTTTCCAAGTTTTCCAATTCCGTTTCACGACAATAATACTGCAGCTAGAATGGGCATACTACATACGAAACTGTAGATTTCAGCCTGAACAAAATTGTGCAACTTTGTCTTTAATTATCATAAAAAAATAAGGGTCAAAAGCCGTTGTTTCATTTATTACGTGTTATGTTTGTGCATCTACTGTAAACAGAGTACAATTTTAGAGCAATTAAAAATATGGTCAAGTACCCTATTCTCATTGTATTGGCAACTTACCACTCGGTTTGTCAAACTCTAATTTTTTTCGACCCTTAAAATGGGCAGACAAAGAAAACTGTCTACACCCAAGATCACCCCAAGTATGTCCTCTCTAGCTGCAGTATTGTTGTCGTGAAACGGAACTGGAAAACTTGGAAAATTCTCATTGTATTGGCAACTTACCGCTCGGTTTGTCAAACTTTAATTTTTTTTTCGACCCTTAAAATGGGCAGACAAAGAAAACTGTCTCCACCCAAAGTTACCCCCAAGTAGGCCCTCTCTAGCTGCAGTATTGGTCTCGTGAAACGGATCTGGAAAACTTGGAAAATTCTCATTTTATTGGCAAAATACCGCTCGGTTTGTCAAACTTTAATTTTTTCGACCCTTAAAAAGGACAGACAAAGAAAACTGTCTCCACCCAAAGTCACCCCCAAGTATGCTCTTTCTAGCTGCAGTATTATTGTCGTGAAACGGAACTGGAAAACTTGGAAAATTCTCATTGAATTGGCAAAATACCGCTCGGTTTGTCAAACTTTAATTTTTTTCGACTCTTAAAACGAGCAGTCAAAGAAAACTGTTAACACCCAAAGTCACCCCCAAGTATGTCCTCTCTAGCTGCAATATTGTTGTCGTGAAACGGAACTGGAAAACTTGGAAAATTCTCATTTTATTGGCAAAACACCGCTCGGTTTGTCAAACTATAATTTTTTTCGACCCTTAAAACGAACAGACAATGAAAACTTTCTACACTTAAAGTCACCCCCAGGTATGCCCTCTCTAGCTGCAGTATTATTGTCGTGAAACGGAACTGGAAAATTTGGAAAATTCTCATTGAATTGGCAAAATACCGCTCGGTTTGTCAAACTTTAATTTTTTTTTACCCTTAAAACAGGCAGGCAAAGAAAACTGTCTACACCCAAAGTCCCCCCCAGGTATGCCCTCTCTAGCTGCAGTATTATTGTCTTGAAACGGAACTGGAAAACTTGGAAAATTCTCATTGTATTGGCAAAATACCGCTCGGTTTGTCGAACTTTAATTTTTTTCGAGCCTTTAAACGGGCAGACAAAGAAAACTGTCTGCACATAAAGTCACCCCAAGTATACCCTCTCTGTCTGCAGTATTGTTCTCGTGAAACGGGACTGTAAAACTTGAAAAATTATCATTTTATTGGCATATTACTTTTCATAGACAATCTTCAGCGGTAAGCGCTCTAAACCCAAAAACGTTGCTGAGCCTGCGGTTCACGAAGCCGGAGAAATAGAATTCCTCTTCAACAATCGCTACGCCCAAAACCGTGGCTGGCAAAAGCGTGGCTAAGTTCACACAAACAAAAAGATTTAGTTTATGCGAAAAAGTATGGTTATTTTTTGAAGATCTATCACCTGTTAAAGTCCTGCTACAAAAAAAGCTGATTCACCCTGTATACAGGGTGTTTCATTAAGGGTGAAGAGGTATCATATCTCAGGAATTAATAGTCCTGGAGCTTTGGGAAAAAATCTTCTTAAGTAATGTATGTGGTTACAAAAATCGCTGGAAATTATTTTTAAGTTTGTAGGCGGAGAATACGCTAGGGGGCAACAGTAAATTTGAAAAATGAGTTTTCTCGAAAAAATTAGTAGTAAACGTATATCAAAAATAATTTTATTGCACTCTTCAGCAAATTATGAACAATTTTCGTTAAGAGGGGGTTGCCGACAGCGAAAGTGACATTAGATTTCGTATTTTTTAAGTTGTATAGCATAAAATCTAATAACATTTTACCTGGCAAAAATTTAGTACAAACATTTCTGTCTTCATTTTAATCATAAGATCGTACAAGCAGTGTTTTCTTTGTAGGTTATGAAAACCTTGGGAAAAATAATAATTCCAGTGCATATGCTTTTAAGATCTTATGATTAAAATGAAGACAGAGATGTTTGTACTAAATTTTTGCCAGGTAAAATGTTATTAGATTTTATGCTATACAACTTAAAAAAATACGAAGTCTAACGTCACTTGTGCTGTCGGCAACCCCCTCATAATGATTTTTTGCTCTAGCTCTTCAAATAGAGGTGAAACGGGAGGATAAACCTTGACTAGAACAAATGCTGCTAACTCCGGTTTGGCTTAACCGAATTGGTCGAATTTGGGCTGATTGAAGAGAGTTTTCCTTCTTCTATCAATTGTCCAGTAAGGTCATTTCGAATTTCGTGGTCACCGCTAGAAGGCGCAATTTGAAAAATTTCCCTTTTATTACAATTTTCTCCGAAATTTTAAATGCAATGATATATTTATTCTGTTAAAATCGAAAAGTAGATTAAATTTGCAACAAAAAATACTAATGGTTCAAATCGATATCTTCATTAGTTTCGGAGTTATCGCCAAAGTAATAATTAGCTATGAACATGTTATTTGAAAGAAGAAGGAAGGTATTTGTTGTCAAAGATTTCCGTGGTCAAGCATGCTATGAAATAAATAAATCTGCTTGAGCTTTTCCTAAATTGTTATTTTTCTCACTTTTTATTCCGTTAAATGTATTTCTAATTTACTTACCTTATCTGTCGTATTGATATAAAATTGTCTCGGAAATCATCTAGTACAGTTTGTAAGGTTGTAAGGTGAAACGCGCGGTCTGAAGCGTGCAGGGGGGTGTGGGTTGGGTTTTACTCCTACTTCACGCGGCGCTCTAAATCTACTCGGCCACTGGAGGCTAGCCAGGCAGAGACAACAGACAGTGAGCCGGGCGCTGTCGCCAAATGTTTGGAAATCGTCTTTGGTACTCTTTATAAACAGATGTACTAATTTAAATGCGATGTCGTATAACTGACAACCTTGTCTTCAATAGCGATCGTAGTAGGGATTGAAGGCAGCCAATGGTGCGCCGTGTCCCCACTAGGCTTCATTACAAGCATTCCTGTAAGCCATGAAACAAAATTGTTTGGTCTCTAGGGAAGCAAAAAGTAAACGTCACATGAATCAAGCTTTAATATTAGTATTGTGTCAAATCTTGGATTTTTGTAAATTTTGAGTTAAAATTGTGTATTGCATTTATTAAAAATGCCTTATACGAACGTGGAGGCTTACGATATGCTTGCCGTATATCTTCAATGTTTTGAAAATGCTCCACTTGCGGAACGTGAATACGCTGTCAGGTATGTACGAAAAGCTCAAGCAGCTTTTATTTATATCATGGCATGCTTGACCATGGAAATCTTTGACATGTAACATGCAACATGTAAATAATTATTCTTTTGGCGATAACTCCGAAACTAATGAAGATACTGATTTGAACCTTTAGTATTTTTTGTTGTGAATTTAATCTACTTTTCGATTACAACAGGATAAACATGTCATTGCGTTTAAAATTTCGGAGAAAATTGACCACGAAAGTCGAAATGACCTTACTGGACAAACATTTGATAGAAGAAGGAAAACTGTCTTCAACAAGCCCAAATTCGACCAATTCGGTTAAGCCGAACCTAAAGGTTTATCCGCCCGTTTCACCTCTATTTGAAGAGCTAGAGCAAAAAATCCTTCACGAATCAAATTATTTTTGAGTTATTTTTTTGAGAAAACTTTTTTCAAATTTACTGTTGCGAATACGTCCCCTAGCGGCCGACCTACGAACTTAAAAATAATTTCCAGCGATTTTTCAAGACCTCATTACTTAAGAAGATTTTTTCAAAATGCTCCAAGGACTATTAATTCCTGAGATATGGTACCTCTTCGCCCTTAATGAAACACCCTGTATATACAAGGTGTTCCAAAAGTAATGGGACATTTCTTAACGGGACATTCTTGACGTCAAAATATGACGATTTAGCCAAATATGCCTTATACAAATGTTGCTTGTTTCCATTCTACAGGGTGTGAATGTCGAAAAATCAATTTCCATTTTTGTTAATATTGTCGCAACGGCTGTACTGATTGACCCGAAAATTGACATGCTTATGGTTTTTTGGCCGAGAAATCCAAATATTTTATCGGTTTTTGGTTTGCTGCTAGAGGGTGCAATATATGCCATCCTCGTCTGATAAATTCACTACAAACTTTAGGTCATTTTACACTAATTTTTAACAAAAAAGGTATACCTGGTAAAACTCGAAAATCCTAACCGTTTTCGAAATAAAAACAAGTTTATGGATCAGTGTACAACCCCCGAGAGATAAATTTTATAATTTATCAAAAATAAAATTGACTGCCCGAATAATTAACTGAATATTTGGTTTTTAAAAGCATTATGCGCCCTTGCCGAATATTTGGCAGAGCTCAAAAAATGGCAGAATATTTGGCCTGCCAAATATTCGGTGCATCACTAGAAGAAACTAAAATATCCTTCATTTTTCTTCTCAAAAAAATTACCTTAAAATTTCACAAAATATGTGCCTTGCAAAATGAATTTTTTTTTTGTATTGATGATTTCAATATTCATAGCAATTTTAATTTATCCCTTGACTTCAATTTATTGAAGAAATTCGAACTCTCCTCTGATGCCTTTATATCTACATTATGTGAAACTCAGTTAAATCAATTCTGTAATGTCAGTGTGGGTTCAAACAGACAAGGACTGGGGCTAGACCAGCCGAAGGTTCTGTGATGTAACTGTTGTTAATTATTAAAATTATAGAAAATACATAATATTCAATGACTAAAAATACAAACATTTAAGCAGTAATTAGTTTTTTTATCATAGCATAGAGTTCTGACAAAAACCGTATTTATGTAAGGAAGACATACGAAACAATTGATAATGTTGTAATCAAATAAAAGAACTGAGCCAAAATTGGGAGTACTTAGCTACAATAACGAAAAATACATAAGGCGAACATATAATATATATACAGGGTGTCCCAAAAGTAATGGGACATTCTTGACGTCAAAATATGAAGATTTAGCCAAATATGCCTTACACAAATGTTACTCGTTTCTGTTCTACAGGGCGTTAAAGTCGAAAAATCAATTTCGGTTTTTGTTAATATTGTCACAACGGCTATACCGATTGACCTGAAAAATGAGATGCTTATGTTTTTTTGGCCAAGAAATCCAAATATTTTATCAGTTTCCCGTTTTCCACTAGAGGGCGCCATATATGCCATTCTCGTCTGATAAATTCTCTATAAACTTTTTTGTTCGGTCAGTTAAGGCAATTTACACTAATTTTTATGAAAGTACCTTCAATTTTAAACAAAAAAGGTATACCTGGTAAAACTCAAAAATCCTAACCGTTTTCGAAATAAAAGCAAGTTTATGGATCGGGGTACACCCCCAAGGACGGCATTTAAAAAACAATTCGCAAGTAGGCTTTGAAATATGAAAAAAAAAATTAAGATAGGCGAAACAATAAACATTTATTATAAATTATTGAAAATTTTTACTTATTTACATTAAATGTTCAATGTGCTCCCCATTAACTTTAATACATTTCTGTACTCTTTTGTTTATATTTTGACGAACATTAAATAATATAGCTTGATCATTTTGAATAACTTCGACAGCTTCTTTCATTTTCTCCCAAAGTTCATCTCTTGTGTTTGGCACATCTCTGTAGACAAGCGATTTCACATGACCCCAAAAATAAAAGTCGAGGATGTTTAGATCGGGACTGCGAGTAGGCCAAGGAATTGTACTTCCACGTCCAATCGAACGATTCGAAAAATTTTGATCCAGATAATTTCTTACTGCAAGTGAATAGTGTGCAGGAGCACCATCATGCATGAACTAAAAGGTCAGTTAAATCATGTTCCAAAAAATTTAGGTATTGATCAGCATTGAGCGTCTGTGGAAGTTCATATTGATTCAAAATATGATCACCCAAAATTCCACCCCAAATATTAATTGAAAATTCTTGTTATAAATGGTGTTGTCTTGGCAAATGAGGATTTTCTAATTCCCAAGAAGGTTGTTTCGCCAGTTAAATACCCCTCGATGTGTGAATGTCGCATTGTCAGCAAATAATATTTGGTTATAAAACATATGGACCGGGAGATAGTGACAGATTTTGGGACGTGATTTTACCCAGTATGCTTTTTGGAGGGTACTATAGTTCGCATATTCTTTTGTTAATAACTGAGAAACCAAACAGTCATCCCGGGTCCTCCATATATTAAAATTAATTATCATTTGTTTGCAAATTAAGCGTTTCGATACGATTTCACCCAGGCTGCCATGAATCCACAATAAAATTCAAGTAAAATAAGATAGTTGAAGTGTCAAAGGCATACCGTTTGCGTGAGCCCAAACGGTGATCACGGTCGGGTAAACTTGCATTTTAAAATACGATTTATCCGCGTTTCTAAACAGGCTGCCATTAAGAAGTATACATGATTGTGTGATACATCAGCTACAGAAAAAAATGGCATACCGTTTGCGCATGTCCAAGTATACCTCACATTAAAAACATCTAGTAGAGTTATTGAACAAATATCCGTCATTTAAATCAGTATGCCATTATGTTTCCATGCAGTTTATGATAGCGTATGTTGCATATAAAATTGGCATAGCGATTAGGGCAGTCATAAGTACATGCATACTAAAGAGAAGTTGCGAAAGGGTTAGTGAAATTTCTGTGTTTTTAATCAGTATGCTTCTTTTTTTTTTCATTCAATTTTGATGTATTTATATGGTGTATTGAATGGCATACCTTTGATAAAGTCCGAGGCTGCAAAGTATACAGTTATGACATGACGAATGCACAAAAACCGCTAATGCAAAATAAACGTTCAGAATTTATATGATTTAACTCAGTATTCCTCTCCAATTTTGAGATTGAGAAGCGTCCTTATTCCCAAAAAATTAAATTTTCTTTAACGAAATAAACACGGGATTATGACAAAAATTTTCATTTATTTATTTAAATTTTATTCATCGATAAATGTTACTTGAAAATTCGGTTCTTCATCGCTATTACTCTCTTCACCCTGTATATATATATGAATGCCATGAATGTGCCAAAGAAGCGAATTTTAAGTGCCGCTCGCGTGCAGAAAGGTGTGCAATTCAATTTTCCGTTTGCATGAAAAAGCGATGTCTCCGAACGATTATTATTATTTTTATCAAAAGAAATGCAGATTGTATTGTTTAGTATTATAACATTATATCATAGTATACCCAATAAAAATAAAAAACGAATTTTCGTTGATAATAAAAAAAAAGAAAAATCATTGTGTGTTGTGTGGGATTTGAACCTACGATGAAATAAATGAATTTTTCTTGAAATCGGCAGTAAAGTGTCCCAAAATTGTCATTAAAAGCTCAGAAATCGGCACTGAAGTAACCCATTATTGTACGATTTTTTCAATAAGTAGGCCTTGGCGAGATGTAAACATCAAATGTCAGACGCGGAGCCATCCCCCTTCAAAAGTGACCAAATAATTCAAAACCCGGCATTTAACTATTCGTAAACATTGTGAAATTGTTACCTATAGCAGCGCAATCTATCAGTATAAATATTTTAGTAGGTTTGAATATCAATAGATTTATTATGGAAGCTGCACAACAAGCAGGAATTTGGTTTTTCTGTTCAGAGCCTCCGTGCCTTTGTCATACTTGACCTAGGGAGAGCGATCGTCAAAGTCAAGCAACGCCGCGCGTAGTTGGTTCATGGACAGGTGATCCCTTATTATTATTTTCTTGCCTAATAAAACATTTTTTTCCGATTTCAAAAAATATATAATATGTACCTCGGCACTGAAGTTCTTTTTATGACTTTTTATGAAGTTGAACTTCAGTGCCTTGGTACATAAATAACTATTTTGTAGGCACGCGCCTTTACCCACTAGGCTATATGCACTTCTCTAAATTCATTTCATGAGGTTGCTCATATCTGAAATAACCTGTAATTTTTTGCTCTTTTTGCATTAACTTTTGACAATATTTTACACCACAGAACTGCATGCCAATGTGTAAATCGTCATTTTTGGTAGTCCAAATTTATCATACAATATATTGGCATGCATTTAAAAATCGTTAGAGATATCCCTTTTTCATGCAAACGGAAAATTGAATTGCACACCCTTCTGCACGCATGCGGCGCTTAAAATTCGCTGCTTTAGCACATTCGTGGCATTTATATTCATATAGGTATATGATTGGCATGCATTTGAAAAACGTTTCATCGGACTGGTCGTGTACCGCCGGTCTAATATAGTTAGAAGTTATTTTATAAATTTTAATTATTTAACTGGTTGTATTCCACAATAAAATCCAAAACATACCGCCTAACAGTTCCGACAGTGCATGTATTTGACTGGTTTCGTTCCAAAAGGGCGCCTGCATGAATAGGTGCGCACAAGTTTCCCTCCAATAATATTGAAACTACTGGTTGTTACATAATGTGCTGTGAGAACAACGTTATAATATAATAGTAGGTACTGGTACTTACTACCTGAATCTTGAATGTCCCCTAAAATTTGTGTGGAGAGAGAGAGAGAGAAAGAGAGAGCATACTCCACTGGTACGTCGCCTCTCTTTCTACGTTGTATTTTTTAAGCTTTCGCATAGGAGCTGCTTAACCCCATTATTCCCATAAAAAAAAACTCACATTAACGTCCCAACAAACACTGATAAATGGGCCATTTGAAAAAATGTAGGTGGCCAGCACTGCATTATTGGAACGATGATGGGAAACCTTCATTTGCCCGTGTCCGTAATGTTCCCCAGCAGCGTTCCACCAGTCATTTTTCCAGCATTGGGCGGTCAGTGCATATTTGCTTATGGTCCACCGTAGAAGTGCCAATGGAGGCTGTGTGTTATAATTTTACTGAACCATTAAAGGTCTTTTTTTGTACTTCAAACATTGCCGGTCATTTAATTTGTATACACATCAAAGTTCCATTAAAGGGTTATTTTTGGGTTCCCGACTTACCTGTACAGGAGTGTTTTAAATCAAAGGGAGATAATAATAAATAATAAATATATTAAAAACAAAATCAAAAATGCAATATTCTAATAACACTTAAAATAAATCACCACTAAGAACAAGAACAAAAATACAACATTCTATTCAAACACCATTAACCTGTAAAGTAAAAAAACATAAATTATTCGAATTATCACTTATCGAGCATATACAAAGCAACTCATAGACTGCCAGAACCATTATTCAAACTCACGCGAGGCACACAAAATATTTTATATAAAATTTTATAAATATAATAACTACTCACTAAATTAAAGTAGGTCCTTTAACAACAGTCTACGTCTCAACTCTAGAGTCCTATAAAATTTAGGCTTTTAAAATTTATCGGTCCTATTTGGTTTTCGTTCCAAAATTAAAGTTTGAAAGTAGGTGTAGCGGACTTTTCTGCGGACGGTTTCAACAATGCTTCCGGCTATCTATGGCTCCTTTAATCTTAGGTATCTCTTCATAAATTTCCACTAATCAAATATTTATAATTTTTTTTATAATAACAAATAACATAATGATAATATGTATATAGCGAGTTAATATTGAACGTGTTCTCAAAAGGGGCTACACCTCCAAACGCAGGGACTTGACCGAAATAAGGGGGAAACAATGACTGGATGCGCTGTGAAAATTAGGTACTTTGTATGCTATTTTTCGTACCATAAACTCTCACAATTGGTATGCCATTTTATTTTTGCGAACTTTATAATTAAATTGAAGTATAAACTTAAAGGCATACTGATTATAATGACGGCAAATTTTTTCTCAATTTCGCAACGTTTCATTTTAATTTGAGTACGTAAAACTCGCACAACTTGTATGCCATTTGTTATTTCACTTCATTATATCATGGTTGCTTGAACCATAGAATGGCATACTGATTAAATACACAGAAAATATTTTTTATTTATTTTACAATCTCACTTCTATTTTCTAATATGACAAATCTGTCCAAATGGTATGCCATTTTAAATATCGACATTTCATGATACATATTTCTTATTTCAATGCATTTTTCATTGAGTAAAATGACGGATACTTGTTCAATAACTCTACTAGATGTTTTTAATGTGAGGTATACTTCGACATGCCCAAACGGTATGCCATTTTTTCTGTAGCTTGTAGCACTTTTTGTTGTTGCACACATGCGAACGGCAACTTTGGGGTGGTTGGAGAGCAGGGTTCGTGGGTAAGGAGGTTTGTTGTTAGTTGTTATGAGGCTCAGTTGAAGGAAAATATTTTGGACGCCACCTAGCTCTTTTATTGTACCTTTAAAAGTGATCTCAGAGAGCTGGAAAACCGAGAAAATGGGAGAGAAAACCGTTATTTGTTTTTACCTGGCAATATTGCAAACAATGAAACACTGACGACACTTATACCTAATATATTTACACTATATACACAAAAAAAGTAAAAACCAAAATAGTAAGCCAAAAAGGTTCAGTAGGTATGCACTTTATCAACTAGATATGATATTTATTATCTCTAATAATTGAGGTGGTATTAACTGTTATGTTTCGAAACTTTAAGTTTACATAACCCCTTTTGTTAAATTTATATTCTAAAATTTACAATGTTTATAACCAAAGTACATAACCTATTCCTATTGGATGTAAAAATGGTGCTCTTTAAAGCAATCTAGTTCAGCACCTAGGTATGGTAACTTATTTCAGGCAACTAGATCATTTTATTTTAGGCAACTAGATCATTTTTATGCCAAATGTAGGTAGCTAGATATGGTTATCTATTCTTAGACATAACTTAGGTAGTTAAGGTAACCTAAACTGATTATTGGCACACGTAATAGGTTGTCAAAGTATAACTTATTTAATCCTAGGCACTGCGAAAATAGTTTGGGTAGACTTATCTGTTTCTAGGCGTGCTTATCCACTGTTAAACGTTCTGGCTCTGCTTGCTGCGCAGACGGGAGACAAATCACGTGATCACCTCTCACGTGCAAGTAGTTGTGGTCCTCCCTGTAGGTGTGTGTGGTGTCCTCCAAATAGATCAGGCACAAACCACCAATATAAGCGAAATAAGTACTAAAAAAACCCTGAAAATTGTCCCTATTTGTGCAAAAGAACTATAACATATTTACAAAAAACTTACCACTTCCTGTGGGTTTTTTTTTATAAGAAAGAAATGGCAACTTGTAGAAAATCAGCAGAAGATACGTCTGGAGTTTTTCTGTTTGGAGAAAAACAGGTATACGGCAGTAATCCAAAGATATAACGTCTAGCTATGTTGAGAAAATGCCTGAAAGTTGGGAATTGGACTTAGGCGTATAAAAAACTACAAAATGGAGGGGCTTACCTACGCCGGGAAGTGTACCGGCGAGAAATTTGCTATAAAGACGGCACTGAGGGAGGCTAACCGGTGAAGATTGCGTGGTGTTATAAAACTAGCTTCATTGCCGAGATTTATTCACTTCAGATCCGCGTTTAATTTCACTTTTTGCTCCGAAAAAAACCTCGCAAATTCTCTTAGGTAGTCAGCATGACGCTTGGCAGTCGAAAGAGGGCTTTCACATTCTCCTTCTTCGGAACGCATGGTTTTCCAAAGGCCTCTATTAACAACTTATCGAAATTACTTGGGTAACTACCAGTTGGAATGAATTTCCGTATCAATCCCTTCAAACAAAATACCAACTTGGACAGAAACACAACTGACATACACAACAAGCCAAAAGGAAATTAAATAAAAGAGTTACTACTCTACGGAGGACGATCTAATAATAAGTAAAAATAAACGACCTGACCTGGTGCGTTAGGCGATAGGAATTGGCTACCTTAACCACGGCACGTGGACGGAACTACGAGCTATAGGCTCGGTACCTCCTCCATAGGTGTCGCTGCGCACCACATTTCCAAATAAAAATAACGATTCAGATGTAGCGTAATTTTCAAATGCTACAAGCTGATGTATCACACAACCATGTATACTTCTTAATGGCAGCCTGTTTAGAAACGCGGATAAATCATATTTTAAAATGCAAGTTTAGCTGACCGTGATCATCGTTTGGGCTCACGCAAACGGTATGCCTTTGTCACTTCAACTATCTTATTTTACTTGAATTTTTTTATTTTTTTATTTATTTATTTACTACAATTAATACATTACGGAATGGTTTTCATTCCAAATAGTACCTAATTATATAAAAAAAAGACAATACAACAATTACCAAGGCCTAGATTCTGGCCGAGGCCACAGACCTACATGAGACCAAATCTCAGACCATGTTTAAAAGTGTACAAATTTGTGCTGAAAACATCACAATCGGAAAAGAAACGGTTGTAATTACAACACAAGCAGTCAACAACTGGCCCTCTGTCCATAGTTCGTTCGATGTCTCCCAACATGAAAAAGGACAGTGTGACGTGTCCTACGCAAAGGAATTTTATTGTGGATTCATGGCAGCCTGGGTATCGAAACGCTTAATTTGCAAACAAATGATAATTAATTTTAATATATGAAGGACCCGGGATGACTGTTTAGTTTATCAGTTATTAACAACAGAATATGCGTACTATAGTACCCTCCAAAAGGCATACTGGGTAAAATCTGTCACTATTTCCTGGTCTAATAGTATCTATATTTTGTTGGGTGTCGAAAAAAGTGTGAAAATTTAAGCGAGGCAGGAAATCTTGTGGCAATAAATTTTGCACTGGAAAAAAAATGATATGGATACAATTTTTCTTTGTGTAATCTACAGATTGTCGATTTTCTTACATTTTTAGCTGTAGATATTCGCTTGATACTTATTTCGGGATAGGGTTCCCAAATCCCGGGACCGAAAAGGTATTCGGGACTTTGATCCCAAATTTTAAGTCCCGGCACTAGTCCCGAAAAATGGTCCCGAAATCAAAATTTTGTTTCTTTACAACAAATTTTGTAAGAAAAAGTTTATAAAAGTGAAATATTTTTATTTAGATGTGGGTAGTACCTACCTACACAATACCACAAATAAAAAACAAACTAAAACTGAGATTACTTTAAAAAAACACAACACACAACTAAAGTAGCTCCTACTCCAACTAATTTAAATGACTAAGTATTAAAGAAATATACAGGGTGGAACTGAATCATGGTACACCCCACTTTTTTCCCTTGTTTTTTGAGATACAATTTTGAAATTTGGCATGTCGATGTTACTTTATAAATGTCACTTTTTGACGTGTAAATTCATTTATTTCCGCTTCCGGTGTTACCGGAAGTGACATTCACTTTTGTTTTTTAAATTGAACACCCTGTATATTATTTAAGTTTCGGATTCTCCTCGATGTACTGAAACCAACGATGCCTCACGAGTGACATTTTGGCTGACAGAAAGTGGTTTTTCTTTAACTTATTTGGATTTTTAATAATAAACTAAAGGTGGCTATGAAACAAATGAACTTCGACAAACTGAACGTCTTTAATGAACTGTCAAACCGTCTGTCTACAGAAAAGTACTTCTCTTATAATAAACTACGGTATCAATGTGTTGTCGACTAAAACAATTGCAAAAATAGTGCTTGCAAAATGTCTCAAAGTTAGAAAAGATAGGAAAAAGTGGATATGTTGCTGATTTATGGAGAGTGCCAAAAAATGCCGTTGTTGCTAAAAAATTGTACGCCAAACGATATCCTTATCCTGAAAGACAATGCCCTGCAAGAAATAATTATTTACACCGCCTGAAAACGTAAATTAGAATAGAGCCAAAATTAATCTTGTGTAAGTTTGCGGCAGTTTGCAAACACTATATTTGCAATTGTTTTAGTTGACAACACATTGATACCGTAGTTTATTATAAGAGAAGTACTTTTCTGTAGACAGACGGTTTGACAGTTCATTAAAGATGTTCAGTTTGTCGAAGTTCATTTCTTTCATAGCCACCTTTAGTTTATTATTGCAAATCCAAATAAGTTAAAGAAGAACCACTTTGTGTCAGCCAAAATGTCACTTGTGACGCATCGTTGGTTTCAGTACAGGGAGGAGATTCCGAAACTTAAATAATATACAGGGTGTTCCATTTAAAAAACAAAAGTGAATGTCACTTCCGGTAAAACCGGAAGCGGAAATAAATGAATTTACATGTCAAAAAGTGACATTTATAAAGTAACATCAACATGCCAAATTTCAAAATTGTATCTCAAAAAACAAGGGAAAAAAGTGGGGTGTACCATGATTCAGTTCCACCCTGTATATAAGGATATGGTTAATCACACCACACAACCACACGGTACTGTATTACACTAAGGGGTACATGGCCTAGAATCGTAATAATACTAAAGAGGAATGCTAGTGAATCCCCTATGATCCCTACCCTAGTTCTTTAGGCTTTCAGAGGAATTACCATCTTAATCACTTCGTTGCGTTGTGCTGGCCTATTGGCCGTTCAATGGTAGCGTGTTTATGACATAATAAAAAATTCTGGACTTTTAAGGTTTCGGGACCATGAGGAAAATCCCGGGACAATCCCGGTACTAAATACCGGGACTGGAAACCCTATTTCGGGATCTTCAGCAACACATACCAAAATTTCGTCCTCCTGATCTGCACTTATCATTTTAGGTCTTCTAATAATCTCTCGTTTTGGTTTAAATGCACCCGTTTCAAACAACCTATCGTAAAAATTTTTAAATAACTTGTGATTCGGTTGTAAATTATTTGGATAGAGTTTTAATGTCTTGCTGCAGTACATCGACTGCAAATTTTTTTATTGGGCATCTATGCAAACCATATTACATTACATTACATCTTATTTTTTCTCAAATATAATATTTTTAAATCACTAATGGGTTTTTAAAAATACAAGTATGGCTAAATAACCACATGAATGCTATGACAGCAGTCTACATTGATTTTTTTGTCCATATTTCAACGCCTACTTGCGAATTGTTTTTTAAATGCCGTCCTCGGGGGTTGTACCCCGATCCATAAACTTGCTATGAATATTGAAATCATCAATACAAAAAAAATTCATTTTGCGAGGCACATATTTTGTGAAATATTAAGGTGATTTTTTTGAGAAGAAAAATGAAGGATATTTTAGTTTCTTCTAGGGATTTTTTTAGCACTGCCAAATATTCGCCAAGGGCGCATAATGCCTTTAAAAACCAAATATTCAGTTAATTATTCGGGCAGTCAATTTTATTTTTGATAAATTATAAAATTTATTGAAAAATAAATGTTAATCTTGCATAATACATAAAATATAAAGAAACAATTAAAAATGTATAAACAACTATTATCCCCCTTAAACGTCAGGTGCATCTCCAGCCAGCCGTAAAACCATTATTCGGCCTCGCCGAATAGTTGGCAGGTACTCAGGATCGAAAACTGCACACCAGTTGGTTTTAATTTCTTTTTCCTATAGGCCCAGAGGTGCTGATAACCGATCCGCATTCTCAAATAAAATGTTGACTGGCAACACCCCTTTTCACCCCCAAAAACCAGTTAATTTTATTTTTATTTTGGTAGGGATGCATTTTATGAAATCATCACCTGATTGGTTAATATTTCAAAAATCAAATCATTTCATTGGTTCATATTGGCATGCGTTGAATTCTCACTATTATTTCGTGAAATATGGAGTGACTTTGATGATTCAAAAAATAATTCCGTGTTGTTAAAATACAGTGTGCCCCATAATTAATTATACAGGGTGATTCATTAATAATGGGACATTCAGCAACTACGTACATTTTGGGCCAAAATATTGTAGAAATGTTGGTACTGGTATGTTTTTGGGGATAGAGAATAAGCCTAAGATGTCAGTTTCTACATATATCACAGAGGACTCCACTTGCGCTGTTTTTTGATCGTGCTTTTACTCTTAACTTTTTTGATGCCTTGCAGGTCCATCACTTTAATGCACATTTTCAATCTGCAACAAAAAGGTCCTTTTGTTTTGTAATGATAAAATCAACCGTTTACTTTAAAATTGCCAAAATGTGCCCCAAGACACCTGTTGAACATTCAAAACATAAAATTTTCCACCTATCGATTTTATATGTTACAGATCAACTGTACATTGAAAATGAAGAAAAAAATGCCAAATGAACATTGGTCGAAACACATTAGTTTTCTTAAAATAGGGTGTTCAAATTTTGTAGAGTTTCAATCCGTTCCATTTTGGGACATTGATCATATGGTTTTTTCTCATTTTAAATGGTACAGTCGTTGTGCATCATTTGAAAGCAGTAGCTGGAAAATTGCTTTTTTCAAATATTGAAGTCAACAGGTGTTTTGGGGCACGTTTTGGCAATTTCAACGCAAGTGGTTGATTTGATCATTATGAAACAACAGTACCTTTTTGTTGCAGAATGAAAAGATGCACTAAAATGATGGACCTGCAAGACCAAAAAGAAAACCTCAAAAAAGTTATGAGTAAAAGCGAGATCCAAAAAAAGCGCGCGTGGCGCCCTCTGTGAGATACATAGTAGAAATTGACATTTTCAGCTTATTCTCCATCCCCAAAAACATAACAGTGCCAAATTCAGCAGGTTGATTTTTTTTGGGAGATGTAGCCAAAATGCAATTTCAAAAAACAAACAAGCAACATTTCTTAAGGCATATAGCCTCAATCGTAATAATTTGGCCAAAAATATATGCAGTTGCTCTATGTCCCATTCTTAATGAATCACCCTGTATAATACAGAGTATTAACTTTAACTTGAGACAATTTGTTATTTTTTAACAGGTTGAGTTATTCACAATGTTTGTTCTATAATATAGTGCTTGACAAGACCTATATCGTGATATATAATTTTTGTATATTTACTCTTTCCATGGACTGCTATGACTACAACAAGGCCCCCAAAAATGAGGAAAGTATATTAGCGTTGACTGACGTATTAATAAGACTTCTCAGGGCTATAGCTTCATATTCTGAAAAGTAGATGGCGCCTATGGTCAACAATGTATTTTGCATTGTATTTTGTCTCCGGGAAGCGCATGGTGAGCCAGAGAACTGTCAAACATGACAGCCGTGAGCAGTCTTTATTAATACGTCAGTCGACGATATTAGGACATTTATTTAAAGAAAAAATGAATAATGCAGTGGGTTTTGCCATACATCGATCAATACCATTACCTTATACAGGGTCGCCACAGGATATATGCAAAAATGGCAAAAATCCGATTTTCTTGGGTGCCTTGTAAGGAGTATTTCAAAAAGACTTTTCTGTTGCTGGATTAAGATTTACCTAAAGTACTAATTCTCCTAGTCTCATTGCTCTACCTCATACAGACGTTCACAATAAAAATAGAAAAATTGCACTAAAAAAGCAACAGTTTTTTTCGTTATTATCTATCCACGACGACCTATTTAAAAAAATTTATTGTTACCATTTTGACTGTAATTTACTTAATAAAAAAATGTAAAATGAGTGAATTGAATTAAAAATCAGATCAAGTTTGAAATTTTACTTAAGAACAGAGTCTAATAGTTATTTGTAACTAGTGCAAAAAGTGTATATTTGTCGCACGATGCATGCTGTTTTTAGCTCGAGATGAAGTCGAGAACTGAAAACATGCTGAGTGCAACAAATATGCTTTTTGCATGTGTTGCACACAACATTTTTCCTGGGATTAATTAAATTTGTTTTCATTTCAAATTTAGTTGAAGAGTATTTTACAATAAAAGAAATATTACTAATTCTTAGAATAGTTGTACCCATATCATTAACAGTTTAAACTAACTTTATTTTTATAAAACTACTCATTTACATTTTTGAGGTAATTTCAGTTTTAATATCCCAGTTAGAAAAATTTATTATGGTAACTGACGGACAAACTTCATTTCCAGTAAATTCCCGAATGCGTTATTTTTCACAGCTTTACAAGAAAATATTAAAATTTTAAACTGGCAACTTGAAATTAATTACTGAAATTGTCACTATCAAACGGTATCCATAGTAGTAATAAGATTTGGATTTATCAAGAGTAAAAAATTCTTTTTTAATATCAAACAATAACATTTTAAGGAATATTTAATGGTACCTAAATACCTATATTTACCACTTTCATATGTATATACAAATTACAAGAAAAAAAATATCTTTAGATTAAATTCTTAATGAATAGAGAGAGTATCAAAGTATTTAATAATAATAGAGGCATGTATTCATACCCATGGAGATTTATTTGAACACGCAATTTAATTTTTTTTGTGTAGGTACGCATAAAAATTTGTTTGTATAATTGAATTTCTACGATGGCCCGGAAGGGACACGCAAAATATATCTTTTTCAAACTTTAAAATTCCGAGATACTAACTCGGAATTTTAAAATTCCGATTTTAAAATTTTTAATTTTATTAAAATTTTTTTTAAAATTTTTAATTTTATTAAAAAAATCGGAATTTTAAAATTCCGAGTTAGTATCTCGGAATTTTAAAGTTTGAAAAAAATATATTTTGCGTGTCCCTTCCGGGCCATCGTAGAAATTCAATTCTACAAACAAATTTTTATGCGTACCTACACAGATATAACTCGGAATTTTCAACTTAAAATTCCGAGTTATATGTCGGAATTTTAAAATTATGAGTTAGTATCTCGGAATTTTAAAACTCCGAGGTTACAAGTCGGAATTTTAAAATTCTGAGTTAGTATCTCGGAATTTTGGAATTTTAAAATTCCGAGTTATAACTCGGAAATGTAAGCTTAAAATTCCGAGTTATAAGTCGGATTTTTAAAATTCCGAGATATAACTCGGAATTTTAAACTTAAAATTCTGTGTTATAAGCCGGAATTTTAAAATTCCGAGTTAGTATCTGTCCCTTCCGAGCCATCGTCACACTTTGCCAAACCCAGAAATGAGAATTTAAATATATATATATTTTTTAAATTTGGTGTTTTTACTAATTCCGAATAACTTTCTTAGTAAAATTTTTATAATAAAATATTACAATAAGTAGACAATAACCCCATGCCCTATATTTCTAATAAAAATTTCATCATAAAATTTTTATTTGTGTATAAATTTGTATGAACCCCAACCCGAAAATTTATGTGAATCAAAGCAAAAAAATCAAGTTTACCACAAAACAGTGCCAGGGATGGTTATTGTTTGTCAGTAGTGAAAAGCTACATCAGAAAACAAGTGTATTTTTAGCCAGACAAGGCAGGACTATCCATAGTTTATTAGTCCACTGCTGTGTAACAATTTATGTTTCTGTATAAAATAACTCACTTTTATTTATTTTAATTTTTCAGTGGGTTAACTGCCATTTCCACTTACTTTCTCACTAAAGAACTGTGGTCAGCTGGTGCAGGACTATTTGCTGCATGTTTCATTGCCATTGTTCCTGGATATATCAGTCGTTCTGTGGCAGGGAGTTATGATAATGAAGGAATTGCAATATTTGCCTTACAGTTTACATACTTCTTGTGGATTAAGGCAGTGAAAACTGGATCTGTTTTCTGGGCAATTGTTGCATCACTGTCATATTTTTACATGGTAAGAGTGTCACAAATTTTGTGTTGTTTTTTTACGGTGTGTGGATTTAAATAAAATCTACAGGGTCTTTCCGTAAATTTTAAGGTACGGTTGACATCAGATGAAATCGATACAGCAAATACATTTTCTTGAGATTTTTTATTATGTTCTGAAATTTGACGATTTCGCGTTCGTCAGTTGCTTTGTCTCTCGGTCTGAGCTTGAATCCATTGTTTTTTTTAATGAGTATTAGAATTATTATTCGAAAAGTGTGGCAAAAATTGGTTTACGTCGTTTGGTATCGTCTGATGCCGACTGTACCCCTACAATCGTTATTATTGGAAAATCTTCCTAAAAAATAAAGTGCTTTTCTAACTTGCATATATTTGCACCTTCATGAAGGAGATATATGGTGTTAAAATTTCCATAACAATTTCAATTTTTTTATATTTCCGGGCCAATTGGTATGTTCTTACCAAATTTATCACATTTAAAATTTATAGTCTATGTCTGCTTGTGAATTTATACAGGGTAGGTGATATTATACAGGGTGTTAACTTTCAAAATGCCCACCATTGGTAATTTTAAAACGGTAAGAGCTACAAGGTTGGTTAAATTAGACAAATGTTGCGCATTTTGATGTGTTTCAAGAATCTGTAAAGAAATTTGACATAGCTCACGTGGTTACTAAAATAACCTGAAAAAACTGAAAACTTCCACTTTTTTATTTTGTCCGTAACTTTTTTAATGTCAAACGGAATTGAATGAAATTTGGTGGAATTACGTAATTAGATACGGGCTTTCGAATGCACTATTCAGAAAAATTCTCTGCCTACTGGATCTTTAGGTGTTCATAACCAAATTTCTATTTTCTTATGGCGGCCATATTGGATTTTACCACCATTGGATAGAGAAAAAAATTTGAATACAACCATGTATCACAACACCTAATTAAACCCACTTAAATGTCAAATTTCTAATATTTTAAATATTTTGAAGCCAGGCAGTAGGCCATGTTCCGAAAACAATATCAATAACTGTCACCTAATAAACTGAAACATCGTTACATCCCATAACTTTTGTTAACTACTTAAAATTATTTTGTGTTAAGCGTCTTAAATGACTAAAGCTTATTGAATCATGCCCCAACGATATCCAATAAATGAAAGATTGGATATGTACAATGTTTATATTCGAAGCTACTGAAATTCTAGCCAGTATCAAGAATTATACCCCGAACGAAGGCAGCCTAACAGAACTATTTTCCGAAGGTTGTGTAGGCGTATGGAAGCGGATGCGACGTTACAAAACAAAAGAAGAAATGATTTAAGAGCTAGAGGAGCTGTAAGTGAAATCAATGTTTTGGCTCAAATTCATTTAAATCCAGAGACATCGCAGACACCATGCCATTAAAATTCAACCTGTATACCGTAGAATTGTAGTTTCGAATATAAACATTGTAAATATCCAATCTTTCATTTATTGGATATTGTTGGGGCATGATTCAATAAGCTTTAGTCACTTAAGATGGTTAACACACAATTTTAAGTAGTTAACAAAGGTTATGGGAACTAACTGACGTTTCAGTTTATTAGGTGACAGTTATTGATATTGTTTTCGGAATCATGGCTTCAAAATATTTAAAATATTAGAAATTTGACATTTAAGTGGATTTAATTAGGTGTTGTGATACATGGTTGTATTCGTAATTTTTTGCTCTATCCAATGGTGGTAAAATCCAATATGGCCGCCATAAGAAAATTGAAATTTGGTTATGAACACCTAAAGATCCAGTAGGCAAAGAATTTTTCTGAATAGTGCATTCGAAAGCCCGTACCTAATTACGTAATTCCACCAAATTTCATTCAATTCCGTTTGATATTAAAAAAGTTACGGACAAAATAAAAAAGTGGAAGTTTTCAGTTTTTTCAGGTTATTTTAGTAACCACGTGAGCTATGTCAAATTTCTTTACAGATTCTTGAAACACATCAAAATGCGCAACTTTTGTCTAATTTAACCAACCTTGTAGCTCTTACTGTTTAAAAAATACCAATGGTGGGCATTTTGAAAGAGAACACCCTGTATATGTGTCCCGCTCTGATGTCCAGAAGAGAGAAAAAATTTTTATTCACGGGTTTTTACAAAAAGGTCATTCTTTATAAAAACTCCTGCTTGTTCCAAAATGCCCAAAACTGTTAAAATATTGTTGATTTTTTCTATGGGGTGGTCAGTATTTCAAAAAAAATTTAAATATGTTATTCACCAAGAGGAAAGTACCATTGTTTTAACAATATCGAAAAATATTATCAGGGATGCCATTTAGAACCCACATTGTGATAAAAAATTTGAGGTTTCAGCATTTTGTGTTGAATTTTTTAACAAGACAGCACCTGATTCGTGTGTGTTGTAATAGAGCAGTTTAAAATCATGGGTCGCTATGGCTATGACAACCAAATAAGGTTTACCATGTTAATTCTTGAACAAAATATATTTATAGAAGTGGCTATTTATACGTCCGACATATATGAAAGTCGGTATACGTCTTGTGCTCTGATTGGCGAGTTGAGTCACGTGACTTCTGTGGACGTACATTTAGCTCCATACATGTCCGAATCCGAAGTAAACTGATTTTAGATACGTCGGAAGTGCATTTTTCTCAAGCATCGTCGCAATAACGAGCGTATATGCCCTCCTTTTTCGGCGATGGGCACTGCGGTATGAAAAAAGAAGTGGTAATTATTTCCAATGGTGTAACTCACCCCCGATTTTCTTGAAATTTAGGTGACAGTTATTGATATTGTTTTCGGAACATGGCCTACTGCCTGGCTTCAAAATATTTAAAATATTAGAAATTTGACATTTAAGTGGATTTAATTAGGTGTTGTGATACATGGTTGTATTCGTAATTTTTTGCTCTATCCAATGGTGGTAAAATCCAATATGGCCGCCATAAGAAAATTGAAATTTGGTTATGAACACCTAAAGATCCAGTAGGCAAAGAATTTTTCTGAATAGTGCATTCGAAAGCCCGTATCTAATTACGTAATTCCACCAAATTTCATTCAATTCCGTTTGATATTAAAAAAGTTACGGACAAAATAAAAAAGTGGAAGTTTTCAGTTTTTTCAGGTTATTTTAGTAACCACGTGAGCTATGTCAAATTTCTTTACAGATTCTTGAAACACATCAAAATGCGCAACTTTTGTCTAATTTAACCAACCTTGTAGCTCTTACTGTTTAAAAAATACCAATGGTGGGCATTTTGAAAGAGAACACCCTGTATATGTGTCCCGCTCTGATGTCCAGAAGAGAGAAAAAATTTTTATTCACGGGTTTTTACAAAAAGGTCATTCTTTATAAAAACTCCTGCTTGTTCCAAAATGCCCAAAACTGTTAAAATATTGTTGATTTTTTCTATGGGGTGGTCAGTATTTCAAAAAAAATTTAAATATGTTATTCACCAAGAGGAAAGTACCATTGTTTTAACAATATCGAAAAATATTATCAGGGATGCCATTTAGAACCCACATTGTGATAAAAAATTTGAGGTTTCAGCATTTTGTGTTGAATTTTTTAACAAGACAGCACCTGATTCGTGTGTGTTGTAATAGAGCAGTTTAAAATCATGGGTCGCTATGGCTATGACAACCAAATAAGGTTTACCATGTTAATTCTTGAACAAAATATATTTATAGAAGTGGCTATTTATACGTCCGACATATATGAAAGTCGGTATACGTCTTGTGCTCTGATTGGCGAGTTGAGTCACGTGACTTCTGTGGACGTACATTTAGCTCCATACATGTCCGAATCCGAAGTAAACTGATTTTAGATACGTCGGAAGTGCATTTTTCTCAAGCATCGTCGCAATAACGAGCGTATATGCCCTCCTTTTTCGGCGATGGGCACTGCGGTATGAAAAAAGAAGTGGTAATTATTTCCAATGGTGTAACTCACCCCCGATTTTCTTGAAATTTAGGTGACAGTTATTGATATTGTTTTCGGAACATGGCCTACTGCCTGGCTTCAAAATATTTAAAATATTAGAAATTTGACATTTAAGTGGATTTAATTAGGTGTTGTGATACATGGTTGTATTCGTAATTTTTTGCTCTATCCAATGGTGGTAAAATCCAATATGGCCGCCATAAGAAAATTGAAATTTGGTTATGAACACCTAAAGATCCAGTAGGCAAAGAATTTTTCTGAATAGTGCATTCGAAAGCCCGTATCTAATTACGTAATTCCACCAAATTTCATTCAATTCCGTTTGATATTAAAAAAGTTACGGACAAAATAAAAAAGTGGAAGTTTTCAGTTTTTTCAGGTTATTTTAGTAACCACGTGAGCTATGTCAAATTTCTTTACAGATTCTTGAAACACATCAAAATGCGCAACTTTTGTCTAATTTAACCAACCTTGTAGCTCTTACTGTTTAAAAAATACCAATGGTGGGCATTTTGAAAGAGAACACCCTGTATATGTGTCCCGCTCTGATGTCCAGAAGAGAGAAAAAATTTTTATTCACGGGTTTTTACAAAAAGGTCATTCTTTATAAAAACTCCTGCTTGTTCCAAAATGCCCAAAACTGTTAAAATATTGTTGATTTTTTCTATGGGGTGGTCAGTATTTCAAAAAAAAATTTAAATATGTTATTCACCAAGAGGAAAGTACCATTGTTTTAACAATATCGAAAAATATTATCAGGGATGCCATTTAGAACCCACATTGTGATAAAAATTTGAGGTTTCAGCATTTTGTGTTGAATTTTTTAACAAGACAGCACCTGATTCGTGTGTGTTGTAATAGAGCAGTTTAAAATCATGGGTCGCTATGGCTATGACAACCAAATAAGGTTTACCATGTTAATTCTTGAACAAAATATATTTATAGAAGTGGCTATTTATACGTCCGACATATATGAAAGTCGGTATACGTCTTGTGCTCTGATTGGCGAGTTGAGTCACGTGACTTCTGTGGACGTACATTTAGCTCCATACATGTCCGAATCCGAAGTAAACTGATTTTAGATACGTCGGAAGTGCATTTTTCTCAAGCATCGTCGCAATAACGAGCGTATATGCCCTCCTTTTTCGGCGATGGGCACTGTGGTATGAAAAAAGAAGTGGTAATTATTTCCAATGGTGTAACTCACCCCCGATTTTCTTGAAATTTTGGCCCTATTTTCGTCCGACATTCGGCGCCCGCCGAATGGTTAAGCCCGATTCATAAACTTTGATGTTTGACGTTTCCGTTTGACATTTGAAAGTTGGATATTGAAGATTAATTATTTCTAAACTCAAATTCCGTCAGGGATAACCTCCTGGAGGTCCGTTGGGACACAGAATACTATCAGCATATAAGTTGTTTTATATGCTCTGATACTATTCTGCACAGAGAAATTCCTTTGTCTATGCTATTCTGTAGTTGGGATAACCAAAGGATGGTGGTACCATCCTACCATCCTTAGAGATAACCAACTTATAATTTTTATCTTTTTCCATTTGCCATTGCCTCTCCGGCCAATGAAGTGCCTTCTTAAAGGGCACGTGGGAGGTCACATGGTTTCCCAGTTTATCCGCTGATCATCTGTATTGATTTTGTGTAAAGTTTATAAATCCTGCTTTTTACATCGCCGAACATCGGGTGAAAATAGGGGGTACCTAGCCAAAATTTAAAAAAATCGGTGGTGGGTTACACTATTCTTACCACTTATTTTTTCATACCGCAGCGCCCATCACTGAAAAAGGAGGGCATACGTGCCCCTTATTGCAACGATGCTTGGAAAAAATGCACTTCCGACGTATCTAAAATCAGTTTACTTCGGATGTGTATGGAGCTAAATGTACGTCCAAAGAAGTCACGTGACTCAACTCACCAATCAGAGCGCAAGACGTATACCGACTTTCATATACGTCGGACGTATAAATAGCCACTTCCTATATTTATTGTTCAATGCTATATGGCTTGGGTGAATAAATATCATTTATGGCAGTGGAATGAGAAATGGCCTGACATAACAGTCACAGGTAAGACTATAAAACGGATTGTACATTATATTCATATAACATTCTACCCCCATAAGTTTTTTATTTTTTGAGTTAGAAAAAATGGCAAATAGAAAAGTTGAAGGGTTTTGTTTGTTTTTTAAATACATACAACACCCTGTATATTTTTCAATTTTTTAATTTACTCATTTTTCTGATTCCAACGATATATATATACTACTATAATTACAGCGTCGCTATATTATCATCATCAGTTCAAGGGGTGGCTGCCTCTGATCGACCTGGCACGTAGGCTTCCATGGGCCTATTGTGCGCCCATGGGCCTATTGTGTCCCCATGGCCGGTATCACAGGGCAGCCAGCATGCCGGCCTTCTAAATGAAGGCCCGCAGCTCCCCCATCCTGACACCATACACGTCCTCATCGCACAGCCTAGCTATGCCGAAGGACTCGAATCTGACCCTGTCAAGTGCAGGGCACACTGTTACTAGGTGGTGGAGGGTCTCCTCTTCTTCCAGGCACCATTTACACTCCCGCTCCTCCACCCCAATGACGTGTACGTGGCGGGCCAAGTGACAGTGCCCAGTGAGGACCCTCACCAAACCCTTAATCTCCTTTCTTGGCGGACCCAGCAATTCCCGTGACAAGGCCGGCGATGGCCCACGAATCATGAGCCTCATCTGCCTTATCCCCGGAGCTCTGAGCAATTTCTCAACGAATCTGCCCTGCAGCCACTCGTCCTAGACTCCAATCGCTACCCGAGGTGCGATCCCCAAAAGGGGTTCCGATCCCATCGGCCTGTTCATGGATCCCTCCCTGGCCAAAAGGTCAGTGGTCTCAATTCCCGAATGCCCAGGCACCCAGGACAGTCACCTTATTGCCTTCGGCCACCAGTTTAAGCAGACTCGTCCTACATTCCTCCACCAGAGGAGATGTGGAGCGGTTTGCTCGCAGCACTTGGAGAGCTGCTTTGCTGTCGGAGTAGAAGGTCAACTCGCGCCAGAGGAATTTATCGCCAAGTAATATCTGCAGCGAAACAAAAGTACTACAAGGATAGAATTGACTCAGCCACTAATAAATCTAAGGAGACTTGGTCCATTGTTAGTTCCTTAAGAGGTTCAACGGCAAGGCCAGAGGTTGATGAGACTGCAATTGACTGTAATGTTTTGAATGCTTTCTTTTGTTCGAGGGCCGAATCACTGACGAGTGTAGCAGATCCTATAACAGACCCCTTATCTTACCTGAGGGAGATCTCCATATCAGATTCCTTCTATCTCGGTCACTCCGATATTGCTGAGGTTAGCAGAATTCTTAGCCAAATTAAGAACAAAAAGACGTCAGGTGTAGACTACTTATCTTTGAGGGTTTTTGAGTGTCTCCTGATGCCAGCCCTAGAGGTTTTGGTTCATGGGATCAATATGTCCTTTGACCTGGGCGTTTTTCCATCCCAACTCAAGATGGCTGTCATCATACCTTTGCATAAAGGAGGGGATCAGGATAACCCCTCTAACTTTCGTCCAATTGCTCTGCTTCTTACTTTATCCAAAATAATTGAAAGGCTTGTAAAGGAAAGGCTATTGAGCTTTATCCCTCTGAGAGTCAGTTTGGTTTTCGTTAGGGTATGGGCACTGGAGATGCCATGTTCCAGTTTCTGAACGAGGGTAACTTTGCTGTGGCGGCTCTGTGTGACTTTTCCGACATGATGTGCTCCTAAGAAAGCTCGCCTGCTACGGTATTAGAGGAATTGCTCTTGACTGGATTGCTTCTTATTTGTGTGGTAGAACACAGGTGGTAAGAGTTGGTGGTGATGTGTCAGATCTGGTGAACGTGTCGCATAGGGTGCCACAGGGATCGGTTTTGGGCCCCCTTTTGTTCTTATTGTATTTAAACGCCTTAGCGGGACTAAATATCTGTGGCCGTTTTACCCTCTTTGCAGACGACACCACAGTTCTGTGGATGGGGGGTGATACCACTGCATTAGAACAGACTGTTCAAAGAGAACTTAAGGTAATAAAGACATGGTGTGATGCCAATTATCTGTGTCTGAACTTAAAAAACAACTAATTTACTTTCCTTTAAATTTCATGCTGGCACTTTATCCCTTAATGGGGATGCATTACGTAACAATGCTACAAGTAAATTTCTGGGTTTGTATATTGACATTAACCTGAAATTTCATGAACACATTGATGCTCTTGGTGCTAGGGTTGCCTCCGGTTGCTATGCAATCAGAGTAATATCCGGGGAGCTCAGTCCAGTTGTGGCAAGGCAGAGCTACTTTGCGCTGGTTGAGACTCATCTCAGATATGGATTGCCATTCTGGGGTTTTTGCTCCCAGTATCTATTCAACTTCTTATTTATACTACAAAAGAGGGCTGTGCTAATGCCACAATACGTAGCCACTGTGGACCCTTTTTTTTATCAGGGAAACAATTTTAACTCTTACTGGACTATTTATCCTGGAAACAGTGTCACTTGTTTATAAAAAGTTTCGTAATAGACCTTGTAACCATGCTCATGACACTCGTAATATTGATAATATATGTCTGCCAATACCTAAAAGTTATCTAACAAAAAGCTCCATAATATATGAAAGCATCAAAATGTATAATCACCTGCCATCAGAACTGAGAAATTGTTTCCCCCAGAAACATTTTAGAAATTCAGTTAAGGAATTCCTAATAGGCAAACCATACTACAGTCTGTGATTAGGACCGGTAGGGTCCGGGTTATAGAGATTAGGAGGCGCTGATTCAGGGGAAAAAGATTTCCATGTGTCCTACCTTTTCTCGATGTCTGCCGTGTGCCGACAAGTGGTCTCTTGGGTGTTTGTTTGATGTTCCCGGAGTCTACAATTTGCGTCCGCGATCTCGCGAGAAAGTTCAACTATACAGTTTAGTTTAATTTGGGGAGATAAACCGCAATTACGGTGAGAAAAGCCCGACACTTTCGTTCAGAGTTAAAATGCGTCTTTTTTCGGGTCACTGTCACAAAGGCAAGTGCGCTTCAGCTTCTTTGTCCAGTTCAACACGCAGGCGGCGCGGGTTCTTCCTTCTTGCTTCTCTTGGACACATGGGAAATATTGAAAGGTAGATAAGGATAGCAATTTTAAGGAAATTGTCCTGCAGCAATTACGCAACTGCATATACTACTTATTTAACTTATTTCATATGGCAAGACGCGACATACCGCCCACCAAAATGGAACATTTTAAAATACATTTACTGTGGAACCGAAAGTTACTGAGCGCACTCTAATTGAGTAAATAGTAATAATTGATAATACTTAAAACTAATAAAATTAAGCTAAATTAAAAATAAAAGGAAAATGAGTTGTCTGAAATTAATTAATCGCAGTTAGGCAGTGGACACACTTTGTTCACGGCACGTATCAAAGTACCCCTCGCAGTGCGCACCTTGACAACTCTTGTGATCCCGTCCCTTCCCGGGTGGACCTCTAGGACGTGGGCGAAATGCCACTTCAGTGGCGGGGAATTTTCTTCCTTGAGGAGGACCATAGTCCCGACAACTATGGGTATGGAAGGATCAGTCCATTTGGCGCGCTGCATAAGACTATTTAAGTATTAAGTGTTGGAACACTACGGTGTCAGAGTAGTTGCATTGAATCTATTTAGGGACTATCTATCAAATAGACAGGTACTAATAGAATTCGTAATACATTAAGCAATCCCTTAACTGTCCAGATTGGTGTCCCACAGGGAACCGTTCTGGGTCCATTACTCTTTATTACTTACATTAATTCTCTTTTATCACTTGAGATTGGTGGATCCATTATGATGATGTTAAAATTAAGTCATCTGCAGGTGTTGGCATTGTGAGAGATTGGCTACATCTAAACACACTCTGCTTCGTCTCAGAGGTTCCTAACGTATATTGCGCCTAAGATTTATAACCTAATTCCTCCAAATATTAAAAACATTTCAAATCGTAAATTATTTTCATCCGTACGTCGAAAATTTGTTTATTATAATTATATTCTTTTTGCATCCATGGTTTAATGATTTGTTTTGCTTTTGTTTGTTACGACCTGCAAAGTTTGTTTTAGTTGTTGTATTGTTTTGTGTTGTACATCTGTAGTAGATAACGGTACGGTTGAGACAGACAGACAGCCAGACATCTCTATCTCTTTCTAACTCATGTAATTATATACCTATCTCTCTTGGTGGTTAAGTATGGAATCTGCATTACCGACCGTATCTTTTCGGAAAATTATGCAAACCCTTCTGTCAAAGGTCAAATACCTGCACTACACAACACTCGCCCTCTCTCACCTTTCTCTCTCGCCGCTCCCCTCTTCAGATTATCTACGGCCACCACACTCCTTTAAAAAGTTATGTAATTACATAGCCAAAAAAAAGTGACCACTGCTTATTGAATTAGTATACAAACCGAATAAAAAAAAAGAAAATAGTTCCATGCTATAGGTACCTTACGAAGTACGCAAGTATACTTTCACTATTCATCAGAATTTCTGTGACTTACTCTGCTTGACTGAGCAAAAATATGGTTCAGCACCCAGATATTATCAGAGCCGTAAAAAATACCCTGAGAACAAGGTACTGAAAAATATTAATGCATTCCCAAACATTTCACAAACCATTTGCGCGGTAAATTAATAATACACGAACGACAGGCAGAACGGGTACTGATCTTTGCATGGTGGTAAAGGCGAAGCAGGCATACGGCTAAAAATAGCGACTACAAAAACCTACTCGACGTGTTTTACCAATAATTATATACATAGTTAATAACAGAAGGTTATTGTACTATACGATCTGGAATTTCTATCAATTCATATTGAGTTTAATCATAATAGGAATTAGGAATATTTTTATACGTTTGAAATGCACTTGCACATTACAATTACAGGAGGGTTGATGTAAAATGTTTCAAGCCTTTTTTTAGTTCGAGTAGATAATGTATTTATTTATAGAAAAAAAGTCTTGGAACAATCTATAATGTCAGACATGCAATTTTGGGGAAGTTAGGAATAAAAAACCAACAAATGATTAATTAATTGAAGCATTATTTATTTACAAATAAACTAAGTACATGATAACACGTTTTTAGACAAGAAAGCTGTTATATATTATGTCTATTACCTATATCTAATAACATGCCCTATATATTATGTTATACTATACAAAAAGGCTCTTCTGCAATGCATTAGAGGCCCAATAATCAATGTAAATGTTTCTTAAATCCATAAGGAACCGAATCAAAATTATAATCGAATTTTTCTCTGCTCTAGGTCTGTAGATCTTTGTTTCTTTCTTTGTGACAACTTGATGATTATTGACTCGTCTTATATTCATGGAAATTATGTTTAAAGGTTCTATGGGTGCCTTGGAGGTAACCATTTGCCTCATTTTGTTAAAATTAATAAGCTTCAGAACATCGTAGTTCAGCCTGATACCTTTCACTTTAGAAACTGTATAACATGTATGATATTTAGGGCTAAAAACAACGTAACTGTAATTTTTAGGCCCCCTGAAGCAAATGCTACAATATAACTTCCTGGTCCATACTCTTGGAGTTCATCTGTCATATCTCCGAGGTAACTGCCTACGGGTACGTCATACTGTCCCTCTTTGGACACATATACAATTGAATCGGTGTCATAATAGATAACTCTGTCATCAAGCTGCTCCAAATAACTAAGTAGTTTAAGACGTGCTTGGCAGGTCGTATAAGCAGCTAGAACCACGTTTACGGTCGAAAGTTGGTTGTAACTTTCTTCTTTGAACTCCCAATTTAGCACCAGAGTATCTTGGTTAATCGACAGGATAGTATTAACATTGATGGAGGGATTTGACATTAATTCCTCAAATTCGTAAATTTGACGAACAATGGTTGTTTTTGGTTGGTTCTCTCTCTGTCTGAATTTACCCCAGAAGCTGTTCAACATTAATTTGGCTAAGGATCTTAGTCCAGGGTTTTTCATAATTTTATTAAATTCTAGTTGAATCCCTTCGCTCTCTAGGAATCTTTCTATATACACATTTTTTTCTTCCTCTGTTACACAATCCAGGGGAAAACCTGATGCCTCTTGTTTTATTTTTATAAACGTATCCATCATTCTTGTTAATAGACCCCCAAACTTCTTTTCGGGATCGTATTGTTCTATATCGTATTGCCATAATTCGTAGACTTCTAACAATTCGTACCCCATGTCGAGTGCCTTTTTAATTTCATCATGTACCCATGTGCCTATCAGCGCCCTCTCTTCCACAGAATGCTTGCACTCTTCCTGATTCATCTCAAGCCCACACATTATATGCATATCGGTCGATCGGTCGGTCTGTTGTGTTTTTTGGCTGCTCCTCTTATTGGATTATTCTGGAGTTCTGTTCGAGAGTTAATGTATTTGCGGCACGCTATTTGAGTCTGCCATGCCATGCTGCTGTAAGTACTCAACTTGTACTTCACAATAAGGGAATTATTTCTATTATAAGTAGTAATTGGAATACGAAATATCTGTGCGTACATGAAAAACAATCACCGACTGGGACGGTGGCCCTCTTCCGCCAACGGTCGCGATGTTTAGCTGTATACTTTGCTCCACTGCCGTCAACAGTCGTTCCAAGCCTGCCGTGTATTGCGATATTTGCAAGAATGCCTATCACGCTTCATGCATCAGCAAGAATGTGGACGTCCTCTCTGTACTGAATGCAATACCTGGACTGTGCTGGAGATGTGATGATTGCAGGGGTTGTTCCCTAACCTTAAACCAAAATTATGTTACTGAATTCCTCGAATCCAAGGTGGAAGATGCCTTGTCTCAACTTACTCAGAAGCTGGAGTCTTTCAAATCGGAATTGTTAAATAAAGCCTCGCCTGCTGCATGTCAGTTGCCTGATCCACCGCGATATTCTGATGTACTAAGAAATAGATCGTATCCAGCTGTAGTTGTGCGACCGAGAGACATACAGCAGGCTGTGGATCAAACTAAGGCTGATATAATACGGCATGTTAATCCTAATGAAGCTGATCTACAAGTTGCGAAGGTTCGTAATATGAAAGATGGGGGCCTACTAATTGGTTGCAATTCTAAGGAGGACAATAAGAAACTGTTGTCGATTATGCAGAACAAGATGGGAGATTCCTATACGGTGAAAGAGGTTGGGGGCTTTAGTCCGAGAGTACGATTGGTGGGACTGACCGAGAACTATTCGAGCGATCAGATCACCCATCTTCTTCTGAAGTCCAATCCTTCGGTTTTCATCGTCGGTGAGGCAAGCTGCCGAATTATTCGTACATCACCTGTCAAAAATAAACCTACCAAATTCCAGTGTACTATTGAGACAGATAATCTATCGTATGATCGCCTGCTGAAGGCCGGTTCAGTCCTTGTTGGGTTGGACAATTGTAAGGTCTATGATGCAGTGGAAGTGTCCCGGTGCTTCAAGTGCAATGAGTTCCAGCATGGTTCGAGCGCATGCAAGAATAAACTATCGTGTCCTATATGCGGGAGTGAACACGATATTAAGCAGTGTAAATCATCAATTAAACAATGTTCCAACTGTATTAAACACAACCGTAAATCGTCAGATAAAGTTTCTGTTGATCATGCTGCTTGGGATAAGAATAACTGCGCCTCATTTATTCAAGCATCACTCAAACTCAAATCTGACCTCTTGTCGTTAAAATAGCAACTATCGAGTGTCAAATCACGTGCCGCGGACTTGACCATAACTAACAAGCACGCCTTAAAGAAAGAGTTCTATCCCTACTATCAAAATACCAGAGGCCTCCGCAGTAAAACTACAGCCATATTCAATTCTATATCCTGTAGCGAGTATGACGCAATAGCTCTCTCGGAAACGTCACTGGATGTCTCTATCCTGAGTGGGGAAATATTTCCTTCAAATTATGAGGTTTTCCGTGCTGATCGTGATTATCAGGCGTTGAACTGGAGCAAGGGGGGTGGAGTTGCTCTTGGAGTTCAAACTAAATATTCTCCTAAAATAGTAAAAACTGACGATAATACTATGTTTAATCAGTTGTCTCCTAATATTGACGTTCTAGTTGTAACATTGCGGTTTGGTTTTTGCAGGTTCTGTATTGTGTGTGTGTACATTCGGCCTCAGACACCGATGGTGGAATACGTTCAATTGACTGAGGCACTCGAATCACTTTCATGCTTGTACGACCACGATATTATAATTGTCGGAGATTTTAACATACCAGAATATAGCCGATACATTGAAACTGGCGATATGAGTGGACAATTGGGTGCTCTAGCGCAACTTGCTGACGTTTTTATTTTAAATCAGTATAACTATGTTTTCAATAGTTATCTAAGGTTATTGGATCTGGTGTGGAGCAATCTCATTTGCTCGGTTGAGCAGTCGGTGGATCCACTCGTGCCCGAGGACACCCCTCACCCTGCCCTTGATGTAATGTTTAGATCAGATCGAGTTAAAAGAAGAGATGTCCCTGGTAATAGTATTATTGGTTTATATAATTTTCGTCGTGCAAACTTTCTGTTACTTTACGAAATTCTCTCAAATATATCGTGGGACCCGCTATACCGATTGGATAGCATCGAAGATGCATGTAATTATTTCTATGGTAAATTAACCGAAGTGTTTGATTGCTGCGTTCCCAAATGTACTCGTACTTCCTCCTTGGTATGACCAGAATATTATTAGCAACTTAAAATTAAAAGGTAAGGCATTTCGCAGGTACAAAAAGTATGATGACGGCGGTGCACTAGCTGATTATAAAAGACTAAGGTTGCGTGTTAAAATTGATACTGACATTTTATATAGGCGCTACGTTAGAAACTGTGAGGAGACTGTGGCTGGTAATGCAAACAAATTTTGGAGTTTTGTAAACTCTAAAAAAAGTAAGCCCGCCATCCCTCTGCAAATGACATAATGGTGAAACACTAACCACTAGCGATAAAATTAGTAATGCTTTCGCAGAGTTTTTTAGTGATTCATATGTTTTACCATCTATGACTGCTAGTAATATTGATTTGTCAGTCAACCCTAACCTTCTGATTCCTGTTTTTACCGAGTCGGATATTCTCAGTGCGTCTAAAAAACTCAAACCCAAAATTACATCAGGGCCTGATCAAATTCCTGCTTTTCTGGTGCGTGACTGTGCCTGTGTTCTTGCTAGCCCTTTGGCTAAACTGTTTAATCTTAGTCTGCAATCAGGAAGATTTCCTAATACCTGGAAACTTTCCAAGGTGACACCGGTATTTAAAAAATCCGATCGCAGTAATGTCATCAATTACAGACCTATAACTATTATTTGTAACTTCGCAAAGTTATTTGAAATTCTGCTTCACGAACACCTGTATTTCCATGTGAAACGATACATCACGATTCACCAACATGGGTTTATGAAGGAACGTTCTACTACTACCAATCTAATTCAGATTACCCAATATATAGCTGAATCTATGGATAATCAGGAACAAACCGATGTTATTTACACAGATTTTAGTAAAGCCTTCGACAGATTAGACCATACCATCCTGCTTAGGAAACTATCTGAGTTTGGTTTATCACATTCATTAGTTGAATTCTTTAGGTCCTACCTTACTGATAGGCAACAGTTTGTCGTCTGCAATGGATCTAGATCTGAGGTCTACACTGCTACATCCGGAGTTCCCCAAGGATCTAATTTAGGGCCACTTCTGTTTAACATGTTTCTTAATGACATTTCCACGGTCCTAGATGCTGATTACTTGATTTACGCGGATGACCTCAAAATCTTTTCTTCCATCTCGAACGTGCGTGATTGTACCTCCCTGCAGAGAAATATTTCCAATGTCAGTGCTTGGTGTCATGAAAATCGTCTCCCGCTCAATCCACAGAAGTGCAGTGTTATGTCATACTCTTTAAAGACCGAGACCCTTGTTTTCAATTATGAACTAGATTCAATTACACTTTCACGTCCTCACATAATCGCCGATTTAGGTGTAATTTTTGATCAAAAACTTAGTTTTTCTAATCATATTGAATCGGTAATCACCCGTGCCCTAAAGGCCTATGGGTTTATTATTAGGAACTCACGCGATTTTCGTGACATTTCCACTATGAAATTATTATACTTTGCTTTTGTAAGGTCGAAACTAGAATATGCGTCCCTAGTATGGTGCCCTTACCATCAAGTATTTGTCAATAATTTGGAAAAAGTCCAAAGGAGATTTCTCAAATATCTGTCTTACAGGTTAGATAACAGGTACCCGGAGATAGGTACGCCGAGCGACGAACTGTTGTCTAGACACAATTTAACAAGCTTGCAGGTGAGAAGGTCTGGTTACTCGGTTGTGTTCCTTCATAAATTAATATCAAATGTCGTGGACAGCCCTCAGTTGCTGGCAAACTTAAATTTTCTCGTGCCTCGAATCTCAGCTCGCAAGGACCAGACCTTCTACCCAGGTAGGCCGAGGCTGAATGTGCTGAAGTTCTCGCCAATGCACAATATCTGCAACAACTATAACGCCATTTGTTCGAGTGTCGACATATTCAAATCACACATAAATTCGGTCACTTCCTCTATTCGAATGCAGGAGTAAGGTGAAGTTAATTGAGGTCAATTATGAGTTGAAGTGGTTGAATGTGTGTTTTATTATATGAGCACCTCAACTTTTCGCTAGTTCTTATCTCAAGCAACAGCATAGTGTTAAGTTATTTCTAGTGTTAAGTTGTTTCTTGTTAATACTTAGTTAGGAGTAATTATTAATGATCCATGTTATGTTTGTTATCTACATGTTATTCCACCCTTTAAATGGCCTTGGCTGTAGGGTGAAGTAAGTTAAATAAATAAATAAATAAATAAATAAATTTTACACAGTACAAACATTAATTTATTGTTCATTTTAATTGGCAACACCGGATGATAGAGTTTCTGTGGAGGCAGGATTTTGCATTTAATTAAGCCACTCATACTTTTTAAATCGACCTGTCTGCATTCTTCACCGATGTAAACTTTAGGATGGCCAACAGGATATACCCCATATTTACACACCCAAGGATATAGGGAACACACGTCTATATAGTTAATTTTTTCGCTTGGCTTAACCTGATAGTATGTTTTGCAGTTTCCAGTGCGGCCACCACAGAAGGCGTCCCGTGGATCTAGAGCTGTTGCAGTAATCAAGGGGTGGTTTTCCAGTTCTGTTTTCAGGTCCTTATTTTCTTGTAAAAAATCTCTGAACATGCATTCCCATATCTCTATAACCTCAAAGCCTCTCTGTTTTAGCCTTTCTGTCTTGATGTTCGTTCTTTGCAGACGGTTATTTAGAGTATCCGAAGGGTCCTCGTGTAAAGGATCATCTCTTCTACCGGTTATACACGAATGCCCATGATAATAGCATCCATGAAACTCAAAGATTTGTTGCGTTTCTTTGCAGTAACCATCTACTTTCACTCCATCTGTTTAGCGGAATGCGTAATATTTATACCTCTTTGCAGTTCTTCATTGATCAACGATAAGGTGGCTATCTTGGACTGCCTGTCTACATTCCTATAGCCATTCCTAGGTAGTATACCTATTGTCTGCGGTTCAAAAAAATTGCGGCGATGTACCAAATTACACGCAGACGCGATAGTCACAGCTTCCGTAAATGGACACACGTTACACTTATCTAGAAACATTTTTCTGAATTTCAAGCATGCCCTGGTTAAAATATCAACATCGCTGATGCAATATCCAACCAGTTCTCTTTGCATATTAAAATTGGCGTTCTTGTGTTCGTTGTGCCATTCCAATAGCTGAAGGCGCGCTTCTTCGTTTAAGTGGTCTGGATCATAGTACTGAATCTCAGGTAGAGGGCCATTATAATTTGCATTGATACGTGTATTAAACAAATGGGGAAAATGGCCTTTCTTGATTTCTGGTCCTAAATCAAAGGCTTTTGGTAACGCTGCCAATGCCATGGGGAAGTAATTGATACTATCTATAAATCTAATATTATCAATGTTCATCATGACTATATTTGTACCCCTCATTATAACTTCTACCTTGAGATCTGTGTTTTCAAGCACATGTTTTAATATAAACTGATGATCATACATCTTCCCATTATGTGCAATTACAACAATTTTTTTATAAGCTTTTCTAACGCCCAGTACAAAACTTAGAAAATTTTCCACAGGATTTCTTCTTAAAACTTGTCTCCTTGCACAACACTTAATACATATTGCGCCTGTATTGTCCATATCGATGCATTCGCATTCGCATTCGTGTTGAAAAACACATAGATTTGGCACATGTATCTTCTCTCCATTGGGCCCCAATTCGTCCTGCCTGGATTCCAGGTCATAGAATATAAAAAGTGTGTCCTCTGAGGGCGGACTACGTCCGTCTGGTTTCATGAAACAATAGTGATCGGAAGATTGAAATTTAGCACATATTTTACAATAAATCTCCCCACAGACATGTTCTCGTCCTGTAGGTATTGTCTTCAAGCAGATATGACACTTCTTAACATGTTCGCACATGGTTTTGCGACCATGAGAGTTGGAGGCTTTATGATTATTAAAACACCCTAGACCTCTGAATTGGCGATAACATTCATCACAAGTTATCTCCTGTGTAGTCTTTTCACATGGGGGACTTTGCTGGCAACAAGGACAACTCGACGTACATCTGTGTTCGTTTTTAGTGTTATATGGTATATGACAATTTTCACAGTAATAATTACAACAGAATGCAGCTTTCAAATTAGTGATAACGTTGAAGTGATTGTTATGATGCAACAAATTAATTTTTAATGGGGCATCGGGACCCTCAAATAACACTGATCGACCTTTAGACCCATAAGCGTAAACAGTAATTTTAAAGTCTTTCAGATATGTTTGGGGAACTTTCTCACTTCTTCCATAATGGCCCCATCACTAGGTGTCTGCACCCCAGCGTCCTTCTCTAATTTGTCTGTTTCCATATCCTGCATCTTCCCGAGATTTCTTCTTATTTTCTGAGTGAACGGACTATTGAGGGCGTATGCCATGGCTACCACTAAAGCTCTTACAAATCATTATTGTTTATAGCCACAATACCTCACCGACTGGCAGATTCTTCCTCAAAGGAATTGTAATTTCTAACTCGTGGGCCTCCTGAACCCCTGTATGCTTTCACCTGTGTCATTGTCATCGTGAACGTATCAGAGTGAAATCCTTCCGAATTACTCTAGTATATTTTCCCCAATAGTTCCCACACATCTTCGAAACTAATATTCTTAGCTTTTCTGAAAGGCAGAAAGGCATCCCCCTTAGCAAAACATTCTGAGCCGAACGTAAAACCTATTCTGTCCTCTGGATCTACGCCTTGGGCTATATAATTTATAATATTTTTAATACTATTTCTTATATGCTCTTCAGGATCCTCTATGTTCTCAAGTATGTCACTAAGTTTGAAACAAACACTACGCCTAGCAATTTTGTATTTTTTATTCGTACTTGTAGTTTCATTTACGATTTGGAAAGCCATTTTCGAAGTCTTACGACTGAAACTGCTAATGATACCTTCGGAGACACGTGTTGCTCGAACTGCAGACTGCCATCTACTGACAGAGGTGCAGCTCATCAATCTTTATTTATCCTTTAAGGACTAGATAATAGCGGTGACAGTCTCAAAACAATAACCGATGTCCAACTTCTAATTTTATTTTGAACCTGTGAATCCTGAAACATGAAAATATTATACAAAAAAAAAGTGTAGACACCGGGACAGGGCGAACAAATAAAGAATTCAGCGGATTACTGTAGGTTTATTGTTGAAAAAAAAAAAAAAAATAGTCGACGATCAAAATTTTTAGGTATTGTTAGATAGATTTTAGCTTTTTAAATAGGTTAAAATAGCCTAAGGGGTGATCAATTGAATATATATTGTATTGTGTTGCTGAGAGAATGTAAACAGAATTATAATGAAATCTAATCAAAAGTTGTTTTATTACGATCATTGAAATTAACTGATTGACTTCAGAAAAACAGGGAATGTTCTATAGTTTTGTAGTTTTTTAAATATTTTGCTGCGCACATTTCGATGTACGACAAAAGATATGAAATAGCTAGAGCGGACCCTCAATGCAACAAAGACCGTCAACTAACCAGCGGAACTGGGAACTGAGATATTTAAATCCGTTATGTGAAAAAAAAACCTGCTGTAGAGAGGGTATTATTTTACGAATTTACAGGATAGCATCCCTCTTTTTCGAAGGCGATTGGTCCAGCCATTAGAAGACGATGATTGTTTTTTTTTTGACAACATCTATGATGTTCTTTGAAGCTACCTCGATAGACAAGGGTCTAAGAAGTGTATAAATGTTTCCCACCAAATTCTACGGATTGCTGACATATTTGCATTAAGGAGTCTAATCTTAGTTTTGAGGATTAAATTTTATGTATTAAATAAATAATTTGAGTTATAGCCTTTCAATAAAATACAGAGCAAAGTCGAATAAACCTCAACGTCTTTTAAAAAATTCTTCCTAGTAAAAACCCTAAACCTCAGATAACACATGCACAGAAAAGTTTGAGTGGTAAAGTAAAGCAACGAGAAAACCTAACCAGGTTTTTAAATGCAATAATTTGCTACAAAAATTTATAAAATTAAAAAATATTATTCAAATGAGCGTTATGTCGAATATTATCTCTCTGTCAAGGGATTGATAGCACAGAGCCCCATCGTCTTCTAAGGCGCAGTCCTATCAATAGGAGAAAGTCTTAAAAAAAGTCGCCGAGTGTCTGTTTGGATCGGGCACCATCTACCTCTTAAACCAACTCAACATTAAGGGCAGCCAAGAAACCATAGCGTCAAATAACTTTCCAAATAAAATTGACTGAATAAAAACAGAACTTAAATATATCCGCCTAGTGAAAACAATGAGTCCCTTATCCTCTTTTATCTGATTTAATAAAATTATTCATACAGACATAGGTTAAGTATATTACCAAGTATAAAGGTTTTTTTTTTATATTTTTTAATGCAATAAGTACATTAATCATTATGAATGAAAAATAAATGTGGCCCAATGGTGCACTGAGGTTCGCAAAGTGGTTCACAAAAGGGATGTCCAGTTTCGATTACTATTTAACGCATAAATTGAACTATATGTCTATAACTCCAACAATATTTGGTTTTTAAGGTGACATTTGTTCATGGTCAGGATACTAGAGCAGATTTCATGTAGCCTAACAAAATAAAAATCTCAGCTGAGCAAGTTCGAGAGTTCCTGTATTGTACAAACCCAATATACATATATAGTCAGTAGGTACATACCTCCCCATTAATAATTAGGTATTCAATAAATAATGCTAATTATAGGTATAAAATAACAAATTGGGATATATTCCATCCCAGGTACATATACATAGTGAGAAAAACTTGTGTATTTTTAGAGGATTATTCAAGAATTTTCTGGAAGATTTATTGTTGATAATTATTACAAACAAAAAAAAAATTAAAATAATAACAATATAAATTGATGAATAAATCCAGCTCGTAGTAATATTTGTCCAGGGTTTTTGAATATCACTTGTTAGATATTTTCAAATAAAAACTTAACCCATATCAACTAAATAATTATCATTACGTACCTAGTACCTACCTACAATTAAGTATTAAATAAATAATTTGAGTTATAGTCATAAATTAACGAATTAGATAAGTATTTATTATGCTACATAGGTAAAAATATTAACAGTACAAATAAAAACCAAAATGAAGGCTCTAAAATTCTTAAAAACTCATATTTCTTAATAGGGTAATAGTATAAATTGAGGAAAAATTTAGTCAGTCCTAATATTTATACAGTGTTTTGACTATGCTTTGCTAGATATTACAATTAATAAAATATTCCGGTCACTATCCACTAAATAATTAATATAGGTAGGTTCCTATTAATAATTAGGTATTCAATACATAATGCTAATTATATAGGTATAAAATAACAAATTGGGATATTTTCCAACCTAGGTACATATACATAGTGAGAAAAACTTTTGTATTTGTAGAGGATTATTCAAGAATTTTCTGGAAGATTTATTGTTGATAATAATTACAAAAAAAAGTAACAATATAAATTGATGGATAAATCTAGCTCCTAGTAATATTTGTCCAGAGTTTTGAATATGACTTGTTACATATTACAAATAAAAAGTTAACCCATGTCAACTAAATAATTATCATTACGTACCTAGTACCTACCTACAATTAGATATTAAATAAATAATTTGAGTTATAGCCATAAATTAACGAAACAGAGACGGTACGGAAAAAGTTCAGTCTCGTTACGTTCAGTGCTCTGCAAACAGAATACGTTTGCATCACTCCCGGCTGATAGGGGGCACCGCACGATCTATATCTTTCTCCCTCAAGCTTCCTTGCCGATGAAAGAGAAATGAGACTCATTTTAAGGTCAAAATCCAAAGCAGCAGGACCAGCCGCCATTTTAAAAAAGCCTGACCTTGCATAATCTTGTATAAATATTAGGACTGACTAAATTTTTCCTCAATTTATAATATTACCCTATTAAGTAACATGAGTTTTTAAGAATTTTAGAGCCTTCATTTTGGTTTTTATTTGTACTGTTAATATTTTTACCTATGTGGCATAATAAATACTTATCTAATTCGTTAATTTATGACTATAACTCAAATTATTTATTTAATACTTAATTGTAGGTAGGTACTAGGTACGTAATGATAATTATTTAGTTGATATGGGTTAAGTTTTTATTTGAAAATATCTAACAAGTCATATTCAAAAACCCTGGACAAATATTACTACGAGCTGGATTTATCCATCAATTTATATTGTTATTATTTTAATCTTTTTTTGTTTGTAATTATTATCAACAATAAATCTTCCAGAAAATTCTTGAATAATCCTCTAAAAATACACAAGTTTTTCTCACTATGTATATGTACCTGGGTTGGAATATATCCCAATTTGTTATTTTATACCTATAATTAGCATTATTTATTGAATACCTAATTATTAATGGGGAGGTATGTACCTACTGACTATACAGGGTGTTCCTTAATAACATGCTAATACTTAAGGGGGTTATTTTTGGGCCCATTTTAAGAAAAAAACTTCATATGAACGTATGTCGTAAACGTCCTAACTTTTGAGGTATAGGGCGTTAAAGTTCATTTTTTTAAATTGAATTTTGGCTACATCTCCCGAAATAATCAAGCTGCGGAACTGAAATTTGGCACTGCTATGTTTTTGGGGATGGAGAATAAGCTGAAAATGTCAATTTCACCGTATCTCACAGAGGGCGCCACTTGCGCTGTTTTTTGATCACGCTTTTACGCGTAACTTTTTTGAGGTTATCTTTTTGGTCCTGCAGGTCCATCATTTTAGTGCATCTTTTCATTCTGCAAGAAAAAGGTACTCTTGTTTCATAACGATTAAATCGACCGTTTGCGTTGAAATTACCAAAACGTGCCCCAAAACACCTGTTGATTCCAATATTCGAAACATAAAATGTTCACCTACTGCTTTCAAATGTTACAGATCAACTGTACATTCAAAATGATGAAAAAAATGCCAAATGGGCATTGGTCAAAACACCATTGGTTTTCTTGAAATAGAGTGTCCAAATTTTGTCAAATTCAATCCTTTCCATTTTGAAAGCGAATAATTTTTGGTACATTGTTCATAGGAATTTTTTTCTCAGTTTAAATGGAACAGTTGATCTGTAAAACTTGAAGGTGGTAGGTGAAAATTTTATGTTTCGAATATTGAAGTCAACAGGTGTTTTGGAGAACGTTTTGGCAATTTCGAAGCAAACGGTTGATTTAATCGTTATGAAACAAGAGTACCTTTTTCTTGTAGAATGAAAATATGCACTAAAATGATGGACCTGCAGGACCAAAAAGATAACCTCAAAAAAGTTACGCGTAAAAGCGTGATCAAAAAACAGCGCAAGTGGTGCCCTCTGTGAGATACGGTGAAATTGACATTTTCAGCTTATTCTCCATCCCCAAAAACATAGCAGTGCCAAATTTCAGTTCAGCAGCTTGATTATTTCGGGAGATGTAGCCAAAATTCAATTTAAAAAAATGAACTTTAACGCCCTGTATCTCAAAAGTTGGGACGTTTACGACATACGTTCATATGAAGTTTTTTTCTTAAAATGGGCCCAAAAATAACTCCCTTAAGTATTAGCATGTTATTAAGGAACACCCTGTATATGTATATTGGGTTTGTACAATACAGGAACTCTCGAACTTGCTCAGCTGAGATTTTTATTTTGTTAGGCTACATGAAATCTGCTCTAGTATCCAGACCATGAACAAATGTCACCTTAAAAACCAAATATTGTTGGAGTTATAGACATATAGTTCAATTTATGCGTTAAATAGTAATCGAAACTGGACATCCCTTTTGTGAACCACTTTGCGAACCTCAGTGCACCATTGGGCCACATTTATTTTTCATTCATAATGATTAATGTACTTATTGCATTAAAAAATATAAAAAAAACCTTTATACTTGGTAATATACTTAACCTATGTCTGTATGAATAATTTTATTAAATCAGATAAAAGAGGATAAGGGACTCATTGTTTTCACTAGGCGGATATATTTAAGTTCTGTTTTTATTCAGTCAATTTTATTTGGAAAGTTATTTGACGCTATGGTTTCTTGGCTGCCCTTAATGTTGAGTTGGTTTAAGAGGTAGATGGTGCCCGATCCAAACAGACACGCGGCGACTAATTTTTCTGCAAAAACCTATTGACAAAAAGAAACTAGAATGGCTGTAAAACAATTATTCTTTTTTAAGACTTTCTCCTATTGATAGGACTGCGCCTTAGAAGACGATGGGGCTCTGTGCTATCAATCCCTTGACAGAGAGATAATATTCGACATAACGCTCATTTGAATAATATTTTTTAATTTTATAAATTTTTGTAGCAAATTATTGCACTTAAAAACCTGGTTAGGTTTTCTCGTTGCTTTACTTTACCACTCAAACTTTTCTGTGCATGTGTTATCTGAGGTTTAGGGTTTTTATTAGGAAGAATTTTTTAAAAAACGTTGAGGTTTATTTAACTTCGCTCTGTCTTTTATTGAAAGGCTATTACTCAAATTATTTATTTAATACCTAAAATTTAATCCTCAAAACGAAGATTAGACTCCTTAATGCAAATATGTCAGCAATCCGTAGAATTTGGTGGGAAACATTTATACACTTCTTAGACCCTTGTCTATCGAGGTAGCTTCAAAGAACATCATAGATGTTGTCAAAAAAACAATCATCGTCTTCTAATGGCTGGACCAATCGCCTTCGAAAAAGAGGGATACTATCCTGTAAATTCGTAAAATAATACCCTCTCTACAGCAGGTTTTTTTTTCACATAACGGATTTAAATATCTCAGTTCCCAGTTCCGCTGGTTAGTTGACGGTCTTTGTTGCATTGAGGGTCCGCTCTAGCTAATTCACATCTTTTGTCGTACATCGAAATGTGCGCAGCAAAATATTTAAAAAACTACAAAACTATAGAACATTCCCTATGTTTTTCTGAAGTCAATCAGTTAATTTCAATGATCGTAATAAAAAAACTTTTGATTAGATTTCATTATAATTCTGTTTACATTCTCTCAGCAACACAATACAATATATACTCAATTGATCACCCCTTAGGCTATTTTAATCTGTTTACTAAATAAGCTAAAATCTGTCTATTATCTAGTCCTTAAAGGATAAATAAAGATTGATGAGCTGCCCCTCTGTCAGTAGATGGCAGTCTGCAGTTCGAGCAACACATGTCTCCGAAGGTATCATTAGCAGTTCCAGCCGTAAGACTTCGAAAGTGGCTTTCCAAATCGTAAATGAAACTACAAGTACGAATAGAAAATACAAAATTGCTAGGCGTAGTGTTTGTTTCAAACTTAGTGACATACCTGAGAACATAGAGGATCCTGAAGAGCATATAAGAAGTAGTATTAAAAATATTATAAATTATATAGCCCAAGGCGTAGATCCAGAGGACAGAATGGGTTTTATGTTCGGCTCAGAATGTTTTGCTAAGGGGGATGCCTTTCTGCCTTTCAGAAAAGCTAAGAATATTAGTTTCGAAGATGTGTGGGAACTATTGGGGAAAATATACCAGAGCAATTCGGAAGGATTTCACTCTGATACGTTCACGATGACAATGACACAGGTGAAAGCATACAGGGGTTCAGGAGGCCCACGAGTTAGGAATTACAATTCCTTTGAGGAAGAATCTGCTAGTCGGCGAGGTATTGTGGCTATAAACAATAATGATAAGCGATGTTTTGTAAGAGCTTTAGTGGTAGCCATGGCATACGCCCTCAATAGTCCGTTCACTCAGAAAATAAGAAGAAATCTCGGGAAGATGCAGGATATGGAAACAGACAAATTAGAGAAGGACGCTGGGGTGCAGACACCTAGTGATGGGGCCACTATGGAAGAAGTGAGAAAGTTCCAAACATATCTGAAAGACTTTAAAATTACTGTTTACGCTTATGGGTCTAAAGGTCGATCAGTGTTATTTGAGGGTTCCGATGCCCCATTAAAAATTAATTTGTTGCATCATAACAATCACTTCAACGTTATCACTAATTTGAAAGCTGCATTCTGTTGTAATTATTACTGTGAAAATTGTCATATACCATATAACACTAAAAACGAACACAGATGTACGTCGAGTTGTCCTTGTTGCCAGCAAAGTCCCCCATGTGAAAAGACTACACAGGAGATAACTTGTGATGAATGTTATCGCCAATTCAGAGGTCTAGGGTGTTTTAATAATCATAAAGCCTCCAACTCTCATGGTCGCAAAACCATGTGCGAACATGTTAAGAAGTGTCATATCTGCTTGAAGACAATACCTACAGGACGAGAACATGTCTGTGGGGAGATTTATTGTAAAATATGTGCTAAATTTCAATCTTCCGATCACTATTGATTCATGAAACCAGACGGACGTAGTCCACCCTCAGAGGACACACTTTTTATATTCTATGACCTGGAATCCAGGCAGGACGAATTGGGGCCCAATGGAGAGAAGATACATGTGCCAAACCTATGTGTTTTTCAACACGAATGCGAATGCGAATGCATCGATATGGACAATACAGGCGCAATATGTATTAAGTGTTGTGCAAGGAGACAAGTTTTAAGAAGAAATCCTGTGGAAAATTTTCTAAGTTTTGTACTGGGCGTTAGAAAAGCTTATAAAAAAATTGTTGTAATTGCACATAATGGGAAGATGTATGATCATCAGTTTATATTAAAACATGTGCTTGAAAACACAGATCTCAAGGTAGAAGTTATAATGAGGGGTACAAATATAGTCATGATGAACATTGATAATATTAGATTTATAGATAGTATCAATTACTTCCCCATGGCATTGGCAGCGTTACCAAAAGCCTTTGATTTAGGACCAGAAATCAAGAAATGCCATTTTCCCCATTTGTTTAATACACATATCAATGCAAATTATAATGGCCCTCTACCTGAGATTCAGTACTATGATCCAGGCCACTTAAACGAAGAAGCGCGCCTTCAGCTATTGGAATGGCACAACGAACACAAGAACGCCAATTTTAATATGCAAAGAGAACTGGTTGGATATTGCATCAGCGACGTTGATATTTTAACCAGGGCATGCTTGAAATTCAGAAAAATGTTTCTAGATAAGTGTAACGTGTGTCCATTTACGGAAGCTGTGACTATCGCGTCTGCGTGTAATTTGGTATATCGCCGCAATTTTCTTGAACCGCAGACAATAGGTATACTACCTAGGAATGGCTATAGGAATGTAGACAGGCAGTCCAAGATAGCCACCTTATCGTTGATCAATGAAGAACTGCAAAGAGGTATAAATATTACGCATTCCGCTAAACAGAGAGAGGTACTAATCGATGGAGGGAAAGTAGATGGTTACTGCAAAGAAACGCATCAAATCTTTGGGTTTCATGGATGCTATTATCATGGGCATTCGTGTATAACCGGTAGAAGAGACGATCCTTTACACGAGGACCCTTCGGATACTCTAAATAACCGTCTGCAAAGAACGAACATCAAGACAGAAAGGCTAAAACAGAGAGGCTTTGAGGTTATAGAGATATGGGAATGCATGTTCAGAGATTTTTTACAAGAAAGTAACGACCTGAAAACTGAACTGGAAAACCACCCCTTGATTACTGCAACAGCTCTAGATCCACGGGACGCTTTCTGTGGTGGCCGCACTGGAAACTGCAAAACATACTATCAGGTTAAGCCAGGCGAAAAAATTAACTATATAGACGTGTGTTCCCTATATCCTTGGGTGTGTAAATATGGGGTATATCCTGTTGGCCATCCTAAAGTTTACGTTGGTGAAGAATGCAGACAGGTCGATTTAAAAAGTATGAGTGGCTTAATTAAATGCAAAATACTGCCTCCACAGCAACTCTATCATCCGGTGTTGCCAATTAAAATGAACAATAAATTAATGTTTGTACTGTGTAAAATGTGTGGGCTTGAGATGAATCAGGAAGAGTGCAAGCATTCTGTGGAAGAGAGGGCGCTGATAGGCACATGGGTACATGATGAAATTAAAAAGGCACTCGACTTGGGGTACGAATTCTTAGAAGTCTACGAATTATGGCAATACGATATAGAACAATACGATCCCGAAAAGAAGTTTGGGGGTCTATTCACAAGAATGATGGATACGTTTATAAAAATAAAACAAGAGCCATCAGGTTTTCCCCTGGATTGTGTAACAGAGGAAGAAAAAAATGTGTATATAGAAAGATTCCTAGAGAGCGAAGGGATTCAACTAGAATTTAATAAAATTATGAAAAACCCTGGCCTTAGCCAAATTAATGTTGAACAGCTTCTGGGGTAAATTCGGACAGAGAGAGATCCAACCAAAAACAACCATTGTTCGTCAAATTTACGAATTTGATGAATTAATGTCAAATCCCTCCATCAATGTTAATACTATCCTGTCGATTAACCAAGATACTCTGGTGCTAAATTGGGAGTTCAAAGAAGAAAGTTACAACCAACTTTCGACCGTAAACGTGGTTCTAGCTGCTTATACGACCTGCCAAGCACGTCTGAAACTACTTAGTTATTTGGAGCAGCTTGACGACAGAGTTATCTATTATGACACCGATTCAATTGTATATGTGTCCAAAGAGGGACAGTATGACGTACCCGTAGGCAGTTACCTCGGAGATATGACAGATGAACTCCAAGAGTATGGACCAGGAAGTTATATTGTAGCATTTGCTTCAGGGGGGCCTAAAAATTAGAGTTACGTTGTTTTTAGCCCTAAATATCATACATATTATACAGTTTGTAAAGTGAAAGGTATCAGGCTGAACTACGATGTTCTGAAGCTTATTAATTTTAACAAAATGAGGCAAATGGTTACCTCCAAGGCACCCATAGAACCTTTAAACATAATTTCCATGAATATAAGATGAGTCAATAATCATCAAGTTGTCACAAAGAAAGAAACAAAGATCTACAGACCTAGAGCAGAGAAACGAAAATTCGATTATAATTTTGATTCGGTTCCTTATGGATTTAAGAAACATTTACATTGGTTATTGGTCCTCTAATGCATTGCAGAAGAGCCTTTTTGTATAGTATAACACAATATATAGGGAATGTTATTAGATATAGGTAATAGACATAATATATAACAGCTTTCTTGTCTAAAAACGTGTTATCATGTACTTAGTTTATTTGTAAATAAATAATCCTTCAATTAATTAATTATTTGTTGGTTTTTTATTCCTAACTTCCCCAAAATTGCATGTCTGACATTATAGATTGTTCCAAGACTTTTTTTCTATAAATAAATACATTATCTACTTGAACTAAAAAAAAAAGGCTTGAAACATTTTACATCAACCCTCCTGTAATTGTAATTGTAAAACGTATAAAAATATTCCTAATTCCTATTATGATTAAACTCATAATATGAATTGATAGAAATTCCAGATCGTATAGTACAATAACCTTCTGTTATTAACTATGTATATAATTATTGGTAAAACACGTCGAGTAGGTTTTTGTAGTCGCTATTTTTAGCCGTATGCCTGCTTCGCCTTTACCACCATGCAAAGATCAGTACCCGTTCTGCCTGTCGTTCGTGTATTATTAATTTACCGCGCGAATGGTTTGTGAAATGTTTGGGAATGCATTAATATTTTTCAGTACCTTGTTCTCAGGGTAGTTTTTACGGCTCTGATAATATCTGGGTGCTGAACCATATTTTTGCTCAGTCAGCGTGTGTAACCTATATCTACATAGCAGAGTAAGTCACAGAAATTCTGATGAATAGTGAAAGTATACTTGCGTACTTCGTAAGGTACCTATAGGATGGAACTATTTTCTTTTTTTTATTCGGTGTGTATACTAATTCAATAAGCAGTGGTCACTTTTTTTTGGCTATGTAATTACATAACTTTTTAAAGGACTGTGGTGGCCATAGATAATCTGAAGAGGGGAGCGGCGAGAGAGAAAGGTGAGAGAGGGTGAGTGTTGTGTAGTGCAGGTATTTGACCTTTGACAGAAGGGTTTGCATAATTTTCCGAAAAGATATGGTCGGTAATGCAGATTCCATACTTAACCACCAAGAGAGATAGGTATATAATTACATGAGTTAGAAAGAGATAGAGATGTCTGTCTGTCTGTCTGTCTCAACCGCACCGTTATCTACTATCTATATTTATACCTATATATATTATTGGATACATTATATTTTTCATTGTTATCATTTTTGAAGTACATATGATTTGGGATTTCATTTGAATTTGTGGTAGTAATGTACTTTATTGTAAGGTATAAGTTTGTTTTTGCACATACAGGTGTTCTCACCTAGGTGCAACCTTATATGCTATTTGATGTTATATACCTATCTAAATACTACATGTATTATTATAAGGATTTTGCTACTTACTATTTACTGTTTACTGTTTAAATTACTGTTTAATATTAATAATTGTATTTGAAATGAATTTGAAATAAATAAATTCACCGTGCCAGCCCCGCCACAGATGTTGAAGACGTTGGACGAGTTGTCACCTTGACCTGTTGTTCCATTTCCTTTATCATAGCTGAGACCTCTCCTTGCTTAGCAAGGGGTATGCTTCGAGGAGCCTGTTCGATCGGAGGGCTATTACCAGTATTTATCCTGTGCTGTCCTAAACCTGTCCTTCGAAAATCGCATTCAGACGTAGCAAACACATCACGATTTTCTTCAATCAGTTTTCGCAGTTGGTACTGCTGCTCCATTGTTAAGTAAACAGCGGCTTCTTCGACCATCTTCTTCAGACTCTCTGCTAGGGGCTGTGGAACGTGCTGTGTGGTGCAACCTGATTTCTCATAACTGCCTGAACTTCATGGCATAACCCAATATTTTCGCCTTTGCTCAAATTTTGATCATAGTTCTTCAGGTTAGCAATCCGCACAAATATTTCTCGCCCTCTTTTGGTGGTCAGCTTTTTTGGAGGTAATATACCTCTTTTATACAGTCCGCATTCTTCTTCGGGTTCCACAATAATTGTTTCTCCATTAGGTCTATCATAGGTGGCCTTGATAACCTTTTCTGAATTAGCCGGAACCGTGGTATCTTCATAAGCAGTCACAGTTCGGGTAGTATTGCCAGCCATGTTAGGACGATTTATCAGAATCTCTTCTGTCTTTGTCCTCAAAATCCTCTCGTGAACTTCTATCTTGAACTGCTGTTCACGCATGACATCTAGTCCTAATATGACATCGTCGGTTATTTCGGCCACAAGGACTCTGTGCTTGAACTTTTTGGAGCCTATGGTTATAAAGGCTTCGTGCTCTCCTGTAATTTCTTCACCATTTGCCAATTCGACGATGTAGTTTGGACTGGAATTTCTTCACTATTTTCCAATTCGACGATCTAGTTTGGTGGTGGTGCAATCCTGCAGTGGGCTATGATGTTCGGCCTCAGATCTTTCCTGGTACCTACTACCAAGCTGTCTCCTGAATTCGGCAGACGGTTAACTTTTATCCTAATAGGCGGGGCTTGGTACCACCCAGCCAGCTTTCGCCCCTCAAAGCTGGCTACTTGGAGTTTTCCTGCTTCTCACCATCAACAGGATTGGGGCACTGGCGTTTCAAATGCCCCTCAACCCCACAGTTCCAACAGCGCAGTGGTGTATTTCTTCGAACACCCATCCCGTCTTTGGAGGTCGTAGCACGTGAAAGGATGTTCTGGATATCCCGTACCATTTGTTCTACGTTGGTATTACTAGTACTGCCTCTGTTTTGTGGTCGCACCTGCCTTAACCTCACTTGTCTATGTGCTGCCTGCGTGGCGGCTTCAAATTCCAATGCATGCGCCAAGGCATCTGAGATATTTTTGTGGCGGGCTAGCCGAAGTGCTTGGCTAGTCTCGCCGTGCACCACGCCATCTATAAAGCCGCTTACCGAAATTTGTTCCCGGAATTCTACTGGGGCCGATGGATAGGCCAAATATATTTATAATAGTAAAAGACACAGATGTTTCTATTTTGAGTCCCCTATTGACTATTTCAGTGCTTCAGTTGTTAGCTGATATACATAGGTACAAAATATTATTAAAAGAGGTGCGACTTCAAGAACAGTGGTTTTTTGATATTTTAAAAATACGTCCAAAAATACTAATATGTGTAAGCGAAATTCGTTTTTTGAAAAGAAGTGAATCAGTAAATTGTGATCTTTAAAACTGTGACATACGTCAACAAGAGAGCTGACGCAACAAGGTATTAATGAAAGTAAAAGAGCGTGCTAAAAGAGACCTTTACAAAGTTAGGAAGGACTTCAGAGTCAACACTTAATTAGTTAGTTTATTCGATTAACTGAATAAAATAAAATAATTTCCAACCGTTATAAGAATAATAATAATAATTATTGTGATCTTCACAGTACCCAGGGGTACCGCAGAAGCAAATTAATGCTTGTGTGGTGGAGAGGGGCAATTACTGTTGTCATCAGTGCCATTTACGGCTAGGACCGACTTGAAGGCTTTATTAGAACAGCATTTGCTCAAGTGCCCAGGGGAAACCTAGAAAACCTCAGCAGCTCTAGATCACTGTACGGCAATCAGTAAATAGCAAAAATACCGCTATTAAACAGACGATAATAGGCACCTACATTGGCCAGTTTTTGTTGGCGACGTTTATATACATTACATACAATACAGGGCGTTCGAACTTCATATTTTCATGTTTTCACATCCTGTATCTCAGAGACTCATTTATGGAGACAATTTACAATTTTGCACACACAGATTTATGACGACCATTGCCACATATGACATAGATAAATAAAATGTCTATCTTGGAGTGTATTACTCCCTTCCCTGGTTTTTCTGGATCGGTGTTCCTTTCTCTATCTTGCAATATTGATGTCTTTATTTACGCCACAAATGAGCTCTATGCTGGGTTGTCAGAAATATGGTTGCTGGGTTGTCAGAAATATGGTGTGTGTGTGCGTGCGTGCGTGCGCGCGTGCGCGCGTGCGCGCGTGCGTGCGTGCGCGCGTGCGTGCGTGCGTGCGTGGGTGTGTGTGTGTTTTATGCCACAATAGGGTTTGAGCACAGAAAATATACTACGAACAGAAGGTCATTTGGAATGGAGCTGGTAAAATTGCTCTATTTCTACGCATATTGTTTCGCTTATCGTTAATAGATGGCGCGCGGATTCAGAATATCTATTATTTTAAAATCACGTTGATTCCCTCTTCCAAGCTGGCGAGTTCGCGCTAGCATTGCGCTAGCAACGTTGTCAAACCGGGTGCCGTCGAGCCGCTCTATCTCTGACTTGTAGCCAACACATAACATATGTGTTATGTGGTAGCGTCGATGGAGGAAGCAATCAACGGTGGTAGCCAAAAGCCGGGTGGTGGCTAGGCTAGGATTTTTGCCAGGGAATTCTTATTACGGAATATGGAGACATGGTTAAAAAAAAATTGTATAATCACAGAAAATATACTAAATATACTACTCATAGTATATTTTCTGTGGTATAATTTTACTTGCCCATCACGTGAGAAGTGAGTGGAAGTAGGATTGTTTCATTTTTTAACCGACTTCAAAAAAGGAGGAGGTTGTCAATTCAGTTATTCGGTTGTATTTTTTTATGTTTGTTACCTCACAACTCCGTCATTTATACACCGATTTGGACAATTCTTTTTGTATTTGAAAGGGTATACCTACAGAAAGGTCCCATTTAAATTTGAAGAAAAAATCCACCCCTAAGGGTGTACAAATAGGGGATGAAATTTCATATTGAACCGATTTCGATGATTCTTTTTTTATTAGAAAGGGAGTACCTTAGAGGTGGCCCCATTTAAATTTGAAGAAAAAATTCCACCCCCTAAGGTTGGACAAATAGGGGATGAAATTTCATATTGAACCGAATTCGATGATTCTTTTTATTAGAAAGGGAGTACCTTAGAGGTGGGCCGATTTAAATTTGAAGACAAAATTCCACCCCTAAGGGTGGGCAAATAGGGGATGAAATTTCATATTGAACCGATTTCGATGATTCTTTTTTTTATTAGAAAGGGAGTACCTTAGAGGTGGGCCCATTTAAATTTGAGGAAGAAATTCCACCCCTAAGGGTGGACAAATAGGGGATAAAATTTCATATTGAACCGATTTGGATGATTCTTTTTTTTATTAGAAAGGGAGTACCTTAGAGGTGGGCCCATTTAAATTTGAAGAAAAAATTCCACCCCTAAGGGTGGACAAATAGGGGATGAAATTTCATATTGAACCGATTTTGATGATTATTTTTTTATTAGAAAGGAAGTACCTTAGAGGTGGCCCCATTTAAATTTGAAGAAAAAATTCCACCCCTAAGGGTGGACAAATAGGGGATGAAGTTTCATATTGAACCGATTTCGATGATTCTTTTTTTATTAGAAAAGGAATACCTTAGAGGTGGTCCCATTTAAATTTGAAGACAAAATTCCACCCCCAAGGGTGGAAAAATAGGGGATGAAGTTGTAATTCACTAAAAAATAAGAAATAAAAAAATACAAAAAAAATTAAAACCGAGTTCAAAAATTTGCCTGTATGCACACTCCACTAAAAATTAAAAAAAAAAATAACAAAAAATAACACCGACTTCACAAATTTGCCCGTATGCACATTTCAACTAAAATTTTAGAAATATTTTTCTTTCTAAATTAAGTTATCTTTGGAGTCGGTGACAGTAAGTTATGATGTATGTAGGATATAATGTATTCATATCTAAATAGATTTAAATTCCTTGCCTTGACTGTCACCGAATCCGAAGATAACTCAATTTAGAAAGAGAAAAATATTTCTAAAATTTTAGTTGAAATGTGCATACGGCAAAATTGTGTTATTTTTTGTTAAAGTCGGTGTTATTTTTTGTTAATTTTTTTTTAATTTTTAGTGGAGTCTGCATACGGGCAGTGCTTATTCTTTCTATAGTCACTGATATGGGCAAATTTTTGAAGTCGGTTTTAATTTTTTGTTAATTTTTTATTATTATTACAAGCTTTTATTTAACTTGCCCTATTAGTATGTATGTATATGGTATATGTATGTATATACTCGTATGTATGTATGTATGTATACAGGGTGTCCGGAAATTACGTGCACATACGGAAGGGGGTAATTCTTTGGCCCATTTTAAGAAAAAAACTTTATATGAACGTATGTCGTAAACGTCCTAACTTTTGAAATACAGGGCGTTGAAGTTCATTTTTTTAAATTGAATTTTGGCTACATCTCCCGAAATAATCAAGCTGCTGAACTGAAATTTGGCACTGCTATGTTTTTGGGGATGGAGAATAAGCTGAAAATGTCAGTTTCTACGTGTCTCACAGATGGCGCCACTTGCGCTGTTTTGGATCTTGCTTTTACTCGTAACTTTTTTGAGGTTATCTTTTTGGTCTTGCAGATTTATCATTTTAGTGCACCTTTTTATTCTACAACAAAAAGGTACTCTTGCTTCATACGGATAAAATCAACCGTTTGCGTTGAAATTGGCAAAATGTGCCCCAAAACACCTGTTGACTCCAATGTTCGAAACATACAATTTTCACCGACCACTTTCAAATGCTACAGATCAACTGTACCTTCAAAATGAAGAAAAAAATCCCTATGAAGAATGCAGCAAAAATTATTCGCTTTCAAAATGGAAAGGATTGAATTTGACAAAATTTGAACACCCTATTTCCAGAAAGCCAATGGTGTTTTGACCAATATCCATTTAGCATTTTTTTCTTCATTTTGAATGTACAGTTGATATGTAGCATTTGAAAGCGGTCGTTGAAAATTTTATGTTTCGAATATTGGAGTCAACAGGTGTTTTGGGGCACATTTTGCCAATTTAAACGTAAACGGTTAATGAAATGATGCACTAAAATGATGGACCTGCAGGACCAAAAAGGTAACCTCAAAAAAGTTACGCGTAAAAGCGTGATCAAAAAACAGCACAAGTGGCGCCCTCTATGAGATACGGTGAAATTGACATTTTCAGCTTATTCTCCATCCCCAAAAACATAGCAGTGCCAAATTTCAGTTCAGCAGCTTGATTACTTCGGGAGATGTAGCCAAAATTCAATTTAAAAAAATGAACTTCAACGCCCTGTATCTCAAAAGTTAGGACGTTTACGACATACGTTCATATGAAGTTTTTTTCTTAAAATGGGCCAAAGACTTACCCTTTTCCGTATGTGCACGTAGTTTCCGGACACCCTGTTAATTTTTTTAAATTCAGACTTTTTCTCAGACTTTTAAAATTCAGACTTTTTTCTCAAAATTTTGACTTTATTCTCAAAATTTTGAGATTTCTTAAAATTCGGAGAATATTTTGAGAAAAATCTCAAAATTTTGACTGAATTAAAAAAAATACTACTTTGCCCTTCTACGCTTCCGTACGATTGAGCTGTAATTTTGCATACACCTTTAGTTCTGGTGACAATATGCAATACTCAATGATGTAATACTTTCAAAATGGCCATTGCCACAAGGTGGCGGATGATGTATTTTTTGCCAACCCTCTTAATATGGGTATCAAATGAAAGGGCTTGAAGAGTAGAAAACGATAAAGTTAGTGACATCACACTAAATTCAATATGGCCGCCGATCCAAGATGGCGGATGACATTTTCTTGTCAATCCCCTTAATATAAGTATCAAATGAAAGGGCGTGAAGAGTAGAAAACGATAAAGCTAGTGACTTCACACTAAATTCAGAATGGCCGCCGCTCCAAGATGGCGGCCTATATTTTTTATTTTAACCCCCCTTAATATGGGTATCAAATGAAAGGGCTTGAAGAGTAGAAAACGAAAAAGTTAGTGACATTACACTAAATTCAATATGGCGGCCTCCCGAAGATGGCGCCGATGGCGGATTACCTATTTCTGCGCAACCTACTTGACATTGGTCTCAGATGAAAGAGTTTGACAAGTACAAAATAATAAGGTAACTGACGTCACACTAAATCCAATCGAGGCCAACGATAAAGACAGGCCACGGCGCTAACGCATAATCGCGTAGTCACGTGACCAACTTAGTTCTATAGTGAAAGGCATTTTTGGAGAGATAAGTAGAAAAAACAAATTTCGTAACAATTTGGCGAGTTTTCTTTCATCTATTACATTATTGGTTTTGTGCATCCAAGCTTTCTCTAATTGTTTTTTCAAAATTTTCAACCTGCCTCAGCTGTTTTAGGCTGAGAGTTAAACGGCACTGCACTCACAATATTTTGGCACATTCTCAAAAATTGTTGGGACATCACCTTCCTTTAGCTTAGGTGATATTCTCTATAGGTATTTTCCTCCCACAACACATTTGTCCACTTTAATTATTGTTTCACTTTCTTGAAAATGTGTTAGCCACACATACTTAAGGGTTTTTTAGAAATTAAATCTCAGTTGGGATTTGACGAATCCATTTTTGGCGGAAATTTTCATCCCGAGGCAAAACAAATGTTTCTTATGGCGACACTTTCTTCCTGGCTTTTGTAATATGAATAAATATAATATAAACAGACCCAATATTTGGTATTTAGGTTATTTTTTACGAAATAAAAATGAAAACTAACCTCATAGGTATACTGTAAATATTGACGAGGTCTCAGTTGATCGGCAGCGTGAAAGACCTTATCAGGGCGTAGGTCGACAACGAAAATCCTCGAGTACGTTACAACACTGATTTATTTCGCACAAGGTGAATGGTGAATACAATAAATACACAAACCCGAACGTGGTTAACAGGAACGGCTTCCAGCCACCCGGACCGTCTGAACTCGCGGATCTCCCGTAAGCAGACCACCCCTCTGTGTCTCAGGCTCCACTGTCCAATACTAATACTGTCCCATGTCCATAATAGTCCATTCCGGGTTCCCTATTCTGTGGTTCGGGGGAGAATTCCCCTTACAGCGCTCACACGTCGCGTCGGTGCGAGCGGCACCAATACTCTTGGACGGCACGACTCCCACCCAGATACCCAGAGGCCATAATAACACCTGGGCGGTTCCCCTCCGCCAGGACACACGCGCACTAGACACAAACTTGTTTCTAAAATATAAACTAAGACGTTTAAAAACACTTTAAACATTGAAAACTTCTCAAAACCCAAGCTGCCGTTTTCAGTTATGTGACAAATGACATGTAACGTCTGACTAAGATGGTCACGTGATTTTTGTGCGCCAGGGCCTGTCTTTATAGTAGGCCTTGATATCCAATATAGAGGATGCCCCAAGATGGCGGACCAAATTTCTTTACCACCCTCCCGATATGCGAATCAAATAGCTACTAAAAAGCACAAAATAAAAAATAAACTAATTTTATTGTCATGATTTAAACAGCATCAAAAAATCGATAGTAGAATAGGTTCGTCTGAAAGGAGAATAGTCATCAAGCCAGTCACAAATGGAGTTTTTTTCGCATTTATTTATTACTTAAGCCTAAGTGATGTTTATCAAATTAATTTAGTTTTAATTTAATATCTATGGAACAACCAATTAAAATGCGTCATTATTTCAATTCAAGCAATACCTTTATCATTTCTTAAATGTAACGTCAAAGCTAAATTAATTTGTGATTTATAAACCAGGCATTAATCAAGTGTTGGCTAATAAAACTACTTCATTCCTGATGACAGGGCAAAAAGTGGCTCCTCTTGCCCGATGCTGAGCAACGAAGACAAAAACATAAATTGTCGCACAGGCTTTTCAAACGGACTACCCATATACTTTTGAATTGGAGAAAGATTGCTGCCTTGTACGTAATAAAGATGCTCGTATAGATGGTAGTAATCACAGATTTTCATCAAAATAATTTTATTATAATATTCACTAAAACATATTAGTTGACATGAAAACTTTCACTCTCGTTTTTTATTAAATAATGCGTCAGTTTTAGCCCCGACGAACTTTCAATTCTCTTGGGTCCCTCTTCTACCACCTAGTAAAATATTTGCGTCATTAAGATCTATGCTGTAATATTCTACAATTTTTCCCGCCATCACTGAAGTTTGTCAACAGACAAACGTCACCGGTATTTAATTCTCTTGGGTCCCTCTATCTCTTAGTAAAACATTTGCCTCATCAAGATCTATCCTGTAATTTTAGAATTTTTCCCGCTGCAACTGACGTTTGTCGCCGCACGAACGTCACTGGTTTTAATTCCTCTTGGTTCCCTCCACCACCTACCAAAAAATTTCCCTGATTAGGATCCGTCCTGTAATTTTAGAATTTTTCCCGCTGCAACTGACGTTTGTCGCCGCACGAACGTCACTGGTTTTAATTCCTCTTGGTTCCCTCCACCACCTACCAAAAAATCCCTGATTAGGATCCGTCCTGTAATTTTAGAATGTTTTCCGCCACCACTAACGTTTGTCACAACATGAACGCCACTGGTCTCTAATTCTCTTGGGCCCCTCTTCTACCACCTAGTAAAATATTTGCGTCATTAAGATCCATCCTGTAAGTTTACAATTTTTCCCGCCGTCACTGATGTTTGCCACGGGACGTACGCCACTGGTATTTAATTCTCTTGGCTCCCTCTACACCTAGTAAAATATTTGCCTCATCAAGATCTATCCTGTAATTCTAAATTTTTTTCCCGCTGCCACTGACGTTTGTCAGTGAATGAACGCCACTGGACACTAAGTCTCTTGGATCCCTCTTCTACCACTTTGTAAAAGATTTGCGTCATTAAGATCTATCCTGTAATTTTACAATTCTTCCCGCCGTCGCTGACGTTTGTCATCGGACGAACGCCACAGGTATTTAATTCTCTTGGGTCCCTCCACCACCTAGTAAAATGTTTCCTGTAATTTTAGAATTTTTCCCGCTGCCACTGACGTTTGTCACCGGACGAACGCCACTGGTATTTAATTATCTTGGGTCCTTCTACCCCCTAATAAAAAAATTCCCTGATCAAGGTCCACTTGTAATTTTATAATTTTTCCCGCCACCACTGATGTTTGCCAGCGGACGAACGCCACTAGTCTTTAATCCTCTTAGGGCCCTCTACCACCCACAAAAAATTTCCCTGACTAGGATCCGTCCTATAATTTTAGAACTTTTCCCGCTACCGCTGACGCTTGTCACGGGACGAACGCCCCTGGTTTTAAATCCCTGGAAAAAATTTCCAATATCACGATACACTCTTTTAACTCCCATGTACAACAATTTAATAAATAGGCCAAAATGAGGCTTATTGCGTAGGGGGCAGCACCTGCTTCTAGAGCCATGTGATGTCATAGTAAATATAAGTGTATTTATGTCAAAATTTAGGCATTGGTTGACGTGTCCGAGCAATTTTTTTCCTCGCCCCAAAGAGATTTTATTGAATTTGTTCCAACCTTTGCGTGCTCTCTGTATAATGGTCCCCTTTGAACATTATATGCTTTATTGGCCAATTTTTGTCAATAGGCCATAGGCTTATCTCTATATCGTGAGATTCGCAAATTCAAGTTACCTATATAAATTTAGCGTAAAATTTGAAAACGGAATATTTCACAAACTGAAAAGATAATAATACAAAGTTTTACATCATTTTCATCGTCGTGAGGAGCAATAAGTTTCAAAAATATACCTATAGGGTGTTTTAATTAAAAACAATGAATTTTGTATGTCACGGTTTTGTGGAACACCCTGTATAAAATTTGGTGTCACCGTAAAAAATACAATTCGGTATGCACGAGTTTTAATAGAAATATTTTTTCAATCTCGAAAAAGAGGAAAGTTGCAATTTTCGGTGGAACACACGGTACATAGAGATAAAACAATTTTCGGTGGAACACACGGTACATAGAGATAAAACTGGGAATAACATTGCATGTAGAAACTATTTTTTCAACCTAGCCATCGTCCGTCTATCACGAGAATCACAGATTCAATTTAAATAAGTTTACCCGGTATTATATTTAAATATATTCCTAGTAGATTTTCTGTGATTATACTTAGCATCCAGATGAGACTCTGGGACTCGAAATCGCCATATTCCATGCATTTGATTACTTTCGTCCAAATTTAGGGAAAGTTGCTAGTATCCGACAACGCCGGCATAGGCTAGCGGCTACGAGTCGTGCGACATCTGTGAGGCAAAAGCGTAACGTTCCACCGAAGTGCTATGATTATGCAGGTTACTATAGGTGGACTCGGTTTCAGAACATTCGGAGTCCTTTTGGGTCTTGAATTTAATACATGTAAGTGACCTTCTGTTCGTAGTATATTTTCTGTGGTTTGAGGTAAAGATGGAGTGTACAATATATTTTTTAAACCAAGTCACAATAAGGTCTAAATTTTGGATAGCTGTCTCATAATATCTATCTCTAGGAACTTCAAGGGTACACGCACCGAAAAGAAATTATTGTGACATAATTAATGTATTCGCTTTTTACAGAATCATCTCAATTTAAATGTTTTTAGTATTCCTATATAGAAGAACAATCCACTTCATGTGACTTTACCTCAATTGTTTATCAATATTATTTACATTAATCTAAAACATACAAATTATTTTGATTACTAAGAGGTCAAAATTAAAAAAAAACGTGCAAGTATTCTAGAAGTTCTAATTTGTCTCAAAGTATGAGAATCAGCTTTTCTGGAATTTATTACCACCAAATTCAAGTCAAATTGTGATTTTACATAACATTCTCTCAACTTTAAAGGAATTAACATTATTACCAAAGTAAATAGAAGGTTTATTATAGAAATATGTACTGAAATTCATCATGATGTGTACTTCTGATAACAACATAATCTTTTGAAGTATAAAAAAGGTATAATATATAGAATAAAACATGCTCATGTTCAATGAAGTTGAAAAGTACTGAAATAATAAGACGCAGTAGGTAGTTGTTTTTTTATATAAAATTTTATTCTAAAACACCCATTTACCATAGGCGTAGCTAGTCTTTTTTCTCCGGGGGGGCTTAAGCCCCTGAAGGAGATGAGATTCAGTAACCCGCAAAAGCCGCAAAAGCGCCGGAGCGCCGCATATAAACACTTTGGTGTATATGTGTTTACCTAACTCACTATAAAACTACTCAAATTTCCGTTTAAAAATAAAAGTAAGCCATGATTTTGTTGAATAAGCGTCACCATTTATGTCACAGAACCTGCGCGCGGGCATTCCGTTTTCTGTGTATCGTGGGTTATTGCTCGGATGAATGAATAGTCAATTGTCAATTAATTAGGTAGGTACACGCGTGGCCTCATAAATCGTTCTACTAGGCATGAGAAATAAGCAAGAAATCAAGAATTTCGGGTAAGTGCGGCAACTTTGCGCCAATTCTATGGCTTCACAAATCAACAACTTCCCCTACATTCCCTGGTACCGACCCGCTCCTCCCCGTAGAAAATAAAAATTGCAAAACGTCAGTCAACGAAAATAGGTTAATAAATCGCTGCATTATCATTATATTAAAGTGGATTTTAAAGTTTTACACAGTTTCTTGGTGTTTTGAGATTCACGTAACGTGAAATTACGCGGATTTCTTTAATTGTCAAAGTAGTATTAGTTAAATAAGGTATAATATCTAAGTATAATTGTGTTATTATAGAAGAATCTCGTAGTGGTTTTTTACATTGGTGTATTACACTTCTTTATCTTAACCGCGAACCAAAACTTTGGTTTATTTCAATTTTTAAAGCTTCCCTGGAGTCCTCAGGTGAGGTTCTGATGCTTCCCGGGCCCCCGAAAAATCGAGAAATGAGAAAAAACAAGCAATTTCCAATAGTGGTTTCAGAGGATTTTCCGTCGGTTTTGTTGATTCTACAGCCGTCCCGTGTCCCGTTTCTCGAAAGTGGTTAATCGTGAATCGGAAATTTCTATTAGATATCGGATTTTCTAGGTTCTTTTTGGTATAGGAGGAAAGTACGACACCCAATTAAGAGATTTACCACCTTCCTCGATTTTTAGAACGGCTCTATATTCGAGATTGTCGAAAGACTTTTGCGAAAAAAGCCACTAATGTGCGTGGGCAGGGTTATAAGATTTTCCACTATTATTCAGGCAATCTGAGGCCAACCTAACAGCGCCGAATTTACTGTTTTGCACTGTAACTGACAATGTCACGTAAGGTAATGTCGCGTAATAAGATGTTAGATTTGCCGTCACTTACGCTTTTAAGTTTATCGCTGGCTTTCAAACCGCGAGAGAGGGGAGGGGTAATTGCAACGTTGTCAGTTAAGCACTTTGACGCCGCACGTACTGGAACGATTTCAAGGGACGCGCGTGTACTTATTTGTAAATGAACTTACTGATATGAACTAAATGAAGAAAATTAAAGTACTTACGCAAACTATAGTAGAGCTTATTTACTTATTAATCGGCACAACGTTATTAATTTCAATACACACAACTTTACTACATACAGGGTGAGTTTTTTTTTTTCGATGTCCACTATGGGGATCTCGGAAACTAGCAGAGCTAGAACAAAAGTTAAATGGGGAAAGAATTACAGTTTTGAATGCTGAATCTAATGCCCCTTTTTGATTTTTAAAAAAGTTCATGGCTCACTAGATATTTTGAAAAGAGTGATTTTTTGCTATTTCATCAGATCTCTGTAGCTCCGTTATTTCTGATTATACAGAAAAACTGTTGAGACAAAAATTGTAGATAATTTTGGGCTTAATAAGATAATCTGATCCATTTTTTATGTTGTTTGTGATTTTTGAGATATGACATAAACTTGTGTTTTTTTAAATGTAAATCATAGTTGGCTGTGGCCTTATCAAATCGGCCATTTTTTGAGCTTTCCAAAGTCAGCCATTGAATATTTTCATAATTACGTTCTATTGTATAATAAGACATACTTCAAAGTTTCAAATATATTATTTTTAGCTGGTAACAAAATGTAGCAAAATAAAACAAAAATTATCATGATGGAGCTCCACCACGTAATTATTTGGCCGTAAGAAATTACCTAGATCAGCTCTATCCAAATAGTTGGATAGGGAGAAATAGACCTATATCCTGGCAGCTCCGATCCCCCGATTGTCTGTTTTGGATTTCTTTTTGTGGGGAACAAAATAAAGTACGAGACAATTGTTGAATTAAGAGCAGCCAGTATTGACAGGCGCTCTCTAAGTCTCTAAGAAAGGCGACACAAATTCAATTTTAAAAAGATGCAATATTTGCATAAATAATAATGGTGGATTGTTTGAACACCTCTTTTATTTTAAAAGGTGACCTTTTATCAGAAAAAAACTCACCCTGTATACTGATACTGCATAAGTAAAAATATAGATGTACATTGGCGTCTTCGCAGTATTACATATCATTCACAGTAAGCAGTCACGTCCAGCCGTCCAGGTTCGAAGTGATGCCAGGGACTCTTTAAAGTAAGGGGACCCAGCATTATACTTTCCAAAGTGAGGCCTATTCTTTCCTCATTCTAATGGTCTCAGTGATGCCAAGTATGCCATTTTATTGGAGAATCTATTAATAAAACAGGTATTTTGATTGTTAGTAAAAATTAATAACGGTTTCCATGATTTCTAAGAGTTGAAATGTTGTGTCTGCAAATACAAAATATGGCAACTGTCAAATGAAACAAATTTATTGTATAGTTGAAATTCTTTAATTGTCACATCTGAGTATCTGGAAGTTAGAAAACTTAAAAATTGTGAATTATGGTGGGAAATTTTTTGCCTCCTTTAGAATCTATGGCACTATCTTATCACATAAAACCTGATGGCAGTTGGACACACTGACATATAACATAACCTTGTACCAGCCCCCTTGTGGTCTCCTTGGAGTCTACAGAAAACAAACTTCCCCTCAAGGCTTCACTTTTCCTATGTGATAGACTGTGAAATGCTGGGTCCCCTTATTTTAAAGAGTCCCTGAGTGATGCTAATGCTGTGAGTGTGGCGTGTGGCGGACTGACGGGGACGGGTGCGGGGTGAGTGCGTGACGACAGTGTTGCCAGTGTTCAGTGTTTGCCGTTGTTTAGTTTGTTTTATTTTGTTATTAGTGTTTTAGACAGGGACTATTACTATTAGGTACGCAATAACACGAACACGCAACAAGATTAAACCAGCTTAGTAATGTTTTTTAAAGTAAACCTATAATGTCAAAAAAATTATAAAAATAAACGCTAGAATTTGTCGGGGGCTATTTTATACCAGGGGGGGCTCAGCCCCCCCAGCCCCCCCTTAGCTACGCCAATGCCATTTAAGTTGACATAATAATAATGATGATAATAACAATAACAATAATAAAAGTTTAATGTGACTTTTATTTAAAAACTCCATTAGAAATAACAGAAAACAATACATAGATAAATAATATTTGTGGCAGACAATGTACATAACAAAAGGAAATATAAAATAAACGTTTAATAACCATAAAATCCTTGTTGTTAACTGGTATCTATGTATCATAAGTAATTGAACATAATGACAAACACAGATTGAATAGAATGAATGGAAAAAGTTTATTTACATTACAACTATGATTACAATACGCTACAAATAAAATTAATAATAAGTAGATAAAAGCAAATAGAACAAATTTAGCCAAAATATTCAAGACACATCCGAGTAAAAAGTTATTATCAATAGTTTTATATACAGGTATTACCTACTCTACAGATAATAGATATTTTATATTATAAATAATAATAAAATAATATAATAGTGTTGAATGGCGGATATCTTCAATCCAAAAATGTTCCTTTTTTGGCAAAAATCAGCAAAGAAAAATACTTTTTTTTAGCTGGCTAAAAACGTTTTTGTCCAAAATTTTGAATATTTTTCATCTTGGCAAAAAAACCGGCTAAAAATCGAGATGCTATTAAATTGCGTTTAAAAATCGCGCCAAAATTATACGATTTTGGCAGACCTTATCAGTGCTGCTATGTTTGTGACCACTAATTCCCTGATCTTTTTGTGCACATTGCACAAAAAAAATATGCTATATTTTTATGATAAAAAACAATCTGTGGTAGTGGTACAAAAACAATAAACTTTTACATCCTTAGGTTATTTTTCTGAGCGAAAAAAAAACTTGAGGAAATAGTCCATATCTTGAAGTAGAGTAGGAGAATAGAAAAAAAATGTAGGTAGGTACAGGTAGATACATGACAGTTTGAAAACTTACCACCACCCCCCCCCCCCCCCATATAAATAAGATTATAAATACTGTATATACTAGTACATTTGGATGAGTAGTTTTCCGCGAAGGTACATGAAAAAGTGCGTAAAAATGGAAAAGCAAATATTTTAAAATAATTTTATTTTATTTATTATTTTTATTTACATTTTATTACAATAAATGTTCAAAATGACTTCCGTTGTTGGCAAGACAATAATATAATCTATTTTCGAATTCCTGTCGAACCTTTTGAAATGTTTCTTTTGAAATATTTCGACATTCTTGTGTAATTCGTTGTTTTAATTCGTTAATATTCGTTGGTTGTGTTTTATAAACAACAGATTTTAAATGACCCCACAAAAAAAAGTCTAAAGGGGTAAGATCAGGTGATCTGGGTGCCCAATCTATTGGTCCTCTTCTACCGATCCACTTGTCTGGATAATGTAAATCAAGCCACTGACGCACAGGAAGTACATAGTGGGGTGGTGCTCCGTCTTGCTGAAAATGCAGAAGGTGTTCATTTAGGAAAAGAGTTACGTCGTCGTTTGCCTGATTTTCAACTTCATTGATTATTAGTGGTTCGATAGTTGATTTCCGCATAAATTTCCCTTACAGAGGGCCAACAATGCTGTCTCCTAATATGCCAGCCCAGACGTTGATCTTCTCAGGGTATTGCGTATGACCTTCTCTAAAAATGTGTGGATTCTCGTCGCTCCAATATCTGCAGTTTTGTTTGTTTACATTTCCGTTCAAATAAAATGTGCATTCGTCACTAAAGCAAATGTTTTTGACTAATTCTGGTTCAGCCAAACTTTTATGGTTTATACGTTCGCAGAATTCAATACGTCTATAAGGGTCATCGTCGGTACGCTCTTGAAGAATTTGTATTTTATGGTGTTTAAGTGTTTTTCGAATCGCTTCTCAGGAAATTCCTGTTGTTGTAGATGCTCGTCTAGTAGACATAGTTAGATCCAATGCAAAATGCCCAAGAATTTCTATTTGAGCATTTTCATCAACTATCCTTGCTTGATTTCTTTTAATATTGCCAACAGATCCAGTCTATTCAAATTTGCTGATTAATTGTCGAATGTAGACGTGACTAACATTCTTGTTGGGATGTCTTTCATAAAAAGAGCAGCTACTCTTCGAAAACACCTTTCGGCACCGTAACAAAGAACCATTTCAATACGGTCAGCAACTGTGTAAACCATTTTGAAAATCGGAGTTTCTAGTATCTGCCTGCTACTCGTAAGTTTCTAATATCTGCTGCTACTTGTACTCGCTCGATCGCTACTTTCCAAATGACTATGAAAAGCAACAAGTGCAGTATTTATAATCTTATTTATCCTCAATTAATCCATAAACCAAAAGCAGATGTGAAAATGGTTCAGGTAGCCATAAAAGATATGATTCTGGTTCTAATTTAGCCCTTCGGGTCAGGTCAGGTAGCACGTTGCCAATCTACCAAAATTATCAATACTTATACCATCTTTCCCGATTTGTGCGAAAACGGCTAATCCAAATGCCATACTATTTGATATGGTTGTAAAGCATTTTTTACGTGCTTTCCAATGACGTATCACACATAGGGGGTTGCTATTTGAGATTATAAAGTTGGGGAGGGTGGGGGTAAGGGGGTTGGAGGGGGTGAGTCGCCGACTATGTTATTTTAGTTCCCCCTCTGTATCCTCGAAACGGTTTTTAGTTTTTTTAAATATCTCTTTTATTTTCTGAGATATGGGGGGTGGTAAATTTTCAAATTGTCTCCCCGTGTATTTAGAGTACCTACCAAATAAATTCCTTAAAAATATGAAATCTAATCCAAAAGCCAGCTTTTATATTATATTGCTAGCGGTACGCAAAAATAAACGGCAATTTACGATACCAAGGTGCCACTTGGTACAGTTGTTCCTTAGACCCATTTGGTCGATTTGGCCCGAGGAACACTCAACATTTTCCATGTGGGTAGATTTTATAGAGGGGTGGGGGAAATTTAATTTTAATATTTAAAAAAAATTAAAAACGGCCCAGAGGCGAGCTGGGTGTCGATTCCACATAATTTCGACTCGGGGAATCCAACCGTAGCCCCGGAAATGCAATCCGAGAACCGGAAGTCGGTCAAAAGCCGCCATTTTAAAAAAATGGCCGACCCGCTGCCGATTAATGTTTATAATGCACACAGGGACATGCGAGGTGTCGATAATTATGTTTTTGAGGTCGGCGAGTTCATTTATGACAAGGAAAGTGACTTTCGGTCACCGGAAGTGGGCTCTAGGCACCGGAAGGGGGCTCGAGGCACCACAAGAAGCTCCCATGCTACACTTCCTGAAGAAGGGGGAGCTACAGTAACACACAGTGTCACGAAGGACAATGAATGCGACATGTTTCAAGTAATTAGTAATAAATAATAGGCTTAAATTTTTATTTGTTTAATACAATTTCAATATACAGGGTGTCTACTTTTAAACAAATACAAATCAATAAAATCTTTATTTTTCGAAATAATTGCCTGAATTTTTTTGTTAGGAAGACCTTCAAAAACTGCTTCGTTTGACCTTTCTACCATCTTCAAAATGCAAATCCAGGGCCGGCTACAATTTTTTATAGCCCCGATTTTCAAGAAAACCATTTAGCAATTTTTTTACTTAAAATCTGACACCATAGCGTTAATCAGGACACCCCAGAACTCCCATATACCAAATTTGAAAAAATATTCAGAGTCCCATTCTGCAGGGTGTCAAAATTGAGCAAAATATGAATTTTAAAGGCATCTGGCGAGTCAAGTGTGCCATGGAAACCCCTCAAACAGGATCGCTCAACTCAAAGTGTTGGTGTGCAAAAATTCAATACAAAAATGTATAGGGTATTTTTCTCTCGGCCATCTCAAAATGCAGAATTTTTATGGACTTTATACTGGTCAAGAATGCTCCGGAATTATTGAAAAATATTAACATATACAAAAGTAGTATGCCAACCAACAAATACAAAACAATTTAAATTATTGGACCTTTGTCAACAATGTCACTGTCTGAGGTGATACATTTTCTTTGCCTTTCCTGATATGGTCACACCAATGAACTTACTGACTATCGGGCTTCTGTATTTTTAGACTTAGTTCATTTATAGGGGCTGGTGCGGTTTTGATAAACTCGATTTATATTTGATCCCAAAAACTCTGCAATTCGAAATGACCCAGAAAAAGACACCCTCTATATTTTTTATTGGATCTTTGGACACCAACACTTTGAGTGGTCCTGTTAACCATTCAACTGTTTGACTCTTGACTTTGCACAGCTGCCTTTGAAATTCCTATTTTACTCAACTTTGTCACTCTGTAGAATAGAACTTCCTGTATTCTGTTCAAATTTGGAATGTGGGGTTTTGGGAAGTCATAATTAACGCTGTGTCAGATTTTAAATAAAAAAATCGGTTTTCGTGAAAATCGGGGGAATAAAAAAAATCGTAGCCGGCCCTGGATTTGCATTTTGAAAATTGTAGAAAGGTCGAAAGAAGCCGATTTTGAAGGCCTTTATATAAAAAAGTTCAAACGATTATCTCGAAAAATAAAGAATTTATGGATTAGTATATGGTTAAAAGTGGACACCCTGTATAGGAAATTTTAATGATTAGAAATAAATCATAAGTTATTTAGTTAATAATTTGTAATAATTTTGCGTCACAGAAATAGTGTAGAGGCCGAACGAATGTATTGTTGCAATTAATAAATGGCAAAAGTTATTGGTTTCATCGGATTAAAGCTTTCTTCTCATGATTAGAAAAAGCGAAGAATTTACTCCAAAACACAGTGCGACACTGTTTGCTGTACAACAACAGAGGAAAACACTTACCAGACAGGGCTGTATTTAAAAAGATTAAGTTTTCGAAGTAAAAATAAACTGTAAGTTAAATTGTTGACAATACTGATTAATATTTAGACTTCTTATTATTAAATAATGAAAAAAATTAGAAAAAAATGAATGGAAAAAAGGAATTTTCAGTATAATTGTCTCAAAATATTTTAAAAATAATTCGTGTCATACATCATAGTATTTGCAATGAAAAGTGCTTTCAAAATCTGCAAAAAATCCAGGTCCGTATTTAAAAAAATAAAGTTGAAGATGGTTTCTCAAAAACGAAATATTGTAGAACAAATCTAAAAATGCCATCTTAAAGCCCGTTAAAAAGTGCCATAAGAAAGTGTTTTTCTTTTTTTTTTTCTATCTGTGATAACACCTTCAGAAAAAAAAATAAAATCAGAAACGCAAAATTTCACTTTTTTCAAAAGTTAGTTAAAGTTAAGTAAGAAAAAAGATATTAGAAATCTGTTTGAACTCGGTCCAAAACAGGACATATAATAATTACCTACCAAAATTATTTTGGTAGGCATGTTATAATCGTCTTGAATGTTAGTCCAGAATTTATCAGATGTATTATGTCATAATAATAGCGAGCATTATATCACAAATAAAGTGTGCATTAGGTTACAAATAAAGTGTGTATTAAGTCACAAATAAATTGTGTATTAGGTCACAAATAAAGTGTGTATTAAGTCACAAATAAATTGTGTATTAGGTCACAAATCAGGTGTGCATTAGGTCACAAATCAAAAGTGCATTAGGCTACAAATTTAATTAAGTGAGTATTAGGTAACAAAAAAATGGTGCATTTGGTCACAAATGAATTGTGTATTAGGTCACATTATGTGGAGTGTATAGCAATCAAAGTGAGTGTAAACACCCTAAATGCGAGTGTAACCAAAATTCATGGAATGAGACCTATCATGAAATTAAAAGATCTACAAGATGGCGTACAAAATTTATGGTAGGCCACAAGTAGGTTTGGAGGTACATAGGCCACAAGTGGCCATATACGTGTATGGGTGTGTGTGTGTGGGTGTGTGTCAAATATTGACATTTCCCAGACGGAATCTATGATCGGAAAGAAAGTCCTTTATATAGAGTATTGTATTTCGTCCGTGAGCACCCACAAAAGTCCGACTTCGAAAGTGACAATGTTATTTACTGTGTGTTTCACTTTGAGTGATACAATTCCATATTTCTAGAAATATTCGCCGATGTTCAAAAAAATTTTCTGCCTACTCGAAGACCTCTACATTTTGGGCTATAATTTTTTAAAGTAGTCCTATTCTATTGTTATTAAGAGAAGACACCCAAAACTCACAGACAAAATCCAGTGCCATCGACTTGGTCATAGTTCAAAACCCTTAGTGCAAAACTTCAACACTCTAAATTATACCAGCTAAAGTTTAAAAAAATTGGGTTTTCCGGGGTACCCTGTATAAACCATCGTTTTGGAGAATCGATTTAGTTTTTGAAGAAGGTATTATTTTACATAGTATATCCAACGTGGCTCATACAGGGTGTTTGTTGTAAAAAAAAATCCAAATTTCATGAAAAAATCATTTATGTAAAAAATATATTTAAAGAAAAAAATCGGGGTTTTACATTAGGCGCTAGCCACCTGGATAACTGCCGAATATGTAGACGATAGCATTTTTGTTTTCATGGCATTCATGGCACACTGACTTGGACTTATTTAATAAAGCAGAATTAATAAAAGGTGGATTATGATGCCTACAATTGTAAGGAAATGTAAGGGAAACTAATAGAATTCAGTAAAATCCCGTTTTTTTCTAAAAGTAAGCCAAAAAAAACTTTTTTTACGTTGGTGCAAAATTTCAGGTCTTTCTCAATTTACAAGGCCTATTACGAATATTTTTTTCTAGTAAAAAGTGACGAAACCATTTAGCAATTTTTTTATTTAAAATCTGACACCACAGCATTAATCAGAACACCCTAAAACCCCCGTATACCAAATTTGAACAAAAAATAGGCAGTGAGTTTCCTTCGGAAGGGTGTCAAAGTTGAGCAAAATAGGAATTTTAAAGGCATCTGGAGAGTCAAGTGTGCCATGGAATCCCATCAAAAGAGATGAATGATCAACAGGACTACTCAAAGTGTTGGTGCGCAAAGATTCAATACAAAAATGTTCAGGGTCTTTTTCTCTTGGTGATCTCAAAATGCTGAATTTTTATTAAACTTTATACTGGTCAAGAGTGCTCTGGAATCATTGAAAAAATATTAATAAACACAAAAGTAATTTATTTCTTTACATTATCCAACCAACAAATAAAAACAATTCAAATTGTTGGATCTGTTGTGGCACACCAGCCACCTTAACTCATATTAGACTAAGAGCTGGCATCCTCGGAGGTACTACGATTTTACCTCCGGCTGGAATTTTGAGAAGTGGTTGGGGGGACCACCAGGAAGTGCCATTTGCAAGGAAAAATCTTTCTCACAGATGGAATTCCACAATTTATTATTTGCGACAATGGCCCGCAGTTTGTAAGTAAAAACTTTCATAGTTTGGTAAAAAAATACCAAGTACAATGTATCTGGTATAATGCCGTTTATTCGCCACAATGTAATTTTGTTGAAAGAATAAATAAGACCATTGGAACAGCAATACGGTCATATGTTGACGAACATAAAAATTGAGACGTGGAAATACCAAATATTCAGTTTGCTCTCAATACGGCGAAGCATGAAGTCACTGGTTTCACTCCAGCAATTTTAGTTTTTGGTAGACACTTACCTATTTCTGGTAAATATTATGGTCAGATACCACCGACAGAAGATTTTGAAATTTTACCTGGAGATCGTAATTCATATGCTTCTGAACTCGGCTATTTTTAATGAAGTTCGTGAAAAACTTCATATTGCGTATGAGCGTAGCTCAAAGGCATATAAATTACGGAAGCGTGACGTCTCTTTTAATGTAGGCGATTTTGTCTGGTGATGCAATAAAGTCTTACCCAAAGCTGGGGAAAAATTTTCTGCTAAGTTGGCTACCCGATTTGTGTTGGCAAAAGTTATAAAAAAAATTGTCCTATTTGGTATATGATTTGGCAGATGAAGATGGTACTCGTGTTGGCAAATGGCATATAAAGGACCTAAAGCCTTATTTGGGTTCTGAAGACGATGATGAAAACGCTTCTACTAGTTCTAGTATCTGCGTGGCCCAAGTATAATGTAAGTTTCTTTGTTTAGCGACCTTCTAGCGAGGTTTTGGCGCTATTAAGGTTTAAAATAACCGCTTCCCCGAAACTAACTACCTTAGGTTACTTATTATATGTGTTGGTATGAGTTGGCCGCCATACAATCCACATTATTTCCTCCCCCTGTAAAATAGTTTTATTTGTAAATATCTAGCGAATCTAGTTAGTATGCGAGTCAAATCTTACGATGGGTTAATATTTCAAAAAGATGTTATTAACCGATTCTGTCTTATCACGATTTTAATTAGTTATAATAATTGTCTCCATGTATTTGAACGTCTGGTACAAGTAGATATCACCCCCCACCGAAGTACTCTAACTGCTAAATAATTGTCAGGTTACTGACATGAAAAAGGTTTGTCTAGTTAACATATTCTCCTAATATTCTTTGTACCTTCAATTTTTTGAAATGTGATGCCACCTAGCGGTAGTGGTAAGAAGTGGTCTTCCGCCCAACTTCGCAAAATGCTACTGGCAGGCCGTTCGCGAGCGTTTTCTTTAGCTCCTTCCGGTCCTTGCCTGGCACTTTCCGCTAGACACGTACAGATGGCGCTGGTAATGCACTTGCCCAGTTTTTGCGTTACGCTGGTAATGCACTTGCCCAGTTTTTGCGTTACCACCGAAACAGAACAGTTGTCGTTTGTTTTTGTTGATTTTTTATTTGATTCCGGCGGTAAAGACAAGGCAAGAATTTCGGCATGGATTTGATATTTTAAAGTAGCTTTTCAACGAACTTCAATGTTGATCTTAATGGAGGTCATGTCGAAAATAAATGGCCAGTGATTTGTAAAGTTCCTGTGGATGGAAATACTCCCTTTAACCATGTTTTCTGACTCCTGTCATCCTACAGCTAATTTCGTAAGTTGTGCCATCATTCTGTTAGTTTTCGTTGATATTTTTCAATGGATATCTTTTTTAGGTTAAAAATAACTACTTTCATAAAATTTTGCTGTGTCCTGTGAAGCCTATTTGACTCCTTTTCTTTGGATTATTTATTTAAAAAGGATTCCCACTCATTAGTGGTGAGTATACTCTTTAATTTTTGAAGAAAAAAAGGAAAGAGATAATTTTTTATGGGGAATTTCTGGGAGCTTGTAGCTTTCCTCGAGCTTGTAAATTTCTCAAATCTTGTAAATACTCTCGAGTTCCTTTGGTTCTTTTCAATGAAGCTCCTACCAAGTTGTGGGCTGTCATGATGTTAGATTTTGGAAAACAAGGAAAATAGATGCAGAAATAATCACGCGTGTTCGTTCGCCAACTGGAGAATACTGAGAACGTTTGCCTCAAGTATTGTCATGGAATTTATTTGATCGTATGTGATGGTTTGCAACATCTGGGAGTCGTCTACGTGGCTGAGGTAGGATCAACCCCTATCTGTATTCAGTTTATTTGGCTTGTGGTTCTCCTAATTTTATATCAGTGATTTTACGATTTGACATACATGAACTTTATGATTATTACGGTTAGTGATCCAATAATTTATCATGTAGATGTACTGGTTGGGTAGGGATCAAAAATTACGAAGGAAACTAGTTTATTCTTTTGCAAATAATAAAAGCATAAACTGACAATAGTAACAATGACCAAAACCACAAAAATCAACACAAGATGCTTGCCAACAATAATCGAATAAGAATATATATGTATGTAATGACAGGAAAAGTCCAAAAAAATATTATTATATATTTTACTGACCAGAATTCACGTCTCCTAAGTTTAAAAATCAAAATAAAAACCACAAACATTTAGACAATCGGATTTTATTTTTATGATTATTTTCGCAGTATAAACGTAATCTTAAAATTATAATTTCCCATAGTCGTGAAAATTTAACTCAACTTTCAAAATTTGTGATCATGTAAGGATAATAAGTTTATCATTATGGTAAATGTAAACGAAGAGTTTCGAAACCGTTTCGTAAATACAAACATGTAACGTAAAATTACATTATACGTAAATAGTTGCTTCACAGTAAATGTTATCTTTTGGAAAACTAATAAATGTTTCTATGCATTTGTGATTTTTATTTGTGAGAAAGAAGTCAAGGTTTGAATAAAGGACTAATCTAGACCTTTTTCTCTAATTAATTTTCACTGCAGTGTATACGGAGATTCAGGATTTTTTCCATTAACAATCTTTACTTCCATTTCCTACTTTAAGAAGTAATTTTTATATAAGAAAAATTTCAAAAGTAGGTTGCGCCCTATTTCCAACTAAAAATAAATAAATAAATATGTGTATAAATTTTAACGAACCTGCGAATAACCCAGCTCTCCTCTAACCCTGAGTAGCACACCTAAATTTTATTGGAGTGACTTTATTGCTACACAAATAAAATAAATGACGCCTAGACGTGGGGCTTGATAAAAAATTAGACTAGTTTCATTCACTTAAACTTTAACTTTTTGTTGTGCCTCCCTTCTTTCATCACAAATTGAAGTCCTAGTGGATACTTTACTATTTTTGAATTTGAAACGACTTGGCAAAAATTTAAATTTTGAAATTTTATCTGGTGTTTCCTATTCATGGAAAAGGAACTGGAAAAGGAACTGGAAAAGGAACCATTTCAAGTGAATCACTTACGTCAGAATGATTTAGATTATGAACTCAATATTAGAGGTGTTCATACTGCTAAGGCAGTAGAAGATAAGCGAAAAATCTTAGGCAGAGCCTTGGCTCGAGAAATTAGGAACCCAGATTCTACCATTGACATGTCACAATATACAGTGACGTATGAAATAGAAAATGAAGCCATTACTTCCACGTTAGAGTCGATAGCAACGTCAATTGCAGAATTTGAGGGTACAGAAAGTGATTATCTTTTTAAGGTCATTAAATCTAGACTTTCACAAATAGCGGGACGTATTAAACATATGGTTGTTCCGGAAAATAACGAGGAAGCAAAAGTTTTTCAAAGAGAGTCATATGCAACTTGTTACCAACTAGGGGGAGATTTAGTAGAGAAAAATTCTAAGGAGGCTGATCCTAAAGATACAAATTTTGAGGGTGATTTTATAGGGAAGGTTCCTATTATAAATGTAGCTGCACCTGTTACCTATATTTCTAAGGCAAGTCCACTTGCAGATTGGTCAGTAAAATTTAATGGCGATCCTAAGAAGGTTTTTCATTCTTAGAAACTGTTTGTGAGCTTGCAGAATCTCGCAAGGTTAGTGAACAAGACTTGTTTGCCTCGGCAGTAGAATTGTTTGTAGAAGATGCTTTCGTCTGGTATCGCAGCATTAAAAATGGTGTTCAGAACTAGCAATCTTTAGTACTATGCTTAAAAAATGATTTTTTACCACCTAATCATGATGATGATATTTGGGAACAAATCAGGATGCAAAAACTGTTTTAATTCTTGTTGCTAAATTAGAAAATCTATTTTCTCATTTGAGTAGACCTGCTGCTGAGACTACCAAAGTCAAGCATATTAGACAAAATCTTCTCTCAGAATATATAACACAGCTTGCCCTAGAGGATATAAATACTGTTTCACAATTGTCATCATTATGTAGAAAGTTGGAAGAAGCTAAATTTTTAAAAACTAAACAAACGGCCTCTTTGGAAGTGCCAAGGTTACAAGTTGAATGTGGTGCTCTTTCTGTTTCTGGTAATACTAGCCACAATGATGCATCAAAGCTAAATCGAAAATCAACTCAGCACAGACCTAAACCTCAAATCAAGTCACAAAAGGGTAACGTAGCTGCTGCTGCTACTGCTTCTACTTTGGCAACTGTTTCAACGTCATCTAGTCAGGCTGTCCAAAAAAGCCCACTTACATGTTGGAATTGTTTAGGCTCTAATCATACTTTTCATGACTGCAAGTTGAAGCGCAAGCTTTTTTGTTTCAAATGTGGCAACCCAGGGGTTAAAGTTACTGATTGTCAGAAGTGTTAAAAAAACTAATGGTCGAGAGGCATGTTTCTGGTCGTGTTTCTTCTAATCTAAAAACCAGGGTTTAAGTAGGTGAGATGGAAGCCCTCTTCCATTCTGATCAATGTCCAATATACGATATTGTTTGTCTTACGGAACATTTCCTGACACGGTAGGAAATTAACACTCTAAGTATTAGTGAATATATGGTAGTGTCTTTCTTTAGCAGATCTATGACACAATGTGGAGGTTCTATGATTTTGTGTAGACGGGATATAAACTGTAGGTCGCTTGAGAGTGTAGTAACTATATCTGTTGAGTCACATTGTGAGCTAAATGCCGTAGATATTGGAAACCTGAACTGTGTTGTCATAACTGTTTACAGACCTCCAAATGGTAATTTTGAAACTTTTTTAGAAATCTTAAACAATGTCCTAGATACAATCTGTAATACATATAAATCTGTCATTATAAATGGTGATTTTAATATACATTTCAATACGGATGAGAGAAGAAAGAGGGATCTCTTAGAAATTATGCGGGAATATGGGTTGGAGAGACAAATCTGGCAAAATACAAATAACAAAAACTGCATTGATAACATCTTGGTCAATTTCACTGATATCTTATCCTTACACATGTTTATGATCCATACACATGTTTATGATCCTTTACTTTCAGACCACTGTGCTGTTGATATCATCATTAATATCGAGGGTGGAGCCCCTAAACTGGGATGCCGAATGCATAGACCCATCACCATGATGCTTTGCTTACTGCATCAGCTAATCTTGACGCTGCGGTGTCGGGGGATGCTTCGGTTGACACAGGGTTTGATTCATTTCTGGGCGTTTTGCTGGAGGCAATGAACGATGCTTTCCCTTGTTTCAGGAAACCAAACAAAATAAACCGTCAAATAGTGTGGTATAAAGACAATCTAAGACACATGCGGAAGTTTATTTTCTTAGACCTCATGATGAGTTGAATCAGTTGATAATTTTTTCTCAACTGTGGCAGATAACATATTGAATAACATGGCACCTGGAAAAATTAAAAACTACTTACTTGAAAATCATATCAGAGGCACACGCTTTACCTTCCATGAGGTAAGTTTTAATGATGTACGGGAGGCTATTGATTCAATTAAGTGCAAAACCAGTAAACATTTATGACATGAGCACCAAGTTGATGAAGTCTAATTATTTATTATCCCCCTAACGAAACTGATAAACAAGAGCATTGACAGTGCTACATATCCGACTTGCTTTAAGAGATCTAAGGTGGTGCCCGTTTACAAAAAAGGAGATCATAGCGACATTAACAATTACTGGCCTATCAGTCTGGTGCCTGTGTTGTCTAAGGTATATGAGTATATTTTAAACAAACTGTTTTCTTTTTTTGAAGAGGAAGGGCTCTTTACGAGAAGTCAGTACAGATTTAGACATGGTAGGTCTGCAAGTTTGGCTGTTTTAGTCTTGATTGATTTTATCTCGGAGGTTCTTGAGAGGGGAGGGTATGCTGAAGCTACATTCTGCGATCTCTCGAGAGCCTTTGATTGTGTGTCATATAATATTCTCCTTGAGAAACTTTCATATTATGGAGTTAGTAGGGAGAGTGTGAGCCTGTTGCACAGTTACCTCTCCGACAGGCAGCAGGTTACATGCTTCGACAGGATTCTCTCAGAGGCGGCAGCGGTCAGAAATGGGGTGCCTTGGGGCCCCTGTTATTTATCATACATGCAAACAATATGAGTTCAGCACTTCCGGATACGAGGTTGGTTGCCGACGCTGATGACACCACTTTCATAAATAAAGAAGTCAGTGTGGACCAACTTAAGTCCTCTGTACATGATGACATGGGTAGCCTGGGACAGTGGTTTTGCTCAAACAGATTGGAATTAAATAGGAATAAAACCGTAATATGGTTTTTGCCCTTAGAGAATATGATCTACCAAATAATCCGACACAGATCTCTTGCTTGGGTATATTATTGGATCCAGCACTTATATTTGATAAACACGTCGAGAAATATGCAATGAAACTGGCTGCGTATGTCTTTATGCTGCGGAGACTGCCAGACGTCGTGTCACCAGACGTGCTGTTGAAGGCCTTTCATGGTGTTTTTCAGTCTGTTGCCTGTTACGGGATCCTGGTCTGGGACCACTCCACACATTCCGAAAGAATTTTTCCAATACAGAGAAAGAGCGGTTCGAGTCGTGTCTGGATTGGCATACAGGGAGGATGTTAGGAATACCTTCATCCTCCTTAATATACTTACCATACCATGTCACTATATCCTTGAGTGTCTAATATATGCATATTGCAACCAAGATCGTTATAGTCTGCAAGGGTATTTCCATGAATACGACACGACATACGCTCGGGAAGTACGCATAGAATATCATCGTTTGCAGAGATCACGAGTATCGTGTAATTATTATGCTCCACTCTTCTTCAACAAACTGCCGTTGGAGTATAAGCAGCTTGGTCTTTCACAATTTAAATGAAAAATTAAGAATTTGTTGTGCTCCAATGCATTTTATTCCATAGCAGAGCTTGCAATTTCAAATAATAATATGATTGATCCCTTAAGCTTCTCATGTGTGTACAAGTATTGTGATGTAATTAATTGTACTTATTTTATTGACTTTTAATCTAGTTATAGCTTAACTTTGACGTGTGTAAAAATTTTGTATTTTTTGACACGAATAAATATTTGTATTTGTAAATGATTTGCTAAAAGGTCGTAAGAAGGGTCAATCTATAAAATGGACACCAGAAGACGAAACCTCATTTTTAAAACTTAAAGAAGCCCTTGTCTCTGCACCTATATTACGTAGCGCTGATTTCTCAAAACCGTTTATTATACAGTGTGACGCTTCAGCTACGGGATTGGGTGGTGTTCTGCTGCAAAAGGATAATAATGACGAGGAGTTAGTTATTACGTATGCTAGCCGTAGTTTGCCTCGCTGCGAACGGAACTATTCAGTCAATGAACGCGAATGTTTAGCTGTCATTTTTAGTATACATAAATTTAGACCGTACGTTATAACAACAACTTCGGCCCGTCTATCGAAATTGGTTATATGACTCTTTATGATACTTGAAATAAAACACACATTTGAAAACAATTACAATGGTTGTTTATTTGCAACAAGTTTGAGAATTGTTTAATAAGAGATTTGAAATTGTAACATAAAAAAATTAAATGTTTTACAATAATACAGAATTACAAGTTACTTGAAAAGAACATCTGTAAGTTTTAGAATTGAAACTAACTCAAGGTGAATTGCTGCGAGACAACTAAGACAGTCAATAACTACTTAGCACTGCATGAAAAGTGTGAAAGTCTAACGGAAACACAAATGTCTAATCTTCTGCACGTAAGATCTTAATCATGGAACGCTTTGACTTTAGAAAGACCTTACATGTACGTCTGATTCGTCCAGGAGTAGCCCACAGCACTCCACTGGGTATCGATGAAGTTGTGGAACCAGGTTCCAATAACGTCCCGACCACTCTGCGACCAAATGTCGACAGTCCCACAGCCACTATACAGGCGTGCAATGGAAGTAGCTCAGTATCTCAGGGTTTCTTGCCAAGTGTGGCTAAGGCTCGGACGACTAGGCAGCTCGTTGTACATTCCAGGTGCAGTTGTGCATGAAAGAATAATTCGGGCAAATTAGACTTTGCTCCGACCTTAAGTACTGCTAATGTCTCACAGACTGTTTACAAGAAAACTTATACTTAATTAATGACGTTACTTAAAATATGACAGTAATAAATAGTTAAATCAAAAAGATTACTTTAAATCCCTACTGTATATTCATGAATACACTTCCCCCCCGTTATATTAAATGAAAATTAGAAAATACAAACTTGGCTTGACTAATTGTGAGCCAAAGAGAAATAATGAAATATTTGCCGTTTAAGTTAATAAAAAAATATTGCAAGTTTGCAAACGACAAAAAATTCAACTAAGTGAGGTCACGATACCTACAGAATGACTTAAATTTGCAAAAACTGTAACGACAATTATTAGCCAAAATCAGCTATGAAAATATGCTGCTCTTGGTGATCTTAATAAAAAATTTACGTTAAACTTGACCCAAATTATTTCAGAGTGATAAAGATATTACAAAAACAGGGGCTCTCTGTGTCAGGTACAGACTTATTATGTGCGTCAACTCGTGAATTTTACCGCCAAAAATACTGAAACAAACTGAAACTAACTTGAACTGCACAGGTCAGGACGAAGATAGCCACGTCTATTTCCTGGGATATAGGTGCTAGAGAAGCGTAGAGATTAACTCTATCCAAGAAATAGTCGGGCAATGGAGCGAGCCACAGGTGAGTTTTTCAATTTTGGAATTAACCAAAAAAATATCTAAAGAAAACCTTCTCAAAAAACTCACCTGCAAAGTATGCTCCGCTCCTGTCCTGTGCCTCGTTGAAAGAAAATGGAAATGCAAGATTCCCACGAACACGCGTCGCCTTGACCTACAAAATGGTCGGTTGGCTCCTCGGCCTCGAAAACTCCAAAAAACTGAATGGCCGGCAACTCACATGAAATCAAAAAATATACTACAACGGGGGTAAAACTTACAGTCTCTGCTCCACAAACACAGCTTCTTTAATCAAAAGATCAACTGTTTGTGGAGCAGAGACTGTAAGTTTTACCCCCGTTGTTGTATTCTCCTACTCCACTTCAAGATATGGACTATTTCCTCAAGTTAAAAAATATACCATTAATCGGGTTCAACAAATTAATCTACACAGCAAACGCACATAAAATAATCGAAAAATTGCATCAGGCAGGCGATAAAGTTAGATAAAGAATCTTGGAAAACCACCTGATGTTATTTTGATACCTAATGGACACTTGCCCCTTGGAGATCGGAAAAATAGAGAGAGCTAGTGGCAGCCGACACTTCGTTTTTATAGTGTCTTACAGAATAATACGGTTAGGATCTTCGAATTAAAATTCTGCGTACGCGGATGGACGACACTGGTTCTTGGAACCAACCTAGCCAGTGTACTCTGAATAGGTTACTTGAATCCAAGCGCTGACCGCAATACATCCATGACTGAACCAAACTGTTCCTACCAAGCGTGAATCAGTGTACCCTATTGAACTGGTACATACCTTGAATTATTAAAAACAGATTCACTACATCACACTGAAAATCGATATCACAAAACAAGTTGAGAGAACTGATATTCGACTGAATTAAGGTTCGACCTTGCGATTTCAGAATTAATACCCAAAACTGTGGGCAAGGGTTGTTAATAATTATTTAAAAACGTAGTAACGGAGTTTTAACCAAAAAAATTCCGTTACACATTCCTCCAACCCGATCAAAAAAATACGAAAACTCCAAGTTGAGTAAATTCAAAGAAATCTAACAATGAAAAATATACAGGATGGTGTAAAGTAACCGTAGGTCGGTTAATGAATTAGCCGCACACCAAAGCCTATGCAAAATTTTCTCAGAGTAAGTTACTTATTCTCGGACACTCTAAGTGCTATCTAAACCTTAAATAAGAACTGGAGAAAGAGATGTTATTTATTTTAAGACACATCATGTGCTAGTCAAACCGAATTATAATACACCCTGTATACTTCCATTCAGATCATCGCAAACTTGAACACATTAATTTTGAAAATTTGAATAAGGAAAGATTGCTAAATTATGAAATGTTATCAGAAAAACTTGACAAAAAAATATATTTTTTTAATTAATTAATCTTCAAGGTACACTGTAAGCACATGCTTGGTTCAGTCAGGTAACACATTTGTTTGACTGTTAATCACTGAAATTCTTTATAAGCTAACTTGAACTAAACTTAATAAAATTGAAAAAGCTGTATGCTTTGAAATCCACAATAAAAAAAAACATATTAACCCATGATTAAATTTACCCAACAAGGCATAACAATTTGACAACAAGAAAATTTCTTGAATCGTGACCCCAAAAAACTTAAAACTAGAAGAGAAGTTAAACTAAGTGAGAAGAAGAGGAAAGGAAAGAAAGAAAACTCCTCGAAGAAGCGTAACATCTCTAACGACTTGTGACACAAATGTGTGCCTCTGTCCGAAGGCCACACAGAAATGGGCACATTTTGGGTCCTATCGCGGAGCACCACAAGAGCCAACCCCAAAACCCAAGGGTACAACGACCAAACACCCACACTCATACCATAAAACGAAAGATCAGCCACGGGCCGACAGAAAACAAATATTGTTGGCTTGACCAGACCTAACAATACCGCCACCTATACAAGCAAGCCACCGGATATCCTTACGGAAAATCTCCTGTATTAGAGGAAAGAAGGGTAAAGCAAAGGTGGGATAGAAAAGTAAAAAAAATTCAGAGACGTTATAAGAGAAAGGAAGAAAAAGAAGACAGAATAGTGATAGTATGAAGAAGCGAAGGTAAGAAGGTCAATCCAAAAATGTGCAAGAGATTACCAGTCTGTTACACATGCCAATTGTGAAAAGAGTGGGTCTGGACCCAAGAAGAAGTGGAAATCCAGAAGGAATTTGAGATAGAACTATGAAAATTAAACTGATCCGTCCATTGAAGACAGGTATAGATTTGAGGAAGGGTAAGGAAGGTGGGAAGGTATAATCCCACTAATCTGACTGAATTTCCTGCGGGAGTTACGGCCATTCGCCCGATGACATGTGTGCACTGTTATCATCCCTCAGGGATACAAAAGCATCAACCAGGAAACCCGTCCAGAATAGCCTTCAACTAATAAATAAAAACTAAAAAGAGGCGTATTCAAGGGAATATCTAATACCTACAACAATGAATTTCACAGGAAGAAAAATATCTACTTAGAGTAGCAAAAAAATAATCGAAAAAAGATAACCTCAAAAAGACCAAACCAAAATTACAGATACCAAAAAATTTAGACTGAAGACCTTTTGATTGGGCAGTGAGCAAACCTCCAAAGATAAAAAACTGTATATGCTAGTCGTACACTCCAATCTCCTGCACAACACTTTCACCCAATGCACACGCCAAAGTGACAAGTATTGCACGACGCTGTCACCTAGGTAACAATGGGGTATCAAACAACAAAGGAGATTAAAAAAACTACCAGTCATAAGCTATGTCAGCTATACTATCATACGGTCAGCCAAAATAAAAGATACAACACGATAAGCTAACCTATGATTTACTAAGCTATATTCAGCTATACCAGACAACTTAACTAAACTCAAATTAGCTACCAAAAAACAATGCGCAAACCAACTTGGACTAAGGTTACACTTGAAGTTGTAACAAGAAACTTCAAATGTATTGGTGCATGATGTTTTGCAACTAGCTCATAAGACATTAGATATAGTGCTCTTGCTAATGCTATGGCTTTTAGAATAACAAGTACCCACCACTAATCCTAATGTGATCTAATTTGAATTGATGTTAAGTCCAAATTAGTTACTACCAAAGAAATATAACCATTAGCCGGCTAGTCCTGGTCTGATTAGTTAGCTGACTCGTACACGGAGGAGTCATCAGAATTTTCGTCAGTTGGATAATCAGCACTAAAATCAGGTTTCAAATCTTTAATATGGAAATTCCCAAGGTCTTTACCAGAATGATCTTTTAAATTATACACTAATGGAGATAATACCTTATTTACCACACATGGAATATATTTTGGTGCCAATTTGGCAGAGTAGTCGTTAGCTGCGTTAGACAGAGTAAAGTTTTTCTTCCAGACGTAGTCTCCAACATGAAATTGAGCAGAACGCTTCCGCAAATTATAATACTTGGCATTCGTGTCATGAGCTTGCTTTAATTTAGTTCTAACTTCCTCGAATAACTTAGGCATTTGTTGTAAATCATTAGCTAACTGATTTTCCGACTCGATGACAGGAATATTCGTAGAATTTTCCGAAATTTTGCCATAGTAATCACCTGTAAGAGGAATATTTCTGCCAAATACCAAAAATGCAGGGACGTAATTAGCAATTTCGTGTTTTGATAAACGTATAGCTTGGGCAATTTGATGAATATTTGCATCCCATGTTTTATGATTCTCATGTATATACGCTTTTAAGGCTGTAACAATAACTCTATTTACACGCTCAGTATGGTTAATTTGGGCATGGTATCTAGCGTTGAAAAAGATTTTCTGTACTCGATACTTCTCCATTAAAGCTTTAAATTCCTTGCTTATAAATTGGCTACCGTTATCGCATATATCAAAAAGACCTGGTTTTCGATAAATTTAATAATTGAACTGACAGTAGACTTAAACAGTGGTTGTATTAAAACATATTTCGTAGACCAATCTACAACCACGAGAAGTTACTGATTACCCAACTTAGATCATATCCCAATAAATTGCAGATAACATTTGGAAAGGAAAATTTATGTTATGATATGCACCCATTAAGCCTGGTTGTGCCACATTAGGACTTTTAGCAGATCCACACACAGAACATCTTTTCACCTACTTTAAAACATCCTTGCGGATATTAGGCCAATAATGCAACTCCAAAATACGTGCTAAATCTTCAGACACGCCAAAATGTCCTGCGATAGGGTCATCATGATGCATGGAAAGAATTTCCTTTCGATTCGGAGTAGGTACTACTAACTTCCATTCTGAGATATTACTTACTAAAGGTACTTTACTAAAAATATATTTATAAAGCAACTTATCTTTTACCATAAATGTAGGATAGTCGTCAGGGTTAGTTTTAACCTTTTCAATAAGTGACAGATACCAATTGCAAAACTTAAATTGTGAAACTTCCAAAACAGCTTTTTCTCAAGTTGACCTAGATAGTGCATCAGCTACGATCATAGTAGAACCTTTGCGATGTTGAATATCAAAATCAAATTGTGACAGCTTTACTGCCCAACGAGCAAGTCTGGCAGCTGGATTAGACAGATTTTTAAGCCAAATAAGTGGCAATGTCTGAAACAATTAAAACAATACATCAGGAATTCAAAACGAAAACGAAGTATTCAAGAAAAGTTATAGGTATCAGCGGATCATACAAGTGGCTTAATATATTTATTTTTCGATTAGTTTTTTCAGTTTTCGTTGAACTTTCTAGATTGCGATTTGCGTATTTTAAGTTATAAAATATCCTTTCTCTAACAAATAAATTAATTACATATATCGTACTTTAGGAAAGTGTGCACATGTATGAATGAAAATATTTTGCACATTTCGTTAAAAAAAACGAAATTTCTTTGCTACCCGAAACATCATCAAAAAACGACTAAATTATATTTCATATATCTAATAGGTACTTTTCGAGTATTTAAATACCGACTTATATGATAATAATATAATAATACTACACCTAACTACCTATAATAATTTCTCAACTTTTTACCTAGGTACTTAAAACTCTTGAAAGGTGCAGTACAAAAATCTGGTCTCTCTCTGTTATCTATACGTATCATTCTGAATTGCCAACGTTTTCATAATTATTATCTCATCATCTTCAGGGTACTACAATAAATAATAGCTAGCATCCCAGAATAACAATTCAACAAAATAAAATATGTCATATTTTATATTAGACGCGAGTAGGTGAGGTTAGGTTGTGCGGTTAGGAACGGACAGACTCTAAAATCTAAAGGCGATTTCGATTTGACTGCACTTTTGCACTAATATGATATGACAGTGACAAAGTGACAAAAGTGCACTCAGTGAAAAAGTGCAGGCAAATTACAATCGCCATAAATGTAAGTCCTCACGTCAATACATAACATATTATTTTATTTCGTTGAATTGTGAATCTGGGATGCTAGCTGGTATTTATTGTAGTACCCTGAAGATGATAAACTAAATTGTCGAAACTCCTGCGATTTGGAAAAGTATCTACCTAGCTTTACTTCACGACACGACCGAAAACTGACTCTCAATGCTTAAAGTCATATGGAGTAGATTGTGAGTAATAATGATCTTCAAAATAACCTTTGTTCAATTACTAAAAATTAAAATCAGTAATAAATATAAGAAGTAGAATATGCAGCGACATAAACATTACGACACAAAATGCGTTTGCTTATGTTTGCAGATATTTAATAAATAAAGCTTTACAAAAACATTCATGTGACACTTGTATTAATTTTTCCAGAGAATCTCAGGCTGTAGACAAAAATAAATTGTTTTTACAATTCAAAGCTTATCACAGCAACGGAGGCGCTTTTGGAAATTTGAAATCCCCTAGTGAAGAATTTGTCCAATATGTTTACAAATTAGAAAATATATTTTTGTCATTTTTTAACGATGTTTCGGGTAGCGAAGGAATTCCGAATTTTTTTTTAACGAGATGAGCAAATTTACATTTATTCATCCATGTGCACACTTTCCTAAAGTATATATAATTAATTTAGTTGTTAGATTGAGGATATTTTATACCTTATAATATGCAAACCGTAATCTAAAGAGTTCAACGAAAACCGAAAAAACGAATCGAAAAATAGAGATATTAAGCCACTTGTAAGATCTTACAAGTGGCTTAATATCTGATACTTATAACCGTAGAGGCGGCAATTCACATAAAGAGGAACAACGGCTGTCAAATCTGACACTTATTTTTTCCCGAAAAACGCATGTCTGATTCAAAAACAATTTTCAACAATATAAATGGTATTGTTGACTAAAGTTTTCTGACCACTCCTGCGTTGTACCAAAAATTATTTGACAGTCGTTGGTCCTCTATCTAAATATTTCACTGAACACCATAACTTTGCTATAACTTTTTTTGAATGCTTCGTTTTTGTTTTGAATTCCTGATGTATTATTTTAATTACTCACACAAGCTATGCTTACCGAGTAGGTACTTATTATTGAGTTTATTGTATAGTGCAATTTAATTAGTTATAAATGTATTAAAAAATATATAAATAAACTTATTCAATTCAATTGAATTTAATTTAATTGTTTCAGACATACATAATAATTCAGTGAAAAAGTACCTATGTAGTTTGACAATAATTGTGTAGCCAATATTCTCTTTTATTGTTGTAAACCACTTAAAAAATAATAATATTGCAAGATTTTTAAGCTTCGACTGTTTTGTATTAATCAATCATTAAATCATACAAATTTGTAAAATGTATTAGTGCGCCCAATCTTTTTCATAAAAGAGCCTGAATTTATAAATGCATTGGTGCGGGCAACATACGTCTGCTAAATCAACCTTGTATTGCTGTTCCTATTATTTATAATAGGTAATTTTAATTAAACGCTATAGAGTAGATTGTAATTCAAAATAACCATTGCTCAATTACTAAAAATTAAAATCAGTAATAAATATAAGAAGTACAAGGCCGTGATAATAAAAAAAATTTAAAAAAAATAATTTTGTGTGCGACGTCCACTGCTATTAGCCACATAATTTGACACTGAAAAATATAATATCCTTATTCTTAATTTTTCTTTGGTATAATTGGTAATTACAAGTCGCTACTGAATCCCTTATACGCGCTGCCGCTATTACTTGGATTGACATGATACATATTTTTATTCTATCATGTTATATACCCGTCCGTACGATAGACGATAGTCTACCGCTCCGCTACCCGCTTTATACCCAGCGTACACCAGACTACTAGAGCCGCTTTTGTAAACAAAGGCGTAAGGTTCTAAACTGGGATCTATTATCCCATCCATTAATCATTGCACGGTTTGAGGAGAGTTGAATAAACCAAACGGCATGACTTTAAATTGGAAACTTCCCTTACCATGTACAGCGAAAGCAGTCTTAGGTCTAGATGATGGATCTAATGGAATTTGGTAAAAAGCTTTCCTTAAATCAATTGAAGTTAAAAACTTGACCTCTCTTAATTTATTCAAAATACTGTCTATTAATGGCAAGGGGTAACTATCCTTAACAGTAACTTGATTTCATTTCCGGCCATCAAAACAAACTCTATATTCACCAGAATTTTTTGTAACCAGCCATAATGGGCTAGACCAAGGTGACTGTGAAGGTTCAATAATGCCTAAAGTTAACATTTCATCTATTTCCTTATTTAAATGCTGTTGCATTGCTGGTGACAATGGATATTGACGTATTTTGAATGGCTTAGCATTACCAGTATCGATACTATGTGAAATTAAATCAGTTAGGCCTAGTTTATTTTTCGACGCAATATTTTTAAACCAATTAACTACATTATTTAAAGATGCTTGTTCTGTACAAGATAAATCATTAATTGAGTGAATATTTTTAACTTCTGACTGAGTACCTTTGGCTAAACAACTGCAACTATACTGACACTTACTATCCTTTGACTGTGACGGTAATTTACAAAAATTGGTAGGTAACTTAGAAAAATTTGAAGGAACGGAATATGAAAAGTTAGCGTAGTCTACTCTTAATCCAAATGATTTCAAAAAGTCCATACCCAAAATTAAATCATGTTGTACCTGTGGAACTACTAAAACCTTGTGTCGTTTTGTACGGCTTTGTAAGGATAATGGGAGACAGCAATAACCTTTAATACCAGACCTACTACCATCTGGGTACACAACTATAACTGAGGGGTCTGAATGTACTTTAATGTTATTTTTCTTAAGTAATGGAAGAGAGGAGGATCCCAAGATAGAGAAATTTGAGCCACCATCTTTGAGTGCTACAAGAGTATCGTTAAAAATATTGATAGGTAGATAGCAACGGTTGTCATTGTCTTTTTGGATAAAAATGGCTTTAATACTTACATAAGTTTGCTTATAAAAATTCTTGACAACGTTAAGCCATTTTTCCCACTCACGTGAGTTTAGGCAGAAGTTGGATTAGGCTTTTGTGTTTTTTGTTTTGAGCCTTGTTGAATGTTTTGACCATTTCGACCATTTTGACCGTTTTGACCAGTAACAGCTGTCGACTGGCTGCCACTGGTGCTTGGCTAGTTTTTTGGCCTACACCTAGAACATTGCGGTATGGTGATACCTTGCCTACCACATCCAAAACAAAACCTAGTTTTCTGTGCCCTACAATCCCTATGGATATGACCTGACTTTTGACAGCTCCAACACACAACCGAAGATATAGCATTGACACTAACTCGATGAGACGACTCCTGAAGTGACAGACAACTCAAATCTGGCTCTAACAAACGTGAAGCTCTTGTGGAAGGTGCACAATAACGTTCTGACCATGAAAAAGATTCTTCCAGACGCTTGCAGAATGTGGTAAACTCATCGATACTTTTAATATCAACTAAGGCCAATTGAGTATGGTATTGAGGTAACAAATTTCTTTTGATTTGGTCTATGATCTCTTGTTCGGAAGGAGGATTTGTCAAACGTTTAAACAAAGCTTCTACAGAAGAAATAAAAATAGTAACTCGTTCTTTAGAACCTTGAGTTCGATTTCTGATTTCGTGTAAAAGATCCTGATCATAATGATATGGTAAAAAATCTTTGAGTTTCTTCCTCAATTCTGCCCAAGAGTGAACCCTATCTTTATTATTAAGATACCACGTCCATGCATGCCCCTGTAATAGGTCACAAGCCGAAGCGAACAAATCTTCTTCCGAAGCACCTCGAGCTTGACGCAAAAGCTTATCCTTCTCTAAAAATGCCACTAATGACTCTTTATCGGTACCAGAAAAATGTACATTCCACTTAGCTATATTTACAAAAGGTTTCGAGACAATACTGGAACGGTTTTCTCTTATCGGAGTAGAAACACGTTTCTACCTCAGGTCACGACCTGAGGTTTCAAATTCTATACTGGTAATTTTTTCTGCAAAGTCACCCTCTAAATCTAAAAGTTTGGTCTTTGCCTGACCCAATTTATTTTGATCCTCCTGACTTTCAGGATTCATTTTGGAAATTCTACCCGACAAATGACTCAAGCGAGATTCAATGCTTCGGCACGCTTGATCCCCCTTAATACCTGAAAATTCAGTAACCACCTTGGTAACATCCTTTATCATATCAGAAAATGAAATTGGATTGGCTACATTGGCAAAGCTATAATTTGATGCTTCCTGCTGTAAAACACCCCGTAGACGTTAGCGTTTAACATCTACCGTTCCAGTAGAGTCAACTCCTCTCTTTTAAAGGTTTTGGCTCCATTTCAAAAATTCCAGTAACCACAGTCAAAAAATATATCCGCAGATTGTAACGGAAATTTATGCTAATCTCCGTTACCACGATTTTTAATTTTGGCTCGTCCAATATACGGCGAGATATTTATTGAAGGCTAAATAAAAATCTCCGCACCACTATGCAACCATGTATACGCGAAAAGTGTTGTACTGTAATTTTGCTAATTTGGCTTAATTTATTGATATACAGGTACGTTATTGTTTATTATTTTAAAATAACATTAAATTAATCCTAACAGTTTCAACAATACTTATTTAGTGACCAAAAGGTATGTAACAGACCAACAGATTTTAAACCATACAGAATCGGTGAGGATGAAGAGCGCCTGGGTTGACAGAAGTATAACCTAACCTTTGTGTTTTGTACCGGAACCCATCAGTTCGCGGTTTATTTTTTTAAGTTTTTCACCATAACTTTTTGAGAGAACAATTCCATCATGTTCTAGCAACACGGAAGTCGTCACTGACGTCCGAAGGTTATAAATAAGGCTGACAGGGAATTTCAGGGTTTTTTCCTCTCTGTTCTTCAAGCGACTAGTTTCGGTAATCGGTGAGATTGTGCACTTTTGATATTGTTTTATTTTTCAAATCATCTTTGATCATCGTGCACAGTCTTCACCATTTATGAGCGGTTTAGTGTGAAAATTCTCTCTGGTGATCTAATTGACCGTGCTGTGCTAATATTTTTGGTATTATTTTCATGTAACCACCATCGAGGTTCGTTGGGTTGGTTTACGGCGTGCCTTGCCGTCTTGAGCGATTGGTGACAGAGGAACAAAGGTTTAACGAGCAGTTGGGGTCCCTGCTACGGCTACACAGGAATCTGGGGTGAGTATTTTTTCAAATATTTCTTAGAATTTTGGCTTTGCCACCTTTTACGAAAAAATATCTCATCTCCCAGATTTGCTGTTTCTTTGTGGACCCACAGCTGTCTTACCACCCTATTCGTACCTCTTTATATCACCTTTAGTTAATTTCTTTTTGATTATAAATTTGTTGTGAAAGATAGCACAACGTAAAAAGGCATAGTACACGGTTTTTGTTAATCTTGTATTTTATGTGTATTCTTTCACACTAAATCAGCTGTTACCCAAGTACTTTACGTCGGTTGCTAATTATTTAAATTTCTCCTTATATATTAATTATTTCAATTTTTTTCGGAACAGTGAGAAGCCGAAGGTTTTTTCTTGTAAAATTTAATTTAAGTGTCAGGGAAATCAACGTCATTGGACCTTCTTTAAAACTTATATACTTAAACTTAGTTATTGTTATATATTTTTGTTCTACGTCAAGAATATCCTTTTTTAAATCATTTATCGAGTCATTTATATTCACTTTATGAAAATTATTTGAGCTATCATTTACTGTGCACAGTTTTGTCGGAACTATTCGTAAATTTAACATTAATTTAACTTTAATATTTTCACTTTGTAAAAGCACAGAATTTAACTGCTACGTTTTGCGACGGACACTGTTTTGCTTTTACCTTTTCATGTAACATCGGAAAAGGGGAAGGACCACAGGACCACACAGAGGGTTGCGTTTCACAACCATAACACCTCACTGGCAACTTGAATCCGCACACTACTGAACCCCACTCAAGCAGCTCTCGACTGGCTTCTGACTAGAGCTAGTTCCGGAGGTTATTGCACGATCAAAGGAGTCTGGATGACGTCTGGCGGACAAGTGACTATTTACCACGTAACCAAGGTACCTCTACAAGTCTCGGTGGTCCAAAATTGTAAGCAAATTATCAGGATCAGTGTTCGAAGCTAACCAAGTTTTTTTTATATACCAAAATATTAGCCTTAATTAGTTATTTTCATTTTAATTCAAATATTCATTAGCACTTAACTTTCGAGTTTTTCAACTAAACATTTTTGTTGTAAACAGCCAAATAATTTTGTTTGGTAACCTGTAAATTTCAATCACAAAGTTGCTAATTAAACATTGTAATTTAATTACTGTCTGTTTTATTTGAATTCCTCTTTTAGGCTCAGTCTTTTAAGGCCCATTCTTTTCAACAAATTAAAATAAATAAAAAGTATACCCTTTGGGGTTATACAAATTTGGCGTAACCATTCGTGGGGCCCGATTTTGCTGAGTTTAAAAATTCTTGGAGTTCAAATAAAGACTTGGAAGTATATTCTTGACTTGGAATTTTGGACTATCACTTTGAAATTTTCTAGTTAATTTCTTTTAAATTTTTCCCTTGATTTCCTGCGGCACTCATTTGGGATTTGTGGTAAATTTTTTTGAATTCCTAATAACATTATGGAGCCTAATAACTTGAAAGAACCTGAGTTGACGTATGAACTTAAAGTTCGAGGTATAGATGCTACTGGCAATGTAGAAACTAAACGTAAACGTTTGAGGGGTGTTTTGCACCAAGAAGCTTCTAATAGAAGTTTTGCGAACATCGCCAATCCGATTCCTTTTGCTGATGATGTCAAACAGTTTTTAAATTCTTATTCTGATTTAGTGACTATCATTTCTAGTTTCTCTGGGAGCAAAGGCGATGCTTCTTATCATAGAATCGATTCTAGACTTAACCATCTCTCGAATACAATTTCACACATGAATGCCGAGACTGCAGAAAATGAAAGTTAGGTGACTGCATTAAAATTAAAATTGATTGATCTTGAGGGAGACTTTGTCTCAAAAACAGTCGAAACGTCGCCTGTGACATCTACCCCTACCGAACATGCTACTATGACCTTGCCATCTTCCTCTAAATCTATTTCTCCACATAAATGGAATTTATGTGTTGCTGGCACCAGTCAGGAATCTCTTCTTTATTTTTTGGAAAAAGTTGAGTTGTTATGAGAGGCTCGTGGAGTTTCAAAACCGGAATTATATTCTTCGGCTTGTGATCTTTTTAAAGGACAAGCTTGGACATGGTATGTTAATAATAAAAACAGAGTTAACACTTGGGACGAGTTGGTCAAAAAACTTAAGGAAGACTTTTTACCTTACCATTACGATTTAATGGAAGAAATCAAAAATAGATCACAAGGTTCTCACGAACGTGTAGCACTTTTTATTACTGTAATGGAAGGCCTCTTTAAAAGATTAACTAATCCACCAGACGAACTTACTATCGTAACCCAGATTAGGAGGAATCTGTTGCCTCATTTTATCTCTCATTTGGCCTTGCATGAAATTAAAACCATTTCCGAGCTTTCCACCTTATGTAAATGGATTGAGGAATCACTTTCTTGGTCTGAAAGATACCATATCCCTCCATCTCGTACCTCTGGTTTATTGGAACCAGATTTAAGCTGTATACCTTCATCCAGCCGTCAAAATTTTACCTCTCGGAACAACTCGCATAATGTAAATGTGATTACTAATATTCGCTGTTGGAATTGTGATCAAAATGGACATGTTTATTGGGAGTGCACGCAACCAAGAAATATTTTTTGTTACTCTTGTGGAGCTAAAAATACCACTAGGAATAAGTGTCAAAATTGTCGTTCAAAAAACGTGACACGCGCCAGTGGCGGTACCGTTCGAGCAGTCACTGGCCAAAATACTCAAAATTCCGGAAGTTTTCGAAGTTCACAAAATCCAGGTACTTCGTCAACAAGAACAAACAACAACAATCCCAACAATCAGTCCAAAAAGACCACAAACCAACAACGGAACTAAGGGATCTTGATTGGGAAAAATGGCGTGAGGTAGTTCGCAAGTTTCTAGAAGTCAAGCCAGTTAAATATAACATTAATTCCCTTTTTTCTAAAAAGAGTCAAGATAATCGTAACTACATCCCTATTTCAATTTATGGTCATAAGTTTCTTGCGTTGGTAGATGGTGGCTCCAATGCCACCATTTTAGGTTCTGGTAGTATTGAATTTTTGCGTAAAAATAATATTAAACTTTATACTGACGATGCCACAAGTGTCTCCCTTGCTGATGGTTTCCTATAGATTTTCGAGGTTATGTTTGTTTGCCTTTAAATTTGAACAATCAAACCAGACGTATACCTGTTTTAGTTATCCCTTCACTTATGCACGAATTTATTTTGGGTATGGATGCCCTAAAAGCTTTTAAATTTAATATTAATTATGGTGATTCGACTTATTCTTTACCTGAACCAAAACGTCCAAATATTTCAACAGTAAATACTATTCAACCTGTATCTGAATTATCTGGTGATCAGCAAAAATTACTTGAATCTGTTACCACACTTTTTAAAGGAATTTCTTCGAAAGACAAGCTAGGCTTAACCCATTTAATTTCTCATCATATTGACACCGGTGATGCTAAACCTTTTAGGCAAAGACAATATCCTTTGTCACATGCCATGCAAGAACATTCAAATAAAGAAGTAGATGAAATGCTTAAGTGAGGGATAATTGAGCTGTTGCAGTCACCATGGTCTAGCCCTTTATGGTTAGTTACGAAGAAATAAGGCGAATATCGTGTTTGTTTTGATGGTCGCAAGTTAAACGAACTCACTGTCAAAGATTCATATCCTTTACCATTAATCGACAACATTTTGAACAAAGTACGCGATGCCAAGTATTTAACATCTATTGACTTATGTAAGGCTTTTTATTAAATACCTTTAGAGCAATCCTCCCGTCCAAAAACAGCTTTTATAGTGCATGGAAGAGGTGTTTTCCAATTTAAAGTTATGCCATTTGGCCTTTCAAATTCTCCTCAAACTATGATGCGTTTTAATGAACCAGGTTATCGATCCGAGTCTTGAACCTTTTGCTTTTGTTTATTTAGATGACGTTATCGTCGCTACACCCGACTTTTCGACTCATATTAACGTTTTGACAAAAAATTTTCACTGTTTAAAAGATGCCAATTTAACTGTCAACATGGACAAGTGCGAATTTTGTCGCCCTTCACTTACTTTTTTAGGTTTTTTGGTCGATAAAGACGGCTAAAGAACAAGTCTAGAGAAAGTAGAGTCAGTGTTAAATTTTCCAACACCTAAGACAACCACACAAATTAAAAGATTTATAGGTCTAGTAAGCTACTATCGTAGATTCATTAAGAACTTTAGTACCATAAGCTACTATCGTAGATTCATTAAGAACTTTAGTACCATAGCTTCACCTATCACCGCTTTGCTTCATGGACGCAAAAAAGGTCAATCGATTAAATGGACAGAATCTGCAGAAAATGCCTTTAAAGAAGTTAAAAAATGCCTTACTACCAGTCCCGTTTTAGCTGCACCCCAATTTAACAAACCGTTTATAATTCAGACCGATGCTAGTGATAGTGGTCTTGGTGCTGTATTATACCAAAAATCAGATGGTATGGAACACCCTGTAGCATACGCGAGTCGTACCTTGAATAAATGTGAACGGAAATATACTGTAACGGAGAAAGAGTGTTTGGGAGTTTTATTCGGTTTGGAGAAGTTTCGCAGTTATATCGAGGGTACACATTTTACTGTAGAAACTGACCATGCTTCTTTAATTTGGCTTAAAAAATTATCTAATCCTGCTGGTAGATTAGCCAGATGGGCTGTCAAAATGTCCCAGTTTGATTTCACTATAGTCCATAGAAAAGGTTCGACCATGGTAGTTGCTGACGCTTTATCTCGTAGTACTTCTGAGTTAGCTGTTCTAAATGTCACTAGTTTCAAGCCTTGAAAATGGTATCAATCCTTAATTAAAAAAGTTCAAGACAATCCGGATATATATCCAACGCTTCAGCTTAAAGACAATATTTTGTATAAACATTTTTTTTTAAGACTCCTTTGGTTAGTAGCTGTTCTGAATGGAAAATTGTAGTTCCCACACCAAACCGTCAGGAAGTACTTCGTATGTACCATGACGATCCCACAAGTGGACATTTTGGCGTGTCAAAAACGTTAGCCAGAGTTTTGGAACTTTATTATTGGACTGGCATATGTAATGACATGTACAGATACGTCAGGAAATGTCCTGTTTGTGCGGCGAACAAAAGTCCAAACACAACTCGTGCTGGTTTGATGGGTTCATACAAAAACATTAATTTTCCTTTTCAAATGATATCTGCAGATCTTCTAGGTCCATACCCCAGGTCAAAAAATGGCAATCAATATTTATTTGTTATTGTAGATTGGTTTACCAAGTATGTTTTGATCCACCCTCTATCTAAAGCTACCACTAAAGCAATAACCAAGTTTGTTGAAAATCAAGTATTTCTTGTATATGGCGTTTCACAGATTTTCTGTTGTGACAATGGGACACAATTTACTAGTAACGATTTTAAGAAAATTATGGCAGATTACAAAGTTCAAAAAATTTATTATAACGCCCGATACCACCCTCAAGTGAATCACACTGAACGAGTGAACAGAGTAATAGTTACTGCCCTACGATCTTATATCCACGAAAATCACAAGACATGGGATGTAGATATTTTTAAAATTGCTCAAGCAATAAGGTTAGCTAGACATGACATAACTGAGTATTCCCCTTCCTTCTTAATGTTCGGACGTAATATTACAATTTCTGGAGATTATTATGGTAAAATAGCTGATAATGAAAATAACATTCCTGAGATAACCAATAAAAATCAGTTAATAAATGATTTGCAGCAATTTCCAAAAATATATGAGGATGTTAGAAATAAACTAAAGCAAGCTTACAATCGAAATGCTAAGTATTATAATTTAATTAAGCGTCCATTACAATTTCATGTTGGTGACTGGGGGTGGAAGAAAAATTTTACGTTGTCTAGCGCGCCAAATGATTATTCAGCTAAATTAGCTCCTAAATACGTTCCTTGTATTGTTGATAAAGTGATGTCGCCATTAGTTTACCAGCTTAAAGATAGAGATGGTAATTGTCTTGGTAAATTTCATATTAAAGATTTAAAGCCTAATTTGGCTGTTGATTATCATTCAGACCTGGATTCGGATGATCTTTCGAGTGAACATTCTGATGACGAGGCAAGTTAAATTTTGAAAAACAAATTTTTTGGAGTGGCATATCCTTGACGAACATCATTCTAGAATATGTTGCTATGGGTTTTTAGTGGTGGGAGCTTTATTTACTTGAACCAGTTTCAAGGTTACTTTACAAGATCCCTATAGAAATTGGCAAAAGAACTTATTATCTAATTTTCTATAGAGTGAGTAAGTAAGGTTGGCATAACATCAAGCCTAACCAAATCAATAGCTTTGACAAGCCTGTTTTTTTTAGCTATTCTGACATTTATTTCATATTATTACTGGTGTCTTTTGGAATTTTGAAATTATCTCTTTTACCTTTAGTATTTTTTTTTCTTTTATACCCTATTTTCAGGATATCCTCCTGCTAATTTATGTCTTGCGCTTTGCGTTTATTGTGATTTTTGCCGGTAGGGAAAACTTTACTACTTGTGCTTTTTGTATTTTGATTATTGGGACACTGGGACCTCACCAGTTGTTAGCCCGTTTATGTTTTCTGGGAAAACGTTTCCAGATTATTTTGGCGCATTATGACATTTTTTGGACTTCTAGGGAAAACTTTACTAGTTTACATATAATTATTTAGCTTGACATATATTTTGGAAATATCGTAATAATACTAATTGGTTAATTTATTCTATTTTTGATTTTCTTAAGATAGCAGACACACGAAAATTTCTGAGAAATAGACTTGTCATACGCTATTTGGTGTGACATATCTCTGGACTTTACACCCATTCAGAATATGTTACAAGGGTTAGACGGTGGGAACTATTATTTAATCGCTCTAGAATTTAGCAAAAGAACCTTATCTAATTTCTATCGAGCACAGTTAGAACAACATCATTTCTAACTTAAATTTAACTTGACAAGCAATTATCATGCTAAGTTTTGTTAAGGTTACAATTTATTGTTGTTATCTTTTTGATTTATAATTCAATTAATTAACTTTATTCTGTCATAATAAAATCAGTTTATTCCTGTGGAAGGTTTGATCTTATTCTTTTGGTGTACAGGTTATAATGCAATCCTTGCCTTACCTTATTTAATTTGATATTTTGCAGGATTTGTATTGGAATTGTATTTTTTGGTCCTTTATGTGACTATTTTTGGCAAGAATGTAGAATCATGGAAATACCATGTACCTTTAATGTTCTACTTTATTGTTTTTATTCGGATTGTGACCTCTACAGAATAATTTTGACTACCTAATAATTTTTTTGCATATTTGAAAATACCTTAACAATTCTTGCTCTCGTCAGATGTTCAGTTTTTTTATAAAATTTAATTTTTCAGTCAATTTAAAATTTTGGAAACCTCGGTAAATTTTTTAGTTATATTTTTATATATCAGTAAGGTTGATATTTTGAGGCTTAGTCAAGTTAGTCTCGTTTTTTTCTCCCTGGTAATATTGTTCGATTTTGTGCAAATCTCCTTTCCAGTCCACTTCATTTTTAGATTTTATGTTTTATTTCGAAGCTACTCCTAACGATTCCCTGGGTGATCCTTTTGGATCCTGAGAGTATTAGAACCGAGCACACAGGTCTGAGGGCGACTGGCCGTAGTCTCAGCAAGAAATTGTTTTGAATAGTGGGGTTATTACATTCCTTTTCCGTTCCAAAAATCCCTTCCCTGATTTGTACACTATTTTAGCAATAGACTCAGTTTAACTTTCATAGTGATTATTAATTACCTTCTGGAATCGAATCTTCTCGTTCTAGACCCACTCTTTACACAACTGTAGTATGTGGTTTACCTACTTATCTCGTATTGCTTTTGTTTTTTGTTCACACCTGTGAATCTCTTTTCTCTGAGTCTCTAATCATCAGTATAATTTTTTTGATACCTGTAATAGGTTACATTCTTTTGGGTGCACGTTGTCATAATTAATAACTTGAGATATACAGTATATATATTTTTAATTAATAATAATTTGGCTCGGATAGCACAAAATGAGTTCAAAAAATATATATCTCTTTTGTTGGTTCTTATTTCGGTTTAGATAGCGCCTTGAGTGTCCGAAGTAGGTACCTTAAGAATTTCGCGTAGGCTTATGGAGTGCAGTTATTTATTGACTGACCTACGGTTATTCACAGGTTATTCTGTATATTTCAAAATGTTTCTTAAATTTATCATTTTTTTGCAAATAAAATACTCGACTTAGAGTTTGTACTTTTCCTGATGGGTTAATTTTGACAATGTCTGAATCATGTGACTCAGAGTTGTAATTGTTTCAAGTTTTCGTTTTTTTTTTCTCTTTACTAATTTCGCAATAGTTATTTTGTTTCTGGTTGAACATTTCCTCTGTACAGGTGAGTTATCACTTAAATGTGTATGCTGAGTGTGCTATGGCCACGGGATTAATGGTTTTGGCTATTAGCTATTAATCTTTCTTCTTCTATCTATAGTCCTTGATGCGGGTCATGGATCAGGTGGCAGTAGTGTTATCAAATGTTAGTTTCCTCGGGTATTGGGGTAGGCTAAGATTGAGTAACGCTATAGGGACCCTTCGTTGCTCAATACTGGGGAGCTGCAAATGTGTGCGGTGCTGTTCGCAGGGTTCATGAGTCCATCATGCTTCAGGGAGTTACTTTCTTTCACTTTCCTCTCCCTTTTCTTATCTTGTAAGGTTAGAAACTTAGGTTAAGTTGGGATTTAAAATTTTTGGGAAATTAAACTTTTGTATTTAAACATTGGGATTTAACTTTAACAATTTGTTCACAATAAATTTCATTAAATAATTTCAAGTGCTTTTAAGTTATGAAGTTTCCTGTCAGGTTCTTACCCAGCGGCTTGTTCTTCAAACGATTTTGCCTTATAAAAATGTAATCGTTATTTTTCTTCCTGTTGAACTAGCTAATTTTTTGCTTTTGGGTGTACATGGTTTGCTTGAGGAAAAATACTCAAACGTGAGTTTTCGTATTTTTCCTTACCCTGTTTTGGTGGTGTGTAACGGAAATTTATGCTAATCTCCGTTACCACGATTTTTAATTTTGGCTTGTCTAATATACGGCGAAATATTTATTGAAGGCTAAATAAAAATCTCCGCACCACTATGCAACCATGTATACGCGAAAAGTGTTGTACTGTAATTTTGCAAATTTGGCTTAATTTATTGATATACAGGTACGTTATTGTTTATTATTTTAAAATAACATTAAATTAATCTTAACAGTTTCAACAATAATTATTTAGTGACCAAAAGGTATGTAACAGACCAACAGATTTTAAACCATACAGAATCGGTGAGGATGAAGAGCGCCTGGGTTGACAGAAGTATAACCTAACCTTTGTGTTTTGTACCGGAACCCATCAGTTCGCGGTTTATTTTTTTAAGTTTTTCACCATAACTTTTTGAGAGAACAATTCCATCATGTTCTAGCAACACGGAAGTCGTCACTGACGTCCGAAGGTTATAAATAAGGCTGACAGGGAATTTCGGGGTTTTTTCCTCTCTGTTCTTCAAGCGACTAGTTTCGGTAATCGGTGAGATTGTGCACTTTTGATATTGTTTTATTTTTCAAATCATCTTTGATCATCGTGCAGTCTTCACCATTTATGAGCGGTTTAGTGTGAAAATTCTCTGGTGATCTAATTGACCGTGCTGTGCTAATATTTTTGGTATTATTTTCATGTAACCACCATCGAGGTTCATTGGGTTGGTTTACGGCGTGCCTTGCCGTCTTGAGCGATTGGTGACGGAGGAACAAGGGTTTAACGGGCAGTTGGGGTCCCTGCTACGGCTACACAGGAGTCTGGGGTGAGTATTTTTTCAAATATTTCTTAGAATTTTGGCTTTGCCACCTTTTACGAAAAAATATCTCATCTCCCAGATTTGCTGTTTCTTTGTGGACCCACAGCTGTCTTACCACCCTATTCATACCTCTTTATATCACCTTTAGTTAATTTCTTTTTGATTATAAATTTGTTGTGAAAGATAGCACAATGTAAAAAGGCATAGTACACGGTTTTTGTTAATCTTGTATTTTATGCGTATTCTTTCACACTAAATCAGCTGTTAGCCAAGTACCTTTACTTGTCGGTTGCTAATTATTTAAATTTCTCCTTATATATTAATTATTTCAATTTTTTTTCGGAACAGAGAGAAGCCGAAGGTTTTTTCTTGTAAAATTTAATTTAAGTGTCAGGGAAATCAACGTCATTGGACGTTCTTTAAAACTTTAACAAGTTATTGTTATATATTTTTTTTCTACGTCAAGAATATCCTTTTTTAAATCATTTATCGAGTCATTTATATTCACATTATGAAAATTATTTGAGCTATCATTTACTGTGCACACTTTTGTCGGAACTATTCGTAAATTTAACATTAATTTAAATTTAATTTAACAAAAAATAGCTAGTTTACGGCTGTGTAGTTTTACTTAGTAGATAAAATAACGAGTTTTGGAGCCAGAAAGGTATATATTAACTTCTTTTTATAATACCAAGCTTTCGGTCTACTTAAATTTAACATTAATTTAAATTTAATTTAACAAAAAATAGCTAGTTTACGGCTGTGTAGTTTTACTTAGTAGATAAAATAACGAGTTTTGGAGCCAGAAAGGTATATATTAACTTCTTTTTATAATACCAAGCTTTCGGTCTACTTCGTGACCTTCATCAGGACTAGAATTTTTTTTTTAATTATTAGAAAATATTGAGAAAAGGTTGAAATGTTACTCACAATTATGTTGAAGTTTTACCAATATTAAATATTATAAATTTTCACACGGAATTATGTAAAAACCTTTTTCTGGCCCTTTTAAACCTAAAATCTATCTGGTTTTAATATTGGTAAAACTTCAACATAATTTCAACCTTTTCTCATTATTTTCTAATAATTTTAAAAAAAATTCTAGCCCTGATGAAGGTCACGAAGTAGACCGAAAGCTTGGTATTATAAAAAGAAGTTAATATATACCTTTCTGGCTGCAAAACTCGTTATCTTATCTACTAACTTTAATTTAACTTTAATATTTTCACTTTGTAAAAGCACAGAATTTAACTGCTGCGTTTTGCGATGGACACTGTTTTGCTTTTACCTTTTCATGTAACATCGGAAAAGGGGAAGGACCACAGGACCACACAGGGTTGCGTTTCACAACCATAACACCTCACTGGCAACTTGAATCCGCACACTACTGAACCCCACTCAAGCAGCTCACGACTGGCTTCCGACTAGAGCTAGTTCCGGAGGTTATTGCACGATCAAAGGAGTCTGGGTGACGTCTGGCGGACAAGTGACTATTTACCACGTAACCAAGGTACCCCTACAAGTCTCGGTGGTCCAAAATTGTAAGCAAATTATCAGGATCAGTGTTCGAAGCTAACAAAGTTTTTTTATATACCAAAATATTAGCCTTAATTAGTTATTTTCATTTTAATTCAAATATTCATTAGCACTTAACTTTCGAGTTTTTCAACTAAACATTTTTGTTGTAAACAGCCAAATAATTTTTTTTGGTAACCTGCAAATTTCAATCACAAAGTTGCTAATTAAACATTGTAATTTAATTACTGTCTGTTTTATTTGAATGCCTCCTTTTAGGCTCAGTCTTTTAAGGCCCATTCTTTTTAACAAATTAAAATAAATAAAAAGTATACCCTTTGGGGTCAAAAGTCCCAACCAACAAATTTAAAATCAAAGAAAAATCTTTGCAAATTTAAGCAGTTCCAAATTTAAGTTCAAACTCAGGAATAAAAAAATAAATTGTGCTAAGTGTCTCGCAATTAGTCTTCTACAACTTAATTTCAAAAACAGTACTTAATTCCACTTATTAAAATCGAGCAAAGGAAACAACAAAATTTAACTTTGAGCCTCGCGTTGGAAAGCGCCAATTGTATAACAACAACTTTGGCCCGGCTAATTGGTTATGACTCGTTATGATACTTGAAATAAAACACACATTTGAAAACAATTACAATGGTTGTTTATTTGCAACAAGTTTGCGAATTGTTTAATAAGAGATTTGAAATTGTAACATAAAAAAATGAAATGTTTTACAATAATACAGAATTACAAGTTATTTGAAAAGAACAACTGTAAGTTTTAGAATTAAAACTAATTCAAGGTGAATTGCTGCGAGACAACTAAGACAGTCAATAACTACTTAGCACTGCATGAAAAGTGGGAAAATCTAATGGAAACACAAATGTCTAATCTTCTGCACGTAAGATCTTAATCATGGAACACTTTGACTTTAGAAAGATCTTACATGTACGTCTGATTCGTCCAGGAGTAGCCCACAGCACTCCACTGGGTATTGATGAAGTTGTCAAACCAGGTTCCGATAACGTCCCGACCACTCTGCGACCAAGCATCGACAGTCCCACAGCCACTATACACGCGTGCGATGGAAGTAGCTCAGTATCTCAGGGTTTCTTGCCAAGTGTAGCTGTGGATGCTTGAGCTTGTGGTCAGCAGATGGCTAAGGCTCGGACGACTAGGCAGCTCAATGTACATTCCAGGTGCAGTTGTGCATGAAAGAATAATTCGGGCATTAGACTGTGCTCCGACCTTAAGTAAGTTCTGCTAATGTCTCACAGACTGTTTATTTACAAGAAAACTTATACTTAATTAATGACGTTACTTAAAATATGACAGTAATCAATAGTTAAATCAAAAAAAATTCTTTTAGTCCCTACTGTATATTCATGAATACACTTTCCCCCATTATATTAAATGAAAGTTAGAAAATACAAACTTGGCTTGACTAATTGCGAGCCAAAGATAAATAGTGAAATATTTGCCGTTTAAGTTAATAAAAAAATATTGCAAGTTTGCAAACGACAAAAAATTAAACTAAGTGAGGTCACAATACCTACAGAATGACTTAAATTTGCAAAAACTGTAACGACAATTATTAGCCAAAATCAGCTATGAAAATATGCTGCTCTCGGTGATCTTAATAAAAAATTTACGTTAAACTTGACCCAAATTATTTCAGAGCGATAAAGATATTACAAAAACAGGGGTCCTCCATCAGGTATAGACTTATTATGTGCGTCAACTCGTGAATTTTACCGCCAAAAATACTGAAACACAAACTGAAACTAACGTGAACTGCACAGGTCAGGACGAAGATAGCCACGTCTGTTTCCTGGGATATATGTGCTAGAGAAGCGTAGAGATTAACTCTACCCAAGAAATAGTCGGGCAATGGAGCGAGCCACAGGTGAGTTTTTCAATTTTGGAATTAACCAAAAAAATATCTAAAGAAAACCTTCTCAAAAAACTCACCTGCAAAGTATGCTCCGCTCCTGTCCTGTGCCTCGTTCCAAGAAAATGGAAATGCAAGATTCCCACGAACACGCGTCGCCTTGACCTACAAAATGGTCGGTTGGCTCCTCGACCTCGAAAACTCCAAAAAACTGAATGTCCGGCAACTCACATGGAATAAAAAAATATACCATTAATCGGGTTCAATAAATTAATCTACACAACAAACGCACATAAAATAATCGAAAAATAGCATCAGGCTGGTGATAAAGTTAGATAAAGAATCTTGGAAAACCACCTGATGTTATTTTGATACCTAATGGACACTTGCCCCTTGGAGATCGGAAAAATAGAGAGAGCTAGTGGCAGCCGACACTTCGTTTTTATAGTGTCTTACAGAATAATACGGTTAGGATCTTCGAATTAAAATTCTGCATACACGGATGGACGACAGATGTCCTTCGGACCCAGTTTATCGAATAAAATCATTCTTATACCATTTTTTTGCACACCTGAATACCTGCGTCGCCAGTTGAGATTCCAAGTTCCGATATTACAGTGGTTCGGCATAAATTTTGGGAAAAATATTTCCAAACACCAGTAGGACTGATTCCGAGTGTTGTGTAACTCGTCCGGCTTGTTTTCCGGGAGTATTTCGCCTGCTGTGTGTATCTGAAGTGCCAGAATTTGGCTTTTTGGTTCACGGACTTCTAGCCGCCTTTTTGCGGGATATATAATTTGCCGTAACCAGCCGTAAATATCTGATCTGATTATTTGATACATCTCATTCCATCCCGAGATTATATTTTGGGTAAGTTCAACTGTGAATATTTTATTCTTGGAGCTGTTTTTTTTATACAGTGTTTTCTTTATAGAGCACCTACTCCAACGGTTTTGGTGCCGGAATTTCACGAGGATTCAAGGACACTTGTTGATAAAAAAACCCTCATATCTCGAGGTAAGATTTATTTTTGTTTTTCAAGTCCCCATTTTGGTTTTAATTCCCAAATAATTTATAGGTTTAGCCTATGAGTGTAACTATAATAGGTTTTCTATTTTAGGGTTTTTTTTGTCCAGCCTATAAGTTCTTAAGTACGAAATACGAATTTTTCTTGTTTTGGATTTGAGTTTGGAGCGTGGCCTTGATGATTAACTAACAGCGAAGACCTGGTGAATGATATTATCATATAGAGCGTTATGCGCTGGTTCGAGTAGGTAAGCGAAATTTAGAGAGAGAGATGCGGATTTTGTGATTTGATAGCGATTGAGTAGGCACTTACCACCTTCGCCCCTGTGTGTTGTATTGTAATCCAGCGGCAAAGAGTGGTTGCACGAGCGATGCGGTGTCTGATACGAGTTTTCTGCCGATTTTCTTTGCGGAAAAGAGACTGTCGATGCGCGGCCGAGTACCGTCCCTTTCGTACTGCCGCGTGGGGACCACTGTTGGTCCGCGCATGTGGAGTCGTGCAGACTCAAATCGTCAAATTTAAGGAATTGACGCGCGCTTTCTTTATTATGGATTATCCAAAAATAAGCGCAGAAAAATAGAATTTAGAAATTGTAAAAAACCCAAATACTTAAATGTAAATAATATGAAAGAACAAAACAAAAGAAAATAATAGAAAATATTCTGAACATGCTCCCCCCCCCCCCCAAAATTATATTGTGAAATATATTTTGTTAATCCTGCCCTGGTAGAGGACAGATTTTCACTAAGGGCCGTTTAAACGTACCCTGTGAAGTCCGAACAGTAGCTACCCTTGGCACACCGTCCCTTCCGGGGTGCAACGCGGAAATGTGTGCTAAAGTCCATTTCAGTGGGGGTGTTAGGTCATTTTTTATAAGAACTAGTCTGCCCACAGCAACCGAAGGAAAAGTGGGTTCCAACCACTTCTGCCGTTGTTGCAAATGATGTAAATATTCGTCCCTGTACCTTCGCCAAAATTCTTGTTGAAAACGTTGGATTGGTTGATATCGATTTAATGAATTTAATTTCACTGTTGTGTAATCAAAGTCTGGAAGAGCTGTTAAAGGCGGCAAGTTTAAAAAATGTCCTGGTGTCAATACTGAAAGATCGTTCGGATCATTACTAAGCGGATAAAGTAGCCGAGAGTTTAGTAGTGACTCAATTTGACATAACAAGGTATAGAACTCCTCAAACGTAAGAATTTGCTCTCCTACTACGCGAAGCAGATGCATTTTTACTGACTTAACTCCTGCTTCAGCCAGTCCCGAAAAATGTGGTGCAGTAGGTGGGTTAAAATGCCATTCAATGCGACAACTTTCGACCGAATTTTGAATTAGAGCCTGGATTTGTTTATAACCTCCTTGGAAATTAGTTCCGCAGTCGCTGTACACCTTTTCGCATCGACCCCTACGTGCCAAAAACCGCCTAAAGCAAGCTAAAAAGGCTTCCGAGGTAAGATCAGAGGCTAGCTCTAAGTGAATGGCCTTAGTGCTAAAGCAAACAAATACACAAATGTATGATTTGAACGTTTTTGCACCTCTAACCCTTCCTAGGGTAGTAGTGAATGGGCCGGCGTAATCTACAGCAACATGTGAAAACGGTTTGATTTCCGATATGCGCGCGGCAGGCAGGTCGCCCATAGGAGGCTGATAGGTTTTCGGAGAGACACGCCAACATTTTACACAATTTGATACACATTTTTTGACAGCGCAGCGCATAGACAAACTCCAAAATTGAACAATTAAATATTGCAGTGTTTGAACACTGGTGTGTAGATAAGTTTGATGAAAATCGCGAATTATTAAATCAGTTAAGCGTGAGGTCCTTGGCAATAGCGCCGGAAATCTGGCTTCAAAGGAAAGCTAAGAATTTTTTAGTTGACCACCGACTCTTAATATTTCTTTTTCATCGATAAAAACGTTGAGTTTTCGTAAGGGTTTAGATGGTAATTTTTTCTTTACGATTAGGGACAAGTCTTGAGAAAAATGCGAAGTTTGGACGTGTTTAACCAATAACATTAAAGCCTTATTTCATTCGGAATTTGTAAGTTTTCCGTTGATTTTGGTTTTCGGCTTTCTTGTATTATGTACAAAGCGTAAGATGTGGGCAAGAATAGATTTTATATTTAAAAGCGACGAGTAATCCACGATCAAGGAATCGAGGAAGTTCTCAGCGGAAAAGGCTGTAAAGATTAGAGTTTTTTCTTCGAGGACTTCATATGGAAAAGATTCCGAAATATTATCGCTCGAATTATTTGGCCAGAATTTCTTATTAGAAGAAAGCCACGCGGGACCACAAAGCCAGGTTTTATTATCTAATAGCTCTGAGGCTAATAAGCCTCGTGATGCACAGTCAGCAGGATTGTTCTCCGAGCTGATGTGGTGCCAAAATTCAGGAGAGGTTCTTTCTTGTATATAGGAGATTCTATTCGCCACGAAAGTTTTATATTTAAAAGGTGGTGATTTAATCCAAGTCACGGCTATTGAAGAGTCCGTCCAAGCATAGACTTTAGAAAATGTTAACTTATTCTCGAAAGATTCAAGTACAAATTTCAATAATTTAGAAAGCAGGACCACGCCTAGTAGTTCTAAACGGGGGACTGAGACCTTTTTTAGCGGTGAAACTTTCGATTTAGCTATTACGAAAAACGTTTTATAGTTATTATTTTTTAAAAAACGAAAATACACAACCGCTGCGTATCCCCTTTTGGATGCGTCGGAAAACCCATGTACTTCACAAAGGTCGCAATCATCAAGCACAAAGCGGCGAGGTAAATTAAATTTTGATAAGCGCGGTAAGTCGATGATAAATTGTTGCCATTTGTCAGCAATTGATGACGGTGGGATTTCATCCCAATCCAAACCGAGACACCAGAGCCTTTGTATAAAATGTTTGGCGAAAAAAGTTAGTGGACATAGAAACCCTAGCGGATCGTATATCCGAGCAACGTTTGACAAAATAAGTCTCTTGGTGCAAACTGTGTCGATTTTAGGTTCCATTTTGTAAGAAAAGGTATCAGAGCCTGGACGCCACTGGAGGCCTAATATTTTTAAAAATGAATTGTCGTCCTGGGTAAATGAAAATGACTCAAAATAAACATTTTCTTCGGGTAAGCTTCTCAAGAAATTTGGAACGTTTGAAGTCCATTTTCTGAGTTCGAATCCCCCGAGCTTACATAACAGTGTTAGTTCGTCTCGTGCGCTTATTGCATTTTCAATAGAATCAGACCCTGAGACTATATCATCCACATATATATCGTTACTTAAGACTTTAGTTGCGTTTGGAAAATGTGAACCCTCATCTTTTATTAATTGTACAATCGTACGGTTTGCTAAAAAAGGTGAACAGGATAAACCGAAAGTTACGCGAAGTAAGCGATAGTCCTTTATGTCTTCTTCTTCCGAAAAGCGCCAAACTAGTCATTGGTAATCGGTATGCTTCTTGGCTACGCATATTTGGGTGAACATGCCTTTGATGTCGCTAGTGAATACTACAGGGTGGACCCGGAAATTGAGTAAGATGCAAGCGATGTCTTTTTGAAGTTTTGGCCCGGGCAGTAATTGATCATTTAGCGAACCAAAATTTGTTTTAGCCGATGCGTCATAAACAATGCGCAATGATTTGGAATCTGACTTTGTTACGCAATGGTGCGGGATGTAAAAGACATGGTCTATTTTTTTATTATCCATAATGGGTTCCAAATAATTATGGTCAATGTAATCTCGAATAATTTTGGAATATTCAAGATGAAGCTCTGGGTTTTTTGACAACTTTATTTCGAGGAAAAGAAAACGTTTTACAGCGAGGTCTTTAGTATTTTCGAAATCGAAGCAAGGTTCGGAACCTTTGAAGGGCAATTCCACCACGTAGCGTCCATCGGGAGTTCGGTTATGCGTTTCTTGAAATATTTTTTCTGCGAGATCTTCAGCGGGCGAGCCTTTATTTAATTGTGGAACTTCTTCAACTTCCCAAAATGTTTTTATTGTGCTGTCAATATTAGTTGCAGTTAGAGTGAAAAAGGAATGCGTATTTAGTCTATTAATGTTAGTACCTAATTTTCCCATTAATACCCAGCCGAATATAGTTTCAAGAGCTACGGGTTCGTTAAGACTACCAAAACGTTTATTACCTAATAAAATGTAAGGTACAATTTCAGCACCCAATAAAATGTCGATTTCGAAGGGTTGATAGAAATTTGAATCAGCAAGGTCTAAATCATTAATGTGCGACCAATTCTCAAAGGTTTTTACCATATAACTCGGTAATTCATTACACAATTCGTTAAAAATTACAGCGTCAAACCTGATTAAAGGGTTTGTTTTGTTTATTGCTTTGATTGTACAAGTAACCGCGCCCTCTGAGGTGGTATCTTGCATAGACGATAGGCCTTGAACCGTCACGCAATAATTATATTTTAGAAGCCCTAGGCGGTTCAAACATTTTCGTGAAATATAATTCATCTCGGACCCACAATCAATCAGAATACGTATCTTTTGATATTTCCCCAGTATATCTAAGGCTTCAGCGATTGCAGTTGACAATAAGGTTCTTGTCCTTGTAGTTATTTTACCACAAAAACTAGAAGGATTATTTATATTATTCCCCGGTGTTTGGGGACCATTTGGAGATAAAGCTTTGGACTGTACATTTGCGGAAGGGAGCGCTTGCAATGACGCTACGTTATTCGATGGTGATGCAAAGTTAAGCGGTTCTGCACGCGTGTTTCTGTCATTTCGTGGAATGTGCAATAAGGAATGATGGTTTGCGTTGCAAAATTTGCAAGTTGAATTAGATTTGCAATTTATTGTGTCGTTATAGGGGCTTAAACAATTTGAATATAATTGTTTCTGGCGAACGAAAGCGTTTCTCTCTTGAGACGTTTTTTTGAAATACAGGGCAAGCGTAAAGTTTATGAGGCGAGTTACATAAAACACACAGTAATGAATTTTTGTTTTGAACAAAGTCATATAAGGATTTATATGAGGGCATCCCGTCGGTAGTTGGATGTTCCAATTGAAAATTAGTAAGCGTGTTTTCATCTGTTTAGAAAACAAATAAAACAACAAAAAAATCCCAATTACCAGTGTCAAATTCCATGTTTTTTAAACCGGCTATATTCTCGCTATAAGTTGTTAACAATTGGTTCAGGGGTGTTTTTTGAAGGTGTGATAACGCCGCTCCCTCGAGATGCGTAAGTAAAAGATTGAATTTTTCGATTGGGTCAAGATCGGCGTTATTATGTACAAGCGTATTATAAAGATCGTAGAAGGCTCTAAATTCTATTATATTTTCACCTGAAAATCTAGGCAACTCGATACGTGGTAATTTCAAGCTTTTTTTTATTTTTTGTATTGACACCAGATTCCAAAATTGACCAACCTGACAGCTCTGCCTTAGATTCCTTTTCGCAAATAGACGACAAGGCAGATCGGACAAAAGATAAGTCAAATTCGAATTCTTTCCTAATCTTCTCCTCGGGCCCTATGTCTTCATCTTGCAAGGCGATTATTGCAATTATATTTTCGTGTTGCTTGCGAAATTCAGTAGCGACTTGATTAATTGACGAAGTCATAGCTTTAAATTGTGCGTGAAAATCTTGATCTTTTTCGGCCGTTTGTGCGAACTCTTTCATTTCTGTATCTTGATTAATAGAAATTTGGCGAAGGGCCTTATATTGTTTAAGTTTAGACATAGCAAAGAATAAATAAAGTCAACAAACTTGAAAAGGACAAAGTTCCTTTTAAATTGACCGAAAAAATGTAAACAAAGTGAGCGACCTGGGTCTTGGACAGCTGTTCCTATAAAAAAGACGAATGCGTGTTCAAAATCGCGCAAAAAAGGGTTTCACGGAGGTGAAGTGCCTGGCAGAGACGGTGACCTTGAGCGAAATGGAGCGTTTTTAAAAATGAGCAAATTTAAAATATCAATATAATAATTTCGTTATGTATTTTAATTTTGAGCTTACTTTTGGATCCGGTGAGAAGTGGCCAATTATATGAATGATATTATCATATAGAGCGTTATGCACTGGTTCGAGTAGGTAAGCGAAATTTAGAGAGAGAGATGCGGATTTTGTGATTTGATAGCGATTGAGTAGGCACTTACCACTTGTATTGTAGTCCAGTGGCAAAGAGTGGTTGCACGAGCGATGCGGTGTCTAATACGAGTTTTCTGCCGATTTTCTTTGCGGAAAGGAGACTGTCGATACGCGGCCGAGTACCGTCCCTTTCGTACTGCCGCGTGGGGACCACTGTTGGTCCGCGCATGTGGAGTCGTGCAGACTCAAATCGTCAAATTTAAGGAATTGACGCGCGCTTCCGTTATTATGGATTATCCAAAAATAAGCCCAGAAAAATATAATTTAGAAATTCTAAAAAAACCCAAATACTTAAATGTAAATAATATGAAAGAACAAAACAAAAGAAAATAATAGAAAATATTCTGAACACCTGGCGATTTTCTTCTTGGAGAGCACATTGTCCTTGACTGTTCTAAGAGGGGTTTGGAGAACCTTCGCCCAGAAACATCGCAGTTTTGAAGACTCAACTGCAGCTAAGTTTTGCATGTTTACTTTTTTTACATTTATCGTGCCTGGACTAGTAAAACTAATTTGATTTACGTGTACAAACGAAAGCGTAGGCTGCTACTGCTTACCTTCCTTTTATTATAGCGTACGTTGTGTAATTTCTGCGTACGTCTTGATTATTATTGCGTATATTATGTCGTGTCAACTCTTGCGGGGTTGTGATTAGTTATTGCAACGTCCTGACTATTATTATTGTTTTTTTTTGTGAACTGAATGTGTACACGCTCGGGGGTTTATGATACTATAGGCTTGTTTTACTATACAGCACGTACCATTTTAATTATTAATATAGCTGGTGAATCTGAAAGGCATAGCTTTAAAGTTACGACTAGAAATAATTGTTTATAGCTGAGAATATTTAGTGCCATTTGAGTAAATCTTATTGATATTTTTGAATTCAGTTTTTATTTACCTACGAAGGATTTTCCTAGTTTGGACTTAAAAGAAATTGTGTAAGGTGTAGAGCGCACAAACTAGGTGGCGCCTATTATTAAAAAAATCTTTTAATTCCCACGCTCGTCTCCACTGTTAGCTGGCGGCCGCTCGATACTCACCAACCAAGAATTGAGGTAGGTAATTTGACTTTATCTCGGATTTATTTTTCTTACCATCGCGTTACGCTTTGAAGGTAACACTGTCACGAACCACATTTCCGGAAAGTTCATCTAACAACTCGGATATCGTTGCTTTTGATGTCAATGATAAAAACGTGAAACAAGAAATGGACGTACTTGTCGACGACCTTGATGATTATTATTTAAAATTGCGAGAAAATAGCCGTGAAATTCCTGAAAAATATGCTGCTTGGCTGGGTTCGTGTATAAAAATATTCCTAATAAACTTTTGTATGAATCAAATGTCCCACCAAATTGTTAGTTCCAAAAAAATCAAATATGCAAAATAATAATGAAACAACACGTTCCTGCTACTGCCGGCCATTTTGGGTTTTATAAAACTTTGTGTAGTATACGTGAAAATTATTACTGGTGAACCATGAGGGCAGACATTCACAAGTATACAAAAAATTGCAAAGTTTGTGGAGCCCAGAAAATGTCGAATAATGCGCGCATTGGATTAATGGGTAATGCAAAAACATGTAATTTTCCTTTCCAAATATTAGCGGTAGACTTAATGGGCCCTTTTCCAAGGAGTAGTCTGGAAATACATTCTTACTGGTTGCAGCTGATTGGTTTTCCAAATATACTTTTTTGCACCCCTTAAAAAATCAGACGCAAAACATATCTGCACTTATTTGGAATGTGAAATTTTTTTGAAGTTTGGAGTACTGCAGATTGTCATCTGTGACAACGGCACACAATTCGCCGGTAAAACTTTTAAGAGCTTAGCAAACAAATAGGAGGTCCAAAAAATCTGGTTCAACGCACAATATCACCCTCAGGCAAATTACATCGAACGTACCAATAAAACCATCGGTACTGACATAAAAAGTTATATCAAAGACAAGCATACCGAGTGGGACAAAAACTTAGCCGAAATACAATATTCTATAAATTCATCGGTACATGAAGTTACTTCTTTTTCACCCTTGTTTTTAGTTTTTGGTCGAACTATTCCAATTACCGGAAAATATTATAGTAGTGTAGAAAAAACTGATGGGCTTGAACTGTTGGCTAGACCTATGACAGAATTTGCAGATAGTTTGAAGGGATTACAGGAAGTTTTTGAGAAGGTTAAGGTCAACCTACATAACGCATATGAACATAACACACAAAACATTTAATTTTAGAAGACGCGAAGTTAAATTCCAGGTAGGCGAAAAAGTCTGGAAACGCAATAGAGTTTTGTCAGACGCGGCAAAGAAGTTCTCAGCGAAATTAGCTCCTAAGTTTGTGCTACGCAAAATTATAGCAAGAATTTCGCGTTTAGTGTATCATTTACATAATCTACGGCACTGATGCTGGTACAAGATTTGAAGCCTTATTTCGGTTCCAATTCAGACATATCGTTTGGATAAGGTAGAATTGAATTTCGAAATTTTTTTAGTAGTAGTTATTAGTGGTATATTTATAGAGTTATTTAGGATGTATTTTTTTGTCAGGCTTTCAATGGTTAAGTTACAACTTTTAGTTAACAGTGTAGCTTTATAGACCTCACCGATTGAGAAACTTTCTGAATTTGGCTTAGACACGACTAGACTTCCCATAAGAGATTCCAAATGAAGATTGGCGTTTGTTACGCGATAGATATCGAGAAAAAGCATGTTACTAAAAGGTTAGCTTCTATATTTTGTATCCAAGTCCAACGCTACTCTTGCATACTCCTTTCTTTTATTGATGTCTAATGTGGCCACAGACTTGGCAAAAAAATATTAAAACGGCAATATCAGGTTTTTTTTTCGTATCTCGACTCGAGAAAGATGTCCAAGAAAAAAGTTAGTGGAGATGGTTCCAAGGCACCCCCGCAACACCACCATAGTCGCGAAATGATTGTCACCGGCCTAGGACTTGGAAAAAAATTATTAAAACGGCGATATCAGTTTAAAAAAAAATCGCATCTCGGCTCGGGAAAGATGTCCAAGAAAAAGAGTTGTTGGAGATGGTTCCAAGGCACCACCCTAGGACTTGGCAAAAAAAATTATTAAGACGGTGATATCAATTTAAACAAAAAACGCATCTCGGCTCGGGAAAGATGTCCAAGGAAAAAAGTTGATGGAAATGGTCCAAGGCACCCCGCAACACGTCAATAGCCGCGAAATGATTGTCACCGCCCTAGGACTTGGCAAAAAAATTATGAAAACGACGATATCATTTTTTTTTAAATCTTATCTCGACCCCGCAACACCCCCATAGCCGCGAATGATTGTCACCGCCCTAGGACTTGGCAAAAAAAATGAAAACATCAATGTCAGGTTTTTAAAATAATCTTATCTCAGCTCGAGAAAGATGTTCAAGAAAAAAAGTTAGTGGAGATGGTTCCAAGGCACCCCCGCAACACCCCCATAGCCGTGAAATAATTGTTACCGCCCTAGGTCTTGGCAAAAAAAAATGAAAATGGCAATATAATTAAAAAAAAAAAACGTATCTCGACTCGGGAAAGATGTCCAAGAAAAAGTTAGTGGAGATGGTTCCAAGGCATTTCGGCAACACCCCAATAGCCGCGAAATGATTGTCACCGCCCTAGGACTCGGCAAAAAAAATTAAAACAGTGATATCAGTTTTTTAAAAAAAATCGTATCTCGACTCGGGAAAGATGTCTAAGAAAAAAGTTAGTGAAGCTGGTTCCAAGGCACCCCCGCAACACGTCAATAGCTGCGAAATGATTTTCACCGCCCATGGACTTGGCAAAAATATTATGAAAACGGCGATATAAATTTTTTTAAAAAAATCTTATCTCGACTCGGGAAAGGTGTAAAGAAAAAAAATTGATGGAGATGGTTAAAAAAATCGCATCTCGGCTCGGGAATGATGTCCGAGGAAAAAAGTTGGTGGGGATGGTTCCAAGGCACCCCCGCAACACCCCCATAGTCACGAAATCATTGTCACCACCCTAGGAGTTGGCAAAAGAAATTATGAAGACGGCGATATCAGTTTTTTAAAAAAATCGCATCTCAGCTCGGGAAAGATGTCCAAGGAAATAAGTTGGTGGGGATGGTTCCAAGGCACCCCCGCAACACCACCATAGTCGCGAAATGATTGTCACCTCCCTAGGACTTGGCAGAAAAATTATGAAAACGGCAATATCAATTTTCTTTTAAAAATCGTATCACGACTCGGTAAAGATGTCCAAGAAAAAAGTTGCTGGAGATGGTTCCAAGGCACGCCCATAGCCGCGAAATGATTTTCCCCGTCCTAGGACTTGGCAAAATTAAAACGGCGATATCAATTTTTTTTAAAAAGACGCATCTCGGCTCGGGAAAGATGTCCAAGGAAAAAAGTTGATGAAGATGGTTCCAAGGCACCCCCGCAACACGTCAATAGCCGCGAAATGATTGCCACCGCCCTAGGACTTGGCAAAAAAATATATGAAAACGGCGATGTCAGTTTTTTAAAAAAATCGTATCTCTGCTCGGGAAAGATGTCCAAGAAAAAGTTAGAGGAGATGGTTACAAGGCATCTTGGCAACACCCCAATAGCCGCGAAATGATTGTCCCTGCCCTAGGACTTGTCAAACAAAAATTATTCCCTATTCAAAAGGGCTGGGCTGGGTGGTGTCTTTTCGGCTCTCCTTCAGAGAGATGGGGACACTTACTCAGTCATTAGTGTTTTGTGCATCTAGTCTCGCCAGCTTCTTGATGAAGACAATGGAAAGACTGGTGGACAGACACCTTAGGGAGCAGCTCTCTCTCAGAGCACCTCTGAGCACGCCTACCAGATTCGGCCCTGCATAAGCTTGTCACAAGGCTGGAGGACTTACGTTGGTGAGGGTCTTTTTGGGCATAGTGGAGGCTTTCAACAACATGGCTGTGGACTCGATTTGCAGTGTGTGGAACCGATCCATGCTCACTGGCAGCCTGATAAGGTTGAGATGGTCTTATTTACCAGAAAGAGCAAGGTGTACCTCTGTCCTTTTCTAATATTACAAGGGTTCAGCTAGAGAACAAAAAGGTCAAGTATCTGTGTGCCTGGTTGGGTTCCAGATTGACCTTTGAGGAACATATCCTCTTGAGGGCCAAGAAGGCGTGCAATGTGCTTTTGGAGTGCCGCAGGGTTGTTGGCACCTCGTGGGGACTGAATCCTAGGATCATGCTTTGGATTTACAAGGCAATGATGGTACCCATGATCAGTCATGGAGCCATCGTCTGGTAGTCCAACACTCACAGGACCAGACCAAGGGCATCACTTGACAAGTGTCAATGAGTGTCTCCCGATGCCAGCCCTAGAGGTTTTAATAATAATAATAATAATAAATGACTTTATTTTTATAATCCTCGGCGAATTTCAGTAGAAACTGCTTTTAACCGAGTACCAAATACACATTACAAATTTACTAATAACTACAATACATACAATGTACAATAACTGCAATACAAACAATATAATAATATCCAATGACAACGAGCTATAGTTTCTAATTATAATTCATACAAGAAAAAGAATAAAAAAAAATCAACTCATACTAACAATACAATAATAAGAAAAGCCAAAAACAACAAAACAGTCAAAAAATCGAAAACAATAAAAAATAAATAAAAAAAGGACAATAATAAAAAAAGGACAACTGGATGGACGTCTCAAGTAGAAAGAGAAAGGAGCCGATCTTTAAAGCCCACCTTAAACAACCCAAGTGACTTGCTCTTCAAGTTATCAGGTATGTTATTATAAAGAGCCACTGCAGAGTACGAAAATGACCTCTTAAAAAGAGTGGTTACATGCTTGGGCACATGGAGCTGACCTACGTTTCTAGTGTCTCTATAGTGTATCTCAGATCGATAACCCAACTTAGATCTCAAGTAAGCAGGAATGTTATATTTTAAAATTTTGTATACTGTTGTTGCAAGATGCAACTGCCTGCGCTGATGCATATTAAGCCATTTTAGCTCCACGAGCTTAGGTGATACATGATCTCTGATATTTAAGCCATATATAAAGCGAATGCAAGAATTCTGAATTTTTTGAACCCTGTTAGATGACTGCACATCCAAACAAGGTCCATATACAAAGTCAGCATAGTTAGTATGACTAAGCACAAGAACCTCACAGAGACTCTGCCTCAGCCGCATGCCCATGATACCTCTATTCCGGTATAAACTTCTCAATGCACTATAACATTTGTGGACAACTGCATTAATATGACTCCTAAATCTTAAATTCCTATCAATCCTCAATCCTAGACTCTTAACACTCTCAGATGGTTTGATGCAAACGCCATTCAACTTAACCTGTTTATGACGGGTTTCAATGTTTCCGAAACAGATAACCTGCGTCTTCCCAGGGTTCAACTTAAGTCCATGTTGCTGAGAGTAATCATATATATTCCTAAGAGATTGGTTAATGTTAATATATACACTATCTAGTTCTTCACTTGAATAGCTTGCATAAAGCTGTGTGTCATCAGCAAACTGATGCACAAAGCAATCAACAGCATTCTTCTTTAAATCCATAGTATATAACAGAAATAGCAACGGTCCCAAAATTGAACCCTGGGGAACACCCCTTGACATCAACATAGAACTAGAAGTCATTTCATCGACCAAAACAAATTGGCACCTATTAGATAAATAACTCCCAATAAGCTGTATTGCTCCCTCTGAAAATCCATAATAATGTAACTTTGCCAGCAACAAGTCATGTCCCAAGGTGTCAAAAGCCTTACTATAATCCAGTAAGGCCAATGTCACACCCCTTCCCCTATCCAGTTCGCCCATAATGTCATCCAACACCTTAGCCAAAGCCGTACATGTGCCATAACCGCGCCGAAACCCAGATTGGCTATCGGAAAACAGATTATTACTTAAGATGTATTCAAGGAATTGCTTATAAATTATTTTTTCCAATATTTTTGATAAAACTGGTAATTTGCTTATTGGCCTCAAGTCACTAAAGTCTTTAGGACTAGGAACTTTTGATAATGGCACGACTGCCGCATTTCGCCAGTTAATAGGAAAATATCCTTCAATTAGGCAACGGTTATAAATATGAGCCAGGTATGGAGCAATATACGGACAGCACAACCGAATCATATGCAGCGATATACCATCAGATCCGGCAGCCCCAGATTTGATACAATCAACAGCCAGCAGCACCTCCTGCACCTGAATGGTTTTGAACCTGAAGGGCTCCCCGACACCTTCCGATACACTATTGTTATAAAAACTGACAGTATCAGGATCAACACTACAGCCAAGAGCTTGAATAGAGTTGACAAAATAGGAATTTATTTTTTCAGCATCCTTGAGATTATCCGGAACAGAAACATCATTTTTGCGACTATGGACATTTAAATCTCTAAGCGCTTTCCAAGTTTCACGACTATTACCATTCATTTGAGCATCCTCTAAATATTTCTTTTTGGAATCTCAACTTTAAGATTAACGAATATCAACTGATGGTCAGTAATGTCATGTAAATCTATGTGAATTGGCTCACCATCAATCTGGTTCATATCACTTACTGCCAAAATATCAATGAGAGTACTACTTAACTGCACTATTCTAGTTGGAAATTTTATAACTTGCTCAAACTTAAAAGCACTTAACAAGTCTACAATCTTATTCTTCACATGATTGTTATTTAACATATCTACATTTATATCGCCCAAAACCACCACCTCATCACACCTAGGCACTGCAAACGATATGGCTGTTTCAAGGTTACCCAATGCTTGCAAAATATTGCCCTTAGGGGGTCTGTATATAGTTCCAATTTCTATTTTTATATGGGCCAGCTGAAGCAGAACCCACTGCTGCTCCAGATCAGTCCCACTGTAAGAACATCCATCAATAAGAGAACAATGTAATGAAGATCTAACATAAATTCCAACTCCACCACCATGCTGCCCGGAGGCGCGGTCCAATCTGAAAAAACTATAGTTTGCAATTTGCAATGATTTGTTATCGGTTTTATCATTAAGCCACGTCTCCGATATGCCCAAGACATCTAAATTATAAAAATCCAGTAGCTCCTGAACATGATGTAAACTGGGATTAAGAGACTGGATATTCACATGACCAATTTTTAATTTCTTTGAATCACTCATCGTAAGTCTATAATATAATACAAAGACACAACATACATACAATATTTAGAATTACCGTAAACTTAATTAGTTTTTCTCAATAAGCTCCTGAATACATTCTAAAGTTTGAATTTTGATTACATTTTCGCCCTCATCCCTTCTGGCAAACACCCTCCCATTTTTACACCAAACATACTTGTAATTGTAACTTTTAAGTTCCTTAGCCTTTTGAAACAGTTCTCTAATGCTCTTTGGTAAATCTTCATTTATATAAATTGGTTTCCTCTCGCCCTGTATGCCGCACTCGGCTGTATCGATCTTTTTCTTGCTTTTACGGAGTTCTAAGATTTTATTCCTTAATTGGGGATTCTTAAATTTCACAAGAATCGGCTTATTCCTAGATTGGCTACGTAATGGCAAAATACTAAAATCATCGTTAGATGCCTCCAAATTGAGCTTCTGAAAAACTTTCCGAACATTTTCTTCTGTGGCATTATCATCATTGAGGCCGACCACGATGACGTTATGGCTCTTCTCTTGAAGTACTTCTTTATCAAATCTAAGCTGCACTGAAGAAACTTGACTTTCAAGACTTTGTATTCTAATTTCCATTGACTGTTGTTCTTTTCTTAATTTACTATTTTCTTGGCAGACTAATTTGATCGTCTTCTGAAGATCGTCAAGTATGTCACTTGTGAACCTGACTGACCGCTCCAGCTCATCAAATTTCGATGTCATCACTTCCAATAAGTCCTTGTTGGATGGGTTAATCTTAGATTGAACTTGATGCAATGTATTACTTGATCTTGACGTGGAGATATCCCCGTGCTTAGGTTTAGATTGCTTATCAATTATTAAGGATGCACCTGCATTTCCTTCTGACTCAGAAGGAATATCACTTGATATTGACTCATTATCAGATCCTTCATCGCAACTGCAGCAAACCCAAATTTTATTGTATTTTTTACTACTAAATAGCTCATATTCATGACTAGACAGCTTCGTGCATGATCTATGGAACCATCCCGCACATCCGCCATGACACTGCAGGCATGCCTGGGTTTTTGTTATATTGCCACTACATCCCTTGCATTTCGTTGTATGCTTCTTATTATTTTTCCCAGCCATTACTATAGTCTGACCTGTCTGGCAACAGTGCAAGTGTTAAAATCAAGGACAAGGTCTTAATCACAATGGTTTTTGCTGTACTGTTCTGCTTACAGTTTTTATATATTTAATTTTTATTCACACACGGTGATTGATAGGCACCATAAATACCTCATTAAAAAAATGTGGCTTCTCTCCATAAACAGCACTGCTCATACACTTTAGCAGTTATACTATGATATTACAAAGCTTTAATTATGCAAACATAGCTTGAAATTTAACATTTTTAGGGGCACAATATTAAAAGCCTCATTAACACTGTTGGCCACGTTGCCACACCATATAGCAGTTGGTTTTGGTTCATGTTCTTTGACCTGAGCGTTTTTCCATCCCAACTCAAGATGGCTGTCATCATACCTTTGCATAAAGGAGGGGATCAGGATAACCCCTCTAACTTTCGTCCAATTGCTTTGCTTCCTACTTTACCCGAAATAATTGAAAGGCTTGTAAAGGAAAGGCTATTGAGCTTTATCAATCGTCATAGTATCCTCTCTCAGGTCAGTTTGGTTTTCGTGAGGGTATGGGCACTGGAGATGCCATGTTCCAGTTTCTGCACGAATTATACATAGCCTTGAATGAGGGTAACTTTGCTGTGGCAGCTCTGTGACTTTTCTAAGGCATTCGACTGTGTCCAATATGATGTGCTCCTAAGAAAGCTCGCCTGCTACGGTATTAGAGGAATTGCTCTTGACTGGATTGCTTCTTATTTGTCTGGTAGAACACAGGTGGTAAAAGTTGGTGGTGATGTGTCAGATCTGGTGAACGTGTCGCATGGGGTGCCACAGGGATTGGTTTTGGGCCCCCTTTTGTTCTTATCGTATTTAAACGACTTAGTGGGACTAAATATCTGTGGCCGTTTTACCCTCTTTGCAGACGACACCACAGTTCTGTGGATGGGGGGGTGATACAACTGCATTAGAACAGACTGTTCAAAGAGAGCTTAAGGTAATAAACACATGGTGTGATGCCAATTATCAGTGTCTGAACTTAAAAAACAACTAATTTACTTTCCTTTAAATTTCATGCTGGCACCTTATCCCTTAATGGAATGCATTACGTAACAATGCTACAAGTAAATTTCTGGGTTTGTATATTGACATTAACCTGAAATTTCATGAACACATTGATGCTCTTGGTGCTAGGGTTGCCTCCGGTTGTTATGCAATCAGAGTAATATCCGGGGAGCTCGGTCCAGTTGTGGCAAGGCAGAGCTACTTTGCGCTGGTTGAGACTCATCTCAGATATGGATTACCATTCTGGGGTTTTTGCTCCCAGTATCTATTCAACTTCTTATTTAGACTACAAAAGAGGGCTGTGAGATGCATTTGTAGGGCCATAGTACGTAGCCACTGTAGACCCTTTTTTATCAGAGAAAAATTTTTAACTCTTACTGGACTATTTATCCTGGAAACAGTGTCACTTGTTTATAACAAGTTTAGTAATAGACCTTGTAACCATGCTCATGACACTCGCAATATTGATAATATATGTCTGCCAATACCTAAAAGTTCTCTAACAAAAAACTCCATAATATATGAAAGCATCAAAATGTATAATCACCTGCCGTCAGAACTAAGAAATTGTTTCCTCCAGAAACATTTTAGAAATTCAGTTAAGGAATTCCTAATAGGCAAACCATACTACAGTCTGCAAAATTTTTATAACGAAACATTTTAATGTTTACCCTGTGTTTACCTTGTGATATTTTTGTATTATTTATATTCTATAGCTTTGTCAATGAGACTCATTATATTCTTCGGACAATAGAGCATGTTTTATTATTATTATTATTTTTATCACGGGAGCCCTCAGGACTACCCCTCCCAGGCTCTAGAGGCTCTGGTGGGGCTTCCTTCATTGGGGGCGGTGGTGGAATATAAGGCGGCCAAGGCAGACCTCCAATTAGAAGGTCTGGGCAACTGAGGGCTCACCTTAGGGCAACTGAGGGCTCACCTTAGGGGCACCAGAGGCTGTGGGCGAAGCTGTAGAGGACAATGCCTCTCCTGGAGATGAGAAGGGATGTCCAGGTGCCTTTTAACGACGTTGATGATTGACATCACTACTTCTTTTCAGAAAGGGAGCAGTGGGGTGAGGGGTCAAGTACTACCCGTCAGGGAGTCGCCTAGTACACGGACGGATATAAAATGGGGAAGGGAACTGTGGCCGGCGCCTTTTGTAAGGAACTGGCCAAAAGGCTGACCGCCTCCTTCGGGGAGCACACCACAGTGTTCCAGGTGGAGGTGTTGACCATAATGATGGGGGCGGAAGAGTCTCTCAGGCTCTGAGTTAAGGGTTGTGGGATGATTTTCTACTGTGGTAGCAGGGCAGCACTGCAGATGCTGCAGGCAAATCGCACCACATCCCCTCTTGTGGAGGAGTGTAGGGCGAGTTTGCTCAGGTTGGTAGCTTAAGGGAACAGGGTGGCTCTGTCTTGGGTGCCCGGGCGTTTGGGGATTGCTGGAAAGGGATCCATGACCAGGCCAATGGGACTGGAGCCCCTTTTGGAGATCGCGCCACGGGTTACAATTGAGCACTGTATGAATGGCTGTGTGAGATATTCAATGAGGAATGGCGCTCGGCTCTGAGGATGAGGCAGTCCAGGCTTATTATGCATGGACCTTCTGCGTCTATCTAGGTGAGAGTTAAGGGGAATGGTAAGGGTCCTCACCGGACACTGCTGTCTGGCTCGCCACCTCCACCTTATTAGGGTGGGGGAAGAAAGATAGTGCGGATGGTGTCTGGAGGATGAGGAGTCCCCTTACTATTTAGTGTCAGTGTACCCGGCGCTTGACAGAGTAAGATTTGAGTCCTATGGCACAGTTAGGCTGAGTGAGGAGGACGTGAATGGTGTCAGGATAGGGCAGCTGCAGGCCTTCATTAAGAGCCAGATGAGATAGGACCTCTCAAACGAATCCAGATATCGGGATACAATTTACAGCATTCCCAAATGTCAAAGTCTGAACATATTAGCTACTTTTTATGTGTCTCTACAGAAACTAGAAGAGACCTCCAAAACCATCCAATATATTTTATATATCATAGATTGTGTAATTGTCACAACTTTTTAACAACTTATAAAATGAAATGAAAGTATAGCGTTATAAATGTGACATTACAATAATGCCATCGTTCATATGTTACAGTATGAGGTTATATCTACGTTAAGTTTATGAGGTTGTTTCTACGTCAGGATATTAACATCATGGTACCCCGGTCTTTTTGTTATAATTATATTGCGTGATTTTTCTAACGTCATGGAGGTGATTTTATAACGGTATTATGACGTAAAAAATATGGTTATTTGTATCGAAATCTTGATGGTTTTCGTTATACATGGGGTCAGAGTTAATTTTTTTCAAGTCGTCTCTTATTTTTGCTAAAGGAAGACAGTAAAGGCAAACAATTTGGTACAGTTTAGACACTTACTAAATAATATAAATTAAAAATAATTTAGCCCATCTACTTCTACCAGTGCCCGAGTGACGGGGGTCAACGTCAACCATAATATTTTTTAATAAAAAAAAAATGGTACACCACTGGAAAAGTAATCTTTGCTTTCACTAAATTTCCCAATCAATTTATAAAAAATCTATTCCTGGCTTTTTTGAAAATGTACTGTTTTTGAAAAATTCACTTTTATGCATTTTAATTCTTATAGCAGACTAAAATCAAAGTAGGTCTAGGCTTTCAACATTTTGGACATCCACTGAGTTTTTAATTCTGAACAACTTTCTTTAACACCATTTTACCATAAAACCTACATAAAGGCTACTTTACTGGTGAGAAAAAAATTAATTCCCAGTACACGTCCAGATTTTTCCGATCTAGAAACCTTTTTGTAAGTTAAGGGTCCAAATGTCCCTAGACCTACTTTGATTTGCATCTGCTAAAAAAATTAAAACACGAAAGTGAATTTTTCAAAAATGGTACATTTTTCAAAAAAAAGTCAAGAATAGTTTTTTCTTAGAATTGGTTGGGAAATTTAGTGAAGGGAAAAATATTACTTTTCCAGTGGCATACCATTTTTTTATTAGAAAATATTATGGTTGACCCCCGTCTCTCCGGCACTGGTGGAAGATGGGCTACCAAATATGTTTGCCTTAACTGTCTTCCTTTAGGAAAAATAAAATAACACTTAAAGAAAATAACTTCGACTCCCTGTATAACAAAAACTGTTAAGATTTCAATAAATGTTTCAATACATTTCTCAGCGGCATCAGATTGGCCATAAAATTGAGTAAAACTTTCCCCATTTAACCGACCCTCTATCTCTTGTAGTTTCTTGTGGCTTTCCTACCATTTTCAAAATAAAAATTCAGGGCCGGCTACGATTTTTTTTATACCCCCGATTTTCATGAAAACCTTTTAGCATTTTTTTTTTAATTTAAAATTTGACACTATTGTGTTAATGGTTGTCAAAGTTGAGCAAAATATCCCTATTTTGCTCAACTTTAAAGGCATCTGGCGAGTCAAGTGTGCCCTGGAATCCCCTCAAAACAGTTGAATAAACACAAAACTAATTTATTTTTTTCACAAAATGCCTACCAATAAATAAATAAAAAAGATTTAAATTATTGGACATTTTTCAACATATTCATGTCTAAGATGATACATTTTCTGTGTGTTTCCTGTAGTGGCACACCAATAATTATTGGAAAATTTCTTGTTTTGTATGTTGACAAAGCTAATGGTTTATTAAATCACCTGGACAGACACTGGTCCAGAAATGACAAAAATAGTTTCACTGTTTGTCTTAGTCAAAACCTACTCTGAGTGAATGTGAGCTTTGATAGAAATGTTACTGTTTGTTACATGAAAATTTTAAGGGACAAATATCCCGAAAACGTTTGCTCCTAGAGACATCTGCAGAGAGCATCTTTTTCACATAAAAACTGTATAGGAAGCCAAATTTACGTCAGGAAAAATAATACACCTCTAGGTGGTGCCCCCCTATAAAATCACATCAAAGCTATGCCAATATTTGAATTCCTTGCCCCAAAATAACCCCAGTTACCAGATTTCATGCTAATCTGTCAATTCTTTCAATAGTTATTTGGATAAAATATAAAATAAAATTTAAATTTCGATATCCTGTATCTTTTTAGTTATGCGTTTTTGACCCCAACTTTATGTGAACTTTTCGCCTTATTTTTCCATGTTCTTTCAGCCCTAGAAACCTACCTATACACTGTTTTTTGAAACACCCTGTATATTGTTATTATATTAGTGGATTGTAGCCTACTAAACAGAAATATTTTTTTATTTCTGTACAGCGTGTCCCAAACTCGATGCCCCAGGGTTATTATATGCAAACAAAAATAGCTAGTAAAAATTTGACTTGCGGGTTTCTCGTAGGACCACTCAAGCTTGCTTTTGGACCAAAGATAGTTTTCAGGAATTTGGGAAATATAGGTTATGACGTCGTCCAATATATTTTTTCCAGGACCATACCTGTTTCTCTTTATGTTTTTCTGATAAACTTTTGTAAATATATTTTTTTATATCTTGTTTCATTAAAAAGTTATATGCGTATTTGTAAAAATTTTAAAAAGATGCCATGGAATTTTTTTAATGAAAATCGAGTTAGTTATGACTTATGAAGGTATATTTTTTGACAGAAACAATTGACAGATGCTCGGACAGATGTATTATGGAAAAAGGTATTAAAATTTTATTATTAGTTATAAAAATATAACTATGAACGCCTGTTTAAGAAAAACTGTTATTATAAACACTTATTATGTATTATATTTAAAAACCTAACAATTATAGCGAAAAACAAAAACCAACATTATAAAAATAAATGCTAGGTAGGTTCTGACTTATTTTTTATTATAAAATATTTATTATTTTTATAGTAGCGATATAGGGACACACAGATAATTGTTCTTTATTTTTTACCGAAAATCAGTTCATGATACGAAAAATTCAAGATATATTTTTTATTATAAAATGAAGCACCATATGAAAATAATTATTATATAAATAATTTTCAATGTGACTACCTTCTTTTAATAAACATAAGTCTAACAGCTCTTCTAGCATTTTTTTTTTCAGCTTCTCCATAGACTAATAACATGAACTTTTTCATTGTGAGTTACCATTATTGAAGTTTTATGATACGTTCAATGACTGGATACAATTATTAAATGTCAAAAGAAGGTATTTCAATTATGACAGGTAATAATAATAAATTATCAACTGTCAATTGTTTTCCATGGATACCCGATCAAGCCAAGGCTAATTTGATTCAGGATATATACTTTGTATTACACAAATATAATCTCTAATTTTTGCAATAACAGCTGCCAGTTCTCATGAAAAATGTGCCATTTCAGTTAAGAAGAACCATATGGTTTCAACACGACGGAGCTCCAGAACACAAAGCCAACATTGTATAAAATGGACAGGAAAGTCTGCAGATTTAACACCATTAGATTTCCATTTATGGGGATTTCTAAAAACATTGTTTCCATTGTTTCCATCTCGGAATATTAATTATTTAATAGAAAAAATAGAAGATGCCTATTGGCAAATAACACCAGATGTATTAAGAAAGGTCACTAAGACAGAAGTTAGACGCTGTCTAGACTTATGTTTATTAAAAGAAGGTAGTCACATTGAAAATTATTTTTATAACACCTACCTTTTTTTATATTGTTGCTTTTGGTTTTTCGCTAAAATTGTTAGGTTTTTAAATATATTAATTAATAAGTGTTTATAATAACAGTTTTTCTTAAAATGGCGCTCATACAGTTATATTTTTATAACTAATAATACAATTTTAATACTTTTTCCATAATACATCTGCCCGAGCATCAGTGAATTGTTTCTGTCAAAAATATACCTTTATAAGTCATGGCTAACTCGATTTTCGTTAAAAAAATACCATGGCATCTATCATATTTTTACAAATAATACGCATATAACTTTTTAATGAAACAAGATATCAAAAAAAATTATTTACGAAAGTTTATCAGAAAAACATGATCTTTCCAGATATAAAGAGAAACATGTATGGAAATGGGAAAAATATATTTGATGACATCATAACCTACAGTGTGACCCATTTGTTTTGGGGTCAGTCTGTAAAAAGTGTATCAATCGTGCGATTTGGCTGATTTTTTTTTTTAAATTGTAGAGCTCGATGAACTGCACATTTTGAACAAAAATTGCCTGGTTCGCATAAAATCCAAAGCCTACTATGACCGTTTTTATGAGCAAAATTTTAAGAAACCATATTAGCGTTTTTTTTTTGAAAAAATCTGTGTGCGCCAATGGATTGAGCACCCCTCGAAATGGGTATGTACAAAATTTCATCAAAATATTTCAAGTAATAACGATTTTGTAGAAAAATTAAAAATGCAGCCCAGGTACGTCTTTATTTTCAAAAATTCAAAGTTGGCCATGGAAAATAATTGAATTGTAATAATACAACCTTATGCTTATAAACACAAAACATAAAAACAATTAAAATTATAAAATTTTTGTAACTTCTACCAAGCCTCCATTTTCTACAATGCATTTGTCGTTCCTCTTGCGTACATTCAAAATTACATTTCGTATTTGCTGTGGAGTAATTTCCTCACAACTACGGTTTATCCTAGCTTGCAGTTCTTGTAAATTATGGGGTCTTGACTTATAAACATTTTGCTTAAGTGTACCCCAAAGAAAAAAATCTAAAGGAGTTAAGTCCGGAGATCTCGGTGGCCACTCACAGAAAGGACTATTTCGCCCTATCCAACAGTTTTCAAAATTATTATCTAGCCAGTTTTTGATTAAACGAGCATTATGAATAGGACTGCCATCTAACTGTAACTTTAAATTTAAACGGTATCTTAATGGTAACTCATCTAAAGCATTTCTAAATTCAATTTCTAGAAAATTCAAGAAGCCAGCCGCATTCAAATTCCCTTCAAAGAAAAATGGGCCAATTATTCTGTCGCGTAGTATTCCACACCAAACGTTAATTTTTTGTGAATATTGTCTCCTTGCATTTATTATAAACTCTGGATTTTCAGCTGACCAGTGACGGCAGTTTTGACTTGATACTACACCATTTGTAGTAAACGTGGCTTCGTCGGTGAATAAAATTTCATTTAAAAAGTTGCCATTATGGAGATATTCACCTTGCAGCCAATAGCAAAATTCTAATCTTCTCTCCTCATCTCCTGGTTCCAGGGTGTGCAAAAATTTTGGCTTAAACGGTTTTATTTTGTTTTGTCTCAAACATCTCCTTATACTCTCTCTGGGTATATGAAGGTCTAAACTAGCCGTTCGAACACTATTTCGAGGATTGTCACTAAAGTATTGCAGAATTTGATTGTTATTTTCAACAAGTCCACGGCGTCCATTTTGCCTAGTTTTTAATAAATTTTTAGAAATCGATCCAGTTTCATCAAAAATATTGTTTATACGTTGTACAGTACTTCGACTCACTGATCTACCTGGGTGTCTATTGTTAAATTCGGCCGCAGCTTCTGCTGCCGAGCGCTCGTTGTCGCCCACGAGTCGAACAATTTCTATTTTGTCTCTTATGCTTAAATATTCCATAATTATGATAATTAATTGTATTGAGCACAAACAATTTCTGAACTCAATTTAGACAGTTTGACACTTAATAAAAGTAAACAATTCAATTATTTTCCATGGCCAACTTTGAATTTTTGAAAATAAAGACGTACCTTGGCTGCATTTTTAATTTTTCTACAAAATCGTTATTACTTGAAATATTTTGATGAAATTTTGTACATACCCATTTCGAGGGGTGCTCAATCAATTGGCGCACACAGATTTTTTCAAAAAAAAAACGCTAATATGGTTTCTTAAAATTTTGCTCATAAAAACGGTCATAGTAGGCTTTGGATTTTATGCGAACCAGGCAATTTTTGTTCAAAATGTGCAGTTCATCGAGCTCTACAATTTAAAAAAAAATCAGCCAAATCGCACGATTGATACACTTTTTACAGACTGACCCCAAAACAAATGGGTCACACTGTATATTTTCCAAATTTCTCTAAACAATCTTTTTGGTCCAAAAGCAATCATGAGCAATCCTACATGAAACCCACAAGTCAAATTTTTACTACCTGTTTTTGTATATAATAACCCTGGGGCGACGAGTTTGGGACACCCTGTACTAGATGGTAGACAAAAACCGATATCGGTGTCTGAGGCTCATTTTTTATGATAAACTTAATGGCGAAAACTGCAAATTGATATCACCGTTCTTGAGTTTTTCAAAAATGTGCGTTTTTAAAAAATGGCCATAACTTTTTTCGGGTTGAAAATTTAGTGTTTTTGTAAAGGCATTCCTGAAGCACTTTTTTACGTAGAATCCAATGTTGCTACTAGATTTTTTTTCAAGTCAATAGTTTAAGAGTTACCAATGAAAAAAAATTGTTTTTTAAATGGAACACCCTGTATATTTTTTGCATTTTTTAATAGAGCAAAAAATTACCATTCTAAAAATATATAACACTTTATGATTCACTTAACTTAGTTATCAATTACTAATAGCTTTTATGATTTCATGTGTATAATTGGAAGCGCGCCCTTTCAACAAGTAGGCTTTGGACGGTGAGACAATGAAACAACCGTGGAAAAATGTTTACTGTTACCTGTCAAATTTTCAGTTAAGCTGTTTAGGCAGTGTAAAGATTTTTCTATTTTTGTGTAATTTATAAACTTTTACACATACCCACAATGAAATTTGAAAGTTATGAAAAATGGAATATGATAGTATGTTTTATACAATCCAAGGAAGATGCCTATCTCTGTCTAATTCGTACCTTTTCGGCCTATCCTTTTAAAAATGCCCACTATTAATCAAATTGTGTCGCAATCTTGCAAAAATGTCCTTGAATTGAAAGGATATCTTCTTTCTGGATACCGCTCCTAGTATAAATTGGTCGTTGCATCTGCATTTTCCCCGGATTGAATAAAACATTTCATTTTTATATCCCATTTTTCCTAACTTTCAAATTTCATTGTATGTTGTAAAGTTTATAAATTACATAATAATAGAAAAAATTTTACACTGCCTAAACAACTTAACTGAAAATTTGACAGGTAACAGTAAACATTTTTCCACGGTTGTTTCATTGTCTCACCGTCCAAAGCCTACTTGTTGAAGGGGCGCGCTTCCAATTATACACATGAAATCATAAAAGCTATTAGTAATTGATAACTAAAGTCCGACACACGAGAGAAGTCCAATGAAAAACTCAGTCTAACCGCCCATGCCCACATTAATAAAATACGGATGGCGCTTAGACTGAGTTTTTCATTCGACTTCTTTTGTTTGTCGGACTGTACTTAAGTAAATCATTAAGTGTTATATATTTTTGGAATGGTAATTTTTTGCTCTATTAAAAAATGCATTGACTTGAAAAAAATCTAGTAGCAACATTGGATTCTACGTAAAAAAAATGTTTTAGGAATGCTTTTACAGAAACACAAAATTTTGAACCCAAAAAATGTTACGGCCACTTTTCGGAAACGCACATTTTTGAAAAACGCCCTGTAACTCAAGAACAGATACAGATATCGATTTGCGGTTTTCGCCATTAAGTTTATCATAAAAAATGAGCCTCAGACACCGATATCAGTTTTTGTCTATCTCAGTCAAAAATAGGAGTTTCCTTTTAAAAGTGTCCAATTTGGCCCAGCCTGTACATTAGAATACGAACATTAAGTATGGTATGACTGTGTTACTTAAATATCATTCTATAGAAAGTATATTAAAAAATAAGTTATACAGTGACCGGCAGAAAGTTGGACACAAATGGAAAACTTTTTTATTATCAATTTCTCAGAAAATTTTATTCTTGATAAAAAAATTTAAATATCTCTTTTTGGATATGAGGTAGATTCAAAAATGTCAAAATAACTCAAGAGTAAAGTACCCTTATTTTTTAAAATACGGTAAAAAGTTACTTACAAAAGTTCTTTGTAATCAAAGTTGGATGTCAGATTTAAAGTCAGAGCCACCTAGTAAAAAAAAGAAATTTACCTTTTTCTTGTATTTTTTTCGATCCCCCTGTGTATTACAAAAAAAACAAAATACAACAAGCGCAAGTTATCATCGGATAACACATGAATTTGCTACTAAACTTTAATTTTGTTCGATTAGCAGCTAGAAATTTAAATTAATCGAAATCAGAGTTTAAAAATATTAAATTTTTGTGTCCAACTTTCTGCCGGTCCCTGTATATGTCTATAATTATTTATAAGCTAAACAGATGTTTTTTATACAGGGTGCCTCATCATAACTTTTTTTATCGGGATGTGAATTTCCCAGTTGCACCTGAACTTTGCACAAGAAAAAATTGTCTTTTTCTTTCAATGTCTATTTATAAGGGTCTACTACTTGAACAATGCTTGTTTGACACGATGTGACTCTTGTAGGAAAACAGGTACTATTTTAAACTTAAAAAAAATGAATCTTAGGCCAATCACAAAAATTTATTTTGACTGGGAAAACTTGGAAAAAATCACTCAATTTTTCGGATTCTTTTGAGTCCGAACCCTGTCAAATTTGATCGTAAGTACTTCATACTGAGTAAAGCAAAATTAATTAGGTAGTAAATTCTGAGAATGGGTAATAAAAGTTATAATTCAATAAAAACTAAATATTAACTAAATACTTTATAGATTTGTTATAGACAATGTAGACAAGATTGATTTTATATAATATCATAGTAAACTTGTCCTCTTGATTGCTCCCTTTTAGTTTTTTTATAAGACTGAGAACTAAAACACTTTAACAAATATTTACATTTAGTTTGTCCAAATTAGTACCGGCGTTTCCGCAATTTTTTTTAATAAATGAAAGGAAATGTCACAAATATGTTTTATCATTGAATATATTTTCTTACAGGTGTCAGCATGGGGAGGATATGTCTTTATAATAAACTTGATACCACTGCATGTATTTGTGTTACTATTAATGGGACGGTATTCAAACAGATTGTTTACAAGTTATAGCACATTCTATATCTTGGGATTAATATTGTCCATGCAAATTCCTTTTGTGGGATTTCAGCCTATCAGGACAAGTGAGCATATGGCAGCATCAGGTAATACTTAGTTGACAGTTTTATAGGTAAAATAGCACTTATACAGTGTGTTCCTGGATGGGGTTTAACAGATGGAAAACTTTTTTATTATAGTTTTTTGACAAAAGTCATTCTTCTTAGCAAGTTTTTCTTGCCACAGAAATACAACTCAAGTTAAAAAAATTCAGATCAAACATACAGGATGTCTCAAATCTACAAGAGTGAATTTGCTTTATTTGAAGAACAGTTAAAAAATAGATAGTTAGAAAAATGCTCTGAAGCAAAACTTGCCAGGAATATACAGATTAGCCAGAATCCAGATTTACAGTAATCAGGGCCTACTTTGACTTTTCATTGAATTTTCCATTATCTATCCCATAGCACTGAGTCATTTGCTCCAAATACACCAAAAGGTGATTATTTTGTCATTACTTTTAAGAGTAAAAAAAATCAAGGTTACTGTAAATTTGGATTTTGGTTAAGCTTTATAAATGTTCCAAGCAAGTTTTGCTTCAAAATGTTTTTAATTATATTTAAAATACAGGATTTTTTTAGAAATCTGCACTAAAGAGTCAAAATTATCATTAAAAGCTCAGAAATCGGCACTAAAGTAGATCATAATTTATACTAATTTAATCATTCGTTATGAGCTGTTTGGTCATTTTGACCAATGATAATTTATTTGGTACATAAACCTCAATTGAGATTGTCCCACTAAAAGTCTTTACTTCAAAAATTATATATTTTAAAATGCAAATTCATTTTGTGGAAGGAAATATACGCAGCTTTGTGCAAAATCTGCTGAATACCTTTTTACTTTTTACTAACTTTGAGGAACTTTTCAATACCAATTTAATCTTTCAGTATGAGCAGTTCGTTCATTTTAACGAACAATAATTTCTTCTGTACATAGATGACAATCAAGATTGGCCCAATAAAAATCTTTATTTCAAAAATTGCAAGATATATTTTAAAACATCGTAAATTTATTTTGAGGAAGAAAAAATGCGGAGCTTTGCACAAAATCTGCTGAATACCTTTTAAGAATTTTATTTCGCAAGTTTCCAATTTGTACTGCGTAGCTACACCGCTTTTTGTATCTTTTTGTTTCCCAATTTCAAAAATATATATACAGTGTGTCAACTAATGGACTTAACTATAAGTACTTGTAATAAATATTTTCAATTTTTCACAAAAAAAGTAATTCTTGATAAAAAAAGTGTGTTTGTTCTTATAATAAGATTGGAATAGATAAAGTTAACATTACTTATACTGAGTGCACAGAAAATTCTAGAAACGATAATTAGCATAAATGTAAACGGCCTCTATTTGTAGAGATATTGAAAAAAGTTTTAAAGAAAATTTGTTTATCTTAGTAATGTACTTAGGTGTACAAAATTTTAAAACACTATAGGCTAGGCCCATATTTAGGAAATTTCTATAAAGTAGTGCAAGAAGCATTTCATGAAACAATTGGTGAAAGAACGTTTTTAGGGTATTTCGACCCCGCTGAATATGAATCTGCCTGTTGCCAAAACGAAATTTGGACGTAACCAAGATGACGTCCAAACCTCTATCTCCCTTGTCCGTTGACGTAAAATAATGGTTTAAACGTCTGCTTAGGGGTTTTCTCGGATGCCAAACATTGAAATGATCAAAATTTCTTACCTTAAGTTTGGAGTGCATGGATTCCAAGATGGCACACAACATGGCTACCGAAACTTTGTTGTGTTTACGAGCGCTCCGTGCGACTTTGGGGACGTCGAAGTCGTTGTATCCAGAGGGCTCATATATGAAGAGGATGTGCGATCAACCAACCCCAAATCCGACGTCACTGCCCTAGCTGCGTTACATGAAAAGGCCGACACACGCGTTGTACTACATGCTGTCTACTCTGATGCTGGCAACATCATCACCTTAGCCAGGGATTCTGACATGGGTTTGCTTCTGATCCATCACTTCGACAAAATGACCTGCTCCAAAGTGTGAATGATGAGTGGCACAGCGAAATAAAGGAAGACTCTCTCTGTCCATCACATCTGCAAAATTATTCCCAATGTTCAAAAGAAGAACACCTTGGCGTTTCATGCAGTCACGGGTTGCGACTCGACATCCCACCTTGCAACGATAACAAAGAAAGCAGCGTGGAAAGTCTTCAATGGAACGGCCCGTCAGCTTCTGATTGTTAAAGATTATTTTTAGGTGTTTCAGCAAGTCCAACTTTGGTTTATTTAATGCTAAAAGATTTCTGCTTGTCTGAACAGGTGGGCAAAGACTTATCCAGCGGGGATGAAGTCAGACATCAGCTTTTCGGTGTCGTGAAAAAGCCGAAAGCCGTACCTCCAACAAGCAATGTGCTGGACTACACCTTCTAAGATGCCATTACCAGGTAAAGACATGATGGTAAGCGGTGGCATACTGTGAGTAAAACCAGTTGCTTTTCGGCACTGACAATTCAAAAAACGTTTCAGGTGAACGTGGGGGAAAAGACTCATCATCCCTGCCAGTGGGGATGGATCCTGAGTCATATGGGTGGAGGCTTCACCAAGGCCAGTACATTCCCGTCCTCATAGCCATTGAGCCAGTTCCCAAAGCCTGCATGGATATCCTAGCCTGTAATTGTTCATCACAGTGCGTGACTATAATGTGCATATGCAAGCAGAATGGACTGGCTTGCGCCAAGTTGTGCCACCGCTCTCAAGGATGTTTTAACTATTTAAATGGTTGATTACTTATCTTTCTTGCAACCTCACCTCAGATTAGCGAGTGTAAATGTAATAATTACAAGAAAAGGTGATAATGGGCAAACACTCAAAGTTAACAAAAAGAAAAAACTAGTAACCGCATACACGTGTTTCATGCTATTTGGCAATCATCAGTACGGTGTAACATTAACCAAATCAAAAGATAGGAATGATTTAGGAAGCAACAAATGAAGTCCAGGCAGGAGCCAACAGCACATTTGCAGCTTCAGTCAGCACATCCCCTATTTTGGGGCTTGTACTAACATCGCCACGGAGGCTGCTAGACAGAGATAGCGATGTCTATCTGCCTCAACCATCCCATAGCATTCCATATGAATTTTATTAATTATTACTACCCAGGATTTTTTTTAAAATACCTAATGCATATAAAAAAATTCATATACCCCCACCCCTCATTTATCCCTGCCCACAAAATTGAATTTTTAAATAAAATAATACAGAGCTTCTTCAGTTTTGTATACGATGTGTATAGACTAAAATGTGGATGTGTTATACGAAATATCCAGAAGTACATGATCTACAAAGTGGTGTTGAAAAGTTAAGACAATTTTTTTCCAATTTAAAATTTGATGCTGAACACGAGGCGATATATGGAGGTGGTAAATTTGTACCCGAAGAAGAGTGCATCGAGAGTGCAAAAAGGTACGGAAATGCCCTGGAATTGTGTGAACAATTTTTGGAAGATAAGAATATAAAAAGTTTTGCTTTGGGACTCAAAAGATTGGATTTGGATAAGAATCTAAAGGAAATAGCAAGAAAAATATCAATTGAAGACTTGGCCAGCATTTTGGACATTAACACACTTATAGATATATTTTATGACAGTGACAGTGATGGTGATAGTTACTAGTGTAACAGGTACTCTCACTCATTGTATTTTTATGAAATCTACTAATTTTTATAGTTTTGAAACTAAGTAGGTAATAAAGTGTAAAATTTCTGAATGCTCAGACATTGATCATTCATCAGGAAGAAAGAGAAAATGTTTGGTTAAATTCGAAGACAATTACCAACAATTTATAAAAAAAAAATACAAAAGCAAAGAAGCAGCTTATCTTCATGATTTATATCAAGCTCAACCCCAGTTGGATGAGGAATATCAAGCCTTAGAAAAACGCTTTGCAGATTTAGATGAAGAAACCTCTATATTCCATGCAATTATTTTTGAATACAACTATAGAATTTTTCGAGAAAATTTATATTATCAAATTATGTACTTAGTGGATTATTCTTTTATACCTGTAAAATAAAATATATAGTGTAATAAAGGATTTAGTCTAAAAGAAAATTAAAATAACCTACGTTTATTTCAACACCTTTTTCATCTTCTAACAAATATGTAGTTGGATTGGTGAGATTTACCTTTTTCACTTTAAATATTTCATTTGACAAGTTTGGTGTGTATCCCTTTTTAAAAGCTTCCCTATGTTTACTGATGCGCACATAATCACCAGGTGAAAATAATGTTCTGATATTAAAGGTTTTTGGGTAAGTATATACCTCTTGCAATATTGATTTTTCATTGTTTTTATTAACGCTCTTAGGTTTAAATGATGTTGTTCTGTTATATTTATCGACGATTTTTGTAATATGGGTATCCATTTGTAGTTCCCTTGTAAACTAAATTATTTGCACATTGAATTCTTCAGAGTACGATTAACCCGTTCTACAACACTAGCTTTCATATTCGAAAATGAACTGTAATGATTTATTTGGGATTCCTTCATAAGTTTACTAAATTATTTATTATAAAATTCTTTTCCCATATCAGTTTGAAGATTTTTAGGTGATGTTTTAGCCTGAATTAGTACATTTTTCATAGCAGTAGCAACATCTTTACTACTTTTAGATTTTACTGGTTGTACCCATACATATTTAGAGAATACATTGATTACAACCAAAATATATCTATTACCTTTATTAAATTTAGAATAAGGAAGCATTTCAACCAAATCAGCTTGCCAAAGGTCATTAAGACCTTTAACAATTACACGCCTTCTCTGATAATGTATTCGTGCTGGTTTATTCAACAACTTGTTTTTTAAGGTCCGACATTATTCTATATCTATTAAACACCTTATCAATAATTCGCCATAAAAGCTCTTCAAACGTTTTGTAACCGTTGATTGGAATGAAATTTTATCTTTTAGATGTAATTGTGTTCCGCCAGGATTTGAAATTTTGTGATCATTTATTAACAAAATTGTGCTGCTGGGAAATTCAGCACTTATAATATTACATTTTTTAATAGGAAAAATATAGCTCTCCTCTGATCTTGCAACAAAGCGTAGTTTTTAGTGTTTTTGTTAAAATCAACTATAAATGGTAAAACTAAATTATAGTATAATTTAATGTTCTTTATATCTACTACATTGCAAAGTTATCTACTACATTGTAAAGTTTATTGAATTGTTTATTGAAGTTTGTTGAAGTACATTTTTTCTAAATATTTTTATGTTGTTTCCACTAGTCTACTTGAGCATCTCCTAGTAAAAATTTACTAGTTTCGACGTCATGATAAATTCCATAAAGATGATCAAAATCTGAGGGATCTCCTGTTATTTGATCATCAAGATAAGAGCGAGGAACAGGGGCAAAATCAGCAAGCCATTGTTTATACCCAGGATGTTGTGATAAATTTTTTAGCATTTGTCGACTTTCCTCTGCTGTCTGATTAATGGTTTCATCTGTAACGGTGTCTTGTCCACTTGTTTGATAAGGATCTTGCGGTTCAGTAAGAAAGGTGTATTCCAAAAACGTCAAACTGCCGAAAGATAATAGAGGTTGTAGCGGTTTTTTAGCCAGTAAAGGGCTTCGTGGAGATGAAGGAGTTCCTCTGAAACTTTCCATTTTGGGTTCAATTTTGGGTTCTTGTTTGATGTTCAAAAGCAATTTTTGTAAAGGCTGAGTTATTGGTTTATACTCTTCTTCCAAACGCCTCTGAGTTTGTGACTTATCTGAACGTAAAGAACGATATTTTTGCCAAATGTTTTGCTAGTTGTTTATCCATCTTCAAGGTGATGTTATAACCCCAAAGGGTATACTTTTTATTTATTTTAATTTGTTGAAAGAATGGGCCTTAAAAGACTGAGCCTAAAAGGAGGAGTTCAAATAAAACAGGCAATAATATTTTACAAATTTTAATGTTCCGTTGAGAACTGAGATGGAGAAGTACAGCTGTCAATAATTATTTAAGCTTTTTACAATTAGACTAAATTGATAAAAAAGTTATGTTAAATTTAGAGAGAACATTCATTTACTACAATGAAATGGTCTTTCGAAGAAAAAGAGTCTTGTAACTTTGGACGATCACTGTTGATAGGGATACCTCAATTAGTTTTGGCTGTGGTGACTGGTCAGCCACCGGGAATCCAGGCTCCTCAAGGTAGACAGCTTCCGCAGCTAGCTCTCGGGAAAGCAAGGTCGTGATCTTTGAGCCGGAAACCTGGGTGGTTGTTCCCCTAGTCCTCTTGTCCCTCGGTGTTACATGAAAGGGTAAAAATCAAAACAGCATACGTTCCAACACGCAACAAGTAAATCCTGTGCTTTTACAAAGTGAAAATATTAAAGATAAATTAAAGTTAAATTAATGATAAATTTACGCACAGTAATGACTAGGCCTGAGACAAAATATCGATAAAATCGAAAGTATCGATACTATCGATTTTATCGATACTCGATATTCAATTTCGATAAATCGAAATATCGATATTATCGATTTTATCGATATTTTCGATAGTAGTAGTATCGATACTTTCGATTTTATCGATATTTTGTCTCATTATATCGATTTTATCGATAAGATCGATTATATCGATAAGATCGATTTTATCGATAAGATCGATTTTATCGATTTATCGATTTTATCGATATTTTTTCAGTATCGATTTCCGATACTGAAATTCGGAGATCGAACAGCCCTAGTAATGACAAATCTGTGCACAGTAAATGATAGCTCAAATAATTTTCATAAAGTGAATATAAATTGACTCGATAAATGATTGAAAAAGGATATTCTCGACATAGAAAAAAATATATAACAATAACTTGCTAAAGTTCTAAAGAACGTCCAATGACGTTGATTTCCCTGACACTTAAATTAAAGTACAAGTAACGGTACTTGCTAACAGCTGATCTAGTGTGAAAGGATACGCATAAAATACAAGATTAACAAAAACCGTGTGCTATGCTTTATACGTTGTGCTATCTTTCACAACAAAATTTTAATTCATCAAACAAATTAACAAAAGGTAAGATAGAAGTAATATAAAAAGGTACGAGTAGGGTGATAAGACAGCTGTGGGTCCACAAAGAAACAGCAAATCTGGGAGATGAGATATTTTTTCATAAAAGGTGGCAAAGCCAAAATTTCTAAGAAATATTTGAAAAAATACTCACCCCAGATTCCTGTGTAGCCGTAGCAGGGACCCCAAACTGCTCGTTAAACCCTTGTTCCGCCAATCGCTCAACACGGCAAGGCTCGCCGTAAACCAACCCAAAGAACCTCGATGGTGGTTACATGAAAATAATACCAAAATATTAGCACTGCACGGTCGATTAAATCACCAAAGAAGATTTTCACACTAAACCGCTCAAAAATGGTGAAGACTGGGCACGATGATCAAAGATGATTCGAAAAATAAAACAATATCAAGAGTGCGCAGTCTCACCGATTACCGAAACTAGTCTCTTGAAGAACAGAGGAAAAAGCCTCGAAATTCCCTGTCAAGCCCTATTTATAACCTCGGACAGCCAGTGACCACTTCCACGTCTTTAGAACATGATGAAATTGTTCTCTCAAAAAGTTATGGTGAAAAACTTTAAAAAATAAACCGCGAACTGACGGGTTCCGGTACAAAACACAAAGGTTAGGTTATACATCTGTCAACCTAGGCGCTCTTCTTCTTCAACGATTCTGTACGGTTTAAAATCTGTTGGTCTGTTACATACCATTTTGTCACTAAATAGTTATTGGTTGAAACTGTTAAAATTAATTTAATGTTAAGGTAATAGACAATAACGTACCTGTATATCAACAAATTAAGCCAAATTCGCTAAATTCCAGCACAAAACTTTTCGCGTATACATGGTTGCATAGTGGTGCGGAGATTTTTATTTAGCCATCGATAAATATCTCGTATATTGGACGAGCCAAAATTAAAAATCGTGGTAACGGAGATTAGCATAAATTTCCGTTACACACCACCAAAACCGGGTAAGGAAAAATACGAAAACTCGCGTTTGAGTATTTTTCCTTGTGCAAACCATGTACACCCGAAAGTAAAAAGTGAGCTACTCTAACAGGAATAAAAAATAACGATTACAATTTATAAGACATAATCGTTTGAAGAATAAGCCGCTAGGTAAGAACCTGACAGGAAACTTCATAACTCGAAAGTACATGGAATTACTTAAGAGGGGGTTGCCGACAGCGAAAGTGACGTTAGATTTCGTATTTTTTTAAGTTGTATAGCATAAAATCTAATAACATTTTACCTGGCAAAAATTTAGTACAAACATCTCTGTCTTCATTCTAATCATAAGATCTCAAAAGCATATGCACTGGAATTATTATTTTTCCCAAAGTTTTCATAACCTATAAAACAAAACGCTGCTTTTAAGAAAAGAAAAAAATACGAAGTCACTTTCGTTGTCGGCAACCCCCTCTTAATGAAATTATTGTGAACAAATCGTTAAGTGAAATTTTTAAATGATAATAAAAAAAATGTGGGCGCCAGCATACATCGTGTGCATGCATAGTGTCAAGGTAATCAAAAATACAAAAAAGTTAAATCCCAATATTTAAATAGAAAAATTTAATTCCCCAAAAATTGAAATCCCAACTTAACCTAAGTTTCTAACCTTACAAGATTAGAAAAGGGAGAGGAAAGGGAAAGAAAGTAACTCCCTGAAGCTTGATGGACTCATGAACCCTGCGAACAGCACCCCAGTATTGAGCACCGAAGGGTCCCTATCGCGTTACTCAATCTTAGCCTACCCCAATACCCGAGGAAACTAACATTTGCTAACACTACTGCCACCTGATTCACGACCCACATCAAGGACTATAGATAGAAGAAGAAAGATTAATAGCCAATAGCCAAAACTATTAATCCCGTGGCCATAGCATCTCCATCCGGAGGTTAAGTTATAACTCTCCGGAAAAGAGGAAACGTACAACCAAAAAAAAATAACTTTCAAAATAGAAAAGAGAAAAAAATAAACGAAAATTTGAAACAGTTACAACTCTGAGTCACATGATTCAAACATTGTCAAAATTAACCCATCAGGTAAAGTACAAACTCTAAGTCGAATATTTTATTGGTAAAAAAGAAGAAAATTTTAAGAAATATACAGGATAACCTGTGAATAACCGTAGGTCAGTCAATAAATAACTGCACTCCATAAGCCTACGCAAAATTCTTAAGGTACCTACTTCGGACACTCAAAGTGCTATCTTAACCGAAATAAGAACCAACAAAAGAGAGATTTATATTTTCTTTGGACACATTTTGTGCTATCCGAGCCAAATTATTATTAATTAAAAAAATATATACTGTATATCTCAAGTTATTAATTTTGACAATGTGAACCCAAAAAAAAATTAATCTGTTTAAGGTATAAATAATTATATTGATTAAGATGGAATAACATCTGGTGACAACTATGACTCAGAGAAGAGATTCACAGATGTGAACAAAAATCAAAAGCAATAGGAGATAAGTAGGTAAACCAAAATGTATGCAAGAGGATTTCATCCTGTCACATACTACAGTTGTGTAAAGAGTGGGTCTGGAACGAGAAGATTCGATTCCAGAAGGTAATTATTAAATCACTATGAAAGTTAAACTGGGTCTATTGCTAAAATAGTGCACAAATCAGGGAAGGGATTTTTGGAATGGAAAAGGAATGTAATAACCCCACTAATCAAAACAATTTCTTGCTGAGACTACGGCCAGTCGCCCTCAGACCTGTGTGCTCGGTTTTAATACTCTCAGGATCCAAAAGGATCACCCAGGGAATTGTTCGGAGTAGCTTCGAAATAAAACATAAAAACTAAAAATGAAGGGGACTGAAAAGGGGATTTCCAAAATTATTAAATTATTAAATTAATTGACTGAAAAATTTTAATTTCTTGAAAAACTGAACATCTGACGAGAGCAAGAATTGTTAAGGTATTTTCCAATATGCAAAAATTTATTAGGTAGTCAGAATTATTCTGTGGAGGTCACAATCCGAATAAAGGCAATAAGGTAGAACATTAAAAGTACATGGGACTTCCATGATTCCACATTCTTGCCAAAAATAGTCACATAGAGACCAAAAACAAAATTCCAATACAACCCCTGCAAAATATCAAAAATTAAATAAGGTAAGGTAAGGCAAGGATTGCATTAGAACCTGCATACCAAAAGAATAAGATCAAACCTTCCACAGGAATAAACTGATTTTATTATGGCAGAATAAAGTTAATTAATTTAATTATAAATCAAAAAGATAACATACGATAACAATAAATTGTAACCTTAACAAAACTTAGCATGTTACTTGCTTGTCAAGCTAAATTTAAGTTAGAAATAATGTTGTTCTAACTGTGCTCGATAGGAATTAGATAAGGTTCTGTTGCTAAATTCTAGAGCGATTAAATAATAGTACCCACCGTCTAACCCTTGTAACATATTCTGAATGGATGTAAAGTCCAGAGATATGTTACACCAAATAGCGTATGACAGCGTATTTCTCAGAAATTTTCGTGTCTGCTATCTTCAGAAAATCAAAAATAGAATAAAATAACCAATTAGTATTATTACGATATTTTCAGTATACAGGATGATTTTTTTAGGTCTATCACCGCGATTTTCTCGCTCATTTTGCGGCCTACAAAAAAAAACGTAAGAAACAAAAATGTGGCAATTTTGGACAGCTAAGTGGTGCTGTAAAAAAAATCGGCATCCATGGCCAACTTGTCGCGCAATATTAAAAAACCTCAAATTGAGCAAAATTATTAATGGCTGTGGAATGTTTATTTTAAGAGACAGAGAAATACTTTTATATTGAAAATTGATGGCAAAAGGGAACTCAGATAGTTTCAGGAAATTACACAGGGTCTTCGGTTCTCTTGAGGCGATGAATTTTTTTTGTTTATTTCTTATTAAGCGATTTTCTCGCTTATTTTGGGCCGCACAGAAAATATGTAAGAAAACAAAATATGGCAATTTTGGTCAGCGAGGCAACATTAAAAAAGAAATGGGCCTCCATACCCAACTTTTTGCGGTGTACTAAGAAAACCTAAAATCGACAAAAATTTTCATGGTCTCAAGAGAGCCAAAGACCCTGTGTAATTTGCTGAAACTATCTGAGCACCTGGGTAGATAAAGCTTCTCAGTGCCATCAATTTTCAATATAAAAGTTTTCTCTGTCTCTTAAAATAAACATTCCACGGCCATTAATAATTTTGCTCAATTTGAGGTTTTTTTAATATTGTGCGACAAGTTGGCCATGGATGCCGATTGCTTTTGCTGCACCATTTAGCTGTCCAAAATTGCCACATTTTTGTTTCTTACGTTTTGTTGTAGGCCGCAAAATGAGCGAGAAAATCGCGGTGGTAGACCTAAAAAAATCATCCTGTATATGTCAAGCTAAATAATTGTACGTAAACTAGTAAAGTTTTCCCTAGAAGTCCAAAAAATGTCATAATGCGCAAAAATAATCTGGAAACGTTTTCCCAGAAAACAATAAACGGGCAACAACTGGTGAGCTCCCAGTGTTCCAATAATCGAAATAAAGCAAGACTAGTAAAGTTTCACCTAGCCCGCAAATCAAAATACCAAAAGCACAAGTAGTAAAGTTTTCCCTACCTGGCAAAAATCACAATGAACGCAAAACGCAAGACATAAATTAGCAGGAGGATATCCTGGAAATAGGGTATAAAAGAAAAAAAATACTAAAGGTAAAAGAGATAATTTCAAAATTCCAAAAGACACCAGAAATAATATGAAATAAATGTCAGAATAAATAGCTAAAAAATCATGCTTGTCAAAGCTATTGATTTGGTTAGGCTTGATGTTCTGCCAACCTTACTTACTCACTCTATAGAAAATTAGATAATAAGTTCTTTTGCCAATTTCTATAGGGATCTTGTAAAGTAACCTTGAAACTGGTCCAAGTAAATAAAGTTCCCACCACTAACTAAACCCATAGCAACATATTCTAGAATGATGTTTGTCTAGGATATGCCACTCCAAAAAATTTGTTTTATAAATTTACCTTGCCTCGTCATCAGAATGTTCACTAGAAAGATCGTCCGAATCCAAGTCTGAATGATAATCAACAGCCAAATTAGGCTTTAAATCTTTAATATGAAATTTACCAAGACAATTACTATCTCTATCTTTAAGCTGGTAAACTAATGGCGACATCACTTTATCAACAATACAAGGGACGCATTTAGGAGCTAATTTAGCTGAATAATCATTTGGTGCGCTAGACAACGTAAAATTTTTCTTCCACACCCAGTCACCAATGTGAAATTGTAATGGACGCTTCCTTAAATTATTTAGATTGAAAGCTTGCTTTAGTTTATTTCTAACATCCTCATATCTTTTTGGGAATTGTTGTAAGTCATTAATTAACTGATTTTTATTGGTTATCTCAGGAATGTTATTTTCATTATCAGCTATTTCACCATAATAATCTCCAGAAATTGGAATATTACGTCCGAACATTAAGAAGGAAGGGGAATACTCAGTTACGTCATGTCTAGCTAACCTTATTGCTTGAGCAATTTTAAAAATATCTACGTCCCATGTCTTGTGATTTTCGTGGATATAAGATTGTAGGGCAGTAACTATTACTCTGTTCACTCGTTCAGTGTGATTCACTTGAGGGTTGTATCGGGCGTTATAATAAATTTTTTGAACTTTGTAATCTGCCATCATTTTCTTAAAATCGTTACTAGTAAATTGTGTCCCATTGTCACAACAAAAAATCTGTGGAACGCCATATACAAGAAATACTTGATTTTCAACAAACTTGGTTATTGCTTTAGTGGTAGCTTTAGATAGAGGGTGGATTAAAACATACTTGGTAAACCAATCCACAACAACAAATAAATATTGATTACCATTTTTTGACCTAGGATATGGACCTAGTAGATCCGCCGAAATCATTTGAAAAGGGAAATTAATGTTTTTATAAGAACCCATCAAACCAGCATTAGTTGTGTTTGGACTTTTGTTCGCCGCACAAACAGGACACTTTCTGACATATCGATACACGTCATTACGCATACCAGTCCAATAATAAAGTTCTAAAACTCTGGCTAACGTTTTTGACATGCCAAAATGTCCACTTGTGGGATCGTTATGGTACATACGAAGTACTTCCTGCCGGTTCGGTGTGGGAACTACAATTTTCCATTCAGAACAATTGCTAACCAAAGGAGTTTTAAAAAATATATGTTTATACAAAATATTGTCTTTAACCTGAAACGTTGGATATTTATCCGGATTGTCTTGAACTTTTTTAATTAAAGATTGATACCATTTACAAGGCTTGAAACTAGTGACATTTAGAACAGCTAACTCAGAAGTACTACGAGATAAAGTGTCAGCAACTACCATGGTCGAACCTTTTCTATGGACTATAGTGAAATCAAACTGCGATATTTTGACAGCCCATCTGGCTAATCTACCAGCAGGATTAGATAATTTTTTAAGCCAAATTAAAGAAGCATGGTCAGTTTCTACAGTAAAATGTGTACCCTCGATATAACTGCGAAATTTCTCCAATCCAAATAAAACTCCCAAACACTCTCTCCGTTACAGTGTATTTCTGTTCACATTTATTCAAGGTACGACTCGCGTATGCTACAGGGTGTTCCATACCATCCGATTTTTGGTATAATACACCACCAAGACCACTATCACTGGCATCGGTCTGAATTATAAATGGTTTGTTAAATTGAGGTGCAGCTAAAACGGGACTGGTAGTAAGGCATTTTTTAACTTCTTTAAAGGCATTTTCTGCAGACTGTCCATTTAATTGGTTGGCCTTTTGTCCATGAAGCAAGTCAGTGATAGGAGAAGCTATTGAGCTAAAATTCTTAATGAACCTGCGATAGTAGCTTACTAGACCTATAAATCTTTTGATTTGAGTTGTGGTTTTGGGAGTTGGAAAATTCAAAACTGACTCTACTTTCTCGGGGCTCGTTCTCAAGCCATCCTTGTCCACGAGAAAACCTAGATAAGTAAGTGAAGGACGACAAAATTCACACTTATCGAGGTTGACAGTTAAATTAGCGTCTTTTAAGCGGTGAAAAATCTTAGTTAAAACATTAATATGAGTTGAAAAGTCGGGTGTAGCAACAATAATGTCATCTAAATAAACAAAAGCAAAAGGTTTAAGACTCGGATCGATAACCTGATTCATCAGACGCATCATAGTTTGAGGAGAATATTGTTGATTAACGGTAACGGATACGAGTCCTTGACAGTGATCTCGTTTAACTTACGACCATCAAAACAAACACGATATTCTCCTGACTTCTTCGTAACTAACCATAACGGGCTAGACCATGGTGATTGTGACAGTTCAATTGTCCCTAACTTGAGCATTTCATCTACTTCCTTATTTAAATGTTCTTGCATGGCATGTGACAAATGATATTATCTCTGTCTAAAAGGTTTTGCATCACCGGTGTCAATATGATGTGAAATTACATGGGTTAAGCCTAGCTTGTCTTTCGAAGAAATTCCTTTAAAAAGTGCGATAACAGATTCAAGTAATTTTTGCTGATCACCAGATAATTCAGACACAGGTTGAATAGTATTTACTGTTGAAATATTTTGACGTTTTGGTAAAGAATAAGTCGAATCACCATAATTAATATTAAATTTAAAAGCTTTTAGGGCGTCCATACCCAAAATAAATTCGTGAATAAGTGAAGGTACAACTAAAACAGGTATACGTCTGGTTTGATTGTTCAAATTTAAAGGGAGACACTTGTGGCATCGTCAGTATAAAGTTTAATATTATTTTTACGCAAGAATTCAATACTACCGGAACCTAAAATTGTGGCATTGGAGCCATCATCTACCAACGCAAGAAACTTATGACCATAAATTGAAATAGGGAGGTAGTTACGATTATCTTGACTCTTTTTAGAAAAAAGGGAATTGATATTGTATTTAACTGGCTTGACTTCCAGAAACTTGCGAACTACCTCACGCCATTTTTCCCAATCAAGATCCCTTAGTTCCGTTGTTGGTTTGTGGTCTTTCTGGACTGATTGTTGTGATTGTTGTTGTTTGTTCTTGTTGACGAAGTGCCTGGATTTTGTGAACTTCGAAAACTTCCGGAATTTTGAGAATTTTGGCCAGTGACTGCTCGAATGGTACCGCCACTGGCGCGTGTCACGTTTTTTGAATGACAATTTTGACACTTATTCCTAGTGGTATTTTTTGCTCCACAAGAGTAACAAAAAATATTTCTTGGTTGCGTGCACTCCCAATAAACATGTCCATTCTGATCACAATTCCAACAACGTAGGGTGGAAATTGCATTTACATTCTGCGAGTGGTTACGAGAATGAAAATTTTGACACTTATTCCTAGTGGTATTTTTTGCTCCACAAGAGTAACAAAAAATATTTCTTGGTTGCGTGCACTCCCAATAAACATGTCCATTCTGATCACAATTCCAACAACGTAGGGTGGAAATTGCATTTACATTCTGCGAGTGGTTACGAGAATGAAAATTTTGACGGCTGGACGAAGGTATACAGCTCAAATCTGGCTCCAGTAAACCAGAGGTACGAGATGGAGGGGTATGGTATCTTTCAGACCAAGAAAGTGATTCCTCAATCCATTTACATAAGGAGGAAAGCTCGGAAATGGTTTTAATTTCATGTAGGGCCAAATGAGAGATAAAATGAGGCAACAGATTCCTCCTAATCTGTGTTATGATAGAAAGTTCATCTGGTGGATTAGTTAATCTTTTAAAGAGGCCTTCCATTACGGTAATAAAAAGTGCTACACATTCATGAGAACCTTGTGTTCTATTTTTTATTTCCTCCATTAAATCATAATCGTAATGGTAAGGTAAAAAATCTTCTTTAAGTTTTTGCACTAACTCATCCCAAGTGTTAACTCTATTTTTATTGTTGACATACCAAGTCCAAGCTTGTCCCTTAAAAAGATCACACGCTGAAGAATATAATTCCGGTTTTGAAACTCCACGAGCCTCTCGCAATATCTCAACTTTTTCCAGAAAAGAAATAAGAGATTCCTGACTGGTGCCAGCGAAAGATAAGTTCCATTTATGTGGAGAAATAGATTTAGAGGTAGATGGCAAGGTCATAATAGCATGTTCGATAGGGGTAGATGTTACAGGCAAAGACTCAACTGTTTTTGAAGCAAACTCTCCTTCGAGATCAATTGATTTTAATTTGAATGCTGCCACTTGACTATCATTGTCTGCAGTCTCGACATTCATGCGCAGAAAAACTAGCAATAATATTCACTAAATCAGAATAAGAATTTAAAAACTGTTGGACATCATCAGCAAAAGGAATCGGATTGGCTACGTTCGCAAAACTTCTATTTGAAGCTTCTTGGTGCAAAACGGCTCTCAAACGTTTACGTTTAGTTTCTACATTGCCAGTAGCATCTATACCTCGAACTTTAAGTTCATATGTCAACTCAGGTTCTTTCAAGTTATTAGGCTCCATAGTGTTATTAGAAATTAAAAAAAATTACCACAAATGAGTGCCGCAGGAAATCAAGGAAAAAATTTAAAAGATAAATTAACCAGAAAATTTCAAAGTGATAGTCCAAAATTCCACGTCAAGAACACTTCGAGTATTTATTTGACCTCCAAGAACTTTTAAACTCAGCAAAATCGGGCCCCACGAATGGGTTACGCCAAATTTGTATAACCCCTAAGGGTATACTCTTTATTTATTTTAATTTGTTGAAAGAATGGGCCTTAAAAGACAGCCTAAAAGGAGGAATTCAATTAAAACACAATAATATTTTACAAATTTTAATGTTCCGTTGAGAACTGAGATGGGAAGTACAGCTGTCAATAATTATTTAAGCTTTTTACAATTAGACTAAATTGATAAAAAAGTTATGTTAAATTTAGAGAGAACATTCATTTACTACAATGAAATGCTGTTTCGAAGAAAAAGAGTCTTGTAATTTTAGACGATCACTGTCGAAAGGGATACCTCAATTAGTTTTGGCTGTGGTGACTGATCAGCCACCGGGAATCCAGGCTCCTCAAGGTAGACAGCTTCCACAGATAGCTCTCGGGAAAGCAAGGCCGTGATCTTTGAGCCGGAAACCTGGGTGTGCTGAGACAGATGAACAAGCCTGGTCGTCGACGGAGTATCACCACTTGTGGCAAGGGTAGTTGAGGTTGTTCCCTTAATCCTCTTGTCCCTCGGTGTTACATGAAAGGGTAAAAATTTATACAGCATACGTTCCAACACGCAACAAGTAAATCCTGTGCTTTTACAAAGTGAAAATATTAAAGATAAATTAAAGTTAAATTAATGATAAATTTACAAACAGTAATGACAAATTTGTGCACAGTAAATGATAGCTCAAATAATTTTCATAAAGTGAATATAAATTGACTTGATAAACGATTGTGTTCAGTTCCTGTTGGATTATATAAGTTTAAAATTGCCGCGCATTGCATTAGTACTTGCCGTGTGGCGCCGCCTGGCGGAGAGGATAGGACATGGACACTTTTTGACGCCGTCTCGGTCTCGTCCATGGCATTTTTTTCCTTTCTGACTTGTAACAGCGTACTCACCAAATAAAACAAGTTCATAGTGTGCACGCGAATTTGACTTAGATTGAAAAAGGATATTCTCGACGTAGAAAAAAAATATAACAATAACTTGCTAAAGTTCTAAAGAACGTCCAATGACGTTGATTTCCCTGACACTTAAATTAAATTTTACAAGAAAAACCTTCGGCTTCTCTCTGTTCCCAAAAAAAATGAAATAAGTAATATATAAGGAGCAATTTAAATATTTAGCAACCGACAAGTAACGGTACTTGCTAACAGCTGATCTAGTGTGAAAGGATACGCATAAAATACAAGATTAACAAAAACCGTGTGCTATGCTTTATACGTTGTGCTATCTTTCACAACAAAATTTTAATTCATCAAACAAATTAACAAAAGGTAAGATAGAAGTAATATAAAAAGGTACGAGTAGGGTGATAAGACAGCTGTGGGTCCACAAAGAAACAGCAAATCTGGGAGATGAGATATTTTTTCATAAAAGGTGGCAAAGCCAAAATTTCTAAGAAATATTTGAAAAAATACTCACCCCAGATTCCTGTGTAGCCATAGCAGGGACCCCAAACTGCTCGTTAAACCCTTGTTGGTGGTTACATGAAACTAATACCAAAATGTTAGCACAGCACGGTCGATTAAATCACCAAAGAAGATTTTCACACTAAACCGCTCAAAAATGGTGAAGACTGGGCACGATGATCAAAGATTATTCGAAAAATAAAACAATATCAAGAGTGCGCAGTCTCACCGATTACCGAAACTAGTCGCTTGAAGAACAGAGGAAAAAGCCTCGAAATTCCCTGTCAAGCCCTATTTATAACCTCGGACAGCCAGTGACCACTTCCGCGTTTTTAGAACATGATGGAATTGTTCTCTCAAAAAGTTATGGTGAAAAACTTTAAAAAATAAACCGCGAACTGACGGGTTCCGGTACAAAACACAAAGGTTAGCTTATACATCTGTCAACCTAGGCGCTCTTCTTCTTCAACGATTCTGTATGGTTTAAAATCTGTTGGTCTGTTACATACCTTTTTGTCACTAAATAGTTATTGGTTGAAACTGCTAAAATTAATTTAATGTTATTTTAAGGTAATAGACAATAACGTACCTGTATATCAACAAATTAAGCCAAATTCGCTAAATTTCAGCACAAAACTTTTCACATATACATGGTTGCATAGTGGTGCGGAGATTTTTATTTAGCCTTCGATAAATATCTTGTCGTATATTGGACGAGCCAAAGTTAAAAATCGTGGTAACGGAGATTAGCATAAATTTACGTTACAATGTAATATACTGTTTACTACTACAGATTAAGGGGATTACGAGTATACTCGAGAAAAAAAATTATCGAAGCCTTTTCTATGGCACCCATTATTTAATGGGCTGTCTTTATCGATCACAAGAAATCCATATTCATCATTCCAACACAAGGAAGATATATGCTTAAATTGATGAAATGTCAAATCTGCATTCACATGATCATCATGTGTTTTAAATTTGTATTATCTTGTTGAAATATTATTAATAAGTTTGCGTTATCTTGTATAAGTTGTTTGGGGATCGCGGTATAAGTCTGACATAAATAAAAACAGTCAGTACAATTATTACGCCCAAAACAAAAATAATTCCTTATAACGCTTTGACTGCAACATACCACATCATCAAAAATTATTAGAGAATTTAATTTTATATCGTTTGGTGACACTATTTCATCTTTATTTTCACTTTCAAAGTATTCGATTTTTCTAAGAGGTTTGAAGAGTTCACGTAGGTATTGATATTACGATCTTCAAGCTTCCACTTTATGTACTAATCAAAACACAACCCATGTTTATGTATTTAAATGATTATATATAAAATATTCCTCAGTTATACAAGAATGTCCTATGATGGAATGAAGTAAGAAAGGTTCTGGACTTCTTAATAAATTCATAAATAAGTTGCCAGTGGAACTGCACTTGCCGTCATACAATTTTTGTGGTCCTGGGACCAAACTCAGAAAGAGATTATTAAGGGGAGATCGCAGCATTAACCCTTTAGACGAAGCTTGTAAAGAACACGATATCGCATATTCAAAGTTTGACGATTTAGAAAATCTATAGAAAGAATTAAGGCAGGCAAAATAGGAGAGGAGTTGCAGGTGCAATGAAGGTAAAAAGAAAATTAGGAATGGGATTACGAAATAAAAAGAGGAAAACTAAAATAGGTCAGGCTATATCATTTAATGATGCTGTAGAAACAGCAAGAAATGCAATTGAAGACCTCGGTGCAAAAACCGGACAAGTCCATAGTTTATAAGTTTTGGGAAAATGAAAAAGAAACTCCCTGACTTGTCTGGTTCTTGCACCCAAGAATGCGAGCGGCCAAGTCCTAAAGCTAGATATCAACGTTATTCTGCTTTGGACTTTGCTGATTCTTACACCAATCGATCGGCGATATTTTAATACATAAATGTAGTGGAAAAAGTCAATTTTACCCATATTTATAAGTTTTGGGAAAATGAAAAAAACTCCCGGACTTGTCTGGTTCTTGCACCCAGAATGCGAGCGGTCAAGTCCTAAAGCTATATATTAACGTTATTCTGCTTTGGACTTAACTGATTCTTGCACCAATCGATCGGCGATATTTTAATACACAAATGTAGTGGAAAAAGTCAATTTTACCCAAAAGTGGACTTGTCCGGTTTTTGCACCGAGGTCTTCAATTATTGGAACAAAACATACAGACGTTAAAAAAGTTGCAACATCAGCTTTAACAGCATTAAAGCAAAAACGAATTAAGAAACCTAGAGGACGTATAGTAAAATTACCGACTTATCAAGGGGGCTTACTACCCCTAATTCCTCTGTTCGCGGGTCTGTCAGCACTAGAAGCACTAACTGGAGGAGCGTCTGGAATTGCAAAAGCGGTCAATGATGCAAAAGCTGCAAGGGATACACTAGAAGAAGCAAAGAGACATAACAGAGCTATAGAGCAATTAAAAGTGGGAAAGGGACTTTATTTAAAACCTTACAAACAAGGTTGCGGTCTTTACTTAAAACCATATAAAAAAACTGCTAAAAAGACTACCACACCGCCCACTAACCAATGTTCATTTGTTAAAATATATACAAATATTAAAAATTCCTTATTTTCAAGGTGTGTTTGTTTGTTTGTTTTGCGTACCCAATTACCTAAAAAAATTAAAAAGCAAGAATCGGGTATTATAAATTTAGATGATGATCGAGAAGACGGTACTCACTGGACATAAAAAAAGGAATATATATTAATGACTTCGATAGTTACGGAAATTTGAGACCACCCCTAGAAGTTAAAAAATATTTCTTTAGCGATGGTGATAATAATATAACATAATTATGATCGATTTCAAAAATATAATTCCTATAATAGCGGGCACTTGGTTTTAAAATTTCTTTATAAGAATTCGACATAGTGCTAAGCAAGTTAGACAAGCGTTGGTTGTACAAGTAGGATCATGTCTTTCACATTAGTCTTATCTGGTTCAACGAATGCATTGACAGCTAATTTTAACCCATCAATTTATTTAGATGATGGTGAATATGTTGTTGGTTTAGTAAATTTTGAAACATTTAATGCTATTCCTAATATCGATGAGAGAAACAATAAATTTACTTGTGGGCATGTAACAATAACTATACCCTCCAGTGCATATGAGTTAGACGATATAAATAAATTTGTACACGAGGAATTAGAAACTGTTGATTCTGTTGAATTTCATCTAATAATAACACACTACATACAATTATTGAAAATGGGAAACTGATTTAATTTGATGATGGATCAATCGGAAAAATTTTAGGTTTTAAGAACGGTATTCTAGAACCAAGTAAACGTGTCTGATTATCCAGCAGAAATAATTAAAGTAAATGCTATATGTGTTGACTGTAGCATAGCAGCAGGTTCATATTATAACGGGAGACCTGTCCATATTGTTCACCAGTTTTTTCCTAGCGTAGGACCAGGTTTTAAAATTAAAGAGACACCTCAAAATATTATTTATTTTCCAGTCAATGTAAAAATTATAACTAACGTTATTATTCAAGTAGTCGATCAAAATGGGGATTTAGTTCATTTCTCTGGGGAAACCGTTACGATAAGACTGCTCGTGAAAAAATTTAGGAATAATGATTGTAAGATATAATCTACACATTAAACAAGATACAGTTTATAAGAAAACGCGGAAACCTCGTCAAGTCGTTACTAAAGTTAATACCAAACGGTTAGAACGTAAGATTCGGCCCGGCTATCGAAACTGGTTATAACTGACTAGACTTTATGACACTTGAAATAAAACACAAATTTAAAACAATTACATGGGTTGTTTATTTGCAACAAGTATGTAGTTGAACAATAAAAAAATGAATATTGAAAATTCGGGTGGCAAACTGATTTCAGTTTTTAATTAGCTGATTTACAGAGAGAATTTGAATTTGAAAAGATTAATATGGAATTTACAAATATTTAATTAGATTAATTACAGACTTAGAATTCAAAAATACTAAATGCTTAAGAAGGAAGTAAAGTTATAATTTAGAGTATTAAGGTCCAAAAACTCTGAGTTAATAAAGTTCTGCACGTGTAACTTCAAGTTTGGAACGCTTGAAACAAAGAAACACCTTACATGGAGATTTGAAGCACTTGGGAATGACGAGCAGTCTTCGACCAAGCCTCTGTGGTGGCCTCCGACGAAGTCCTAGTTTCGACGGCGACCATGCCTAACAGTCTGACAACGGTGATGGTGGCGTAGATCTTACTAGCTCAGGTTCTCAGGGTCTTGCCAAGTTCCACTGTTACTGCGTCAGCTTGTGGTCTGCCAAACGTCGAAGGGCCTAACAACTTGTCAATCGTTTAGATGTTCCGTGTTCCATGTGGAGTTGTCATGAAAAGATTTCAAGTGAATTCGACAGTGCTAAAACCTTTATATGTATAGTCTGTATAGTCAGGGTTTACAGAATCAATATAGATAACAATTACTACTTAAAATTTATAAAAAATTATACAAGTCTGAAACTATAGGCTAAGTTAAATCCCATATGTACTACAAAGCATATTCATGAATACACTTCCCGCCTTTTTATATTCAACTAATCACAACTTCAAATTGACTAGTTGCGAGCCAGAATATGTCGACGATAAGTTAAAAGTTTGAAATATTTTATTACTGAGGTCACGGTTCTTTAAAAAAACTACTCAAATTTGCATGAAACTACCACAATAATTATTGGCCAAAATCAGCTATGAAAATAAGCTGCTCTCGGTAATGTGATAAAAAAATTACGTTATTAATCTTGACCAGAATTATTTCAGAACGATAAAGATATTACAAAAACAGGGGCCCTGCGTCAGGTATACTTATTATATGCGTTGACTCGTGAATTTTACCGCCAAAAATAATGAAACACAAACTGAAACTAACTTGAACTGTACAGTAGGGTGGGCCGAAAAACAACAAAGTTGTCAGAGCTAAACGCTATAGTAAAAAAAAGTTGTGTGTGGTAGAGAGAAGATGAGGAAAAAAAATTTTTTTAATCGGTTGGTATCTTCCGTTCGCGCATGGCTCTCAGAGAAATGAAAAATCGATAAAATCTACCAATTAGTCTGAATTTTTTTAGGTGAACGAAAAAACAATTACGAAGTCACTATAGCGGGGAAAGCAATTCTTGTTAAAAGTAGAAGACACTCATTTTTATTTTTTTGAAATCTGACAATATCTTCCGCTTGCGCATGCGCTTTAAAAACACATTTTTTGGTAAAATATAGGATATACTTGTATAATCTGAAATCTACTTCTGATGTATGTTGCAAACGAAAACACTTCTTTTTATATTCTGTAACACAATTAATCCTGAAGTTAGACAGTTAGGCAAATTGGCAACATTGTAAATTCCGGTGCTGACCAACTTCGTTAGGCAAATTGGCAACATCGTAAATTCCGGTGCTGCACAACTTCTGGTACTGTGTGTTTCTGTTAATTATTGATATCAACGTTTATTATTTCGAAAATGGATGTGCCGAGTAAGCATATTACAAGACCGACATTCACGTGTCCTATATTTGGTCACACTAGAGATCTTCCTTTAAATAAACTTCCTACGCATGAAGATGTTCTACGCTGCTGCTTTGAGGAGAGGTACAAGTTGGCATTGGAATCAAATAATAAAAACGTAAGCTTTACCACTGTTGCCGACACAGTTGCAACAAAAATTAAAAACTTATATGTTAAGGCGTCTATTCCCACAGTGTCTGAATATAGAATCATCCAGTTGGTTAATACATATCATGATAATTATTACAAACTAAGAAAGTCTTACAGTCTTTCCGAAGAGGGCCCAACCAGAGGACGAAGATTTTTTAAACAAAACCACAGGAAACCCCAACGTTTCGTAGTAATGAACTGGAACATACAAGGTGGCCTTATAGACAAGAAGGAACATCTGGAAACTTTAATTGATAAGTACGATGTTAATATAGTTTGTCTGTGTGAACATCACCAATCTGATGATATAAAAAACTTTACAATTAACGATTTTAAAGTTGTGAGCTACTTTAGCAGATCTCGTCTTCGGAAGGGGGGGGGTTTGTATACTAGGGCCCAAAAATGGAAAATTCGGTATCATTTCATGTAGTGTGTCGGATGAGGGTAACTTCGAAATATGCAGTTAGATATCACGTTTCTGAGAGCGAAACCATAACCATTTGTTCGGTGTATCGCTCACCGCTAGGCGATTTCCCAGAATTTATTAATAAACTCTCCTCTTTTCTAAAAGATATATATAATGCAAAAAATAAACACATCATATGTGGAGATGTTAATACGGATCTCCTAAAGAACAGCAATAGAACGCAGGATCTGGTTAATTTATTATTAGAATTTAATATTACTCCAAAAATCTCACAGCCCACTAGAATCACAAATAGCTCCGAAACTTGCATTGACAACATTTTTACTGACTTTGATATAATTTCCGGAACGTTGGTTGACACGCAGGCGTCGGATCATACATACCAGTTGCTAACCGTCGAAGTGCGGGACAGCGACGGAGGGCGAGTCGATCATAATAATATGCGATATAGACAATTTTCGAAGAAAAATGTTCAAACGTTTAAAAACGATATAGCGCATGTTAATTGGAACAGTGTGCTTTATAATAATCCAAGCCTTGTAGATGTTGATGAATGTTTTAATGTTTTCTACGATCAAATACAATTCGCGTTTCAATCTAATTTTCCTATTACAACCGTAAAGCCGCGCTCTAAAAGAAAACCTTGGATTACATTTGAACTCATAAATTTAGCGCGAATGATCCAAGAAATGCATATTATTAATAAAATAATAAATTCAGAACTCTATAAAAAAAGCTACCTAGAACTGAAAAAATATTATAACAAAAAATTAAAAGAAAATAAACGAAACTTTAACAATAATAGAATTCAAAATGCAAGTAATCTGAATAGAGAGTGTTGGAAAATAATCAAAGAGACCTGCCCCAGTAAGACAAATAGAGCTTTGCCGCAAATTCGTCACCAAGACAGAATACTAGTCGCGCCAGGGGAGATAAGCGAGTGCTTTAATGAGTACTTTGCGGGTTTTTCAAATAATAGCGACCCTCCTCTCTCCGCTTCAGTGCACACATCTTTAGGACCGGCTTCATTATTTCTATTTCCAACCACCCCAAATGAAATAGAAAGGGTAATTTCAAAAGTATGCCGGAAAAACTCATCGGGCATGGACGAGAACCCGGGTAAAATATATATGGCCATTAAAGAAAATATAGCACATATACTAAGTGACATAATTAATATTAGTTTTTCGCAGGGCAAATATCCTACCACTCTAAAAACGTCAAAAATTATTACCTTGTTCAAAAATAAGGGAAGTACACATGACCGGGAAAACTACAGACCTGTAGCATTACAATGCCATCTGGCCAAAATTTTTGAGGTGTGCTTTAATAAACATCTAATAAAGTTTTTGGAATCTCATAATATCATAACCCAATGCCAAAATGGTTTCAGAGAAGCACGCAGCACAAATACAGCACTCGATTGCGCATTACAACAGATTCATGATAGCTTAAATAATAAGGAGTCGGTACTAGGCTGTTTTTTTTATTTCAGTCATGCTTTTGACACTGTCGATCACCCTCTACTTCTAGAAAAATTATATCATATGGGCATCCGAGAACCGGCGATCTCTTGGGTGGGATCGTATCTGTCGGAGAGAACACAACGCGTAGTGATCGACGGTGTTGCATCGTCACACCGGGAAGTGCATCGCGGAATACCTCAGGGTTCTTGTCTATCCCCTACCCTCTTTAATTGTTATATAAACGATTTACCGACTTACAAACCAAACACCTCTTTTGTACTGTATGCCGACGACACTAATATCTTGGTAGCTGGTGGTAGTCGATCCGACCTGCCTAATCTTGCAAACCCCGGAATAACACACGTAGTTGAGTGGTGTAAAAATAACAGCATTAAACTGAATAAAGATAAATCAGCGGCTTTGGAGGTGTTTCCGAAAAACTCGATTATTGACTCTAGCTTACTAATACGAATGGAGGGCCATTCTATAGAGAATGTCAACTCCACAAAGTTTTTGGGATTACACATTGATAATAAATTATCGAGAAAATCCTCCCGAAGCTCAGCTCATGTTGTTACTTGATTCGATCTATACGAGACACTGTATCTGTGGACGTTCTGAAGTTGATGTATTTTGGGCTCTTCCAGTCTGTAATAGCATATGGAGTGGTCCATTGGGGTTCAGCCTCTTCAACAAAAAAGGTATTCTTGGCTCAGAAACGAGCCATTAGATGTATGGCTAGAGCAAAATGTAGGGAATCCTGCGTTCCGTTGTTTAGACGATTTCAAATTATGACGTTTCCTTCACTATATTTGTATTCTCTTCTGTTGTACGCTAGGGCAAATTTACATAGATGGAATAGACGTTCAGAAATACATGATTATGACACAAGACATAGAAATGATTTGAACATACAATATTCCAGACTCACAACTGGACAACAAAGTGTAAAATATATGGGACTAAGGGTATACAATAGGGCCCTTAATTATTACAAATGTTTTACCGAAGACGAGACTTCCGCTGGTTTTAAAAGAAAAACTAAACAATTTTTTATAAATAAATGTTTTTACTCCATTCAGGAGTATTTTTAATATTGACTTGTAAGTTAACATGTGAATGTGTTTGTGTAAGAATAGATTTTAGGTATATTATTGTATTTTGATGAGCTCATAATGTTCAAAAAAGATATTTTCTTTTTGTAATGTTCCGAAGCGAAATAAATCAAATCAAATCAAACCAAGATAATGGTAAACCAAATTTTCAACACAAGCTGGATAATTTCAAGCAACATGGTAGTACACTTTTTGACGTTTCAGCATGCAAGTGTCCTATGAAACGAGAATGCTTGTGTAAGAAAACTCCTGAATTCAGTACGTGCCCGATTTTAATTACGTGTACCTGTGATAAATCCAGAAAAATTCCGGTACTTGAGCGAAACTTTCTGTATTGCCAAAGAAAGTTTGGCATAGGTAAAATAGGTCCCGTAGATTTGCAGCAAAGCAAGAAACTTACAATGAGATCTCAAAGAAAAGACCTAGAGCTCATTCGTATTACCTCTGCCACTGCTACTATTAATCCTCCGTTTGTAAACAAATGCGACAACATATTAGAGACAGGTGCAGATAATAGTGCAACTGATGCAATACATGAGCCAAGTCCCAGTACATCTTCCCAATCTTCTACATCACAGATGAGATTTCACTTAACAGCAACGGCATTGACTAGTGACAGATATGGCATATCTGACCGAGCAACGGCTGTAATTGCTTCGAGCTTTCTTCAAGACATTGGCATGATAACTGAAGGTGATATGTCACTTGTAATTGACAAGAACAAAATTAGAAGAGGAAAGGGCCGCACAAGAAGTGATTTGCAGAGCGGTAAAGATATTGTCCTACGTGGGCTTTATTTTGACGGGCGTAAAGATGATACTTTGGTGACTCATACATTACATGCAAAGCGATATCGTAAAATACAAAAGGAGGAACACATTTCTCTTCTACAGGAGCCAGATTCTAACTACCTTGGCCACGTTTCTCCCGCCTCAGGAACTGCAAAAGATATAACAACAAGCATTATTTCGTACATATCAGACGAAAACATCTCCTTACAAGAGCTAGATGTCATCGGATGTGATGGTACTGCGACTAATACAGGGTGGAAGAGTGGCGCAATCCGCCTTCTAGAATTACACATTGGGAGACCAATGCAATGGAATATCTGTCTCTTACATTTTAACGAATTGCCATTCAGACATTTATTCGAGTATCTGGATGGGAAAACTAAAGGACCCAAAGCATTCAGTGGACCCATAGGTCGTCTTCTTCCTGGCTGCAAAAAACTACCTGTTGTCACTTTTGAGAAAATTCCATGCATTGTTCCTCATGTAAGTGGAGTAGATCTGAGCAAAGATCAAAAATATATTTTTAATATTTCGTGCGCTATTCAATCCGGCATTTGTGAACAACATCTCGCTTGCCGGGATCCAGGGCCTATTTCACATGCCAGATGGTTAACTGTTGCTAACAGAGTTCTTCGTTTGTACATATCCACAGAAAGACCCACTTTTGAACTAAAACAAACAGTTTTATTCATTTTGAACTCATATATGCCTGTTTGATATTAAGAAGAATAGTTCTTTCACCGATGGACCAAAGCATGTTTTTAAGGTAATACAAACTTCACGATACTTACCTGCTAACTTACGTCAAATAGTAGAACCTGTAATCGAGCGCAACTCATTTTTTGCTCATCCTGAAAACCTTCTCCTCTCAATGGCCATGGATGACAGAAAGCACATCAGGGAGCTTGGGTTGAGACGAATAATAAAGCCGAGGCAACGTTCTGCTAAAGAAAAATCAATTCGGTCATTTTTTCCTCCAAAACTAAACTTTAATGCTGAAAACTACTTTGAAATAATTGACTGGAGTTCCTGTGCGTTATTCTCTCCACCTATTTTGCGCAATATTGACGATGATACTATTTTATCACTAATATACTGTGAGACTGCCCCAAATTGGAAAATAAGAAACTTTGCCTGCCACACACAAGCTGTTGAGCGATGTGTCAAGCTTGTCACCGAGGCATCAGGCAAGGTCTGTGGAGCTGATAATAGAGATGGCTACATCAGATCAACTCTGCTATCAAGATCCATAATGCCAGAGTTTTCTAATAAAGCTAAATTCAAACCCTTTATATATACAAATAAAAACCATATTTTACCAAAAATGTGTCTTTTTAAAGCGCATGTGCAAGCGGAAGATATTGTCAGATTTAAAAAAAAATATAAAAATGAGTGTCTTCTAGTTTTAACAAGAATTGCTTTCCCCGCTATAGTGACTTCGTAATTGTTTTTTCGTTCACCTAAAAAAATTCAGACTAATTGGCAGATTCTCTCGATTTTTCATTTTTTTTTGAGAGCCATGCGCGAACGGAAGATACCAACTGATTAAAAAAAATTTTTTTTCCTCGTCTTCTCTCTACCACACAACTTTTTTTTACTATAGCGTTTCGCTCTGACAACTTTGTTGTTTTTCGGCCCACCCTACTGCACAGGTCAGGACGAAGGTAGCCACGTCTATTTCCTGGGATATAGGTGCTAGAGAAGCATAGAGATTAACTCTACCCAAGAAATAGTCGGGCAATGGAGCGAGCCACAGGTGAGTTTTTCAATTTTGGAATTTACCAAAAAAATATCTAAAGAAAATCTCAAAAAACTTCACCTGCAAAGTGTGCTCCGCTCCTGTCCTGTGCCTCGTTCCAAGAAAATGGAAATGCAAGATTCCCACGAACACGCGTCGCCTTGACCTACAAAATGGTCGGTGGCTCCTCAACCTCGAAAACTCCAAAAAACTGAATGGCCGGCAACTCACATGAAATCAAAAAATATACCGTTAATCGTTTTATAGCGTCTCACAGAATAATACGGTTAGGATCTTGGAATTAAAATTCTGCATACACGGATGGATGACACTGGTTTTTGGAACCAACCTAGCCAGTATACTCTGAATAGATTACTTGAAACTAAGTGCTAACTTACAGGTGAACCAAGCAGAACGACCTTCCACATGTATTACAGTGTACTCTAAGGTTCAACGTACCTTGGATTATTACAGATAGTTTCGTATTCACTATGTCACACTAGAAATCGATACCACAAAACAAGTTTAGAGAACTGATATTCGACTGAATTAAATTCGAATTTGCGATTTCAGTACAGAACACTCAAATTATGTGTTGAAGGTTGATAATAATTATTTAAAACGTGGTAACGGACTTTTAACAAAAAAATTCCGTTACACGGTTAACAAGTAAAAATAAACTATTTTTTAAATCTTTAGGCTTTGCGTTAGTTAAATAATGGAGTACCTAAATGTAAATAAATACATCGGTATATGATAACATACGGTAAGGAATGATAAAATACGGTGCTCACGGCGGTTTCCGCGAGTTTTGGTATTTTTGTATGTTCCCCAAAACTCAGTGTTAGAAAATTCTGCGAGCCCGGTTATGTCACCTGTGGCAGTTTCCACAGGTTCTGGCGACATATCAGTTCTAGTAGAAATTTCTCGGCAGGTTTCCCGGTCGCAGTCAGAAACTTGTGCGAGGTCGAATCTACTATCCACGGCAATGTTCACAGGTCCTTGCAGCTCTACCCCCCTCGCAAAAATTTCTCGGTATAGTTTTGTATCGCAGTCAGGAACCCCCGCGAGGTCGATTACTAAATCCACGGCGGGGCCCGCAGATTCCTTGAATGCCTCGTCTCTCGCAGAAATTTTTTGACAACGGTTGGTATCGCGGTGGAGAACCTCTTAGAGGTCGAGTTTGCTACTACCCGCAGCGGTGTCTATGGGTCTCTGCAACCTTTCGCCCCTTGCAGAAATTTTCCGATAACGGTCTCTCGGAATACCGCAAGGGCAGTTCCGAGACATGATTCCCGGGTTACTACACTGCGAGCAAAATAACTTCGGTGTGCCAGTACATTTGGCGCGTATATGCCCGGTTTTTCTACATTGCCAACAGGAGGGCGGTGGACGCAACAAGTTATTACGGTGCGGCCCGACCCTGTCCGGTCCTTGGACGCGAGTCGACTGAGGATCGACTCGAGTAGCCGATGACGGCGGTCGGGTGGTCTTCGCAGCCGGTGTTGTCGCTAACTTCAATTGCAATGCCTAAAATTCTCTGGTGACATGTACAAAAGATTGAAAGTCTGAAAAATTGTTTCGGCGAATATGCAGATGGAATTCTGGCAGCAAATTGCGATATAACCACTTTGCTAACATAAGTGAAAGTATAATTCGAAGCTTACCAGTGAGCATGGTCATCCATTGCCTACTAAATAGTAACACCGACATAAAAGATTGAACGAATGGTCCGACCTTTTGCTTCCAGAAGGGTAGTATTGTAGAAGGGATTCGATAGCTGGTCTTCACAACAGTCCTAGTAAAGACACATATAATTAAAATATTACAATATTAAAGACACTAAAAAACTTGATAGCAGGCCCTGCATGCAAGCTTATAAATGAATGTATCAGATCTGGGGTTTTCCCTGATTGCCTTAAGGTTGCTCGTGTCATTCCGATATACAAAAAGGGAAACAGAGATGATGATTTTTGGAAAGATCTTTGAGAGGCTACTGAAACAAGGAAAAATCAAAAACCTTGGACTTCTCATTATGGCATGTGGAGGGCAGTCGCAATGACAATCCGGTTAAATTTCTGGGTATAATTGTTGACTGTAAACGGACCTGGGAGGCTCAATCAAGTCAACTCTTAAACAAGCTTAGTAAAGCCACATATGTCATTCATAATCTTGTCCGCAGTAGTAGGTATACCGGCACTTGAGCCAGATAGGCCGCAGACGCTTGCAAAGCCACCTGACCTTCGCCGGCAGTGTGCGGGCCACCTGACCTGTCGCGACACACTTGACCCCGACTAACCCCCCGCCCGACTAACCGCTGTCCTAACCTCTGGGCCAGTCGTTGACCCGTCATGGGGCCAAAAAAAGTCACACTAGGAATCGAACCTAAGACCAATCCGACGCTCTGGCCAACCATCGATGCAAAATATTAAGCTAGAATCTAGAAGAATGCCAGCCAGTCAGCCCCTAACCTCGGGACAAATCGTTGCTGACGTCATGGCAAACATCGCAGATTCGAACCTAAGACCATCGCCAACCATCGACGTGTCTCGAGACTAAATATCTCCGGCCCCGAGGTCACCTGGCCACGGCAATTTCCAATTTCTTTCGTTATAATTTAAAATTCGATGGATTTTTGTCCTTTTGCAGCCGATACCTACATAGCGATGACACCGCTAAATTGACCCGTTTTGCTGGCAAAAAATATTTCTATCGCCATGACTAAGTCACGACGCTTGACCTTATGCAATTCGCTGCTGGCGCAACTTCCAAACGCTTCCCCAAATATCTTAACATCTCAAATGAGTCAAGGTTTCGGCTAGTTTAAAATTTATAAAAGTGGTGGGGGTAACGTCTTAAAAAGTGTATGGAAAAATATAAAAGTGGTGGGGGTAATGTCTTAAAAGTGTGTGACCGATGATTTTTCATTCAAACGTCTGTGCAACATGGAGGAGATCAGATTCTTTTTTGGTCGACAAGCAGTAAACAAAATAAGACAAGAAGTCGTGAGAGATGGTATTGCAAGAAATATGTTCGATCAGTGGTGCCTAGATCAAAAAATATCGTGCTATATATTCTACGTTGATGCTAAACCGGTTTCATTTGTCCTAATGTCAAAAATGGATTTCGACCCTTTAAAGAACACTCCAACCCGAAAAATCTCAATTTTGTTATTAGACGACACCCTGATGTACGCCTCTGAAATCCGGGTGTCATCAAACATCTGTGCTCCCACGATCCAGGTACGAGCGCGGCTGAGCTATTTTGCATCGGAACCCTAGACGCAGCGGCACCCCGTGGCGCCCAGCGTTTGCTGTGCAAATCTCGATAAAAAATTTGGCCGACGAGCGTGGCCGAGAAATTGAAGAACCACGTTGCATTTAACTGACAATCATCATGTGTTCGTTTCCTACTTCGAGGTAGAATGCAGGACGCAATAAAAAAAATCGAAAATGTTTCACACCTTCAACAAAAATTTTTAATCGCAAATTAGACGTACAGTTTCATATGGATATTAGTTATACATAGGTTGAATTGTTCTTTTATATATATTTTTTAAATTGTAACAAAACTATATGCATTCGTTTTCCCACCACCTTTGAGGTAGAATGCAGGGCGCAGGAAGTCTAATCCATGTTTGATCAAACATATTAGAGAGATACAAAGAATAGTGTAATTTAAAAAATATGGGATATTACCTTATAAGCTTATATTATGAAAGTATGGAATCACAAACAACCGTTTCGAGCTGCAGGGAGAGTCGCAAACTTAATAATACAAAATTCATTGTTTCATACAAATCCTAAACAATATAGACTAGAAAAGATTAGAGTAAAAACTAGATAATCCAAGTTGGGGCCTTCCTACTTTCGCCACTGGGGTTGAAACCCAATCTTGAGAGAAATAAAACCATATGAAGGGTACACGGGAAAAACAGGCCAAGTCAATTTTTGTTGAAATTGGGGGTGGGTGGGGGGTGGCGGGTGGGCAACTACGTGCCAGGAGGAACGGAGACCGAAGGCCTCCATCCGACTGGCATGTAGTTGCCCGAACAAAATCCACCCTTCCCCCTTGCACGCGTTCCGCGCATGCGCAGTTCTACACTTTTGATACCTATGAAAATTCGAAAAATTTTGAAAATTTTTTATTCAAAAAATGTAATTTTAAGAAGGTCCTGATCCTATAACCCCGATAACATTTTGGGAAATTTTCAGTTTTTGACGGTGAAATGTACAAGACAAGATTTAGACGAATGTTTGCGAGAGTGGCAAATAGATATATTTTTTCAAGTGACTGATAAAAATAGTTAGTCGGAAGGCCCCCAGATAACATTGATCTTTTGTTTGAACAAAATCTGTAAAAAAAAATCCAAGACTTTAAAATGTAGGTAGAATTTTCGAATAAGTTTTGTATACCGGTAAAAATATAAAGATAAAAATAACGCCAGTTTCACAAAAATGCCAAAATAAAAAAAATTCAGTTTCAGAAAAAAAATAGGATGTAGAGGTTGTGTCAAAAATTGGAAATAATTACCAGTAAAATATACACAAGACAGAAAAAAAGGTAATTATGCGGCTGTCCCATTTTATGCACATTGGGTGTTTCAGTTCAGTTATTACTTTTTTAAATATCTACGGTTGTCTCAACCTTAGTCGAAAGAAAATATTTTTTCGTGGCGTAGCTCGGCGGCGCCCGACGTTTAGCGTGCAGGTTGAAGGTCTCGATAAAAATTTTCGCCGATGAGCGTATCCGTGAAGTTGCACATCGATTCGCAGCAGTGCTCGGTGGCGCTCGGCGTTTGGCGCGTGGAGCAAAGTCTTGGTCGACGGTAGAAGCCGAAAAGCTTGTCGAGACTTGTATGGAATACCGAGAAAAACGGAGAGATTTGTTGGGACTTGCGTCGAGTACTGAGAAAAACTGAGATATTTGTCGAGACATGTTTGGTCGCGCGCGCTTCTCTATAAAAGGAGGAGTGGCAAACCTGTCTTGTCATTCCGTGTTTAGCTGTCGTTACGAGTGGTTCAGTCCTGCAAAACTAGCACGGAATTCATCGAGCGCTTGAATGTTTTGACTGGCGAATCTAAGAGTGTCAACAAATTAGTAAAAATGGAAAAATCTGAAGTTATTCAAGATTGTACGCAGCGTGTCAGACGTCTGGTAGACGTTTGCATTTCAAGATCAAGGCCGTACCTGAAAACAAGGACGCCAGTGATTGGGCTATGAAAGCAATCAAGGATGCCATCTTGCACACGACCAGTGATCCAGAAGGGCGAGGGTTGGATGGGATTCAAAGAAACTTCGAAAATTACCGTTGAAGAGGTATGGGGCGTACTTTCCGACATTTTTCAAAGCAACGGCGAAGCCTTGGATACGGATACCTTCGTGCTGGGAGTCACGACGATTCGTTTACCCGCAGGGAAAGGTAGAGGGTCAAAATACAACAATTTTACAGAAGAATGTGGTATGCGAAGAGGTATTGTTGTAATTAATAATAAAGACAACCTCTGTCTGCCCCGGGCCTTAGTGGTGGCTATCGCTCACGTAAACAACGATCCAGATTATATTAAAGTCTGCAAGGATACAATAAAATTACAAACACAACGCGCCCACCAATTACTAGAGGAAACAAACGTTAATATACCTGTAGAGGGTGCGGGAATTCCCGAATTGCAAAAGTTTCAGCAACATTTGAAGGATTTTAATATTGTTGTATACAAATACGGAGTGAAAGGACGTGACGTAATTTTTAAAGGAACTGGAGGGGACAAAAATCTAAATTTATTGTATCATGCCAATCACTATAACGTCATTACGTCACTGACAGCGGCTTTTGTTTGTAGCTATTTTTGTGACAGCTGTAACACACCTTACGATCACAAAGACGAACATCGCTGCGGGGGAACTTGCTATGCGTGCCAGCATTCGCCATCGTGCGTAAAAGAAGAAAAGATACTGTGTCGGGAATGCAATCGCATTTTCAAAAGTAAAAACTGTTTTGACAAACATAGAAGTGTTCGAGGAAAGAGGGGCTCGGTTTGCGCTGAGCTAAAACGCTGCAGCCTTTGCTTAAAAACGGTAAAGAAAAACAGAGACCACGTTTGTGGAGAAGTTTACTGCGTGGTTTGCAAAAAACACCAGCCTGGACAACATCTATGTTATATGCAGGTGGATAAGGGACGTCCAAAAACGGAAAATCTCCTGTTTATATTTTATGATCTAGAGACAATGCAGGAAAAATTTATAAAGGAGAACCAAAAATTACATGAACCGAATTTATGCGTGTTTGCCCAACGCTGCTCCGTGTGCATAAACACCTGCAGTGACGAACAACTTTGCGAACAACATGCGGGTTAAGATTACAGAAACTTATAGGCATGAATGCAGTGGGTAGATTTGTAGAGTTTGTTTTAAATCAAAGAAAGATTTTCAAGAACGTTGTTGTCATAGCCCATAACGGTAAAGCCTTTGACCATCAATTTCTATTGAACTATATATTAACTGAGACAGATCTAACTCCTGAACTGATTACTAGAGGTACAAAATTAATTACAATGACTCTGGGCAACGTCAATTTTCTGGACTCGATAAACTACTTTCCAATGGCCCTGTCCAAATTACCTAAAGCATTCGGTCTTACAGAGCTCAAAAAGGGTTATTTTCCACACTTTTTTAACACGACTGAAAATCAAAACTACGTAGGTCCCTTACCGGCCGTTGAATTCTATAGCCCCGATACCATGAAACCGGAGGACAGAGACACATTTTTGAATTGGCATAAGAATCATAAAGACGACGTATTTGACTTTCAAAAAGAAATCGTAGATTACTGCGTATCGGACGTAAAAATTCTGACGCAAGCTTGCCTTGTATTCAGGACTCAACTGATGGGAGTTGGGAATGTGTACCCTTTCACGGAAGCTTGCACCATACCCTCCGCCTGTAACAAAATTTTCAGGCGTAATTTTCTGAAACCTCAAACTATAGGCGTTATTCCTAAGAACGGATACAGATGGCGAGATAATCAGTCAAAAATAGCAACCATGTGGCTCAGTAGTGAGGAAAATAATAGAGGCGTAGAAATAATGCACGCAGCTAAAGGGAGAGAAGTTACTTTAGCTGGAGTGAAAGTCGACGGTTATTGAGAGTCGATAAATCAAGTCTTTGAGTTTCACGGTTGCTATTTTCACGGTTGCCCACGTTGTTTTAAATACAATTGGGAAAAATCTACCTACGACGACCCCACAGCCACAATGGAGAATAGATACGAGGCGACAGTTGCCAAAACAGAACGTCTGCGATGTCTAGGTTACGAAGTTGTCGAGAAATGGGAATGCGACTTTCGCAAAGAACTGACTCCTGAGCTGGCAAAATTGCTAGAGAACCACGCCCTACTCGCCAATCTTCCTTTAAACCCTCGAGACACATTCTATAATGGTAGAACTGGTGCCGCAAAACTTTATTATAAAGTAAAACCAGGAGAGAAAATCAAGTATGTCGACGTGTGCTCTCTCTATCCATGGGTGTGTAAATATGGAAAGTAAACTGTTGGGCACCTACAAGTACACGTAGGGGAGGAGTGTGACCTGTTAGATGTAACTAAGACAGATGGTTTGGTTAAATGCAAAATTCTTCCACCAACAAACTTGTATCATCCCGTGAGACCCATGAAAATGAACAATAGCAAAGGTATTCAGCTGGAGTTTGCGAAAATTGTCAAAAACCCCGGATTGAGATGTTTAGCAAAGCTTATTCTTAACAGTTTTTGGGGCAAATTTGGACAAAGAGAGAACCAAACAAAAACGAGCATAATCAACAAACCTGACGAATTTTTCAACATGCTTCAGGATCCCGCAATAGATATCAATACAGCGACCGCTATTAATGAAACCACGCTGATAGTAAATTGGTCATTTAAGGAAGAGAGCTTCAGCCCTCTTTCCATTGTAAATGTAGCTATTGCTTCTTACACAACAACCCAAGCTCGTCTCAAACTGTACAGCTACCTGGAGCAACTGGGCGAGAGGGTCCTTTACTACGATACGGATAGCGTTATCTACGTATCAAAACCGGGCGAAAATGACATAACCACGGGAAGCAGTTTGGGTGAAATGACCGACGAACTAGAGGAATTCGGCCCCGGTACTTATATTACGGAATTTACGTCAGGTGGGCCTAAACTGTACGCCTACCTCGCCTACACACCTTCCACTAATAAATACCATGAAGTGTGCAAGGCGATGGGTATTAGGATCACGTATGACTCTTCAAAGCTGGTAAACTTCACCAAACTGAGAGGCATGATTTTGCGGGAAAACCCGCCGGTGTATATAACAGGGACAAACATCAGATGCACAAAAGAACACGAAGTAGTTACCGTACAAGAAAAGAAAATCTTTCGCGTTAACTTTAGAAAAATGTGTCGTGTGGAAGACTACGATTCTGTACCCTATGGCTATAAAAAATTAAAATTTATGTAATCGTTATTTCGTTATTTGACATGTGTTAGACTAAGCTATTTACCAAAAAATCTGTAAATTTAGTTCTTAGCTCATTTTTAAAGTAAAAATTTGTGTAAACCTGTAAATAAGTCATATTCTTAATAAACAGCATTATCCGTTCAAAAGTTTTTTTTCTCAAACTATACTTCGAAAATGAACAAAAATTAGTTTAAAAATCACTCAGATATTTTACTGAAAAAAATTCTTTAGTTCTATCTTATTTGAGCCAGTCTGTACATATGGTTATTTTTAGTTAGCGTCTCCCCAGCAATTTTTTATGCCGGTCTGAAATTCTTCTCATTGTTCATTGACTCACTGAGACGATTATGTATGGCTTTCTCTCCTCGTTTTTCCACCCACACACACACAGAGACTCGTTTATTCAAAACAAATGTAACTAAATATTGGTTCAAATTACTTCAGAGCAGGGGCATTCAAATACTTGTAGTAGTTTTTCCGTTTGTCAATGCAAATTGCCAATTTTCAAGTGATATCATACTTTTCATAGCTTTATTCAGCTTAGGAACGTATTCTATATTAATTATTTTTCAAGTTACAAACATAATCAAGTGTTTTGTTTGAATTTACGTATTTTTTACTATGCTTCCCATTTTTAAAGACTAGCAGCCTTGTTTATGGATACTCTAGTTAGCCAATGTCTGACACTGACATAAGGACATGACAGAAATAAAGTAGATACAGGGGACAGATTTTGCAAAAAAATAAAGTTGGCCAGCTGTTTTTTGGTAGATTTTAATAGTAGAAAATTAGTAGACATTGACTGGGCCACTTTAATTTTTGACACCATCTGTTGCTTGTATCCAATATTGCTCTCGTATCCTTATGACTCTGTCACACATTGGCTAACTAGGGATTCCATAAACAAGGCTAGCAGTCATTTTACATGGTTTACAATAATGCTTTCACATTACCACTAGAAAGTGGTTCTCACACAATCATTCAATCTATCGTTGAGAATAACGCTTTCGCTAAAACTAAGTCTCAGTATAATCTAAGATTTTAAAAGAAAAAATTACAAAATGGTGTTTCCCTCAGTTGTGGGATCCTAAACTATAGTAAGTGTCGCTAGTTCAAAATACTGTTAGTATAAGATCCCGCTTTATCGTAAAACCTATAAAAGTCACTTTTTAGGTGTGAAAAATTAGTTTAAAAAAACAAAATGGGCCTAAGGTTTTGATTTTTTTTACACCTACCTAATTCTTCATCTTGAACAAGTTTCTTTAATGACATTTTAACGTGTCAGAACTGAAATATTAAAGTGAATCCTATGAAAAAGATATATATCTTACATTACTTTCTCCTCTACACCGTAGCTCGGTGTGCATTTCGTTCTAGGGCATACATACATTGCATTCTTAAAAAACAGTCAGTTCTTATTTCAGCATTGTCCGAGGAATTTTATTGACATGAAAAAAGCACCTTTCTCCGCATACATTGTTGATCGCTTATTTAAACAGCTTGCATTTCTGTAGGCGACATAATATTCTTTCATAAACAAACAAAAAAGTCGATATTTTTATCCGGGTGTATCGGTGTTTTCTTTTAGTCGAAAAATATTTCCAAGGTAAAAGCTGAACTTTTGGGGTGTATGTTGAAAATTTACATTTTGGGGTACGAATTAGGTTCAGAATCCAGGTTAAAAATCGTTGATCGCGGCGTCTCGGCTAGAGGGTCAAAATGGGTCAAAATGGGCCTAAAGTTTTGAAATTTTTTTTTACACCTACGTAATTCTTCATCTTGAACAAGTTTCATTAATAACATTTTAATGTGTGAGTTACAGAAAAGGCACTCTTCTAAAATAGTATAATATTTTTAATTAAAAGATACCTCTGTAAGGATATTAGGCAGACTTTTAGGCTATGTGTTTTCTAGAAAAATTGTTAAGAGTGCTTGCTTTAGGTAGCGAAAATCGCAAGGGGTAGAAAGTCACGGTGGAGTCATTGATAAACGGTTCCACTTATCGAAATTTGGAAGGAAGTCTCTGTGGTATTCATAGTTAAAATCCTCTATTACCTACGCTATCATGCTATTATTTTAATAATATCTATCGCTTAAATATTTTTTTTAGAGAGGAAATCCTGCGAAATTTGGAAAGAAATCTCTATGGTATTTATCGTTAAAATCTTCTATTACCTGTGCTGCCATAATTAAATATTTTTCTACGGCTTGGTTCTGTTTCTTTTCCAATGCCTAAATAGTACATTTTATAATATTAATTTTGTTTCCTCTCCAATATATTGTATGGTGTTTGTATCGCATATATCTATGAAAAACAACGTTTCAGAGATATTTCACACAGAAATTTCTCAGTTTTTAAGAGCGGTGTTTGGCCAGAAACGATCTAGTGGATGATGGGGTAGTAAAAAGGCGGCCGTTTTTCCAGAGCCTGTTTTGAACACACCCCACCAAGTCTTGACCTGTCATTATGATAGGTATTGCATACTTTTGTATAGGAGTCATCTTTTGTTAGCCCAACTTCTTTCTGTTATCTTCTTCCACCATTTTAATCTCGATTCATCTATCCGACGCCAATTATTAATGCTCCTAACTAGAATTTCCTTTTTGTTGGATATTTACAATGAACACTTAGATATATTAAATTTGTTCTTCATTCTCAAGCTGTTAACTAACCTTATCATCATTATTACTATATACATGTCTTTAGGTAACAAGTATTTACAACTGCACACACAGATCCTCCATAATCCATTGTGCAGTCTTAAGTTGTCATATTAAATCAATGTATTTGTGTCATTCAATAAAAAAAATTCAATATGTTACCTACTAATCGTGAATAAATAGCACATTTTATAGTGAAGTTTATTAACCAGTGGGATTTGGCAATTTTGTATAAATATAATGAAAAATAACTTCACTTTTGAGAAGAATGATTTTATTGTGATGTAATGATTGTACAAAGACGCCAGCGCAAACTCGAACACGATAATTAACTGCTAACCTTAAACAAAACAGCTGACGATTTTATGCCATTTTTATTATGACTTAGCTTGTTGTTCCCCTGTTCCGCGCTGACTTAGCCTATTCTTCTCGTGTATGGGTATTTTAAAGTAATACATATATTGTGACCTAGCCTGTTTTTCCCCTGACTATTACGTTGGTTTGAAAGAGCACACAATTGTAGATGGGGTAGACGAAGTCCACCCCCCAAAGGGGTGGTCCCAGAATGGATTGCGCTATATGAGGATTTTTTCCGATCAGCCGATCAGAAGATATATTTCGAAATCACGATATACCTGCATCAGCAGAAAATCCGAGCCCCTGACGTACTAATTGTTTACGAATGGTATATGATGCGTTGATACGGTTCCACGTGGCTTCTTATTTGCCATTTATCACATTTCAAAGGTATCACAGAGTCTGCCTCGGATATCCCACGTGCTTTTTTACTATTATTTACGTTACACATTACATGACTGTTCATGTTGATCGCTTATTTAAACAGCTTGCATTTCTGTGACATAACATTCTCTAACAATAAAGTCGGTATTTTTATCCAGGCGCAAATAGCTTGGCGTATAATCTAGTTTTATTTGCATGCGTTTCGCAGTATCAGAGAAAGCGCTTCACGAAAAAAGTCTGGAATCATTAGATATCATATATCACAATTTCATCGCCCACAAATTTCTACATAACTGTTGACCATATTGAAAGTCTAAAGACTACAGGGTGATTCTTAACGTATACGCATAAACTTGAGAAATTGTAGTTGTTAGTTGCCGAGATCCAAAATGTCTAAAATTGTAAATAACAATTTTTTTACTTATTAAAAACTAAACTGTAAACAAGATAGGACTGCCTGTTTGGTGTTTCTATCAGTAGTGTGTTGTTATTTGCTGTGATATCCGGGGTATATTTTCACAAATAAATTAAAAATTATGGCTCACAAACGCAGAACTTATCGATAACAATTTTATTAGACTTTTTTCATTATTATCCTGACAAATAAATTAAAAACTATGGCGCATAAAATCACAAAAGCAGAACTTATTGATAACAATTTTATTTTTCATTATTAGCCTTTACTTGACATAACCTACAATTTTCCAAATTTATGCGTATAAGTTAAGAATCACCCTGTTATATACGTAACAGTAATAGAGTGATATTTTTGCTTAGAGTGAGAGTTTTTTACAGGATGCTTCATATGTTTTCCATTCAATACAAGGATTCTTATGAAAAAAAAAACACAGCAACAAAGGAATTTTTTTCTAGGGAGCGAGACATCTCCATTTGCTCGGCGTAATGAAGCCGACATTGTCAAAATCGTTTGCTTTGGCGATTTTTTCATACATTTTTACGCCTTATTAAGTAGAACAAGGGCATATAACGCATTTTTGTTGTTTAAGTTGTGTCATCGACATATTTTCTAATTTTACTTTTTGGACATGTATCTTGTTGATTTTTAACATCTGGTTTTTACTCTAACATCAATTTTCAATTTATAGGTTTTTTTCTCTGCATCCAGCATATAATACAAATTTTCCAACCCACATTAACTTTCTAAAACTGCATAAAATTCAATGAGGTTATTCATGAAAACAGTCGATTCTTATTACGGCATTTTTATCCAGTCACAGTTCGACGTATGAATTGTATTTACAATTCATTGCATGAAGAGAGCATGCATATTATGTTATACCTTTTCCCGCGAATGTCTCTACCCACACACATTGTTTATCGCATAAGGTCAAGCGTCGTGACTTAGTCATGGCGATATAAATATTTTTTGAAAGCAAAACGAATCAATTTAGCAGTGTAACGTCTGCAAAAAGGGAGAAAATATGAAAAACGATTCCCTAGAAATTGGCCAAAAGCTGGCGCCCATACACCACGACGGCGAGTATGCGACGCCCCACGTAGTGAGGCATCTCCGGGCAAGTTGACGGCGGCGCGGCGGCCAGATTTCAACAAACGAAGTGGCGCGCAATGCGTCGAAAGGCCGAGATGCTTCTATCTCGAGCGCCGATTTGCATGTGACGAAACACCGGTGGCTCCCCCACGTGGGCGTGTTGAAGGCATCTCCGTTGGAAATGCATGATTTCTTAGAATCGCGATAGGTACCTATATATGTTTACTTTTTGCCAGCAAAACGGGTCAATCGGTGTCACCGCTATCGGTTGCAAAAGGAATCCGATTGATTTTTTTACCTGTAACGAAAGATTTCCTGGAAATTGCCGCGGCCCTGGTGACCTCGGGTGCGACGGAGATATTTAGTGGAGATGCGTCGATGGTCGGCGATGGTTTTAGGTTCGAATCCTGGCGCGATGTTTGCTAGGTACGATACCTATATTTTTTTTGCCAGCAAAACTGGTCAATTTAGCTGTGTTGCAAAACTGAATCCGTTGAATTTTTAATTATAACGAAAGATTTACTGGAAATTGCGGCGGCCAGGTGACTTCGGGACCGGAGATATTTAGGCTCTCCCACGTGGTGCTTTTCTGGGAAGGCATCTCCGTTGGAAATGACTGATTTCTTAGAATCGTGATAGGTACGATACCTATATTTGCAATGTTTACTTTTTGCCAGCAGAACGGGTCAATCGGTGTCATCGCTATATATCGGCTGCAAAAAGGAATCCGTTGTAACGAAAGATTTCCTGGAAATTGCCGCGGCCAGGTGGCCTCGGGACCAAAATGGAGTGGAACAAACGAGACGCGTCGACGATGGTACTAGGTTCGAATCCGCGATGTTTGCCATGACGTCAGCAACGATTTGCCCAGAGGCTACGGGCGACTGGTCGCAGCCTGTCGGAAGGCATAAATAACTCGCTGGCATTCTTCTAGATTCTAGCTTAATATTTTGCGTCGATGGTTGGCCAGAGCGTCGGATTGGTCTTAGGTTCGATTCCTAGTGCGACTTTTTTTGGCCCCATGACAGGTCAATGACTGGCCCAGAGGTTAGGACAGCGGTTAGTCGGGCGGGGGGTTAGTCGGGGTCAAGCGTGTCGCAGGTCAGGTGGCCAGCACACTGCCGGCGAAGGTCAGGCGGCTTTGCGGGCGTCTGCGGCCTGTCTGGCTCAAGTGCCGGTATACCTACTCGCAGTGTTAGCAATGAGGTATTAAAGAAAGCATACCATAGCCACTTTCATTCATTTATGGGGGCATTCCTCGCATGCACTGCGAGCATTTGGTGCCCAGAGGAAGTGCATTAGGTTGAGACTGGTTTGATGTTTGATGATCCTTGTATAGTCCTTGTGCCAGACCTCCAAAATTGGCCAAGTCATTATAATTTGGGAGGACTGAATGAAACTTCTACCATGTGTTTTTGGGCTCCATGTGGAGCAAAAATGTCGGGGGGGGGGGGCACATCATGAGGAGGTAGCTTTCAAATATGGCGGCAGTTCAAAATGGCGGTCCGACTTTGAAGTTTTAAATTCAATTATCACGAAATCGGGTGGACCAATCTTGAATTTAATTTTTTCCTAATGTAGGTCAATTAACTCACTACATTTTTATTCGTATGTTTATTGCGAAAAAACGGAAAAGTAGGTTTTTCGAAATTTACGTTTTGTTGTTTATTGGACTAACGGTTGGGATATGGGGAAAGTGTCCTAAATAAAAGTTGTAGAGAAACATTTCACCTTTTAAAACACAAAAAAGAAATTGAAGATCGGATAAATAGAACTGGAGATGTCTAGATTCAAAGTTGACGGGGCGGGATTGAGCGTATTGACCGCTCATTGCCTCCTAGCAAGGAGGCGAGATGACCGCCATATTTGAAAGCAAGGGTGTGAACAAGTTAAGGGAATTAAAAAGGTCTTATTAATATTATTGTTAAACTTAAATTTATTCTTATTCACTAGTATCACTATTGCAGTTATTGTAATAATTATTGTACTCTTCCTCATCTACGCTGTTGCTTTGGTACACCCTTTGCACCCACAGCTCTCGGTGCATCAAATTTTAGTTGCTAAACACGCGCAAGTTTCTGGTACACAGTTTCTCTTGCAGTGGCACTGCAGAAAGGAAAGTTTGCACTCCGGTGCTGGCAAGCCTTCCATCCATTTGACACACAAGTTACCAGATATGTCCTTTTAGTACCCATGATCAAAAGGGTCTGGAATTACTGGTTTGGTTTCCAGGCTTCTGAGCCAAATTCCGGCCTGGTAGTTGGCACGTTTATTATGTTGTGTCAAGGTGTCTTTACAAGGAGGCATTTGGAAGCTCTCAATTTGTCCCTCCTTCCCTGTGAACATCTGGTACCACAGCTCATCAACAGATTTCACCTTGCATTTGGGTGCATACAAATGGCAGACGAATTCCTCGATGGTGTCATCAACATCATTAATAAGCACCCAATCTCTTCCTAACTTGCTTAACGCTTCAATAAATCTTTGCTCCTTTTTGCACAAAAGCTTAAATCCTTTAAGTTTTCCCTGGCCAGCAAAAGCACTGACTGTGTTGCAGTCAGACCAGCAATAATACCCGATAAGAGCTGTAGCAAGTTCGCCTAAGGCAGATACTATCTGAAAAACTTGAATAACTGTTAAAACACTTTTGTTTCTCTTCACAATACATAAGTTTTTGCTTTTTATGTATTTCCATAAACTTACAGCCAAACCTAATACATCAGTATCGTTTTAAAAGCAAAGAACTGATTCATATGATATAGCGGCGTTCCTCGCATGCAACATCATTCTGGAATCAGCTTCTTCTTGAGTGCAGAACAGCTCAGGAACAGTTTCCCTCCCAATAGACGTGATCCTGAAGCAAATTTCACCAACTGTTACGAAGATTTCTTGGTTTCCAATCATGTTTTTAAATTTATCCTCTTTCCAACTGTCAACAAAGAGTTTTATCATTTTATTTTTGCTGTTACTGTTCCTTAACAGCTTTCTCCAACAAACCACTTTGTGGCCACCCTTAATTTCACTGAATTTGATACCTTCAGCGGTTCCTCTTTTTTTCCCGCTCCAACGATTTGATCAAAACCTCTCGGTAATCATCAAAAACAATGTCAATTCTACAGTAACTCCAACCTGTATTCAAAATCTGCTTAAGACAAATCATTGAAAATTCGTCAATCGTTTTTTGTTCTCCTTTGATGGACTGAAGCACAACCATAGCATCAATTATGCAGGCCGAATATTTTCCCGGTAGACTGGCAGGGGTGATGTATTTTTCCCAAGTAATGGGCAAGCACTGATTTGCAGGTTTTCTTCAAAGACCCATCAATATTTGCCAGAGTCCATGGAAACGGTGCCAGAGGATATTTAAACACTTCCTTCATGTTAAGTTCTTGATTTTCTGCGATATAGGTCATTTTGCTGAAAAGATTTCGATCGCATTGGAGGATTACTTCCTTATTTCCTACCTTAGTCCTTTTACTCTTCTTTGGTCTACTTATTTTCAGACCAACTTTTTTAATAGGTTTGTGAAACCCTAATACTTCTGCTAGGAAGAATACAATAATTATTACAATAACTGCAATAGTGATACTAGTGAATAAGAATAAATTTAAGTTTAACAATAATATTAGTAAGGCATTTTAATTCCCTTAACTTGTTCACACCCTTGCTTTCAACTATAGCGGCCGTCTCGCCTCCACGCTGGGAGGCAACGAGGGCTTGGTCAATACGCTCAATTCCGCCCCGTCGACTTTGAATCTTGACATCAGTTCTATTGATCCGATCTTCAATTTCTTTTTTGTATTTTGAAGTTGAAATGTTTCTCTACAACTTTTATTTAGACCACTTTCCCCATATCCCAACCGTTAGTCCAATAAACAGCAAAACGTAAATTTCGAAAAACCTACTTTTCCGTTTTTTTGAGTTTTGACCGATAAATACTAGTTTCTTGGCAATAAACATACGAATAAAAATGTAGTGAGTTAATTGACCTACATTAGGAAAAAAAGAACAATACGAGGTAGAAGTTTCATTCAGTCCCCCCAAATTATAATGACTGATTGGTCTGGCACAAGGACTAGTAGGGATAAATTTGTCTCGCGGGGAATTCTCACGTTACCCTGTGTATATATACTTTATACTTGAATGTCTTGTTTATGTGAAGAACAACATAAATGCATATGATTAAAAACTCTAACCTTCATACATATGACACCAGAAAAAATAACAACCTAATCATAGAAGTTCATAGAATCTATAAAGCTACTTTGCAATGAACCTCTATAATGCCCTGCCTGACTGGATCAAAGACTTGTGAGTTACGTGATTTAAAATTACTCTGAAATCATACTTGAAGATATGACGTCTGCTCTGCATATAGCCTTATGTAGTGTTGTGTATTATTATTATCATTATTATTATTAAGCTGTTTATTTAACGGAATTCCCCCATGATGGCGCTAGTTTGCCGCTGAGTTGGCATCTCCTACCTATCTCCGTTTCTAAGTACAATTTATAATTAACGGGAAAATAAAATATCTTAAAATCGTGTATGAATCCGAATTCCGGCCAGGTAGTCCAAGGTCTCTGGTTATTACAAAACGAAAGCTCTGTGTCTCCCTCCAGAAGTTTCGGCATGTGAGGCAACAACCTGTCTGTATGAATGTTTCAATCCAACTGTTTTTATTCCGTTCCGGCAAGTTCTTATATTAATACGAATAAATATGTAGCATGTGGCGGCACACAAAAAAATGAAGTGAAATAAAAAAATTGATTTTTCCCCTATTGGCGTGCTGTGCGACGGCCGGCGATTTCTATAACGCGGGGCCGGAATTTTAATCCGATCTCCAATAGTTTTTATTCTATCTACAAACTTTTATGTACCTAAGTTATTTTTGACGCTACCTATCTACAGAGCAAGCAAGCAACTATAGCGAAACAAATTAACTTTTTGTCGGTCCTCTCTCTTTTGTTTCGGCTTTTACTTCACTTATACTCCACCTAAACACCACGGTCCCTGCTCGGGTATGCCACTTTTTTAGTGTTGTTTTTGTTTATGTACGATTTTCCCTTTTTATAATTTGGTTTCTTTATTTTCGGTGGCCTTCCTTATAACCTCTTTTATTTTGGAAAGAGAAAATTGGACTTCTGGCGGAATGGATGCTCAGGCGCCAGTTTTTTAGAGTGGTATGCTCGGATAGCTTTTAGTCAGAGAAAATAATTTTCCAGAGTTTTGTGGTGTGTTGATGACAGGGTACAACTAAAGTAGTTAGACAAATTTTACACAGTTTATTTGGTACAGGATTTCGAGATAAATCATTTGACAATTAACAAACTTTGAATTTGAATGGCCGGGCCCAGAGAGGCCCACGGATGTGAAAGTAAGAAACATGCACATAAGCTTCTAGCTCTGAATCTACTTCTAGCAAAGTTAAATACTTAATCAAACTACGGTTATGTTCCCGAGTGGCATGCAAGCTCAAAATTCTTGGGATGTTAAAAAGCAGGATTGAAATTTAAATAAAGTCATGTGATTAATCCTATTCTATCTGAATTGGTGCTATACCTTTTGGTGTTTTAAAATTAGGGACTTATTCATTTGGATGTGATGTTGGTCCAGGAGTGCTCGCTATTCCAACAGGTTAACGGATGTCTTGGGATGGATAAGGCTAGGGAGGAAACAATCTGATACTAAGTATACTCACCAGGAACTAGTCTGAGAAAAAGCAGCGAGTGGGCATCACTCAAAGAGTCTTCTTGGCAGCCGCAGCCTATTTATTAGTTAGTGGTTGTTGCACCCCGGACAGATCTCTGACGGTGGTCGCTCTGAATCGGGCGTTTCCTGTATACCCAGATTTCCAAAAAGAACGGCGGCTCTAGCTGCAAATTGAGTTAGTACTTCGGTTCTACCCCTTTCTGGAGTCCCTCATCCCTCTTGGCAAAACAAGAATTATTATTAAGTGGCGGAAAGCCGAAAAGCAATCACAACTAGGAATTAATTAACTGCAATTAAAATAAACAACACAGGCCTACTATGTAAAAAAAGGATCATCGGTGTGAATATAAAAAGTAAGGTAGACAGCCGGCCGCTCAAAAATAGCATGGCGAAAGAACCAAGTGGGTTTAAAATAAAAATTAAAACTATAAAACTGGTAACTTTGTTACGATGGACCAATCGGTCTTCCCCTTGGAGGCTGAGCAGCGAAGGTTGGTGGCTTTTGGTTCTGGCTGCAGCAATACCGCAATTTGGGGTGAGTATTTTTCAAATTTTTATTTTTGAATTTTGGCTTTGCCGTCCTCGTAGGAAAATACCTCACCATTAATTAGTTCGGAGTATTTACAATATAGTCTTGAATTATTCTTTTACGCTAAATCGGCTGCATATTGAGTACCGTAACCTTATTGGGTGTTTAATTAATGAACTTGTTTTTTTTATGTTTCTATTATCGAATTGAGTAGAGAAAAACCCAACCTTTTTCTTGTTATCTGCTGATCAAATTTCAATAATTTTTGCTTAATTTTTAAATTGAATATATTTGCTTTTTCATTAAGTGTCAAGGAAATCAAGCTCTTATATTATTGTACAGTTTGAAAAATCAAGGTCTAATATTGCTGTTTTCATATTTTTATATTTTATTAAAAATTACTTAGACTGTCACTGTGCACAGTATTATTGTAATATAATATTTAATATTTAACCTTAACTGTAAGAGCTTGTCTTTGTAAAAGCACCAGGCCTAATATTATTATTATTGTGTTAGAATGGACACTGCTGTTTATTTTTCCTTTACATGTAACTTCATCATCTAAGAAGGTGACTACCCACTGGAATACCCTGGCATGACAACTGCTATCAGCTGAGGCAGATACCAGTATGGTCATACTGGTATCTGCCTCAGCACACTATGGAACCCTACTTAAAACTCACGACCTGCTTCCAGCGAGAGCTAGCTGTGGAAGTCTACAACCTAACAAAGGTGTCTGGGTGATGTGTGGCTGTGCAGCTGTCAATCGTCAACTTAGTTGAGGTATCCCCATTTACAGAGCGAGTCAGAAATTCCAAGGAACTTTACTAAACGTTTCAAGTGTTCTAACTAGTCGAGTTTTATATCATGAACTTTTTAAAGATAAGTTTAAATAACATCAACTGTAATATTTTGTAAAAAGCTGAGCAATTTCCTGTGATCTGTCATAGAGTAAAATTTTAAACCTTTTATTAAATCTTGTAATTTATTATTGTCTTGTTTTATTTGGAATCGATCTTCTACACTTAGTTTGGTTTTTATAAAAAAAAAGTATATCGTAGATAGTTTCCGACCGTGAGTTTTTCAATTAAACTACGTTTCCATCTTGTAGGTCATCAGTTTTTTTTAATTTTTTAACGCAACGTTTCGACCCTTATTTTGGTCATCATCAGGCTAAAAGGAACACAAGTACAATTAAAAAACTAGCATTAGAAAAGTATTAAAATATTTTACAGATTTCTTGATTTAAAGCTAAAGATTCAAAAAGGTACTTTCTGGAAGTGCGCATTGTAATACAATATATATGCAATCTACAAAAAGTATATAATGTGTAGGTAAGTCCAATTTATAATATATAACACATTTTTTCTTGCATCCGTTCATAATTACGATCATTCTAACTGCACATTATATACTTTTTGTACATTGCATATATATTGTCTTACAATGTGTACACTTCCAGAACGTACCTTTTTGAATCTTTAGCTTTAAATCAAGAAATCTGTAAAATATTTTAATACTTTTCTAATGTAATTGTACTTGCGTTCTTTTTAGCATGATGATGACCAAGATAAGGGTCGAAACGTTGCGTTAAAATTAAAAAAAAATTAACTGATGACCTACAAGATGGAAACGTAGTTTAATTAAAAAAAGTATAATTACCTGGCGACCAACTCTAAGAGGCTATTTTGTTATAAAGTATACTCACTGGAACACATTTTCTTAAATTATTGTACTAGAGCATTCAACTAACAACTCTGTACAGCTGAAAAAAATTTGCTTATATGCAACCAATCTTTCTTTCTTGCAGGCTTAATTTTTCCCACTTTAAGGAATGTTTCAACAACTATTTCATAGAAATTATCGATTTAACCATAAGGAATTTAAAAAGGCGTATGTTTTCAAGTTTTGAAATTTATATTTAACCCTATTTGAAGTTATGTGCTTCCCGTTTTGATAAAAAAATTACTGTTGGACGTCTCTGCTTACTACACCTGACTGTCTCTGAATGCATTTTACAGACACAGTGTATGTAGGTCACTTGTGTATAAATACATAAATAAATAATGTAATGAATCTTACAAGATGGTTTAAGTCCCGGGATTGTACAAGCGTATGCAAAAGTAGTTACAACGAACACCAAAATAAATAGTAACAAAGTACGCTCTTGATTGTACACTGTACAGGTAATAAATTTAGATATAGTTAGAGCACGTTATAATAAAGTAAAACTAAAATATGCAAGGTTTATCTGTCGTTGAATCTTCAAAGACATTATGACCTCGAGTAGTGGTCGATAACCCCCAAAACACTATATTCCAAAATGAAAACATGTGGGTGACCACATAACAAGAAAAGAAACTAACCTGTGGTTGAGGATTTTCCTTTTAATAAAACAACAAATCCACTACTTCGTGATTGAATCCAAGTAAGTTTGGTCACAATGCAAACCATCCAAAATGATCCAATAAAACATTCATCTGATTGTGTGCTGTGTAGGAATGAAACAAAATCAGAAAACAGGATAGAAGTTGCATTACTTACGATGAAAGTGATCCAGTCTAATGGAAAATAAAACAACAAAATAAACAGGCGTGGGTGGCTTCAGAATCCCATGCTAATCTATCCAACTATGGGTGCTCTTCAAGTGGATCCAGTGACGATACTCCCTCCTCGTGAGGTTCACCAACAACTTCGAATAACTCTAAAGATCGCCACTAATAAGCCACCACCAAATTACCTTTTCAATTCAACTGACAAAGATCAAATGTAAATCCAACACTCAGGCAGAAACTCCTTCACCGAAAAGGGCCGGCAACAGATGTGAGCCATCAAATGTAAAAATAATGTCAACAGTGTCGAACTTCAAAATAGTGTCAGCAGTATCAAACAATCAAAACAGCGCCAACAGTGTCAAGTGCCCAGCACAACCTCACACTGAATCAAAACAAAACACGACTAACAACTTTCAGACAACATCCGAATCAAAACCTGCAGAAAACGGGCAAACAATGACCAGCGAAGGCGAAAAGTGAAAATGTGCATGAGCCCAAGTGGCAGCCAGCACTCACGCCTTCCCTGTGAGCATTTCTATGGTGAGCACAAAACAGAATAAGATTGCACCAACGCATATGTCGAACAAAGCAGGCAGACTATTTGCTGCTTTCTCAGCAATTTCAAATCAACCTTGTGACAATGTAGCAACTGTTCAAAAATTAGAACAAAAAATTTGAATTTAGGTTTAGTTTGGAATGCCTTTAATTTTGAATTTTACGCAAAAGGAAAAAACTTGGATTATTTAATTATTTTTTGAATAAGGTGGTACTTGTTGACTCGCTTTGCATGTGCTGCCTTTTTTTTCCTAGTTTACTATAGCACTGTATTTTTTAGGTGTTTTTGCCCTTATGTTTGCTATTGGAGCATTAAGGTACCTCCAAACTATGATGTCAAAATCTGAATTTAAATCGCTAGTAATATTTGGAGGATTACTATCCGCAGGACTAGTTTTTCTGATAGTAGTTGGCCTGACCTATGCTGGATATATAGCACCGTGGAGTGGAAGGTATGTATCACAAAAATTTGCGAGTATTACGGGTAAGAAGCATATTTTTACAAGTATTATAAACTGCATATTACAACTTAAAATTAAAAAATTATTTACAAAGTTATGTGGTAAGAAATCATTTATTGTGTAAAAAGTATCCTGGATTGGAAGTCTTTTAACTCGCTTCTTTGAACTGTCTTTGGTCTCTCTGTTTGAAATTTATTATAAAATGTAGGGCCATAGTAATTCACGGTCTAGTAGGATACTGATGGTAGAACTGATTAAAGTTGTATTATTCTAAATTTTTATGACAGAATACAAGGCATTATAACCAAAATGGTTATATTTGAGCACCACTTAAAATTAAAAAATTATTTACAAAGTTATGTGGTGAGAAATCATTTATTGTGTAAAAAGTATCCTGGATTGGAAGTATTTTAACTTGCTTCTTTGAACTGTCTCTTTGGTCTCTCTGTTTGAAATTTATTGTAAAACGTAGGGCCATAGTAATTCACGGTCTAGTAGGATACTGATGGTAGATCTGATTAAAGTTGTATTATTCTAAATTTTTATGACAGAATACAAGGCATTATAACCAAAATGGTTATATTTGAGCACCAGAAGCTTGTACTATTTGGTGGTTATAAAATAAAATATAATATTTGCCTCTCTTCCTTTTCCAAATATAAAATTTTCCTCTTTACAATGTATTTACAATTAGAAATTATACATCGATAAATTGCTACAATAAGGTGAAGTTGACTGGGTAAGTTAAAATTTATTTGTTATTTACAATAACTAAAGAATTGGTTCACTGTTGAAAAAATGAAAAACAATACAAAACATGTTAAATCTTTTAAAATACAAATTCAGAGACATTCAAGATCTAAATACGAGAACACTGCTAGAACAAAAAGTTCACATGGCGTTTAAAGTTTGTTTACGAGCACTTGAAAAAATTGGACTACTGACTTCAACAGAGTACCTTAAAAGTTCTGGGTCGTTGACACTGGTGGTTTGCCACTGTTGCTCCAATCTTCTTATCTTTGTAGTAGCACAGAAAATATATTCAGAACAGAGAGCTCCTTTATGACAGCTGTGAAATGGACTCCAACTTTGAAGTTTAATATTTTCCAAATTCATTGATATCAAGGTCCACTATTAAATTAGATAATCTACGAATTGGGAAGATTATATTTTGGGAAAGTACCACTTCATATGAAATGCAATCTGCTTGTTTTTGGAGTCCATTTGACAGGTATTGTTAAGAAGCTTTCTGTTGTGGAACTATATTTTCTGTTGTAGTAGTTATGACCTCGGCTAGACTCGAGACGATTCAAGCTGGGCCTAGACGATGTGCGACCACTGTCAGACTGTGTCATAAGCTGGTGTGCTTGTCCATATTCCAATGGTGCGTCGCTCACGTACCGGAGTGCATGTAAAAGAAAACAACTAACAGTCTCCGAAAAACTGCAGTCGAAACATCGACACGTTTACAATGGATGGTTAAATTTCGTAAATGTAAAAAGAGTTTGAAAACAAATAAACCTTCACAGATTTTGCAATTAAATTTGACAAAGCTTAACTAATAACCCAAAGATGGATTAAAGCATGTAACTGTGACTTAATGCAAACTATGAAATAGATTAACTAATTACCAAAAGCGATAAATTATCTTGACTTAACCTGACATAATAAAATTACTGTACTATATTTACAAGATAAAAGGTAACATTATCAAAATACAGAATGATTGGTGACTTCCCAATTTCACCATTAGACAAAAACGCAAAAACAATAGCCCTGTAGGCTAGGTAAAATTGTGGCGTTTTAAAAAAACAACAAATCAATAACCCAAAATATGGAGTTACGGTGGATTACCTAATTCTTCACAACCTCCTCGACATGGGTATAAAATGAAAGGATTTAACGAGTAGAAAACAATAAAGGTGAGTGACGTCATACTAAATCCAATAGGGTGGATGCCCCATATGGCGGACTAAATTTCTTTACCACCCTCCTGACATGGGAATCAAATAGGTACTAAAAAGCACAAAATAAAATAAAAAACTTTTTTAAAAACATGCTTTTATTTAAGCCATGTACTAAAACGAATAGAATAAGTTTAAGTTTTCGTTAAGATAATTCTATTCCAAATTTCGACCAGTTTTTGCAAATCAAAAAGCTTGTCGTGCAAAAATTGTAAAGGCAAGTATGTACTTGCTTATAAACCAATCACTGACCAATAAAATTAATTGGTACCTACTTTTATCAACATTTCGTGCAATAAGCTTTTTCTTTTGCAAAAACTTGTCACAATTTGGAATTGAATTGTCTTACCGAAAACCTAAACTTATTTTATTCGTTTTAGTACATAGCTTAAATAAAATCTTGTTTTCAAAAAAAAGTTTATTTTTAATTTTTTTGATATTTATGTGTTGATATTATTGAGAGTTAATGTGTGTTGAATACTTATTTAAGGTGACATTTTCAGAGTGGCGGGTCTACCAAATATTAAACCTAAATTAGCAATTTTCCGGTACAGTTTTCTCCGCTTCTAAATACATTTTGACTAGACAAACGAATGTGTAGAAGCAGCAAACATTCATTTACTGACGTAGATACTTGATAATTCCTTAAAGTATCCAGATTTTATATAAATACTTATTTTTTATGCACAGGTTTGCCGTCACTTTGACAAATATTAAAATACAATTTCTCCTAATATATGCCATTCATGTGAAAACCCAAGCTTAGCCAGGTAGTTAAAGAGGGTTTCTTCAATCCAACAATACAAGAACAACAATAACTTTAGCGGTTTTCCAAAAAAATGTACCTAAAACAAAATATTCAAAATATGCACACAAATAAAGGAAGTGATAACAAGGAATTTTTTAGTTGAGGCCTTTTTTGAGAAGATGGCGCTAACATCCGACCCGGTCAGACCTAACCCACAATTTAACACAGGGTTGCCGTATTAATTTAATTCCATTGGAATCTAACTACTACCATGGAAAAGGTGTTTGTTATTATGGAAATAGATAGTAATGAGTTCTCGATACTCAACAAGAACAAATACGTTAGCTTATTTGTACTTTTGTTTTCTGTGATTACCTTGTTACGTTCAGAATTGACTTTTAAGCCCAAATATTAAAAATAGGTAAATCTCGATTATTGTCATTCTTTTTAGTTAAATCGTGCTTGAAGTTTCCTTAAAAATAAGTAGTAGGCCAATGGTAGTGAGAAGCTGACCTTAGAAATTATTCATATAATTTTTGTCGTAACAGTATTGTTTTGGTTTTTCCTCGCTTGTCGAGTGGGGTGGATCACACTGCCTTGGTAAACGACGTTTGGGCCACCTTTGAACATAACTACTGCACTCTATCGAGACGTAGTGAGCCTACAAAGTGGTAAACGATTAATTGCGAGATTTGCACGGAAATAACTGGCTTACCTCTTTTACTGGGCTTGTATTGTTGTCCCTGTTCACTTTGGAGAGTTGCCCTGGTTCGTTTGTTGGTTGTGGAAGCCTATTTTGTCGTGTTTTGTTGCGTTATGTGGGTGATTGTTTTGGAATTTTGTCGTGTTTCCAGTGGCTAATGTTTTGGCCTGAATTGTGTTCTATTTCATGGCCAGTTGTCTTGTGTTCATTTCTGCCTCCAGTTTTGCCATTTGTACTGCGAGATTGGGGGTTTTCGGCCTTTTTTGCCCCGTTATAGACACTCTAGAAAACACTCAGATGTATACAATACTGACATTCGCGAGTCACGCATTTTGCCGAGGAATACTTACGTGTCCGACACGGCGTGGGTTTTGCCTTGACTTTCGGCGCCTAGATACTCGATTGTCGTGTGCGAAATGGTATATTCCGACGGAATTTGTTTTGCGTACGACCGTGGCTGGCGATTTCGCCCGCCATACTACTACCGTTTTGACGTCGACGTCGGTAACTGTCGGCCGTCAGAGGGCTGTCGAGAGACCTGCACGGCCGGTACGCACAGTGGCGTGCGCTTTTCAGTGATCTGCGCGTGGGTGCGTTGGTTTTCGGGTGTAATTTTTGTTATTGCATCATGATAGGTTGTCGGGTGAAGGGCTGATGATCCGTCATCTAGTGCGGGATATTTATTTGAGGGTTTTGTTACTCTTGAGTGGGTTTTAGGCAAGAAGTTGGAGAGCGAGAATGCACGATGAAGTCGGCGCTACTGGAAAATTGTCTGGTACTATTGTGTTTTGTTGTTTTGTGGTTTGACAACACGATTTGCCTTTTTTATATGTAAAAATTGGGGGCAATCTCGCTCTCTTTCGATTGAAAGGGTCGTCTTGTGCAGTACACGTTTTTGGAAAATCGCAGTTTTGGAGTTTCTGCCGTGAAATAATTTATCCCAAGTTTCGGGATTTAATGTGCAGTAAATATTGCCGTCTAGCGTTCGTTGTGGAGTTTTTGCGTACGTTTTTGGAGTTTGCGTTCGTCGGTTATTGCGAGTTTTTCGGATTCGTTAGCGATTTTTCCCGTGTCAGGTGAGACGCCATTTTGTGGTTGAGGAAAGTTGAAGTGTTCTAATGGGATTTTCTCCTTTATAGGATCGATTTTGGGCGTCTGTAGCGGTCTCCTACATCAAGGAGCTTCCGTTTAGCCACTCAACAACATTATGAGTAATTTAGTGGGAATCAACTTGGGACTCAAGGTGGACCTAAGTCTTTTTCTTTAGGGCTATTCTGTGGAGGGACTTCAAGTTTCCCCGTCAGACGTTGGAACAGGAGAAGAGTGACAGATCAAGCAGTCACAGACAGGTGCAGTTCAAGAGCAGGTCTGCCGATCAGGTCATTTTGGAGTCCATTACGGTGTAGGCTGGGTGCCTTCATCAGGGTACCTCATGAACCATTCGGGGGCCCTCGGTAGCTAGCCAGCCAGCCAGCAGAGTTGTTGGAACTACTTCGAGCTTTTGGAGATTACTACAATCGTGACGTACCACTCGGAAATCACCACCGGAAAGATTCAGATAAGCCAATTTATATTAATCTTGTTGTCCACCCAATTGTTTTTAGATTTAAGCGCACTGTATATTGTCTATTCTAGTTTTACATTATCGTTGAATATTCCTTGATTTAGTAAATTAATTGTTGCTCGAGGGTATAAAATAGGGGTAATTTAGCAGGGTAATAACCTTACAAACATCTCTGCTCGCGCATTGGCATGACCATATTGTTAGGGAGTGATCACTTCTTTCTTATTGCATGTTTTTGTGTTACCATAAAATAAGGATTATTTACCATACTTACCCCTTAGGCAGCGTTTTACTCGTAAGTTTTTGGAAGCCAAATATTGTGGCCATTTGAGGTATTGATGATTTATTAATTCATTAAAGTAAGGTAAAACGAGACAGTCGTGCTTTTTATTGAAGTTTATGTTAGCAGAAAACAGTAGTGTGACTACCCACCGAACCACCCTTGAGACAACTCAAGTCGTGTAGTGTCCGAGCCACCTTCGGCCCCTGGGGCATTCTAAATACGAATCCCCTTTCTTGTTACTTCGAAAAGGTAAGGAGGCGACCAACCCTTCCTTCCGGCGACCAACCTGCCCACTGGCCACACTTATTAAACGGGGACAGTTACGTAACAAAGATGGCGCCCAACGTTTCTTATTAACCCCCTTTTTGATTTGATTTTTTTTTTGGAGTTGAGTGCCAACAAAAATGGCACCCAACGATTAATAGAGCTGTCATTTGGAACTTAGAATTACGCCCAACTTTTGTTAACTTTTTATTGATATCCTTTTTTGCTTTGTATTTTTTTAAGTTGACTGCTAACAAAGAATGGCAGCTAACGTTTTATAGATAGAAAGAGTTATTTAAGATATAGATTTATTGTTTAAGTATTTGAAGATTCTCACTAGGTGTTTTGTGCGCGTTGAATTAGAGCAACAATTTTTGTGTATATCAGTGGCGTTGAAATTTTTTTTTTGGGAAAATTTTAGGACATTTTTTGGAATCATATTGCGAATGTTTTGATTTTTTTTGAATATCTTATTGGTAGTGAAACATACAGTGACGTTGTGCGAGGGATTTCGGTAATTTTTTTAATTTTTTTGCCTGTCAGTCATTAGGCAATTTTTTTTCTCGGATACCCTCTCGCCGTAGGTACTCGGTGAATTACTACTTTCGAGAAAAATTTGGCGCAATTTTCCGGCTGGTAGATGATTTATTGATATTATAGTGAAAATTGTGGGTGTTTTTAGTCTCTTAGAAGACTACGATTTTGCGAATATTTTAGTTGAAGTTGGGTAATTTTTTTTTCCTTTTTTTTACCTTCCTAGGAAAGAAAGTAATAATAATAATACAGGAAAAAGTGAGGAGTAGTGACCAATAAAGTAGAACAACAAAAGGGAAATTAATTAAAATAATAAAATAAAAAGTTTATTTTATTTTAACAAAAAAAAATACGTTAGAAGAATTTTTTTTTCGCCTTGTTGTGACTGGGGGATCTTAGTTTGGTTTTGGTGTTATTGATATCGTATCGTATAGGTTATAGAATTGTTTTGGAGTTGCCTTGTGTCCTTAGTCGAGAATACTGTATCGAAACAGTTTTTTTTTGTTGTATCATACTAACGTCAGATATTTGTATTTTGGTAGAAATTTTGTCACTTCTAGGTCAGTGAACGACATCATTTCGATTTTTTTGTCATTTTTGGAGATTTGGTTTATTGATTTTAGATCAATATGGAGATTAATAGACTTGTGTCTGATGAATTGTCGTATGAACTTTTGGTTCGAGGTGCAGCTCAGGAAGGCACTGTGGAGGAAAACAGAAAGAGACTTAGGGCTTTTGTTCATCTGGAAAAGTTGGGAAGTTTGCCGGAGGTTGCTGATTTGAACCTTAATGAGACCGAGGAGTTAGAGTCCTGTAAGTTGAAGTTTAACGAGCTGTCAGAATCCGTTGGGAAGTTTTCTCATGAGAATGACGCTAATGAGTTTGTTCGTATTCAGAGTAGGGTTTTGCATGTCTTGGGAAGCTACCTTGGTGACACAATGTGCCGAGTTGTTCGATCAACTAGAGTCGATCATGAGTCCGGAGGAGCGACGTGAGGCTTCTTCGATGTTGGAAGGTTTAATGGGGTCACGACCTTTACCACAGCGGCCTTGGCAGATGATTAGTGTTGATTTATGCGGACCGCTTCCTAGGACGTCTCAGGGCCATCGATTCATTCTGGTTATTTTGGACAATTTTAGTAAGTTTCCTCTGTTTTTCCCTTTGAGGAGCGCTTACAGCAGCTGCTGTGACTCGTCTTGTTGAGGATCAGGTTTCCTTGTTTTTCGGGAGTCCTCAGTATCTTATATGTGATAATGGAGTTCAGTTTAGGAGTCATATGTTTACGAAGCTTTGTGAGAAGTATCAGACTACGATTTTGTATACTCCTCGATACCATCCTCAAGCTAACCCAGTTGAGAGAGTCAATCGAGTCCTAAAGACTATGCTGGCGTGTTATGTGGAGGATAATCACAAAAGTTGGGATAAGATGTCGCAAATAGGTTGTGCTATACGGACTTCCGTGCATGAGGCTACTGGTCTGACACCTTACTTTATTCAATATGGATAATTACCATCATCAGATTTTTTTATATATAATTAGGTATACATTTTTTATACAGAGATTGACGTCATTTAAGAACTAATGACATCATGGTATATAAAAACATTTTGTTTTTGTTTTTTAGTAAAAACATTTAGATAATTTTGAAAATGCAAGAGCATACAGTGTCCTCCAAAAAGTTCGCAGCATAGGGGGAAAATTTTTAATTAATGACTTTTGAAATTTAAGTTTTGGGGTTACCTTTTGCTTTAAAAAAGATGAAAAACGATCCACTCAAACGTGGTCACGTCACTTTCGTTATCTGTCAAAAATGACATTTAAAAAAATATATCGCTGAAAATGGGTTTATTTGTTAAAATATCAAAAAGTTTTACTTGAAAAAGTTGTTTCTTTTTCAATTTCACGTACGTGTACCAAATTTGAACGCCCTACTAAAAGATTTAGTTTTTTGACATTTTTTAATATTTATGAAATTTCTGAAAATTTTTAAAACTTGTAACTTCATAAAAACTATTTTGTATCACTAGCTTTATCATTCTATTAACTTTTTATTACTAATTACCGATAAGAATGTGTCTTTTTCAAAAGAAAATGATATTAACGCCTTAAGATTCTGTTATGTTTGCTGCAAAGTTGATGTACCGTCTAGCATTTAGGGTATAAATTTAGTTACATCACGTTTCCCAGTTCTAAATTGATGCCAAAATAATAATACATTAAAATATCATCAAACTATTTTACGTATCTAAGCAAAATTCTTGACTTTTATGGAACAAATAATTATTACCTTTAAGTTTAATTTCACATTAATCGATATTGATGACTAGGCCATGGAGAGAATAGAAGCAATTGTTTTTATTTGACAGTTTGATAACTGTCAAATAAAAACAACTGTCAAATAAAAACAATTTCTTTTATTCTCTCCATGGCCTACTCATCAATATCGATTAATGTGAAATTAAACTTAAAGGTAATAATTATTTGTTCCATAAAAGTCAAGAATTTTGCTTAGATACGTAAAATAGTTTGATGATATTTTAATGTATTATTATTTTGGCATCAATTTAGAACTGGGAAACGTGATGTAACTAAATTTATACCCTAAATGCTAGACGGTACATCAACTTTGCAGCAAACATAACAGAATCTTAAGGCGTTAATATCATTTTCTTTTGAAAAAGACACATTTTTACCGGTAATTAGTAATAAAAAGTTAATAGAATGATAAAGCTAGTGATACAAAATAGTTTTTATGAAGTTACAAGTTTTAAAAATTTTCAGAAATTTCATAAATATTAAAAAATGTCAAAAAACTAAATCTTTTAGTAGGGCGTTCAAATTTGGTACACTTACGTGAAATTGAAAAAGAAACAACTTTTTCAAGTAAAACTTTTTGATATTTTAACAAATAAACCCATTTTCAGCGATATATTTTTTTAAATGTCATTTTTGACAGATAACGAAAGTCACGTGACCACGTTTGAGTGGATCGTTTTTCATCTTTTTTAAAGCAAAAGGTAACCCCAAAACTTAAATTTCAAAAAAGTCATTAATTAAAAATTTTCCCCCTATGCTGCGAACTTTTTGGAGGACACTGTATATATATTGTTGTTATTCGGTTGGAAAGCAAGCGAAGACTCTTCCCCATATTGCCGAACTCTTCAGATGATGAATCTGACTAAAGTATTGACTTGTTTCTTGATGGTTGCTGTCGAATTACCGGTATACGTCCCTTGTCTTCTGGATGATTTTTGTATTGAGAGTAAAGATAATTTTTGGAGAAGCTGTTTCGGTATAGAAAATTATGGGGTAATTTTCTGGAAGTGGAGGGGGAGTTTGTTACGTTCAGAATTGACTTTTAAGCCCAAATATTAAAAATAGGTAAATCTCGATTATTGTCATTCTTTTATTGGTTAAATCGTGCTTGAAGTTTCCTTAAAAATAAGTAGTAGGCCAATGGTAGTGAGAAACTGACCTTTATTAGAAATTATTCATATAATTTTTGTCGTAACAGTATTGTTTTGGTTTTTCCTCGCTTGTCGAGTGGGGTGGGTCACCCTGCCTTGGTAAACGACGTTTGGGACACCTTTGAACATAACTACTGCACTATCGAGATGTAGTGAGCCTACAAAGTGATAAACGATTAATTGCGAGATTTGCAAGGAAATAACAGGCTTACCTCTTTTACTGGGGTTGTATTGTCGTCCCTGTTCACTTTGGAGAGTTGCCCTGGTTCGTTTGTTGGTTGTGGAAGCCTATTTTGTCGTGTTTTGTTGCGTTATGTGGGTGATTGTTTTGGAATTTTGTTGTGTTTCCAGTGGCTAATGTTTTGGCCTGAATTGTATTCTATTTCGTGGCCGGTTGTCTTGTGTTCATTTCTGCCTCCAGTTTTGCCATTTGTACTGCGCGATTGGGGGTTTTCGGCCTTTTTTGCCCCGTTATTGACACTCTAGAAAACACTCAGATGTATACAGTACTGACACTTGCAAGTCACGCATTTTGCCGAGGAATACTTACGTGTCCGACACGGCGTGGGTTTTGCCTTGACTTTCGGCGCCTAGATACTCGATTGTCGTGTGCGACGGAATTTGTTTTGCGTACGACCGTGGCTGGCGCTTTCGCCCGCCATACTACTACCGTTTTGACGTCGACGTCGGTAACTGTCGGCCGTCAGAGGGCTGTCGAGAGACCTGCACGGCCGGTACGCACAGTGGCGTGCGCTTTTCAGTGATCTGCGCATGGGTGCGTTGGTTTTCGGCTGTAATTTTTGTTATTGCATTAAAAATTGGAGGCAATCTCGCTCTCTTCCGATTGAAAGGGTCATCTTGTGCAGTACACGTTTTTGGAAAATCGCAGTTTTGGAGTTTCTGCCGTGAAATAATTTATCCGAAGTTTCGGGATTTAATGTGCAGTAAATATTGCCGTCTAGCGTTCGTTGTGGAGTTTTTGCGTACGTTTTTGGAGTTTGCGTTCGTCGGTTATTGCGAGTTTTTCGGATTCGTTAGCGATTTTTCCCGTGTCAGGTGAGACGCCATTTTGTGGTTGAGGAAAGTTGAAGTGTTCTAATGGGATTTTCTCCTTTATAGCATCGATTTTGGGCGTCTGTAGCGGTCTCCTACATCAAGGAGATACCTTTTAGCCACTCAACAACATTGTGAATAATTAAAAAAACCATAATGCCAAGTCTGGCCTGCTTTGATTAAAGGACAACATTAGAGATGCCGTTTCTTCAATGTCTTTAGTTGAGATTAGACGTTTATCTGAATTAGTTTTTCATTTGTGTTTGAGTAAATAATATGTTTAAAACTTGTGGATTGTTAATTTGTAATAAATTGATTTGCATTAGGCGGTTTTAATTATTAGAAATAAATCAGCAGGTCGAAAAAACATACAAACTTCCCTCTAAAAGGGAAGTTCTAGTGGATTTCTCTATACTTCCCCGAACTTCCGCAAACTTCCTAGGACTTCCAGTGGACTTTGTCTGAATTTTTTTTGGACTTCCCTATAAATTTCCGCGAAAATAAAATTTTTATTTGCGCACCGATTTTGTTTTTTTTTTTGTTTGATAGGTTTCAGTTCTAAATAGCTGGTTTACGGCTGTGTAATTATACTTAGTAGATAAAATAACGAGTCTTTCAGCCAGAAAGGTATATTTTAAACTTCTTTTTATAATACCAAGCTTTCGGTCTACTTCATGACCTTCATCAGGGCTAGAATTTTTTTTAAATTATAAGAAAATATTGAAAAAAGTGGAAAATGTATTTACTTACAGTTATGTTGTTATCATTGTTAATTTCAACAATTTCAAGAAATAATCTTTTATTAAGATTTTTTCTCTATGTAATATTGAAACATTATCAAATTTAAAACAATGACCTGTTATAAAAGCATGTTCACTTAACAATGGTAACAAGTCAATAAATAAAAGAACTGACATCAAAGATTTAAGTTCCATATATTGTTTTATTTTATCTTTAAATAATTCTAATAACAGTACACCTATTAATATCTCATTGTAACTCTTCCATCTTATAATAATTATATAAAAAAATTGGATTTCCATAATATTGTAACAACCTTATATCACACTAAGGTTATTTCTAACCTTGTATCACACCAAGTTTTCTGACACTTTTGACTTGACATATAACCTTTTAATTTCTTTAATGAAGATAACCAAAAAAAATTTTTTCTTTTAATAAATTTGTCTTTTGTTTTTTTAAATTAAATTTCCTTATTAACAAATAAACAATTACAAACAAAATTGGCTGTAGAAATTTTCAAACGAAATTAATAAAAAAACCTTTTTCTGGCCCTTTTCAACCCAAAATCTACATATATATCTAATTTTGGTATGGGTAAAACTTCAACATGTTGTAAGTAAATTTTTTACCTTTTTTCAATATTTTCTTATGATTTAAAAAATTTCTAGCCCTGATGAAGGCCACGAAGTGTACCGAAAGCTTGGTATTATAAAAAGAAGTTTAATATATACCTTTCTGGCTGAAAGGCTCGTTATTTTATCTACTAGGTTTCAGTTTTAGGTAACACGACACTTGGGACGGCCCCCTCCACTTTCTTCCTAGGCCCCGCCCCTTACATCTCTGGCCAATAACATCGCTCTAACCCATGACGCTTGCCTCGGCACGTGGTCCTGGCACCAAATTCGAAATTTCAAAAATAAAAAAAAACGCAAGGGTTCGAACCTGCGATCATAGATTTACAAGGTCGGCACTCTAACCAAATTTGAAATATTACCTTAAAATGGTGTAAACTAGAATCTCGGTGACGTCACAGATTTAAGAATAAGGAAAATACAGGGTGTCTCAAAAGCAACTAACGTCAAAAATGTATACAGAGTGAATCAAAAACTTGTTAAAGCTAAAAGAACCTTAATAATTTCATCACATGACGTCACAGATTTTTTTCTCTTACAGCATAGGTACAGAGTGGACAACAAAATTCATAGGGTGTTACAAAACATAGGAAAGACCTTAATAATTTCACCGCTTTCAGTCACAGATTTTTTCTCAAATAGCATAGGGCGGACAACAAAAAATTCATATACAGAGTTTGACAAAAATCCAAAGCCAAAAAGGCCTAATTTCATCACGTGAACTAAAACACGTAGTACTGAGCCGCGATGTATCTTGTGAATACTTCTGACTTTTAACTAAAAAGTTAGGTTAGAATGGAACGACCTCGTTTTTAGGAAAATAGACTCGTCCAAAGCTATGGACTTCCCCGGACTTCCCTGTGACTTCCTTTGATTTCACCCAACTTACCCGGATTTCCCGAAACTTCCTCGAACTTCCTGAAACTTCCTCGTACTTCCTTGAACTTCCTGGAACTTCCTTTGTAATTGCCTGCAAGTGTGCCGGACTTCCCCCTGATAGTCTAAGAGCTAGCGGTTCATCCGACTAACCCATTTCCCACAAAGCTAGAAATTTTTTAAATAATGTTTTATTATCTGTCAATTAAGAAAGTACCGTTCTGGCAGGCATCTCGCGGTTGCGTCATCATCCCTTAAATTTTTGAAAATGTAAAAAAATAAAAAAAGTCTACTCCCACAAGGCTACAATTTTAATATGTTTTAATTTACATAAGTTTAAGTTAAAAAAAAATGACAACCTATTTTGAGGGTTGCAAGTATGTGCCAGATGACAGTAAAGTTGTCATAGGGATAGTAATTCGTAACCTGCTCCCACAAGGCTGAAGTTTTGAGGGAATATTCTTTTATTAGTTTAAAAAAAATGTAAACAGCCAGCCTATTCTGGCGGTTGCAAGTGTCTGCCAGACGAGTACAGGGTAACCCCCAAAAAGTACCACCTCCATTTATTTTTTTAATTTTAAGATTTTAACCGGAGAAAAGGCACTTCTGTACTAATTTCTTCCAAATTTTCAGTCAAAAAAACAATCGAGCATCAAACAAAAAAGCTATGGATCTAACCCCACTTTTTTGAAAACTTTCTTTTCCATATTTGGATAGGTAACTGAAACCTCTATTATACGACGATATACAGTGACCGGCAGAAAGTTGGACACAAATGCAAAACTTTTTATTACTAACTTCTCAGAAAATTTTATTCTTGATAAAAATTGGTGCATCATTTCAAACTCAAAACACACATATCAAAATTTAAATATCTCTTATTGGATACGAGGTAGATTCAAAAATGTCAAAATAACTCAAGAGTAAAGTACCCCTATTTTTTAAAATACGGTAAAAAGTTACTTACAAAAGTTGTTTGGAATCAAAGGTGTATGTCAGATTTAAAGTCACAGCCACCTAGTAAAAAAAAAGAAATTTAACTTTTTTTTATTTTTTTCGACCACCCTGTGTACTACAAAAATACAAAATACCGCAAGCGCAACTTATCATCGGATAACACATGAATTTGCTACTAAACTTTAATTTTGTTCAATTAGCAGCTAGAAAATAATCGAAATCAGAGTTTAAAAATATTAAATTTTTGTAACCAACTTTCTGCCGGCCCCTGTATATACCCTGTGTCCCTGGATAGTTGTCCGAATTAATTAATATACAGGGTGTTCTGGAGGTAAATTTGAAAATATGCTTAAGAGTAAACTACAATAATTATTTTCAAAGATATGAACAACTTTTATAAGGAAAAGTTGTTTGGGATAAGGAGTTATGCCAGAATCCCAATGTTGAGGCCTACTTTGATTATTTTCTCTTTTCATTCTTAGGTATTTTAATATTGTTATATCTATTGTTACTATTGTAATGCAATCTTAGGAAATAACAATAATTTTTCTTTTTATATTATAACTTTTAGTTTTAACCGAACAGGTGAAAATAGAAAAATATCGCACAAATAATCAAAATAGGCCGAGCCGCCCCAAAATTGGGATTCTGGCATAACTCCTTATTCCAAACAACTTTTCCTTATAAAAGTTGTTCATATCTTTGAAAATAATTATTGTAGTTTACTCCAGGGCATATTTTCAAATTTACCTCCAGAACACCCTGTATATTGATTAATTCCGACAACTATCCAGGGACATCCTGTATATATATCGTCATATAATAGATATTTCAGTTGTCTATCCAAATATGGAAAAGAAAGTTGTGCTTCACTTTCAAAAAAGTGGGGTTAGATCCGTAACTTTTTTGTTTGATGCTCGATTGTTTTTTTGACAGCAGATTCTGAAAATTTGGAAGAAATTAGTACAGAAGTGCTTTTTCTCTGGTTAAAATACCTTAAAATTAAGGAAATAGATGGGGGTGGTACTTTTTGGGGGGTCACCCTGTACTCGTCTGGCACACTTGCAACCGCCAGAATAGGCTGGCTGTTTACATATTCTTTTAAAACTATTAAAAAAAATATTCCCTCAAAATTTCAGCCTTGTGGGAGCAGGTTACGAATTACTATCCCTATGACAACTTTACTGTCGTCTGGAACATACTTGCAACCCTCAAAATAGGTTTTCAATTTTTTTTTAAGCTTAAACTTATGTAAATTAAAACATTAAAATTGTAGCCTTGTGGGAGTAGATTTTTTTTTACATTTTCAAAAATTTAAGGGATGATGCAACCGCTTGATGCCTGCCAGAACGGTACTTTCTCAATTGACCGATAATAAAACATTATTTAAAAAATTTCTAGCATTGTGGGAAAAGGGTTAGTCGGATGAACCGCTAGCTCTCCTTCTATGAGAAAGGCCCCTCGTGGACTGCCTTTTAATTTTGAACAACTCTTCCTAATAACCTTTTTCTATATGTTCATAAATAAAAGCATGATGATAAATGATAAATAATAATAATGGAATCCCACAATGAGGTAGGTGCTGGCAAACGTTTTCTTCTCAATAAACATTTAGTATTCTATAATACTAGTGTATTTTTTTTGTGCCATTCTTCTAGGATAGCTGCGACCTCGGCTGCGACATTATATCAAGGTAAATTTTGTTTTCTTGAAATCGGCAGTGAAGTGTCTCGAAATCGTCATTAAAAGCTCAGAAATCGGCACTGAAGTATCCCATTATTGTACGATTTTTTCAATAAGTAGGCCTTGGGGAAATGTAAACATGAAACGTCACACGCGGAGCCTTCACCAGTCAAAAGTGAGCAAATATTCAAAACCCGGCCAATAAATCCTATTTAACTTTTCGAACACATTGCGAAATTGTTACCTATAGGATAGCAGCCTAATATTTCAGTATAAATATTTTAGTAGGTGTGAATATTAATGTATTTTACATGGAGGCTGCACAACAGGCAGCAGTTTGCATCTTCTGTCAGAAAGTGCCGTGTCTCGTCATAGTTGACCTAGGTAGAGCAATTGTCAAAGTCAATCAATGCTGCACACAGTTGGTTCATGGACGGGTGATCCCTTATAATTACTTTTTCGTCTAATAAAACATTTTTTTTTTTCCTCAGCCAGAGGCCTCGGCAACTAAATTCCACACGAGTCATAAAAAGTTGAACTTCAGTGCCTTGGTGCATAAATAACTATTATTTCTTCAGATATAGCAATTCCTATCCTGGAGTCATAATCACTTCCACATACTTAAATGGTCTGCTCTAACATTTGCTAGCGGTCTGGTGTAAGATAAAGATTGGTAGTATATTAGTAGTACCTGTATACAGAGTGATGCAGTTGTAAATACCGAAACTTCTAGGATCAGTAGAATATCGAACAATATTGCCAGTTTGTTCTTTAAACTTTTTTATAAGAAAGATACTTACAGATTGTTAAAATTTTAAAAAAATATGTTGGGTTTACTGGATATTTACCAATCAAGTAGAGATGTTTAAGTTATATTTGGTATGTGACATAACGACATGGGTTGTCATAAAACCGGTTAATATTAAACACCTTAAACAACCAGTTCAAGTTATATCAGAAAAATCAACTAAAGTATCTGCTCCATAAGTAAGACTCAAACTGGAAAAAATGTGTTTCTTAGTTTAAACAAAGTAACTTTTTCCATTAAACGTGCCTATTCACGGCCATACTTTTAAGATACAGGGTCTAAAATATTTAGAGACAACACACCATTAATTTATGTAACTCTGTATCTTGAAAAGTATGGCATTCCTTCGTTTGTTGGAAAAAATACTTTGTTTAAATGGAAGAAATAATTTGAAAAATCTAATTTGTCACAAAACCGTAACATACAGTGTGTCCCCATTTGATACCGGACACCTCAGAAATATATGAAGGGCAAGGAAAACAAATAGTCTCTATTTTTTATTGGTAGTCCCAAGGGAGAGTATCTCATAGGCAGTTGTATTTGGATGGGGTAATTATTTCATGGCCTGCTATGATTTTTTAAGTTAGCGAATTTTCAAGAAACCCTAATTAGGGTCTAGGCCTACTTTGATTTTTAGTATTTTCTCCTTTTTCTGCCACTTTTTTTTAGAAATCTGTCATTTCTGGAGCTTTCATATCAAAATATTATTAAGGAAACTTGTTCCTCGTGAAAGCTCTGAAGCTTTCACGTCAAAAGACACTTTTCTAAGGAAAAAATGGTAGATAAATCTATAAATCAAATTAGGCCTAGACTTTTGGAATTTTGCGAATCCACTCAGTTTTTCATTCTGAACAAGTTTTCTCAATAACATTTTGTCATAAAAAAATCCTTAATAGGGTTTCTTAGTTTCTTGAAAATTTTCTATTTAAAAAATCAGCAGGCCATAAAATAATTACCCCATCCAAATACCACCGCCTATGAGATACTCTCCCTTGGGACTGCCAATAAAAAAATAGAGACCATTTGTTTTCCTTGCCCTTCATATATTTCTGAGCTGTGCAGTATCAAATTGGGACACACTATATATGAAAAAATGCTGAGAGGACATTTTTGTGTACCTATAAAGTCTACATTAAAAACCAAATAAATTGTATTACTGTACAAGGTGATTCATTTTTTTAATTATGAATAATAATTATACCCACTTCTCCGCTACTGGTTGTTTAAGTGTTTGACATTGTACTCGCTTTGGTGGTACTAACAAGTTTTATGCCAACCAATGCAGCTAATAAATACTATTACTTGAATATCGTAACTAGTTTGGTAAATATTCAGTAAACCCAACGTAGATAATATTATACTGTAGTTTTTTTTATAAGGCCTCCAAATAAAAAAGTTTATAGAACAAACTAGGAATGCATTTCTATATTCTACTGGTCCTAGGAGTTTCGGTATTTCAAACTGAATCATCCTGTATTATTGGTCTAGGTATACAGTGTGTTTCACTTTGAGTCAAGACAATTCCGTATTAGTATAACCAGTGTAGATCATACTCATTCAGGGTATTCGTAAACAATCAAAATTTTACGAAAAGATCATTTATTTAAAAATATATTTAAAGAGAAAAACGGGGTTTGATATCAGACGCTAGGCGCCTAGGTAACTGACAAATATGTAAACTAGTAATATGCGATCAAATCAGAATTTTTTTATTATATATTTTTTTAAATAAATAATTTTTTGTAAAATTTATTTTTTTTAAGAAACACCCTGTATGAGCTAGGATGTCTATACTATGTAAAATAATACCTTGGGCATAGTTTAATAGATTCTCCGAAAAATATCAACAAAGTATGCCCAGTGTTTTATAAACAGTACTCCAGAAACCTCAATTTTTTCGTACTTTTGACCTATTTGTTGAACACCCGGTATAACCTAGACTTTTGAAATTTTGTACAATGGGTTTATAACTATGGCTAATTCGATGGCAATATCCATTTAATTCTTAAAAAATGTCTAATATGGTTTTTTGATTTTTGGGTGTCTTCTTTTAACAATAGTAGGCCATGGAATAGGGCTATTTAAAAATATATATAACCCAAAATGTAGAGCTCTTGGAGTAGTATAGGTTGAAAAAAGTCTTTTTGAAAATCGGCCCATCTTTCGAAATTGTCTCGACGAAATGAAACACACTGTAGATACAGAAAAGTATATTTTAATATTGGATACGAAAGAAAAGTTTCCACTCCCATATACAAAGAAAATTCTGATATATCTAAGCAAGTTGGGTTGGGCAATAACAATAATGAAAAATTCTCACCTTGTGTCCTCTGAACTGTCTGGATAAGGATACTTGAACTTTTCATGTAAATGGCGAGAAGCCAGACTTCCAGAAACAGGAAATTTCAACAGGGTTCGGAGCGACTGGGAAAACCCGGAAAAGTCAGGGAAATTTAAAATTACTCAGGGGAAAGTCAGGGAAAAATTAAAATTTAAAGAAATGTCAGGGAATTTTTTATTTTGTCTGGAATTTATCATTATGCGAGTAAATTGATATTTTAATTAATTAAAAATCAATTAAAATATTTTTTCCCAATTAAAAAATACGATAAAGCCTATCCTGTGGTACATCTCAAATCGGGCCAGTCCAACCCAGTCTCTTCCCTCTCCCGTTGCGCCGTGCGCTAGGCGCAAGGTCACGCTCGCGCCTAACTTTAATTTCCAAAACCAAAACAGTTTTGATTTGCACATATTTAAGATTCTTTCTTCATTTCTGCATATTATACAGGATGATTTTTTTAGGTCTACCACCGCGATTTTCTCGCTCATTTTGCGGCCTACAAAAAAAAACGTAAGAAACAAAAATCACGGTGGTAGACCTAAAAAAAATCATCCTGTATAGTCGGTCATCGCGTCGGTCAGTGTTTCAGTGTAAAAAGTGGTAACCAAAAAAATAATTATGGCTAAAAAAAACCAATATTTAAATAAACGATTAAAATATATAGTAGCTGCTTTTTTTCAACCATTTCAGCTTGTTACACACAGCTTTCTCTGTGTGATTACTATTGTTTTCTAGGGCTTTCCGCAGTAAAGCGAATGCTATCCTAATCTCTCAATGACAAAGACTAAATAATAATAATTGCCACGCCTCCTCCGCACAAGCATTTGCTTGCTTCTGGAGTACTTACTCTTAGTTTGAAAGTTTGAAGTATTATAAGGGTGAGAATTAGTATTTGGTTACTAATTCCTATAATTCACTAAACACTAAATGATTCAACTATTTTTATATGCTTGGTATATCGTTTTCAAGAGGTAGATTAAAAACATTGTTTATACAATTTTCAGGAAACATCAATTTGGATGTAGTAATTCTTGACATTCTGACAACAATTCTTTCCTTTTTATTCATAAGTGGAGGGCTTACAAAAGGTACAAAAAGGTAAAAGGTATGTACCATATATACAAAGAAAATTATGTTATAGGTAAGCAGGTTGGGTTGGGCAGTAACAATAATGAAAAGTTCTCACCTTGTGTCTTCTGAACTCTCTGGAGTAAGATACTTGAACTTTCCATGTAAATAGTGAGAAGCCGGACTTCCAGAAACAGGAAATTTCAACAGGTGCCAACTACTATTTATAAAAAATGCCTGTTTCAGCTTTGTAATGTAGAGATGACTTCCTTAAAACCCTGGCATTGTGCTGAGATCCAGCTTCACCACAGAAAACGTCTATAAATTTTCTGGTGTGGTCAACAACCCCTTGCAAAATAATACTGTGTTAGCCTTTGCGGTTCACAAAACATTCTTGATTTTTTTTGGCTTTTTTATTGGAATATGACATCCATCTATGGCTCCTATCACACCTCTAATACCTTGTTTCTTATCGAAAAAAACACTAATTATCTTTGCTTGATCATTAGTTGGCCATGTTATCTTATATTTAAGAAGACTTAATAAAAAATTGTTTACTCAGGTAACAGTCCGAAAAACTGAACTTTCTGTAACATTAAACCTATCTGCGTTGACTGATATATTATTAAAGACTGCTCACGGCTGTCACGTCTGACACATTTTTGGCTCACCATGCGCTTTCCGGAGATAAAATGCAATGTAGAATACATTGTTAGCCATCAGAGCCATCTGTTTTCCAGGACATAAAGCTATAGCCGTGAGAAGTCTTATAAATACGTCGGTCAACGCTATCTGCGATTTGTCTATACGATTCTTGGTTCCCTAGATACCATAATGTTATCAAAAAAGCCTTATGGGTGCTTATTTTTTCTCGACCAAAACTATGTCGTGGTATAAATTTGCTTTCTTGTAGTTCACCTGAAATAACTTATAGGTTGAATGGAAAATATTTTGAAAACCAATAGTTTTCTATACTTACAAACAATATTGTCTACAAGCTCTCGGCTTAGTCTAAAGTGGCTCTGAAATTCTGACTCAGTGTACTTTTTCACGACACTTTCCACAAAATTTTCAATTCTCGTTTGTTTTATTCTACGTTTCATCCAATTCTCCTTCACTTGAAGACTCATCCAAAATATTATAATAATTATTGTCACTACTTGAAGATGTACAGCTACTGCTACTACTAGTAGATAGCAAAAAATCCTGAAACGTTTTTTTTTATGATATACCTTTACCTACCCCTAACATATTAAAGTCTACAATACATTCTACGACCGAGTCTGAGTCCTCAGCTTTCTTCATAAATGAATACCACAGGTTAATACAATATTTTAGTGTTTGATCTGTGGTGTCACACACATTTTTTTGTTTAGGATAGGGAACAATCAAAACAAAGGTTAGATTATGGATAACGTGGTCATACATTGTCCCATTTACTAATAAAAAAATCATTTCACTATCAGAACACTTCATGTTCATTTCACTTCAAATTCACTTTTGCAAAAAGTTAAAGGAGGACTGCTAATGTAATATCATATTCTACTTTATTGACATGTTAATCATTACCTTTTCATTTAAATGCTGCATTGTATTACATTACCTATGTTATATATCGCTGTTTTACTTAGTTTTAGAATAGTCTTAAATCTTTCTGCTCTGTAATTGGGTGCATGCCTGTAGAACACTGTACAATAAATATAAATATAATGTTATCTTTATTCTTGTTTTGATTGACATTATTGATTTTTAACTCACAAATATTCGGTAGTTATCAATATCAACACTGGACACCCTTTTGTGATATAGAAGTAAAAATAAAAGTTAGTGCTCTATAAATTATCATATTCTTTGACAGGGCCACATTATGCCTATAATATTTTTCTGGCCAGGTGTAGCAGGTATAGGTAAAATGAAACTTGTTTGAAGGTGGGGTAATAAAGATTATAGTTTTTTAAGCGGGTAATAAAAAAAGTACTTAGAGGTGTCTACTTACTAAAATGCTCCGCACGCAATTTTTTTTTAGAAAATTTCAGAACAAGTTAAGTTTAAATGAGGTATAATAAATTAAAAAGTAACATCATGTCTTTTTCCTCGAATTTTTTTCTCAATGGAGCAGCCTTATTTATGGCTGATGAGGTGAATGGTGAACCTGTGGCTCAGGCAGGGCAAACATTCTGCTGGGTTGGGCAACGCTTTGCCCCCCGTCCCTAGCTACGGTCCCCTCTAGCTGTGGCAAACTGACAGTTTGTTGCATTTATTTTGCCAGACTTGTCATGGCCTACTTAGCGTTAGGTAAAAACAACGCTTTTAAGTGTTATCATTAGTGTGATATATTATTGGAAAGAGAATTTCACGTAGATTTCAAATTTTTACAAATCAAAGATGGCGTTTATAAGAAAATTAAAAGCTGTGTGTCGTATCTCTAAATCGATGACCTTTTTCATAAAACTAACATCACCTTTAAAAAGGCTGGATAAAAGTGCCTTAAAAATTTCGAAGGTCTGTCTTTGCATAACCATCAGTTTCTGAGATATTCACCAAAAACGAAAATGAGAAAATTCAGTTTTTTGGAAGTAACTCGAAAACGATCACAGTTAGCTTTGATTTCTCAGCTGCATCAGATTTTCCATAAAATTGTCTAAACCTTTTCCCATTTAACCGACTCTATATCTCTTGTAGTTTTTGAGATCCCAATGGTGAGGGTCGAATTTGGGACATTCTGTATATATGCCGCTGGAATCGGGATGAAGCATAGATTCCGAAAATTTAATAATATGCAGCGTGTTTCGTTAAAAAGCCATAAGTTTGGTTTGAGCAGCTTTTAAGGAACACCCTGTATCAATTTCAATAAAACCATGGACAATCCCACTAAAAATCCTAAAACTTTTATCTCCACAATTTTTTCTTTAACTGGAAAAATAAAGAAGTTAAGAGGGGGTGAAATGTTATGAGGATCACCCTGTACAATGGCCCTTAATTTGTAGAATAAGGATGTAAGATTAACAAGTTTTAAAGTGTTTACAAGAAAAAACGATAATGGACAGTCACTCAAAACAAACAAGTAGTAACCACATACATGTGTTTCATGCTATTTGTCAATCATCAGTACGGTGTAACATTAACCAAATCAAAGAGATATGCATGATTCCCCTGTATTAATGTCACCTCAGAGGCTGCTGAAATGACCTGGATGGGAATCTCCATAACCCAAGATACAATAACAATAAAGATGTAAGATTAACGAATGAAAAAGTTTTAACAAGAAAAGGTAATAATGGGCAATCACTCAAAGCAAACAAAAAATTAGAAAGCATACATGTATTTTATACTATTTGGCAAACATCATGGGGTGCAAAAAATATAGGTACTGACATTTTTTACGATTTTTTTTTAATAAAAACAAATAAATAAATAATTATTAAATATAAAATAAAAAAGGTTTTTACAAAAATAAAACAACTTTCTGTTTTAACAAAACAATAAAAATAATTAAAATTGTAAAAAACTCACAAATAAACTAAAAAACATAAAACAAAGTCACCACTAATGGCAGGTACCTATATACATAGCCATAACACGCCATATCACATTGAAACAGTCTCGAGAGGAAATATATTTTTTCTTTGTTCTGATTTATTTATAAATGTATTTAATAAAATGTCTATATAATTTTTTTTGCCGCCAAGGCTATGCCCATGGGGGGCATAGCCCCCCATGAAAATTTTCATGGGGGGCATGCGCTCCGGTGCCCCCCTAAAGTCGGCGCCCCTAACCAAATTAAAAAGATAGGCACGATTTGGGAATCAACAAATGAAGTCCAGGCACCCTGCATATCCAAACTGTCAAAAAATGTGTTATTTTACAGTGATTTTCTACAATTTGAACTTGTCCTTAGCACCAATTACCACATAATTATCAATCAAAATAAAAGACATATAGTGATCAGTTTATAATGCAAACATGTCTTTTCAGGTTTTATTCACTATGGGACACTGGATATGCAAAAATTCATATTCCGATTATAGCTTCAGTATCCGAACATCAGCCTACTACTTGGTTTTCTTTCTTCTTTGATCTACATGTGCTGGTTGCAACTTTCCCTGCTGGTTTATGGTATACTATTAAAAACATAAATGATGAGAGAGTATTTGGTAAGTACAATATTTCAGTTTGTTTTAAATTAATATTCACAACAACATCAATGATGTAATAATAATAATTATTATTAATATCACCATCACAATACTCTAATATTAGGAAGTAATAGCTTGAATATACACGTTTTTCCCACTGCTCTTGGCTATCAGCGGTGTTCTTCGTAAAGGCAAAATATGCATGCACTATCGCCCCGAGTCGAACCAGGGTCTATCAAAGGCAGAAAAACATGCAGTCCAAACAGTTCTCGAAGCTACGAATGTTGATTGATATAATGATGTATATCAAACGTGAAGTTTGCATCCATTTGTTTTAATATGAAGATATATTATAGAGTTTAACAGTAGTATATTGTGCAATGAGCATTAAATTTCCTAAGAGTGTGAAAATTTGTGGTCTTGGTCTTTTGAGTATCGTCTTATTGGCTAGTTTCAACATCTGCTATTTAAATTGGTCCATCTTTAGCAGGATAGGTGTGAACTATTCTACCTTTTGGCCAACTATTTTGTAATAAATTAAGATCAATAATTTACTACAATGTCATTAATTTTTACTGGCTTTGTTTCTTTGAACCGCATTTAGTCTTTTCCACCAAGGTGGGAAAATATTCCCTGAACCATACCTTCCAAAAATAATCAACCAATTTTTGGGCAGCTTTCCATTTAGATAAAAGGCATAAATTGGTTTCTTCTGTTATGGTGCAAAGTTGAGCTGTATAAAAGAATGACCAATCATGATTAGAAGTGATAGGTTAGAAATCAGATACAGAGATAGTCATATACATGTGTCATTGGTGTAGAATTTGTCAAGTTTTTCTGCCTCCCCAAGTACTGTCATAGTCTTGGGGGCATTGAGATTCCATTATTTCATACATAGCTTCCTTAGTAGTTTGTATAAGTCATTTCCATCGTCTGCCGATATGAGGTGCTAAGGGAGGCTAATGATAAAGCAAAAGTGTCGCTTCTATTATTTTGCAATATGTTCAACTTTTAAAAGATAAAGCAAAATCATAAAAATAAAGATAAAGTTGCTGCATAAACCAGGCTTAAGTCTAGGTAATAGTATATTTCCTAACAAGTGCGGAAAGTGCCACTTTTCCGCACGCGATTGCAGTTGGCTGAACGACGCGTAGCGGAGTTCAACCAAGAAATCGAGTGTGGAAAAGACACTTTCCGCAAGAGTTAGGAACACTATTTTTTCTACAAGCGTGCGGAAAAGTACGCACTTACTTTTCCGCACACATTTTAGTTTTGAAAGTGTTACTTTTCCGCACTAGTGCGCACTAGTGCGGAAAAGTAGTACGGAGAAGTACTTTTTCGCACTACTGCGGAAAAGTGTCACTTTCTAAACTAAAATGCGTGCGGAAAAGTGTACTTTTGTTTTGTTGTGTTCTCGCAGTATGCCTGGGACGTCCAGTGAGCAATGCGCATACTTAATTTTTACTGTTGGTCAATACAAAGTTTAAGTTGGATTATTCTCTATGTACCTACAGGGTGTCCCATTTTCGATACTTTTGCGAGCTATCTCGGTTATTTTTAGATATAGGGAGTTGCGGTTTTCGGGACACTGACCTACTTTTTCATAAAAAGAAAGGCCAGTATACAGAATTTTCAGCTGACCTCCTTAGTTTTTTAAATACAAGGTGGTTTTTAAAATTTGCCAAAAGTGTACTTTTCCGCACGCTTGTAGAAAAAAATTCTTTTTACTAGCATTCTTTAAATTTCCGCTGTCTAGGTACTTAAAATATCGGCAAAGTGATAATATGTGATGTGTTTGTTAAATTATTTCTGTGCGCGCAAGAAGAAAGCAATAACCATCGGTTTGTGAGATAGCAAACCTACCAACAGGAATAATTTTCAAGCGAGATACGGATACTTCGCGAGAAATTGCGAAGATTTCCAATCTAGTATGTTGTGAAAAAAATAGGTACTGAAAACATGAAAGTACAGCATTTGAGGCCACTACCCACTACAATAGAGTGAGCACATTTTTTGGGTGGCTGCTAAGAGAGCAGCTACTAAACCGTGGCATTTTTCCAAGTTCTAATAAAGTAGGGCCGAATCAGTTTTACCCACAAATGTCATTAAGAATTCTTTTCGGTAACTTTCAGAAAAAGTTACCAGCCGAAGAAGTTTCGGCAGTATTAAGGTTTTTCAAAAATATCTCGGAAAGTTGGCCATGATTCTCCAAATGTGTTTTTACACAAAAGTTAGCCCGTCCAAAAACCAATTTTTTCTATCTAATAAAATTCTCGGAGAAATGCATATCTGTCAAGATATTCTCGAGTGACCCTCCTTGAATAGTTAGCTACCCTGTATATTTAGTTTTGCTGTCGGTACAGTGGCGTAACTACGGGGTGTTCAGAGTGTTCGGTGAACACGGGCCCAGAGCTGCTAGGGGCCCACCGCCACCAAGATTCATGCAGGACGACTCAGAATCTCTAATCGGTTACACGACGCCCCAGGCCCAGGCCTACTGCGCAAATGACAACGAAGACAAAATAATAGTAATTGCCCCCCTCCCCCGCACAAGCATTCATTTGCTTCTGGGGTACTCCTAGTTTGGAGTATTGTGAGGGTGAGAATTATTATTATTAAGTTGGGTGCACAAGACACCCTAACGTACCCTTAAATAATTTCTGACTATCAATTGTTTCCAAACATCAAAAAAGCAAATTTTCGGTCATAATAATTGGACCTTGGTATGTCCCATTTAAAAACCCTTGTTCGAAATTTTATCTTCAGTTTTTGTGTTCTCACAGTATGCCTGGGACGTCCAGTGAGCAATGCGCATACTTAATTTTTACTGTCAATACAAAGTGTAAGTTGGATTATTCTCTATATACCTACAGGGTGTCCCATTTTCGATACTTTTGCGAGCTATCTCGGTTATTTTTAGAAATAGGGAGTTGCGGTTTTCGGGACACTGACCTACTTTTTCATAAAAAGAAAGGCCCGTATACAGAATTTTCAGCCTACCTCCTTAGTTTTTTAAATACAAGGTGGTTTTTAAAATTTGCCATTTTCAGGCACCCCCCTATATCCGTTATACGCTAACTTGTTGAAATGGTAAAAAATCGACCCTTGTAGATTTTTTCACGTAGAATTCAGTGGTTTTCTCTAGGAGGTAAGAATTTCAAAATATAAATATAATCTGCAAAAACTATCAAAAATGGGACATCCTGTACAATGTTTGTCATTGTTACAGCACTTTCAAACATAAAAAATCACAGGGGCCCACTTGAAATTTTGAACACGAGCCTACTTTTCCGTAGTTACGCCACTGTGTAGGTACCTCAAATTCCCATATATTGGTTTTCAGTATATTCAAACATGACAAAAATGCCATTTTCTCGAGTATTTCTCTTTCTTGATAGATTAAAATTCACCTAAAATAATTATAAGGGTGGGCCATTAGTGCGGGAACGAACGATATCTCCTTACAGGGATGATGATGAAAAACAGGCAATAATTTGCATTTTAAAGGGAATCCCGACATCGCTTATACTCCGCACAGGACTTTACCTCGTTTATACTTACTACAGTGTGTCCCAATTTGATACTGGACACCTCAGAAATATATGAAGGGCAAGGAAAACAAATGGTCTCTATTTTTTTTATTGGTAGTCCCAAGGGAGAGTATCTCACAGGCGGTGGTAATTATTTCATGGCCTGCTATGATTTTTTAAAATAGCAAATTTTCTTGAAACCCCTTAGTGATTTTTTTTACGACAAAATGTTATTAAGAAAACTTGTTTGGAACGAAAAACTGAGTGGATTCGCAAAATTTCAAAAGTCTAGGCCTACTTTGATTTTTAGATTTATCTCCTACTTTTTTCTTAAAAAACTGTCCTTTCTGGAGCTTTCACATCTCCAGAAAGGACACATTTCTAAGAAAAAAGTGGAAGAAAAAGACGAAAAAGCTAAAAATCAAAGTAGGCCTAGACTTTTGAAATTTTGCAAATCTACTCGGTTTTTTATTCTGAAAAAGTTTTCTTAATAATTTTTTGTCGTAAAAAAATCCCTAATGGGGTTTCTTGAAAATTTGCTGTTTTAAAAAATCATAGCAGGCCATGAAATAATTACTCCATCCAAATACAACCGCATACGAGATACTCTTCTTTGGGACTACCAATAAAAAAATAGAGACCATTTGTTTTGCTTGCCCTTCATATATTACTGAGGTGTCCAGTATCAAATTGGGACACACTGTATAAGGCCGAAGAAAAAGTGAGAAATAGTTACCCCTCTATTGAATTTCTGATTCCTCACCTTCCTTTCTTGTAGACTCTGCAAATATACAGGGTGAATCAGTTTTTTGCAGCAGGACTTTAACAGGTGATAGATTTTCAAAAAATAACGGCACTTTTTCCTATAAACCATATCTTTTTAAGGCCTTAGAAAAAAGTTACAGGGTGCTAAAGTTGGAAAAAATATGCGGACTTTATTGAATATTTACCAAACTAGTTGAGATATTTAAGTCATATTTGGTATACGTTAAAACAGTATGGGTTAGCATAAAACCCGTTAATGTCGAATATCTTGCACAACCAGTGGCGGAGAAGTGGGTAATTGGTAAAATTATTTTTAGAAAAAAAAGTTAATCACCTTGTATTTTAACAAAAGGTATTGAACTTTTATGTAGATTTTAATTGCACACAAAAATGTCCTCTTGGTATTTGTTTGCATCTGTTATAGTTTAATGGCAAATTTAGTTTTTTTGTATTAGGAGTATTTCTGAAAAATTATTTAAAAAATTTGCTCCATAAATAACACTTAAAATAGAAGAAACGTGTTTCCTTCTTTAAATAAAGTAACTTTTTCCAATAAACTAACCCATTTAAGGTTTTACTTTTCAAGATACCAGAGCGTAACCTTAATAATATCTTCCTTAAATGTTTTAGACCCTGTAACTTCAAAAGTATAGCCTTAAATAGGTAAGTTTATTGGAAAAAGTTACTTTATATAAAGTAGCAAAAACATAATTTCTACTTTAAGTGTTACTTATGGAGCAATTTTTTTAGATAATTTTCAGAAATACCCTGAAATAATACAAAAAAATGAAATTTGCCTTTAAACTAGAACACATGCGAACAAATACCAAGAGGAAATTTTTGTAGGCAATTAAAATCTACATAAAAAAATCAATACATTTTTTTCAATACAAGGTGATTCATTTTTTTTTCTAAAAATAATTTTACCAATTACCCACTTCTGCCACTGGTTGTGCAAGATGTTCGATATTAACAGGTTTTATGCTAACCCGTGCCTTTATAGTGTATACCAAATGACTTAAATATCTCAACTAGTTTGGTAAATATTCAATGTTTCTTAAAATTTTAACACTCTGTAACTTTTTCATATGGCCTTGAAATTATATAGTTTATACAAGAAAGTGCGGTTATTTTTTGAAAATCTATGACCTGTTAAAGTCTTGCTACAAAAAACTGATTCACCCTGTATAGGGATATATTCACTGAGAAAGGGTGGAGCTCAAGTCGCCTCTTGTTTGTCACAGAGGTCACAAAGATAAACGGTACTATAAGCAGATTCAGAGAAGACCTTGTCACCTCCACATATGCTTGTTACATATATAAAAAATATTTTATTGATTGCTAACCTAACTAACCTACATCCTACATGTACCTACGCGTTGGGTCTTCTAAATCTGTTATCAGTCTGTAACTAGAAACTTTTTTTAAATTTTACACATTTTTAATATTTTTTATTTTTGTTTTACTTTATACTTTTTTAATCAAAAGTCATACATATTGGGTCTTGTTTTAAAGGTTTTTCACAAGCAATCGAATGGCACCATTTTCAAAAATGTCCATAAATGCTCGAGGCCTTGGCGGAAATTTTTAAAAGTGTCCTGCCCAAAATCATAAATGCTCGGACATTTGCCATCTATAAAATAAACACTTTTTTTTGTTACAATTGTTCTTCTTTTACATTTTTAGAACTCTTTATAAATAATACAAATTCAAAATACTAGATTTTCATATTTGAATTCCTCGACACATGTATGTCAGAATCAAAGTAAAATTTCCACAAACCTTATAAGTAGCTGTCTACAAAACGAAAACAATCTTTGCTGTCAACCTAACAAAAAAACTTTCTTACAAGTTCTCACATTCTATTGAAACCATTTTAGGTGTGGGACATCGTTTATACAGGGTGGTTTATATAAGCGGCTCACACAAAATATTTCGGTTATTTTTTGATAGAAAAAATCAGTGGTGGGTGCAATTGATAGCCCATAGAGTCATAATGAAAGTTGCTCTCCATGGCCACCTACGAAAATTATGGACACAAATAAAAAAAGTCCAAATTTTTAAACTGTTGTAACTTCTTATTTCTAGAGGTACACAAAAATGTTTAACATGAAAAATGTTTGCAAGAACTGTCAAGAGCCGGTTACACGGCGCGTGGTTCGTCGAACCTGTCTGGATAAACCCTGAACCGCACACCGTCTGACATAGGTGGTTTTTTATGGCAAGGTTTGTGGATGCGTGATTTGCAAGGTTCCATAATTTGTGAAGTTGCGGCTATGTGGAATCCCTTTATTGTATGCTACGTAATGGCGTAGTACCGGGTCTTTACCTCCGAGTTGTGGCGTTTGGTTTTTATGGCGTCATAAATCCAATATGGCCGCCATACAAGATATTTATTCGTTCCATCAAGAATAACTCCTTCCAGAGGGCTCATACGCAAAATGTGCATAGAATATTTTCTATTCTGCATGAGCAGATGAACAAATTTGGATCTTATCATTTTTTCCATATCTTCTACCGTTTAAGAGTTATGATCTATTATACAGTGTCTGCCAGAAACTTGGATACAAAGGGGAATTTTCTTTATTTGAAGTTTCTCAAAAAAAAATATTCTTGATAAAAGTTGGTGCTTGTGCTTAAACTCAAAATCCACCCGCAAAAATTTTGAAATTTCGAATCTTATACAGGGTAGGTTGAAAAATATGAAAATTTCTCAAGAGTAAAGTACCCCTATTTTTAGAACTACATCAGAGTGGCACTAAGAAAAGTTGTTTGGAATCTCAAGACAATGTCAAATATGAACTCACAGCCACCTACTCAAAAGAAAAAAAATTCACACTTTTCGCATTTTTTATTCATCACGCTGTATAATTTTTATAGTTGAATTCTCATTTATTAAATAACTCTTAAATTGTTGCTCTATTAAAATATTTTTATGTTCCACAGATTAGATGCTATGTTATGTTTGAAATTGTAGGAGTATTTTACCTGGATACAAAAAAACGACAAACGTTGCAGAACTTTCAGTTATTAAATGTTTTTAAGATGCTAGTTAAACGTAAACAAAAATCATTGGTATCGTACTGTCATGCTCGAAGATGTGCCTCAAAATACATATCTAACATTATGTATTATACAGCGTGATGAGTAAAAAATGCACAAGTGTGATTTTTTTTTCTTTTGAGTAGGAGGCTGTGAATTCATATTTGACATTGTCTTGAGATTACAAACAACTTTTCTTAGTGCCACTCTGATGTAGTTCTAAAAATAAGGGTACTTTACTCTTGAGGAATTTTCATATTTTTCAACCTACCCTGTATACGAATCGAAATTTCAAAATTTTTGCGGGTGGATTTTGAGTTTAAGCATAAGCACTAACTTTTATCAAGAATAATTTTTTTGAGAAACTTCAAATAAAGAAAATTCCCATCTGGCAGACACTGTATATGTCACCATCGGTTTAGAACCATCAGTTATTTATTAAGTGAAAAAATAATGATTGTGCTTCTATTTACTCACAATAACTTTAATATTACACTTATATGCAACAAACATTACAAGTAGAGTCGTTACAATGGTATGAAACACACTTTAATAATACATACAGGGTGTCCGGTTGAGGTCAATTGAGGCCAATACGCCTTAATAGAAATGTTGTTTGTTTATGAGATACAGGGCGTTGAAGTTCATTTTTTAAAATTGAATTATGACTAGATCTCCCAAAGTAATGAGAATCTGCTGAACTGAAATTTGGCACTGCTGTATTTTTGGAGACGAAGAATAAGCTGAAGATGTCAATTTCTATGTATCTCACTTTGAATCGTGCTTTTACTCGCAACTTTTTTGAGGTTATCTTTTTGGTCTTACAGGTCAATCATTTTAGTGCATCTGTTCATTCTGTAATAAAAAGGTACTCTTGTTTCATAACAATAAAATCAACCCTTTGTGTTGAAATTGGCAAACATTCGAAAAATAAATTTTTTACCTAGCACTTTTAAATGTTACAGATCAACTTTATACCATTTGAGAAAAAAGTCCTTATGAACAATGTACCAAAAATGTTTCAATTTCAAAATGGAACGGATTGAAACTCGGCAAAGTTTGAACACTATTTCAAGAAAACAAATGATGTTTTGACCAATGCTCATTTTGCATTTTTTTTTGTTTATTTTGAATGTACAGTTGATCTGAAACATTTAAAACCGGTAGCTGAAAATTTTATGTTTCGAATGTTGGAGTTAATATAGGTGTTTTGGGGCACATTTTGCCAATTTCATCGCAAACAAATGATTAATGTAACAAGAGTACCTTCTTGTTGCAGATTGAAAAGATGCACTAAAATATTGGATCTGCAACAACAAAAAGGAAACCACAAAAAAGTTACGAATAAAAGCTCCATTCAAAAACAGCGCAAGTGACGCCCTCTGTGAGATACATAGAAATTGGCATCTTCAGCTTAACCGCAAATGGCAACGAAGACAAAATAATAGTAATTGCCCCCCTCCCCCGCTCAAGCATGTGGTTGCTTCTGGGGTACTCCTAGTTTGGAGTATTGTGAGGGTGAGAATTATTATTATTATTGTTATTATTATTCTTCGTCCCCAAAAATACAATAGTGCCAAATTTCAGTTCAGCAGCTTGATTAATTTGGGAGATGTAACCATAATTCAATTTCAAAAAATGAACTTCAACGCCCTGTATCTCTTAAAAAACAACATTTCTATTAAGGCGTATTGGCCTCAATCGTTATACTTTGGTCCGAAATATGTGTAGTGTAGTTGCTATGTGGACAATTATGAACTTTACACCCTGTATATATTATTAAAGTGTGTTTCATACTATTGTAACGACTCTACTTGTAATGTTTGTTGCATATAAGTGTAATATTAAAGTTATTGTGAGTAAATAGAAGCACAATCATTATTTTTTACCGTTAATGAATAACCGATGGTTCTAAACCGATGGTGATATATACAGTGCCCGCCAAAAAGTCTGCACCATATGAGAAAAATTTTTAGTAAATAACTTACGGAAAATTTGTTTGCGGCATCAGGTTTTGCTTGCTCTAGAACCAAAATTGACATAATCAAATGTTGTGACGTAGTCTTTTTTATATGTCAAATTTTACAATAAAATGGGCTTATTTAACCGAATTTCGAAAAAAGTCATAAGAAAAATATGTTTCCTTCGCAATTTTATACCCCTATGCAAAATTTCAAGAGCCTACTACGATTTTTATATTTTGCCCTTTGTTGCCCTTTTCCGTATTTGTTAATCCATAAAAGTCGATCCTATGTAATTTAAAACACTCATTGACTGAATACATAGTGCATAATACTTAGTTTACGGTCTAAATATCCTTCTTTTCCTTTTTTTTTTGCAAAAAAATTAAAATGAGGGCTTGTTGAAGAAGCACGCTTGGTGCGAAACTGATCTCATTTTTACAGATAAACACATAAATTCGATTTACAAACTTCTTTCTATAGTAAATGCTGATCTGATCAGAAATATCTAGAAAATTTAAAATATTATGTCCAATAATATCCAACAAAGGGCAAAATATGAAAATCGTAGTAGGCTCTTGAAATTTTGCATAGGGGTATAAAATTGCGAAAGAAACATATTTTTCTTAAGACTTTTTTCGAAATTCGGTTAATTAAGCCCATTTTTCGGACATTTTTTTCATTAATGTCAAATTTGACATATAAAAGAGACTACGTCGCAACATTTTATTTTTTTCATTAATGTCAAATTTGACATATAACAGAGACTACGTCACATCATTTGATTTTGTCAATTTTGGTTCTAGAGCAAGCAAAACCTGATGCCGCAAACAAATTTTCCATAAGTTATTTATTAAAAATTTTTCCCATATGGTGCAGACTTTTTGGCAGGCACTGTATAATAGATCATAACTCTTAAACGGTAGAAGATATGGGAAAATTGATAATATCTAAACACATTTTGCGTATGAGCTCTCTGGAAGGAGTTATTCTTGATGTAATGAATAAATATCTTGTATGGCGGCCATATTGGATTTATGACGCCATAAAAACCAAACGCCACAACTCGGAGGTAAACACCCGGTACTACGCCATTACGTAGCATACAATAAAGGGATTCCACATAGCCGCAACTTCCCTTCACAAAAAAACCCATGGAGTAGGTAAATGTGCATTATGCTCCTCAACTAAGTCTGTGCCGAACCGAACCATGCAGGATTATATTTTATTTTATTATCGCTACAGTTCAGTTGTTCTACATCATTCAGACGATTATGTCTTGGTCTACAGACAAAAATTTAGAGTTTATTGAAGCCCTTCAATTAGAGGAGGTTATATGGAACCCTAGGCATTTAGACCACAAGGATAGAAATATCGTACATGACTCATGGACTTGATTACAGTCAAAATTTAATACCCCCATTAAGGATTTAAGGATATGTTCATCAGATATTTACTTCACTGCTGATAAAAAAATATACAATTGTTATATTAACTTACTTTTCTCGATTTTTCAGATGCGATGCCATCCACCACCTCTTTTTAGTGCGTTTTAGTTTTTTTTGCAATATATACCTGCTATAAATTATGCTTATGGAGGCAGAAGCAATAATTTGCTGTCTTCTATCCATGGCAGCTGACAAACTAGTAACTGGTCACCGAGTTTCCGAGATGTTTAGCCAACCTCTTGACGTCATGAATCTGAACGAACCACGTACTGTGTTGACACCCTTGGCTCTTAAAATGGCGAACTGTGTGAAATCACGAACCAAGCTCTTGGTTCGACAAACCACGCGCCGTGTAACCGGGCCTTCAGAATCCAAATATTAAAATAGTTATGAAATATTCGATATGACAAAAATTAAATTATCTGGAAAAAATATTAATGACATTTTTTTATAAAGTGAAATATCCCATTTAATGTGATGTGTCACACTTGCCAGTTTGTTCTGTATTTACTATAAAAATTTGAGAAAAAGTATTGGTAAAATTTGTGATTCCCCATGGAAATAAATAATTGATTATGACATTAAATTAAAGTAAATAATAGGCTTTAAAAATTTGACATTAAAGTGGTTTACATGTCGAATAGCTCTAATCTAGAAATGTTATTTTAAATAATAAAAAAATACTAAACTCATAGTCATTATTTTTTATGAAAATAAATTAAATATACTTAATATTTTCAATTTAGCAGTATTTACACCTACTTTTCACATCAAATAACCCCACATTCTTCAACATTTCATCTTTTCAGCTTCGGCATTTCAGCTGCTGCTTACTTAATGTATTTTAATTTCTTAATATTACACATTTTGTGAAGCTGTTGACTAAAGTTTTCTGTTTAGGTAAGCTCAAATGAAAAATTCCATTGGGAATGTCATTATTAATGTTATAACGCTATCATTGCACGATGGACTAGTATATTTAGGAATGAAAAATATTTTTTTGCATTGGAATTTGTAAAACTTGTCTAGATAATCATGGAACCCCACCAACAGATTTTTGTGTCCATTAGTTTGGTTGAAAAAACAGTCGCAAAAGTAGGGACGATCCCTAATTTTAATAAGTGCCTGCTATTTTATTAGTAGTTATTTCGTATTTTTTTATATAACCAAGCATTCCCAGATAAATTTTGGATCCAGATTTTATATGCCTGGTGAGAAATAATCAAATTTCAAAGCATTTCAATGAAATATTTGGATTTTACTGATCCCATTCTGAACTTATTAGACGCCAAATATGACAGATGACATACAAGTCAATTTTCTAAATACAATCGCACTTTACTGTTAAAGCGTGTTTTGTGCGTTTATAACCTGACTTCCTAAACGGAAACTAAATAATTTCTGTTCTCAGTTTGCTCTAAGAATCTTGCTGGGAATACTTTATTTTTCGGATTATAATGAAGACAAGATTTGTTATAGCCTGTTCTGATAACTTGCCTTGCATAGATTTTGATATGGTGTGTCAAGTTATTAACCCAAACTGCGAGCAAAACCCAGAAAAATTAAGAGGTAGGTATGTTTGTTGTTTATTTGATTTTTATTATTAGGTATGTTTGTTGTTTATTTGATTTTTATTATTATTATTTTTATGTCAACTAGAGAATTAATAGATTATTGGATATGTGCAGAAGAATGGACAAAATAATAATGAATGTGGTTATGGCAAAAATTCAAACAAAACCAGCCCAGATATAGCATATGCTGTAAGTTATGGAAGTCGTAAAATTTAAAATGATACAAAAACAGATATTACCGATGTAAAAAGATGTTATGAGATTGTAGCAGAATATTCTTTCTGGATTATTTAAATAATTTACCACACTTGGGCAAGCGCGCCCCCTATGGGCCAATAGCTGTACTGAGAAGGATGGGAGCGGGGAGGAAGGAAGGAAACCATTGGGAAGGTGTCGGCGTTCTGGTACTGATGGCAGTTGTTAACAGATGTCGCCACTTGCTTGACATTTCCAGATGGCGCATCTGATTTCTTATAGAATATATTATTTTCTCATTGTTTTTTTAACACAAGAAAAACTGTGTGGCTCCGCGTCCTTCAAGAAAACTGTTGAATTTATCGGCCATTTGCGAGCCAAACCTGAAACGATAAGCAGCAGCCTAGGGTGCACAAATTTTCAACCACGATTGTGGGGCTTATTTGGCCTGGTGCAGGTATGGAACACTTTTATATTGTATTTTAACGTTATTCAAACAACATTCGTGTTATTTGCAGCTTATTGTTTGCTCAAGAGAATCTGTAATCTGTGATATTAAAAACCCCCCATCTCCTCCAAGTCTGCGTTTTTATTATTTGTTGGCCAAAGAACCCCATTCCGGCACAACTTGGTGACCAACAAGCGGGGCCAACAAACACGATGAGCGACGAGGGGCGAGATCAGCAAACACCGGACACACATGGGTATAATCTGAGGACTGGCATCAGGGAAGGGCACACGTTTCTTCGCTGCTCTTGGGCCCCAGCAGCCCCCCCAAATGACAGGGAGGCAGCATTGAAGGCAAGAGCCGAGTCAGCATCACTCCAAGGTAGGATCTTGCCATCTGCGGGGGGCGTTCCCAATATGGGAGGCAATCCACTTCGAAATAGAACAAGTTCATCAAGTTTGTTAGAAAATATGGAGTTTCCTCGACAAAGGGAAACTGCTGGATTGCTACCACCCCCATATGCCCCGCCGGCTGGTGTTAGGGGCATCCTAACTTCACCTACGTTCACGTTATCGCAAGAAGATATCACAAGGGTCGTAGCGCAAGTGGTTGCAACCATGCATAACCTCAATTTAAATAATAATCAACATAATTTTAATTTGAATAGTAATCAGAGTCAGGGCAATAATATATAGTCAGAAAATAATGTTAGGTTGAAATTTCTTGCACCCAAGGTTGAAATGCCGATTTTTGATGGTGAGGGGAGCCTGCACCCAGTTGTCGTTTTTGTCAGAAGGGGTAGGAGTGTTTTTTTTTTGCAAAGTCAGCCAAAATCTGGGCCGAGGCTTACCTTTCCTGTTTTCAAAGCTTTCTTGAGTTTAAACAACAGTTTCTTAATCACTTTTGGAATCATAGTCATCAATTAAAAATAAAATTAAAGTTAGATTCTGCTATTTATAGAGAGTCAGAGAATAGAAGTTTTAGTGAACATTTTAATTATTATGTGGCGTTGGCGAAGCATCTGCGACCTCCATACGATGCACCTCAGTTAATACAGATCATAGCTAGGCACTTTCCACCAGGTGTGTCGAGCATACTGATAGACACGCAAACTTTAAGTGATGCTCTAGAAAGGCTTCGGCAAGCCGAATATTATTTTAGACAGGACGCTTCTTCCCGAGGTCATTTTACAAGAGCAGCAAGGCCAAATCAGGCTCCTAAAAGTGAGTCTGTTGCGAAGTTTTCTCCGAATAATGTGGGTGGCAATAATCAGTTTCCAAAACGCAGTAACATGTTGCCTCTTGCTATAGGGGAAGGAGAAAATGAGTCGGGAAATGGGGAAGTTTCCCACTGGTAAGCCCTCTCGTGGGAAGCATTTTGCAAAGGGCTCCATTCCCGGTAAATGACCCTAGAGGTGATTTACTGGACGATTGTTATTGTGCTTTTAATCATGTCCGTGTTAGGCATCAGTCGCCTGTGTTAGAGATAAGAATTTTTAAATTTAGTTTTCCTGCTCTTGTGAATTCTGGCAGTCAAATTTCTGCCATATCTGAATGTGTTTGGGGTCAAATACAAAATGAAAATGACGTGCCATATTTCCCGTGTTCGGGCGTGAAGGTGGTAGGTGCGTTTCCTGGTAGACAACGTAGCGTACGAATCCAGTCACTTTTACTAATCAAAATACAAGATTTTGATTTCATTCAGGAGTTTCTAGTTATCCCTGACCTTGTCTATCCAGTAATTTTGGGAGTAGATTTTTTGCGATGCTACAAAGCACGCATCGACTTAGAAAAAAATGTGGTTACTTGCAGGATAGATGATATAGAAGTAACGTTACTTGAAACAAAATTTGAGCATGAATACCAGGCTCCTGATGAATCCCAGGTTTTGCGTTGTATTGCCCGGGTCAATGTATATCTGGTTGCTGCCTCATTGGTTGCAAACGTTGAGATTAACTTTAGGGATGCCATTCAGGGTTCACCTTTCGGTTTGGTTGATGAAAAACCATTTTTCGTCAAACCTTACCCGGTTCCGGTGGCGTATCACGATGCTGTGGAACAAACGTTACTCCAAATGGAGCAACATGGCATCATTGAACGAAGTCCTAGTCCTTACATTTCCCCGGTCACCGTTGTGGTAAAGCGTGATGGCTCGATTAGACTTTGTCAAGATGCGAGGAAACTCAATTCTCAGCTAGAGATGGACCATGAGGCACCCCGTCCAATTGAGGACATCCTGCACACCGTGAATTTTCAATCGTCCACTGGAAAGAAATTCTTTTCAAAATTGGATGCTACCAATGGGTACTGGCAGATTTCTTTGGAGGACGATTCCAGAAAATAACTGGGTTTATGATGGGTTCGAAAACATATTGCTTTCAAAGGCTTCCTTTTGGTCTTGCCACCAGTTCGGCAGCATTTGTTCGTATGATTAACGCGACCTTTGGCCTTGAGTTTTCGTCCTTCGTGGTGGCCTATGTGGACGATATCTTAATTTTGTCTGATAGTCTAGCTGAACACTTACACCACCTAGAGCTCGTTTTTAGACGGCTACAGGAAGTCAATCTCAAACTTAATTTGGAAAAATGCAAATTTTTGTGCCCGCAATTAAATTTCCTAGGATACATTTTTACATCTGAAGGGGTTACACCTGATCCCGAGAGGATACAGGCCATAAGTGACTACAGTCCTCCAAAAAATGTCAAGCAGCTGCAACGCTTCTTGGGGATGTGCAACTTCGATAGGGCATTCTGTCCCGACTTTTCCACATTGTGCCACCCCTGACCTCCCTTCTAAAAAAGAATACTCCCTTTGGTTTGGTCCGAAACTCACCAAAAGGCTTTCGAGTGGGTCAGGGACGCATTGGCTGATGCTACGATGCTGTATCACCCAGTATTAACTGCCGAATGGCACGTGGGGGTTGATGCTAGTGAAGTTGGAATAGCTGCTCAACTTTACCAAATAATAAATGGCGAAAAAAGAACAGTTGCTTGGGCGAGTCGCTTGTTGTTGCCGCGGGAGGTCCGCTATAACAGTAATGAGAAAGAAGCATTGGTGTGTGTTTTTGCCCTTACACGTTGGAGGGTCTATCTTTTGGGTCGGAGATTCACTCTTCATACTGGCAATCGAACGATAACTTATTTGAACACATGTCGCCTTCTCTCGCCGAGAATTTCTCGATGGGCCCTGGTGCTACAGGAATTTGATTTCAAAATTGAGCATATCCCGGGTCGAGATAATATTGTCTGTGACGCGTTGTCTCGATATTCATGTGTGAGGCCTCCCACTCTAATAGACCGATGTTTTAAGCTCTTGTCTTTGCTTAAGCTTCCCGTTAACTTCCTTGAAAAGATAAAAAATATAAGTAGTCTCCAAAAAGATGATACGAAATTGACTGACATCATGAAGGATTTACCTGCAAATTCAAAGCTTCAGCAACGATTCGTTATCCATGATAACGTGCTGTATTATCGCTAGGCCTCAGATGAGTGGTACCTTCTGTGCGTACCCAAATCCTTAGTTGCAGACTTCTGTAGGGCTTATCATGAGTCGATGGGCCATTTTGGCGCCTTTAAAACATGGAATTCTCTTAGGCGTGAGGTGTGGTGGACGAACATGTATGTGTCGATTAAGAGATACACGAAGGGTTGTGACGTGTGTCAAAAAACAAAGTGCACCTCTATGCCCAAGCCCCCTATCACACCGGTGGTTCCAGAGGGAAAATCGGATCTTGTGACTCTTGATTTATATGGCCCCCTTTCGAAGAGTCGTGGTGGCACAACTTGTATCCTGGTTGTGCTAGATTGCTTTACCAAGTACGTGGCGCTCTACGCTTTGAAGAGAGCAACGACAAATGCTGTCCTGAGTCGCTTAATGATTGACTATTTTCCTCGTTGTGGTCGTCCTTCTTTCAGATCATGGAACCCAATTTACGGCTACACGATGGAAGACCTATCTTTCATCCTTGGGAATCGAAGTCATTCATAACTCAATCAGACATCCCCAAGCGAACAGTGCTGAAAGAGTGATGCGCGAGTTGGGTCGACTTTGCCGTGTGTACTGCCAGGGACAACACACCCGATGAGCATGTGAGCTGACAAGGTTTTCGGAATCCTTGAACACAGTAGTTCATGAATCCACAGGTTTCTCGCCTGCCGAGCTCCATTTCGGGGTGCCTCCTCATGGTCTCTTGCCGATGGGACTGCAAGGCCCGGCTAAGGACGCTGGGATTCCCCTCAAAAATAATATGATTCTGGCTAAGGAGACACTTGAGAGTCACGCCGCACGTCGAAGGATTAACCACCCTTCTGGGACTTACCCTACATTTTCCCCTGGAGATATTGTTTTACTTCGTGCAAACCCAGTTTCTTCCGCACTCACTGCGGAAACAAAGAAGTTTCTCGTGCTTTTTGAGGGCCCATATAGAGTTAAAAAGCAGGTGAGCTTGCATACATATGTCCTGGTATCGACTTATACTAACTTTAAACCTACTTAGAAACAAAAAACTGCTAAATTTAATTGTAACATACTCCCACCCTGAAAAAAGGTTTTCAGTACAAAATAAATTTATAGTACAAAAAAAAATAAAATAAATGCATCAATATTATTTCATTGGTTTGGCAAAGGACATACCTTTACCACAGGGCGAGCCAAAACACCCTTTTGAGTTTTTACAGTAACATTACGCACAGTTCCATCTTTCCCCGGATGAACCTGAGTAATGATAGCAAGAGGCCAATGCAAAGGAGGTGAATTATCCTCCTTTAGAACTACAACGGTTCCTACTTCAATATTCTCCCTCTTTTCACTCCACTTTGCCCGACTTTGCAAACTAGTTAAATACTCCAACCTCCACCGCTTCCACAAATCTTGGACCATTCGGTCAATTAATTGAAATCAATCCAAGCGGTTTAGAGGTACATCAGTGACATCGTCAGACGGCAAAGTCTGCAAGGTCAGAAAATGAGAAGGGGTTAAAGCCTCTGGTGCCGTCGGTTCAGCAGGAAGCCGACATAACGGTCGAGAATTTAAGAGCGCCTCTATTTGAGCTATAAGTGACGCAAATTCTTCATAGGTCAATAATTGATCACCTAGTACTCGAAAGAGATGAGTTTTGGACAATTTAACGTTGCTCTCCCACAGACCGCCCATGTGCGGAGATGCCGGTGTGTTAAAACGCCAAGCCACTGCGTTCAGCGACAGTTCAGAAGAAAGGGCTTTTTTAAATTGTTCAGAATTAACAAAGCTATTGATCTCGGCGAGAACGGTTTTTGCTCCTACAAAGTTCGTGCCCCTGTCCGAGTATAATATTTTACATGGTCCACGTCTTGCGAGAAATCTTTTAAATGACAAACGAAAATGATTGGTTGAGAGCGAACTTGCTAGTTCTAAATGAACGGCTTTGGTATTCATGCAAATGAAAAGACACTTATGGACCGAAGCTCCTCTCTTTCGGCCTAACGTGATGTTGAATGGGCCAAAATAATCGACTCCCGTATGCAAGAACGCTTTATTGATAGATACCCTAAAATTCGGTAAATCAGCCATAAGAGGTGCATAAGGTTTTAAGCGAAAGCATCTATTGCACTTATGAACCCGCTGCCTAACAAACCCTCTACCGCCCAATATGCAATATTTCCGATGGATTAAGGCCTCCAATAAATAGGGACCCGTATGAAGATGCGCCTGATGATGAAAATCAACCATTCTCTCAACAAACACATCTTTCGATGGTAAATGAAAGGGTGCCTTTGCCCGAAATTTAAATCCGCGTGACGTAAACATCCCCCCACCCTTAATAAACCATCGCATAAAAATGGCCGAAGCTTTCTCAATCGCGGAGAACATTCACCTGATTTTTTTAAAGATAAAAGGTCGGAATGAAAATGCCTTTTTTGCTCAATTTTTACTAAAGTTTTTTCAGCTTTAGTAAAATCTTCAGCCGAAATATATGGTTTAACCGAAAGAAATTTGAAAAATCTAGTACATGAACCATTATTCTTAATATCTTTATCCACGATGAATTTCTAATGATCATGTCATAAAAGGGATTTTCGTCCAAAATTCTTTTTTCTTTATCGCGCGTAATCAAAACCCGATTTTCTGTCACAGATTCTTCCAAACCACTCTGAATATTTGAGACAGGCCATTCGGATTCACTTAATTTTAACCATGGTGGACCAGAAAACCAGATTGGATTATTAACAAGCAAACCTGGTGTTAATCCCCTGGATAAACAATCTGCGGGATTTCCTTTCCCTTCCACGTGCCGCCAAGAGGCACTTGGGAGATTTTCTTTTATTTTTGCCACCCGATTGGCTACGAAAATTTCTTGGAGCATGCAACCACTGAATAACCGTTGACGAATCCGAAAATGCTATTATTTTCGAAATACAGATTCGGTCTTTATATCCTTCCAAGACATGTTTCACGAGAGATGACAACAACAAGGCCACGCACAACTCAAGACGAGGAATTGTAGTTAACTTGAACGGCGATACCTTTGACTTGGCGCAGAGTAATGACGACCCAATTTCGCCCTCACTATTGAGCGCTCTGATGTAAATAACTGCCCCATATCCGTCTTGACTAGCATCCGCGAAAGCAACTAGTATAACCGGCAATCCTTTGGACACCCCTATATGTCGCGAAATCTGTAAGCAGGTTAACAACTCCCACTCTCCCAGTAATTGGTTCCAAGTGTTTACAATTTCTTGCGGAGGCTTCTCATCCCAGGGTACCTTTTATTTCCACAATTCCTTAATTAACAACGCGCAACTGCTGACAAAATTGACCGTTTTGTGCAAGTCGTGTCTGGTAAATTTATAACCGAAAAAGTAAGTTGGAATTTGCTAAATGTACATAGCTGCTTTTTTGTTCTTATTTAGGTGGATTCGGATCCTTTAGTCACCTGAATTCGTTGCCCCAACAAACTATTCTCCCCTCCTAAATCAAACACACCTCGTAAAAAATCAACATACAATATTTATTACCTATAAGTTGTACAATCGTTTAAAATATTACAAGTTTATGACAACTTAGAACTTAGTTTACTTGTTACAAATTAAAGTTAAAAGTTAAGTTTTGTAACGCCAAAAGAAGTTATTTTTTAATGAATTTTTAAACAGATAAAATTGAAAACGTCCTGTGATTTTGAAAGTCTCTTGGAACTACTAGCACTTGAGGTTTGAACGAAAGTTTATACTTGCGATTGGGACACTTGACCGGAGAATATTCTGAGTGTTCGATGTGACGACTTTCCTATTCTGATTGTTCGATTTGACAACTTTCCTACTACGAACTGGCCTTAACAGGGTGGCTTGCAGTAGGCGCTTGTGGTGACTAGCACAGAGCAGAGCCAATCTCAGGTTTTTGTGCAGATGTTGCCGTACCGTTTCAGTGCCTAGCTCAGCAGCGTACTGGTCGACTGTAGGTGTCCTTTTGCTGTCCACAGTATCCACGTCTCCTTGTCAATGGTGTACATACATAACAAACACAACAAGAGCATCAGTTAGTCCAAGAATGCTAATATTTGTGATTTAAATTGCGTAGAGTTACGCCATGGTTTATAAGGTATACAAAATTCAAATTAAGCTATAACTACTTAGATTATGACTTAATTATTAAAAATATAAAATTCAGCTGAATTTAAAACCTGCAATAAATTGCTAGTCGTTTAACTATGAGATTCGATTCGAAATTATTTATTGAAATTTGGAAATTAATAAATTTATGCCTTGAATATTAATATTTTAGTTAAATGGAGCTCTCTAGAATTAATACGAATTTATTAAGAATTTATTGAGAAATTGGCCGCAGATGAGGTGGTACTGAATCAAAAAAATTACAATTTACCAAAATATGAAATATATGATAGAAAAAACCACACTCACCTAGGCGATTTTACTCCACTAGTAGGCTTCGCTCTTCCTGGCCACCAGAACTTCGATTCCAGATCCTAGTCAGCTTGTGGCTATGTCAGTTTGCAATGGTGGCATCCACTCCGCCGTGAAACAAAAAGGAAAACCAATTTAGTCACCCCAACCAGGCACTACAATAAAAATACTTCACCAAGAACAATTCGTTGTTAACACGACGAAAAGACGTATCTCAAAAATTGTCAGATTTAAGTTACGCCCGTCAAAGTGGTTATTTATAAGTAGACGATGGGCGTAACTCAAATTTATAATCGCGAAACAGGACGAACAGGCGTAACTGGACTTACGCCCGTTCGTCGTGTCGGACTATATGAACCAATGAGTTACGCCCGGCACATGCGATAAACATGCTTGTTTATTGACAGCAAAACATAACCTTAAATAATTCGTTTGTAAACGTTGTGAGTTGCTTACGCAATAATAACGCGTTTATTATTAATTATTAATACTGTGTGTGGGTAGTTTCGTTACTAAGGTATGTTATTATTGTTACTGGGTTACATTATTATTCCTAATTAGTTTTGTATTACAGATTAATCATCAAAAACCGTCAGCATGGATGTTCTCGTAAAATGGAATGATGGTACTGAAAATATTGTTTTGTCAAGTCAGATTCAGTTGGTGTACAAAAAATTTGATTCGTTAAAAAAAGGAGCAAAAATAAAAATGTATTGGAAACCAGAAAAAAAGTGGTACTTTCGTGTAGTGATTGAAACCGAAAATGACTGTTTTTCTGACAGTGAATTAAATACTATCCCCTTGAAAAAAATTCTACTTAAGGACTCAGATTGTAACAGTGATGACGACATCCCTCTTCAGCTTCTAAAGCAAAAGCTTGCCACAACAGCGGCTTGTCCAATAAGTGCTTCCGTAGTGATCGACAAAATAGTTATAAATAATGTACCCAATATTATTCAGGTAGATCAAATAAATGTGCCAGGTTTTGAAACGACTCGAATAAATCAATTTGAAGCAAGTACCAGTGCCAACCTTGAGGTAAATGATGATGAAACATTATTGTCTTCTCATTCTGAACCGTCTATTTTTCAAGATAATTCGGATGAAGATCCAACATATATTCAAACGTGTGAACTAGAGTTTTGTATGGAAGAAGTTTTTAGTGCATGTCCAAATTGTTTAAAGTTATTGTGCTGGAATCATTTTTCTAACGATAACTCTTGCGACTGTGGCGGCGTTGTACCGAAAACAAGCGCACCAGAAAAAGTCGTCGATGCTCCGGGAAACTACTCTGTTGAAGGAAATCCTAGTGAAAAAGAAACAGACTTGGTTTTGAAGAAAAAGGAAAACACAAAAAAAATGCTACGAAGATGCGATGTTTAGGTGAAAGTTACGTTAGTTACAAAAGTAAAAAAGTAATGCCGGCAAGAAAAGTTTTGGGAGCTAGATGTAACGGTACTACTTGCTCAAAACTAGCAAAAAAATGTGTGCTTTTTACCGAAGAAGAACGAATAAACATATTAAATGACTTTTACTCTACTGCTTCTACACAGTTACAAAGAGAATATATTGCTCGTTTCGTAAAATGTATAAATACCAAACAAAAAACAAAAAGTGGCCAAGATTCAAGACGCCATAAAAGTAACTATTATTTTCTGCCGAAAGATGATTCCCAGATTGCTGTATGCAAGAAATTTTTTTTAAATACTTTGGGCATTTCAGAAAAGGCAATGCGCACATCTTTAGCTAAGGTTAGGCAAACAGGGGTTGTTGAAAAAGATAAAAGGGGAGGCAGACCAGTAAACTTAAAAAAACAAGGACGAAGAAATTAAAAATTTAATACTGGAACACATAAATAAATTTCCGAGAATGGAGTCGCACTGTTGCAGACAGAGTTCTAGTCGTGAATACTTAAATCCAGACCTTACAATCAAGAAAATGTATGAGATGTTTAACAACGAACAAGGAGGTGAAAAAAATAATCAAATTAGCTACTCCCTTTATGTAAATGTGTTTAAAAGTTTAAGATTAAGTTTTCACCATCCTAAGAAGGACCAGTGTGGCCTATGTTTTACATATAGACAGGGCACCATTGAAAAGAAAGCAGAACTAGAAGAAAGTTACCTACAACACATAGCAGAAAAAGAACGGGTTCGTGAAATAAAAAAGGAAAAGAAAACCGATCCTGATGTCTCAAAGATATGTGCTGTTTTCGATTTACAACAGGTAATTTTTTTACCTATTACTAATGAAAGCAAACTCTTCTATCGGCGAAGACTGGCAAACTGTAACTTCACTATCTATGAAGTTAAATCAAAAGAATGTCACTGTTTTTTATGGCATGAAGGCCTGAGTAAACGTGGTTCGAGCGAAATTTCTACATGCTTAGGTATATTTATACCTAAAACAACTTGACATGAAAGGTATAGCTACTGTTTCTCTATTTTCCGATGGATGTAGTGGACAAAATAAAAACTCCATTGTAGCTGCGATGCTGTTACATGCGGTTACCACTTTAAAAAATATACAGTCGATCTCCTTAAGATTTTTTGAACCATACCACGGCCAAAGTGAGGGAGATTCGGCACACAGTACAATAGATTATGCTATTAAAAAATCTGGTGACTTGTTTGTTCCGTCTCAGTTAGCACCAGTCTTAAAACTCGCAAGAAGAAAAAATTCATACGTTGTACATTCTTTAACTTCGACAAACTTTTTAAATTTTAAGAAACTCTCCAATGATATAAAAATACTGGCGGTTAGAAAGGATGATGAGGGAGGCGTCATTGATTGGGAAAAAATGCGTGAAGTCATGGTACAGAAAGGTAGCAACGATAAAATTTATTTTAAAAATAGTCATCTACAGAATAATTACCGATGTTTCACTTTGAAACGAACTGCAGTAAACAATATCAGATCTGAGCCACCTAACCTCAATCCCGAATTGCCCAAAATATCAGTTGAGAAATACAATGATCTTATGGCACTGTGTAGTGGAACAACTCCTATTATTAAACTACCTGAACATGTATCTTTTTACCAGCAGTTGCCACACTAAAGCTTTTATATAGAAATTTGTTCTAATTCTCCTAGAAATGTTAGTTAGGTTTGACTTATTTTTGTAAAAGTTTAGTAAAATTATTTGCCTATTTGCTTTCATGTTTCATACATTACTCACCATTGGCTTTAGTTTTTAGTTTTTGTTTACTTTAACCTGTTTGAGTTTATTTTTTCTGTAATATACGTTAATTTTATTAATTACGTTGTATAATTAGTATAAATTTAACCTAAGATAACTTTAAAAATTTTAATGGTGCTGGTGCTACAGTATTTTCTTCCTGATAATAAATTTTAATAAAAGGCATAACCAGTTTTTATCCCTTATGAGATTATTTCAAAATATGACGAAAGGGCGTATCTCTTTTAAGGGCAGTTTTAACCATAAATAACAAGGCTTTACTCTACGTCATATACTGGCATTTGCCCAATATTTTATGTTAATAGCATTTTCAAAGCAGTTTTCAAAGTTAACAAAACACAGATTGAATTAAATAAAAATCTTTAAGCTGCAATTACTCAAAACTTGTAATTTTGAGATACGCCTTTTCATCTTGTTAACGACGAATTAACCGGTATTACCGATCAAATTAGCGAATATTCTAGACCAAAACGCTAAAAGCAAACAAGAAAAAATTTAGAAACGGCGACTGCCACTGGACAATACCGATCAATTTGAGAGCGAAATTAAAAAAGGGAAGAGACTCGCTACGTCATTCGATTCATTCTATACAACCGGGATACATAAAAAAGTGCAGCCAATAAGAATCGAGCTGCCAGAGTCAATTGACGGTCTATTTCAAATGATTCTCTTTACTTGTATATTAAATAATAACAAAACAAATGCTATTATATTTAAAGCAATTTAACATACTTACTTCTACTTTAATCTGTTCGTAAATACCTACACAATAAATTCCACTGTCTGTTTTAATAAATATCGTAAACAAATCAATAGTTTTTGCGCTACCTACCACAGGAGGTCACTAGCGGTACGCACGTGAAATTAATTCATTTATAAATTGAAATATCAACGATTTAACAAGAAAATGTAAGCTGTACCATTCTATAATAGGTGTGCATTCTTAGTTTATGCTTGTCTGGATTGAAATAAAAACGTTGTAACGGGTTTCTTGGAATTTACAGAAAAATCCGTTACAAGTTAACCGAAAAACTAAACGTATCTGTCTCCGAATTCCACTGGATACCTAAAATTTTCATTTCAGGTTGAAAACTAACATTTTCTTTAAGACGTTTGGGCTCCGGGGTATTTTCTAAAAGTCGACGAGAATTGGTAGACCACTTTGTTAAATCAAATCCACCGGCCGCAAATAATCCCGTGGATGCTTCCGCTTCTGATTCAACACTACTAACCAAATCGTCCATGTATAAACCCTCCGATATAATGTTTGCCGCGAAAGGGTAATTTTTCCTTTCTCTGATTAACAATTCTTTAACTGTTCGTAAAGCAAGATATGGCGAACATTTCACCCCGAAAGCTACCACTGTTATCTTGTATGTTTTTATTTCTGCACTACAATCAAATCTAAACAACAGACGCTGAAATTTCCAACAATCCTCGCTAAGCTTTATCTGTCTATACATTTGCCGTATATCTGCAGTTACCGCTATTTTAAACAATCGAAAGTTGATCAGTAATGTGCAAATATCCGTCTGAAGCTTTGGACCCGCGTACAATAAATCATTCAGTGACATCCCACTATCAGATGGCATACTAGCGTCTAAAACAATCCTTAGCGGAGTGCTAATACTTTCAGGCTTAAGCACTGCATGGTGAGGTATAAAATAGGAAAATTTTACCTCATCATTTTCTACAACCCACATGTGTCCTTGGTCTACAAAATCTTGCATGGCTGCATTAGTCTTTTCTTAGTTTCGGATCTTTTTCTAGCGGTTAATCTGCGCAGCGCTCCTAACCTTGAATCGCCTAGAAGAAATTTAAATGGCAAAGTAACAGAAAATCACCACCGTTTTACTATAAATATTTTCACAAATTTCGTCCTCGGGACAAGAAACTGCAACTTTAGGCACTTGTTCCAACTCCCAAAATTTTGTTAACTCTTTGTCCAAAGCAACCATCTGTTCCGAACTAAAAAATGCCCGAGGAATTCCGTTAAAACTACAAAGTGTCATATTATTATGTTCGATCACGACCACGTTTTCCCCATCGCCTCACCTACGATCTGGCACCACGCGTTCCCCTTGATCTGGTTTACCCGGGTGTAATAAAATGTGATGTTTTTTGTCGCACTCTATACAAGTTCTATCTGTCCTACAATTTCTTACACCATGTGCACTTGACAAGCAATTAAAACACCAACCATTATTTTTTACAGTCTCATAACGTGGCGCTGGAGACAATGCTTTAAATTTATGGCATCGACTTAAATAATGACCAACCTTTTGGCAAAATACGCAAGTGAACGTGTTACTTTTATTCTCTTTAGCCGTGATAAGCCGGGCTGTTGACAACAAACTAGATACCTTATTGGGTTTAGTAACAACATTTTGCGAAACCCTTGACTTACTATAGTGTAAAACTTTAGCTTGTCCTCTCACCAAGGAAATAAGTTGAGAATAAGTAGAAATCCTAGTACCACTTTCCGTCATTTCAAAAGCCTTTACCGTCTCCGAATCTAATTTTAATAAAGCCAGGTATAATAGAATAAAATCTGCCAAATCCGGGATAACCAATTTTTTCAAAGCACTAACAGCGACATAAAACTTTTCTAAAAACAAATTTAAATTTTTACCTCATTCGCTATATAAAGTTTTAAATTCAAAAATCTGGTCTAAATAACTATTGGCTAAATACCGCTTGTCCTGATATTGATCCAGTAACGATTGCCAAATTATTTCATAATTTTCGCCGGTAAGGTCAACTCCCGCAAAAACCCCTTTAGCCACACCTTTTAGATGCCCTACTAAATAATGTATTTTATCCACATCTGGAATAGTTTTACTGTCGTGAATGGGACTTTTAAATGTCGCATAAAACGACTGCCATTCTCGTGTATCTCCTGAAAATTCTGGTAATTCAATTTTTGGTAGTAACGGGACACTACGATTCGGATCCATGTTAGTGCTAGCCTCATCCGTAATTTGAATAGAACCGCCCTTATCTTTAGCCTACACTTTTGCCGCGGCACTGCGAATATAACAACACATTTCATTTATTGTGGATAGCGATTTATAATTGGGAGAATAATCGTCTTTAATTTCCATCAATCCAACCGGATTGATATCATCTATAACCCGAATCAACTCTTGTCGCGTACTTTCCAGTGACAAAAATAATACCTCAAATTTGTCCAAGTTCGCCTTGACCTTCAAGTTTTTCGTTAAGTCGTACATTGTTTGCAAAATCGAATATAAAGACTTCTTTTTGATTGTGAGTATTTTGTATTCTCTTTCAGCCCTTGTACCCATCGTAAAGTATTTACCAAACCAATGATATATTACCAAAGTATCCGTAATCAAATTCTGCACCGAAACCTTTTCCCCGAATATTGGTCTGGAACCGCCAAATGAATTTAAATTATTGCTTGCCTTTTTTTCGCACAACCGGCAGCACCGCGCTGTCCCGAAGTCCAAGGAAGGCCACAAAAATCTCGAGAAAAATCCGCCGATAAACTGCCTGAATTGGTTAGCTACTGCGATCGATAAAATAATATTTCCGAACTATAATAAATCTTTCCCTATTCCCCAAGGAATCCAACAATTACGTATGCAAATTGCACAATCCCTCAATCCTGGTCGATTGGACCAAAATGTTATATTTATCTTTTTATCTACACCCGATTGTTTTTATAGGTCGCTGGTAAAAATAGGGATTATATTTGGTACACCACTTACCGAGGTTGATGTAACACTTGATATTAAAAATTGTCCATTATGGTAGAAGGGAAAGAGAAGATGGGAAGGAATGATAGGAAAAGGATTTTATGCCGAACGAGATCTTTGATGACCGTGAATGAGTACGTTAATCCAACTGGGAAACTTCCCTTTTTAACTGAAAACTACGCGACCCGTCGCCAACCAATTTGGCCCGTTCTATTATTCAAACTGAAACTGATTTTCCAAAAAACAAAACCACAAAATACTCACTTCGCGTTCTTCGAGCCGCCGTGGTGTTGCCGGACTTATACTAACCTTAAACCTACCCAGAAACAAAATACTGCTAAATTTAATTATGATATAACACATAAACATTATTTTTTTTGAAAATAAATTAATATACTTAATATTTTCAATTTAGCAGTATTTACACCTACTTTTCACATCAGATAATCCCACATTCTTCAACATTTAATCTTTTCAGCTTCGGCGTTTCAGCTGCTGCTTACTTAATGTATTTTAATTTTGTAATATTACACATTTTGTGAAGCTGTTGAGTAAAGTTTTCTGTTTAGGTAAGCTCAAATGAAAAATTCCATTGGGAATGTCATTATTAACGTTATAACACTATCATTGCACAATGGACTAGTATACTTAGGAGTGAAAAATAATTTTTTGCATCGGAATTTGTAAAACTTGTCGAGATAATCACGGAACCCCACCAACAGATTTTTGTGTCTATTAGTTTGGTTGAAAAAACAGTCGCAAAATTTAGGGACGATCCCTAATTTTAATAAGTGCCTGCTATTTTATTAGTAGTTACTTCGTAAATTTTTATATAACCAAGCATTCCCAGATAAATTTTGGATCCAGCTTTTATATGCCTGGTGAGAGATAATCAAATTTCAAAGCATTTCAATGAAATATTTGGATTTTACTGATCCCATTCTGAACTTATTAGACGCCAAATATGACAGATGATATACGAGTCGATTTTCTAAATACAATCTGCGGAAACACCGCACTTTACTGTTAAAACGTGTTTTGTGCGTTTATAACCTGACGTTCCTAAACGGAAAATAAATAATTTCTGTTCTCAGTTTGCTCTAAGAATCTTGCTGAGAATACTTTATTTTTCGGATTATAATGAAGATTAGATTTGTTATAGCCTGTTCTGATAACTTGCCTTTTGCATAGATTTTGATATGTTGTGTCAAGTTATTAACCCAAACTGCGAGCAAAACCCAGAAAAATTATGAGGTAGGTATTTTTGTTGTTTATTTGATTTTTATTATTATTTTTAGGTCAACTAGAGAATTAATAGACTGTTGGATATGTGCAGAAGAAAGGACAAAATAATAATGAATGCAGGGTTATTGCAAAAATTACCCCAAGCCCGTTAACAAGGAAAACAATTATGCTATTGTGGTTACCAATGCAAAAAGACATTCGGTTGTGGAGTGTATAATATGTTGTGATTGCCCAACATAAGCAGGTTAATCTGAAATCATGCATATGCAGCTTTACTTAACTGAAGACAGCAACGAAATCAGAATCAAGAATTGCGTTTTTGCAGCAGACCAGCTAAGTACTGGTCCTACGTGTAGTGCTCTCATGTCTACCGCAAATTGGGAAAATACATAATTAGTAAATTCAAATAAAATGAATGAGGAAGTGAAGTCACTACAACATCAGAAAAAAAAATTGAATAAATTAAAAGTGACGTGTATTTGTATAGCACAGTAATAATTATTGAGAATGAAATAAATGGTTTCAAATTCTTATTTCCAGAGATGTTTCCATATCTTGCAATTTACCAAGAAAAATTACGCCAACAGCAAATTTGATATATGGGACAACCCCCAAAGGAATAAAATCAGGTGCGTACGTGGCGATCGGGGAGATAAAAAACACAAGTAAAATTTTTATTTCCACAATTGATTTTTCGCCAGCTTGAATTTTTTACCAAAATGGCATTAGAGGCATGCTAGACACTGGGATAGCAAAGAAACAAAAACTTAAATGTGTACGTGGAGATTAAGGGGATCAAAAAACAAGAGAAATTCTAATTTCCACCATTGATTTTTTGCCAGCTTGCAATATTTACCAAAATGGCCCTGGAGGCTTGCTGGACACTGGGGTAGCACAGAAATTAAAAAACTCAGGTGCGTATGTGGCGATCTGGGGGATCGAAGAACAAGAACTATTCTAATTTCCACAATTGATTTTTCTCCAGCTTGAAATATTTACCAAAATGGCACTAGAGGCATGCTGGACACTGAAGTAGCGCAGAAACGAAAATACTCAGATTCGTACGTGGCGATCGAGAGGATAAAAAAAAACAAAAAAATCTAATTTTCACAATTGATTTTTTGCCAGGTTGAAATATTTACCAAAATGGTGCTGGAGGCATGCTGGACACTGCGGTACTGCAGAAACAAAAAAACTCAGGTGCGTATGTGGCAATCGGGGATAAAAAAACAAGAAAAATTCCAATTTCCACAATTGATTCTTTGCCAGCTTGAAATATTTACCATGGCGCTGGAGGCATACTGGACACTGGGTAGCACAGAAACGAAAAAACTCAAATGCTTACGTGGCGATCAGGGAGATAAAAAAAAACAAAAAAATCTAATTTAATTGATTTTTTTGCCAGTTTGAAATTTTCACCAAAATGGCATTAGAGGCTTGCTAGACACTGGGATAGCACAGATAAAATACCAAGAAAAATTCTAGTTTCCACAATTGATTTTTTCCCAGGTTGAAATATTTACCAAAATGATGCTGGAAGCATGCTGGACACTGCGGTAGCGCAGAAACAAAAAACTCAGATGCGTATGTGGCGATCAAGTGATTAAAAAAAGAAGAACAATTATAGATTACCAAACTGTAAATAAAACAATTAATAGTGTTTCTAATTGATAATATACAGGGTGGCCCACCACGAACTGCATCTATATGTGGAAAACTAAAAGTAGTAAAATTCTGAAAATTTGGCACCTCACCAATGCCGATGGGCGCTGCTCAACTAAAATATTTTGGTGAATCTGGCACTTCCGGTTATACCGGAAGTCAATATCATCTTTCTTATCTCAAATGGAACACCCTGTATATTATTGCATTTTTGGATTCTAGGCATCATTTTGGAACAAAAACATGCATCATGTCCTATGTCTAAATCCAACCGTTTTTGAAATATTTGCATTTTTCCGAAAAAAATTACAGGTGCAGACCTAAAGTCAATTAGCAATTTATACGAGGAAACCGCGAAATTTCAAAACGAATTTTTGGCATCGTGTAACAGAAGCCCTGACCTAGTGATCTCTGCTGAGAAATAAATCCGTTCTTATACACAAAATATGAATAAAAATTACATTCAAAATGTGCTTAAATCTCGAAATTTTCAAATGGAAACCCCCATTTTTTTAAATGCGATCTTATTCACCACTAAAAATGATGACAACTTTGTGTAAGGTTTCCTATACCTAAATTTACGAAAAACCCACTTTTCGCCCATAAAATGCGGGGTTTGCTTAACGCTTGGAAAATCATATTAGCCGTGGACGTTGAAAAGACAATCGCGGCTGAGGAAATGTCACTTGGTTTATAAATTATTGTCAACAATAATGTCGGCGCGCTTAAATTACACAAACGAAGATTATGTATCGCACGTTCTTGATATTACTTTGTTGCATTCTCCGTAGATAATAAACAAATTTAAATAAGCCGACCAAGTTGTGCAAGCATTAAACTTCGATTTATTTAATCTAAATAACTACGCAAGTCAGCACTGTCTACAGTTAAACGCAGCCAAATCAGTTGCACTAGTTTTTGGCAGAAAAACTGAAAGAGAGATTTTTCTAAACAACCACAAATATTCCATCTATATTGGTGATGATGTTATAGAGTTTAAAAATAGTGCGAAAAATGTGGGGCTAATCTTTGATACCGACTTGAGATTGACAGAGCATATTAACAAATGCCTATGTAAAGTGTATCTAAATCTTAAATTAATTTTTTTTTAATATAATCCAGACACATAAACCACCTTATCTATTGCAAAAAATAAGATATCGCACAGATATTCACAATCTAAATATTAGGTTTCGAGGTGTTTCTCTCACCATACCACATCATTGTACCACTTTGTATCAAAGATCATTTTCATATCAGATCGCGCATGTCTTTTGAGACTAAAAATATTTATCACAATGGCCGTTATTAGCATTTGCGCAAAAAGACTAATAACGGCCATTGTGATAAATATTTTTAAATAATTTTTGTCTCAAAATGTGAGTAATTACTAAAATTTAAAATTATGCGTATTGCTTGCTACAGATCGAAAAAAGCCATTTTATGGGTCAAAATATTGAATCACCACGTACCTGCTGTACATTCAGTCTTAAATGTAAAAAGATTTTTTGAAAATAAATAAACCTATACAGATATTACAATTTAAAAAAATAACCTTAAATTTATAACCTTACGATGAATTAAAGCATGTAACTTTTTTTCATAAATTTGCGACGCTCATCTGTTTTATATAGTAACAGATCCTAGCGGTTCAGAAAAAACCCTACAACTTTCATTTAAGTAATATTTTTCTAACTCGAAAAATAGAGGCTCTAGGGGTGGGTCAAATGGAACAACCTGTACAAAATGGACTCCATAGTTCTAAGTTTTTTGTGTGGAGATAATAATGTGCCGGTAATAGTATCCAACATAGCGGCTCTTATCCATGAAGAAAATGCTGCAGCGTTGAATTTGCAACACAGTTCTTCTTCGATGCTAGACTTAAACCGTGGCCTTCAAGCTGTATCAGTCATCAATAATTATGAAGAAGTAATAGGCAATCTAACAGACACTTTGCTTCATCTGCATTTTCGTATGACTAAATCGACAATGAAGGTAAACTGGTTCAGGTGGAAATCAAGGAGTCATTTTTGTATTTAATTTTTTTCATATAGAATTTAATCGATTATTTGAGCACAAAATATAAGCCAAAAGTGAGCAAGTGGATATTATGCCCCTTGATAAAAAAAATTGCTCTTACTATATGGACCTTAAGTAATAAGGATGTTACATATTTCATGAAATATGCAATCTTATAAGCGACTGTCGCAATGATTGGATTAAGTGGCCGTCCAACGATCGGAAGCAATAAACCAAAGAAGCCTCTCGTTTTCCCAACACTATTGGCTTTATAGATGGACGTCATATACAAATTACAGCTCCTCGTAGAAACCCAGTAGATTTTTATAATAGAAAAGAGACTCACAGCATCATTTTACAAGGAGTATGTGACCATACATTAAAATTTATTGACATACATAGGTCAAACAGGGCGAGCTCATAACGCCCGAGTTTTTAGATCAAGTCCATTGGCCCACCAAATTTAAAATTTAGTGAATTATTTTGAATTACGAGCCAATATAGAGTGATGTCAAATACAACGATGAAGAGCTGCTTTTGTCACAACAAACTGCTGCAGAAAAAAGAAATGCCATTCTAAATAGAAACCATGATGAAAATGAATAATTTGTTACTGAATGTCTGCTTAGTTAATGTACCTATTTCATAATATAATAATATAAATATTATTTGTTTTTTCGATTAGCAGTGTGGAAAAAATAGTACCTAATTATCCACCAGAAAATAATGTAGGTATTAAAAAAATAGTATCCCACTTTAACTTGGCATTTTCTTTGAGGGGAGAAATATTTATTCTCCGAAAGCTCAGAAATCCAAGTTGCTGAAGTTATTTTTTGAAGTTTTTCTTGGAAACTTGAAAAAGTTGTCCCAGTTTGGTTTAGGTCCCTGTGGCTAAACACCCAATTAAAAATTTATTGGAAAAAATATTCTATATTCATTTTTTAGCAAAGATAAAATAAACAAATCAAAATGACTAAAATTACATTAGTCTCAAAAGTGCATTTGGAAACATAATATATATCTATTATTATATATTTGGCTTTGATAAAGCAATATATTCCCTTAATAAATCGTTTCTTTCCTGTTGAACGGCATTTGATTCTTTGAATAGATTTAATATTGTGTCTAGTTTATTGTCAATAGTGATCTGCCATTGTTCACTTTTGGCAAGTAGTTTTCTCACATCCTCATTTCTCCTTCTTTTCCTTGTTGTGGTTTCTCGAGGGGTTTCTCTATTTATTTGTTGATGCTGTTGTTCAAACTCATCTCGATCATCTCCATTTGGTGTAGCAGGTGTAATATTTATTTCAGTTTGATCATTTTCTTCTTCTAATGTTTGAATGGTATTAATTTCTCTTTCGGGGTTCACATTTGTATCTTCCTCTAAAAGCTTGTCAAACAGGTTAAAATAGTGCCACTTAATTGCTCCCCTCCCAGTTTTTTCTTTTTGTTTTTGAGGTATATATAATGCTGCTTTAAGTTTCTAAATTTTTTGTCACAATTATCTGCGTTTTTTGTAATTGCCTCCAAATATCCTTTTTTTTATTTTTTGAATTTCTGAACTTTTCTAAATTGATCTCGTATAGTGAAATAAGTTTTTTCACATCAGCTTCAGTCCAAATTTCATCTACTGTTTCGCTTTCAACTTGAGCCTCTTCGTGAAGCTCTTGTATGTCTGTTTCAGTGATTTCCATCTCCGATTGTGAACATCGTGGATTTACTTTGATAACATCGATATTTAAAGCAGTCCTGTTGGCAGTGGTATTTTCTATATATCCTATTTCGTTTGCTGAAAATGATTGATTTAATAATAAAACTTTAATTATATCTAGGTGTACTTTTATTGTGAAGTGAATAAACATTAATTTATGTACTTACTGTTAAGATGTTGAAGGACTATATTATTACCATTTATAACCACTGTGCCATCATTATTTAGAACTACTCTGTAACTATCTAGTAAGCTTTCTACTTCGTCCATATCTTATTTTAATATAATTTATGCAAATATAACACGTAAGTACAACCCAACAAAATAAACTATAAATATAACCTAGAAACGTTTCTGACGCTCCCCTTCACCAAATTACATAAACGCGCACGCGCAAATAAACTGCTGATATTAATCGCAAGCGGCCAAGTGGAATTTCTCTATGCTCGATTTGCCTGCAAGCAGCTGAAATTCAGCGGAACCGTCCAATGAGACGCAAGCAGTAAGCGGCTTGCATGCGCTCGCGGCCGCTTGGTAACGTTAGACACAACCAATGTAAATGTTCTTATAATACATACCTTCAATTGATGAGTGAAGTAAAACACTTTTGTAATAAGCACATGCCTTTTTAATACTGTTTAATATTTCGTTTTGAAATAACAAGCTCAACTTTTATATGGAGCGGTAGGTAGTGGGGCAAATTCTTAAATCCTGGTAATATACTGAGTGTATTTCATGAATTGGAATAAAATAGTGCATTTAAACGTTGTAACAGAAATTAAAGAGAATTTTCGTTACAAATATACGTATTGGAAATATTTGTTGATATAAAAATAAAAATATACTTATAAGTATTTTATTACTATGTACTTCATGCGAAAACTTCGACCCTCTCTATTATTTCTCTAATTTTTGTTGATAAGATATAAAAGTTGCGAAGTAACTACTATGTCAGACATTAGAAAGGTCACCTTGTGGGTTATACAGAGTGCGTCGTAAAAGTGAGCCACAATATATTTTTTTGCTTTTAATGATAAACATCTTGAGATATTTTTCTCATTACAACAGAAGTATGGTACTTATATACACTATCCGGCAGAAAGTACGCACCATATGGGATTATTAAATTTTTAATTTATCAGAAAATTTTATTCTTAATGAAAGTTTGTGCGTTCCTGCAAACTCAAAACGCAGTTTTCAAAATTTGAATATCTCATTTTGTATATGGGGGAGGTTCGAAAATATGAAAAAAGGCTTGAAAGTAAAGTACCCAGAGGTATTTTTAATTTTAAAGAAAACATGTATTATGAAAAGTTGTTTAGAATTAAAAGTTAATGGAAACTCGAAACTTCATTAAGTTTCGAGTTTCCATTCCATAAAACACCTTTTCTGCATTTTATGATTTACCACTTGCAGAAAGTAAAACCACTTTATTTAATATGCCAGTTCGATTTTAGAGATTTATCATTATTTATGAACATGAGTGCCATAAAAATTAATTTGTTTGCACATTAGTTATGGCTCCTGCAAAATAGAAATGAAAAAATACAAATTTTTCTGGTGCAAACTTTCTGCCGGACACTGTATAATAGATGTTAATATTTGCATTTTCCTCTAGTAAGATTATGTGGACTTAAAATCACCAAAAATTAATTTGGAAGGTCTCAGTCAAGAATACTGTACCTAAACATATTATTGTCCAGAAAAAAATCGTAATATGGTTTTTAAGGAATTAAGTAGGTAGGTTTACTAGTATGCATTCAAGAATATAATTTACCTAAATGGGTTTAAAATAGTTAATTCAATTCGAGCGATGACCTACTATAAAGTTTTCGATGCAGGTCTTACTGATTTACATTCTGTAAGTAAGGACTCAATATGTTTAAATCCCCAATTTGCTATACCTATTAATCCATGTTTTAGTAGAAGGTAATTTTGTCTACCAAAATATCTTTATCCAACGCCCTTCCTCCATAACCAGGCCAGTGCTTGACATCCAGGATTCAATGACTTTTCTATCTAAATTTCTAAACAATCAATTTTCACTTGTTTATATCTTGCTTTAAAAGGCACTGGTAATGCTTTTTGAATAGCACTGGATTTAGATTTTGGCCAAAATACCAGTTCTTTCATACAACTATCAATCAGTGGAATATACTTTACAGAGAACTTTAATTTAAAATCATCAACTAAAATATTATTTTAAACCTGGTCGATTCTTATTTTTTACTTAATAATGTACACTTTAGATAGGTATCTAATTTGTGTAACTTCAGTTACTTACAAATTGTATTATTTTGTACTACTTGTATACTTAGTCAGACCTAAATAAAATTGACTCTTGTTTGCAATAAAAAAATTATTAGGTTTTGTAGACTAACCGCGATTATCTCTGAATCATCAATAGTTTTCTCAGGAGAATAGAATGATTGTGATGATGCTACCTACCTGAAACACTAGAACTATTATTGACATAAAAAATACAATTTTGATGAAATTTCTAGTGTATTTGAACAAAGAGGTACAAAAAATTCGGGATCTGATTTGTCCATTGTACATTGAACTTTAAAAATTAAATGCAGCAAAACGGGACATTTTTTTTAAAAGAACGAATAGGCAGGTGTGACACATCAAATTTAATGGTACATTTTGCTTTACAAAACAAACATAATTAAAGATTTTTACAAATAATTTTATTTTCTTTATAAAAAACTAATGTCACACATAAATTCTGTCAGTTCTTGCAAACAATTTCCATGTTAAACTTTTTTCCGTATGTCAAAAAATAAACAATTTACAGCTGTTTAAAAATGTTGAATTTTTTCGATTTTTGGCCATAGTGTTCGTAGGTGGCCATGGAAAGCAACTTCCTTTATGACAAGAATAATCCAGTACATTTAATCGGATTTATATGGGTAATAATGCAATTCATTGGGTAAGAAATATTTTTTTATTCATCGATAATACCCCATATAAGCTTAAATCCGAATTTTCGACCATCAACTCCTTGCAGGTTTTCCGCCATCTTGAATTTAGGGGTAAATTAGTTTTTCACGGATAACAGCTGTATTTTTAATTTTACCAAAAAAAAATAGATGACACCATTTTTGGAGGAAAAAAAAGTGCTCTGCAAATTTGCTCTCTTGATATTTTCTTGAATTTTGCATATATAACAAGTTATAAGAAAATAATCAAAAAAGGGGGTTTGCAATTTTTTTCACATCTAATATCTTCTTTTCTGCTAACGATAGCTCGAAATTTTCTTAACAAAAGTTGTTCACTACATAATCGCCCATGATATTTGTCTGAACAGCTTTTTTCTATCAGCAATAGTTTATTTCCGGTAGCATCTCAAAGTTGCGTCAAAGTTGCGTGCAACGTCTCCTGGCACCTCGCAATGCCCAAGTACGCACGCTATATCTTGCCTCTACCTTGCAAAATTTCCAAAGTTTTTTATACTTGACTGTACTATACCTGCAAGGGGTTGATGGTCGAACATTCATATTTAAGCTTTCTATAGGGTGTACTATCGATGGATAAAAAAAATTTTCTTACCCAATGAATTGCAATATTAAACCTTAAATTTACTGGACTAGAAGGCCGCCTGGAAGGGCTATTGATTGCATTTACCACCAATTTTTTCTGTCAAAAAACAACCGAGATATTTTGAGAGGGCCACTTATATAATTTGTACTACTTGATAACCAAAGACTGAATAAAAAAAATGATATTTCATGCATATCAATGTGTTTTTTTTTTTATCAAGATTTGTAAGGACAAGTAGTTTTATTCGAAAGAAAAACTATTAAATGTATGATATTATGAGATGTATAATTTGATATCGTAGGCAATATTAGTTCAAGGATACTACAATCAATGATACTTCATGGATTTCAGAATCTTATACATTCCAAAAGATACCATAAGTGAGGTTGATGCAGGTTTAAATAACTTTGATTGAAACCACAGAGTATATCCAAATGAGAATTTCTGCAGTACTTGTCAAATTTTTGTTCTTTTCAGTAGTATACTCCTGAGGCCAAAATTGATAATACAAAATGAATATTTAATGTCCCCATAATAATTTTAAAAGAAATGGCTCGTTGCATATGAGACAAAATGCTTTGGGAATTGGCAACACCAAACTAGTTTCCAATATCTAATGGAAATTATGTATGAATCTTTCGGAGGTGTGCAGACCACGACAGGTACCTGTTTCGAGCTTGTTGGCCCTCATCAGTCAGACGTAGCGCACCTCAACCGAAAAACCCAGATTTCATTGGCTATGTGGAATAGGAAAAAGTAAAATGCGGTGAGCATTTACCATCCAACGCCATCTAGCGGGTACTGCCAAAACCAAAGCAATGTAAGTGTGTATATATCAACCGGTCGATCGACATATAAAAAGAACTCGGCAAAGCGGTGCGGCGCGGTGGAAAAAACCAGAAGAAGCATACATACCCGAAACAGGTACCTGTCGTGGTCTGCACACCTCCGAAAGACCCATACATAATTTCCATTAGATATTGGAAACTAGTTTGGTGTTGCCAATTACCAAAGCATTTTGTCCCATATGCCACGAGCCATTTCTTTTAAAAGTATAATGGGGACATTAAATATTCATTTTGTTTAATCATCGTTTGGCACGCGAGGATTGAAACTTACAATTCGATCCTTGTTGATTTCTACATATTAGAAGATACTCGGTGATGAATCAAACGAGTTTCTTGGCTCCCCGTATGTATGCTTCTTCTGGTTTTTTCCACCGCGCTGCACTGCTTTGCCGAGTTATTTTTATATGTCGATCGACCGGTCGATATATACACACTCACATTGCTTTGGTTTTGGCAGTACCAGCTAGATGGCGTTGGATGGTAAATGCTCACTGCATTTAGCACATAGCCAATGAAATCTGGGTTTTTCGGTTGAGGTGCGCTACGTCTGCCTGATGAGGGCCAACAAGCCCGAAACAGGTACCTGTCATGGTCTGCTCACCTCCGAAAGACCCATACATAATTTCCATTTAGATATTGGAAACTAGTTTAGTGTTGCCAACTACCAAAGCATTTTGTCGCATATGCCACGAGCCATTTCTTTTAAAATTGATAATATTACACAGATGTCACAATCCAATTGATCACAATATAAATTGACAGAATTGCTTTAATTCTATGATTTACTAATTCTTCTACACTCATGGGGATTACTATGATAGTAAATGCTATCCTAGTTATGTTAGGGAAAAGTAGGTTCTATATAGCTTCAAATGGTAATGCATCTGAGATAATAGTAAATGCCACCCTTGTCCCACACAAGTACGTTATTGCTTCTGGGATACCTCTAGTTTATATTAAAGACTGTATGACAGTTAGGCATTTTAACAGAGGTTGGTCATATTTTCCATGTAAAATGCATTTTGTGCAACATGCATATATTTTGCAATCTATCATTTCTCTAGCAGCAGGGTGTATCATCATTTGATATAAGGAATAAAGCTAAGAACAGTCAATTTCTATTATAGTAGGTATGTAAATAAAAACGTGCATGCTCAATAATTTCTTGATAATTGTCAGTAGACAAAAATATAATAAATAGTAAAAATAATAATACTAGACCTGCCAAAATTTATTGTCATACCTCTGATGAAATTAAAAATTGTCAATTTCCCTATCATACAGGACTTCTAGTTTGGACTCCTGTGAGAGTGACAATTATTGTTATTATTATTACGATTATTAAAATAAGTTATCACCAAATGTCTAAACTACCTTTTCTTTTTTTAGTGGTCCTATATGCTTTGAGCGCAGTGTATTTTGCGGGTGTCATGGTACGACTGATGTTAACACTTACACCTGTGGTGTGTATTTTGAGTGGTATTGCATTTTCTGGCCTATTAGAATTATATTTACGGGAAGAGACAAATGTAAGCAACATTGAGAGTGAAGAAGATGAACAATCTACACCTAGTAAAAGACTTTATGACAAAGTAAGTTCAAATTGTTTGATAATCTGGTTTAGGGTAGATTTATTTTTAATCGTATATTACCTAATTTTGATTTTGTTCTAGGCTGGAAGAGTTCCAAGAATTAAACACGAGCAAGTAAGGGATGACACTCTTGGTGCAAACATGCGTAGCATAGTTACAGTGATGATTCTATTGTTGTTGATGTTGTTTGCTGTGCACTGTACCTGGGTCACAAGTAATGCATACTCAAGTCCTAGCATTGTATTGGCTTCATATGGTAGTGATGGATCTAGGCAGATATTGGATGACTTCAGAGAGGCTTATTTTTGGCTATCACAAAACACAGCTGAAGATGCACGAGTAATGAGTTGGTGAGTTTTTTTTATCAAAGTAAATAATTGAGTTGAGCAAATTGAGGTTGCTAATTTTAATAAAACCTTAAGAAATGCTTCTAGTAGCCTCTATATTGGATTTAGTTTAGTTTTTTGTAATTTACATAACACTAAATTTAAAATTTTGAAAAACCTTTCCATCGCCCATATCAAAATAAAGACGGGTTTTCTTATACAGTGACCGGCAGACAGTTGGACACAAAAATTTAATATTTTTAAACCCTGATTTCGATTAATTTAAATTTCTAGCTGCTAGTAAAACAAAATTAAAGTTTAGTAGCAAATTCATGTGTTATCCGATGATAAGCTGCGCTTTTGTAAGTAACTTTTTACCGTATTTTAAAAAAGAAGGGTACTTTACTCTTGAGTTATTTTGACATTTTTGAATCTACCTCGTATCCAAAAAGAGATATTTAAATTTTGATATGTGTGTTTTGAGTTTGAAATGATGCACCAACTGTTATCAACAATAAAATATACTGAGAAATTAATAATAAAAAAAGTTTTCCATTTGTGTCCAACTTTCTACCGGTCACTGTATAAAATTTTCCCTAAAAATGCGTGGTTTTTCTACAAAATAAAAAAAGTTTAAAAAGTAGCATCCATGGAGGGTATTGGGCTCTCTTAAGGATAATTTCTTATTGTAAAAAATGTAAGTGACAAAGATCAACACTATTCTGGAAAACACCACTCAAGAATGGATCACAAATTAAACTGTGTTTCACTTACTTTGTTTCAAAATTAAACAGCATCCTTTTAGGAACATATTTTTGAGATTACACTAACATGAAAAGTTTTAATTAATATATTTCCCCAATTACTTCATTAATCAACTAAATGATTATGGATTTTCAAAAATAAAAAGAGGAAAGAGTTTTTGACAAAACAATGAAACAGGAACACACAGAGATCTTTGCCTTTTTAGGTAGCCTGTTTCATTCTGCACAACTTTTATTTATAGCATTTTTTATTATTATTTTTGTTTCATTGAAAGAATACAAGAACTAGAAAAGTAGTCTAAGGTGTAACATTAAATTTTTTTATTTGTAAAAAACTTGGTAGTTTTGTTTACAGTTAGCCAATGGGTGACATTGTGATAACGCCATGACAAAAATACAATAAACACAAAGGATAAATGTTGAAAAATAATATTGTGTAACAATTTCGGGTATATTTTAATATAAAAAAAATAGTAGGTAATAACTGCCACTTTAATTTTTTGTGTCCCCCCCTAGGGCCCCCAAAGCTTGCATTATCAGCATATTAGGTACATGATACTGAATTTATATGAACATAACATAACACATGGAAAAAAATTAAAAATAAATAAAAAAAATTGTATAAAAATGTAAATGTAAATAACAATGAAAAACACAAAGGATACAATCAAAATACAACAAACAGAAAAGAAAAACACATCCTTACCTTGTGGGAATTATTGGGTATGATTGACAGGCACTGTGCAACACATTACACGTCAGTAAAAATAATATACATAATACAGGCTCATTGAAACAAATGAGTAAGAACTGAATAATTCATAAACTCACTACAGGTACTATCAGTCATCAGGCCAAACATTAAATGTGTGTAGGTGAAGATGAGAGTTGAAAAAATAAAATAAAATGTGTACAGATAAAAACCGGAAGGCAAGAAACAAACAAAATGGGAGACACAATTGAGAAAATATATATACATGTTTTATTATGTTACAGGGATGTTTACTTTTACAAATTTTTTGATAATATTGTGGTAAATTGCACTTAAATTATCAGTATCTGATTTTTTATTGATCGCAAAATTATTGTAACAGTGAATAAATAATATTTCACTGAAAATTCGTTTGTGATAGTTAAGTTCTCGGTCCAAAATTGTAACCCCTTGCTCCACAAATATTATTACTAATTTTTTGCAAACACCTCGTAAATTAGACTATCAATCGAGAATGATAATGAGAGATTTCACATACACCAGGTCATTTCTTAAGAGTCATCTGGATATTTTTGTCACAAGATCGGACAATATATCTCAAAAATGATATTGATTTGAAACTGTTTAAAAGTATTATTGATTTATTATTTATTTTCACCAATTTTTGTGTATTGTATAAGTTATGTATACTTATACATTCCAAACTTACTTGTAACTTGAAATTTACACTCAAATGATATTATGCTTTGTAATATAAATTACAGAGGGACGAGGGGGCACTCACCGGACCACTGGTAGGGGTGTTTCGAGTGTCTGTGGCCAGGGGGCACGTTCCCTGGCGGTGGATGCAGATTAGGATGATTTTTATCCCCAAGCCGGGGCGCAGTGACTATATTGAAGCCAAGGCCTATAGACCCATCAGCCTCACCAGCTTCTTGATGAAGACGCTGGAGAGGCTGGTGGACAGATATTTAAGGGAGCAGCTTGCTCTCAATGCCCCTCTGTGTCCCACCCAGCATGCGTACCAGATGGGCAGGTCCGTGGATTCGGCCCTGCACCATCTTAGCCCAAGGCTGGACGAGGGACTGGAGGGGGGATCACTCTCGGTGGGGGGTCTTTCTAGACATAGAGGGGGCCTTCGACAACACAGCAGTGGACTCGATCTGCAGGGCCGTGGAGGTCGTGGATGTCGGGGAGGCATTGGTGAGGTGGACCCGATCCATGCTCACTGGCAGGGCAGTCGAGGCCGAGCTGTGCGGGGAACGAGTGACCGTCAATGCATCGAGGGGCTGTCCTCAGGGGGGTTTTGTCCCCCCTTCTTTGGTGCATGGTGGTTGATGGGCTGCTGCGAATCTTGGAGGAGGAGCAGGGGGTCTACGTACAAGCGTACGAAGACGACATAGTGATCCTAATTTAGGGTACCAATGTAGGGCTTCTAGAGGAGCTCCTTAATGGAGCTCTGGAGAGGTTCTCACGCTGGTGCGAAATGAATGGATTAAGTGTTAACCCAAATAAGGTTGAGTTGGTGATATTCTCCAAGAAGAGTGTAACGGATTTTTTTTTTGTAAATTCCAGGAAACTTGTTACAACGTTTTTATTTCAATCCAGACAGGCATAAACGAAGAATGCACACCTATTATAGGATGATACAGCTTACATTTTCTTGTTAAATTGTTGATATTTCAAATTACAAATGAATTAATTTCGCGAGCGTACCGCCAGCGACCTCCTGTAGTAGGTAGCGCAACCCGCAAAAACTATCGACTTGTTTTCGTCATTTGTTAACACAGACAGTGGAATTTATTATGTAGATATTTGCGAACAGGTTGAAATAGAAGTAAGTATGTTAAATTGCTTTAAATATAATAGCATTTGTTTTGTTATTATTTACTATACAAGTAAGGAGAATCATTTGAAATAAACTGTCAATTGACTCCGGCAGCTCGATTCTTATTGGCTGCACTTTTTTTATGTACCCCGGTTGTATGGAATGAATCGAACGACGTAGTGAGCGTCTGCCCTTCTTATTTTCACTCTTGAATTGATCGGTACTCTCTAGTGGCAGTCGCCTTTTCTGAATTTTTTTCTCGTTTGCTTTTAGCGTTTTGGTATAAAATATTCACGAATTTGATCGGTAATACGGGTTAATTGTTTTTGGTGAAGTATTTTTGTTGTAGCGCCTAGTTGGGGTGACTAAATTTGTTTTCTTTTCTGTTTCACGGCGGAGTGGACGTCGCCATTGCAAACTGACGTCGCCACAAGCTGCTAGGAGTTCGGAACGGAGTTCTGGTGGCCAGGAAATAGAGCGAAGCTTACTAGAGGAGGATAATCGCCTAGGTGAGTGTGTTTTTTTATCATATATTGCACATTTTCGTAAATTATAATTTTTTTGACTTAGTACCACCTCACCTGCGGCCATTTTCTCTCGAGGTTGCTGTTTTTTTTATAATTTGTCAGTTATAACCTTTTTTGGTACCTATAAAAAAGACAGCTACCTAAAACCTTCGTTCTCCTGACCAGCGGATTTCCCTTTTTTTATTATTATATTTTTGGGAACGTCATTTTTACCCCTAGCCAACATATTACCCGAACAAATTCGACAATAATTTCTAAATAAATTCGTCAATAATTTCTAAATAAATTGTCAATACATTTTCAACAATTTCGCAATATATTCTAAATAAATTCGCCAATCAGTCTAGAGAGCTTCCTTTAACAAAATATTAATATTCAAGTCTTAATTTTATTAATAATTTCAAAATTTTTCGAATCAAATTTCATAGTTTAACTAAAGTTAAACGACTAACAATTTATCGCAAGTTTAAATTCAGCTGAATTTTGAATTTTATATATCTAATAATTACGTCATAATTTAAGTAGTTATAGTTTAAATTGAATTTTGTATACTTTAGAAACCATTGCGTAACTACGCATTTTGTATCACAAATATTAGCATTCTTGGACTAACTGCTGCTCTTGTTGTGTTTGTTATATATGTACACCATTGACACAGAGACGTGGACACTGTGACCACAAGGACACCCACCTTCGACTAGTACGCTGCTGAACTAGGCACTGAGAAGGTACGGCAACATCTGCACAACACTTGAGATTGGCTCTGCTCTAGCTAGTCACCACATGCGCCTACTGCAAGCCACCCGTTAAGGCCAGTTCGTAGCAGGAAAGTCGTCGCATCGAATAATCAGGAAATTCTCCGGTCAAGTGTATCAACCGCAAGTACAAACTTTTACTCAAGCCTCGAGTGCTGGTAGTTCCAAGAGACTTTCAAAACCACAGATTGTTCCAAATTCTATTTTCTTTAAAAGTTCATAAAAAACTTAACTTCTTTTGGCATTATAAACTTAACTTTTTAACTTTAAATTTTTTAATTGTCATAACTCGTAATATTTTAATCGATTGTACACCTTATAGGTAATAAACATTGTATGTTGATTTTTTACGAGGTGTGTTTGATTTAAGAGGGGAGAATAGTTTGTCGGGACAATGGATTCAGGTCACGAAAGGATCCGAACCCACCCAAATAAAAACGAAAAAGCAGCTATACCCATTTAGCACTTTCCAACTTACTTTTCGGTTATAAGAGAAGGGTAGACTCAGTTCCTCGGATAGAGCTGCTTGGGGTTCACCTTGAGAATAGAAAGAGGGTTAAATATCTGGGGGTCCGGCTGGACTCCAGACTGAGCTTCGAGGAGCATATCCTCATGAGGACCAAGAAGGCGTGTCGCAGTGCCGTTGGTACCTCGTGGGGATTGAATCCTGGGATCATGCTCTGGATTTACAGGGCAATGATTGTTCCCATGATTTCTCAGGGGGCCGTCGCGTGGTGGTCCGGCACCCGCAGGACGGCGTTGGACCAAATACAGCGCCTTGCCTGCCTGTGCATCACGGGCGCCCTGAGGACTGTGCCCACCCGGGTCTTAGAAACCCTGGTAGGGCTGCCTCTGTTGGGTGTGGTAGTGGAGTACGAGGCGGCCAAGGTGGCCCTCAGACTAGAGGGTCTCAACCTTTGGGTCGCCGGTGGCTCGGTCCACGGGCACCGGCAGCTGTGGTCAGAGCTGAGGGAGGAGGTGCCCATCCTGGAAATAAGAAGGGATTTGCAGGCGCCTTCCATCGGCTTCCATGGCCGACTTCACTTTGTCTTTCCGGACAGGGAGGGGTGGGCCGAAGCTGGGATCAACGGGTTCTTCCTGGCAGGTTGTTAGTAGGGCACTTACCTAGCGACTAGTAGGTGTGTTTCGAGCATCCATCACCAGAGGGAATGTCGCTCGGTGGTAGTTGCAGGTCAGGGTGATTTTCATGCCTAAGTTGTGGCGCAGTGAGGCTAAGACGTACAGGTCCGTCAATCACACCAGCTTTTTGGTCCTCTAGGTTCTATACAATATGCCTACGAGTGGATAGGCCAATCCTAGCCACACAAAAGGACTGAAACATAAGTTTTAGTCCTTCGGTATGGCTAGGCTGGGAGAGTAGAATGTATACATTAACCAACAAATGGCAACAAATAAGCCATTTTGGTTCACGAATATACAGGATGTTTTAGAAAACAGTGCAAAGAGTAATAAGAACAAATTGAAAGATTTGTACGAAATTTGATAACTGGTTTCTTTTGGGACGGGAAATTCAAATATTGGCATAACTTTGATGTGATTTTATAGGGGATGCCACCTACGGCACTTCCCTTGCTTTAAAACATAACTTGTTTGGTGTTTATAATAATTATTATTGGTGAATTTCTCATTTTGTATGTTTACAAAATTAAAAGGTACTCGAAAAAATTGAAAAATGTTTTATTAAATATCAATTCAGTTATAATCATTTTACTGTTGTTTTTCTTAGTCAAAATAAAATTTAAATTTTACCACCCTGTATCTTTTTAGGTATGCATTTTTTACCCCACCTTTACATGAACTTTTTGTCTTATTTTTCTGTTCTTTCAAAGCCTTACACTTTTTTATAAACACCCTGTATGGTCTTAAGCCTATATTGTCTTTGTTACCATATGCTAAAAGTGTTTTTTTTTTGGAAATCTTCACTACCTGTATTTAAAAAAAAAACTATAAATGTGTAGGTAATGAGTTCCGGCACTTATTCCACTTTGCTGGTTCACACCCTATCAATAAAAAATTATACACTTTGGCACATGCAAAAAGACCTATATATAAACTGAGCAGCATTGAGCCATATTGTCAATTTCAATTACTGAAATTTTAGGTGGGATTATGGATATCAGATTGCAGGAATGGCAAATCGTACCACGTTAGTCGACAATAACACATGGAATAACAGTCACATTGCTCTTGTAGGAAAAGCTATGTCATCAAATGAGAGTACAGCATATGATATAATGTCTGCATTAGATGTAGATTATGTGCTGGTCATATTTGGTGGAGTAATTGGCTATTCAGGAGACGATATTAACAAATTCTTGTGGATGGTAAGAATTGCCGAAGGAGAACACCCGAAGGACATAAAAGTGAGTAGATTACCTAAGCCCATTATAATAATAATAATAATAATAATAATAATAAGTTTATTGTGCATAAGTACAAAACATGCTACACACAAAAGGAGAGTATTAGCTTAAAGCTATCTTCCATACTTCCTGTTACAATACAGTTACTAACTGATAATAAAAATAAAAATATAAAAATAAAAATATAACATAATGTGTTCATAAGCTATTAATATATCATAGCCTGAAATCAATACCAATTGTATACAGAACCAAAAAAAGAACAAAACAAGAGAAAAAAAATATATATATATACCAAAAGTAAAACCAAAAGCTGCACATCTAAACCATGAAAGGACACATATTATACCAATCATCTATAATTTTGATTCACCTGAAATATTTGATGCAAGTATTCCATTAGGGAACGTTTGAATTTGTTAGGTCCATAGTCAAGAAAAATACGAACCTCGTTTAAAAAATGTGGAGCTAGGTATGCAAACATGCAATAACAGTAATAATAATATTGCTAGAAAAGTTTTCTACACTGTGTCCCAGGTTAAGTGAACAAAAAGGTGTAAAGGACAAAAAAAAATCCACTTAAAATTTGACCCTTTGGGATTAAGGCCTCCTTGATTAGAAACTAATTTACACCATATTTTTTAGTTCTGAATAATCAAGGTGGCCTTAACAGTAGCGATTTATTTATTTTCTGTGTAGGTAAGGTGCTTTTTTCAACAAAATACCGAAATATTTTATTAAGAAAAATTGTTCAAAATTAGGGCCCTGTAGCAAATTTGAAAATCATTGGCCTACTTTGATTTCTTTGAATTTTTTTCTTAAAATGTCTTGTGGTATTTTTCACAAATGATTCTGGAGAGTCTAATAAGTAATTACTTTTTTTCATTTAAAACAAATGTTAAGCTGAGCTTAGAAAACAAGTTTTTATTTACTTATTTTAATTATTACATTCTTAGAATAAACCATATAATTAGTCGATGTAGCTGCCACCATTTTGAAAACATTGGTTTAAGCGTTTTTGAAATACAATGCCTCGAATTCCAGGTGTCTTGTTTTTCTTTATTTCTGTCATTTGGTATGGTGTATACCATTTGTAAATAATAATATTGGGTGATCTTGGAGGCCATTCAATTGGACCATTTCTGCCTATCCAGTTCATAACAAAAGTTCCATTAACCCATTCCACAACCTGAGCTACAGAGTGTGCTGGGCAGCTGTCATGCTGAAAGTACAGTTTCCTCCTCAAGGCAATTGCCTCCAAATAATCCTCGAAAAATGTATCTAAAATCCCGAGGTATGTCTGCAATGTGTGGACTAGGTTCATAAAATAATTAGGATATGTTTATGTTTGACGAGCTGTATTCAAATCATTACTATTCTAAAAAGTTATCAACAATACCTAAAACTAAACTTATAGCTAACTCGGCAATTTGGTAATTAGCCGACAAAGGCCAGGAAGAAGTTCAATGCTCGGTGGCAACGTCCAGAGTTTTGAAAATGTTGCAGTTTTATGCAATTTGGCTTACTTCCTGCCTTTTGTCAAATACTACCTAAAATATATTCCAACTTAAATCTAAAATATTATTATAATACCTGTTTGTGGCCCACCACGAACTGCATCAATCTATATATGGAAAACTAAAAGTAGGAAAATTCTGAAAATTTGGCACCTCACCAATGAAGATGGGCGCTGCTCAACTAAAATATTTTGGTGAATCTGGCACTTCCGGTTATACCGGAAGTCGATATCAACTTTCTTATTTCAAATAGAACACCCTGTATATTATTGCATTTTTGAATTCTAGGCATCATTTTGGAACAAAAACGTGCAACATGTCCTATGTCTAAATCCAACCGTTTTTGAGATATTTGCATTTTTCCGAAAAAAATTACAGGTGCAGACCTAAAGTCAATTAGCAATTTATACGAGGAAACCGCGAAATTTCAAAACGAATTTTTGGCATCGTGTAACAGAAGCCCTGACCTAGTGATCTCTGCTGAGAAATAAATCCGTTCTTATACACAAAATATGAATAAAAATTACATTCAAAATGTGCTTAAATCTCGAAATTTTCAAATGGAAACCCCCATTTTTTTAAATGCGATCTTATTCACCACTAAAAATGATGACAACTTTGTGTAAGGTTTCCTATACCTAAATGCAGTAATTTTTGATTAATTTACGAAAAACCCACTTTTCGCCCATAAAATGTGGGGTTTGCTTAATGCTTGGAAAATCATATTTGCCGTGGACGATGAAAAGACAATCGCGGCTGAGGAAATGTCACTTGGTTTATAAATTATTGTCAACAATAATGCCGGCGCGCTTAAATTACACAAACGAAGATTATTTAAATTTGTTTATTATCTACGGAGAATGCAACAAAGTAATATCAAGAACTTGCGATACATAACCTTCTTCAGACAGAAATAAGAACAGACAATTTTTTGCTACTCCCTGTATAGTCATTACTAACATTCCGTGATAAAAGTCACCCTCATTTTTTTTAATAACTTATTGAGGATCCTTCATATAAAAAAACCTGAAATAATATTAGGATTCCCTATAAAATTCTACATTAAATTTTATTTTTAGCTCAAAAATAACAGTCAGTACACATTTAAAATGGACCACCCTTTACAACTTTTATATTGAACTTTTGTTTTTGGAGTCAAAAATAAAAATTTCGTTGGATAACCCTGTACTTTGTTTTCACACTTTATAGTTTTTCTAGCGAGAAAATATTTAGGTAACATTTGACAGACATTTTCGCTGCCAAATATTTACCTAGATTTCGATAAAATTACCAGTGCTTCAGACATTAAAAACCTGTTAGGTACCTACTAACTGCCGACTGACGTAGGTATTTATAACACTTCTCAGGGCTAGAGCTTCATGTCCTGAGAAACAGATGGCGCTGATGACTAACAATGTATTTCGGAAGGGTTATGTGAGCTAAAAAGTGTCAGACGTGACAGCTGTGAGCACAGCTGTGAGCACTCTTTCTTACCTTGACCTATGCCTGAGTGTTGAGTGAAACGATTTGAGTTTGTGATTTGACACATGAAAATTTTTGTCACTCTGTAAGGTGACATTTTCCTTTAATTTCCTGTGTAATTCATCAGTTACTACTTTGTGTTATGTACTGTGCCAAACAATCACCTTTTAGCTTTCGATTAACACATTTTCCGTTCATTACCCATTTGCGTGGTTCTTGTATTTGGTTTCTAAAAAAAAATAAGATATAAGTTGAGTTGACAGTCATACCTAGATAATATCCATTTTACTTACAATCTCACAGATCATTACCCACCAAAGAATCGATCGAACAGAATCACTGCCAAAACGGAGGAATTTCAAACAAAACTAACCTGAAATTTGTTTTACTACTAACATTGAAATATTGCCATATTTTACATATTTGAATAGATTTAGCCTGGGAGTTCAGTTGTCAAGCTGACAAAATGAACATAATTTTTAAATGTCATAGAAAATGTTTCATTATTTACCTAGGTATTTTTTTATTATCATTATTTACCTAGGTAGAGAAATATTACTTCTCATTAGAGGAATGAGGTAAATAATGGTGGTTTCTCAGGTTAGTAGTAAAAAAATGCATATAAATATTGACATTAATATGTAACGCTATGGTTAATAGTAGAATTTGAACAGTTTGAAAATGTTTGTTTATTATTTTTCCTCAATAAATGGGTTGATTCCTTTCTGCAGAAAACCGTCCCATTTATCTTTCAGGGGATAAAGTGGCATGCAATGCACGTCTGTCTTGCGTCATACCACCTCTATCCCCTTCAGTACTTTATTCCATAGCTTTGTCTATGGTAATATATATATAGATTTTTCTCTTATAAAATCGTAGTAGTGAAATCTAGTAAATATAATACTTTGGGGTATGGTCCGAAATTAACCAAAATTCTGGTTTGGTGATCCAAAAGTAACCAAACAGCTTCGTTACTAAACCCAAATAGTGTTTCATATACTGAGAACATGAAAATGCAGCCGAAAACAGCTCAGTACAGGAGGTCTTCTGATTTCTTCTATTATCCAAGCCAGTAACTCTGGTTACCAGTTGGTTAAAAATTACAGAAGGTTTTCTGAGTTATTCTGTTAACCAAACTGGTAAACTGATTACCGGTTGGTTAATTTCGGATCATACCCTGTAATTTCGCCTCCAGAAGCAGGCACATTTGCGGAGATTTGTCAATTCCTGATCAGTTTCGAATCGCACATGCGCATAGTCATAATGGCTTGGGATTACTTATTTCTTAATAAGGTAATCGGTCCTTTTGAGGCCCCTATCTTATAATAAAATGGAAATAACTCCCTAACCTTTAAAGTTAGACCCATAATGCCCTATACCAAGAAGTATCTACTCTTTAAGGATTTTCCAAATATGTAATAAAATATAGGGTGTTCCATTTAAAATTAGCGAGTAAACTTAGGATTTGCGAAAGTGAATCGCCCGATATGTTCTTTAGAACTTTATCTCAATATCAGTCCAAAATTGTAAACTAGGCATAACAGGAAATCTCCAGTCCAAGTTATACCCCAAAATCTTATTTGGTTTTTGAGTAATACATTTTTTCCAAAAGTGACCCCTTTTTTCGTTTAAAATTAAAATAACTCCCTAACCTTTAAAGATAAAAATGTAACAAAATATGGGTTGTTCCATTTAAAAAAACACAACTTTGGGTCGCCACTACTTATTGGATCACCCTATATATTGGAAAATAGTTTCGGAATGTAGTACTCATGTTTCTCTACAAGTTTTACAATGTAGAAGATATAGACCACCGTGGCCTACGTAACTCACCCTGTATGTGAATATAAATGCCATGAATGTGCCAAAGAAGCGAATTTTAGGCGCCACTTGCGTGCAGAAGGGGTGCAATTCAATTTTCCCTTTGCATGAAAAAGCGATGTCCGAATGATTATTATTATCAAGAAAAATGTAGATTGTATTATTTACTATTATAATATTATATCATACTATATAATACAAATAAAATCTGAATTTTCGTTGATAATAAAAAAGATAAAACATTGTGTGGGATTCGAACCTACGATGAAATAAATGAAGTTTTCTACCCACTCGGCTATATCCACTTCTGTAAATTAATTTCATGAGGTTGCTCATATCTGAAATAACCTGCATATTTTTGCACTTTTCACATTAACTTTTGACAATGTCAATCAAATTTATCATACAATATATTGGAAATTTAAATGTAAAAACACAAAATATCTAAAGTATATCTAGGGTAAACAAACCTTTCCTATGACAAAGTGCGGGGACAGGGACTGCATCGTCAAGGGCAAAAGCCTACTTAAGTTTTTCATGGTCTGGTTTTAAAGCTTTTCTTGCCTAGCTTTCCCGAATAAAAGAAGGAAATAGAAGACGTCCAGAGCATTGTATACAAACACGTTAGGTTAGGTACAGTAAAAGCAACCCATCGCTATCGCGCAATTACCTGTTCACCTTGTGGTTACTCAAAACCTAAGTAAAAGCCCAAACTGCCAGATAATTAAGAAATTTTCGGAAAAGCAAACAAAATAAATCTAACCAATTTTCTTTTGCGGATACCTCGATTAATTTCTAGGGACATTAATTTTACTTTATCGGCATGGCACGCCAAATTCGAGTCCCTCTCCGACACCTACCAAATCGGAAAATGGCTCAAATGGCAGAACGGCTTTTCCGCTTGTGGCGCTCTTCAATAGTGATGTGGCACTTATTTTGGACTTTAAATGTCGAAAACTGTGCCCGCTAGCCATGACCAAACTAAAGTGTTACATACATACTACATTTTTGAGAAGCAAGGGTGACTATAAACACCTAGGAGGTCTGGCAAGGCCAGACTAGGCGTTTATAAAAAGCAGGACGAATGTAATCTCCTTCTATCCGCCATGTGTAACCAGCCAGCGGTGATCAGCTTATAAGACACTGGTTCATATTTCCAGATGCTATAAGCAAATCAGAGGAATGAATTTTGCAATCGTTCTACACGTTTCACATCATAAGCACTTAAACAGGGTCCATAAAACGCCTCACAGTAATTCAAATGGCCTAGAACAGCGGCGTCCGAAAGCTTTAGTTTCAGTTTGGTGGGCAGTATATGCCTGTGAGCATAGAGCCTTTTCAAATTAGCATAAGCAATTTTTAGCTTGGGGATGTGATTGCTAAATTTTAAATCCATGTCGATCTCCACCCCCAAGTTCATAACTGTGGGTGTTTAATTTTAATATTTATATAATAATAATAATAATAAGGAGATTGAAGGAATGAGCATGGGAGACACATACAAGTATCTCGGGATGAAACAAGCTCACAGGATAGACCATCGAACAATGAAGACTGATTTAACGAGTGAATTTTTCAAGAGAGTAAGACAGGTGGTGCGAACTGATCTTAACAGCAGGAATTTGTTTAAGGCCCTAAACACGTATGCGTGTTCTGTACTCAGTTATTCGTTTGGAATAGTGAATTGGACCAACACGGACATCAACAACCTGCAGCGAAAAGTTAGGACACTACTGACAAAAGCTCATAAACATCATCCCCGTAGCGCCGTAGAAAGAACTACTCTGCCACGTCAACTAGGAGGAAGAGGATTGGCAGACCTCAACAAGCAATTGGACCAACAAATAATAAATCTGCGTAATTATTTCCACAGACAGGCCAACAGCTCCACACTACATAAAGCTATATGCGGAGCAGACGTCTCAACATTGCTACGTCTGACGGAACACGAGCATCAAAATCACCACCGAACCGACAACGATAAACTACAGAGGTGGTTGGAGAAGCCGCTGCATGGCAGGCATCCTAATGAGGTTAACCAGGAACACGTCAACAAGTTAGCGTCGAACTATTGGCTGACCTCGGGACGAATGTTCCCCGAGACGGAAGGCTTCTTACTGGCCATACAAGATCAGGTTATACCAACTCGCAACTACCTAAAATTCATTGAGGAGATGCATCGGTAGTGGATGACAGATGCAGATACGGGTGCCCAACTTCAGAAACAATCCAGCACATAACAGGAGGATGTCAGATGTTCGCATCAACGGAATATAAGGAACGACACGATTCGGTTGCCAAGATCTTGCACCAGGAACTGGCGGAAAAAGTGCTGCTTGTGCAGGCGGAGAGGGTCCCATATTACAGCTACACACTGGAGCCTGTTCTTGAGAACAGCAACTACAAGATGTCCTGGGATCGTACAGTTCTGACAGATCAACGAGTTGCCCATAACAGACCGGACCTTATAATAGTTGATAAAATTTCTAGGAAGACAACTCTGATTGATGTGGCCATCCCGAACAACAACAACCTGCGTGTGAAGCAAGTCGAGAAGATCGCGAAGTACAGAGACTTAGAAGAACGAATTAGAAGGCAATGGGAAATGGACAACGTTCAGACGATTCCAATCATCGTGTCAACAACTGGTGTTATACCAAAAAGTTTGCTGAGAAACATCAAAGACCTGGGTCTAACTGATAATCTTTACAGGTCCATGCAGAAAGCGGTACTACTTGCGACAGCCCGAACAGTCAGGAAATTCATGGGGAGTGCAGGAACGTCCAACAACATCAATGTCACCTAAGGCCCGATAACATGGCAAGGGTCTCGTCCGAGCCAGATCCTTTTGGTATCCGCGATACCCGAGATCTGAGTGAATGTTCCCCGTAGAGGGAGTGCGAATGCCTTTTGGCTAAGTCGATAATAATAATAAAATTGTGAAGGAATTCTCCAGGGACATCGGAATGCAGTTTGGACTGGACAAGTGCCGCACCCTTAACATCGTCCGGGGAAAGCTCGAACAAGGCGCACACGAGATGCAGGATGGCCAGGAGATCGAAGCAATGAGCATGGGAGATACATACAAGTATCTCTGGATGAAACAGGCTCAAAGGATAGACCATCGAACAATGAAGACCGATTTAATGAGTGAATTCTTCAAGAGAGTAAGACAGGTGGTGCGAACTGATCTTAACAGCAGGAATTTGTTTAAGGCCCTAAACACGTACGCGTGCTCTATACTCAGCTATTCGTTCGGAATAGTGAATTGGACCAACACGGACATCAACAACCTGCAGCGAAAAGTTAGGACACTACTGACAAGAGCTCATAAACATCATCCCCGTAGCGCCGTAGAAAGAACAACTCTGCCACGTCAACTAGGAGGAAGAGGATTGGTAGACCTCAGCAAGCAATTGGACCAACAAATACTAAATCTGCGTAACTATTTCCACAGGCAGGCCAACAGCTCCACACTACATAAAGCTATATGGTATCCGGGATACCCGGGGTGTGAGTGAATGTTCCCCGTAGAGGGATTGTGAATGCCTTTTTTGCTAAGTCGACAATAATCATAAAGCACCAAAAAGGTACGTTTAGAATAACAAAGCATAAAGTAAATTACATTTTTATGTATAATAATAATAATTCTCACCCTCACAATACTTCAAACTAGGAGTACCCCAGAAGCAACCACACGCTTGTGCGGGAGGGGGGCAATTACTATTATTTTGTCTTCGTTGCCATTTGCGGCTAGGGCCGACTTTTTTCCCGATAAAACTAGGATAGCATTCGCTCAAGTACTATGGAAAACCCTAGAAAACCGTAGTAATCCCAGTGAGTGTAGGACAATTAGTAAATCACACGGATAAAGCTATTTAGGAGCAGTACCGTGAACCCACATTTGTCCAGCGCTCTTGGCCATAGCGGTGTTTTTCTTTAAAGACATGTGCATGCCCTTGCCTCGACATCGGTTCGAACCAAGGTAGATCGAAGAAAAACATGCAGTCTAAAAAGTCAGCGCCGGTACGAGCGACGCCTGCAAAAGCAGTTGAAAACAAGCAGGGAAAGTTCTTCTTTCAACCCCCTAAAAAAAAAACAACTGAAATATATAATAAATTCTAGGGTCACAAATACATTTTAGGTACAATTTTGCAGACCGATTGGAGATATATAATGTATACAGTGTGGCCATTTTAGTGTGCAACATATGGGAATTTTTTTTTATTAATTGCACAACCAAAATACAAATATTGCCGAAAGTTGGTGCATGTTCGATAATCATATTAGGTGCCCTTAGAATGGTTGCAAGTCAAACAGCATACAGGGTAGGTCAAAAAATATAAAAATTGTTCGAGAGTAAAGTACCCTTATTTCAAAGAATTCAGCAAAATGTTATTAAGAAAAGTTGTTTAGAATTAAAAGTTATGCCTAAATACCAAAACATGGCCTCCTAAGAAAAAAAATTTTTTTTTTTGAAAAACATTAATAATTTTCTAAAAATATATATTTTTTAATATTCCCCCTAAACACTTTCACAAATTAATCAAAATCAAATTAATTTCTCATAACTTTGTTCAAATTCAAGCATATTTCTAAAATTAACTTAGTTTTTTAGGGAATCACAAACTTGATGTTTTTTGCAACGATATTAAACACAACTTTAAAATTTCGCAAAAATTCTTATGAACAAGGTAAAACATTAGTAATGATAATGTGTCTATTAAAAAACTCTCATTTAAGGTGCGAAATTTTTATTTTAAATGTTTAATAAGAAACTGTGGAAACTCATCGACGAAAAAATTTTTTTTTTCTTAGGAGGCTATGTTTTGGTATTTAGGCATAGCTTTTAATTCTAAACAACTCTTCTTAATAACCTTTTCCTGAATTTTTTGAAATAAGGGTACTTCACTCTTGTGCAATTTTTATATTTTTCGACTTACCCTGTATGCTGTTTAACTTGCAACAATTCTAAGGGCACCTAATATTATTATCGAACATGCACCAACTTTCGGCAATATTTGAATTTTGGTTGTGCAATTAATAAAAAAAATCCCATATGTTGCACACTAAAATGGCCACACTGTATAATGATAACACAGGTTTTAATTTATACATAAGTAACGACAGTACAGAGAAAACCATGTGAACAAACTGTTTTAAGTATGCAGTAACATATGCTTTTTATACTCAAACCTGAACTCGTTTGACCCAAGTGCCTTTAGATTCGCTGGGAAGGAATTATAAGAGTTTATAAACAGTGTAAAACATCTCTCAAAAAAGGTTGTGCTATGAAAGGGTGATGAAATAAGGCCCCCAAATCGAAGGACCAGAGTATGAGGCTTCATACTGTATCTAATCCTCCTCACAAGATGCGGTGGTGTTTTATTGCATATTATAGAGTGAAGTAGAGTATTATAGAGCGGAGTGAAGCCGACGACGGTTTTGTATAGAGAGCCAATTTGTATCAAGTAGTTTAAAAGACACCGCAACAAGGCCCATACACAGAGTCGGCATAGTTGAAGTGACTCGACACTAAAGCATCAGTTAACATGATCTTATTATTACGAGATAGCAGATGACGGCTAGGGTACAGAAATTTTAAATTAGAGTACGGTCTTTAAATACATTTTGTTACATGTAGCTGAATCTCATATTATTATCAAACTCAAGTCCCATGTTCCGAATTGACTTAGCACACTTTAAACTATAATTTTTTATTTTGAGTTGAAAATGTGGTTCAAGAGATTCCTTATGCTTCCCAAACAACATAAGTGTACACTTAGATGAGTTTATTTGAAGGTGATGGTCCTCTGAAAACTTCACTACTCGTTCTAGATTATTATTTATTAGTATGATCGCATCTGCATATTCTTGTGAATTAAACGAGTAGTACAACTGTGTGTCATCAGTGTGCAAGTGACTTGAACAGTTTTCTATAGAGTAGCCAAGGTCAGAGGTATACATGCTAAATACAAGAGGTCCTAGAATTGAACCTTGTGGAACTCCACAGCAAATTCTTCCCAAACTTGATTCACCCTTATCGGTCTCTACATATTGCTCTCGATTACACAAATAGTCCTCGACAAGCTCAACTGCTGAATTGGAGAAGCCCATAAAGTGTAAAATTGAAAGTAATATACTGTGATTGGTCTTGTCACAGGCCTTTGAAAAATCTAGGAGCACAAGAGCTGCCTGCACAATATCGTCAGTGACATCCAGCAAAGCAGTTGTGCAGCTGTAACCTGGCCTAAAACCTGATTGATTATCTGGAAGTAGGTTATATTTCCTCAGGTGATCTCGAACTTGATGATGCATAATTTTTTCAAGCACCTTAGATTGCACTGGCAGTATGCTGATTGGACGGAGTTCTGTAAAACTAGTTGCATTACGAGACTTAGGAAGCGAACTTATTTTTGAAATCTTCCAGGTATTTGGGAACTTAGACTCAATGAGGCAAGAATTGACAATATTAGTAAGATATGGTAAGATTTTATGGACAGTAAGTTAAATCATATCTAAATTTAACTTATCGGTACCAATTGATGACGAATGTATACTTAATAAACTGTTCTTCACCACGACTTGGTCAACAGCATGGAAATCGAACACAAATGGAAATGGATATTTCAAGTTGTGATTGTAGAAATTTAATACATCATAATTGACTGGTTGATTGTTAAGACTAATACTAAAATTGTTTTGTTGATTTCGTTTGGAATGTTCAAGTTTTCAGGAATACTATTTTTAGGTTTGTTGTGTATATTTAACTCACTTAGTTTTTTCCAAAGAACTTTTAATTGTTTTTGTTTGTGTTGATGCAATGCTCCAAGTAACTCCGTTTTTTTCGCATAGCAATATTTGTGTAATTTCTTAATTGTTTGTAACTATGTCAATCACGTTTACTTTTTGATCTTTTGAACTTTTCATAGAGACTTCATTATTTTAATATTGTCTGTGAGCCAGAGGGGCCTTATCAGACCAACAGAGATTTCATGTACAGGTGCCAATACACCAAAAATATTGGTTAATGCCAACGTTAAGAAATCGACTTTATCGGAAATAGCATTCAAATAAATAATATTTTCAAATGGCGTCATATCTACTAATTCATTTAAAAGATCTCTATCTATATGTCTTAAATTTCGAGTTTTGATTTGTTCCTTATTTTTATTATCTGCCTTATTTACACACAACATATGAGTTCGTGATCAGAAACATCCGACCCCTAAACCCTAGTCCAGGAAATGAAGTCCTTTTCAGATGCCGGTATAAATATATGGACAATTAGGGTATAAGATGAGTCAGTTATACGCGTGGGAACGGAAATAACCTAATTTAAATTCACCAAATCAGCACAATCCAAATAATTTTTATAAAACGGTTTATTTTCAATTAAGTCGATATTCATATCTTCCCCGCATATAACATCATGGCAAGCATAAGTCAGTCAACGTGTTTTCGAATAATTCCATGAACTCTTGAAAATTCCCGATATTGGGCGGTCTATATAGTGAACCAATATCATAGCATTCATTTGCAACACTAACCTTAAAACATATTTCTTCAAGAGCCCAATGTGAATTAGATTGTAGGACAAAGTATTTAAGCGGCCTCCGAATGTACAGTCCCACTTCACCTCCTCCTGAGTTCTCCCGCGCCCTGTGAAGAAAATCATACCCCCTCAATTTGTAAGCGATCAACTAATGAACTCTGCCTAAGTCTCGTCTCTGAAATACCAACTATGTCATACTTAAACAACCTTATGTGCTCCTTCAGATCTGCAAAATGACCCATTAATGTTCTAACATTAAAGAAAGCCACCAAGAATTGTTTCATTTTATACAAGAATAAAAAAAGAAATTGTATTGGGCTCAAATATTAATAGTGTACAAGACAATAGTGTAATACAATGTTACTATATTACAAAGTTTTATATTAAAGCACAAATTTAAAAACAAAAAGAAAGTATTGATATTGCAGCCCAGCTTCATTTACATTCCACTACGTCTTCCTCGGATATTAAGCAAACTTTTCTTCCATCTACTTTTGTTCACCAATTGAAAATACCTCGGCCTTTTTGGATATAGGAACAATTTTAGCAATCATCCAAGCACTGGGAAATTTATTTTCAAGTAGACATGTGTTTATAATATGCACCAAAAAGTGAAGTATATAAGGGCAGCACCTAGTTTTCATTTCAATATTAATCTCATCTGCACCTAAAGCATTTGATTTTATAGTCTGCATGAATTTTACTACAGTACTTTCATCGACTAGTTCAAACTTAAACAGTGATTCGAATTCAGTTATTAAGTTGAAGTTGTAAAAATGCAATAAATCAATATCGGGTGGAGAGTCCTTAAAGATCTCCAAAAATAAGAAATTAATATCACAGGAGTTGTTAAATGCATCGATCAGATCACCTAGTGCTTGTATATATCTAATTCACCTAGTTTCTTCCATATGGATTTTCCATTGTGGTCCTGCTTGTCCACGCAGGAATGTAGATAAGACACTTTTTCTCCTTTGATGGCATCGGTTGTAAAGTTTCTAATCTGTTTGTAATATTCCCAGTGCTGAGGAGATCTCGTAGTTTTAAACTTCTTAAAAGCTCTATCCTTCATTTTTATCAAACATATTACAACAGGATTGCACCATGGTGGATCGAATCTCTTAATAGTGATTTCCCTCACAGGAGCCACTGTGTCATATATACCCTTTATGAGGTCATTAAAGTACAGAACCTTTGAGTTTATATCCCTAATTAAAATTATGTTTTCAAATGGAGTGACTTGAACAAGAGCAGCCAAAAGATCCTGATCGATATTTTTTAGGCATCTGGATCTAATTTTTACAGGTCTTGATTCAGTAGAGTTTTGTGAGAAACTGCGATAAACAAGCAAATGATCTGAAGAATTATAAACAGAAGCAGACCTGCAAGAGAATTTGCCACTATTGTTGGAAATAATTATTAGGATGGAATTAAAACGTCGCGACGACCTTCATTTGACCGTGTTCCTAACTAGGATAAAATGTTGGTAAAACAGAAATTGGGTACTGGAGTGCAAAAATTGCGCAAGTGTCTGTAAGATGGTGCTGGAGTTGGAAAGCAGCGATTGGTATAGAGCGAGAATAAAAAATAATGTTTCGCCTTGCTATCCGTTCCACATAATAGTGCGCCTTGGCCTTGTTTTGTTGCCTGGCAAGGTCATTGGTCGGAAGCAGGGGTCTAGGGGGAGGCAGGCGAACCGACAATCGCTCCGATTCTAGCGAATTTTGGGATTCAAACGGTGAATTGTTAAACACAAAATAATAATGTGAATATTTACGCTCCTTTATTTTTATATATTTTTTCATAGCATATAATAATTCTCCCTCAATCCCTCAAAACCGCATGAATGATCACAATACTTACCCTAACCGACATTTAGAATTTTTGTCACTATAGTTTTATTATTCTATTAACTTTTTATTACTCAATATTGATAAACCAAAAGAAAACGACATTAACATTTTAAAATTCTGTTGTATTTGATCCAAAGTTGATGTAATGTTTTGTTAGATACGTGAAATACTATTTGCTGATATCTTAATTTATTATTATTTTGGCATACATTTAGTACTGGAAAATGTAATATAATAGTTATTTTTGTTACAAGTACCTAAAATGAAGTTTTTCAGGACAAATCATTGCTGTTTCCGGACGAGGCGATAGGCGAGTCCGGAATAGCAGATGAATCCTGAAAAACTTCATTTAGGTACGTGTGACAACCACTATTTTTTCTCATACGCTCCCAAAATTTTGTTATACCATTTTTACAATTCTTCAGAACGTTTAAATTTGCAAATTTTCCATATTTTTGAAATCATAATGTCGAAAAAGTTGGCTTAGAAATTGATATCGTAGCAACAAGTTTGTTTATTTGATAATTTTGTCATGCCATTCATTCATTAGGGACTAGGCCGAAAAAGAAGCATTTTTCGGACTTAAATGAGTCTGTAAAATGGCTATTTTTGGGAGCATATGACAAAAATAAATTTATATACCTACTAAATGCTTGACGGTACATCAACTTTGTGCCAAACATAATAAAATTTTAAAGCGTTAATAGAATTTTCTTTTGAAAAAGACATTTTTATCGATATTTTTTAGTAAAAATAAAAAGTTAATACAATTATTTAAGAATGATACCTACTCTTATATAGCTAGTGATATAAAATAGTTTTTACAAAGTAACGACTTTTTAAAATTTTAATAAATTTTATAAATAAGAAATAGGCGCTTATGTAACATTAAAATAGAAACACCTTTTTCAAGTTAAACGTTTTGAAATTGTAACAAATAAGCCAATTTTTAGCGACTTTATTTTTTAAATATAATTTTTGACACAGCGAAAGCCACGTGACCACGTTTGAGTCGGTCATTTTTCCTCATTTTTATTTGAAAGATAACCCAAAAGTTAACTGCATATGTGTTCTATTATTATCCGTTAATAAAAAATTAAATTTTAATTAATAAAAAGATAACATTTTGCACCATCTTAATTTTTTACAAAGAGGTTTTTTGATTTTAACTTTTGTTTGACGTTTGATTGTTCTTTTTTCCAAACGACATTACATTGTTTCGAAAAAACGACATCAAACTGGTTTTTAAATATGAATTTGTCTCAAAAATTACGGAATAGTAAATCGAATGTTCCTATCACCTTCAGCCTGACACCCTGTACCTAACAATAATATTATTAAAAAAATAACAGTACTTTTTGAAATTGAGTTCATGTGTTGACAGGTGGCCATGATTACAGCCCAAAAGTAAAGTTACACACATTGTTTAATGTGCTTTTTGAACCTAATAAAAAAAGTTTATCAAAATTGGTAAACAAATAAAGATTTTACAAGGGTGGTAACTCCTTAACGGGAGTCACACTGTAGATGTTCAACATATAGGTACCTACATAATAAGATGTTCTTTCGCATCAATATATTGTTTTCTTTTTTCATTTTTCATTTTCGAGATATGTATTTATCTTAATTATTGTTTTACTTAAAATGGGTGTTTGAATGTAGTGTTAATGCAAACAAAGAAATGAATACCTTATGTGCACATAAAAAGTCGTGTTTCATTTCATTAAAAAAACTAAACATAATTTTGCAGAACTCTTTAGCCAGCAACAATATACCTACAGAAAACGTGCAGAATCACATTCTTTAACTAAAGATATGCCTTTAACATTAAAAAACACAGTTGGCATTCAAGTGACCTTGAAAACTTCGTCTTTCTACAAGTGAAAAGGTGCGTCTTACCATATGCTTCAACTTTTATCTGAATTTTTTTGCGTTTTTCGTCTTTGAGATATTTATAATAGCTGCATTTATAATAGCTGCAAATAGATAATTTTCAACATATATAGAGACATAGACATATGAATCCTCCCCTAATGTCAATTTATATGCTAGCGATTGGGTTTTCCTCGTGAAAAATACAAAAACAATACTCTGCCGACATAACATAAGAACATAACAATACCCAACCCACACGTATAAATGCAATGTCAACTAAAGCAGTTTTTAGTGCCGCCGTGTACCTTTCAAGCTAGAAATCAATGAATCCTTGCTAAAAATAGAGGGGTTAAAATCACAGATGGATGAGAGTCTTTGAGCTATGAGGGTCTCCCGAATATACTGTAACGGAATTTTTGTTTAAAAATTAAAATAGTATTAAATAATAATGCATCATTATTTGTAAGATGAATCACAATTTGCCATTTAAATTCATTTCATTTGGTAAGCACTAGTGCTTGTTGTTACTAAGCCAACAGTGCAAGTAGTGATTCTTTGTGTATTATGTCGAAGGTATGTTCCAACATTTAGTACTAAGGTGATTAGCAAGTAATCCGCTACGTATTTGTTGATGTCACTTGTTCAGTTCAGAGCAAATATTTTCTATGAGTCTGGTTCCATGCCCGAGGCGGGAAGCCATCGTGAAATTTAACCATACAAAGTTTTTGTTTGCTCTGTGATCAGATGGCCAGATGACATCGATAAATGCGGCGTTGTGATTGGCTGTGTTACGTTGCATTTTTTATAAGGCAGAAGCTTTCAAAACTACTTGCGACAGCCGTCTAGCCCCTCGTTCCGATTAGAATTTTGGTGCGAGAAGTGTCCCGTCAGGTACCAGAGGTGATATCAGGAAGCTGTGCTTTTTTCGATTTCGTTATCTACTTTTTTCGGCTTCCTGGTATCTCCTTTTAGGCATATCGAGTGGTTATATTGTGTGTGGTTTGATTTTGTGCAACCGATTAAAACCGTATTTTTCTGTTTCCATGTGGAATGTCGACCTAGGCGAACCTGTTTTTTTTTTATTTCGGAGCAAGGTGACCATTTTGGGCGTTCAAGGGCAACGCGTGGTTGGTGGAAAAACCTGAAACCTGCATTGTAGAGCAAAGCACGGGAAGGTCGATTATAGGCATCAGGTGAGTTTCTTTTAAAATTATTCTTATAATTTTGGTAATTTACCACCTGTTTTTGTGAAACTCACCTGTTGCTTGCCACAGGCACGCCTATTTTTTCTTGGGCTGAATAGCAACTATAAAGGAACCAATAGACGTGGCTGCCTACCTGTCTTGTGCTGCTCAGTGGAGGGTATACTGTTTTTTTGTAAGAGTATTGTGGGCGTAAATTCACATTTAGTTTATCGGTTGAGTTGCACTCGGTATGTTCCAGGCCTGACGGAGATCTTTTATTTCTTTATTTTTTTGTGATCTTGTTTGTGACTTAATTACCCTTTCTCTTAAATTAATACCGTCATTTTTGTTATTCTGTATATCGTAAAGAGTAGCTGCCAGAGCTGAATTATAGCTACACGATCTTATTTGGCAAATTTAAGTTCCTACATTTTTGTGACCTCTCATTTTGGTTTTCTTGGGTTCTAAACGTCGGGATATCTTTAAATTAAGTAAATTTTTTTGTCGTTGATTTTAACTCACAATCCAGTCAATTAAGTGTATTATACAGGAAATATTATAGAATATACATTTGTGGTTTATTAATTAGTGTACTACCTTAAAACTTAAGTCGATTTTTTTATACTGATTCGTAATTATTAGTAATATATTTTTGGACATTTCTTTGTGAACAAACCTTTTAAGTCACTGACTGCCTGAATATATTGGCGCTGTCTAATACGTTCTGAATTTTCCCTACACGCTCAAACTGCACGAGGACCAACGCCAACAAGTCGACGAACCCGCTGACTGTCCACGAACCAGCAAGGGAGACAGGGGCTGCTGAACTAAGGTCAAAACCCTGAGGTCAGGCTAGCAAACATCCAAGGCCCTTAACGCAGCTTTCGGCCTGTCGAACCTGGTTTGGGTCAGCCTCGTAGACTTCAGCGGAGGGCAACCTCGGAAGTTCGTAAGGAACAAACTTTCAAGTAAGGTGTTGTGTCAAAGCGTTCCACGTTTAACCTCAGAGCGGTGCAGAACTTTGGTTATATTAATTTGAGCTTTTTGGAACTTTAAATCCTACTCAGTAGAGTCAGTGCCAGTCAATTTAACTTCAACGTAACTTCACTTTGTCAATTTATCTTTAAGTTATATTTCAATTTAAACCATTGTCAAGTTTCATTCAACGACTTGTGTATAATTAATTTTCCTATTGCAAATATAATCATTCCACAATTTTTATTGTTGACATTCTCTAATATTTTTAATAAACCACCTTTGTAAATAATTTTAAAAGTGTGTTTTATTCCTGGGGTATCAACAATCGAGTCATATAACCGGGTTTTCTTTACCCAAGGAAAATTGACGTTATAATACGTTTTGAAGTTTTATATTATTTTAATATTCAAAATTCGCAATTCGTAGTATATAATAATATGGAAGCAAGCTAAGGCATAAAAAAAGTAATCCAACAGCTTAGTTGAGTAAATATTATATCGCCAAAACATAAAATTTATCATATGAACATAATATATGTAATTTTTAAACTGGACCTGTAACAACAGCGTCAACAGTTCATCGATCGTCTGTTTTTCACGCCATCTGATAAATAATAGCTATATTTTTGTATTCCGGCTGCATAATTTAATGGGTATTTTGCCTGTTTTTTATTTACAACAAGACTGGATAATTACAATGTTTATTATCGTGTTTTCGTTCCGAGCCTATTCCGAAACCTATGCCCATCTTAACTAAGGTAAAATTCCGACTCAAGAGACAAAATAGACGAATTTATGCCAGCATAAAGTTTGAAATAAAAAAAATTATCGCCTATATCTTTTAATCTAGTGTCATTTGTATCTATGGATATTTTAAAAATACCCATATTTTTTATAATCCTTTGAAATTCGCTACTTTTTCCAGCTAGTTGGAAATAAAAATACATTGATACAGGCAAACAAACGTACAAGTTGCAAGTGTATCTGTTATCCGAGTAGGAGTATCAATAACTTGTTTCAGATCAAAATATTCGAGAACAACACCAAACCTGTTGTCATCCAAGTGTATCATATTGATATTCAGGTCCCCTCCAGAAATGATATAATTGAATGACGTAACACACTGAGACATAGTATCCTCGAAAATATCTAAAAAAAAAAATCAAAATTAGTATTCGGAGGTCGATATAGAACACCAACTCTGTATTTTATGTGACCAGCCCATACCACCACATATAGTTGTTCTAGCGAGCCGTCAGTACTACACATAGCAACACCACCACCCCTAGTAGACTGGTCCTGCCTCAACAGGCCATAGCCGTCAATATGCAGCATGTCATCGGGATAGTTGCTCGAGAGTCGGGTTTCACAAAGACCCATGACATTAAATTTCTTTTGAAGTAAGTTTTAAAGTCAGCTTTAAAGTCCAGTCAAAGTTGCTTTGTTATAAAATGCAGAATTAAGCTTGTGCAGCGAAGGCTCTGTGACACTAACTAAAGAATATTTTATAAGTATATAAATAATGCACAAATTCAACAAAATTTAAGCAAAAAATGGAGTTGTAAAGTAAACAAGTTGTAAGAAAAAGAGAGAAAAAAGAAAACAACCAAACGCAATCCAGTTCACATTATGTGGCCCTTGGTAAGTTCATTAACTTGCCCAAGTCATCAGCGGTGGTAATTTTATGTTTTCAAAATTCTAGAAATCATATTAGTAATTTTTTTATACAGTTTATGTTTTTTTATACCTTTTTATGAAAGTATTAAAATGATATCTAGGATTCTGCGAGTATGATACCCAGTGCATCATGAAAGACTAAGAATAATTATTATTTATTATTTTCTACAGATTCACTTAGAAATTCATCCGAGGATTTACCCAATAAAATTCCACTAATAGCCAGTGCCTACTACACTCAGGTGCAAAAAACCGGGCCACCTAATATTTTTTCAAAATCGGTTGTTTTTTTTCAGTTTAAACCTGATTTTTAATTGATATAAAGGACTTCCTATTCTTGTTTTAATAAACATTAACATAAATAAAGGAAAATATATTGTTGTTCATGTAAAACGAGGATACGAAAATATATAGGTGGCCCGGTTTTTTTGCACCTGAGTGTAGTTGGGAGTTCCCTGCAACTGAACCATCAATACTTGAAAACATTTCTTTACTGGAAAAACAAAAAGTATGTAGATTTTAGATTTTATCTATTTAAACAATAAATTTCTTTCTTAATTTACTTATAAATAACCTTAAGAAGACTAAAATGTAATTTTTCTATGATGTTTAGCATTATTGTGGTGAAGTTATTTTACAAAATGTTTGTACTATATAAAATTATTCCTATACAGTGTGACCCATTTGTTTTGGGGTCAGTCTGTAAAAAGTGTATCAATCGTGCGATTTGGCTGATTTTTTTTTTAAATTGTAGAGCTCGATGAACTGCACATTTTGAACAAAAATTGCCTGGTTCGCATAAAATCCAAAGCCTACTATGACCGTTTTTATGAGCAAAATTTTAAGAAACCATATTAGCGTTTTTTTTTTTGAAAAAATCTGTGTGCGCCAATGGATTGAGCACCCCTCGAAATGGGTATGTACAAAATTTCATCAAAATATTTCAAGTAATAACAATTTTGTAGAAAAATTAAAAATGCAGCCAAGGTACGTCTTTATTTTCAAAAATTCAAAGTTGGCCATGGAAAATAATTGAATTGTTTACTTTTATTAAGTGTCAAACTGTCTAAATTGAGTTCAGAAATTGTTTGTGCTCAATACAATTAATTATCATAATTATGGAATATTTAAGCATAAGAGACAAAATAGAAATTGTTCGACTCGTGGGCGACAACGAGCGCTCGGCAGCAGAAGCTGCGGCCGAATTTAACAATAGACACCCAGGTAGATCAGTGAGTCGAAGTACTGTACAACGTATAAACAATATTTTTGATGAAACTGGATCGATTTCTAAAAATTTATTAAAAACTAGGCAAAATGGACGCCGTGGACTTGTTGAAAATAACAATCAAATTCTGCAATACTTTAGTGACAATCCTCGAAATAGTGTTCGAACGGCTAGTTTAGACCTTCATATACCCAGAGAGAGTATAAGGAGATGTTTGAGACAAAACAAAATAAAACCGTTTAAGCCAAAATTTTTGCACACCCTGGAACCAGGAGATGAGGAGAGAAGATTAGAATTTTGCTATTGGCTGCAAGGTGAATATCTCCATAATGGCAACTTTTTAAATAAAATTTTATTCACCGACGAAGCCACGTTTACTACAAATGGTGTAGTATCAAGTCAAAACTGCCGTCACTGGTCAGCTGAAAATCCAGAGTTTATAATAAATGCAAGGAGACAATATTCACAAAAAATTAACGTTTGGTGTGGAATACTACGCGACAGAATAATTGGCCCATTTTTCTTTGAAGGGAATTTGAATGCGGCTGGCTTCTTGAATTTTCTAGAAATTGAATTTAGAAATGCTTTAGATGAGTTACCATTAAGATACCGTTTAAATTTAAAGTTACAGTTAGATGGCAGTCCTATTCATAATGCTCGTTTAATCAGAAACTGGCTAGATAATAATTTTGAAAACTGTTGGATAGGGCGAAATAGTCCTTTCTGTGAGTGGCCACCGAGATCTCCGGACTTAACTCCTTTAGATTTTTTTCTTTGGGGTACACTTAAGCAAAATGTTTCAAGACCCCATAATTTACAAGAACTGCAAGCTAGGATAAACCGTAGTTGTGAGGAAATTACTCCACAGCAAATACGAAATGTAATTTTGAATGTACGCAAGAGGAACGACAAATGCATTGTAGAAAATGGAGGCTTGGTAGAAGTTACAAAAATTTTATAATTTTAATTGTTTTTATGTTTTGTGTTTATAAGCATAAGGTTGTATTATTACAATTCAATTATTTTCCATGGCCAACTTTGAATTTTTGAAAATAAAGACGTACCTTGGCTGCATTTTTAATTTTTCTACAAAATCGTTATTACTTGAAATATTTTGATGAAATTTTGTACATACCCATTTCGAGGGGTGCTCAATCCATTGGCGCACACAGATTTTTTCAAAAAAAAACGCTAATATGGTTTCTTAAAATTTTGCTCATAAAAACGGTCATAGTAGGCTTTGGATTTTATGCGAACCAGGCAATTTTTGTTCAAAATGTGCAGTTCATCGAGCTCTACAATTTAAAAAAAAAATCAGCCAAATCGCACGATTGATACACTTTTTACAGACTGACCCCAAAACAAATGGGTCACACTGTACATATAATTTTTGCTTTCATGATACCTATCCTAATATTGCCACTTATCGCATTTTAATTTTATAACTCGAGATAGACATAGATATTTATCAGATGTTTATGTAGAGTTATAAAATTAAAAAGAGTCTTAAAAATTGTTAGTCATAACCATAAAAAATTTTAAATTTTCCACCACCAGGGGGCGTATGGCATCCAAAAATTATAGGGAGTTGCCTATCTATCCCTATACAGTGTGTCCACGTTAAGGAGTTCCCACCCTAGGTCTTCAAAATGCGCATTAGAGCGTTAGGCAGTTTTGTCCTTAAGCTGTAACCATGGCCAACTACGACCATTTTTATGGGCCAATATTTCGAGAAGCCCTATTAGTGATTTTCTTAGAAAAAAAAAGTGATTACGGCTTCGTGTTTAGAATCACTTAAAATTACCTTGTACCAATTTTCATTGTCCTAATTTACAGGGTGTCGGTGAAAAAAATTATTATTTTTTATATTGAGATACGAATTTATTTTATTGTTTTTAACATTATCTAATGAAAACATTACAACAAGGTTACATTGCTTTTAATGAGAAAACTACAACATAAAAATTCTTCTAGCCCCCAAAGAAATAAATCAAGCGGCGTGAGATCAGACGATCTCGGTGGCCCACGAATAAGAGGACTACTTCTTCCAATCCAACGATTATGAAAATTATCATCTAGCCACCATCTCACATCTGCAGCATTATGTGTAGGTGCTCCATCGAGCTGTAAGTGCAAATTGTATCGATAATCAACAGGAAGTTCGTCAATTGCATCGGTAAATTCGTTTTGCAAAAATCTTTAAAAACGCATAGTATTTAAATTTTCATCAAGAAAGTATCTTCTCATTTAAAATGCCACAGCAAACATTTATTTTTGACGAATATTGTCATTTACATTCAATTGTCCAATGTGGATTATCTTCGCTCCACATGCTGATATTTTGTGATGATACAATACCATTTGTGGTAAACGTTGCTTCATCAGTGTACAATATATTTTTTAAAAAATTAGGATTCTCTAGGTACATGCCTTGTATTCCAATCTTATATTAATATCTCCAGCTTCAAGTGTATGAAGAAATTTTGGCTTGAAAGGTTTCTTTCCACTTTTTTTAAACATTTCCATATCTGACTTTTAGAAATATTTAAGTTCCTACTAGCATCTCTAAGGCTCGAGTTTGGATTGTTAGTGAAATAATCAATAATTACTTGATTTCCTCTTCGCTCCCGCTCTGTTAATCTGTTAATTTTTGCAACGATTTTATGATTAATATTGTGTTGCGCATGACTTCTATTAAATTCTTGAGCCGCTTCGTGAAAAGTATGGGTTCCGTCCCCTACTAATCTTATTATTTCTACTTTTTCTTGCAAAGTGTAGGACATTTCTTTCGTATTTGTAAATTTTTCCTTTGGTAGAATAACGCACGAAACAGGGAATAAAGTACTTTACTTTGACAGCTGTTAGGATACATAAGAATTATTTTGTTGTCACAGCACACTACAAGATGCTAGTAGGAACTTAAATTGTATTTCTAAAAGTCGGATAATATGGAAATGTTTAAAAAAGAGGAGAAAGCTTTTTAGCCAAAATTTGTTCATACACTTGAAGTCTTTAAATAATAATTGAGCTATGAAGACCTATCTGACAAAAAAAAGTTTTTGAAAATCGGTTCAAAAATAAAAAAAATTACAAGGGTAGGAACTCCTTAACGTGGATACACTGTATATAAAGCTTATAATGTCAAATTATTTTAAGAAGTCCTTACTGGGACTGTCAATGGTAACCTTACTGGGACTGTCAATGGTAATTTCGCCATCCTAAGTTGGCATCAGTGCAGCAAAAAATGCAACCGGGTCATAAGTCCAGGCCAGTAACGAGCCCATTTGCACAATGAATAACTACTAATAATACTAACAAGGACAACACAGAGAACGGTAAAACTCATGAAACGTATAAAACCCGCGAATATTTTCACTGCCCAAATTTGAACCCTTTTGAACGATCCAGAAAACCTTCACTGCCACTTTCACAACACCGAAATAAAATTTGCCTGAGTACGCACCATATAGATGCAGCCGCAACTAGCTGATTATACCAAAATACCAAAATGAAAGAGTTTCCATGACGTTTGAAATTATTATTAAAATAAGTTGTAGTCATAGTTATTTTTATTTGTAGCGGTATATAGCATTAGGGTTTTTATCTTATTATGTTCTTTCTTTCGTATCACTTGGGTAACTTTTCACATCATAAATCAATGAGTGACGTCATTAACTGGTTGAGACACATATACCAATGTTATACCCATGGTTAACAGAAAATTCCTAGGGATTTTATGGAGAATGTCATCTGACAAAATCGGGACTTCTTACAGTAATCAGGGTATATCTATGGATTAATAAATGTCAAGTTAAAATGTCATGACAACAGAAACAATAGCCTAGCCACCTGTCTGATATTATACCCTGTGTTCTATCTAATTATCTATACTAACTTCTCATTGAATAACTGGTAATAATATTTTACTGAATTCCACTGAACGTTCAGCAACACAGTTGTCCGTATTTCTTAGAATAAATGCTGATTCTTTAATTTTTTGTATGTTTTCTACTTCTTTGAGAATTATTGGTTTAGACCTATCCCACAAAATCCTATGATTGTTACAACAGAGTGTTCATATATTTTTTTACTTAAAAATTAGATTTTGCCTGATATAATTTTTATGTTCTTTTAAATGAAGATTACAATTCACACACACATTCACAAGGAATTTTATAAATGCAATTTTTTTAACTTTGTACCTCATTAAATGGTTTCGTTTTAACTAGCATTGTATTTTTGGTTTTAAATACTGTTCTGACATTACAACGATTGCCTATGCATCTTAGCTTATCTGATAGTCCAGGAATATAAGGAATAATTAAATTTACTGGCCCACCAGATTTATTTCTCTAATTCTATTAGCATTGTTATTTTGTTGGCAATCCTGAAAAACTTGAAATATTTTTTTTCTGTAATCACTCGTGTTAAAATTCGACATATCCAATTACAGTTGTTTAACAATTTTAGTAAGAGGGTTATACATAAAGATTTTGTCATGTAAAATAAGACAATAAGCTGAAGTTTGATGTTTTATAGGGGTATTAGTTTCAAATTCTAATCGCATGACAACATGGCTAGATTCTAGTGCACCCTTTTGATGGGAGCAGTCTATGAAAACAATTGGAGCTTTAGAAGAAAAAGTTTTGGGCATTAGGACTGGTTCACTAGAAGTTCCATAATAAGATTTTCGAAAATTGATGTACTTATTGTTTTTAAAATCGATGTGCAATGTGCGGACTAGGTTCATAAAATAATTATAATTTTTAACATGTTTTAGTCACTGTATTCAAATCGATAATGATGTTATATCCATTGAATATACCTAACCTACACTTATAGCTACCTCGGCGATTTGGCCGATGAAAGTCAGGAAGAAGTTCAATGCTCGGTGTCAACGACCCGACTTTTGGAGGTGTTGCAGTTTATGCTATTTGGCTTGCTTCCTGCCTTTCGTAAAATTCTACCTAAAATACATTTCAACGTAAATCTAAAATAATATTATATAACTAACCTATACAGTGAGCATGTAAAGATTGGAATAAATTCGGTAAAATGTTGTACTGTGCGATTAAAAAAACGCTTAGACGTCCAACATAATTTTGAAAGGCGCATATTTTGACATATTTGTTGTTCTTGTGACGTCATTACTAACCAAGCTATGACGTCATCTATATACGCAAATAATAATAATATATTACATAAAAAAATCATAAATTTTAAATTTAACATAAATTATTAAGTTTTTAGAAATTTCTTTATTAGACAACTGTACCTACATTGTAGTGCTTATTTTCTGCTCAGTTCCATTTTTAAGCTGGCTTAATTTTTTATTATTAATTTTTAATCAACAATCAACAACATTTTGCCAAATTTATTCCAACCTTTACGTGCTCGCTGTATATTTATTACATTACATCTTCCCTGGGAAAATTAAAAAAAATACATTTTAATGGCTAATTTTTTTTCTTTAATCATTATACAATTTTATTATATTTTTATGTACTTCTAGAAACTTATTACTACCTAATTCAATTACTATATTAGGGGTTTTATCCTCTATCACTTTATATGGTCCCTTATATTTGTTATATATACCGGGTGTCCCATTTTAAGTGCTGCAGTTGAATATCTTCTAAACAGAAAGTGCTAGCGAAAAAAGTTTCAGATTAAATTGGCAGTATTCGAAGGGGCCAGCCGACCCTTACTTCATTTTTGTAAGAGATGGCAGTTTTCAAGGACAATTCAAGGTCAACTTTCATTTTTTAAATAGAAACATATTATTTTTTGTGCGGATTCTGCGTTAGTTTCTGCATACATGACGTTGTGAGTGGATTTTTAATCATGGTCCTTTAAACCACAATTAAATTATAATATGTAATTTAAACATTTTTATTTTCGGTAAGAAAAATGCATTATTGTGCATCATTGTGTTTCGGAATCAGCCCACCACTATGGATGCTATGCGCCAACGAATAGCAAATGCCTGTGAGCATATTCCACAAAGGGTTCTTTTGGAATGTTTACAACACTTTCGTCGCAAAGTACAAATGTGTATCGACGCAAATGGAGGTACATTTGAACACTTACTACCCTAAATAATGTATTTTTCTTACCGAAAATAAAAATGTGTAAATTACATATTATGATTTAATTGTGGTTTCCAGGACCCTGATTAAAAATCCACTCATAACGTAATGTATGCAGAAAATAACGCAGAATCATATTCCGCACAAAAAATAATAAGTTTCCATTTAAAAAACGAAAGTTGACTTTGAATTGTCCTTGAAAACTGCCATCTCTTACAAAAATGAAGTAAGGGTCGGCTGCCCCCCTTCAAATACTGCAAATTTAATCTGAAACTTTTTTCGCTAGCACTTTCCGTTTAGAAGATATTCAACTGCGGCACTTAAAATGGGACACCCGGTATATTTGTTAGACCTACCCTCATTTTTTAATGATACTGTATCACCTAATTTATATATATAAAACACACTTTTATCCATTATATTAGATTTAACCCTATAATTAAACAGCTTAATAATATTCGAAAATTTTACACTATTATAAAGTTATCCTTAAATAAGAGTAATATATCAGAAATTACTACTAACTCATACTCTAATGTTCTATATAATTTACTACAGCATGTAGAATACTTAATAATGGAAGTAGAAAGGAAGTTAGATAACATAACTCCACATAATAGGAATAAAAGAGGCTTAGTAAACATAATAGGTTCCAAATGGCTTTTTGGAACGCTAGATTCCGACGACGGTGAAAAATATGAAAAAGCAATTTACGCCCTTCAAAACAATCAACAATCCTTTACAAAGGAAGTTTCTTTACAAATTTCGTTGACCAAACAGCTTATTAATAACCATAATTCTACTATAACTATATTACAATCAAACCAAAATGTAATAAAAGAAAGATTAGAAAATTTTGAGTTGAATATAAATAAAACGATTAACGACATTTCAGCATACTTGCAAGCACAAAATATTTTAGATCAAACTATCCTTAATTGTCAAAATTTCGCAAAACTAAATACCTTACATAGTTCTATTATCCCCTCTTCACAATTACGTTCTATGATTAAATCATTGGAAAATTTATATCCTACTGACTCTATTTTAAAATTAAAAAATGTTATCTCTTACTACCAAATTGCTGGAATTCAAGTAAATTTTAAAAATGACAAAATTATATTTGCAATTCACTTTCCAATTTTCTTACACGAAAATTTCCAAACTTATCGATTATTCCCAATTCCTATAAAAAATTCAATTATTATCCCGAGTCATCCCTACCTTGTACTTGGCTCAAACCAACAACAAGTCGAGAATGAAGAATGCCTGAAGATAGAACATTTCTACATTTGTCAAAATTTACTCACGCCTCACTCAAATGAATGTATCATCTCCATGATAAAAGAAGCCGAAGGAAAATTTTGTCATGGTTTATCAATCAACTTAATTAACCCAATAATACAAGCCGTCAACAGCGAATATGTCATCGCCATTCCCGCCGAGGAAACATTAAAAATTTCAACAAAATGTCAGAACAAAGAAGAAATCAAAATTATTAACGAACCAAATTTGATCCATCTACCAGAAAATTGTGAAATCAAAGTCAAAGGTCTCCAATTTATTAATAAAAAAGAGGAAATTAAAGGAAAACCATTTAATTTACCCGAAATCCAAGTCAACGAAGTCAACTTTAATTATCTACGAGCGAAACCTCTTCACCTACAAACAATTAATTTGGAAGATATTCATAAATTACAAGAAAAGTCTACACTTCTGCAAGTTCCCGACATTCAGAAAATTCACACCTTAAGCTATGGATTTGCCACTAGTATTATCATTATTTTATTATTAATTACTGCATATATAATATGGAAGATATACCAGAGAAGATGTATGAAGAAGAAAAGACAAGTTAAGTTCCAAATGGTGGAGAAGAAAGAAGAAACGGAAAAACAACCCTCCAGGTTGATATTTTCCTCTAAGGGTGGAGGAGTTATGGCCGTATGAACAATGGTCCCGTTTGTGTAAAAGTGCGGACAAAGTGCTGAGTGCGCGGGCACGTGTAGGCTAAGCTTGCTTTTTGTATACTTATAAATATGAGCTCTGCTCCATGTATATTTAGTCTAGTCTTGTATTGTAGCGTGAATCGCTGCCCTGCTGTAACTGTCCTAATAAATAGTTTTAAAAACTCCATTTTCGAATTCGTTAATTTAACTCCCTGGACAAAAAAGTTATCGAAAAATTACACATTTCTGTGAGTGTGCACTGTGCAGATCTTAGCTTGAATCAATGTTCGGCACCAAAATTTATTGCTTATTTTATACTAAACTACAATGATTGCATTGAATTATTGTCCGATATTTTACAGTGCGAATATTTACTCAAACCAGAACTCACCACGAGGAGGTAGCTGCACTTTGAGTTCCACCCACCCGCCCACCTTTCACCATCTCTAGATTCTCCACAACACACATTTGTTGAAGCCTCGGTAATAATTTTAACACCTCTCGACCGCCTGAGTATGATAAGGAAAATTGTCAAAGTCCGGAACCTGTTTAACACTATCCCACAATTCCTGGTCAGACAAATGCTGTACTAGGGGTGGTTCTGTTGCAGTACAATTAGGCGAGTCTATCAGATCTATATAATCTTCTTCGTTAACATTGACTTTGGGCACTTAAAAAATGTGATTTTTTATACAGTGACTGGCAGAAAGTTGGACACAAAAATTTTATATTTTTAAACTGATTTCGATTAATTTAAATTTCTAGCTGCTAATCGAACAAAATGAAAGTTTAGTAGCAAATTTATGTGTTATCCAATGATAAGTTGCGCTTGCGGTATTTTGTTTTTTTGTAATACACAGGGTGGTCGAAAAAAATACAAAAAAAGTTAAATTACTTTTTTTTGACTAGGTGGCTGTGACTTTAAATCTGACATCCACTTTGGATTCCAAACAACTTGTGTAAGTAACTTTTTACCTTATTTTAAAAAATAAGGGTACTTTACTATTGAGCTATCTTGACATTTTTGAATCTACCTCGTATCCAGAAAGAGATGTTTAAATTTTGATATGTGCGTTTAGAGTTTGAAATGATGCACCAACTTTGAACAAGAATAAAATTTTCTGAGAAATTAATAATAAAAAAGTTTTCCATTTGTGTCCAACTTTTTGCCGGTCACTGTATTAGATTTTCTAGCTTTTAAAATTATTCTAACGGCTAGCTCCCTAATTTGTGGACGTGTATCTGTTAACATACACTGACCGGCAAAAAAAACCAGCCACTAAAAATTATCCTCAATTTCAAAGTTGGATTTCTCGCAAACCGCTCATTCGATTTTGATGATTTTTTTTAAATTGTAGATTAATTCTTCAGTTACGAATGCTATGTCAGAAATTTTTATTCGGAATTTAATTTAAGCATATACAGGGCGCAACAGTGGGACGATTTTTTTTTCCGAAACTTGCAACACCCTGTGGGGTGCAGCCGCAACAGTAGCTGTTGATAAGTGGAACCACACTATAGCCTCATCTTTTCTGAACATTTTGTTTTTTGAATCACGACATTATCTCTGTTCTTGTCGGAGATATACTGTTTTGAAACGAACGGCTCGGAAAAAGGCTTTGCAGGCAGAAAATTCTACGTGTAAATAATCAAGGCAGCATAGGCGAAAATGCATGTCAGTTTTACAACGGTTGTCAAATGGTTGTTCAGTGTCTTCTGTTTTCTTCTGGAACCCACTCGCCTGGTGAAATTACCCGTTTCCATATATCGATTTCAGGCATCCTGGACTATTGTTTGAGGTATACCAAAGGTATCAGACACATAACATTGACTTCGGCCATCCTCAATTAACGCTACGATTCGACCAACATCCGTCACAGATAATGGCATTTTTAGATTTGACACACTGAACACCCATTTGACAACCGTTGAAAAACTGACATGCATTTTCGCCCATGCTGCCTTGATTTATTTACACGCAGAATTTTCTGCCTGCAAAGCCTTTTTCCGAGGCGTTTGTTTCAAAACAGTATATCTCCGACAAGAACGGAGATAATGTCGTGATTCAAAAAACAAAATGGTCACAAAAGATGAGGCTATAGTGTGGTTCCACGTGTCAACAGCTACTGTTGCGGCTGCGCCCCACAGGGTGTTGCAAGTTTCAGGGAAAAAATCGTCCCACTGTTGCGCCCTGAAGAATTAATCTACAATTAAAAAAAATCATAAAAATCGAATGAGCGGTTTGTGAGAAATCCAACTTTGAAATTGGGGCTAATTTTTAGTGGCCGGTTTTTCTTGCCGGTCAGTGTAGATATTGAAACATTTTCCGGATGCTTGAAATAAGCATTGTCCTGGATCACTTTATTGATAATTACTGTTGCATGATTTGGTAGATCTTTCGAAACATGGATTAATTTCCACAGTTGTCTTGCACCATTTTCCAGCTGTGGCTGAGTCTTTATTTCAAACCACATACACAAATATACTTTTCCTATCATATCCAGTGCAGGGGGTGGCCGCCTTAAATCGGCCCGGCACGTAGGCCACAGTGGGCCCGTTGTGCCCCCACGGCCAGTGTCACACGGCGGCCAGCAAGCCGGCCCTCTTAATGAAGGCCCACAGCTCACCCACCCCGACACCATACACATCCTCTGCGCTCAGCTTGGCTGAGCCGAAGGACTCGAATCTCACCCTGTCAAGTGCAGGGCATTCAGTGAACAAGTGGTGTGGTGTCTCCTCATCCTCCAGACACCATCTGCACTCAGACTCCCCTCCCACCCCTATAAGATGCAGTGGCGAGCCAGGCAGCAGTGCCCAGTGAGGACCCTCACCACTCCCCTTAACTCTGTCCTAGGCAGACGCAGCAGCTCTCTAGACAGGACGGTCGACGGTCCACGAATCATGAACCTAGTCTGCCTCATCTCCGTAGCCCGGCACCACTCCTCGACGAACCTGCCATGCAACCATTCGTCAAGGGCTCCAATTGCGACCTGTGGTGCAATCTCCAATATTGGTTCTGGCCCCACCGGTCTTCTCATGGATCCTTCTCTAGCTAGTAGGTCCGCAGTCTCATTCCCCGCTATGCCCGCGTGACCGGGCACCCTCGATAGAACGACCCTGTTTCCTTCGGCTACCAACCCGAGCAAACTCGTTCTACAGTCCTCCACCAATGGGGACCAAGTACGGTTAGCTCTCAGCGCCTGTATCGCCGCTTTGCTGTCAGAGAAAAAGGTCAGCCTCCGGCCCCTGATTCTGAGCCTGAGCTATTCAATTCGAATATACTTTTATTACAAACTCTGCTATATTAATAAATTCTCCGGAGGATCGTTTGTAGCTACATATACTCTAAGAATGCGGTTGGCTGGCCAGGAAGAGTAGTTTTAATTTTTTGTAGCAAGTGTCGTAATGGAAGCTCGTTAGCGTGCAACAGGCAAATTCTCAATTGTAATGATTTATTTGCTCGAGTTTCTATTAGTCGAATTACCCCGCCTTTCCAGGCAATCAATAACAATTTATTTTCCTAAATCTACATTATGTCTTTGAATGTAGCCTATTATTCCATCGACAATATCTATGGCTCGGGATTGATTAAGGGCTACGTGCCCAAAATAGGAACTATCAGGTTCTTCGATTAAGGCAATATGTTCCTCAGTTTTAATGATTCGGCGGGCGTTTTCGAAGACTATGGTTTGGTTTGGTTTTTTGGTTCGCTAGATTACCTTTTGGGTTATCAGTCTCAAATAGTTTCAAAGAATGGTGTCAATGGCATTTGCAGGCATCGCACCATAAAAAGCATTCTTATATATGGATGATTTGATAGTAATAGGATGCTCTACTAAACACCATTTAAGCAATTTGCGTAAAGTTTTCAAAACTTGCCAAAAGTTTAATTTAAAATTGAATCATAGGAAATGCAAATTTTTCGGTAAAGAGGTGACTTTTCTAGGTCATAACATTAACAGTAATGGAATTCTACCTGACAAAACAAAGTATGAGGTAATCGAGAAATATCCTACACTGGAAAATGCCGATGAGGTAAAACGATTTGTAGCATTTTGTAACTACTACCGACGGTTCATTCGCAACTTTGTGGAAATAGCCAAGCCTTTAAACGAGTTATCTCGGAAAAATTCTCAGTTTTTATGGACCAGTGAGTGAAAACTCATTTCAAATACTGAAAAAATCCTTAATTAATCCACGAACTTCCAATTGCCTATGCATCTCGTTCTTTTACTACAAATTTATGTAGTGCCCAGGCAAGCGCCTAAAGCCAGAATATTTAAATTCACAATATTCCTACAGTGCCCTAGAGAGGCCCCGCATTCCAGATTTTTAAGACTTAAAAACTATTCGCTTATATGAAGCTTGGCCAGGCCACAGTGCCAAGGTTAAACGCGAGGCCGATATTCTGAGAAGAAGCTCAGGCCACCTGCGCAGCGAATACCAGCGAAAACCGACTAAAACCAGATTTCCTAGCTGAGGCCCCTATGAGAAATGATATAAAAGGGCTCCCGACAGGAGCTACCAACAGTAGTAAGCAGGCTACCAGCAGTTGCCGCTGAAAGCTCTGCCCGAAAGAAGAGGACAGGCGGCAGCCCCTGCGGCTAGCCAGTCGCAGGCCATCACCCAGTTGCAGTGGAAATACCTAATGAAGAAAACCAAGGAAGAAGCATTTTCCTAAGCACCGCAGTAAGTTTGGACTGGCCAAAAGTAAGATATTTTTGTTTTAATTCCTGTGTGTCTGAATTGCCATATTATTTTGAATTATTTTGGAAACTTTTAGAGAACTTGAATTTATTGTGAATTTTTAATTGATTAGAAATAATTTCGTAACTTTTGTGAACCGTATTATGATTTTTGGGAATTTATTTTGGACCATATTATTTCACTGTAGATGTCAGAGTTTTTATTTTATTCAAACAGAAATAATTTTGTAACTTTTATTGGAAATTAGAAAGGGATTTGGGAAACTATTTAGAGTCAAGTTATTTTGCCGTTGAAATCAGAATTTTGTTTTTAATTGAACCATTTTTATATCAGAAATTTTGAATATTTTTGAATTACTTTCTTATAGAAACTTGTATACACAGAAAGCCGCCTCAAAAATAGACGCGAAATTTTGTTATCTACAACCAGCATATAAAATTACAAGTAGATAATATACAGGGAAGTAATATAGGGAATTTAGGGGATATTAATTTAAAAAATTATTGAACTATCAGATGCAAGAAAATATTGCAGAAGGCTACAGCAAAGCATAGGCTACAGTATTGAGAAACGAGAAAATTGAATGCAGAAATTTAGTTTGTGATTAAGACTAGGAATTACCTATATAAAAAATGAAACGAGAAGCTGATAAGGAAAAAAAGGAATTATCTACATGATAAATTAACAGAAGTTAATAGGAAAAATAAATTATTCACACGGAAGATCAAGGAAAATGGAGAATCAAAAGTGTAGTTCAATGCGGGAAGGGGTATTTGCCCTCGGAGTAGTTGTTTCTGTTGTTTCTATCTTTTGAATTATCTGTATGTTAGGGAAAAACTTGGTGAGTTACTAAAGTAATGAATTACTGAAGTAGTGAGTTGCTGTTAATTCTAGTGGTAAAACGATTAAAATAATTAAAAGAATTAAAAGAAAAGTGCTATAAGCAAGAAAGAGACGTAATAAAAGTGACATAATAAAAGTCATAATAAAAGTCGGAAATTAAAGAAATAATTAATGAAAGGGACCGGAACCCGTTTTGGGGATCGCACCACAGGTAGCGATTGGAGTCTTGGACGAGTGGCTGTAGGGCAGATTCGTCGAGGTATGGCTCAGAGCTCCGGGGATGAGGCAGGCGAGGCTCATGATTCGTGGGCCATCGCCTGCCTTGTCCCGGGAATTGCTGGGTCTGCCAAGAAGGTGGTGGTCCTCACTGGGCACTGTCGCCTGGCGCGCCCCCTACACCTCATTGGGGTGGAGGAGGAGCGGGAGTGCACATGGTGCCTGGAAGAAGAGGAGACCCCCTCCCACCACCTAGTAACAGAGTGCCCTGTGCTTGACAGGGTCAGATTCGAGTCCTTGGGCATGGCTAGGCTGTGCGATGAGGATGTGTATGGTGTCAGGTTGGGGGAGCTGCGGGCCTTCATTAAGAAGGCAGGCATGCTGGAAGCCCTGTGATACCGGCCGTGGGGGCACAATGGGCCCATGGAGGCCTACGTGCCGGGCCGATCAGAGACGGCACCTTGTACTGATGATGATGATGATGAAAGAAAAATAAGTGACTACGTGTTGTGCTACGTACCAGGTGATATTTTATTAGGAAAGTAAAGGTTGCGGAGTGAAGTTAAAAGGTTGGGAGTGAAGTTAGTTAGCCTATCAGGAGCCACCACTCATTCTTGGTTTTTGCCAGAAATCAAGAATGCTAGTGTTCAGACCACTGGCAATTGTTCTGGACACTACACAAAAAGCTAACAACCAGGTGAACAACAGGTGAAGTTAGCAACATTAAATAAATTCCCAGAAAGTAGAAAAGCCAAATAAAAAGGAAGGTAAGAATGAAATAGCAAATAAAAATTCAGAAGATCTGGAAAATAAGAAAAGTTTGGAAGCCAGAGGGTACAAGTGCAAATCCAGGAGTGTTTTCGCCATTTTTCAGCATATTCGGCCAAGGTCCATACCTCTTAATTTTCATAAGAAAAAAATGGAACACTCAACGCGACAGGAAGGAAGTTGTACCTTAAAAGAAGGACATTACAAAAGGCCTAGAGGTACGAGTACAAGCCCAAGAGTGCGTGTACGCCTTCTTAAGGATAGTCTGTCACGCTGGAACACTACCTGAGATGGAACACTAACTCGAAAAGGGATGAAAGTGAACCAAAAAGGACTTAGTAATTATGTCAAGAAGTATGTATAGCAGCTACCAAGAAAAATTGGGACAAGAAAACAGCAATTTTAGCCGCTGAACAAAATCAGGACACACGGTATAATAGTTGACAGAAAAAGGGCATAAGGGAGAAGGGATGGTATCAATTAATAAATATCACAGATCAAAAATTGATGGTACAAAAGAAAAAGTAAGCTCTAGCAAAAGCTATAAAGCAGAGGAAAAAGAGTATCCAGAAAATGGAAAGTCGACAAGAAAAATGAGCATACAGGACTCAGAAGAGATAGTAAAATTATTGCAGCTAAAGAAAGTAGCGAAAAGTGAAAATAAAAGTGAGAAATTAATAACATGAGAAGATAAAAATATATATTAAACAAAAGTGACCAATAAAAAATAAATCAATACGTATAAAATTGCGGAAAGTAATTAAATAAATAATAATAATAATAATTAAACCACTAACTGCCATTTTGGTGAGGAAGAAATCAAAGCACAAAGCAAAAGAGCAAAGAAATACGTGCAGTTCCTTTTATCTAGTCTAAAAAGTACCCGAAGCAAAGCACCCAACTAAAAATAAGCCAAGTTCAATGCTGAAAGTCACCCAGAGGTTACGCACGTGTAACGTAAAAACGAAACGCGAGGTCAGAACGCTGCGTCCGAAGTCCCGATGAATATACAAACTGAAGTAAATTCGTATGAAACCGTGAAAGGAATTAGAAAATAAAATACAACTAGGGAAAAACAATAACTAAAATTTAGGCCTTAGGGAAGATTGAAAAAGAAAATGAAGAAGCAACTAGTAAGAAAAAATCGAGATTGCAATCAAAAATTAAAAAGAAACTCAATAAACTAATAAGCCAAGATTTCAAGAATTCAGATGCAAAAATTAAGGGAGCTGAATTATTTGTTCATACGTGTCAAGAAATTAGTTAGATGTAGGTATGCGTTATAAATTAAGAAAGTAAGATAGGGATAAAAAATAAGAAAGTAAAAATTAATTAACTAGTTAGATATTAGAAAGAAAGACAGGCATAAGCGATTATTGCTGTAGAGAAAGACAGAAAGGCAATGACCACGTAAATAATCGCCTATAGAAAAATCTAAACAGACAATAGATTGGATAAAAGAGGTAGCTTAATTTACTTAAAGCCGTTTACGCACAAGTCGAGATGAGTCACGCAATTAGAGTAACTTTTACGAGTGTTATAGTCTCTAAATATACTTAGTACTGGAAAACTGATAGATAGAAATAAAAACTTTAACACTAAACTGCAATTATTAGGCTAGAAGTGCCACATTTAATAAACCGCTATTATATGAAGTGCACCCTCTTATTCCGATAATAACGATAGGAAACAAATACCCAAGTCACACAAAATTACTGAGATAAATTTCAAGAAAGATATGCTGCATGTGCCCCACTTGAGGTCAGAAAATCAATACCCTTTATAATGTAAACAAACCAAACGCTACGTAACAGATGAGTAATGAATAGGCACGAAAACAAACTTTTGGCTGAAATTAAAATTAATAGGACCAAAGATTGCATAGTCAAAAATAAACAGACATCACAATAAAATCAAGGTATATCAAATTAGGCAATTCAGGTATATAAGGTCTTAGAAAGTTTTGCTAGAAAATTTGGTCAGTTTAACCAAAGTAGTGCTGAAGAAAAAGGGTACGCGTGAGGTACGCATAATGAATGCAATGCAGTACAGTAGGTACCTAGCCAGTCGGCAAAGGTATGTAGTCGAGAATGGGATGACGTCGGGCCTAGGCAGGGTCACGCCGCATCACGTCACAATGCAAGCAAGGCCTACGCCGCCGCTCGTCATCTGGAAGCAGCTTCAGTGATGCCAACGGAGCTAGGGAGAAATTCCCTAAGTTAGCCGTTAAGCGCCAGTCATCGCGCCGCCGCAGTACAGCCGCCGAGGATATGGATGGTCAGCACCAACGAACAATGGGAGCCACCACAACAGTAGGTTCCACAACAAGTAAATGGTGACGTATGGTAATGGAGCAGCAATGAGCTGAGACTTCTTGAAAAAGGAGTCGGGAAGCATCAGGACTTTTTCAGTTGAAAAACAGGTGAAATAACTCAGACATAGTGAGTGTCGGTAAAAGAAAGACGCGTGTGTCGTGTGGGTTATAACATAAGAGGTTTAGAGATAAGATTTTGGCACGTATATTAACCAATTAAGCTAAAGGTATTAACAAGTAGTAATTAAAAATATGTATCATAGAGAAATAGGAATTGTATCTAAGGATAAGGAATTGTGTAATCCAGTATAGTAGAGGTAGGAATTATGTAATCATAGAGAGTAAGGAAGGTAGGTAAGTTTTTGTAAGTAGGAAAAAGGAAGTTCAAATTTTTGCAACTTGTAAGGTCTGTCCAAAGGGAAACAAATCGAGAAGAAAACGAATCAAAATTTTAGCATTCCAGAAAATTAAAAATAGTATTTAATAGTAGTTAATAGTATTAAAAATAGTATTTTTAATTTTCTTTTAATTAGGAGGGAGGGATGTAGGGCCCAGGCAAGCGCCTAAAGCCAGAATATTTAAATTCACAATATTTCTACAGTACCCTAGAGAGGCCCCGCATTCCAGATTTTTAAGACTTAAAAACTATTCGCTTATATAAAGCTTGGCCAGGCCACACGTGCCAAGGTTAAACGCGAGGCCAATATTCTGAGAAGAAGCTTAGGCCACCTACGCCGCGAATACCAGCGAAAACCGACTAAAACCAGATTTCCTAGCTGAGGCCCCTATGAGAAATGATATAAAAGGGCTCCCGACAGGAGCTACCAACAGTAGTAAGCAGACTACCAGCAGTTGCCGCTGAAAGCTCTGCCCAAAAGAAGAGGGCAGGCGGCAGCCCCTGCGGCTAGCCAGCCGCAGGCCATCACCCACTTGCAGTAGAAATACCTAATGAAGAAAAGCAAGAAAGAAGATTTTCCTAAGCACCGCAGTAAGTTTGGACTGGCCAAAAGTAAGATATTTTTGTTTTAATTCCTTTGTGTCTGAATTGCCTTATTATTTTGAATGTTGAATTATTTCGGAAACTTTTAGAGAACTTGAATTTATTGTGCATTTTTAATCGATTAGAAATAATTTCGTAACTCTTGTGAACCGTATTATAATTTTTGGGAATTTATTTTGGACCATATTATTTCACTGTAGATGTCGAGAGTTTTTATTTTATTCAAACAGAAATAATTTTGTAACTTTTATTGGAAATTAGAAAGGGATTTGGGAAACTATTTAGAGTCAAGTTATTTTGCCATTGAAATCAGAATTTTGTTTTTAATTGAACCATTTTTATATCAGAAATTTTGAATAATTTTTAATTACATTCTTATACAAACTTGTATGGTTAAATTAAGCAAAGCTGTACAGAGTCATCAATTAATTTTATTCTATTTGGGGAATCTTTTGCAATTTTTGTATTTTATCTGAAGGTTTGTCATTTTATGCCATAGTTTTGTATTTGTGCCATTTTGCTGTATTGTTTTGTGCCCTAATTTTAAATTCTATTGTTTATCAGTGTACCTTTTGAAACGTTTGGATTTTGTTACTTAAAAAAGGGTCATATTTCAGATATCTTAAGTGTAGCGTTTGCGAAATCATAGATTTTTAATTTTATTCATTTATAATTATTGCACATGTTTTTAAACTTCCTATTGAACTGTATTTTGTTAACTCAATGTACTGTTTCGTATTTAATCTTAATACACATATTAAACTATCCCTATGTTTCCGTTATTCACCCTTAGGCCCACACTAAAAGTAAATAACTTGTGGCTCACCATGTATATACCGCTTGCCAACTACCACCAAACAGGGGTTGAGATTTCCACATTTACAATAGAAAGAGAATTGGCAGCAATCCATTGGGCAATTAATTACTTTAGACCCTATCTTTATAGACCGAGAGCCGGGACTGAAAATCGCACATGACGAGCACCACAGCGAAACCTTATGGGGTGATAGCCAGTGAAATGTGGAATAGAACTATAGAAGTATGGCAGCATGTGGGTATCGCCTATACCGCTTTTTTTAAACAAAAATGCAAAAAAAAAGGTTTTTTTTTAAGTACCAAACTGAATCTTTCTTTATATTGTTTATTTGTTAGCAACAGTACGGCTGGCGTATGTGCCATACCGATGCGGCGTCGCTAACAGTCCGCCATACTGATAGAAATGTGTCGACTTTTTCAACCACTTTTCAATTACAAGCACCAAGCCTACTTTTTCTAGGTAACTAAAGGGTAATGGCTTATTAATGATTATAAACATGCCATACCGTTCTGGTGTCTCTAACCCCCCGCCATACTGACAGTAAGACGTCGACTTTTTCACTCACCCTTGTATCATAAGCACCAGTATGGCGGTTCGTTTTTGTGGAGATTACGGTGAAACGTGAGTATTGGTGCACCGCCATACTGGTGTGTCTCTAAAGTATCGCCATACCGTAAAATGTAGCTTTTCTAACGGCACCATGTTACCAGGGTACAAAAGATATACCACTGATATACAGGGTGTTTCTAAATTATTGTGCCAATGTATTGTGACAGGTGGAAAATGTCATTTTGAACAAAAAGTTTCCTATAATCACGGACTCCGAAATGCATGATAATAAAGTTACAGGGTGATAAATGTATAGTTTGAAAAACATCTTTATCGCAATAACTTCTACAGAAATTATGCAATTTCAATGAAACTTGATGCAGTTAACAGGTGTTTTGAGGCACATTTTGCCGATTTTGCCGATGTTATGAAACCTCAAAAAAGTTATGGATATAAAACCAATTGTGCTACCCCGCCCCTCCGCCTCTGGTCGATGGAAATAAATTGTTTTTACACAAAATTGTTGCACTTCGGTTACTAAAGGACTGCACCAAGTTTCATTTCAATTGTACAACTTCTGTAGAAGTTATTGCCAAAAATATGTTCTTCAAGCTGTACTTTTATCACCCTGTAACATTCTTATTATGCATTCTAGGACCCATGTTTATAGGAAACTTATTGTTCAAAATGACATTTTATATCTGTCATATTACGTTGTCACCATAATTTAGAAACACCCTGTGTATTTTGATATATAGGTATCACGATATGTACCTGATAAATATAAATGGTTTTCCAGATATACAGTGTGTCCACGGATGGATTTAACTATACTTGTAAAATTTTTTTTTATTTTCAATTCTTCGAAAAAAGTCATTCTTCATAAAAAAAAGTCTGCTTGTTCTTAAAACAAAATTGGCATGGAAAAAGTTGACATTACTTATACTGGGTGACCAGAAAATTAATTAGCATAAGAGTAAACTACCTCTATTTGTAGAGGTAATGAAAAAAGTTATAAAGAAAATTTGCTCAGCGTGGTAAGCTACTTTGATTTTTTGATTGTATTATCTTTTTTGTCAAATAAATGGTTTTCTGTAAATAGTACGACAAAACTGTATTAAGAAAACTTCCCCATAATGGAAAACTGCGCATGATGACAAAATTTTACGATTCTAGGCCTACTTTGTGTTTTGTAAAATATTGGAGGAAACGCAAAGTGGGCCTAGGATTGTCAAAAAAATTTCATCATACACAGTTTCCTATTGTTTCTTTTATTTATAAGTTTTATCTTACTACCTACAGAAAATTATTTAATCGAAGTAGGCGTAACGCTTTGAAATTTTGTACACTTAAGTAGCTTACCATGCTGAGCAAATTTTCTTTAAAACTTCTTTCATTATCTCTACAAATAGAGGTAGTTTATTCTTATGCTAATTAACGTTTCTTTAATTTTCTGGTCACCCAGTATAAGTAATGTCAACTTTTTCCATGCCAATTTTATTTTAAGAACAAGCAGACTTTTTTTTATGAAGAATGACTTGTTTTGAAGAATTGAAAATAAAAAAATTTACAAGTATAGTTAAGTCTATCCGTGGACACACTGTATATCGTGAATATATCGTTTCTATAATATTTTTTCCAAATTATTTAATTGCTAAAAAAATTGAATTTTTTATTGTTTTTTGAATTTTGTTTTTGATATACTGTTTGTTGTGCTATTTTGAACGCGATTTTGATTTTTCTGGCACAAAACACCCAGGTTAGATCAGATGTTTCCCCTCTTTTGAGATCTGGAATCTGCAAGTCCCCCTCAACCGTTTCCCATAGTTCATATTGTTCTAAACCGATTGGTTCACCCGGAAGTCAGGTCGCCTCTTCCACATCCCGGAGGTGACAACGAATCATATATACAGGGTGTAACTAAACGGATGGTCAAAAATGAAACCACGTATTCTTGGAGTCAAAATAAGGGCACTTCTTCATATATTTTTTTCTCCTACGGGCCCTAGTTTTTTTATACAGAGCGTAGAAGTTTAGAGAAAAATACACATATTTCTTAGTATCTCTAGAATTATACGAGATATTTTCTTCAAACTTGGCGTGGCACATGAGCGGATGAGCCGTCAAACTGAAGATTTATATGAAGCTTCTGAGGCCCCCAGTTGCGGAGATACAGGGTGTTATTAAAATTAATTAGTTCAGAAAAATGTGAATACCCTGTATAATCCCATTTTTTTACATTTGTTTTGAGTGGTGACTTCAATGGTAAACAAAAAGTATCTCTTAGTATTTTTTCATAATCACAGCCGTTTCTTAATTATTTTCAAAGAACGGCAATGCTGCAATAAACAAGTCATTTTAAGAATAAATCTATAGCAATATGTGGCTGTCAATTAAACTTTATTTAGCAAAATACGAAAGCAAAAACGATATGAAAGAAACTTAATGCTATTAGAAAATTATTAAATTATTAAATGTTTGAAATGACAGCCGCGTCTCTTTCAATACACGCAACTATGCGTTTCCGCATGTTTATTACTGCCATTGGCAAGTCCATAGCAAAAGTGCATGTCAGTCAATTCTTCGAATGAAAATATCATTTTTCAAAATATTGATATTAAAGTGCAAAATTGACAGCCAAATGATTCAAATAATGCCAAGTTTAATTATTGACATCCACAGATTACTATTCTTGAAATGAGTTGTTTATTAGCAGCATTGCCGTTCTTCAAAAATAATTAAAAATCGGCTGAGAATATGAAAAAATACTAAGAGATACTTTTTGTTTACCATTGAAGTCACCACTCAAAACAAATGTAAAAAATGGGATTATACAGGGTATTCATATTTTTCTGAACTAATTAATGTTAGTAACACCCTGTCTCTCTGCAACTGGGGGCCCCAGAAGCTTCATATCAACCTTAAGTTTGACAGCTCATCCACTAATGTGACACGCCAAGTTTGAAGAAAATATCTCGTATATTTCTAGAGATACTAAGAAATATGTGTATTTTTCTCTAAACTTCTACGCTCTGTATAAAAAAAACTATGGCCCGTAGGAGAAAAAAATATAGGAAGAAGTGCCCTTATTTTGACTCCAAGAATATGTGGTTTCATTTTTGACCATCAGTTCAGTTACACCCTGTATACATTGTGTCCCGTTTTTCATGTTAACACCCCTGAAAATCTAAGTAGGCTGAAGGAATTGAACGGGGCAATTTTTTTATAGATATGTCCCTGAAAGGTCATCATTTGCGAAGTATTGGTTTGGCATTGCCGCGAAAGCCTGGCCTACTGCGATTTTTTAAAAGGGTGCGTTTTTCAAAAAACCATATTAGGCATTTTTTTATTTAAAATCTGACACCACCACCACAAATTGGAACAAAAAATATACAGGGAGTTCCATTCTGCAGGGTGTCAAAGTTGAGCAAAATAGGAATTTTAAAGGCATCTGCCAAGTCAAGTGTGCCATAGAATCCCCTCAAAACAGTTGAATGTTCAACAGGACCACTCAAGGTATTGGTGTGCAAAGGTCCAATACAAAATATACAGAGTGTTCTTATCTGTGCCATCTCAAATTACTGAGTTTTTAGAACTTATATACTGATCAAAAATCGAGTTTATTAAATCCGCTCCACATACTATAAACGAACTAAATAAAAAAAATACAGAAACCTGCCAGTCAGTAAGTCCATATCAGTTAATGTGGCTGATGTGCCACAACAGGAAACGCACAGAAAATGTATTATCTTAGACACTGACTTTGTTGAGAAAGGTCCAATAATTTAAATTGTTTTTATTTGTTGGTTGGCATTTTGTAAAGAAATGAATTACTTTTGTGTTTATTAATATTTTTCCAAAGTTGACAAAAAGAAAAAACTAGCAACCTTGTAATTATTACATTTTCACTCGATAATCTTACATCCTTATTGTCATTGTATCTTGGGTTATGAAGATTTCCACGCAGGTCTCTTTAGCAGCCTCCGTGGCGATGTTAGTACAAGCCTCAAAATAGGGGATATGCTGACTGAAGCTGCAAATTTGCTGTTGGCTCCTGCCTGGACTTCATTTGTTGCTTTCCAAATCATGCCTATCTTTTGATTTGGTTAATGTTACACCGTACTGATGATTCCCAAATAGCATGAAACACGTGTATGCAGTTACTAGTTTTTTCTTTTTGTTAACTTTGAGTGTTTGCCCATTATCACCTTTTCTTTTAATTATTACATTTACACTCGCTAACCTTACATCCTTATATACAGGGTGTAACTGAACTGATGGTCAAAAATGAAACCACGTATTCTTGGAGTCAAAATAAGGACACTTCTTCATACATTTTTTTCTTCTACGGGCCATAGTTTTTTTGGCCAATGGCAATAATAAACATGCGGAATGGCATAATTGCGTGTATTGAAAGAGACGGCGGTCATTTCGAACATTTAATAATTTAATTTTCTAGCATTACGTTTCTTTTATTATCGATTTTGCTTTTGTATTTTGTTAAATAAAGTTTAATTGACATCCACAGATTGCTAGACATTTATTTTTAAAGTGACTATTGTTCATTGCAGCGTTGCCGTTCTTTGAAAATAATTAAGAAACGGCTGCGAATATGAAAAAATACTAAGAGATACTTTTTGTTAACCATTGAAGTCTCCATTCAAAACAAACTTAAAAAATGCGATTATACAGGGTATTCATATTTTTCTGAACTAATTAATTTTAATAACACCCTGTATCTCCGCAACTGGGGACCTCAGAAGCTTCATATTAATCTTAAATTTGGCAGCTCATCCGCTCATGTGACACGCCAAGTTTGAAGAAAATATCTCATATACTTCTAGAGATACTAAGAAATATGTGTATTTTTCTCTAAATTTCTACGCTCTGTATAAAAAAAAACTATGGCCCGTAGGAGAAGAAAATATATGAAGAAGTGCCCTTATTTTCACTCCAAGAATATGTGGTTTCATTTTTGACCATCAGTTCAGTTACACCCTGTATATACAGGGTGATTCAGTTTTAATCTTCAACACTTCAACAGGTGATAGAAAACCAAAAAATAACCGCACTTTCTTCTATAAACTATATCATTTTAAGGCCTTATAAAAAAGTTACAGGGTGTTAAAGTTGCAAGAAGTATGTGGAATTTATTGAATATTTTACAAACTAGTTGAGATATTTAAGTCATATTTGGTACACGTTATAACGGCATGGGTTAGCATAAAACCTGTTAATATAAAACATCTTGAACAACCAGTGGCGTAGAAATGGGTAATTAGTATAATTTATTTTAGAAAAAAAAATAGAACCACCTTGTATAGCAATAAAATGTATTCAAATTCTTATGTAAATTTTTATTATAAACAAAAACGTTCTCTTAGCATTTTTTCGTATGTGTCATGGTTTCATAGCAAATTTGATTTTTTCGTAATATTTCGGGGTACTTCTGAAAAATTATCTAAAAAATTTTCTCCATAAGTAATGCTTAAAGTAGAAATAATGTCTTTGCTACCTGAAATAAAGTAACTTTTTCCAATCAACTCACCTATTTAAGGCTATACTTTTGAAGATACAGGGTCTAAAACATTTAAGGAAGATACAATTAATGTTATGCTCTGTATCTTGAAAAGTAAAACCTTGGATGGGTAAGTTTATTGGGAAAAGTTACTGTATTTAAAGTAAAAAACACATTTTTTCTACTTTGAGTGTTACTTATGGAGAAAAGTTTTAAGTTAATTTTTCAGAAGTACCCCGAAATAATACGAAAAAATCAAATTTGCTATGAAACCATGACACATATGAAAAAATGCTTAGAGAACGTTTTTGTTTACAATAAAAATTTACATCAGAATTTGAATACATTTTATTGCTATACAAGGTGGTTCTATTTTTTTTTTCTAAAATAAATTATACTAATTACCCATTTCTACGCCACTGGTTGTTCAAGATGTTTGATATTAACAGGTTTTATGCTAACCCATGCCGTTAAAACGTGTACCAAATATGACTTAAATATCTCAACTAGTTTGTAAAATATTCAATAAATTCCACATATTTCTTGCAACTTTAACACCCTGTAACTTTTTTATAAGGCCTTAAAATGATATAGTTTATAGAAGAAAGTGCGGTTATTTTTTGGTTTTCTATCACCTGTTGAAGTGTTGCAGATATAAACTGAATCACCCTGTATATATTGTATATAGAAAAGGGGTGTTGCCGATTAACATTTTATTTGATAATTTGGATTGGTTATAAGCATCTCTGGACCTATAGGAAAAAAAATTAAAACCAACTAGTGTGCAGTTTTTTCGATCCTGTATTTTCTGAGCTTAAGGCCATGAACTTGCTAGATTTGCCTAACTTGCCTTCCGTAACCACAAAAAAAAAAATTTTAAACACGCAATTTTATACATTTTTACAAGTTATCTTACATGTAGAGATTCAATTTTTGCAAAATACTCACTCGTTTATTCGAGTATTTTGTTACCTTTAATTTGGCGAGTCAATTTCTAAAATCAACCCACATATACAGCACCAGTGCAAATTTAAATAGAAGCGGCTACAATAGTCCTATTTGAAAAAGTGAGTATTTTGCAAAAATTTAATCTCTAAATTGCAGTTTTCTGAAACTTCTTCAGATTGTAACTTTTTTATTTCAAGAGTTGGGTACTGAAAAGATTTTTAATGCAATCTGTGCACTTGTCTGATTTATAATAATTATTGTAATTGAGAAAAAAGAATGAAAATTGGGAAAGCTTGAGAAAATGATTTGAAAGTTCGGTTAAATAAAATACAGTTATCGATTCAATTAATTTCATTAATTTTATTTGTCATGATATTTCCAAGTGCCCCTCTGCCAATAGAGAAGTATAGATGGGTATATCTGGTATTTTCATATTTATACTCGTATAAATATCATGATATTTGTCAACCTTGGTTTAAAAAATAATATTCAGTGCGTTTCACTTTGAGTTAAGACATATTCGTATTTTTCGAAATATTCCCTGTGTTCAAATTTTTTTCAGCCTATAGTATTCCATGACCTACTGTTATTAATGGAAGACCCCAAAAATCACAAAACCATATTAGGCATTTCTTAAAGAATATAATGGAGAGTGTTATCCAATTGGCGATAATTCAAAACAATTTTTACAAAATTTCAATACTCTATAATTTCGAGTTTGAAAGTAAAAATTTGTAAAAAGGGTTTTGAGCTATGCCCAATTTGATGGCAGTATCCATTTCATTTTTAAAAAAATGCCTAATATTGTTTTGTAATTTTTGAGTGTCTTCTTTTAATAATGGTAGGCCATGAATTGGGCTATTTTAAAAAATTAGAGCTCTTAGAGTACTATAGGTTAAATAATTTTGTTTTGGAAACTATCTCAAATACACTGTATACTAAAACTAATATTTTATATAGGAATCAGATTACTTCACTGAACATGGCGAGTTTCGAGTGGATGCTGAAGGTTCACCAACATTGTTAAACTGTTTGATGTACAAGTTGAGCTACTACAGATTTGGCGAACTGAAATTTGACTACAGAACACCTGCTGGGTTTGACAGGACAAGAAACACAGTTATTGGAAATAAAGACTTTCAGTTAACATATTTAGAGGAAGCGTATACAACTGAACATTGGCTTGTGAGAATATACAGGTAACTAAATCAGTAAGCAAATATTTAAAAATGTTTACAGAAATTGAAAGATTGCCCAGCAAGTCACACCTTATCACTCCCCAGCAAGTCACACCCTATCTCATTTGCAAAGTTAAGCCACTATGTTGTTTTCTGACAACTCCAAGGAGATCATAAGGGGGTTTATAAGAGGTTATATGCCACTGTCTAACTCTTTGAATAAAGAAATTGCACTTTTATCAAAAATAAAAATTACATGTGTGCATAAATAATATGTAAATAAAAAAAATTAAGATGGTCCAGATAGCTACGTCACTAGTACGTCTAGTACCAGAATATGCTTGGACCAAATCCTTTCACTAGTTTTAACAAAATAGTGATTTTTGCGTGGATAGGTAAGTTTGTCAACAAACTTCTATTATTTTTTAATTACATAAGTTACCTTCAAAAATACTGATGTAGAGCAAAAGCAATAAAATAGTCTGTATAACCTATAAATCTATTTTATTTGTTCTTTTCTGGTTACCGGTTTCGCAAGCTACAAAGTTGCTTGCATCTTCAGACCACTAAAAAAGGAGGGATGGTAGGGATCAGTACAGTCCCAAGTGACAAAGTCAAACACTTTAAAAAACATTAAATAAAATTATTACAATTAAAAAATATCCAAAAATATTTCTGCTAAATACCAACAATTAAGGCAAACTATAACATACTTACATAGATAATAAGCACTAGCTAGAGATTTGTCAAACATTACATATCGGAGGCTACACATCCATTCGTTTTATTCAACAGGAATTTAAAAACTCTAGAGCATTACACATGGGCCAATGTACTATTTCTCAACCTGTCATAAAGTAAGGTTATATTAAGAATTATTTGAAATTATAGGGGAAAAAAATAAGATTAATTAGAAAGAAAAACATTGTACTCACCTTCAGAACAAAGCTGTGAATACAATAAGTTAAATTTCAAACAACTGAATTCTTATTACATCTGAATATCATGGTCAAAAAACTTTGTTTAATTATGTAGCTTTTTCTTCTATTATTATACTATATAAACCAAAAATACTAAGTGAAGTAAACTGAAAAACCAATATATTGAATCAAAGGGAAATGTAGAAAAACAAACAACTCATTCTACATTTCCCTTTGATTCAATATATTGGTTTTTCAGTTTACTTCACTTAGTATTTTTGGTTTATATAGTATAATAATAGAAGAAAAAGCTACATAATTAAACAAAGTTTTTTGACCATGATATTCAGATGTAATAAGAATTCAGTTGTTTGAAATTTAACTTATTGTATTCACAGCTTTGTTCTGAAGGTGAGTACAATGTTTTTCTTTCTAATTAATCTTATTTTTTTCCCCTATAATTTCAAATAATTCTTAATATAACCTTACTTTATGACAGGTTGAGAAATAGTACATTGGCCAATGTGTAATGCTCTAGAGTTTTTAAATTCCTGTTGAATAAAACGAATGGATGTGTAGCCTCCGATATGTAATGTTTGACAAATCTCTAGCTAGTGCTTATTATCTATGTAAGTATGTTATAGTTTGCCTTAATTGTTGGTATTTAGCAGAAATATTTTTGGATATTTTTTAATTGTAATAATTTTATTTAATGTTTTTTAAAGTGTTTGACTTTGTCACTTGGGACTGTACTGATCCCTACCATCCCTTCTTTTTTAGTGGTCTGAAGATGCAAGCAACTTTGTAGCTTGCGAAACCGGTAACCAGAAAAGAACAAATAAAATAGATTTATAGGTTATACAGACTATTTTTATTGCTTTTGCTCTACATCAGTATTTTTGAATCTACTACCTATAATGGATGCCTTCCCAAACAATATAAGTTACCTTATCTGGAATATTTTAATTTTTAATCATGGTATAACTGGACCATTCACCAAATTTTTAAATAACAACTATTTTTTTAACGTTGATTTACAGGTGTCAAGCAAACTAATATTTTTTAGTTTTTTATAAGGCGATTGCCTTCAGAAAATATTAACCTACACATTTTTTTTACTTTTGAATAGATGCAACAATTTTAGAATGTGTTTCAGATGAGTTGAGAATTGATTTTTAGGTACATATTTGTTCCCACTTTTCTTGACTTTCAAGATGTATGTAGTTCACGTCCAGAAAAATTCAGATTTTTGGGGTTTAATTTTACCTAGATGCAGACCTGATATTACGTGCATTTTTTTGTTAACAAAAGGTATTGTGTACTACGCCTTCAAAAAAAACTCAGAATTTAAAAATTGGCGGGAGGCACTCAAATGATACATTTTGTGAGCACTTGGCACGAATTCGGATGTATCGATCATCAGTACATTAATTTTAGCCACGTAGTCAGGGAGCCCCATAAAGCCGGATAACACAAATTTACTCGATGTTTAGAAAATGGGGCAAATCAATATTTGCCCTTCCTAATGTAACGCCGTTGGATTCTCGCTAAAAGTGCTTAGCGGGGAGGCCTTTCCGCTTCCTACACGAATGGAGGGGAACAACGTTAGAATGGGAGAGGAAATTGGGCGTTGTTGTCTCATTTAGAGTGGAATAAAAATTAGGTATAGGTTACCTTTGAAAATTATTAGCTTATAAGCTTTATTACTGACCCAATAAAACAGTAATACAATACTGGTACTAGGGCCTATCAATATAATAGTTGAAAAACAGGTAATCAAGATTACTTCTATGTACATATGTAACGATTACCACTATTTAATAATTTTCTCCTTAATCTATCCTATTTTTCTTTTATGTACAATTTACGGTTATGACACATTCTTTTATAATTTTTTATCTGTGTGATGTTTACAGGTATACGGTTGTATATTCTTATTCTACTATTTACAGGTGAATCACGTGCCTTAACAGTTCTAGTATTTACATTTCTTAATAATTCTTTATCTCTAATATTATAGTTATGAGATTCTTTGATATGGGTTAATTTATTTATGTTTTTAGTGTATTATTTTGTATATTGTAAATAAATTTAGTCTGCTCCAACATCTTTAATTTCTCTATATCCAGAATATTTGTTTGCTTATACAATGTTTGAGTCGGTGTATAGTAATTTAGTGAATACGTTATTTTTACAGCTTTGTTTTGCATTCTCTGAAGTTTTTGCAATAAGTATTGTTGAGCATTTCCCCAGCATGGTATTAGATACCTAAAATGTGGCTCAATAAAGCTATTATACAATTGAGATCTAGTTTTCATATCAAGTAGATTAGAACATCTATTTATTGCGCCTATCATCGGAGAGACTTTTTCATTATTTTTTTTATATGTTCATTCCATGACGAGTTAGATATGTTGAGGCCCAGATATTCATATGACGAAACTTTTTTCAATTCATTGTTGTTTAGTAATACATTGATTTTAGAAACTTTTTTGTTTTTTTGTGTTATTAACATGTACACCGTTTTATCTACGTTTATACTTAGCCCATTTTGACACAGCCATTTGTAATATACAGGGTGTAACTGAACTAATGGTCAAAAATGAAACCACATATTCTTGGAGTCAAAATAAGGGCACTTATATTTTTTTCTCCTACGGGCCATAGTTTTTTTTATACAGAGCCTAGAAATTTAGAGAAAAATACACATATTTCTTAGTATCTCTAGAAGTATACGAGATATTTTCTTCAAACTTAGCGTGTCACATGAGCGGATGAGCTGTCAAATTTAAGGTTAATATGAAGCTTCTGAGGCCCCCAGTTGCGGGGATACAGGGTGTTATTAAAATTAATTAGTTCAGAAAAATATGAATACCCTGTATAATCGCATTTTTTAAATTTGTTTTAAATGGTAAATTCAATGGTTAACAAAAAGTATCTCTTAGTATTTTTTCATATTCTTAGCCGTTTCTTAATTATTTTCAAAGAACGGCTATGCTGCAATAAACAAGTCATTTTAAGAATAAATCTAATAATCTGTGATGTCAATTAAACTTAGCATTATTGGAATCATTTGGCTGACAACTTTGCACTTTAGTATCAATATTTTAAAAAATTATATTTTCATTCGAAGAATTGACTGATATGCACTTTTGCTATGGACTTGCCGATGGCAATAATAAACATGCGGAAACGCATAGTTGTGTATATTGAAAGAGGCGGCGGTCATTTCGAACATTTAATAATTTAATTTTCTAATAGCATTACGTTTCTTTTATTATCGTTTTTGCTTTTGTATTTTGTTAAATAAAGTTTAATTGACATCCACAAATTGCTAGATTTATTCTTAAAGTGACTATTGTTCATTGCAGCGTTGCCGTTCTTTGAAAATAATTAAGAAACGGCTGCGAATATGAAAAAATACTAAGAGATACTTTTTGTTAACTATTCCATTCACCTCTCAGAACAAAAATTAAAAAAATGCGATTATACATGGCATGTATTTTTTTCGACCACTCTGTGTATTACAAAAAAACAAAATACCGCAAGCGCAACTTATCATCGGATAACGCATGAATTTGCTACTAAACTTTAATTTTGTTCGATTAGCAGCTAGAAATTTAAATTAATCGAAATCAGAGTTTAAAAATGTTAAATTTTTGTGTCCAACTTTCTGCCGGTCCCTGTATATATACAGTGTGTCCCAGGATAAGTGAAACGAGAGGTGTAAAAGACCAAAAATTTTCGAGTTCGAATTTGGCCATTTGGGGTCCAAGCCTGCTTGCCTAGAAAATAATTTTCAACATATTTTTAATTTTGAAAAATAAAGTAGGCCCTGACAGGGACGACTTAATTATTTTCTGTGTAAGTTAAGTGCCCTTTCTCGACAAGATATCGAAAAATTTCATTAGAAGTTGCTGAGAATTGCAAGTTATGTCCCTATGCCAATTTTCAAAATAATTGGCCTACTTTGCTTTTTGTCCACTTTATTTCCTATAAGTAGGTTAACTATCCTTTTCGTTTAAAATATCGAAAAATTTCATTAGAAAAAGTTATTCAGAATAAAAAAGTATGCAAGAATGCGAAATTTGGACTCAATCGGCCTACTATGATTAGTTTGAAATAATGTCTTTAAGAAAAAGAAAATCAAAGTAGGCCAATTATTTTGAAAATTGACACAGGCTCATAGCTTTCAATTCTAAGCAACTTTTTCTAATGAAATTTTTCCATATTTTAAACGACAAGGATAGTTCACCAACCTATAGGAAATAAAATGGACGAAAATCAAAGTAGGCCAATTATTTTGAAAATTGGCACAGGGACATAATTTTCAATTCTCAGCAACTTTTTCCAATGAAATTTTTCGATATCTTGTCGAGAAAGGGCACTTAACCTACACAGAAAATAAATAAATCGTTCCTGTCAAGGCCTACTTTATTTTTGAAAATTAAAAATATGGTGAAAATTATTTTCTAGGCAAGCAGGCCTGGACCCCAAATGGCCAAATTTGAACTCGAAAATTTTTGGCCTATCTGGCAACACCGCAAGGCCATATATACCAGATGCCACAACGTTTTGTTGGTAATAACAAATTTTCAAAATGATTTTTCTTTACCTCTCTTGAGATTCCTATTGTCTAAGTCCCCTCATCATATATACTTATAAAACATAAGCATATTGTACACCTATAACCCGGAAGTCAGGTCGCCTGTTTCACATAACGGAAGTCACAACTTAACAGGTATCAATATATATATATATATATATATATATATATATATACAAACGGTAACTTGCGAACAAGTAATTGGGGTTGCAGTCAGGAAAGGTTTAAGGCCTTAAAAGAACACTCTTGTTTGAAAAGTCAAGCTTTCGGAAAGTTTTATTTCCTTTTTCAAGACATCAAAATTGAGATTTATACATGAAACCAGCAAACATAGAGGACAAAATTAACATTGTGTGTTACGGAAAACCAACCATGGAGTCAAGAATTAAAAAACGGTTTAATACACATTAAAATTAATATAAAAGGGAGGAATACCCCACGTGTCGATTACATTTCCCGCTAAAATGTAATTGACGCATGGAGATAAACATTATCTGATTAGGGGCTGCATTCCGAAGGATCAGTTCCCTAGACTTTTGAAGTTGTGTCTTCAAGATAAAGAGGCTATTACAAACAATGTACTTGCAGGTTTTAGAGGTTTGGGAATAATTCCCTTAGAGAGAAACCAAGTTCTCAAACGGCTCCCTAAAAAGAATTTAGTTGCAGATGAAGAAAATGAAAATGGTCCTAGAGAATGGAGTGACTCGTTTCAAGAATATTTAGAATATTTAAGAGCAAATCAGACAAAACCATTGAGAAAACAAAAACAAAAGTTGGACGTGTTACCTGGAAAGAGTGTGGTGAATATTCTGGCAGAAAACGCATCATGTCTAGGATCTGTAAGTCCAGAAACAGAAAATGAAATCTAGGAGCTCTTTCCTGAGATTGGAAAATCCGACAAAACCTCTGGACCTAGCAATAAGAGCAGGATTAGAAAACGTAGTACAAGTTCAACATCATCAGAGGATGAGGAAATATCTTTGCATGACTCAGAATCCGATGTAATTTCGGAGTTTGAGAATATGGACGATGAGGATATGGAAGATTTGTCAAGCTTGTCTCAATCTCTTTCTTGTAAGCTACAGTTTGGATCTTTTGCCGTTGTTAAATTTACTTATGATAAAGGGACAAAAAAGGAACACTGTAAGAACTTCATAGGGCAAGTGATAGCCAACTCGTCAGATAATATGTTCAAAATGAAATTTATGAGAGAGTCTCTTAAAAAGAAAAATTTATTCATATTTCCTATTAATGATGATATTGCTGAAATAAAAGTTGATGACATCATCAACGTTGTGACACCAGTGAGTATGACAAGAGGAAGATATACCTTTGATTTGTAATTATTTATAGGTATTAATAAAAAAACTTAAGCTTTTCTCGGTGTTTTACTTCTAATGGAGCTTTTAAAATGAAACCCTGGATTTTTAAAATACCTAATTTGGAGTTTAGCTGTCCCATGTTGCAATATCAGCATTAAAACTTGTGTATTTATAAAAAATACGAGATGTCCCATGTGACCCCACCCTGCCGGATAACATGGGACAGCTTGATATTTAAAAAAAAAATAGAAAGCCGTTTTTGTTACGAATTACATTTTGGAATTGTTCAGAGGAAACCTAGACTAAAATTATAGGCATCTTAAATTAAAAATTCATCTAAGGGTTTTCCGGCAATTTATGTGGAAAGTTAAAAAGTGTCCGAAGTAACCCCGTTTGACACTTAAAAAAATCAAATGGAAATATTTTAATAAAATTTTGTTTTACGACAAATATATGAAACCCCACAAGTATGTATTACAAATAGGTACTTAATACATTTCACGATTCATTCAATGTAGGAAATAAGTAGAGCTATCATTTGTATTGAACAAAAAATTGAGAATTTTCTTCGTTATGCTACAGCTAACATTGAATTGACAAGTAGATGGAAGGAGTGTAGAGAAAGAAACTGGCAGCCAAACTTGAGTAAGTGAAATAGTAAATAAATCAATATATATCAAAATATACAGTGTGTTTCACTTAAAGTCAAGACAATTCATTATTTTTTTACGGGTTGACCGATTGTCAAAAACTTTTTTTTAAAATGTAGTGCTCCGAAATATCTACATTTTGACACTAATTTTTTTCAGATTCGTCTTTTCCATGACCTACTACGATCAAAGTTATACCCCCAAAAACTGCAAAAGTACATTAGGCATTTTTTTAGGAAAAAAATGAATCGCACAGTCGTATTGGCCATACCAGAAAACCCCACATACCAAATTTCACGGTCATAACTTATACAGGGCGTTCACAAAATAGCTTCAAACAGCAAAAATACGGTTTATCGGAGTACTCTGTACAAACACAGAGAGATATTTTAAAATTATTTCTATGCAGTTCGATTAGGGCTCACATAAGCCATCAATTCCCACGATTTCGTGGCCCTGCCTTATACAGGCATTAAAAATACAAAAATCGAAAAAAAAAACGATTTTTCTCGTGGTTTTTTTTTACATTTTTTCCACATTTTTAACTTATGCCTATTAAAAAACATAAATAATATTAAATTTTAGAAAATATTTTCAATAAAAAGCACCCTTTTTTATTTGAAAAAATTTAAAAATTGGTTGGTATCCACGTATCCAGGGTGCTCTTTATTGAAAATACTGTACATATATATACATATATACAGTGTGTCCCAATTTGATACTGGACACCTCAGAAATATATGAAGGGCAAGGGAAACAAATGGTCTATATTTTTTATTTGTAGTCCCAAGGGAGAGTATCTCATAGGCGGTAGTATTTGGATGGGGTATTATTTCATATCTAGCTATGATTTTTAAAGTAGCATATTTTCAAGAAACCCTATTACGATTTTTTTTTACGACAAAATGTTAAGAAAACTTGTTCAGAATGGAAAACTGAGTAGACTTTTATTTTATTTATTTTGGGTAATAACGAAGCAACCGCTTTATTTAGACATATAGTGTGTTATATATTTTTTAACTATCTTTTCACAAGCATTTCAATGGTGCAATAAAAAAATATAGGTTCCATTTGAAAAAAAAAAGAGATTTTTTAATTTTTCGATGTTGATATTGGGAATTTTTTCCCGAACACCCTGTACAATATTTTGAAATGGCATACAGACCATTTAATGAAGTTGACTTTCGCCTACGACAGTCCCAAATTTCAGTTTTCCAGATTCATAAATTTCAAAGTTATCATCACTATGGTCGATGGCTGCAACACTCAAAAAAATAAAAAATTTGCGAATAACTCGAAAAGGGTTAGGAAAAGGGTACACATTATATTCAGAAAAAAGATTTGGAATTTAATAGGGAACCAAATGGTGTAATAATATATAGGGTGTTCTATTTGAAATAACAAAGTTGCTATCGACTTCCGGTGTAACTGGAAGTGATCGGAAGTTGAAAATATTTTAGAAAGAAAGTTTACAACCCGTTATATAAGTAACCAAAATTTCAAATCAAAATTCGCACTCCTTCCCCGTAAACTTCTAATGAACCACTTATGTGAATCACATATATATATATATATATATATATATATATATATATATATATATATATATATATATATATTCTTTACGGCATCACCGAGCGTGATGTGATGAAAAATCTTAGGTTCACTCGGCGTCCGAGGTGTTCATTCGGCACCGTATTTTTATTTCGCATCCGATTTCTCAATTTTCAATGTGACTGCGATGTGACCACGTGATTTGTAGTTTGATAGTGCTGCAAATTCATGCAAATTCGGACAACTGTGTTGCTGAATGTTGAGTGGAATTCGGTAAAATATTATTGCCACTTATTCAAAGGGAAGTTAGTAATGAGGCAACATTGATCTACAGGATGTGCCAAAAAATATACCGACAATTTGTAAGGGGTGGTAGAGGACATGAAAGCATTTTTTTTGTTTAATAACCGTTGCCTAACGATAGCTTTTGTTGTGATTTATTTGATAAACTGCAAGCCCAAAGGGGTGTAGTTAGTATATGAGAAATGAACCAGACAAAGCGGTGAGGAATAAACAATAAAATTGCAGTGACCTTAAAAAGGTACCACTTACGTAATATTACTGGTTGGTGTTCTTGGGTGGAATGGAAGCTCTTCTTGAGATATACCTCACCCTACTCGATCTGGACGACTTCCTCTCTTGTACAACAGTCCCGTTGCAGCACGGCGCGTTATGATGACAACAAATAGTCTTACAATGTACTTTTTTTGTTTTTAAATTGAATGATGAAACAGCGTATATCAAAAATAAATACGCATACGTTTCCTTCTTCCAATCGAGGAAACCAGGCTATTTTATTAAACGAAAACGTAACCAAACCTATGAACCGTTAGGGCTATAGAACAATAAAATGTTTTATTAACTAAATTAATTACCTATCGATTTAGTTGGACACCAGTGTATTTCGTTCAACATTTTTTGTTTCAACTACGCTTTTTGCTCAGAGAAAAAAATTATCGCAATAAACATTCCAAAGCTGCCAATTTTAAGACCATAGTATTATGACTTATTTAGTTGGCATCAGAACATTGATTTTATTGATTTTTAATTTCAAATTTGTATTGAAAATGGATGACTATTTCTCATTTGAAGAACTTACCGATACCCACGTTGCTTATGGTACCGCAAATTGTAACGTATGAAAAGCTGCACCATCATTTATTTTTATTTATCAATGAAACAAAATCGTCATGAACATTTTTTGTAAATGAAATTAATTTTTTATTACTGAAATGAACAAAACACACCAAAACAATTTTTCCTTTTTTCCGTCGAAACGGCTCATTTGCGTGTTAATTAAACAAAAAAGGTTTGTTTTCATGTCCCCTATTTCCATCCCTTAAAGTTTGTCGATATGTTTTTGGGACACCCTGTACAAATTTATGTTTGCAGTGAAGAACCATGATAAATGTTTCAAGCATAAATAACAAACAATAACTTGATAACTGCTAGTTTTACAGGGTGTTCCGTAAATACGTTTAAAAAAGAACCGTGTATTGCTTGGAGTATTTTAGGAAGGTTGTTTCATAAAAAAATCCAATTTGCCTAACCTTAACCCTTTTGTTCTTTCTATCACAACTTTTTTATCTGTAGTAAAGTTTTAGCGTTACACTTTGATTTTGCACAAAATTTAAAATTTCTCAACATAGTTTACGGCAACATTAATGCAGAGAAAAAATTAAAACCTGCCCTGCTTGGTTTGAAACTAATTTGTGACATAATTTTACTTTTCCAAAAATCCCGTATGCCTTGAAAATGATGAAAAAACGAATTTTCCACATCAATAAAATGCCCTTTTTGTAGGTTTTACGACAAAATGTTATTAAGGAAACTTGTTCATTTTTCCCATTTTTTTTTAGAAAAGTGCGCTTTGTGAAACTTGAGAAACTGAATAGGCGAGAAAAAGTAGGCCTAGACTTTCGAAATTTCGCAAACCTCAGTTTTTTATTTTGGCCAAGTTTTCTTAATAACATTTTGTCCTAAAACCTACAAAAAGGTATTTTACTGATGTGGAAAATTAGTTTTTTTCATCCAAGGCATGCGTGATTTTTCGAAAGTAAAATTAAGTCACAAATTAGTTTCAAACCAAGCAGGGCTGATCCCAGAAGCTCAAATTTCAACTAGATTTTTTTTTGTTATTTACACCTTATATTTTGAACTCAATCTGTGGAAACACTGTATACAGGATGAGTTTTTTCGGTGCACACTATGGGGATCTCGGAAACTAGCAGAGCTAGAACAAAGGTTAAATGGGGAAAGAATTGCAGTTTTGAATGCTCAATCTAATGCCCCTTTTGGATTTTTAAAAAAGTTCATGGCTCACTAGTTATTTTGAAAAGAGTTATTATATATTTCATCAGATCTTTGTAGCTCCGTTATTTCTGATTGTACAGAAAAACTATATAGACAAAAATTGTAGATAATTTTGGGCTTATTAAGATAATATAATCCAATTTTTTATGTTGTTTGTGCTTTTTTAGATATGACATAAACTTGTGTTTTTTTAAATGTAACTCATAATTGGCTGTGGCCTTATCAAATCGGCCATTTTTTGAGTTTTCCAAAAATATAATACTCGGCATGTTATAAAAAATGTTATAAAAAATAAAATAGCTATGGCTAATTATCTGATTTTTTTTTAATTTTCACATAGTAAGCCATGGAATATTTTCATAATTACGTTCTATTTTATAATAAGACATACTTAAAACTTTCAAATATTTTATTTTAAGCTGGTATCAAAATGTAACAAAATAAAACAAAAAATATCATGATGGAGCTCCACCACATAATTATTTGCCCGTAAGAAATTACCCAGATCAGCTCTATCCAAATAGTTGGATAGGGAGAAATACACCTATTTCCTGGCAGCCCCTATCCCCCGATATGTCTGTTTTGGATTTCTTTTTGTGGGGAACAGCATGATACCACAAAAGAGAGATATGATATTGCGCAGGTTGGACACCATATTGGCGGGTCACGCGGTTATAAACAATGGTACAAGTTGTATCATCTGGTTATAAACAACCGAAACGTCAGAAACGTCTGAGTGTCATTGTAGTGTGTTCTCTGTATTTTCAGCCAATTTGCGGAAGTTTGCGTTGTAAAATTACTGTTAATTACTCTTTGGTCCATTTGTCCCTTTGTAAACTCAATCAGTGGACATACTGTAATACTTTGCATGTCATAAGTGGGCGGGAACTTACCGCGTGACGTAATTGAGCAGAAGGGAACGAAATTGAGGCGGCTAAATATCATATCTCTCTTTTGTTGTATCATGGGGAACAGTACAAAATAAAGTATGAGCGTTGAGTGTCCCTCACTCAATGGTATGAGGTTGAATTAAGAGCAGCTGTTTTAGAAGCAATTGCCAGTATTGACAGGGGCTCTCTAAGAAAGGCGAGAAATTCAGTTTTAAAAAGATGCAATATTTGCATAAATAATAATGGTGGATTGTTTGAACACCTCTTTTATTTTTAAAGGTGACCTTTAAAATAATAATAATTTGAATTTGAGTTTTTTATTTTTGTTTTATTTTGTTACATTTTGTTACATTTTGTTACCAGCTGAAAACAAAATATTAGAAAGTTTGAAGTATGTCTAATTATAAAGTAGAACGTAATAATTATGAAAATATTCCATGGCTATGTGAAAATTAAAAAAAAAAAAAGAAAATTAGCCATAGCTCTTTTATTTTTTATAATAACTATGCCGAGTATTATATCTTTGGAAAGCTCAAAAAATGGCTGATTTTATAAGGCCACAGCCAACTATGATTTACATTTAAAAAATCACAAGTTTATGTCATATCTCAAAAATCACATACAACATAAAATATTGGATTAGATTACCTTATTAAGCCCAAAATTATCTTCAATTTTTTTCTCTACAGTTTTTCTTTACAATCAGAAATAACGGAGCTACAAAAATCTGATGAAATAGCAAAAAAAAACTCACTCTGTATAAAAAAACCAAAAAGTAATAAATTTTTAATAGGTATAACGTTTTTAATAAACGCACTGAAAAAACGTGGGGCGCATGAAATAGATAATAATAATAATTTGATGCATGCACTTAAGTCACTAACAGTTTATTGTAGGTCTCTATTGCATTGCAAATACCTAATGTTTTCCAATGTCAGCTAGTCAGCTATTTCTCTACACTCCTTACTATTATCTATAGCCCGCGCCCCACGTTTGTCGAATATACGGAAGCGTGGAAGGGCCACGTAGATTTTTTTTAAATTCAGATTTTTTCTCAAAACGTGTACTTTGTTCTCAAAATGTTTAGATTTTTCTTAAAATTTTGAGATTTTTTTGACTTTTTTCTCGGAATTTTAAAGTTCAGACTTATTCTCTGAAATTTAAAATTAAGACATTTCCTCAACATTTTGATTTTATTCTCAGAATGTTGAGATTTTTTGAGAAAAAAGACTGAATTTTAAAATTCAGAGAAAAAGTCTGACTTTTAAAATACGGAGAAAAAAGTCATTGATAAAAATCAACCAAAATTTTGAGAATAAAGTAAACATTTTAAGAAAAAAAAACTGAATTTAAAAAAAAATTACTAGGGGCTCTTCTACGTTTCAGTACGAATCTTTATGGGGGCTAGGATTATTTCATATTTTAAAAGCGTGTTATAAAAAACATTCTCGTGGGGACTGCCGGGAGCGGGGCAGCAGGCAGTGGGCCAAATCGGCGCAGGCGGCAGGCCGGGGGGCGGAAGAGCATCGCTCCCCCGCCCCCACCTAGCTACGCCACTGCGTAAATATGTAGAATATAATATGGCAATTGTTTTTGTTGAAAGTCCTAAAATGCACCAAACAATATGTGGTTCAATTTGTAGACCTAGTCCAGTAACACCCTGTAGAGCAACGCAAATATTTGACTTGCTCAGACTTTTGCGGTATCCCAACTCAAAAACGATCGAGCAGCGCTTTTTCTGGATATTAAAAAACTAGTTTTTGAATATGGAACTCTCTGTCTATTAATGGGTCCATTTAATCACATTATACGAGTATCTGTTAAAGTAAGAAATGCAAAACATACCCAATTTTTGTATATGCAGAGATTTTTTATAGAAGCGACTTTGCCACGAAACCATGTCAGATTGTAGCATCCCTCGGTTGTGTAGGTTTTAAATAGCTTCAATTGTTTATTATTTGTTGACTAGCAAGAATAAATAACGGATGTTGATCTTTCTGATATAGTGGAGCGAAATCGGGTTAAAGAGTCACTCCGTTCTCGAAAAAAATTTTTGAAGGTAGAACTAGAGACCTTTTTTATTTCGAAAAAACTGTCAAAATTGCCAATTTACGGAAATTGTGTTTTTTTACGTTTCCATCGTCATATTTTTGAGAATAGTGGAGCTATTTTTTTAAAATTGAAGCTAACATATGAGCGCTTACAACGAATGCCATATTGTTGTTGTCCAATATTGTTTATTAACTACTTTAAATAGCAACAAAATTGCAAGGTTATAAAAGTGTAATGAAATTTTCACTAAGCGAGAAACTTTTATTTGTGGAAATTTTTATATACCTACATGCTGCTAGGGAAATGTGCCCAAAACATGAAAGATGTTTTTGGTAAAAAAAATTACCTATAGCGCCTATAGTTTTTGAACTGTGAATTTTTTTTGTGGCGGGCGCTACTCACGTGGAACACAAAATTAATCCCTTGCGTGAGAATATCCACGCGTGGCAGGCATGTGTCAACAACTAATGCGTAGTTTACATGCGCAAGTGAAAGTATTACAAGTATAAAAATATCTTAGAGTGCTTCCTAATAGTTTGCCAATGTAAACCCTCTCACGGAGAACTCTCTGCCATTGTAAACGAACTCTAAAAGAGTAGGTACGTCTCTGGGAGCGTTTACATAAACTATTTGGAAGTACTTCAGATATACGACTTGTACTAGTTTTACCTCTCGTGTAGACTATTCTATAACAGATCGCTCGTAAAATAAATTAATAATTTTAGACCAAAGTAGGTAAGGCGTGGGTTTGGGCACCCCCCCTCCACTTTCCTCCTAGGCCCCGCCCCCTTTCCTGGCGGCCAATCGTAGCTAACCTAGCTCTGACGTCATGACGCCAAATTCAAACCGAGATAATGGTCCATCACCTCCAACATCTCATCTCGTGGTCCAGCATCACCAGCATCTCCAGCATCTCATCTCGTGCTCTGACATCATGGCGCGAAATTCTGAAAATAAAAAAATCCGCCAGGGTTCGAACCTGCGACCATAGGTTTATAAAATCGACGCTCTAGCCAACTGAGCCATCGACGCATTTGAAAATAATACTTTAAAATGGTGTAAACTAGATTCTCGGTGACGTCACAGAATTAAGAATAAATACAAGGTGTCTCAAAAGCAACTGATTAAAATTATATACAGGATGCGTTAAATCAAGGGAAAGTCAAAAGGGCCTAATTTCATCAGATTTTTTCTCGTACAGAGGTGGACAAAAATATACAAGGTAGGTAAAAACAGTTGATATGTAAAAAAATCAAATATAGGTTGAGACAAAAAAAAAGGCCTATTTATATCACGTGACGTCTCAGACTTAAGAATAAGTAAAATACAGGGTGAATCAGAAACTAAAGCCAAGAGGACCTTAAAAATTTAGATTTTTTCAAGTATACAAGGTGTCTCATAAGCAGCTGATTAAAATTATATACAGGATGTGTTAAATCAAGGGAAAGTCAAAAGGGCCTTAATAATTTCATTGCGTCACAGATTTTTTCTCGTACAGAGGTGAACAAAAATATACAAGGTAGGTAAAAAACAGTTGATATGTAAAAAAATCAAATATAGGGTGAGACAAAAATAAAAAAGGCCTATTTATATCACGTGACGTCTTAGACTTAGGAATAAGTAAAATACAGGGTGAATCAGAAACTAAAGCCAAAAGGACCTTAATAATTTAGATTTTTTCATTTTTTCAATTAGCATAAGTACAGGGTGGACAACAAAAATATACAATGTGTGGCAAAAAAAACGACCTGAATCAGCACGTGGCGTCTCAGACTTAAGAATAAGTTAAATACAGGGTGTCTCAAAATTCACATTTGTACAGGGTAGAACAAAAACTAACGATAAAACGGCGTTAATCTAAAGTCAAAAGGACCTTAATCGTTGTGTGACAGATTTTTCTCGTACAGTGGTGGACAACAAAAATATAGAAGCTAAGAAAGCCAAAAGGACCTTAATATCTAGGTACGGGGTGTGACAAAAGCCAAAAAGGTATAATTTCACGTGGCGACGCAGATTTAATGCCTCAAAATTCATGTACATGGGTAATCTAAAAGGTCCTTAATCGATGCGAGATTTTTCTCAAATAGGTGGACAACAAAAATATATAGGGTGGGCAAAACAGCTGATAAAAGAATTATGTACAGGGTGTGACAAATGCCAAAAAGACCTAATTATTACCTAAAATTCATATTTATACAGGATAAGACAAAAATCAAAGCAAAGACGACGTTAATCTAAAGCGAAAAGGACCTTAATCATTGCTTTGCAGATTTTTTCAAATAGTACAGGGTCGGACAACAAAAATATTCAAGGTAGCATGAGAAAGCCAAAAGACCTGGCGTCTCAGAATTAAGAATAAGTAAAATACAGGGTATCTCAAAATTCAGGATAGTGTACTATGGGTATTTGTCCTAATGATAAGATTATTTTTTATATATAGATTTGCCCGTGTTAGAATTTTTGAAGATATAAAACAAATAATATTGTGGTTATAAAAATAATTTTTGTAATTTTAACCACACGTTTTTGGGGTTTTCACTGCGTTTTGACGTTTACGTGGTGGCATTTGGCATTCATATAGACGACAAAAACCAATACCAAAACGGTCTTATGCGCCTCAAGCGAAAAATATTCTATTGCTATAAGATTCAAAACAATTTTATGTTAAATCTACCAGCGCGAGACAATCTACGTAATAAATCTCCTGATGTCAAAACGGCCTTCTAAACACAGACGATTTTCAGCTTAATGACCTGAAGGTGAATAAAAAATTCGATGTAGGTACAGCGTACAACAAAAACCAAAAAGACGTTACTCCACGCGAAATTCCACAGCTACCAAAAATAGCATTTTTCCTAAAACGACATGTAGATTTACTCAAAAAGTATATTTAAAGAGAGGCAAAACTTTTCGCGAAATTAGTTTGTTATAAAAATTAGAATTATATTATGTGCATAAATGCATCGTAAAATAAACTACGAAAACGTTGGCCCGCCAACACCAGCCACTGGTATTTGTCATCATTTTTCCAACATACAAGGCAAATATTGCATCGTCAGCGAAGTCAAAAATAAAAAACGTAGGTTGCGGGCATCGACACAGGCGGATATCTACGTCTGGTAAAATATAAATTCCACACTTTTAAAATTAATAATTTCAGAAATAAGTAAAATACGGCACCAGGATTCGAACCTACGACCACTGGAGAGACTAAAAACTAAAAGGGCCTTAATAGTTTCAGCACGTGACCTCGTAGAACTAAGAATATAGGGTGTATCAAAATTCATGTACTGACAGGGTGTGACAAAAAAATCAAAGCCAAAATGTCCTTAATAATTTAACCTTGTGACATCGCTGAATTAATGGACCGTCTGTATAAAAATTCATATACCGAGACAAAAACATATATACGAAAAACAAATGGACTTTAATCGCGGCGTGACATTACAAAATTTTTCTCAGATGACGTAGACACACAGAAATTACAGATATACATATGAACTCAAAATATACTTGCAAAAAAAAACGGGGCTACTAACGCAAGAACAAAGTATATGCTAAACCCTCAGTCTCAAAACGACCTACAACCTTGAAGAAAAAATCGTGGGTAAAAATATCTCTTTATTAGGTATAAATTAATTTTAGAAAAATGGGTCCAAATAAAATTACTACTACAAAACGACCGGCAAAAAATCGTAAAATTGGTCAAGATATTATGTAGGGTCATAAATCTTAATTCGTAGTAACAGAGTGTACAAAGTACCCAACAACAGTTATAATATTATAAAAAAAATATACAGTGTACGTCAAAACACTGCGCAAACGGAAAGCCAAAAAGGGTCTTAATAATTTCATCACACCCCAGAATCTGTTTCAGACTGCATAAGTACAGGGTGGACAACAAAATACATGGGTGTGACAAAAGCCAAAAAGACCTAACTTCATCACGTGGCGTATCATAATTAATAAGGGAAATACAGGGTGTCTCAAAGAAAACTGTCAAAAATGTATATGTGTATGGATAAAAACATAAGAAAATTACATCTCAACACGTGATGTCACTGAATTTTTCAAACTGCATACAGGCCGGCCAAAAATCAATACAAGGTATATCAAAAATGTATATACAGTGGGAATAAAAACACATACAAAAATTCCGGTATCTGACCAAATAATTGAACTACCAAAGCCAACGCGAGCAAAAATTACTCATTTCGAAAAATAGTTCCAAACAAAATTAATTATTGACGTCCTCTGCTGTATGCCACAAACCGGCCGACACAAACCGTAAAAATTGGGCAAAATATGCATACTTAATTCGTGGTAAGACAAGACTTTGAATATTTTTTCGTAATAATTACCTACACACGAGCCTGAAATATAATCTATAATCTTCAAATAAACACACAAAATATGACATAAAAATAAAACATCACGTGAAGTCGCAGAATTAATGTATTGGTCGTATAAGAATTCAAAATTTCGCTATTTGTTCTAATAATACAAGAATTTTTAAACTAAAACGCAGGGACGGATGGCGTACTAAACCCCCTAATATCAAAACGGTCTGCGAGATGGACAAAAAAAACGAAAACTTGATTTTTAAAATGGCTCTTTTACCAGTTTTGTATCAAGTATAAATTAATTTCAGAAAAATTCGTACTCAAAGTACTTAACAACAGAAGCGAATATTTTTCGTTATACCTCTACACGACAAAAAATTTCATTCTTTCGTGTTTTTCGGGGTGTTTTAATAATTCGCTCACATAGTCTGCTAATTGATTCCTGAAATAACAATCTTCTAAGTCGTTTGGTCGACGCACCGATTTTCTGGTTATTAGCATTAATATTTTGTAAAAATTATTATTCAGGGTGCGTTTAGAAACACGACGCAATAGGAAAGCCAAAAGGACCGTCGTACTCGTCTCCACAATCACGCAGAATTGCAAAGATTTAGAAAATTTCCCCTTGATGCAGCTGCAAATAATTTAACTACATATGGACTTAATACAACATAAGATGTATTATAAAAATACGTAAGAGGTATATCGAAAGTAATAATTTTCAATATATTCCCCGAAAACGGGAACCTCGTGTATTGGAGAGAGACAGAACTTCCACAAGGTGTTAGAGGTTATGAACCCTGGGAGCCTGTCGACAGGCAGGGGCTTGTAGTAGGTCAACGTCAATGTTTTCGACTCGATGCAAAATAATGCAGAGATAGCGGAAACAAAAATTGTCTACGTAACTGACCTCAATATCAAGTTGAAATTTTTCACCCAACGTTGCCAGATAACACAATGTGCGTGTATTTCTCGGTTTTTTAGTAATTTCAAAGAATGAAACAGGATTTTGTTTGGAAAACATGACAACGCTGGCGACATAAAGTTTTTAATAAGTTATGTATTTCGTGCGCGGACCACAGATTGTTTGTCGTCCGAAAACAAACCTCAACGTAGATACCCACCACCAAGCGTCCAAGAACATACCTGAATAAGGAAGAAAACTCTAAGTAAGTACAACATATTGTTACTAAAATCTGTGTGCATTATGAAATTTCGAAGAGATGTAAGGAAATTGAATTTTACAAAAATATGAACACGAATTTATTTTTGTTATAGGTTACACCTCCGATCATCGCTACTGACGGGGACTCCTGCTGCTACGGTTGTTTTTCGACTCGTCTTGCCACTTGAACGAAAAAATTTAAACCGTAAGTAAAAAACACCTCTTTTGCTAATGCATTATTAAGTATAAATTAATTTCAGAAAAATGGATTTAAACAAAATCAATTCACGCTCTCTGCTACAGTCACAACAGACTGTTAAACTCAACCAGTTGGATGAAGACACACCGTTTCAAATCTTGGGTGGAAAAATCATCAAAGAAAAATTTGGAGAAAATGTACTGCTGCAGCTCGAGCAGGGTGCGGTGTTCCTACCAAATCGAGTGACGGAAGATTTCAGACCGCATCTGAGTGAGTTGGAGTCAAAGAAATTTTCGATAATCTACAGAGGTGAACAAGATCTGGGGAAGAGTCATCCAGCAACGAAATTTGAAATTATAAAAAATTAGTTTTCGATTAAAATATTTTCCCGAGTAAAAAGCTATTTTCAAAAATAGCAAAAATTGTAAAATATTTTTACCTGCATGATTTGGATAAGAAAATAAACCCTTTAAAACATAGTGGTGTCTTTATTTGAGTAATAATAATTCAAAATAACCACAGTTTTTGAATTAACTTTATGAAGAAATTAAATACCAGCTGTAAAGCTTGTTAGAGAGTGCACAAGAGTAATACCCGACAATAGGACTTTGAAAATTGAGAATAACAAATACCTGTGTTGGAAGGTAATCTAGACTTTAGATATACACACATTATTTGACATAAATTGTATTTTTGCGAATTCTTCGAGGGGGTTTTTAAATCATATGCATACCATTGCCAATCGTTAGTAGGTTAATCAGCTGTCTCTTCACCTTTCACGTCACTATTTTTCTAATTATAGTTAAATAATGTTTACTTGTAGAGAAAAAAAGACAAATTAACCGTTTTACACTGTTTTTATTTAAAAATATCTTCTCATATACAGGTCAGCTAGCAGCTTATTTCTATTAAAATGCAGGAGTTCAAAAATACAATATGTCTCTAACGTGAACGATGCCCTACATAAATCCAAAATTAAATCGATCGGGCTTAAAATATAATTACACTTCAGCGATATATCATTAATGCGACCCAGAAAATTATAATAAAATTCATCCATTTTTAGTTGTAATAACAAGTTATTTTTTTGTGAAATAACCTTATCGATATAAAGTAATTCCATCACCTCAGAGTCCACAAAATATTGTTGAATGTTTCCACGTGAGAGCACAGTCATTCTAAGTCCGTCCAGTCCAATAACTATGTTCAGCTCCATATTTCCAAATTGCACGGGCGTCGGGGAATCAGCGTTGTCGGGGCTGCTGCTGGAAAATTCGGGCGTAATCTCGGGCGTAATATTGCTAAATACTAATACAAAAACAGTTCGGCATTTTCGGTTTAAGGACTGGTGATGACCTACATATATTTACGATAATTAATTCATAATTCAGAAATAATCTTAAGGATATATTGTAGCAATATTACGCCCGAGATTACGCCCGAGTTTACGCCCGAGTTTCGTGAAACGCCCGTGCGTGCGTGAAACGTGGGTAAAACGTGCGTGTGTGCGTGAAACGTGGCGTGCGTGCGTGGCGTCCGTGCGTGGGCGCGCGTGACGTGCGTAACGCGCGTGACGTGCGTAACGCGCGTGACGTGCGTGGCGCGCGTGACGTGCGTGGCGTTCCATGGTAGTCTATGGCGTTCCATGGTAGTCCTTGGCGTTCCATGGTAGTTCATGGCGTTCCACGACGGTATTCCTTCATTCTATGAAATTACTAAAAAAACCGAGAACTACATGTACATTGTGTTATCCGGCAACGTTGGGGGAGAAATTTCAATTTGAGATCAGTTATAGATAATTTTTTGTTTGTTTGGGTTGTATTTATTTTGTATCGAAAACGCTGACAAAGGGTTATCTACTACAAGTCCATGCCTGTAGACAAGCTCCTCAATTTATGATCGTGTATACAAAAACTGTCAAGTCAGTATTTATAGATGTTAGTAGTGGAGGGGATTTTTTAAAAAGTATAAGAGTGCGCTAGCGACACATGGTATAATTAGTTGGTGTCCTGCGTTTTTTTGTATCAGCAAGATGAATGATAGTGGCTATGGTTCCTGCTCATCCCCTTGTTGCGATTGCAGTGGCGAGGTTGGTCGCATGACGAATCTCGGCAAAGAGTCGGCGATGGCAGAAAGACATCTGGTTTTAAACACGTATTTCATGTTGGAGACCAGCAACTACTTCATGGTACATTGCAGTCTAAGTCCGGAGAGATTCTTCAAACCTACCATAAACATTATTAACCGGTTGGATACTCTTGATCGTAGCTGCATTTCTCTAGACCACATGGAATGGACCGAGTTAGTTTTACGTCTGAATAAAATCGTTGAAGAATTTTCCAGCAGCAGCCCCGACAACGCTGATTCCCCGACGCCCGTGCAATTTGGAAATATGGAGCTGAACATAGTTATTGGACTGGACGGACTTAGAATGACTGTGCTCTCACGTGGAAACATTCAACAATATTTTGTGGACTCTGAGGTTATGGAATTACTTTATATCGATAAGGTTATTTCACAAAAAATTAACTTGTTATTACAACTAAAAATTGATGAATTTTATTATAATTTTCTGGGTCGCATTAATGATATATCGCTGAAGTGTAATTATATTTTAAGCCCGATCGATTTAATTTTGGATTTATGTAGGGCATCGTTCACGTTAGAGACATATTGTATTTTTGAACTCCTGCATTTTAATATAAATAAGCTGCTAGCTGACCTGTATATGAGAAGATATTTTTAAATAAAAACAGTGTAAAACGGTTAATTTGTCTTTTTTTCTCTACAAGTAAACATTATTTAACTATAATTAGAAAAATAGTGACGTGAAAGGTGAAGAGACAGCTGATTAACCTACTAACGATTGGCAATGGTATGCATATGATTTAAAAAACCCCTCGAAGAATTCGCAAAAATACAATTTATGTCAAATAATGTGTGTATATCTAAAGTCTAGATTACCTTCCAACACAGGTATTTGTTATTCTCAATTTTCAAAGTCCTATTGTCGGGTATTACTCTTGTGCACTCTCTAACAAGCTTTACAGCTGGTATTTAATTTCTTCATAAAGTTAATTCAAAAACTGTGGTTATTTTGAATTATTATTACTCAAATAAAGACACCACTATGTTTTAAAGGGTTTATTTTCTTATCCAAATCATGCAGGTAAAAATATTTTACAATTTTTGCTATTTTTGAAAATAGCTTTTTACTCGGGAAAATATTTTAATCGAAAACTAATTTTTTATAATTTCAAATTTCGTTGCTGGATGACTCTTCCCCAGATCTTGTTCACCTCTGTAGATTATCGAAAATTTCTTTGACTCCAACTCACTCAGATGCGGTCTGAAATCTTCCGTCACTCGATTTGGTAGGAACACCGCACCCTGCTCGAGCTGCAGCAGTACATTTTCTCCAAATTTTCCTTTGATGATTTTTCCACCCAAGATTTGAAACGGTGTGTCTTCATCCAACTGGTTCAGTTTAACAGCCTGTTGTGACTGTAGCAGAGAGTGTGAATTGATTTTGTTTAAATCCATTTTTCTGAAATTAATTTATACTTAATAATGCATTAGCAAAAGAGGTGTTTTTTACTTACGGTTTAAATTTTTTCGTTCAAGTGGCAAGACGAGTCGAAAAACAACCGTAGCGGCAGGAGTCCCCGTCAGTAGCGATGATCGGAGGTGTAACCTATAACAAAAATAAATTCGTGTTCATATTTTTGTAAAATTCAATTTCCTTACATCTCTTCGAAATTTCATAAGGCACACAGATTTTAGTAACAATATGTTGTACTTACTTAGAGTTTTCTTCCTTATTCAGGTATGTTCTTGGACGCTTGGTGGTGGGTATCTACGTTGAGGTTTGTTTTCGGACGACAAACAATCTGTGGTCCGCGCACGAAATACATAACTTTTTATTAAAAACTTTATGTCGCCAGCGTTGTCATGTTTTCCAAACAAAATCTTGTTTCATTCTTTGAAATTACTAAAAAACCGAGAAATACACGCACATTGTGTTATCTGGCAACGTTGGGTGAAAAATTTCAACTTGATATTGAGGTCAGTTACGTAGACAATTTTTGTTTCCGCTATCTCTGCATTATTTTGCATCGAGTCGAAAACGTTGACGTTGACCTACTACAAGCCCCTGCCTGTCGACAGGCTCCCAGGGTTCATAACCTCTAACACCTTGTGGAGGTTCTGTCTCTCTCCAATACACGAGGTTCCCGTTTTCGGGGAATATATTGAAAATTATTACTTTCGATATACCTCTTACGTATTTTTATAATACATCTTATGTTGTATTAAGTCCATATGTAGTTAAATTATTTGCACCTGCTTCAAGGGGAAATTTTCTAAATCTTTGCAATTCTGCGTGATTGTGGAGACGAGTACGACGGTCCTTTTGGCTTTCCTATTGCGTCGTGTTTCTATACGCACCCTGAATAATAATTTTTGCAAAATATTAATGCTAATAACCAGAAAATCGGTGCGTCGACCAAACGACTTAGAAGATTGTTATTTCAGGAATCAATTAGCAGACTATGTGAGTGAATTATTAAAACACCCCGAAAAACACGAAAGAATGAAATTTTTTGTCGTGTAGAGGTATAACGAAAAATATTCCCTTCTGTTGTTAAGTACTTTGAGTACGAATTTTTCTGAAATTAATTTATACTTGATACAACATCGGTAAAAGAGCCATTTTAAAAATCAAGTTTTCGTTTTTTTTGTCCATCTCGCGACCGTTTTGATATTAGGGGGTTTAGTACGCCATCCGTCCCTGCGTTTTAGTTTAAAAATTCTTGTATTATTAGAACAAATAGCGAAATTTTGAATTCTTATACGACCAATACATTAATTCTGCGACTTCACGTGATGTTTTATTTTTATGTCATATTTTGTGTGTTTATTTGAAGATTATAGATTATATTTCAGGCTCGTGTGTAGGTAATTATTACGAAAAAATATTCAAAGTCTTGTCTTACTACGAATTAAGTATGCATATTTTGCCCAATTTTTACGGTTTGTGTCGGCCAGTTTGTGGCATACAGCAGAGGACGTCAATAATTAATTTTGTTTGGATCTATTTTTCTAAATGAGTAATTTTTGCTCGCGTTGGCTTTGGTAGTTCAATTATTTGGTCAGATACCAGAATTTTTGTATGTGTTTTTATTCCCACTGTATATACATTTTTGATATACCTTGTATTGATTTTTGGCCGGCTTGTATGCAGTTTGAAAAATTCAGTGACGTCACGTGTTGAGATGTAATTTTCTTATGTTTTTATCCATACACATATACATTTTTGACAGTTTTCTTTGAGACACCCTGTATTTCCCTTATTAATTATGATACGCCACGTGATGAAGTTAGGTCTTTTTGGCTTTTGTCACACCCATGTATTTTGTTGTCCACCCTGTACTTATGCAGTCTGAAAAAGATTCTGGGGTGTGATGAAATTATTAAGACCCTCTTTGGCTTTCCGTTTGCGCAGTGTTTTGACGTACACTGTATATATTTTTTTATAATATTATAACTGTTGTTGGGTACTTTGTACACTCTGTTACTACGAATTAAGATTTATGACCCTACATAATATCTTGACCAATTTTACGATTTTTTGCCGGTCGTTTTGTAGTAGTAATTTTATTTGGACCCATTTTTCTAAAATTAATTTATACCTAATAAAGAGATATTTTTACCCACGATTTTTTCTTCAAGGTTGTAGGTCGTTTTGAGACTGAGGATTTAGCATATACTTTGTTCTTGCGTTAGTAGCCCCGTTTTTTTTTGCAAGTATATTTTGAGTTCATATGTATATCTGTAATTTCTGTGTGTCTACGTCATCTGAGAAAAATTTTGTAATGTCACGCCGCGAATTTTGATACACCCTATATTCTTAGTTCTACGAGGTCACGTGCTGAAACTATTAAGGCCCTTTTAGTTTTTGTCTCTCCAGTGGTCGTAGGTTCGAATCCTGGTGCTGTATTTTACTTATTTCTGAAATTATTAATTTTAAAAGTGTGGAATTTATATTTTACCAGACGTAGATATCCGCCTGTGTCGATGCCCGCAACCTACGTTTTTTATTTTTGATTTCGCTGACGATGCAATATTTGCCTTGTATGTTGGAAAAATGATGACAAATACCAGTGGCCGGTGTTGGCGGGCCAACGTTTTCGTAGTTTATTTTACGATGCATTTATGCACATAATATAATTCTAATTTTTATAACAAACTAATTTCGCGAAAAGTTTTGCCTCTCTTTAAATATACTTTTTGAGTAAGTCTACATGTCGTTTTAGGAAAAATGCTATTTTTGGTAGCTGTGGAATTTCGCGTGGAGTAACGTCTTTTTGGTTTTTGTTGTACGCTGTACCTACATCGAATTTTTTATTCACCTTCAGGTCATTAAGCTGAAAATCGTCTGTGTTTAGAAGGCCGTTTTGACATCAGGAGATTTATTACGTAGATTGTCTCGCGCTGGTAGATTTAACATAAAATTGTTTTGAATCTTATAGCAATAGAATATTTTTCGCTTGAGGCGCATAAGACCGTTTTGGTATTGGTTTTTGTCGTCTATATGAATGCCAAATGCCACCACGTAAACGTCAAAACGCAGTGAAAACCCCAAAAACGTGTGGTTAAAATTACAAAAATTATTTTTATAACCACAATATTATTTGTTTTATATCTTCAAAAATTCTAACATGGGCAAATCTATATATAAAAAATAATCTTATCATTAGGACAAATACCCATAGTACACTATCCTGAATTTTGAGATACCCTGTATTTTACTTATTCTTAATTCTGAGACGCCAGGTCTTTTGGCTTTCTCATGCTACCTTGAATATTTTTGTTGTCCGACCCTGTACTATTTGAAAAAATCTGCAAAGCAATGATTAAGGTCCTTTTCGCTTTAGATTAACGTCGTCTTTGCTTTGATTTTTGTCTTATCCTGTATAAATATGAATTTTAGGTAATAATTAGGTCTTTTTGGCATTTGTCACACCCTGTACATAATTCTTTTATCAGCTGTTTTGCCCACCCTATATATTTTTGTTGTCCACCTATTTGAGAAAAATCTCGCATCGATTAAGGACCTTTTAGATTACCCATGTACATGAATTTTGAGGCATTAAATCTGCGTCGCCACGTGAAATTATACCTTTTTGGCTTTTGTCACACCCCGTACCTAGATATTAAGGTCCTTTTGGCTTTCTTAGCTTCTATATTTTTGTTGTCCACCACTGTACGAGAAAAATCTGTCACACAACGATTAAGGTCCTTTTGACTTTAGATTAACGCCGTTTTATCGTTAGTTTTTGTTCTACCCTGTACAAATGTGAATTTTGAGACACCCTGTATTTAACTTATTCTTAAGTCTGAGACGCCACGTGCTGATTCAGGTCGTTTTTTTGTCACACATTGTATATTTTTGTTGTCCACCCTGTACTTATGCTAATTGAAAAAATGAAAAAATCTAAATTATTAAGGTCCTTTTGGCTTTAGGTTCTGATTCACCCTGTATTTTACTTATTCTTAAGGCTAAGACGTCACGTGATATAAATAGGCCTTTTTTATTTTTGTCTCACCCTATATTTGATTTTTTTACATATCAACTGTTTTTTACCTACCTTGTATATTTTTGTTCACCTCTGTACGAGAAAAAATCTGTGACGCAATGAAATTATTAAGGCCCTTTTGACTTTCCCTTGATTTAACACATCCTGTATATAATTTTAATCAGCTGCTTATGAGACACCTTGTATACTTGAAAAAATCTAAATTTTTAAGGTCCTTTTGGCTTTAGTTTCTGATTCACCCTGTATTTTACTTTTTCTTAAGTCTGAGACGTCAGGTGATATAAATAGGCCTTTTTTTTTGCCTCACCCTATATTTGATTTTTTTACATACCAACTGTTTTTACCTACCTTGTATATTTTTGCCCACCTCTGTACGAGAAAAAATCTGATGAAATTAGGCCCTTTTGACTTTCCCTTGATTTAACGCATCCTGTATATAATTTTAATCAGTTGCTTTTGAGACACCTTGTATTTATTCTTAATTCTGTGACGTCACCGAGAATCTAGTTTACACCATTTTAAAGTATTATTTTCAAATGCGTCGATGGCTCAGTTGGTTAGAGCGTCGATTTTATAAACCGATGGTCGCAGGTTCGAACCCTGGCGGATTTTTTTATTTTCAGAATTTCGCGCCATGATGTCAGAGCACGAGATGAGATGCTGGAGATGCTGGTGATGCTGGACCATGAGATGAGATGTTGGAGATGATGGACCATTATCTCGGTTTGAATTTGGCGCCATGACTTCAGAGCTAGGTTAGCTACGATTGGCCGCCAGGAAAGGGGGCGGGGCCTAGGAGGAAAGTGGAGGGGGGTGCCCAAACCCACGCCTTACCTACTGACCAAATAATGTGGGTTCAAGCAGACCAATAAAATAAGAAATAAAATAACCAAATGATTGATTTTTGGCAATTTTTGTGCAGTAATTACAGTAGCCAGGTGAACAAACAACCACCTGCTTATTTTATGTATCTTATTAAAGTCACCATTTATTTAATGAACAGCAAAATAAACATTTTTTTATATTGATTTTTTATAATAATTAAATCTTTGTGCATGCTGCACCTATAGTATATCATAGCACCTAAATATAGGTATAAAATAAATATTAAAAAAATCTCTTTCACGTTATCAACAGACTCGTCTTCGGTATTTTCTACATTGCTATCACTATTATTGCACTTTCCACATTTACATTGATCACAGCATTTCAGTCTTTCCTTGATATGCAGTTGCACTTTTTCGGAACAAAAAGGCTTAAGCTTTGGCGTACAATGTTTGGTATGGATTCTTGAGATAAAAATGTGCGAATTCAATTGTTGTTTACTGAAGTCTATATCCATAAGATCCAGGATCTTCAAGTTGCAACTTCGCAACGTTACTTGAATACCATCTTTTTAACTGCTGCGTGCATTTGCAACTGCCAATAATGAAACAATCCAATATATAATTTCAAACTTTTGTAATACCTAAAAAAATGTTGATAAAAAGCACAGTCAGTAGGGGGAAGTTCGTAAGAACGTTTATTATTTGGTGGTCAGAATTGTGCTTTTTATCAACATTTTTTGAAGTATTGCTAGTTTCAAAATAATTATTTTCGGATTGTTTAATTATTGGCAGTTGCAGGGGCCCGTAGCAGTTAAAAATATGGTATTCAAATAATGTTGCAAAGTCACAACTTGAAGATCCTGGACCTTATGGATGGACTTCAGAAAACCTAAACTGGCTTCCCATATATTTTCCTCTCAAGAATCCATACCACCGCCAAAGTTTAAGCGTTTTTGTTTCGACAAAAACTGTAATACGAAAAATTGCAACTGTATCTGTATGATAAATAAAATAAGCAGGTGGTTGTTTGTTCACCTGCGGCAACTGTAATTACTGCTCAAAAATTGCCAAAAATCAACCATTTTGGTTATTTTATTTCTTATTTTATTTTATTGGTCTGCTTGAACCCACATTATTTGGTCTAAAATTATCAATTTATTTTACCAGCGATCTGTTATAGAATAGTCTACAGTCTACACGGAGAGGTAAAACTATCACAAGCCGTATATCTAAGAGTAGTTCCAAATCGTTTATGTAAACGCTCCCAGAGACGTACCTACTCTTTTATAGCAGAGAGTTCTCCCTGAGAGGGTTTACATTGGCAAACTATTAAGAACTACTCTAAGATATACAGGGTGAGTTTTTTCGATGCCCACTATGGGGATCTCGGAAACTAGCAGAGCTAGAACAAAGGTTAAATGGGGAAATAATTGCAGTTTTGAATGCTCAATCTAATGCCCCTTTTGGATTTGTAAAAAAGTTCACGGCTCACTAGATATTTTGAAAAAAGTGATTTTTGCTATTTCTTCAGATCTCTGTAGCTTTGTTATTTCTGATTATACAGAAAAACTGTAGAGGCAAAAATTGTAGATAATTTTGGGCTTAATAAGATAATCTGGTCCAATTTTTTATGTTTGTGATTTTTGAGATATGACATAAACTTGTGTTTTTTTAAATGTAAATCATAGTTGGCTGTGGCCTTATAAAATCGGCCATTTTTTGAGCTATCCAAAGATATAATACTCGGCATAGTTATTACAAAAAATAAAAGAGCTATGGCTAATTTTCTGTTTGTTCGTTTTTTTAATTTTTACATAGTCAGCCATGGAATATATTCATAATTATGTTCTATTGTATAATAAGACATACTTCAAACTTTCAAATATTTTATTTTTAGCTGGTGACAAAATGTAACAAAATAAAACAAAAATTATCATGATGGAGCTCCACCACATAATTACTTGCCCGTAAGAAATTACCTAGATCAGCTCTATCCAAATAGTTGGATATGGAGAAATATACCTATTTCCTGGCAGTCCCGATCCCCCGATTTGTCTGTTTTGGATTTCTTTTTGTGGGGAACAGTACAAAATAAAGTATGAGACAATTGTTAAATTAAGAGCAGCTGTTTTAGAACCAATTGCCAGTATTGACAGGCGCTCTCTAAGAAAGGCGACAAATTCAGTTTTAAAAAGATGCAATATTTGCATAAATAATAATGGTGGATTGTTTGAACACCTTTTTTATTTTTAAAGGTGACCTTTAAAATAATAATAATTTGAACTTGAGTTTTTTATTTTTGTTTTATTTTGTTACATTTTGTTACCAGCTGAAAACAAAATATTAGAAAGTTTGAAGTATGTCTAATTATAAAATAGAACGTAATTATGAAAATATTCCATGGCTGACTATGTGAAAGTCTAAAAAAAATTAGAAAATTGGCCATGGCTCTTTTATTTTTTATAATAACTATGCCTAGTATTATATCTTTGGAAAGCTCAAAAAATGGCCGATTTTATAAGGCCACAGCTAACTACGATTTACATTTAAAAAAACACAAGTTTATGTCATATCTCAAAAATCACAAACAACATAAAAAATTGGATCAGATTATCTTATTAAGCCCAAAATTATCTACAATTTTTATCTCTACAGTTTTTCTGTATAATCAGAAATAATGGACCTACAGGGATCTGAAGAAATAGCAAAAAATCACTTTTTTCAAAATATCTAGTGAGCCGTGAACTTTTTTAAAAATCCAAAAGAGGCATTAGATTGAGCATTCAAAACTGCAATTCTTTCCCCATTTAACCTTTGTTCTAACTCTGCTAGTTTCCGAGATCCCCATAGTGGGCATCGAAAAAAACTCACCCTGTATATACTTGTAAACTACGCATTAGTTGTTGAGACATGCCTGCTACGCATGAATATTCTCACGCAAGGGATTAAATTTTCGTTCCACGTGAGTAGCGCCCGCCACAAAAAAATTCACAGTTAAAAACTATAGGCGCTATAGGTAATTTTTTTACCAAAAACTTCTTTCATGTTTTGTGCACATTTCTCTCGCAGCATGTAGATAAAATTTTCCACAAACAAAAAAGTTTCTCGCTTAGTGAAAATTTCATTACACTTTTTATAACCTTGCAATTTTGTTGCTATTTAAAGTGGTTAATAAACAATCCTGGACAACAACAATGGCATTCGTTGTAAGCGCTCATATTATGTTAGCTTCAATTTAAAAAAAAATCGAGTCGATAGCTCCACTACTCTCAAAGATATGACGATGGAAACGTATAAAAACACAATTTCCGGAAATTGCCAGTTTTGACAGTTTTTCCGAAATAAAAATGGTCTCGACCACAAAAAAATGTCGTAAATCGCCATTTCGTATGCAGAGTGATGTACTTAACAACTCCTATGAGGTCTGATCTAGTTCTATCTTGAAAAAAGAATTACGACTTTTTAGCCCGATTTCGCTCCCCTAATAGGTCATTTGCAATTTAATTTTAAAATTCAAGTTTTCGGTTTCGGTTCGCTCGGATACCAGATTTTTTTATGTGGTTTACTCACACAACCGTCCGCCCAGGGTAGCTTATTAGTCAACGTGAACCAAATCAAAAAGATAGACATGATTTGGGAAGCAACAAATGGAAGTCCAGGCAGGAGCCAACAGCACATTTGCAGTTTCAGTCAGCACATCTCCTGGATTTGTGGCTTGTACTAACGTCGCCATGAAGGCTGCTAAAGCGACCTACGTGGGAATCTACATAATATCTGCATATCTCTCATACGTTACACCGAACTGATGATTGCCAAATAGCACGAAACCGTGTATACGGTTACTACTTTTTTGTTGTTTTTGAGTGCTTGCCCATTACCAGTTCTTCTTGTATGTAAATACTTTCACACTTACTAATCATACATCCTTATTCTAATTTTTAAAGTAAGTATTTTGTTTATAACTACACTCAATAATCTACATTTAAATTTAAATCATATCACAACCAAAATAGTTGTCTAAGGTTATTACGATAGCCTCTACTTAATTCACTGGCGCTTAGATGATCTGAAACATTGCATTAAAATATTTGGAGCGCCACATGAACCCTACGATGGTTTGTGAAAATACATGGCGTTTAAAATAACTTCTTTAATCGTTGTGAAGCGGATATAATATGCAATGGTTTTCATTTTTTACGTGGGACGCTCAGTGAACCTACAAATAAATTATGTGCCACGTGGACTCTTAAATAAATTCTCGAAATACTCGGCGTATATGGCCGGACGCCGCGTGAGAACATTTTTAGACTGGACGCCCAGTGATGCTCTACATATATATACAGTGTGTCCCAATTTGATACTGGACACCTCAGAAATATATGAAGGGCAAGGGAAACAAGTGGTCTTTGTTTTTTTATTGGTAGTCCCAAGGGAGAGTATCTCATAGCAGTGGCGGCTCGTACATAAAAAATGCAGTGGTTGCAGAGACGTCAAAAAAAATATTTTGAGGGGGAGGCGAATGTTTGGAGATAACTCTAAAAATGTATATTTTTAAGAGTAGGTACTCAAAATTATTTGGGGTGCCTATTAAAAAATATTTTTAGCGCATTTTGCTTTGGAGATTAAAATTTTTGAACTAAAGTTGGGGGCGAAGTAGTGAATTTAAAATCATTAAACATACAAAAATAAGTAAGACATTTTAATGATATGGAAATAAATACAAAATGATCATTTATTAATTTATTTGAAAAGGAAATCCATACGCCGATCTTTAGCCTCCGCAAACTTATCAATAACCCTTTGATTAAAATCGGGTATGCGTTCCTAGAAAGGTCCCTTTCTTTGGAAAGCATTGCTAAAGCAGAGGGTTGAAAAGCACCGTTCTGCTTCAGCCGAAGCCATCGGAACGGTAATTAAAATTTTTTAGGAGTTTTAGAGTTTCACTAAAAGTTTCACTTAGATCGTTACTCTGAGAAATACAGTCATAAAGGACAAGGAGTCCCGAAATTGTTCCAAATTCTTTTGTTTCATAAATGACGGTCAATTCTGTGCGGAGTTTTTGCTCGATGAAAAATGGGTAAATTTTTATCGTTTCTTTAAATTTTTGTTCGGGAAAACAGGTGGTTTATTGGTTATATTGTTCCGAAAAAAAGAGGCTGGCTGCAACTAAGTGGCCGGTAAAGCTGAACCGGTCTTTTGCTTGACAAATAATAATATCACAAACTTCTTTTCCTTCTCGAGAAAACTCCGCAGAGTTATCGAGTTTTCTTCATTTTGAGGTAGATGGCTCAACGTCGCCGTCGTCCGAAGTGATACTATTTCAAATTTCTGTTAACTTAATTTCAAATGATGATATGTATTTTTTTGCGATAACAGCATCAATTTGTCTTGTTTGAAACTTTCCAAATAACAAGTCAACATGAGGCATTATCTTGTAAAATAAGTTTAGCCAGGAAAAGAAACTTTTGCTTTTAAGGATTTTGACATACCCTGATGCTTCATTGGTACTACTAACGTTTCTACTTTCATTTAAAAATTTTTCCATTGCCTCTAGAATGCCATCTTTGTACTCAAATACGGTACAAACAACTCTGGAATTAAAATTCCATCTGGTCGGGGCCGAATGTGGTAAGCGTTTTTTAACTATTTGATCTAATATTGCGGATCTCTGGGGACTACTCGAAAAAAAAGTACAAATTCCTTGTAAATTGGCAAAGAAAATTCGGATATTCTTGTTTGCAGAAGCAGCGTTTAACATCACCAAATTTAATTGATGTGCATAACAATGCACGTAAGCAGAGTGTTCATAAGTTTTTTTAATAATCGCTTGCACTCCGTTAGACGACCCGCTCATGACTGATGCACCATCGTATGTTTGGGCAATAAGTTTGCTTTTGTTATCTTTGACGTGCTTCTCAAGTTCTGTGAGAATAACCGAAGACAAAGATTTGGCGTCATGATCGGAAGGCATTAAAAAATCCCAAAATCGTTCAACCGGCTTGCCTTTTACAATGTACCTAAAGACAATCGCCATTTGGAAAATATTTGATACGTCACTGGTTTCATCAGCTATTATAGACACATAATCGGCTTGTTTTATTTCCTTAGAAGTTTCCTCTTGGCATACATTAAACATTGTTTGTAAAATTTCATTTTGGATGGTTTTTGACGTACCTTTAAATACCGATGCTTTCTCTAAATGTTGTTTTAGAGCACCGTCTAACTCAGCACTAAAATCAATTAATCCTCGAAAAACCCTGGGATTAGAGGAAGACGTAGACTCATCATGCCCTCTTAACGCGAGTTCGAAAGCTCCACAGAAACGCACACAATTTATTATAATATTTAAAATGTATCTATTATGTTTCACTTGTTCATTATGCAATTCAATATTACGTCGATACGCGCTGCTTAATTGAGCAGCTATGTTTACAGTTCCAAAAAGTGCATATTGTAAAACATTTTTCATGTGTTTTGCCGATGACGTATACTTTTTAATGCAATCCCCTGAATGATTTAGGTCAGTAAAACCTATTTTTGTCCAAGAAACTTCTCCTCCAAATAATAAACAAGGAAAACAATATAGGGCATTTTTAACTTCACAACCACAAAGCCAAGTATGTCTCTTGTAAAGGTCTGGATTAAATGTTCTGGTAAAAGTTCTCTTTTTGCTGGAAACGGATTGTTCTATTTTTACATTCGGAGTAGACCTACCAAGTCTTTTTATTTCAGCCTTATCCGTTAATGAGCGGCCACAAAATGATTCTGCAATTAAACTTTGAACAGAATTCATTTTTGCTTTTGTCAACAATACGAAAAAATGCGATCACGGATTTCGTACTTCACCGTACGCGCACAACGCACAATAAACAATAAACTAAAAACGACTGACTAACGATTTTGGAAATCACCAGGGAGAGTAAAATCAATAAGGTTTGCACTTGACTTGCAACCTGCTGGGAGCTTATGGGACGGAAATTGGCTACATGCTTAGATAGGCAACCTCATGTACGCCGCAATATTTTAGATTTTGGCGGATGTGAAGGTGTTACATTATTTCAATAATAATAAATTTACTGCAGGATTGCTGATTGCTACTCGCGCTATAACCCCAAAGGGTATACTTTTTATTTATTTTAATATGTTAAAAATAATGGGCCTTAAAAGACTGAGCCTAAAAGGAGGAATTCAAATAAAACAGACAGTAATTAAATTACAATGTTTAATTAGCAACTTTGTGATTGAAACTTACAGGTTACCAAAAAATTATTTGGCTGTTTACAATAAAAATGTTTAGTTGAAAAACTCGAAAGTTAAGTGCTAATGAATATTTGAATTAAAATTAAAATAACTAATTAGGGCTAATATTTTGGTATATAAAAAAACTTGGTTAGCTTCGAACACTGATCCTGATAATTTGCTTACAATTTTGGACCACCGAGACTTGTAGGGGTACCTTGGTTACGTGGTAAATAGTCACTTGTCCGCCAGACGTCACCCAGACTCCTTTGATCGTGCAATAACCTCCGGAACTAGCTCTAGTCGGAAGCCAGTCGTGAGCTGCTTGAGTGGGGTTCAGTAGTGTGCGGATTCAAGTTGCCAGTGAGGTGTTATGGTTGTGAAACGCAACCCTCTGTGTGGTCCTGTGGTCCTTCCCCTTTTCCGTTGTTACATGAAAAGGTAAAAGCAAAACAGTGTCCGTCGCAAAACGCAGCAGTTAAATTCTGTGCTTTTACAAAGAGAAAATATTAAAGTTAAATTAAAGTTAAATTAATGTTAAATTTACGAATAGTTCCGACAAAACTGTGCACAGTAAATGATAGCTCAAATAATTTTCATAAAGTGAATATAAATGACTCGATAAATGATTTAAAAAAGGATCTTCTTGACGTAGAAAAAAATATATAACAATAACTTGTTAAAGCTACTAAAGAACGTCCAGTGACGTTGATTTCCCCGACACTTAAATTAAGTTTTATAAGAAAAAACCTTCGGCTTCTCTCTGTTCCGGGAAAAAAATGAAATAAGTAATATACAATAAAGAACGATTTAAGTAATAAGCAATCGACCAGTTACAATACCTACTAACAGCTGATCTAGTGTGAAAGGACACTCCTAAAGTGCAAAATTTAATAACTCGTAAGAAAACAAACACCGTGTGCTATGACTTAATACGTTGTGCTATATATCACAACAAAACTATCTAACGGAATAGGGTTATAAGACAGCTGTGGGTCCACAAAGAAACGGCGAATCTGGGTGGTGAGATATTTTGCATAAAGGTGGCTAAGCCAAAATTTCTAAGAAATATTTAAAAAAATACTCACCCAGATTCCTGTGTAGCCATAGCAGGGACCCCAACTGCTCGTTAAACCCTTGTTCCTAGGTCACCAATCGCTCAACACGGCAAGGCTCGCCCAACCAACCAACCCAACGATCCTCGATGGTGGTTACATGAAAATAATACCAAAATATTAGCACAGCACGGTCAATTAGATCACCAGAGAGAATTTTCACACTAAACCGCTCATAAATGGTGAAGACTGTGCACGATGATCAAAGATGATTCGAAAAATAAAACAATATCAAGAGTGCACAATCTCACCGATTACCGAAACTAGTCGCTTGAAGAACAGAGAGGAAAAAGCCCCGAAATTCCCTGTCAGCCTTATTTATAACCTTCGGACGTCAGTGACGACTTCCGCGTTGCTAGAACATGATGGAATGTTGTCTCAAAAAGTTATGGTGAAAAACTTTAAAAAATAAACCGCGAACTGGTGGGTTCCGGTACAAAACACAAAGGTTAGGTTATACTTCTGTCAACTTAGGCGCGCTTCTTCTTCAACGATTCTGTATGGTTTAAAATCTGTTGGTTTGTTACATACCTTTTTGTCACTAAATAGTTATTCTTTGAACTGTTAAGATTAATTTAATGTTATTTTAAAATAATATACAATAACGTACCTGTCTATCAATAAATTAAGCCAAATTCGCAAAATTACATTACAACACTTTTCGCGTATACATGGTTGCACAGTGGTGCGGAGATTTTTATTTAGCCTTCAATAAATATCTTGCCGTATATTGGACGAGCCAAAATTAAAAATCGTGGTAACGGAGATTAGCATAAATTTCCGTTACAGCTCATAATATACATAGGTACAAACAAAGTTATAGTAGAAATTAATTATTTTTATTTTTGTAATTTTTAAAATAGCAAATTTTCAAAAAGCCCTATTAGCGACTTGTTTACGACAATATGTTATTGAGAAAACTTGTTCAGAATGAAAAACTGAGTACATTGCAAAATTTGAAAAGTCTAAGCCTACTTAGATTTTTAGCTTTTTCGCCTTTTTCTCCCACTTTTTCTTATAAATGTGTCCTTTCTGGAGCTTTCACATCAAAATATTATTAAGGAAACTTGTTCATAGTGAAAAAATAAAATTTTGATGTGAAAGCTCCAGAAAGGACACTATATATATATATATATTAAAAATGTGCTAAATACCAATAATGCAGTACATATGTTTTAAAAAATATACTGAAAACATGACAGTACAGCATTTGAGTCCACGGCCCACTATAATAAATTGACAATAGTTACTTTTAGCTCAGGACAACAAGGTAGGTAAACTATAAGCTTTTGGTTTTTCGTGTCTGTCTGGAAAAACATGGGAAATAACCGCCCCCCATTGTAGTTAATCTTAAGGGCCCCACACACACAGAGGGAAAAATCTACACTTAACTGTACCCTGCGTGGGAGTTAAAAAGTATTATGTATAGCCAAATCTTTGGAATGTGCGGTCAAGTCTGTCAGTTTGACTTTTTTGGCCTGCACAATTAGTTCTCGTGGTAGTTGATGATTTTCTTTTTAAGATAAATTATGTCCGCAATAATGCCATTCCGCCAACAGATAAGTATGGGCCATGAATATGGCGTTTTAGTAGCCACTTCTTTATCCAGCGGGATCGATGATTTCTTTTCTTATTTTTTTAAATTATTATATTATGCAAGCGCACGCTACTGCCATGTAATAAAATTTATTTCTGGACGTCATCACTAACAAACTAGACGCGTAAACCGACTGAATACTCACAGTGTGTGGGGATGAACTGAGTACGGCTTTAACTAATAAGGTAAAACGCACAGAATTAACTGTGCGGTTTTCCCTCTGTCTGTGGGGCCCTTTAGCCGTAAATGAGGATTGTAATGGACTAAAATCGGTGCCGATGTCAACATTTTTCATTTCTTCAAACGCCTTTTTTCGTTCGTCGCTCCATTGCCATTTAGAATTAGATTTAAGGAGGTTATACAGGGTGTCTCACCAGGAACTGCATCGATCGATATCTCAAAAAGTAAACAGAATTTTTTTGAAAATTTGGCTGTTGACCAATGTCAATGAGTACTATTTATCTAAAATATTTTCAAAATGGCGGCAGTTCCGGTTATACCGGAAGTCGATGACTACTTCGTTATTTTAAATGGAACACCCTATATTTTATTCCATTTTTGGATTCCACGGAAAATTCTAGGAATATTTCATGTATCATGTCCTATACCTAAATTCAACCGTTTTTGAGATATTTGCCATTTTAGAGAAAAAATGACAGATGCAGACCCTTACTTAATTGACAGTTTCTTCATAATGGCCGCGCTCTTGGCATTTTCTAGTCAATGGCTTGGTGCAGAGAAATACCATAAAGAAAGTTTACGATCTTGTACAGGGTGCTCACAAAAAATTATTCTAATATTAATTCAAAAAAATGCCAAAAACTCAAAATTTTCAAATGCAAACCCCCATTTTTTTGTAGTAGCCGATATTCAGCACAAAAAATTAGGGCAAGTTTGTGTTCGCCATTTTGAAAATATTTTTGATGAATATTACTCATTGGAATTAGTCAGCTGCCAAATTTTCAAAAAAATTCTATGTTTACTTTTTGAGATATCGATCAATGCAGTTTGTGGTGAGACACCCTGTATAATGGATACAAAATAGTTGACAGATCTTTTACAAATTTATCATAGTAATTTATTAAACCTAAAAAATATTTTAGTGTAATAATATTGTGGGGTATTCGAGAATTTCCAATCGCTGAAATCTTTGATTCCGATGAACCTATGCAACCCTTCTTTGTTGATGTCGCATAAAACAAATGTGTAATTTTTGAGTCAAAAAGAGGCATATTTTGATAGACGACTTTAATCTCGAATTTTGCAAGCTCTCTAAATCTTGCTTTAATCTGAATAGACGTTCTGGACCCGTGATCAAGATATTATCTAAAAATGAGACAACTTCATCTAATCCTTGCAATAGCGATTCAACAATTTTTTAAACTTCACTGGCATGCTTGCAATACCAAATGGAGCACGATTATATCTGAAAAGTTCTTTATGCGTAGAAATTATTGTTACCAGATATTTAGGGTTTTGTTGACAAGCATTAGATAAATCAAGCTTAGTAAATTGGTTACCCCCTCGCAATTTTACAAATAGGTCTTCGATAAGTGCTAGCGGATCAATCTCTATATAGGGATTAACTGTGATTTTAAAATCGCAACATAATCTGACAGAGCCGTTTTTCTTTAAAATAGTAGGCATGAATAGTATAGTATGAGTTACCGTGCATGTTAAAGTTTAGCCTTTACTTAAGAAGCCTCTATTGGAGAACTAAAAGTAAATTTAGAACCTACCACAAACCCGCCCCCAAAGGTACATTTTTTACATTTTATCCATTTTATCTCAAACCGTTCATTAAAAAAAACAAGAGTACAAATTTTAAGGGCATACAATTTCCTTTATTTTGAGGAATTGATATTCATTTTGGGATAAGTTTGCCCTTGGAATATTTTGGCCAGCCAAAATCACATGGAATATGCTCGCTTGGTACAGAGCGGCTTATCCAAGCGGAAAAAGTATGTTACGTGGAAACACGTTAACAGAAAATCGTCATTAAAAAAGGGAATTTGTAGTAAAAATTAAGAGAAATTCGAGGGTGTACTCGGATTTTGTATACAGGCAGCGATAACAAAAATTATCGCCAAAAACCTTTTTTCGCAAAATAATAAAATATAATTTTTTACCTTCACAACCACAAGAGAACATGTAAGTAGTATTTTTGAATGTTCAGTTTTTTGAAATAACTTCCGGTTTTAGCGGAAATGGAAGTGATTTTCTGCATTTTAAAACTTACACATTTCGTTTAACCATTATGTGATTCCTTTTTAATTCTGAATCCAACGATAATAACTTGATCTATTTGTTACTTGATGGCTGAATTTTCGGCGTTATCTCCGAAATGGCATAATTTATGGAAAAAATACTAGAATAATTTTTTGTAGAGAATGGAATTTTTTTCAAAGTGGTTCAAATTTATTTACAAGTTAACTGTGGGCAAAAAAGTTTTGTGCATAATAAATAAAACTGGTTGGCATAAGTGGCGCCCTCTGGCGGTTGTGGATACTGCACTATATCATAATTATGTGACATCATTATCTATGAAAAGATCATTAAAATTTATCAAGCCGTTTAAAGGATATAGCGAAAAAACTAAATTTTAGGGCCCCTTTTTAAGGGCCCGTGGGGCCCTTAATATAGAGCTTTGAACAAAAAGAAAAAACACTGGCCACTTTATTTTTGGAGTAGAATACCGCTGTCCTACGGGTGGCATTTGTTTTTGAATAACCCTGTATAGTGAATGAAATAAAAATCAGGGCCACTTTATTTTTGGAGTAGAATACTGCTGTCCTACGGGTGGCATTTGTTTTTGAATAACCCTGTATAGTGAATGAAATAAAAATCAGGGCCATTATAGCGTTAACTGACAATGTGAATCATCTGAAAGCTAAGATATCGGATGCTTGCAATAGCCTTACAGGTGAAATGCTTTACTCCGTTCATCGGGGTTTAACGAGAAGGTTAGAGAAATGCATGGTAGAAGAACGACGCCATATAGAAAATTTCTTTTGACTTCGACTGATTTGTTAATTATACTAAATTATAATTATACTTAATAAATAATAAAATTTATAAAAAAAATATAACTTTATTTTGAATAATAAAAGGCTACTTATATTTTCGAAATTTTGAAATTTATGTTGGCTTTATCAATTTTTAATAAAAACATGAGATTTAGAAAGTAAATCAATAGATGTCAAGATCAGGGCCACCTGGATTTTTTGTTGCTTTTGGCTAAAATAAAAAAGACATAAATTAACATGACAATGTGTTGAAATTTTAATATGTTTTGGCGAATAACTTTTCCACGGAACAAAATATTGCAAAATATTAAATACATAAAATGTTTAGAAAAATTAGCACTATCAACTGGTAAAATAAAAAGGGTGTCTTGGTGGCAAAAAAAAAATTTCAGGCGTCGCAACGCCCAGCGTCGTTTTTCCACAGACGTATGAACTGCCTCAAGTTATACGCTAACATTCCCTATATAATTTCCCCTAAGTGTTTATTTAATTTTCCTTGTTTTCTGCAGGTTTATCTGAGCTGGGCATCTAAAAATGATCACCCTGTACATACTACATATACAGGGTAAGTCACATCTAAAGGCAGAGCCGAAAACACAAGGTAGAATCCAATAAAATAAGCACATATGCTTAATAAACATTAGCTCAAAAATGCTTGGTTTTCCATATACGTGTTGAAAATTTTCCAAAAATAACATATTTTCTTAATTTCTTTCGAGCCCGTTTAGGAATTTCAACCAAATTTGGTACACATAAATAATTATTGTAAAGAAAAGTAGTAAGGTCCTGTCCAAAACAAAAAATTTTGCCTTTTTTGATAGCCCATTCAATTTCCAACAAGAAGCGCCTCTTGGTTTTTTATATCTGGTATTTTTTTTTTAATTTCGGATTTTTTAAAGCGAAGGGGATTATGCTGGCATTTAAAATGAAATAAATAACATTTTATTGTTGAAGGTGGCAACTGAACATTGCTTAATGCATTTTCTAATTTGCCTGTATAGTCTCTTTTCTTTAAAAGTTTTTCTAAAAACATTTTTCGTTTCTTTTGCAATTTATTATTTTTAAACAAGCGAAAAACGAGTATTGATTATTTTTTGAAGTGAAAAATTAGTTTATTATTGTGTACTAAGTTTGCAAATATACCTACTTTATAAATTTATTTTAATATAATATTTAGTTATGTTTTTGCGACAGAAGTGCTGAGGCTGCTGGAAGGAAATACCAAAGATGATTTCCGAATAGAAACAAGTGTCCGGGACCAAGAATTTTGCAAGAAGCTACAACAGCCTCAGAATTTGCGGATCCTGTTGGCAAAGAGGGCATGAAAATGCAATAAATAGAGATGCCGGAAGAAGAAACCAATAAGTACTTAGTACTTTTGACCTATTATACAACTATGAGAATAGTAAGTAGGCAAACTTATGATCCCCAGAAAACTGTAAGCACAATATTATCTCTATTTAACACATTATCATGACCTCTTGGCCAACAGGCTCCACAATTTCTGAGGCTTTAGTAGCTTCTTAGTAGGGATAATAGGGGATTGTAACTCATTTGACCTTGAACTCTAGAGTTCAAACTCTGAAGGTCAAACACTCAAGATGGTCACGCACATAGGTTTCTCCGCTTGGTTGCATATGTGTGACTTAATTGAATAATAATTAGGTATCAATGTCTAGACATCTATCCCATCATCATAACACGTGTGAGTTAAATTGGGAGAACCCAGACTGATTAGTTAATTACTATACTGTATTTTTTTATGCTTTTAAAAATATCTAATAGATTACATTAAAGTTTCATATTTATACCCCCACCTATCATTTATCCCCACCAACAAAATTAAATTTTTAAATAAAATAATACAGAGCTTCTTCAGTTTTGTATACGATGTGTAACAGTATAGACTAAAATGTGGATGTGTTATACGAAATATCCAGAAGTACATGATCTACAAAGCGGTGTTGAAAAGTTAAGAAAATTTTTTTCCAACTTAAAATTTGATGCTGAAGACGAGGCGATATATGGAGGTGATAAATTTGTACCAGAAGAAGAGTGTATCGAGTGTGCAGAAAGGTACGGAAGTGCTCTGGAATTGTGTGAACAATTTTTGGAAGATAAAAATATAAAAAATTTTGCTTTGGGGCTCAAAAAATTGGATTTGCATAGTAATTTAAAAGAAATTGGAAGATATATATCAATTGAAGACGTAGCCAGCGTTTTGGACATTAACACTCTTATAGATATATTTTATGACATTGATAGTGATGGTGATAGCGACTAGTGAAACAGGTAGTCTCATTCATTTTATTTTTATTAAATCTATATTTTTTCTGGTTTTAAAACTAAGTAGGCAATAAAGTGTAAAATGTCTGAATGTGCAAACACTGATCATTCAACAGGAAGAAAGAGAAAATGTTTGGTTAAGTTCGAAGACAATTACTCACAATTTATAAAAAAATACAAAAGTAGAGAAGCAGCTTATCTTTATGATCTATATCAAGCTCAACCTCAGTTGGATGAGGAATATCAAGCCTTAGAAAAAGGCTTTGCAGATTTAGATGAAGAAACCTCTATATTCAATGCAATTATTTTTGAATACAACTATAGAATTTTTCGAGAAAATTTATATTATCAAATTATGTACTTAGATAGTGGATTATTATTTTATGCCTATAAAATAAAATATATGATGTAATAAAAGATTTAGTAAGTAGTAAATATATTTTTATTTTTCATAATAATTATAATTATATTATGCAAGTTGATTCTTGTCAATCCATGTGTTATTAGTACTATCCATCCGCAACCATTTAACATAGAGTTTATTTCCTTTTCTCTTACAATTTTTTCAAATAAATATACATCAGGATATTTCACTTTTTGAAGTTCTTTTCCTTTTATTTCAACACCTTTTTCATCTTCTAACAAATATGTACTTGGATTGGTGAGATTTACCCTTTTCACTTTAAAGATTTCATTTGACCAGTTTGGTGTATATCCTTTTTTAAAAGCTTCCCTATGTTTACTGATGCGCACATAGTCACCAGATGAAAATAATGTTTTGATATTAAAGGTTTTTGGGTAAGTATATACCTCTTGCAATATTGATTTTTCATTGTTTTTATTAACGTTCTTAAGTTTAAATGATGTTGTTCTATGTTTTGTATTGTTATATTTATCGACGATTTCTTGTAATATGGGTATCCATTTATAGTTCCCTTGTAAACTAAATTGTTTCCACATTGAATTCTTCAGAGTACGATTAACCCGTTCTACAACACTAGCTTTCATATTCGAAAATGAACTGTAATGGTTTATTTGAAATTCAGTCATAAGTTTACCAAATTCTTTATTATAAAATTATTTTCCCATATCAGTTTAAAGATTTTTAGGTGATGTTTTAGCCTCAATTAGTACATTTTTCATAGCAGTAGCAACATCTTTACCACTTTTAGATTTTACTGGTTGTACCCATACATATTTAGAGAATATATTGATTACAACTAAAATCTATCTATTACCTTTATTAAATTTAGAATAAGGAAGCATTTCAATCAAATCAGCTTGCCAAAGATCATTAAGACCTTTAACAATTACACGTCTTCTCTGATAATGTACTCGTGCTAGTTTATGAATAAATATACATCAGGATATTTCACTTTTTGAAGTTCTTTTCCTTTTATTTCAACACCTTTTTCATCTTCTAACAAATATGTACTTGGATTGGTGAGATTTACCCTTTTCACTTTAAAGATTTCATTTGACCAGTTTGGTGTATATCCTTTTTTAAAAGCTTCCCTATGTTTACTGATGCGCACATAGTCACCAGATGAAAATAATGTTTTGATATTAAAGGTTTTTGGGTAAGTATATACCTCTTGCAATATTGATTTTTCATTGTTTTTATTAACGTTCTTAAGTTTAAATGATGTTGTTCTATGTTTTGTATTGTTATATTTATCGACGATTTCTTGTAATATGGGTATCCATTTATAGTTCCCTTGTAAACTAAATTGTTTCCACATTGAATTCTTCAGAGTACGATTAACCCGTTCTACAACACTAGCTTTCATATTCGAAAATGAACTGTAATGGTTTATTTGAAATTCAGTCATAAGTTTACCAAATTCTTTATTATAAAATTATTTTCCCATATCAGTTTAAAGATTTTTAGGTGATGTTTTAGCCTGAATTAGTACATTTTTCATAGCAGTAGCAACATCTTTACCACTTTTAGATTTTACTGGTTGTACCCATACATATTTAGAGAATATATTGATTACAACTAAAATCTATCTATTACCTTTATTAAATTTAGAATAAGGAAGCATTTCAATCAAATCAGCTTGCCAAAGATCATTAAGACCTTTAACAATTACACGTCTTCTCTGATAATGTACTCGTGCTAGTTTATGAAGTTCTTCAACAACTTGTTTTTTAAGGTCCGACATTATTCTATATCTATTAAACACTTTATCAATAATTCACCATAAAAACTCTTCAAAGGTTTTGTACCCGTTGATTGGAATGAAATTTTGTCTTTTAGATGTAATTGTGTTCCGACAAGATTTGAAATTTTCTGATCATTTATTAACAAAATTGCTGCTGGGAAATTCAGCACTTATAATATTACATTCCTTAAGAGGAAAAATATAGCTCTCCCTCTGATCTTGCAACAAAGCATAGTTTTTAGTGTTTTTGTTAAAATCACCGATAAATAAATAAAGTTTATTAGAAGATGTTGATGATTCATCCAAAGATTGATATCCTTTTTTAAATATGTGCACTCCAAATTTATCGATTTGTCATTATCACTTGAATGTTCAATACATACTAAGAAGATTTAGATTTAACATTACACTTATTGAATAATTTTTGCCTCGCGAAGTTCCTCGACAATAGACATCATTTCGTTGTGGTGACCAGTATGGCCAGCGATTTGAGATGCCAGAAGTAATTTTAGTCTTTCGACAATTTCATTGGGATCATTATAATATACGTAATCTAGCTTTTTGTTAGATAGACTCATCATACCTCCTCCTTTCTTTGATCGTGTAACCGATCTTGTAGTTGGTCGCGGCAGTGAACTAGCAGACATTGATCTTTCTCTGAGCACAGATGGTTATACTAATGTTCGTAAAACTTCATTTTTTAAAATATTCTTTTTAACAAGCCATGGTCGCAAAATTGTTATATATTTGGAATTCAAAGAACCCTGTACTTGTTCGGCAGGATCATTGTTTCGTCTATATGTCGAAGTTTTATCCAAAATATCCATGTAATTTTCCAAGTCTGCATCTGAATACCCCAGAGGGTTTTGTTTAAACAATAACTCGTACAGATCAGGTATACCTTCATACAATCGTTTCATATCAGGTTGAAGTGTATTTTTCCTAAATATTTGAATATCTTTTCCAATAAAATCAACTAAAGCGTTTCCTATCTAAAATTTGCCTGTAGGTATATCATGTTTTATACCATATACGTAATCATAATCTGTAGAGGTTCCTCGTGTCTGTCCATCAATGTAGGTTTGTAGAAGAGGATTAAATTCTTCAAGCCATAATTGGTAACCAGGTTGCCTCGATAAATCCTCAAAATATTGTCGGCTTTGTTCAACAGCATCACTAATAGTCTTATCAGTCAAGGTACCTATCTTGACCAGTTGATTCAAAAGGGTCTCTTTGTTCAGGGATAAAACTATCTTCCAAAAACGACAATCCCCACCGAAAGGTAATAAAGGTTGTAACAGTTTGTGAACCAGTAAAGAGCTTCGTGGAGATGAAGAAGGGATTCCTCTAAAACTTTCCGTTTTTTGTTCAAATTTTGGTTCAATTTTGGGTTCTTGTTTGATATTCGAAAGCAACTTTTGTAAAGGCTGAGTTATTGGTTTATGCTCTTCTTCCAAACGCCTCTGAGTTTGTGACTTATCTGAACGTAAAGAACGATATTTTTGCTTTAAAATTTCACGAGTTTTTACCAAATTTTTTGCTAGTTCATCCATCTTCGAAGTGATATAATAATACTGTTTACTACTACAGATTAATGGGATTATATATGAGAAAAAAGTTGATCGAAGCCTTTTCTATAGCGCCCATTATTTAATGAACTATCTTTATCAATCACAAGAAATCCATATTCATCATTCCAACACAAGGAACATATATCCTTAAATTGATGAAATGTCACATCTACATTCACATGATCATCATATATATATGTTTTAAATTCGTATTATCTTGTTGAAATATTATTAATAAATTTGCATTATCTCTTATAAGTTGTTTGGGAATTGCAGTATAAAAGAAAGAGTGCGGGGCTGTGTGCACGTATATATAGATGAAAAAGAAAAAGAAGTGTATTTCCGTGCAAATAATTTAATTAAAAATCATGGTAAAGCGCTTTCGGCTCTTAAGCCATCCTCAGTACCACCTAAAAAGAAAGTATGACATAAAATAGGGGGTTGGAAAAAGTTAACTGTGGAAAAACTAAATTGTTTTAACGTCATGTCATACTCACTTGTCAAGTGTGTACAGGAAAATTGGAGCATAAAGCATTATACAACAGTAAAACCCATAAAATAGAAGGTCACACCAAGTCACATTTTAAAAACTTTAAAATATTAACAAATTATACAACTGTGGGCGGCCAAGCTACCCAAATTATTTAAACAAAAGACCAGCAGAAGTGCCAAATGCATCATGGAAGGTGGAAGTGAAATTTGAGACATAACCTGTTCGACATCCCGGTGAAGGAACTGGATGTCAGTCGAAAAGCGCGCGAGATTTAAACTTGAAAACAAAATGTCATAGGCGGGTAAAAATATTTTATGAAGAGTGAATGTGAAGGATTTGAAAAAATTTAATTCATAAGTTAAGAATTTATATTTAATAAATGTTTAATTAATGGTAATGAAAATTAGATAGAAATAGAAATTCGAAAAATTATTTGTTTATATGATAAGCCCAAAAAACCTCCCCAAAGTCCCAAAAACGCGACACGAAAAGAGGAGATAACAGGACAACCCTGTAAGATGAAGGCCAAGAAAAATTTGTTCATCATTGAGTGAGTCTCCTATGTAAAGGAATGAAAGATCTGTTAAGATTAACTTTAACATTTAAACAATCTGGATTATTGGATAATTCTCTGTTAATTTGAATATCTTCAAGGAAATCAAGTCTGTTATAATTCTTTGATGTGACATTGCGTAAAATTTTTGAATTGGAGTGAGGACTGAAGTTATGATTAAAAGTATGCAAGTGTTCTCCAAAGGTTGAATTTACTTTATTTAAATGTTCATTTATACGAACTTTAAGGGGACGACAAGTTCTCCCTATATAGGTACTATTACAAGAATTGCAAGAAAGTTTATAGATGCTACTTTTGGCTAAGTGGTCTATTTTATCTTTAGAATTGACCAAGCTCTGAGCTAACTTATTATTAGTTCTTAGACATATCGAGATGTTGTCGCATTCTTGGTGAATGCACTGGGATACTTTATTATTAATACTTGTTTGTATGAAAGGAAGTGAAAAATATTTTTTGTTATTATTATGATAATTAGTGATATAAGGAGAATTGTCACGTTTTAGTTTATTATATTTAATTTTATTTATGAGAGAATTGATGATAGAAGGATTATAGAAATTATTATATGCAATTTGTTTGAGAATGTTGATTTCCTTTTTGTAGTTATCTTGGGACATTGGTATATTGAGAAGGCGATGAATGTAACAATAGAAAGCTGACATTTTTTGTTGATATGGATGATTTGACAAGTTAGAGATAGAATGGTCTGTTTGAGTAGGTTTTCTATATATAGATAATTGTAAAATGTCTTGATTTTTGTAAATAGAGATGTCAAGAAAATTAATCGAACAGTTCTTTTCAATTTCTAAAGTAAATGAGATTTTAGGATGTATATTATTAAGTTTAGTTAAAAGATGTTGAGCTTTGGGCTCGTTACAATTCAGAAAACATAGGCAGTCATCAACATACCTAAACCAGTGAAGGATCTCGTCGTTGTTGTTGGTCATGATGTGTGTCCTTTCGAGTGAGTCCATAAACACGTCAGCTAGAAAAGGAGAGAGACAGCTGCCCATGGCCAGTCCGTCTGGTTGTTTGTATGTCCTGTTATTAAAAACAAAGAAATTTTGAGAAAGGCAAAAATTGAGTAAAGAAAGAATGTCGACGATAAAATCGCTGTCAATGTTTTTTTCCCTGAGCAAATCACCAACCATGTCAACAGCTTCCGATTTGGGGACCGTCGTAAACAAATTAGTTACATCGAAAGAAACCATCAAGGAAACTTCAGGTAAAGTAATCTGACCAAGTTTGTCTGTTAGGTTAAGAGTGTTATTCAGCCCAAATTTGGGCGAAAAGTCCGTGAGTTGTTTAAGTAGTTTAAGAACAAAGCTGGATAGAAAACAAACTGGAGTGTTAGAAAAGCTTACGACTGGTCTAATCGGTATGCCCTCTTTGTGAATTTTAGGCAAGCCATATAAGCGAGGCATTGTAGGGTTACTAGACATTAAAACTCTCGAGGCATCGTGGTCTGAAAGAAAATCTTTGAAATGTTTTATGATTTTAGTAGTTTTCCTAACAAAGGTATTAAAAGGATTAGAGGCTAATGTAGAAAAATTATTTTCTTGTAAAAAAACTCTCAACCTTGTCCACATAACAAGCTTTATTCAAAATAACCAGACAATTTCCCTTGTCGGCTTTGGAAATTATTAAATTATGATCTGTTATTTTATTTTTAAGTTTTTTTAAAGATTTAAGGAATGAGAAAGAAAATTGTGAATTAAGTTTAGAGAGACTTTTTTGAAAACGATATAAGATATTATAACATTCATTACGAATAGATTTTTTCTTTTTATAAGATATATTTAATTGTTCAATAAGAACGTCGATTTCGACTGAAAAACTCAAGAGGTCACTCTCAGACAAAGGTGTTGAAAAGGTATGTTTGAGGCCAAGTCTCAGGATGTCTAACTCATCCTCATTAAAAGTCACGTCCGAGAGATTCTTGATCCTATCATGGAAAGTAAAATTGGAATATTTTTTTTGTGGATTATGCCAACGATCTCTAAAAAAACATTTACGTTGGTGAATCAAATTGTTAAGTTTAGATTTCACTCTTTGAAATTTGACATTTTTACTGAAGGAAACTTCATCGGTTATGTCGTTAAGAAGAAAATTAAGTGACTCACCTTCGACGTTGCTTAACAAATCATTATAAACTTTTTTCATTTCGCAGTTTACAAAATTGAGCTTAGAATAATGGGAACGAACTTGTGATTTAATGATTCTGATTTCCAGTTCCTCTCGGTGTTTAGGTGGGACGTTCTATTTTATCTTTAGAATTGACCAAGCTCTGAGCTAACTTATTATTAGTTCTTAGACATATCGAGATGTTGTCGCATTCTTGGTGAATGCCCTGGGATACTTTATTATTAATACTTGTTTGTATGAAAGGAAGTGAAAAATATTTTTTGTTATTATTATGATAATTAGTGATATAAGGAGAATTGTCACGTTTTAGTTTATTATATTTAATTTTATTTATGAGAGAATCGATGATAGAAGGATTATAGAAATTATTATATGCAATTTGTTTGAGAACGTTGACTGACTGACATCCAGTTCCTTCACCGGGATGTCGAACAGGTTATGTCTCAAATTTCACTTCCACCTTCCACGATGCATTTGGCACTTCTGCTGGTCTTTTGTTTAAATAATTTGGGTAGCTTGGCTGCCCACAGTTGTATAATTTGTTAATATTTTAAAGTTTTTAAAATGTGACTTGGTGTGACCTTCTATTTTATGGGTTTTACTGTTGTATAATGCTTTATGCTCCAATTTTCCTGTACACACTTGACAAGTGAGTATGACATGACGTTAAAACAATTTAGTTTTTCCACAGTTAACTTTTTCCAACCCCCTATTTTATGTCATACTTTCTTTTTAGGTGGTACTGAGGATGGCTTAACAGCCGAAAGCACTTTACCATGATTTTTAATTAAATTATTTGCACGGAAATACACTTCTTTCTCTTTTTCAATTGCAGTATAAGTCTGGCATAAATAAAAACAATCGGTACATTTATGACGCTCAAAACAAAAATAATTTCTTATAACGCTTTAACTGCAACACACCACATCATCAAATATTATTAGAGAATTTAATTTTATATCGTTTGGCGACACTATTTCATCTTCGTTTTCACTTTCAAAGTATCCAATTTTTCTAAGAGGTTTGAAGAGTTCACGTAGGTATTGATATTTTGACTCATTTAGAGATTTTGAATAAATATATACAGGGTGAGTCACATCTAAAGGCGGAGCCGAAAACACAAGGTAGAATTCGCTAAAATAAGCACATATGCTTAATAAACATTAGCTCAAAAACGCTGGGTTCTCCATATACAGCGTGTTGAAACTTTTCCAAAAATAAAATATATTTTTTTAATTTCTTTCGTACCCGTTTAGGAATTCCAACAAAATTTGATACATATTATGGGTTGTCATTTTGTGCAATAACTTGGCCCTGTTCAGTTGAGCAGCGGCGTAGATACAAATAATTTTATTTTAAATGCCAGCATAATCACCTTGGCACTAGTTAAAAAAGTCCGAAATTACGAAGAAACTACCAGAAATAAAAAAATACCAAGAGGCGCTTTTTGTTCCAAATTGAATGGGCTATCAAAAAAAGGCAAAATTTTTGGTTTTGCACAGGACCGTACTACTTTTTTTCACAATTATTTACAGTAACTCTTTGTATCTACGCCGCTGGTCATCTGAACGGGGTCAAAGTATTGCACAAAATGGCAACCGTCCAATGCATAATGTGTACCAAATTTGGTTGGAATTCCTAAATGGGCTCGAAAGAAAGTAAAAAAATTTGCTATTTTTTGAAAAATTTCAACACATTGTATATGGAGAACCAAGCGTTTTTGAGCTAATGTTTATTAAGCATATGTGCTTATTTTAGAGAGTTCTAAATTGTGTTTTCGGCTCTGCCTTTAGATGTGACTCACCCTGTATATTTTCAAAGCGTAAACCATGAGGTTCTTCTATTAGACTAATCATAACATTTGTCTTGCCACAACCAGAGGGTCCGATAATTAAAGCCCGCTTACAATTTCCTGGGAATAAATTTCCGTGTTTCCGGAATGTAGCTATTTCCAAATCATGGTTTTTAACAGGAAGGGAAAAATTTTGTCGATCTTCATGCCTACACATTATATACTAAACAAAACACAACCCATGTTTACATATTTAAGTGATTTCATATAAAATATTCATCAGTTATATAAGTATGTCCTCCTACGATGGTTTGATTAGTTCCAAAAGATTATTCGGTAAGAAAGGTTCCGGACTGCTTAATAAATTCATAGATAAGTTGCCAGTGGAACTGCACTTACCGTCATACAATTTTTGCGGTCCTGGGACCAAGCTCAAAAAGAGATCATTAAGGGGAGATCGCGGCATTAACCCTTTAGACGAAGCTTGTAAAGAACACGATATAGCATACTCAAAGTTTGAAGATTTAGAAAATCAACATCAAGCAGACAAACTATTAGAACAAAAAGCTATAGAAAGAATTAAATCCGGTAAAATAGGAGAGAGGATAGCTGCTGTAGGTGTTGCGGGTGCAATGAAGGTAAAAAGAAAATTAGGAATGGGTTTACAAAATAAAAAGAGGAAAACTAAAATAGGAAAAGCTATATCGTTTAATAATGCTGAGAAATGCAATTATTGGAACAAAACATACAGACTAAAAAAGTTGCAACATCAGCTTTAACAGCATTAAAGCAAAAACGAATTAAGAAACCTAGAGGACGTATAATAAAATTCCCAACATATCAAGGGGGCTTACTACCCCTAATTCCTCTGTTCGCGGGTCTGTCAGCATTAGGAGCACTAACTGGAGGAGCGGCTGGAATTGCAAAAGCGGTCAACGATGCAAAAGCTGCAAGGGATACGCTAGAAGAAGAAAAGAGACATAACAGGGCCATTGAACAATTAAAAGTTGGAAAAGGACTTTATTTAAAACCTTACAAACAAGGTTGCGGTCTTTACTTAAAACCATATAAAAAAAGCTGCTAAAAAGACTACCACACTGCCCACTCACCAATATTGATTTGTTAAAATATGTAGAAATATTAAAAATTCCCTATTTTCGAAATGTGTTTATGCGTGACCAATTACCGAAAAAAATAAAAAAATACGAATCAGGCATTATAAATTTAGATGCTGATCGGGGAGACGGTACTCACATTAATTTATTTAGATGATGGGGAGTACGTTGTTGGTTTGATAAATTTTGAAACATTTAACGCAATTCCTATATTCCTATATCGATGAGAGAAACAATAAATTTACTTGCGGGCATGTAACAATAACAACTATACCCTCCCGTGCCTATGAGTTAGACGATATAAATAAATTTGTAATTACAAACTATTGATTCAGTTCTGAGAATTTCATCTAATAATAACACACTCCATACCATTATTGAAAATGGGAAACCGATTCAATTTGATGATGGATCAATCGGAAAAATTTTAGGTTTTAAGAATGGTCATCTAGAACCAGGAAAACATGTGTCAGATTATCCAGCAGAAATATTTAAAGTGAATGCTATATGTATCGACTGTAGCATAGCGGCAGGTTCATACTATAATGGTACACCGGCTCATATTGTTCACCAATTTTTCCTAGCGTAGGACCAGGTTTTAAAATTATAGAGACACCTCAAAATATTATTTATTTTCCTGTCAATGTAAAAATTATAAGTACTGTCAATATTCAAATACTCGATCGAGACGGAGATTTAGTTAATTTCAGTAGGGAAACCATTACGATAAGACTGCACGTGAAAAAAATTTCAGAACAATGGTTGTAAGATATAATCTACACAGTAAACAAGATAGTCTATAAGAAAACGCGGCAACCTCGTCAAGTCAGTACTAAAGTTTATTAGAAAACGCGGCAACCTCGTCAAATCAGTACTAAAGTTAATACCAAGCGGTTAAATGATGGAATACCTAAATATAAATAAAAACTATCTTGTGGACAATTCTGTTTGGCGGAAAGAATTACATACTTATGACGCGCAGTCTTAGAAAAAATTTGAATACATTGATGAAATTATTATTTCTATACAGGAAATAGGAAAATACACTTTACCCTGCGAAAGTTTCCTCTATATTGAAGGGACATTAACAGATCAGAATGATAAAGTTTCAACAAAATTAGACCTTGTAAATAATGGAATTGCTTTCCTATTCAAGGAAATCCGATATCAATTAAATGGTGTTACTCTCGATTCCGTTAGGGATGTTGGTATAAGTTCGACAATTAAGGGTTATCTATCTCACACCGAAAATGAAATAAACAAATTACACAATGCCGGTTGGTTGTTAAATCAAGAAAATAAATCGGTTGACTCTAAAGGACACTTTAATGTGTGCATTCCTATGAACACAATAATGGGATTTTTTGAGGATTTTAAAACGGTTCTTTTAAATGCTAGGCAAGAATTAATTTTAGTTAGAACAAACGATGATACAAATGCTGTCATCAGCACAGACGCAAACGAAATTCCAAAGATAACGGTGTCGAAAATAGAGTGGGTGGTACCTTACGTCATCGTTGATATAGAAAGGGAATTATATTTTACAAAGCTAATTAATAAAGGAGATGAAATTTTTATTGCATTTAAAAGTTGGGAACGAATATCCGGAGTTACTGAAAACTACTAGACATAATTGGCCTGTAAAAACTTCAACAAAAGTTGAAACACCGTGTCACGTGATTGTAGCATTTCAAACAAACAAAAGGAGGAATGTTACTGAAGATATGAGTAAATTTGATAATTGTAACCTTAGAAATATTAGAGTGTTTTTAAATTCAGATAAATATCCATACTCTGACTTGTACTTGGATTTCGAAAATAATAAGTATGCCTATCTCTATGAAATGTTCTCGTCATTCAGAAAATCTTATTACGATGGATCGGTGGAACCTGTTTTCTCGCCTAAAAAATTTAAAGAAATTACACCTATTGCATACATAAATTGTATGTATCAGAAAGATACTGTCGAAGTAGGACCTATTGTAATGAGAGTATAATTTGAAACAAGTAAAGATATACCTGATAAAACATCAGCTTATTGTTTAATACTACATGATAAACTATTTGCTTACAACCCACTGACAAAAATTGTGCGACAAATTTGAAGTGTGCATGTGTTAAATTTAATAAAAAGTTAGTAATCTAAAATTTTCCATTAGTTTACAATGCTCCTTCAAGAGAGGATTGAACAATTTCAGAGAGATTTAAAAAAATTAAAAAATTATATTGACTATTATCAAAAACAAAAAAGAAATTTTCAAGGAATTTTCTAATTCAAAAATATGAGTGTGATAGTCGATGCGCAAAGATCAAAGTTGAAAACAATAAATTTATTGTTAAAGAATTTGCTGCCTATGATAGTAAAAAAATTTCACATTATGTGTTTAAACCGCCATTTCAAATGAACCTCTTACCTACGTACCTTCATAAACAAGCAGTTTGGCTCACAGAAAACCATCATGGAATTAGGTGGATGGATGGTTTTATTCCTCTACACAAATTTTCCAACATTGTTCAACACATTAGTTGTCCTTTTGACTTTTTGCACGAGTGAATTTGAAGTGAAATGAACATGAAGTGATCTGATAGTGAAATGATTTTTTATTGGTAAACGGAACAGTGTACGACCACGTTATCTATAATCTAACCCTTGAATGAATTTTTCAATATTTTTCACTACCTTAACCCCAGAAACACTCAAGACCAACACAAATTACATAAAAAACGATTTGCAGCTTAAACTGACCACTTCATAATCAACTGAACATTTGTAAAAGGAACACTCGATGTCAGCTGATGTGATCTCAAAGTGATTCGGAATCGATTTGAGACCACTTAAAACTGTAAAAGGAGGACGGCTATTACCGACAAGAGTGATCGAGCATACATTAAAGGAAGCGAGAAAGCTGAAGATATTAGAAAATACTCATCAAGACCCGTCATCGAGCTTGATGAACAACCACCCTTAAAACATCAAGAACCAACATGTTTTTTTTTTCATTCAAAAGAAAAATGTATGTGTGCATTATCAAATGTTTTTTTACTTGTATGATATTTTTTTAATAAAAGAATAAAAATTAATAATCAGTTCTAGTATATTATTTACCACCCCTGAAATCAAATACAACATATCTATAAAACTATTTATTTGCAATACATGTTTTTAAAACGAGTTTCATATATTCTACATCTATAATTATGACTTAATACATTACTTAATAAAATTTCACTGAATTGAATTCTTCTTTCAAATCGAAGACGATCGAGTACTGCGGATTCATAGTTGTTCTTTCTAGCTTTATTGTATGCGAAGCTCTATTTTACCATAACATGAATCTTAATGCTTTCAAATGTCACCTTCTTCATACTTCTAGTTTGTGTTCCAGCAAGTTTGGATGAAGTAGTACTAATTCCATCATAATTAAATCATATTCGATAGCTTGATCTTTTCTTGCCAACAAAACATTATAAATAGTACTAACAACATCTTTATAGTTTCGGTTCAGCGATGATTGAAACGTATCGAAATATTGTCCAAACTGCTGCTTCTTTACTGCATCTGTTCGATTGTTAAGGAGAGGTACTAACTGCCACAAATTGGAAACTGTTTCACATCCCAAGTACACGTAATATCCATTTTTGAAAAATTTTATTACACGCACATCATCTCCAATCTTTTCGAAATATATTTTGAGTTGTTTAAGTTCTATAGGAGATATATCATCATCTTGGGAATAAAAATAGTTTAATATATATCCCTGATTTTTTAAAAGCAAGGACCATTCTTCTTCCGTAATCAAAATCGATTTCGATGTACTTGGTACCACATTTGTTCAAGTTGAATATTCGAGTATTCAAGATCACATTATCATGTTTAGAATCACTACTCTTACACTTTAGATTATTACTGGGGGGTAACTGAAGATACTCGTTTAAGAAGGAGTACTGATTATCGTTAGCCGACATTTTAACACAATCACAGTCTTTACACTAATAATACCCACATAAATACGGGGCAAATATATACCTATCTCCCCCACCAGTTTTCTTGTTTAGCTAATACGTGCATCTGTATATTATCCATGAGATAAATAATATAGTAAAAAGTGCTAATAAACTGATTGAAACATAACTTGCAACATAACAAAAAGTATAGTTACAAATACAAGTATCTCGATTTGTTTGTAAAGCAATCCACTCGGATGTATGAATTGTGTTGTTGTTAAAGATATATTTCAGTTTATAATAATTATTAAAAGTCAAACGAACACTATCTATTTTATAAGTAAAGACTGGATATCCGGTATTATTAAAATTTGTAATTTTCAGAGGATGATAACAATCTTTTTTTCAGTTTTGTTGTCACTCAGACATAAATATCCTTCTTTAACTCGAGGCAAATAGTTTATAAACAGATTACTACCCACTAAGGCTGTTAATATTATTAATGAGGTCATTTTCAACTTTATCACTTGAAAGCTTAGGATCAACTAAATCCTAAAACGATTTAGAGGTAGTTTTATGTCAGAAATAAAATAACTCAGGGGTTATATATTTTATTAGTATAGTAGTAGTATATAAAGTAGTAGTGTATAAAGTAGTAGTATATAAAAGTATAAAGTGATACATTTCAAAATATACAAACACAATATTAATAAAATCCTTTAAATATAGAAAAAAATACAATCAGTACAATAAAACATACACCAATAGTAGAAAAATTAGTGGTACTGGGTGCAGGGTTTGTATTACTCCTATACATGCTGGCTAAACGAAGTGCTTGTATAAAATCACAAGATTTATTATATTTGAAATGTTCCGTCAATGGAGAATCTTCCATTTCCCACTTGTATATTTCCACATTACAATAAACACATTGACATGAATCTAAGCATCCTGTAAAATGAATGAATGAATGAATGAAAACCAGCTCCGGTTAAACCTATTGGATTTACTGTTCCTTTCCACTTTTTGAAAGTTAACAATCTCTCTTCGAAATTTTTCAAATTACTAGACTGACTTACAGGCTCACCGTCGAACTATATTCGGTTTGCCATGTTGAAATCAATTAAGCGATAAGCTGATCCTACCTTTATGTCTAAGAATTGTTATTTTTTACTTTTCTTGGATTTTGGTTCATGGTAGTCTTCTAAAAACTCACCAATTTTTATCAAGTTATCTAAATTAGTATCGGGGTCTTCAAGAGTTAAATCACAACCATTTTTAATTAACATTTCCATTATTTTTTCAACTTTAGGGTTTTCATAATCAGAAATATCTTTATGCCCCCATGCTAGAGTTTTTAGAGTACTAGGAATATGATACCGTTTATCATCATCAGATGATAGTGCTAACTTATTTATAACTTCAGTAAACATATTGTGTAAATGCGATTTAAAAATATACATGTTACAATACACTTTAGAATTTTTTTCGACAACTTCCTTGTAATGGGAAAAATCTAGTTGTTTTCTAACCGTATTTTTCTTAATAACTTTAGCTTTTTTCAAAATATCATCTTTCGTTTTTACACAATATGATTTAGCTGCAGTACCATAAAAAGATTATATTGGTTCGCCAGCCATTTCATCCTTAAATTTACCCACAGCTGATAAGTTTTGAGGAATATTATAAACATTGTTTAGAGCATAATTCGAGGTATCGAAAATATATAAATTTTCTCTTATATCATTGTAAAAGTTTTCGGTTGTTACTTCTAAAATAAAAGAGTCGGTGTCCATATACAATAAAGCAACATTGTCTCCATACTTTGGTTTAAGGTAGTTGTAGTAGAAATCATACATCACCATTTTAGAAAGATCTAGAATGGCGAAACCAACATAAATTGGTTTATCATACATTATACATACTTTTTGTAACTGAACGGCGATAAATCTTTAAACTGTGGTTTTGCTATCAACTTTTCTGCACAATTACTATTTTTATTAGGCTCCGAATGAGACACGAGTCGAATATCAACCCTTTTGTCCAAATTTTCCATGGTTTTTCCATAAATACTATTTGTTAATAATTTTACTTGATTTTTTCGAACTTAGATTTTGCAGCATTTCTTATGTTTGTATTATTATCAATATATTTTCTTAACCATGGTGATTGAGTAAATTTAATAGCTCTATGAATTTTAGTTAATTTGAACCGAATTTTAGACATTTCCACAAATATAATTAGTGTATAATATAATTATACTTATTATTTAAATTTAGAATAGAATAGAATAGAATACATTTATTTTGCAAAGATAATACATACATATTATATAGCAATAGTCAAGAACAATAGTTTCTCAAAAACCAGAACACTTAAATGTACAGAGAAACGTTTAAATACTATTAAAATAGTCTACTGAATGTATTTACAATATGACAAATACAACACAAAAAAAGAAAAAGGATTAATCGAAGTGTATCACAGAAAGTAGTCATCGATTGTATAAAAACACTTATCAACAAAAAAATTTTTAATATTACACTTAAAAACCATTAAATTTTTACTGTTTTTTACAGAGGCGGGCAGCCGGTTAAATAACTTAGGACCCAAAACTGTCGGAGATCGATTAGTCAGTGATAGGGTGGCAAACGGTGCGTGAATGTCATTCTTACTCCTCGTGTTTATACCATGTACTTCACTATTAAGTGTAAAGTCTGATTTATTTGAATAAACATACACGCACATCTCATTGATATACAGCGAAGCCAATGTTAAGATGTTAAGACGGAAAATATTTTTACACGAATTTGGTATTAGTTTCGAACATTTGGAATTTGGGGGTATAAAGTTTTCAGGACAAAAGGGGAGCTCGTTATGCAAATTGTGAAGATTTTCAGGATATTCTAAATCTACTTCGAAAACATAACCTATAGGTGATGTATCGGAAAGTGAAAAAATATCTATTTGTTCAATTTCATCTTGGCAAAGCCACACAAAATCTTTCTCGGGCAGATATTGTCTCATAGCAAAACCATATAAGTTTGTCGCATCTAAATACATTATAAATTTGTTTTCTTTTGATGGGTTAAAATTCTGTAAAAAAATATTGTTTGCTTCGGATTTTCTCGAAATGCAAGTGCTCACTCCGCCTCATGCCCTTTTTGAAAAAATGAATCATATCAGGTTCTATCAATAATTCCAATTTTATATCTGTCATTTCTAACATGGCGTCAAAAGATAAACTCGGAGAAGTGTGATATTGTGCAGGATTTAGCTGGTAGGTTCTAATTGAATTACTTCTAAAATTTTCAAATAGATCACATAAAATCATGACGTCAGATTTTAGATATCAATCTGAATAATCACCTAAAGTTTTGCAGTTAAATATATCCCATACCTTTTTAGCTCGTTTATAATCATCTTGTGAGATATTTTCACCTTTTAACTCATTATAAAACTTATCAATTGCAGGAAAAGCTTCTTCCAACAACTTATCATAGGAATTAACGTATGAATATGGAAATACACCTTTTTGTCTAATGTAATGAAATTGTAAATCATTTGGAAAACACTTACGAATTTCAATACATTGGTTGTCTTCTAATATATCCGCCATAGATTCAAGAGATGCTGGTAGAAATTGAAAAGAATCTATGAATTTCAACTTTAGTCTAACATTTTCTTCCATCAAAATTTGTTTACTAAAGGATATATATTTTTCTTTTGTATGACCTATCATCAATTTTCTCCTTATTGAAGCATAAAGACTTAATAAACAAATGCTAGTCGTAATTTTTTAAATTATGTAAAATAATCGCAACAAATGTTGGTGGTTGAAAATGTAAGTTACAAATGGAATGCGCCGCTCCTCTAATAGCACCACTAAGATGATCATGACTATCTTGAAAGTTGTCATTAAATGAACATTTTATAAAGTAAGCGAAAGAATGGGGTATATGTTCAGCTGTTTTAACTGTATAACTAGAAAGTGGGTCTAAAGTTTGATTATCATGATTTACTGGTTTTAAAATAGATTCAAAATCAGCATATTGTTTTTGAATATTTTCAAATTTTAAAATATTTTCGGGAACCATATTACCAAATTTATCTGTAATTAAATTATCTGATGGAAAATCAATTCTTACAAAGTTGCAGTCAAATTTCATATGCCTTTTCAATTTTCCAGCAGTAGGGAAATTTGTAAACATCCATCGCATAAATATTTTTTTACATTTGTTTGGATATTTGAGAAGAAACCTAAATCTTTTATATAGCAATAGTGTTGATTACCTGCACCATCATCAATCAATAACAAATTTATATGTAGATTTTTCTTTTGTTTAGTGTAGTACAAGGGACCGACAATTTCATACATTGTTTTGTTTTCCTTATGATAAGCTTCACATCCGAAAACGTTTATTGAGATATTGTTTTGACTCTCAAATTTTGACACATCTTTTATTGAGACAGGAAAGCTTATACCGCTAAAATCAAACCTGCCCCTAAAACGAGGGTATGATGATGTCCTCTCTGCATTTGCTAGCGGTTGGTGCACAGCAGCCATTAAACTCCATCCAAAACCGCACTCATCATTGTTCCGAATGTTGATTACAGCTCTCTTTTTCTGGATTTCTTTAGGTAGGGGGATATATGATGAAATTCGTAGAGGATTATATTTATTGACGTTAATTTCTAGGTGAAGAATCTGTATCAAGATTCATCCTAAAAATAATAGAAAAAAATCAAAATAATTATACCGAAAATGAAAATAATTATACAACAAATGAAAATAATTATACAACAAATGAAAATAATTATACAAGGTTTATATTTATTCTTACCAGAATCACGTTCAGCAAATTCGACCGATTTCTTAGCAAGTACTACAAACAAGTCTACATATAAAGCTTCAATGTTCGTAGAATCCACAATTACTTCGAATTTGGTATTGAAAGACTTAACATCCATAAGATCTAATGGTTCCGAATAATATATACCATATAATTCAAAGTTGATTTTAATAGCTGTATGCCTCAGCTGTTCTTCCTTGAGTAAATTTGGCACTTTATTCATAATCTCCTCTTGAAATGTTTTAATATCGATAGTGTAATTTTTCGGTGACACTTTGTAAGTAACAATTCTATATTTGAAGGCACTTCGCAAAATTTCAATACCCTCCTCCAAGAATGTTAAACATTTTGCTTTGTGGTTATTGGTTCGTACGTGAGCTACCCATTGTTTCTTGTCCACATTTATTTTACATTTACAGCAATATTTACTATCTGCAACAAAATCGCCTAAAGTTATATAGAAATATTATAATTGGGGTTAAAATAATTCAAGTTTTTTAATAAATTACCCGTACTAGATCCTGTTTCCGTCTTCGGAGGGTTAATTTTATCTGTTGGCAGAACATTATCGACTGAAATTTGTTTAAAACATATAAAGTTGTATAACAATATTACTGTTTTCTTACGGTTTATAATATAATCCTCTATATTTTTCTGGATATGTTTTCTGTTACAACAATTTTTACGTAGATGCTTTTTAATAGTTTGTATATTTTTGAATTCTTTAAGACAAAGGGAGCACAACAGTACCATGGTGGGTTAGTAGAAGCAAACTAATAAAAAAAGCAGAACTGTGAACTAGAAACTAAGGTCTTAAGAAAAATATAACTAAATGTTATTTTTTAGTAATAATTTAGATAAGTTTATTAACAGATCAGCTTGTCGATTGAAAATATTTGATAGCTTTTCTTTATTATCCTTCATTTAATTCATTTGAAGAAAGTTATATATTAAGGCCTTTGTCTTAGCAGCACTACATTTCACCTTTTGTTTATTAACACGTTCACTGCGGTACAAGTCAGATTTGTCCGGTATCGGTGATTACATTACCACGGGTGCCAGTCACGCCATCTATTCCATTGCTGCGAAAGCAACGACGGCAACGTGCAAGTGCGAAGATGTCTTCTCGGAGTAAAAAGATATTTAAGTTGTTGAAGAACCAAAATAGTGCGTCATATTTAGGGGAATCGTCTCAACTGCCGGTAAGATTTTTGATTCTAAGAATATTTTGGTTAATTTTCTAACGAACAAAAATTATAAGGCATCAACTCGAACAATTGTTCAGGAGGAATCTCACGATATATCAGCTGATTTGTCTTGTAAACAAGATGATTATCAGTGTGATAAGGCAGGAGATCTAGATGTCGCAACCAGTAGCCTTGAAGTTCCTCAATTTCCAAACAGTAGTCCTCCAAGTAGTCCGGTAAGATTTTTGATTCTAACAATATTTTGGTTAATTTTCTCACCGACAAAAATTATAAGGCATCGACTCGAACAATTGCTCAGGATTCTCAGGATATATCAGCTGATTTGTCTTGTAAACAAGATGATTATCAGTGTGATAAGGCAGGAGATCTAGATGTCGCAACCAGTAACCTTGAAGTTCCTCAATTGCCAAACAGTAGTCCTTCGAGTTTTTATGTACCCTGTCAACTTCTGGTGAGCTTTGTAGTTATTTATACCGGGTTTCCCAAAGGAACCTGAACGGCCGAATATTTCTACAAGGGCTTGACATAAAGTTATGAAATTTGGTATAGGGGGTTATCAAATCAAATAACAAATTTTAATTCCCTCCATCTTGGTAAATATAGTACATCAGCATTTCGTTAAAAAATATCACACCATTTTAATATTTCGAGAAGTTATGGCGATGTGACAATGAAAATGAATTTTATTAGAACATTTTCAGCAAGTCTAATCTAAAAATATCATTTACAACATTGCAAAATTTGTTGAAATATTCTGGTTCTTTTGGGATATGTGGTATTTCTTTAATAGTTTATTTTAACATTTTTGTATATCTGTTTGGTGTTTTGAAAAATTTATTTCTAAATGTTGTATATTAGTATATTTCCCGTTAAATTTAAATTTATTTCTAAATGTTGTATATTAGTATATTTCCCGTTTTTTCCGTAGCTCAATCAAAGTGATATTGAAGTTTTTAATATTCATGATGATACTAACGTCAATCAACTACAAAAATATGACAGTGACGATAGTGAAGATAAGTTGGATGATCCATTTGCCGGTACGCATTCGGATACTGATCCCGATTATGAGCCAAGTTTGACATCAAAATCTTCATCTACCGAATCCCTAGCTTTTGAACTTAATGATATAAATGTAAACAATGACTCAGGTCCTGATGAAGTAGAAAATGAAGCTATTAATGAAGCTAACGAATTTTTAGGTACAGGTTCAACATATATATTTCTTATTTATATGTACAGATTTTATTTTGTTTTTAGACGACTTACAAAGTGACGTATGGATTCCCATGGATATCGGAAATATTGTAAAAATCGATGAGTATCAAGACAGGCAGAAAATTAACGTTGATTCTGAAATCTGCAATAGTCCTCTTAACGTGTTTAAGCTATTTATAGATGATGAAGTCATAAACCATATTGTAGTAGAAACTAACAGGTACCTACGCTATACAACTCAAAAATGGTACACATATTCGGGGCAAGTCCCGTGTAATTCCTGGACTAATACAACTAGCGACGAAATGTGGTATCATTATTTGTATGGGTTTGGTCAGAGTGCCAACAATAAATCTGTATTGGTCAAAACATGAGCTTTATCATAACAGATACATTACTAAAAATATGAAAAGGGACAGATTTTTGTTACTGTTACAACATATACATTTTAACAATAACGAATGTTTAGGGGGCTCCAATGATCGCTTATTCCGAATAAGGCCTCTGCTGACTATGCTCAATAGCAGATATCAAAATATCTTAAGTCCTGGCAAAGAATTGGTAGTTGACGAAAGCATGATCCCTTGGAGAGGTCGCCTAGCCATTCGTCAATATATCAAAAACAAGAGGCACAAGTATGGTATGAAACTATATAAACTATGCGCCTTGGACGGCTACACTGTTAACGTCAAGATATATTGTGGTAAGGAGGAAGATCAATATGCGAGCCCCAATGATCCACATACAATAAAAGTAATCATGCATCTGATGGATAACTTGTTAGATAAAGGGCAGATTTTGTATGGAGATAACTTTTACTCAAGTGTCCCACTAGTGAAAAAATTGCAAGCAAGAAAAACTTTTTACTGTGGAACTCTTAGGTCGAATAGAAGAGGTATACCAAAAGAATTCGTGCAACGCAAGATTTCAAAAAATGAAGTATTGGGAGTTCATAATGGAAACGGCATAAAAATTATAAAATGGCAAGATAAAAGACCTATTCTAATGATTTCAAATAAAAGGGACCATGATATTAGCCTCAGGGAGACAGGCAAGAAAAACAGATTATCGCAAACAGTTTTGAAGCTGAAATGTATTACGGATTACAATAAAGCTAAGAAAGGTGTGGATCTGAGCGACCAAATGTCGTCTTATTACACTTCCTTGCGAAAGGGACTAAAATGGTACCGAAAGACAGCATTCGAACTAATATTAGGGACAACAGTCGTGAACTCTCAGGTGGTATATAACGATGTAAATAAAAACGGTACTTCACTCAATATGTTACAGTTTAGAGAAAGTTTGGCATTTGCGTTAGTTGAGCATAGTTCAAAATCTCAAAATACTAGTTCAGCTAATACACCCAAAAGAATTCACACATTTCAAATTGACAAGGGCCCTAACAAAAAACGACGAAACTGTGTAGGTTGTTACAGGAAACTAAGAGTTTCTTTATCGAGTCGAGAAGCCGACAAAAAAGTCCCTAAAGTTACAAGTTACTGCACAGAGTGTGATAAAAAGCCAGCGCTATGTTTAACGAAAAACATTCTAATATGAAAGTAAACTAATTTTTATATTTTCCTATGTAAAATAATATCTATATTTTAGATTTCTATTGTTTTTGATTTGTTTTTCATGCCACTATTTGTGATTATGAGAAAATAAAGGTTTTTTTTCTTGTAGATATATTTTGGTTTCTTTTTTATTCTGCTTCTGGCGATTTAAAACAGTAACGGATGACACTTTCCTTAGGTCGAATATCAATGTGAAACAAACAATTTTTATTAGAAATAGGGAAATACTACGCAAAATTTACGTCTTGTCTACCAGACATATATGTCTTGTACCGCCGCAATGGAATTACCATATACCGGACATATTTGTCTGGTATATTCACTTTGGGAAAGGCTCACAAAATTGACGCCGCAGTGAACGTGTTAATTGATTTCAAAGATCGACTAGAAAACAAATATTTTTCTATTCAGTAATTTTCTGATCAAATAATTTCGGTTCAGCATTTTCCCAATCTGTGCTACTAAAATCCAAAAGGTCTGTAGGAGAAGTATGTTCCTTAAAATCAGACATTGTCTGATTGACTTCATTCAGAAATTCTTCATCTGAATTTGTTAATTTCTTATCTGACATGTTTTGTTCAACAAGTCAACATTCTGAACTAGATGAATCACTGTTTAAAAATGTTTCAAAAACATACTTTAAAAAATTTTCTAATGCAGGAATACCCCCTACTTTCAACTTATTCTCCATTTCATAACAAATAGAACAGTTTATGCGATCATGGATACGACACATAATCATTACAGACATTTTGGATTTTATCCACAAATTTGAAAAAAAAAGAATATATACCTTTACTAACAAAGCACAGTAAGCACACAAAAAACACTAAAAACAAAATAGAAAACTAAAGATTATTTACAATAAATACTACAGCTTACATCAGAAATTAGGTTGAGAGTGTTAGAAGCACACGAGAAGTAATTTGTAACTGAAGTGCTCTCATACTTTTATACTATATATCCCTATCCCCTCCATATTAAGAGCTATTAAAAATAATATTATTGATGTAACATTCGGAAATGTCAACAATGGTTCTGACAGTCTACGAGAAGTTTTGTCTAATCAGTGAAAAAAAAAATACAATTCGTTTCATTATTTCATCAACTTTATAGCTCCAATAAAGAAATTAAGACTAGGTCTGATTTAAGTTTGGAATTGGGATATATGTATACTATCTTACTATACTTATCAATACTTGACTACTACCTATCTAACCACCACATAACTACCACCTAACTACTATCTAACCACCACCTAAGTATTATCTAACCACCGCCTAACTACTATCTAACCACCACCTAACTAATACCTAACCATAACTACTAATATTATTATCTTTTTTTTATTTGTTTTTCCAGCTTCTTAGTTCTAAAAATTGAAATGTTAAAATTAAAATTATGATATATATTTTTTATTTTTACCTCATTCTATACATGACTAAAGGCGTTGGTGTTATTTCTAATATAGCATTTAAGTAATACCCCCTTCGAGGGGGTAATTTTTAAATAACACCCTACAATTCTGTTTTTCTAACGTCATTTCGAGGCCATCTGCCGCTAGTTCAATAATTGGTATCTATAAAATTTTTAGTTAAAATCAATGAAATGAAATAAAATCGGCTTACATTTACTGGTAGCCCCAAATACATTAACTTAAATTTTAATTAAATCGTGAACTTCTGTAACATAAGGAGAATTATAGTAAAATAAACTACATACCAAATTTACACTCACTAAAACGCATTGTTTCGATTTTCTTTAAATTCGCGAACTGTTTCAAACACCAACAAAGTCAGCTAACAACTCAGGATACCGCTAAGTAAAATTCAGTTTATATGGTAGCAGACCTTTAGTTCTTGCAGTTGAATAGAGGTGGATATGCGAATTTTTTCCCCTTTAGACAATATTTCAACAAGTATTTCAAGCAAATAAAAATAATTGTCGGGACGCCGCTGTTTACTACACCTGACTGTCCCTTAATTCATTCATTTACTTGTCCACAATTAAATTAATAAGGTCATAAAATCCACCTGCCTGGGACGTAAATTAAAAATATGTATCGCATCAATTTATCTGTCTGGTTCTTCCAATTTAACTCATGCATCTGTTATGGTGATGATGCTGATGTCTAATTATTATTCAATTAAGTCACGTATATGCAACCAGCTGGCCATAAAATCAACCTGCCTGGGATGTAAATTTAAAATATGTATCACATCAATTAATCTGTGTGGGTTCTCCCAATTTAACGTTCTAAATTAACTCACGCATGTGTTATGATGATGAGACAGATGTCTAGACATCGAAGTCTAATTATTATTCAGTTAAGTCACGCATATGCAACCAACCGAGATAACGAGGCAGACGTTATAATTAATATCCTTTACTGAAACCTATGTGAGCGACCATCTCTAGTGTTTGACCTTATCCCTACTCTTCTTGCAAAACTCTTGGTCCCGGATATTTGTTTCTATTCGGAAATCGTCTTTGGTATTCCCTTGCAGCAGCCTCAGCATTTCCATCACAAAACCCATAACAGATGATTCAGAGTTCGTTGAGATTTCACCTGTTTGCGATTTTCCTGTAGAAACTTGTCAAGTGAAAATGCCTTGAGCTTGACGAATCCCCAAGGAGCGACAATAAATTTGACCCATAATGATAATATTTTTCATCAGGATAACTAACTACCTACTTGTTCAGGAATCAGGGTGTTTCAAAAACAATTACATAGGTACCTGGTTTTTACGCGATAATATACAAACTCAAACTGTGTGAAAATTTAGACTATTAAAATAAGGCATCAATTTTAATGAAATCATATCTCTGTTAATTTGAAGCAGCAAAAGGCAGAAACTCGGGAAACTCTATTTACTACAAGTACTTATTGTTATAACACCTGTTAATATTTGTTTTTGAATCTCCCTTCATCCCCGCGTGCATAATAATTTTCAAAAAATACTTTTCACTTACTTACTGCCTGTACAAGAAACTGAGAAGTGTATATTTTGTTGTTATGCTCTCTTAAAGAAATACCATTTGTATGCTGAAGCTTATCCTAATTTAGAACAGGAATACAAATATTTACGAACTCTTTCAATTTCACAAGTTGCTTGTGAAAGGCCTTTTTCGAAATTGAAGCTTATCTTAAACCGTTTAAGAAATTGTCTATCGCAAGTTCATTTAGAGGCATTCATGATAATGTCTTGTGAAAAAGATATTTTGATATCTGTTGACAACGTAAAGATCATTTTTGATTTAATAAATGATTATCAATTTTTAAAAAGTTTGTTATTTGTTTAATTATTTATTTTGTTAAATATTTTTTCTTCATTAAGTTTTATATTAGAGGTTTTTATGTTTTTAGTTTTCTTATGCAATAAAAATGTTCCTATTTCTAGGTTAGATATCTTGTGATATATGTGTTAATCAAATCATCAAATCGAATCCAGATATACTCTTAGTTTTGAGTATTTTTTTTTATTTTTGTTGAATTTCTTTTACATTTGAATTTGAGTTTGAATTAGAATTTTTATTGTTTTTAGTAGAAAATTATATCTTGGTTAATAAATATAATAAAATTTTTATCTAAATATTTGTCCCTAAATCGATAGCCCAGACATTGGGGGGGGGGGCTTTGGACTTTTTTTTTAAATACGCCAATACGCCTCAGGCAAGGTCTAGGTACAGAGAGGCTGGTTGGAAGCCGTGGCCCGGGCCTATCTGATGGTCCAGTCCGGCTCTGATATCTAGTCTTTTTCATGGATAACTAGATACGCACAAAATTAAATTCCAGTTCGCTTGTTTAAAAATAATAAATGGCAAAAGAAAAAAAAGTTTTTGGAAAAACTTTCATAGAAAGGAAAGTGTAGGGGAAAATTAGAAATTGCATTTTAAGCAATGTTCAATTGCCAACCTTAAACAATAAAATGATATTTACTTTATTTTAAATGCCAGCATAATTGCCTTGGCACTAGTTTTAAAAATCCGAAATAACGAAAAAACAAATTTTTCGTTTTGCACAGGACCATACTAATTTTTTTACAATTATTTAGAGTAACTATTTGTATCTACGCTGCTGGTCATGTGAATGGGGCCAAATTATTGCACAAAATGGCAACCTACCAACGCATAATGTGTACCAAATTTGGTTGGAATTTTTAAACGGGCTCGAAAAAAATTAAAAAAATATATTATTTTGGAGAAATTTCAACACGCAGTATAGGGAGAATCAAGGGTTTTTGAGCTAACGTTTATTAAGCATATGTACTTATTTTAGCAAATTCTACATTGTGTTTTCGGCTATGGCCTTGAGATGTGACTCACCCTGTATATACTTTTGCAAAATGGTACATTACTAATTATTTAAATAAATAATATCGGATGCATTCGGGCACCTAAAAAAATAAAGTTTCTGCGAATTTGCTTACAGGGTGTTCCCGTATATTTTGACCCATCCCTAGAGCCTTTATTTTTCGAGTTAGAGAAAAATTGCTTAAATGAAAGTTGTAGGGTTTTTTCTGAACCACTAGGATCTGTTACTGGATAAAACAAATGATCATCGCAAATTTATGAAAAATACGAACTTACTTTTTTAATGCAATACCCTGTATATTTGTGATTTTTTTTTAATTGCACGCATTTTTCCGATTCCAACAATATAAATATGTAATATGTTTGCTCTAAGCATTCGCATGATATTCCAAATTGCAGATAAATATACCATCTTTATACCTAATCAAGGTTGCCATGGAAAGACATTTCAACTTAGACAAGAGCATTCCTGTCAATCCATTATTTTTGGGACAATACACCTTGTTACCCTACAACTTTCATTTATGTAATTTTTTTCTAACTCGAAAAATTAAACGCTCTAGGGCTGGGTCAAAATATACAGGAACACCTTGTACAATACAAATTTCTATATTTTTCTACTCTTGGAAAAAAGTACCTATTCTACAATTAAGTAACAATAATAGTATTCCACATATTATATCAGTTTCATAAAAGCATCTTTCTATAAGATATAAGTGCCAACGAATATTTATTAGGTTCCCCTTGTCTCTGAAGCACCCATTTGTATGAATATGAGTCTTTATACGGTGGCCAATAAACCTACAGAATTTGAAATTTTAAATCATTGTGTACTATGAAAATCTATGAAACTAAAAAAATAACATCAAGGTATGTATATCCTTTAGACGATCTGATCTTCATAAAAACTAAATTGACCTCGAAATTGACATACTGAGTGGTTCTCTTTACGATACTTAACTGCCCTATTACAACCCACTATAAGTTTTTTGTGTCGTCAAAATCAGATCTCAGAAAAAACTTTGACAGCACATATGTTTTCATTTACCTACTTAAAGGCTAAAAAACTAATTTTGTATTTTTCAGGATTTATTTGGAAAAGAATTACTATAAAAAAACCAAGACTTTTCTGAGGTAAAAATTATTATATCCAAGCAGCCGATGACGAACAAATTTTGAGGATTTAAGTTTCATTTGTGAAAACAAAATGGAAAATAGAAATATGGATACAATAACACTAAAGAACATCGTTAAGAACCTTGGGTCCATTTCAGGCTCTGAACCATGAAACAAGTTCTCATTAACATAAAAACATGTATACCTACAGGGTAAACTACATAACATTTTACCCTCTTTTTTTAATGGGCTTTTCCGTGGTCTTGTTGGAATTTATACAGGGTGTTCCGTAAAAGCGGTACAAACCAAATTTACGTTTTTTTAATTGAACACTCTGTATGTTATTGAATTTTGGGAATCTACACTTCATCTTGATTTCAATGGTGTGTACATGGTGAATCTTTGCTTCAGCCGTTTTTAAAATACAGGTCATTCAAACTTCATTTTTTATACGAGACCAGAATCATATCATTTGGCCCAGCCAATATTTTATTTTTTATTTTATTTTAGACACTATTATTAAAAACAAAAGAAAACTATTAAATCAAACTATTATTATTGTAATTTGAGACATTTTTATAAACAATTTTTACTAAGATTATAATTAGAAAACTAGATATATATATGCTTAGGACACTAAATTAAATAATGTAACAAGTATTGGCTGGGCCAAATGATATGATTCTGGTCTCGTATGTTTTCATTTCCTGTATCTCTGAAACGAAACGTTTGCAGATGAATTAAGTATAAGAAAAAATGCCTCTAAAATGAAAATAATGCCCCTAAAATGTTCATAGTCATTTTGAACCCACTCCGCATCAAGCTTCATATTTTCATATTTTTCCCTCGACTGGAAATAGGTATCAACCTTAACTTTTTGTCTGGATTACTACAAAATGACCGTTAACACCGTTATGATTTTAGGTCAACATTTCGAAATTTTGGGTCAATATTTCTACTAAATATTATTAGGAGCGGAGCTAGAAAAAAAGATGAGTGTCCCTTTCAGGTCTTCGTACTATTTGGCCAGAGGATATTAAACAAAGTGTTATGGATGAGAAAATCAAAACTTGCCTGTCAAAATAGTTATTTTTGTTACAAGTAACAAGTACCTAAAATTAAGTTTTTCAGGACGAATCATTGCTGTTTCCGGACGAGGCGTTAGCTCCCAAAATTTTGTTATCCTACACTTTTTACAATTCTTCAAAATGCTTAAATTTGCAAATTTTCCATAATTTTTTAAATGATAGCAACAAATTTGTTTATTTGATAATTTTGTCATGTCATTCGAAATGTGTCAGAAAGTGACATACATACATTTTAAAATGTTCCAAAATCCCGAATATGTTGCTAATAAGGCAAAAGATATGTTGAATCTACTTCCTGGGAAGTCTCATGCCAAAGAAATTGTGTTGGATTTACTTCCTGTGAAGTCTTGTCCCATTTACTATAAAGAATATTCTAAGGAAGTTTGGAATAGTCCGTAAAAGTTGCCATGACGACTTTTAGGGACTAGGCCAAAAAGGAAGCATTTTACTGTTTCAAATAAGTCTGTAAAATAGCTATTTTTGGGAGCGTATGACAAAACCACTTTTTTGCAAACTTAAATAGGTACGTAATTTTATGGAGATTTTACTTTCGGTAAAATCGGTAGCAACATAATAGGTAGTTGGCTATGAATGGCATTATTGTTTTCTTGAATTAATCGTATTTTAGTCAGTATTTGCCAAATATAAATCTAGAATGCCTTTTTTTTTTCAAATTAAATAATTTTATTTTTGCATTCCAAAAAAGCGATAAAGGATTAATTAATTAATTTTCTGGCAAAAGTGTGGCCATACAAAAATATGTCAAGAGACAATTTTTGCTTAGAATAAGAAAAGTTATCCAAGTGCATAAAAGAAAGTTGTCTACAGGGCCGTATTAGTACTTTTCTTAATAAAACAAATGTAGCATATACCCATATCTCCGCCACTAGCTAACAGTTGGAAAAATAAAAAATTAAACGTTAACATTTTTGAGAATTTAAACACCCTGTAATTCGAAAACGAGGCAGCTGCGGATAAAAAGTTATACCGGAAAATATATTTATTTACGGTTTTTTCTCACTAGCTGAAGTGTCCTAGAATAGAACTGAATCACTCTGTACAAAACCTCATTTCATTAGTAATGTTGGAGTAAGGGGTGCTTATTGTAAATAGTTTAATGTATATTTTGCATTTTGCATGTATGTGTCGTTTATTCTCATCCATTGTTTAATACAATTTTCACAGCAACTTAAAATTAACACTTAATTTTCGTGAAAAAGCAATTTTTTTTCAATTTTGCAAGTTCATTGTTGCATTTTATAACAATCGGACTGGCGCCCTTTTGTAGTTATTTTCAACAAATTGTATTCTATTAGGCATTTTTACCACAGGAAATCATCCTGATAAGTTATTAAAGAAAATGTAGCGAACAATAGGTATTTTGGAAATCGCTATTTTTAACTTAAGTTGTTAATAACTTCAAATAAAAAATAAGAAAAAAATATTTTCTAACTGCTGCTGCTAATTTGTTTACCTTTTTTTTACAAGTAAAGCGCGCAACCTCCTAGCACCTACAGAGTATAGAGGCGGATACATACCAGACACTATATTGATTCATGAAATCACGAGAGCAGAGTTATTCACACTATTGAGAGTTATTTTGAAAACATGCCTTTAAAATTATTTACGCATTCTGAGTCAAAATGCCATTTTGCCCACTCACACTGATGAAAGTAGAGAGACCGAATTATTTTTAATTTATAGCATTTAATGTGTGTCTAAACTGTACCAATTATGTGCGTTAGCTGTCGTCATTTAGGACAAAAAAAAAGAAAACTTGAAAAAAATTGAACTTTGACGGCTCCGTTAGGATTTTTTGTTTCCAGAGGTGCCAAAAAAATGTCTTAACGACACTTGTGGGCAAGCCTACTTTATCAGAATTTTTAAAAATGCATGGTTTAGTGGGCACCCTCTTACTTAACAAAAATTACTCAATTCCATTAAATCACTATTGCCCAAAAATTTCATTACGAAATTTTTTCAGTAACTATTAAAACAAAAAGTTGGTAACCGAAGAAGTTTCACACTTTTCGTTTTTTTTTTTAATATCTCAGAAAGTAGGACATGGATCTGAAATGTGTTTTTACAAAAGATAATTACCCTTCCATGAGCCGACCGTGTGCACCGTTGCTTTGCTTCTATATCCCTCTGCCTAGATCGAGCATAATGCAGTACAATGCAGCTAATCTGCATGTGTTCTCTGGCCACTCTCTTGCAGTCTATATAGAAAATATTCTTGTTCAAAGTGACCAAAATACTTATACTGAAAGATTGTGTTGTTATATGTAACAATTCCGAAATGAGGTTGAAAAGTTAAATGATACTTTATTGGCCGGGTTTTGAATATCTGGCCACGTTTAAACCAGAGCCACATTTGAACCACAGCAGTGTTCATCCACATGGTACTAGATGGCACAATAATAATAATAATAATATACCGATAACCCCAAATATGACACTATAAACATAATAAGGTTAAGTTCATGTTTTACATATTTCTTGAGCATAGCAATAGTTGTAATTGAGAGAATGATGACCGGTAAAGTATGAAGCACAAAAATACGATGGACTCTTTTTGTAGAGAGACATATTAAATTTTTTACAGTGTACATAATTGTTTCTGTTTATAGTTGTATGTTGATGTGTTGTGGCAATTGTCTGAAATTTGCTTCGAATGTGATTTATTTGGAAAATATAATTTTAATAAATTTATTTGAGTGTTTTATTTGGAAAATAGAATTTTAATAAATTTATTTGGGAAATCAAGAGTTTTCAAATATCTAGAATTGTATATATCTTTGCTATTTTTAATAAAGCAATATTGTTTTAGGGTCAAAAAAACAGATGAATTCAATAGGCCTAGGATACCAGTGGCAAATCGTATCATCAAGTCACCAAGTTATATATCAAAGAAGGTTAGTTATTAATAATTTAGATTGAGAGAGTGCATCTTTGGTCTTCTTTTCCATATAGTGTTCTGCTTAACTTACTGCCATCCGACTTAGCACTATATAAAATTAAGAGCTCGGGTTTATTTTTTACATACTCATGTCCATATTAAGGGAGATGTGAAGCCTTAATGATATACCTTCTAGACAAAAATTTTACCTAGAGCCTACTAACCAATATACAGGGTAACTCTTTGATCCATAAAAAAATTAAGATGAGGCTATAGTTGAACCTCCTGTAGCATTCCTATCAAGTTTTTTACTCAAAACTAAAATTTCCGTTTTTCTGTTACATAATTTTCTTTGTTTAGCAAATAGCCGGATGGCAGCTTGGTCGCAGGAAGGAAGGGTTGGTAGCGTCCTTCCCTTTTTGAAGTAACAAGAAAGGGGTTTGGTATTTAGAGGGCCCGGAAGTGGCTCGGACACTACCTGACTTGAGTTGTCTCAAGGGTGGTTCGGTGGGTAGTCATACTACTGTTTTTCCCTAATATAAACTTCAATAAAAAGCTCTCTCGCTTTACCTTACTTTTATTAATTATTAAATTATTAGTACCTCAAATGGCCACAACACTTGGCTTCTAAAAACTTACTAGTAAAAAGCTGCCTAAGGAGTAAGAATGGTAAACTACCCTTATTTTATTGTAACTCAAAAACATGCAATCGGAATGAAGTGATCAATAACAATATGGTCCCGCCCGATGCACGAGCAGAGACATTTGTAAGGTTACCCTTCTTTGATACCCTCGAGCAACAATTAGTTTATTAAATTGAGGAATACTCAACGATAATGTAAACCTAGAATAGACGATATACAGTGCTCTTAAATCTAAAATTATTGATTGGAGCACAAGGGTAACATGAAGTGGCTTATCTGAATCCTTCCGGTGGTGATCTCTGCACATTTGAAAACAGTTACAGGGGTTGTTTATTTAGTACAAAATTAATAGTGAAAGGTTTACAATAAATGGCTGTCAACTGGAAAGTTATAAATTTAAAATTAAATTGAAGTAAATTGCTGCGAGACAATTAAGAAAGTCCAAAACAACTTAGCACTGCACGAGAAGTGTGAAAGTTTAAAGGAATCACAAAAGTCTATTCTTCTGCACGTAAGATCTTAATAATGGAACGCTTTAACTATAGAAACACCTTACATGTAAGTCCGATTCATCCAGGAGTAGTCCACAGTACTCCACTGGGTATCAATGAAGTTTTCGAACCATGTTCCGATCACCTCACGACCAACCTGCGATCAAGCACTGACAGTCCAACAGCTGCTATACAGGCGTGTGATGGAAATAGCTTAGTATCTCAGGGTTTCTTTGTCAAGTATGGCTGTGGATGCATACGCTTGTGGTCAGCAGATGGCAAGGCTCGGATGGCTAGGTAGCTTGGTTTACGTTCCAGGTGTAGTTGATGAAAGAATAATTCGGGCAAATTAGACTGTGCTCCGACCTTAAATAATTTTGTCTTGCCTAAATGTTTAGACCCTTTAGTTTCAAAAGTATAGCCATAATAGGTAAGTGTTTGTGAAAAAGTTTCTTTATTTAAAGTAGGAAACAATTTTTTTCTACTTTGAGTCTTACTTATGGAGCGAATTTTTTAGTTATTTTTTCAGAACTTCCCTGAAATAATATAAGAAAATCACGTTTTCCATGAAACCATGACACATACGAAAAAATGCATCGATTAAAATGTACATAAAAAATCAATACGTTTTATTACTATGCAAGGTGATTTTTTTTTTTAAATAATTGTACTAATTACCCACTTCTCCGCCCCTGGTTGTTCAATGTTTGATATTAACAGGTTTTAAAATATGAGTTAAATATCTTAACTAGTTTGATAACTATTCAATAAAGTCCACATATGTTTAAAACTTTAACACCCTATAACTTTTTTATAAGGCCTTTAAAAGATTACGAAAAAGTGTAATTATTTTTTGAAGATCTATCACCTGGTACAAGCCGATTTGAGGCGATCGTCTGGTTTTAACCGCGGTTATGTTTCTGGTTGTCCTTGGTTTTAGCCCTTGAATAACCAACAAATGGAGTTAAAGGGAGTGTTAAGGGTCCTCACTGGACACTGCTGCCTGGCTCGCCACCTGCACCTTATGGGAGCGGGAGGGGAGCCTGAGTGCAGATGGTGTCTGGAGTGCCCTGCACTTGACAGGGTCAGATTCGAGTCTTTCGGCTCAGCCAAGCTATGCGCGGAGGCTGTGTATGGTGTCAGGATGGGTGAACTGCGAGCCTTCATTAAGAGGGCCGGCATGCTGGCCGCCGTGTGACGCTGGCCTGTGGGGGCACAACGGGCCCACTGTGGCCTATGTGCCAGGCCGATCTAAGGCGGCCACCCCTGCACAAGATACATAGATAGATAGAACCAACAAATGTCACCATTGAATCTCGCCTAAATGTGTATGGTTAACCCAAAAGTAATTTAGGCGAATAACCAACGAGAAATACCATACTACTACCCGTCTATAACCTCACTTATATTTGTGTATGTTGGGTTTTGTTTAAATTTGTTACAAAAAGTGAATAAAACCATGTAATAAAATTACATTTAACAGAAGACTTGCTATTTCCATATCTCCAACTTCAACCTGGAACCTGGACATCTTCGCCCTCTTCACCTTCAGCCTTCAACGTTTACACACAAGATATATGTTTGCTGCTATTCATTTTTTTAAAATTTATGGATCTAGATGAAAATATATGAAATCACTACACTTGCCTATATCAGCAAATATATTTTTAAGTTTTGAAAAATTCAAACGTTGTTGTTTTCAATAACCGTGGTATTTACCCTGCTCCTGAGTTGAGTAAATACCGCGGTTATTGTCGGTTATTGTTAGATTATAAAAATATAGTCTGCTGTTAGTTTGTTTATTTTACCTTATATACCTACCTATATAATAATGAGACTGCTATGTTGTCACTGTCTATATAAAAATATATTTCATTATATGAGTTAAACTATGATTGTAAACCAGCAGTTACACCGGCTGATCCAAATCAAATTTTGACCAAAGAAATGTCACCTAAAAATGAAGCTGAAAAGGAAGAAATGAAAACAATTCCTTATCAAGCAGTTGTAGTTGTATATGCTGCTGCTGAAGGAACTTGACCTGATATTGCATATGCCATTATCACGGTAAGTCAGTATAATGCAAATCCAGGCAAAGCTAATTGGAAAGCTGTAAAAAGAATTCTACGGTATTTGAAAGGTACAACTACAGTAAAACTTCAGTTCAGCAAAGATGGAAATCCAAATATTTTTGGATTTTGTGATGCTAATTGGGCAGGTGATACAGATACTAGAAGGTCATGCACTGGTTATATTTTTGTTCAGCAGGGTGGTACTATTTCATGGAATTGCAAAAGAAAAAAAGACTAGCATTGTCTACTACCGAATCTGAATATATGGCATTATCGGTTGCGACAAGAGGAAATTTGGTTCAGAAAATACGAAGAAGAATTTTGGACTGAGAGAATAAATAAGCCAATGGTTATTTTCTGTGATAATGAAAGTGCAATTAGTTTGGCTCTAAATGATGGGTATAGAGCAAGAACAAAATATATTGATGTTAGGCATCATTTCGTCATGCAAAGAATTGAAAATGAAGAAATTGACATACAATATATTTCAACAGAAGATATGGCAGCCGATATATTAACGAAACCACTTTTTAGAAGAAAACACGCATTGTGTTTGGGAAAAATAAACATTGTTTAGAAAGCAGTCATGTTTAAGTGGGGGTGTTAGATGATAAAAACATAATCTGCTGTTAGTTTGTTTATTTTACCTTATATACCCTATACAGTAAGTCCACGGATAGACATCCCAAGAGGACAAATGGACCAAAAATTTAATTTTACGGCAAAAAGTCATTCTTGATAAAAAAAAGTCTGCTTGTCCTTAAAATAAGATTGGTATGGAAATAAGATTGGCATGGAAAAAGTTAACATTACTTATACTGGGTGACCAGAAAATTGAAGAAACGTTAATTATCATAAGAGTAAACTACCTTATTTGTACAGATACTGCAAAAAGTTATGAAGAAAATTTGTTCAGTGTGGTAAGCTACTTAAAATTTCAAAGCGTTAGGCCTACTTTGATTTTTGTTTTTTTCTTTTTCTTGGATTAAATAATTTTCTGTAGGTAGTACGACAAAACTGTATAAATAAAAGTTACTCAGAGTAGGAAACTGTGTATGACAGAAAATTTTTTGACAATCCTGGGCCTACTTTGAGTTTCCTCCAATATTTTCCAAAATACAAGGTAGGCCTAGAATCGTTAAATTATGTCATCATGCGTAGTTTTCTGTTCTGAGTAAGTTTTTTAATACAGTTTTGTCGTACCATTTACAGAAAACCATTTATTAAAAAAAATAAAATCAAATAAAAAAATCAAAGTAGGCCTAACGCTTTGAAATTGTGCACACGTAAGTAGCTTACCGCTCGCTGAACAAGTTTTCTTTGTAACTTTTTTCAGTATCTCTACAAATAGAGGTAGTTTACTCTTATGCTAATTAATGTTTTTTCAATTTTCTGGTCACGCAGTATAAGTATTGTTAACTTTTTTCATGCCAATCTTATTTTATCGACAAGCAGACTTTTTTATCAATAATGACTTTTTGTGGTAAAATGGAATTTTTGGCCCATTTGTCCTCTTGGGATGTCTATCCGTGGACGTGGACATACTGTATAATAATGAGACTGGTATGTTGTCACTGTCTATATAAAAATATATTTCATTATATGAGTTAAACTATTCTGTGCTTTACTGCTTCCATAAACCAACAATCATAACGATGACATATGAAGGGCTTCTTTGTGACGTCAGAGAGCTATAACCAACAATAACCGAATCACGTAAACGTGTTTGGTATTTACCAGTCATTAAAGGTTATTCGCCTAAAATCGACTACAGTTTGGTGACTTAAAAGTGGATAAAAAACCACAAAAAAAATGTTTACTCGACGTTTAGAAAATGGGGCAAATCAATATTTGTCTGTGCCTAATGAACGCCGCTGGAATATTGCTGAAAGCGCTTAGCGGGAAGGTCTTACCTCATCTTAGGCGATGGAGGGGAACAACGTTGGAATTGCGTGATGTTGTCTAATTTCAGAGTGGAACAAAAATTAGGTAGGTACCTTTGAAAATTATTCCTGTTTGTAGGTTTGCTATCTCACGAACTGATGGTTATCGCTTTCTTCATGCACGAACAGAATAATTTAACAAACACATCACTTTTTATCACTTTGCCGATCTTTTAAGTACCTAGGCGGCAGAAATTTAAAGAATGATAGTAAAAAGAACTTTTACCTATACTTAAGCCTGCTTGATGCAGCAACTTTATCTTTTAAAAGTTGAACATATTGCAAAATAATAGAAATGTTCAAGCAACACTTTTGCTCTATGTTTTGATTTTACTTTTATTTAAAAGTTGGGAAGTTTTAACTTTACCTTTATAATCTTTATTATTTTGAAAGCAGTTAGAACTGCGCACGCTTCGTTTTGTCAAATTGCCAATTTGAGGTTAAGAAATACAAAACTGTTTGCCAAATAAAAGCTATATACCTAGGTATTGTTAACTACAAACATGAAGGATAACTCCACCATGCGAAAAACTATTTAGAAGCAAAAAAGTTTGAGTGGATTCAAATTTTGCATGTGCAAATAATTTTTAAAAAGCAAGCTGCCTGAACGTGTTATTTATTTCTTTAAAGTAAAAACATAAACAAGAAGATAAAATTGCTGCATGAACCAGGCTTTACAACCAAGAAAATAAGGACAAACTCGTAAAGTATTGTTTTATTTGGGCAGCTATGTCCCGATAGATTTTATTAGTAAATAATAATTTAAAAAAGCTGTCACAGAAGAATACAATGTGCAACACCTTCGAATCAACGATACAATCTTATCCGAGTATTTTCTTATTTGGGAAGTGCTGTGTGCACGTGACTGTATATGAAAAAACTAGGTGTATTTTCTTGCAATTTTTTTTATTTTAATTAAATTGGCATGGTAAAGCGCTTTCGGCTTTCGCCATCATCAGTACCATCTGGAAGAGAGCATGACACAATTTAGAGGATGGAAAACATGTAATAATGTTGGGAAACTGAATTTCTTTTCGAGTTTCATTATACTCACTGGTCAGAGGTGTACAAATTTTTTTTTTGAGATGCCATATGTAATAAAACCATAGAGGACGATGGAACAGCTTTGTCACATGTTAAAAACATAAAAACATTCAATCATATCACTTATAACTTATAAGCTTGATAATTGGACGACATTTTATTTTATTTTAATTATAAACGATAACCATTGTACAGCTGAGAAGCCAAATGTCCGGGAGGCATCGTGGAAGGTGACAAGGTAATTTCGATATTACCAACTCGAGTGGAGACCATGAATAACACTAAGTTATTATAGTGCCGAAAGCACTTTACCTTGCCAATTTAACTCTTTTTTCATATTTTCCTATTTGAATAATTAGGCTTCAATAAATTATTGGAAAAAATATTTTTACAATCATGCGATTTGTTCAAACTCCGATAAAGGACGTTTATTAGTACTAGCACTGTTAAAACAGGCGCTACCTTGAAAATAATGTACTTCTTCCCATTAGGAATAGCACTTTTAGTCCCAAAATGAATATGTCACGTTTCAGTTCAGATAAAGAATATAACGAATCACAATAATAAATCTAACAGCTTTCAGGGTGTTCATACCCAAAATAAATTAATTAATAAGAGAAGGTATAACTAAAACAGGTATACATCTGGTTTGATTGTTCAAATTCAGAGGCAAACAAACATAACCTCTAAAATCTATTGGAAAACCATTAGCAAGGGAGACACTTGTGGCATCATCAGTATAAAGTTTAATATTATTTTTACGAAGAAATTCTATACCACCAGATCACAAAATTGTGGCATTAGATCCATCATCCATCAACGCAAGAAATTCTTTTTAGAAAAAAGGAAATTAATATTATATTTAACTGGCTTGACTTCAAGAAACTTGCGAACCACCTCACGCCATTTTTCCCAATCAAGATCCCTTAGTTCCATTGTTCGTTTGTGGTCCTTTTGGACTGCTTGTTAGTATTTGTTCTTGTTGACAAAGTACCTGGATTTTGTGAACTTCGAAAACTACCGAAAATTTTGAGGATTTTGGAAACTTCGGATTTGGAGTATTTTGGCCAGTGACTGTTTGAACAGTATCGCCACTGGCCCATGTCACGTTTTTTGTATGACAATTTTGACACTTATTCCTAGTAGTATTTTTTGCTCCACAAGTGTAACAACAAATATTTCTTGGTTGCGTGCAATCCCAATAAAATGTCCATTTTGGTTACAATTCCAACAGCGAATATTAGTAATTGCATTTACATTATGCGAGTTGTTCTGAGAGTGAAGATTGTAACGGCTAGGTGAAGGTAAGCAACTTAAATCTGGTTCCAGTAATCCAGATGTACGAGAAGGAGGGGTATGGTATCTTTCAGACCAAGAAAGTGATTCCTCAATTCTTTTACATGAGGTCCAAAGCTCTGAAATGGTTTTAATTTTGTGCAATGCCAAATGGGAAATAAAATAAGGCAAAAGATTCCTCCTAATTTGAGTTACAATGGAAAGCTCAGTAAGTCTCTTAAAGGGACCTTCCATAATGGTAATAAACAATGACAGGTTCATGTGAATCTTGTGTTCTATTTTTTATATCTTCCATTAAATCGTAAGGTAAAAAATCTTCTTTAAGTTTTTGCATTAACTCATCCCAAGTGGTAACTCTACTTTTATTGTTGACATACCATGTCCAAGCTTGTCCCTTAAAAAGATCACACGCTGAAGAGAATAATTCAAGTTTTGAAACTCCACGAGCCTCTCGTAACAACTCAACTTTTTCCAAAAATGAAAGAAGAAATTCCTGACTGGCCAGCAAAAGATAATTTCCATTTATGTGCAGAAATTGACTTTGAGGTAGGTGGCAAGGTCATAGCATTAGGTTCGGTAGGTGTAGATGTCACAGGCAATGACTCGATTGTTTTTGAAACTAAATCTCCTTCGAGATCAATTAATTTTAATTTTAACGCTGTCACATGACTGTCATCGTCTGCAGTCTCGGCATTCAAGCGTGTAATTCTATTTGATAGATGGTTAACTCCAGAGTCAATTCTATGATAAGAAGCATCGCTTTTGCTCCCAGAAAAACTATAAATTACATTAACCAAATCAGAATATGAATTTAAAAAATGTTTGACATCATCAGCAAAAGGAATGGGGTTGGTAATATTACTAAAACTTCAATTAGAAACTTCTTGATCTAAAATGCCTCTCAAACGTTTGCGTTTTAATTCTACATTGCCATTAACATCTATCCCTCGAACTTTAAGTTCATAAGTAAGTTCAGATTCCTTCAAGTTATTTGGTTCCATAATAATAAAAAATTTAAAAAATTCAAAGATAAAGAAAATCTCAGAATACTTTGCTGTCACAGGAAATCAAGAAAAAAATTCAGAAAATTCAAAGTTGTAGTCCAAAATTCCAAGTCAAGAATAGACTTCAAGTATTTTGACTTCCAAAAACTTCTAAACTCAGCAAAAATTGAGCCCCACCAATGGGTTCGCCAAATTTGTTTAACCAAATGGCTTCTTATTGTTGGTTCCTAGGTAACTTTATACTCTTTTTTTATATATAAAACAGAAACTGAGTGCAGAAGATGGAGTCCAAATAAAACAAGATAAAAATTTCTAAAATTTTATCCTTTGACAAGATCACAAGATATTACTCAGCTTTTTATAAAAAAAAAACAAACAGCTATTAAATTAAATGTTGTCACTTCCCTTTTTGTGTGGTTACATGTAAGTCGGCTCTCATACTAATAGATGCATATTTTTTATCAGTGTGGTTTCAATGTTGTTTAATAGAACATTTAGCAACAATATTTCAGTGTACATTTCATATTATCAAAAATTTCGTGATTTATTTGAACAATTTTGTGTGTTTAGAATATTTTCAATACTTTAGTCGTTCAAAAAACGTTCAATTTTCCAGGGCAAAGTAGGTTGAAACTTTTGGGATATTTTCGATACTTTTAGTGGAAAAATGTTCGATTTTCGAGGGCAAAGTAGGTTGAATTTTGTTAGGATGTTGATTTTAGCAAATATTAGGTGTTCGCAATATGTTTTTGGGGGTGCTAGGGGTGTGCAAAGGGATAAAATAGCGTTTTATATTATGTTTTTGAGAACAGTGAATTTTATCTTGCACAGTAGCATTTTTTTCTTGATTTTTGGCACCTGGTTTTACTTTAGTATCTTATATTATAAAATTTCATACCAAACTATTTTCGAGGGGAAATTTTTTCGATACTTTAAACCGAAAAGTAGGATGCAATTTTGGGATGTATGTTGACAATTCACAATTTGGGCGACAGTTTCGGACTAGTCTAGTTGCAGTATTTTTTTAAAAATGCAAACACTTTTTTTAAACTTATTCAACGGGGTTGAACAGTTGACCGCCAAGTTGGTGGCTTGGAATCCAGGTTAAAAAGGGCTGATCGAGGCATATCGGCCCGAAGGTCCCGGCAGCCGTGTCGGTCGCTGGAATATTTCTCAGTATTTCCAGGCAACTCACAACCAAACTTTGCTTCCGGCTGCATATATGGCCAAAAGTAACTCGGGATCGCGGTGGTACAAAAATATGTTCCGGGCGTTGGTCCACCGTCAAAATAATAATTTCGCTAGGAGGTTGTGTCGAGGGCTGATTATTTAGTTGGGGGGAATCCTGCGGTAAGAGTATCGGCTATTTTTCAACGATATCCGCTCCCGGCTCACGGCTTGAAGGTCGCGGTTGGACGTTTCATCGGGCGTTGGGTTTAGAGGTCAACGGTCTGTCACCGCAGGCTGGCTACCCCCTCACGCTGTGACAGACCATGCGAACCAATTGTGCACCCCTTGGACGTCTTTGGCACCCTTCGGTCCCACTATCGCCTAGTCATGCCGGAGAAAGTCGGGAAGTGGCGTCAGAAATTTGGTCAAATTTTTTTCAACTTTTCGGCCTTATGCAGATTAACATGGAGAAAGTGTGCTAGAACTGGCATAGCCTACCTACTGGCCCTGCTGGTTTTTTTTGGGGGGATGGAGAATACGAAAATGCCAATTTCTATGTATCTAGCACTACTTTTGGATCATGCTTTTACTCGTAACTTTTTTGAGGTTATCTTTTTGGTCTTGCAGGTCCATCATTTTAGTGCACCTTTTCATTTTGCAACAAAAGTGTGCTTGTGCATTGTAATTGGCAAAATGTGACCCAAAACACCTGTTAACTCCAAATTCGAAAAATAAAATGTTCACCTACTGCATTTAAATGTTACAGATGAATTGTACATTCACACTTGAGAAAAAGATTTCGGTCCGTTTCGTTTTGAAAGCGAAAAAGTTTTGGTACATTGTTCAAGGGGATTTTTTCTTACTTTAAATGGGACAGGTGATCTGTAACATTTGAAAGCGGTAGGTGAAAATTTTATGTTTCGAATATTGGAGGTAACAGGTGTTTTGGGGTGCATTTTGCCAATTTCAACGCAAAAGGTTGATTTTGCCATTATGAAATAAGAGTGTCATCCTTTTGTTGCAGAATGAAAAGATGCACTAAACTGATAAACATCAAGACCAAAAAGATAACCTCAAAAGAGTTATGAGTAAAAACACTATCCAAAAAGAGCACAAGTGGCACCCTCTGTGAGATAAGGAGAAATCGACGTTTTCAGTTTATTTTCTATCTCCAAAAACACAGCAGTGCCAAATGTCATATCAGCAGCTTATTTTGGTAGGTATTGCCATTATTCAATTAAAAAAAAAAGAAATTCAGTCAACAAGCGTTTGAACGAAAAAGGTTATGTGACAAACTCACATTTTTTTAGCATGAGGTACCCACACACGGTTTTTTAAGCATAAATGGGGCACCCTGTATAATAACAATGATTCTTTTCCTCACAATACTGGTACTCCAAAAGCACCTGCTTCAGGAGGGGAGTTTAATGCCTAATTTGATTTTTCATTTTGACTACATGAATTAATGATAAACTTTTTATCTGTAATTTCAGAGTATGAAACGCAGAAAAGGCTCAATTAAGAACAAACCCATGGTTGTAAAAGGAAAACGTTTTTCTGCAAAGCAGTAAGTAGTTGATAGATGATAATTGAAGAGGATTTTTGTGCCTCTCAAATAGATTGGAGTACTAATCTGTTAAGATTCAACGTGCAGTGAAACACAGTGGTGATCTGCAAAAATAGCTGGTAGAGTTAGTAACTAAAAAAATTTCTATAAAAATCGTAGCTTTAATTATTGTTCCCTAAGGAGCTCGAAAGTTTTAGCTGTACATGCTTTTTCCTTTCAATATTCTACTGTGTTATTTGCTTCCATTTCACATTACAGACGACAGCTAATTTTGCAGATAGCAACTGTGTTAAAAATAACAAGAATATTTAACAATTATTACATAGGTGCCCATTAATAATTTGACATGGCTCAGTGGGAAATTATCGGGACAAGGAGTCAAAATGTTGTTTTTGTTGAACATGTATACTAAATGAGTAGGTACTACTAATATGTCACCCATTTTGTAATCACTGATGCAGTTAAAAAATACTAGTTGGACTGGAAAAAAACAATTTTTATTACTGCTTAGATTTTTAACATTTTTTTACATTTACTGTCTAAATATTGAATGAAATCTTAGTTTCAGCTTAAATTTCAAAAGGCATGTTTGAAACAGTTGCTCTATCTTGGATTCTGTAATCTCGTATTTGAGCCCCATGCCATTATTAATGTTACATCCCATATGTTTTGGAATAAGCAGTTATTTGATTTGTGAATACAGTCATTCACACTCCTTTACCAACTACTTAATATATTGTATTGTATATTCATATAATTCCTGTAATAAAATTGCCAATAAAGATTTTTGCACAAGTAAGGTTTAGTTTTTCTGTGAAATAGAAAGTACACAAAAAAATCTCGAATAGCAGTAAAAAATTTGGCTGGCCCTTCTCGTTTTGAAAATAATGCGAAAAAACTGAAAATTGTCTTTTTTGTTTTTATTTTTTTAAACGGAAACGAATAGGGCTGGACAGTTCTAACATTATTATTATTAACATTATTAAGGCACTTTTTTTACAAGGAATCTAAATATGACCTAGCATTTTTTTCTCGCCTCCCTGGACAGAGATATGACGATCAACTTTTATTCTTCTTATGGGCGCCATATTGGATTTTTGCATTTTTTAAAAGAGGATTTTTTTCTGGTTAAAATGATATGTCACACAATATGCTTAAGTACTTTGTTTTTCTTGCCGTAATATCAAATTAATCATTTTTGCATAGAGTGCCTTGGAAATGTAAGCCCCATAATGTTTTACGTTTTTGCATAGAGTGCCTTGGAAACATAAGCCTAGTTACCCATTGTTGCAAAGTGTGCTTTGGAATATTGTTTAACGGTTCAGTAAAAATTCAGTTAATGTTAAATTTATTGATTAAATAAATCATAAACATACCACGTCATTTGCCATATAACACATTAACACTAAAAAAGTCAAACGGGAAACACAAGAACTACAAAAACCTAGACAGGTAGACAATCCTATTTTACAATAAATATTCAATTTGTCCTCCTTGTTCCTCAAGGCACAATGCAGCACGTTTCCTTAAATTGTTTATGGCTCGTCAGTTATCCCTTCCTCATCATTTATATTTGAGGAATAATAAATTTGAATCATGTCACGCTTTTCTTCATGTGAAAATGACATTTTTTCGGTAAAATAAAGTATCCGTGGCACTTAAAATTGTACCTACTAAACTATCAAAAGTTTTGGGGCGTATATTTTCAAGGCATTCTATGCAAAAACGATTAATTTGATATTATGGCAAGAAAAACAAAGTAAAGCATATTGTGTGACATATCATTTTAACAAGAAAAAATCCTCTTTTCAAAAATGCAAAAATCCAATATGGCGCCCATAAGAAAATTAAAAGTTGATCGTCATATCTTTGTCCATGGAGGCGAGAAAAAAATGCGAGATCATATTTAGATTCCTTGTAAAAAAGTGCCTTAATAATGTTTAACTTAAAAATGTCCAGCCCTATTCATTCTCGTTTAAAAAATAAAAACCAAAACGACAATTTTCAGTTTTTCGCATTATTTTCAAAACGAGAAGGGTCCGCCAAAATTTTTTTTACCATGTTACTCGGCATCAAATTTCGCAACTTTGCCCCAATTTAACCAACCTCGTATCTCTTCAGATAACCAAGATCCCCATGCATAGACTATATCTAAACTATACGGTCACCCTGTATATGGAAGTGGAGACAGTGGTGTCACATCGCTTTGACGCCGAATGTCGTGACATGAATCATGAAGTAGTGAGATCCAATATTATAATAAGTTGGTTTAATTAAAAATTATATTTTCTTGAAATCGGCATTAAAATGTCCCAAAATCGTCATTAAAAGCACAGAAATCGTACAATAATGTAGCCCATTATTGTACGATTTTTTCAATAAGTAGGCCTTGGCAAGATGTAAACATCAAACGTCAGACGCGGAGAAATCGCCCGTCAAAAGTGACCAAATATTCAAAACCCGGCCGATAAAGGCTCATTTAACTGTCCGTACACATTGCGAAATTGTTTCCTATAGAAGCGCAATCCTTCAGTATACATATTTTAGTAAATTTGAAAATCAATAGATTTGATGTGTAGGCTGCACAAGAAGCAGCAGTTTGGTTTTCCTGTCAGAAGGTGCCGTACGTCATTATACTTGTCCCAGGTAGAGCGATCGGTGAAGTCAAGCAACGCCGCGCGTAGTCGGTTCGTGGACGGGTGATCCCTTATTATTATTTTCTTGCCTAATCAAACTTTTTTTTTCCCGATTTCAAAAAAAATATAATATGTACCTCGGCACTGAAGTTCTTTTTATGACTCATGTGGAGTTTAGTTGCTGAGGCCTCTGGCCGAGGCAAATAAACCAAGTTGAACTTCAGTGCCTTGGTACATAAATAACTATTATTCTCGTAAATTGTGTTAATTATATTTTATATTTCATGTATGGGGTTATCATTTCCAATGTCTCCGATGGTTGCAAGTATTGCGAAATCTGTGAATTTTTTGATAGAAAAAGGAGTTTTATATAAAAGTTATGGGGAATTTCATGCAGTTTTGTGGGATAGTAAGAAATTTTATACAGGTCATTTTGCAAATACTTGGCAAACCAAAGTTGTGTTTTTTTAATTAGTGATACCCTACATATTTGTGCTTGTTGTCTGAATTCTATCTTTTATTGTGATTCCAATGATAGATATACTAAAATCTCTCTATACAGACACTAGATTTATGTTGGACGTCTCTAGAATTTTTCAAGGCCCCTGGAATGACAAGTGAAGGCAGAGTTGTACTAGAAAATGTGATGTTTTTGGTACGATATTGGCATTATTTTGTTTTAATATTTTCTCTACTTTATTTTCCCTTTTTTCACATTACAATAATATTTAGAACCTGTGGTGGAAAGCCTCTGCCCAACTTCTAGTTTCAACACTTTAGGTTTTGATCACGTCTGCGTTTGTGGTAAGTTGAATGCAATTTTTTTATGTTATTGGTGAATTTGTGAATAGGGAAGTTGACGATTTTCCAAAGTTGGCATTATTTGTTTCCTTTTGCGGTTCAGATTAGTATAAAGCGATTTAAAAAAAATTAAAATGTTTATTTACTATAGAAACTTTATTTTTCTTCATTTACAAAATACTCGTATAACGGTTTTTCATGAAAATTACCTCATAATGTATTTGTACTATGTAAATAAATCCTATCGAATTTTTGATTGGATGTAAATCAGGCTTTCCTGGTCATAGGACTCATAGGTTAAGTTCGCATCGGACCTTCCTTTTTTCATTTTATGGAATGAGAAAATCCTAACCTAGCTTTGTTCTGTGTATTATAAAAGTTTATGTTTACAACGTTTATGAGTAATTTGTTTGCAAAGTTTCTGTAAAAACCACCACATTATGTTTAAAAAGTGTTTTATGAGCTATTGCAGTACTTAATAATAGTAGGTAACAACAGCAACAAGATTTTTGTTCACCTGGACCCAAGAGGAGAAAATTATGGTTTGATGCAGGTCGGTCATGAACCTTCTTTCAAAGATATATTATTGTTGTGAAGATCATTTTGATGTAAGACATACATAAAATGCCGTGTTTTCTTGTGTGGGTAGGTGTGCAAAAATGGTATAGGTATATAATAATAATAATCCTTTATTTAGCACCCGGCTAGTACAGGGTGTTCCCATATATTTTCGCATGATATTCCAAATTGCAGATAAATACGATCTTTATATTTAATCAAGGTTGTCAATCCATTATTTTTGGGACAATACACCTTGGTACTCTATAACTTTCATTTAAGTAATTTTTTTCTAACTCGACAAATAGAGGCTCTAGGGGTGGGTCAAAATATACGGGAACACCCTGTACATCACAGAAAAATATGTATATAACACAATATAGAAAATAGAAAAAAATAAAAAGAAGTCCTGCAAAGTACCAGTTCAGCCACATTCAACATCAAACATCACGTAAATAATCAAACATCTCGTAAATAATCAGACACAACCCCAACAAAGATTCTCAGTGTTGGTGCACATTTTATCACTTCTGGAAGCGCATTAAAAAGCCAAACACCTTCATACAATAACGATTTCTGCAAACTTGCCGTTTTTACCAATTGAATATTATAATTTTGACTCGAACGAATATTATACTGAAAGAAATTTGCTCTTCTCTCAAGAAAATTATGGTAAGTGGGAAGCTGACCATGCTCCATTTTATATATCAATATTAGGTTCACCCTTTTAATGCTCTGCTCAACAGACAACCAGTTCAAGTCCCGCAGAATAGTTCTAATCGGCGTATATTTACTACAATTCAGCACTATACGCATAACTTTGTTCTGTTCCAATTGCAATCTGTATATATTGTCCTGAGTACATGATATCAACAATGAAAGACAATAAGTAAAATGCGGATGAATAATTGTATTGTAGACCAGCATTCTAGCCCACTGTGACAGACAAACAGAAGCGCGCCTGAAGAACCCAATTTTTTCCCCCAATTTCTTGCAAAGAAAATCGACATGATTTGCAAAGGCTAACTGAGGATCCAACAAAACACCTAAATATTTTATTTCTGAGACACAATCTATTATACTGTTATTAATTTTAAGTGTTAACCGAAGATCTGAAAATCTTTTACAGTTACCTTTGGTTCCTATTACCATATATTTGGTTTTTGTAGCATTTAGTTTTAACTTATTTTCACACAGCCAATTATATATTTGTAACTCGTCATTCAAAGTGTCAGTTACTACATAGTTACTTCCTGCTACAGATATAAGGGTGTCATCTGCAAATAAGTTGACAAATGATCTTTTCAAAACAGTATGTACAGTTGGCGTCAGACGAAACCGAACGACATAAAGCCATTTTCTAGATACTTTTGGGGTATTAATACCCAAAATCCATTCAATGAACAAGGGATTCAAGCTCAGACCGAGGGAAGAAGCGCCCGACGAATGCGACATTGCCAAATGTTAGAACAGAATCCAAATATTCCAAGGAAATGAATTTTTAGCGTTCGGTTTCATCTGACGCCAACCGTACATCATTTACATAGACAAGAAACAAAAGTGGGCCCAACACACTTCCCTGCGGGACACCCCACTTAATCTCCCTATCACATGATAGCTGATTACCTATCCTAGTTTTTTGATACCTGTTATGTAGGTAATTGTCAATCCACTTTAAAACAACATTGCCTATGCCATAAGAAAACAATTTGTCAACAAGAATCTTACGGTCGATAGTCTCAAATGCACGCTGCAGGTCCACGAACACACTGAGCACCACTTTGCCTTCACCTATAAAGTTTCTCCAGTTAGCACACACGTACTGTAGAGCTGATTCACAGGAATGCTTACTTCTGAAACCAGACTGTCCAGCATAGAGCAGTTGATTAGCCTCAACATACTGTCTTAGTTGCTCACAAACTATTGTCTCAATAATCTTATCAACAACGGGAAGAAGATTTATCGGCCTAAAATCAGCAGGAAACCCTGGTTTAGACACTTTAGGTATAGGAATAACAACACTAACTTTCAGCTCATCAGGTACTGTTCCGGTGGTTAAGGATATATTAACTATATACAGGAGTGGGTAGCCTATTACGCATAACAGATCCTTTACTAACTTAATAGTCAACGCATCGTCGCCAGTACATTTATTCTTGAGACCACAAACTACTTTTTTCAACATGGAGAGGTTAACTGTTTTAAAGTTTAACAATTTAGTTGTCTTCACTCTTTGAACATTCGAATTCCACGGTCGCTTTTCTATGCTCGCAGAGATTTCCTCTATACTATCCACATAAAAGCCGTTGAAATTATCCTGCACAGTCCCATCATACTTGCCAAAACCAATTTGTGTAAAGTCTGCATTCTGTTTATTGTTTCCAACTAAATCTTTGAGTGTTCTCCACATTTTCTTTCCATCACCTTTACACTTATCAATACTTTGATTATAATATCTAATTTTTTCACTACGTATTAGAGATGTCACTCTGTTTCTCTTACGCTGAAAGTCTTTCCAATCATCACTATTTTTTGTTAAGTAAAATTTCTTATATGCATTGTTTCTGCTCTGTTGTGCCTGTCTGACCAATCCCGATATCCATGGGTGTTTACTAACCACACTTTTCTGTTCCGGGGTCACCCTATCCAGCGCCCCCCGAATGATTTTCATAAAGTCTGAGTACAGGTCATTGACATCAGTAAATGTATAATTCCAGTCGGCACCTATCAATTCCTCTATTAGATCACTTATTGTCTCATCAGTCAGTCTGCGGTGGTATATACAATTTGTTTGTTCCATAGTAGATTCAAATTGTAACTCAGTGCCAATAATTTCATGATCTCTCAATATAGGAAAACTTCGTGGAACCTCAACGCAGGTAAACTCATTTGTGATTATGTGGTCAACTAGAGTGGAAGATGTATTGGTAATTCTTGTTTCCCGGGTAACAATTTGTTTAAATCCTGCTGCCTGTATAATCTTTGTAAGTTTCACCGCATTGTTATCATTTCTTAATAAATCTATATTCATGTCACCCATAAGTACAGTTTTTTGTTGATTAAGCATGTCATCCCCAAGAAGTCCCTCGAAGTAATCCAAAAAAATTCTGACACTGGAGTTTGGTGATCTGTAAAGTGCCCCCACCACAACAGTTTCCCTTCTCACTGTAATCTTCAGTATAAGCGACCAATAAATGTAATCAACACATTCATTACGCAACACCGCAAAACCTAAATACTTTTTTAAATAAATGACTGTTCCCCCGGTATGTCTACTGCTTGAGTAACAAATCACTGCATAATATCCAGGTACAGACACTTCCATATCGTCAATGTCGGGTGTGACGTGCGTTTCACTTACACAGACAATCAACGGGTTACGGTCCTGCAATAATTGTTTCACCTCTGTAATGTGTGATGTAAGTCCTTGAACATTCATATACAGAACTAACTCTCTGCGCAACGGTTGACAAGTCACCCCCGAACGCCATAGTGGCTGTACATACTATACATACTATAACGAGTAATTGTTTGGAATTCTGTCGGTTTTGCGCAAAAAATAGGGTCTCTGATCCCTTCTGTTAGGAGACAATATCGCACTGCCTTTTGGAGATGTGAGATTTCTATCACAAATATGTTTTTTTTCTGTTTATTGTTAAAAAACTGTGATATTTCATTCAGAGTACACTTCTTTACGTATTGTATAATGTGTAGTATTGTACAATTTTACAATAATATAAATAATAATTATCCCATTTCAGTAGCATAATATGATGAATTTTCTCTTTTATTAAATAAATAATTAATTGCTTAAATCTTTATTTTCTTCACTCCAGTACACCGAAAAGGACAATATCTTAGCCGCGTTCCTTTTGCCATTTTTCTTAAGAATTCTTACTTTATCTCAGTTGGTGGCAGTTCCTTTTACAAATGAGAATGTGACCTAAAGTGAGACTTTTTACCTCCCCCTTCACCCTTCAAGCACATCCTCGTGAGGACACTCACTATCGAGCATATTGGCTCAGTTTGGTGGTGGGGAAAATGACCCTTTTACAAGATGAGCCTTTGACAGGAAAAAACAAACTGAGTGGATCGGCTAACAACTGAGCTAAAGTTCTCAGTTTAGGGGCAAAAGGAACGCGGCTAATAATATACCCAATGTGTTAACGAGTGTGTTACTTAGATACTTATGACCAAGAACCATGGCGAGACCACAGCATTGTGACCATGACTATATATTTATCTCGTAACCGAATAAACAATAAATGCATTAGCTCTCACATGGTTCTACTGAGGGTTCTACAGAAATAGTAAAAATGTATTATCTTAGCGACGAAAATAAAAGTTCTTCTGCCTTCTAATTTAGCACACGTTTGTCCTGAATTCCTTATGATCCAATAAAACCAGTTGGCATAAGCGATGTATGGATCTCGGCCAATAATCATGGTTTCTAGATCATATCACCTCTTCACACCACTTTCAAAATCGCCATATATATACATATAAATTACATTCAAAATGTTCTTAAATCTCGAAATTTTCAAATGGAAACCCCCATTTTTTTAATGCGATCTTATTCAGATTATGTATTCTCCATAGATAATAAACAAATTCTTCGTTTGTGTAATTTAAGCGCACCGGCATTATTGTTTACAAGTGACATTTCCTCAGCCGTGATTGTCTTTTCAACATCCACGGCTAATATGATTTTCCAGGCGTTAAGCAGACCCCGCATTTTATGGGCGAAAAGTGGGTTTTTCGTAAATTAATCGAAAATTACTGCATTTACAAATTACACAAAGTTGTCATCATTTTTTGTGGTGAATAAGATGGCATTTTAAAAAAATTGGGGTTTCCACTTGAAAATTTCGAGATTTAAGCACATTTTGAATGTAATTTTTATTCACATTTTGTGAACACCCTGTATAAGAACGGATTTATTTCTCAGCAGAGATCACTAGGTCAGGGCTTCTGTTACACGATGCCAAAAATTCGTTTTGAAATTTTGCGGTTTCCTCGTATAAATTGCTAATTAACTTTAGGTCTGCATCTGTAATTTTTTTCGGAAAAATGCAAATATGTCAAAAACGGTTGGATTTAGACATAGGACATGTCAAATGTTTTTGTTCCAAAATGATGCCTAGCATCCAAAAATGCAATAATATAAGTTCCATTTGAGATAAGAAAGTTGATATTGACCAGAATTTTCCTACTTTTAGTTTTCCATAATATATAGATCGATGCAGTTATATTGTATATATACAAGAAAAGGTGATAATGGGCAAACACTCAAAGTTAACAAAAAGAAAATCTAGTAACCGCATACACTTGTTTCATGCTATTTGGCAATCATCAGTACGGTGTAACATTAACCAAATCAAAAGATAGGCATGATTTGGGAAGCAACAAATGAAGTCCAGGCAGGAGCCAACAGCACATTTGCAGCTTCAGTCAGCATATCCCCTATTTTGGGGCTTGTACTAACATCGCCACGGAGGCTGCTAAAGCGACCTGCGTGGAAATCTTCATAACCCAAGATTCAATGACAATAAGGATGTAAAATTAGCGAGTGTAAATGTAATAATTACAAGAAAAGGTGATAATGGGCAAACACTCAAAGTTAACAAAAAGAGTAACCGCATACACGTGTGTTTCATGCTATTTGGCAATCATCAGTACGGTGTAACATTAACCAAATCAAAAGATAGGCATGATTTGGGAAGCAACAAATGAAGTCCAGGCAGGAGCCAACAGCACATTTGCATCCTTATTGTCATTGTATCTTGGGTTATGAAGATTTCCACGCAGGTCACTTTAGCAGCCTCCGTGGCGATGTTAGTACAAGCCCCAAAATAGGGGATGTACTGACTGAAGCTGCAAATGTGCTGTTGGCTCCTGCCTGGACTTCATTTGTTGCTTCCCAAATCATGCCTATCTTTTGATTTGGTTAATGTTACACCGTACTGATGATTGCCAAATAGCATGAAACACGTGTATGCGGTTAGTAGATTTTCTTTTTGTTAACTTTGAGTGTTTGCCCATTATCACCTTTTCTTGTAATTATTACATTTACACTCGCTAATTTTACATCCTTATTGTCATTGAATCTTGGGTTATGAAGATTTCCACGCAGGTCGCTTTAGCAGCCTCCGTGGCGATGTTAGTACAAGCCCCAAAATAGGGGATGTGCTGACTGAAGCTGCAAATGTGCTGTTGGCTCCTGCCTGGACTTCATTTGTTGCTTCCCAAATCATGCCTATCTTTTGATTTGGTTAATGTTACTCCGTACTGATGATTGCCAAATAGCATGAAACACGTGTATGCGGTTACTAGATTTTCTTTTTGTTAACTTTGAGTGTTTGCCCATTATCACCTTTTCTTGTAATTATTACATTTACACTCGCTAATCTTACATCCTCATATATATATATATAACAAACGGTAACTTGCGAACAAGTAATTGGGGTTGCAGTCAGGAAAGGTTTAAGGCCTTAATAGAACACTCTTGTTTGAAAAGTCAAGCTTTCGGAAAGTTTTATTTCCTTTTTCAAGACATCTAAAAAGTTATAAAAAGAAATAGATATTCATGTTACACAATGGGTAAAAGTGAGGTTATCTTACCAAAATTGAGATTTATACATGAAACCAGCAAACATAGAGGACAAAATTAACATTGTGTGTTACGGAAAACTGCAACCATGGAGTCAAGAATTAAAAAACGGTTTAATACACATTAAAATTAATATAAAAGGGAGGAACACCCCATGAGTCGATTACATTTTAGCGTCAAAGTCAACCATCAAAGGAAGGTCAATCTGACCACAAAACAGTATTGAAACAAAAGTAATAGTGGTTGCCTAGCTATGCGCGGCAATGGAATATGAAATGGTGCATATATTAGGCAACCAAGCATGCTACAAAAATTTTATTAAGAATTATTAATCATTGTTAACCAATAGACGGGGAAAAAAGGCATCAACCCTACTAAGAGATCAAGTATATTGTTGTTTAAATAAATAGTTGTAGATGACACTTATATTTTGGATGTCAGATCTTTTATTAATTGCATAGTCGTTATTATTAATATGTAACATTTCTAAGAAAAGACGCTTAGTCAAGTTTCTCTCCGCACAGAGTATTTTCACCTCACTATATAATTCATAGTATGATCCATGTCAATTACATGTTCGGAAAGGGCACATGAAAGCACACTTTACGGCAGTCACTTCTGTGATATAGATAGGCTTTGCTCTCACAAACGAAGATTATTTAATTTTGTTTATTATCTACGGAGAATGCAACAAAGTAATATCAAGAACTTGCGATACATAACCTTCTTCAGACAGAAATAAGAACAGACAATTTTTTGCTACTCCCTGTATAGTCATTACTAACATTCCGTGATAAAAGTCACCCTCATTTTTTTTTAATAACTTATTGACGATCCTTCATATAAAAAAACCTGAAATAATATTAGGATTCCCTATGTGCTAACGAGTGTGTTACTTAGATATTTATGACCAAGAACCATGGCGAGACCACAGCATTGTGACCATGACTATATATTTATCTCGTAACTGAATAAACAATAAATGCATTAGCTCTCACATGGTTCTACTGAGGGTTCTACAGAAATAGTAAAAATGTATTATCTTAGCGACGAAAATAAAAGTTCTTCTGCCTTCTAATTTAGCACACGTTTGTCCTGAATTCCTTATGATCCAATAAAACCAGTTGGCATAAGCGATGTATGGATCTCGGCCAATAATCATGGTTTCTAGATCATATCACCTCTTCACACCACTTTCAAAATCGCCATATATATACAGGGTGGCCCACCACGAACTGCATCGATCTATATATGGAAAACTTAAAGTAGGAAAATTCTGCAAATTTGGCACCTCACCAATGCCGATGGGCGCTGCTCAACTAAAATATTTTGGTGAATCTAGCACTTCCGGTTATACCGGAAGTCGGTATCAACTTTCTTATCTCAAATGGAACACCCTGTATATTATTGCATTTTTGGATCCTAGGCATCATTTTGGAACAAAAACATGCAACATGTCCTATGTCTAAATCCAACTGTTTTTGAGATATTTGCATTTTTCTGAAAAAAATTACATTTGCAGACCTAAAGTCAATTAGCAATTTATACGAGGAAACCAGGAAATTTCGAAACGAACTTTTGGCATCGTGTAACAGAAGCCCTGACCTAGTGATCTCTGCTGAGAAATAAATCCGTTCTTATACAGGGTGTTCACAAAATATGAATAAAAATTACATTCAAAATGTGCTTAAATCTCGAAATTTCAAATGGAAACCCCCATTTTCTTAATGCGATCTTGTTCACCACTAAAAATGATGACAACTTTGTGTAAGGTTTCCTATACCTAAATGCAGTAATTTTCGATTAATTTATGAAAAACCCACTTTTCGCCCATAAAATGCGGGGTTTGCTTAACGCTTGGAAAATCATATTAGCCTTAGACGTTGAAAAGACAATCGCGGATGAGGAAATGTCACTTGGTTTATAAATTATATAATTAATTAAATATAAATTTTTATAAATTATATAATTAATTAAATATAAATTTTTATAAATTATATAATTAATTAAATATAAATTTTTATAAATTATATAATTAATTAAATAATTTATAAATTTATATTATATAATAAATTATTTAAATTAAATAATTTATAAACCAAGTGACATTTCGTCAGCCGCGATTGTCTTTTCAACGTCCACGGCCATTATGATTTTTCAAGCGTTAAGCAAACCCCGCATTTTATGATCGAGAAGTCGGTTTTCGTAAATTAATCGAAAATTACTGCATTTAGGTATAGGAAACCTTACACAAAGTTGTCATGATTTTTAGTGGTGAATAAGATCGCATTAAAAAAATGGGGGTTCCATTTGAAAATTTCAAGATTTAAGCACATTTTGAATGTAATTTTTATTCATATTTTGTGAACACCCTGTATAAGAACGGATTTATTTCTCAGCAGATATCACTAGGTCAGGGCTTCTGTTACACGATGCCAAAAATTCGTTTTGAAATTTCGTGGTTTCCTCGTATAAATTGCTAATTGACTTTAGGTCTGCATCTGTAATTTTTTTCGGAAAAATGCAAATATCTCAAAAACGGTTGGATTTAGACATAGGACATGTTGCATGTTTTTGTTCCAAAATGGTGCCTAGAATCCAAAAATGCAATAATATACAGGGTGTTCCATTTGAAATAAGAAAGTTGATATCGGCTTCCGGTATAACCGGAAGTGCCAGATTCACCAAAATGTTTTAGTTGAGCAGCGCCCAAATTTGAACAAAAAATATACAGGGAGTTATATTGTGCAGAATGTCGAAGTTGAGCAAAATATGAATTTTAAAGGCATCTGCAGAGTCCAGTGTGCCATGGAATCCCCTCAAAACAGTTGAATAGTAAATAGGACCACTCAAGGTGTTGGTGTGCAAAGATCCAATACAAAATATACAGAGGGTTCTTATTCGTGCCATCTCAAATTACTGAAATTTTGGAACTTTATTCGGGTCAAAAATCGAGTATATCAAAAGCGCTCCACACTATAAATAAACTAAATCTAAAAAATACAGAAGCCTGCCAGTCAGTAAGTCCATATCAGTTAAGGCTGGATGGTGTGCCACAACAGGAAACGCACAGAAAATGTATCATCTTAGACAGTGACTTTGTAGAGAAAGGTCCAATAATTTAAATTGTTTTTATTTGTTAGTTGGCATTTTGTAAAGAAATTCATTACTTTTGTGTTTATCAATATTTTTTCCATAATTCCAGAGCACTCTTGATCCGGCTCAGAGAAAAATACCCTGTATATTTTTGTAGTAAATATTTTCACCAACATTTTGAGTGGTCCTGTTGACCATTCAACTGTTTTGAAGAGATTCCAATGCACACCTCACTTGCCAGATGCCTTTAAAAGTCCTATTTTGCTCAATTTTGATACCCTGCAGAATGGAACTCCCTGTATATTTTTTATTCAAATTTGGTATATGGGGATTTTGGGGTGTTCTGATTAACGCTGTGGGGTCAGATTTTAAATAAAAAAATCGCTAAATGGTTTATATATATATATATATATATATAGATTTGTTTGACCGCTTATACAGACCCATTTTGCCATATTCTACCTACAATGTGAAGCCATTTTCGACGTTCCCAGACCCGGCTGCGGGTCTGAGAACGTTTTCACCTATATTTAGGTGAAGGGGGTAGTGGGGGTGCAGGGGGTGAATTTTCAGCCAGGTCTGTAAAGGCGGTTGTATATGTCATTATATACGGATTTAGTTCATTGCTGCGTTCTGCAGAGGGCGCAGCGGAGAATGCCGTATAAATGCGTGTAACAAAGTCAGACCCGGATACGTTCTACAGCTCTCTCAGACCCTACATTTGGCAACAGTGTTTTCAACGAATGTATCGCCTAGAATAACATAATATGAGTGTCTTTTATGTTGTATCGGGTGTATGTAGTTCTTTAGGTCCACGGGAAGAGGTTCCAAAAGGAAAAACTTTTTTAGTTTTCATTTTATCGCAAAAGTCACTCTTGATAAAATATTTTACTTGATCTGAGCCTGAAAAATAGTATTAGAATGTGACAAATTTATATTATATAGGTGTTTAAAAAATTGGGAAAACCAAAGTTACCTTAGGTATAAAGGTGTCTTATTTTAAGAACTACTACAACATGTTATTAATAGAAGTTGTTTCTAATATTAAGAAGATATAGAATATCGATAAATTCAGTTATTTTTTAGTTCCTAATACCTAAGTTGTTCCTAATATCGAAATTGTCTAATCTAAATATAAACAAAACTAATATTCAGATAACTTCGGGATATCGCTCATCGTGTTTTGCCTCAAAATGTAAGAGATATGGGCCTTTTATAACATTCGGATTAGTTGATTGATAGATAGTATTTAAGCTATTTTAGCATTACAAACAACTTTTACTGTGTACTAAAATCATTTTATGTCTTTATAAATTCCACAGATTTTTTTATTGAGTAAATGAACGTACAATTCGATAATAAATTCCAATTAATAAATAATTTGGTAGTAAATATATTTTTCTACTTGGAAATTATAAAAACTAGGGTGTTTACATAGGCATTTAAAAAGCGTGATTTTTTGTAACAAGCGAGACATTTACGAACGAGTTATATATTTTTCTAATTTATCTGAAAAAATGAAACTAATGCTGTATTTAAATTACGTTTATGAGATCTCTGTTAAAAATGAAAACATAATAAATAAGTAAAACTTTGGATTCAACTAAAACGTTTTACCGTCTAGACCTAGATCAAGATTATCTTATTACAAGCTTTTATTTAACTTGCTCTGTTAGTGTGTATATGTGGTCAAATCTTGCAACTTAATTTTAAACCACTTCCACCTCCACTTAACCGATTGAGCTGAAATTTTGCACACGCACATTTGGTTCTGGTGACAATGCATTCTAGTATACTCAGTATTGTAATTTATTCAAAATGTCCTCCGCTCCAAGATGGCGGATTACATATTTCTTCACCACCTCCTCGACATGATTTCAAATGCAAGGGTTTGAGAATAGAAAACGACAAGGTCAGCGACGTCATACTAAATCCAAGATGGCGGCCGCCCCAAAATAGCAAATTACTTATTTCTTCACAGGCTCCTTGAGATGGGTATCAGAAGAAAGGGTTTCACGAGTAGAAAACGATACGGTGGGTGACGTCATACTAAATCGATTATGGCGGATACCCAAGATGATGGACTAAATTTCTTTACCATCCTCGTGACATGGGAACCAAATATCTACTAAAAGGCACAAAATAAAATAAAAAATTAGGAACTTTTTAAAAACAAGCTTTTATAATTTAAGCCATGTAGTAAAACGAATAAAATACGTTTAGATGCTAAATTGCGACATGTGCTTTTGAAATCAAAAAGCTTGTCGGGCGAGTTGTATAGAAAATACATACTTTGGCAAGTACTTGCTTGTCAACCAATCACCGTCCAATAAAATTAATTGGTACCTACTTTTATGAAAATTTCGCGTGACAAGCAATTACCTTAACGTACATGGTTTAGTAGATAGGCTATGAGAGTACGAGGACATTTTTCCCATGTTAATCCTTATGCGCCTATAAATGGGTAAAAACGTGACTAACCGTCTGCGAATTTTTCCAAAAATTGTCCGCGACTTTTTTTCAGAGGTCATTTTTCAGGAAAACTCCCCAGCAAGTAGGTACTAAGAACTTTCTGTGATTTTCCCAAACTTGACAAAACCGAATTATTGTGCCGAGGTGACAATTACACATGTGGCTAGGGTCGACAGAACTGGGATAGCATTCGACCACAATTTCCCGGTTTTGAATTGGACAGTTTGAAAAAAGCACCAGAGATATTTTCAATAGGATAGGAATAGACATTATACTGGGGGTCGGGGGAACATTTCTAACCAAATTTCCAGGGGACTTTTTTTCAGATTTTCATTCTCGGTAACCTATTGATTGCCATCGGGTAGTCAAGGTTCTTGCTCGTAGGTAGAAGTCGATTATACTGGGGACCATTTGTGGCAAAAATTTCCACGCGACTTTTCTCAGATTTTCATTCTCGGTAACCTATTAGGAATATGTGAGACAAGACATACACAAGTGTTACTAAGATTTGATTGGTGAAAATAAAGGAATTTTCCGAATATGCTTTGATCAGTTTATGCGAGAAATTTTAACTTTTGTACAGGAATGGATTTTTTGTGACTGTAGCTGAAAGCAATGAAACTAATGCTGTATTTAAATTACGTTTATGAGATCTCTGTTAAAAATGAAAACATAATAAATAAGTAAAACTTTGGATTCAACTAAAACGTTTTACCGTCTAGACCTAGATCAAGATTATCTTATTACAAGCTTTTATTTAACTTGCTCTGTTAGTGTGTATATGTGGTCAAATCTTGCAACTTAATTTTAAACCACTTCCACCTCCACTTAACCGATTGAGCTGAAATTTTGCACACGCACATTTGGTTCTGGTGACAATGCATTCTAGTATACTCAGTATTGTAATTTATTCAAAATGTCCTCCGCTCCAAGATGGCGGATTACATATTTCTTCACCACCTCCTCGACATGATTTCAAATGCAAGGGTTTGAGAATAGAAAACGACAAGGTCAGCGACGTCATACTAAATCCAAGATGGCGGCCGCCCCAAAATAGCAAATTACTTATTTCTTCACAGGCTCCTTGAGATGGGTATCAGAAGAAAGGGTTTCACGAGTAGAAAACGATACGGTGGGTGACGTCATACTAAATCGATTATGGCGGATACCCAAGATGATGGACTAAATTTCTTTACCATCCTCGTGACATGGGAACCAAATATCTACTAAAAGGCACAAAATAAAATAAAAAATTAGGAACTTTTTAAAAACAAGCTTTTATAATTTAAGCCATGTAGTAAAACGAATAAAATACGTTTAGATGCTAAATTGCGACATGTGCTTTTGAAATCAAAAAGCTTGTCGGGCGAGTTGTATAGAAAATACATACTTTGGCAAGTACTTGCTTGTCAACCAATCACCGTCCAATAAAATTAATTGGTACCTACTTTTATGAAAATTTCGCGTGACAAGCAATTACCTTAACGTACATGGTTTAGTAGATAGGCTATGAGAGTACGAGGACATTTTTCCCATGTTAATCCTTATGCGCCTATAAATGGGTAAAAACGTGACTAACCGTCTGCGAATTTTTCCAAAAATTGTCCGCGACTTTTTTTCAGAGGTCATTTTTCAGGAAAACTCCCCAGCAAGTAGGTACTAAGAACTTTCTGTGATTTTCCCAAACTTGACAAAACCGAATTATTGTGCCGAGGTGACAATTACACATGTGGCTAGGGTCGACAGAACTGGGATAGCATTCGACCACAATTTCCCGGTTTTGAATTGGACAGTTTGAAAAAAGCACCAGAGATATTTTCAATAGGATAGGAATAGACATTATACTGGGGGTCGGGGGAACATTTCTAACCAAATTTCCAGGGGACTTTTTTTCAGATTTTCATTCTCGGTAACCTATTGATTGCCATCGGGTAGTCAAGGTTCTTGCTCGTAGGTAGAAGTCGATTATACTGGGGACCATTTGTGGCAAAAATTTCCACGCGACTTTTCTCAGATTTTCATTCTCGGTAACCTATTAGGAATATGTGAGACAAGACATACACAAGTGTTACTAAGATTTGATTGGTGAAAATAAAGGAATTTTCCGAATATGCTTTGATCAGTTTATGCGAGAAATTTTAACTTTTGTACAGGAATGGATTTTTTGTGACTGTAGCTGAAAGCAATGAAATACTGAGAAATCAACGTTCAGATTATCGATCGGGTACCAAACGAGTTCTGACCTGAGGATTGGATATACCTATTTTCAGATTTTAGGGCTAGAGATTTTTTAGTAACGATTTTAGTGGGGGATACTCGGGATTAGGATATTCTTTTATACTAAGATTTGAATAGTGAAAATGGCATCAAATTGTATTCATAATATCCTTTTACAATTTATTTTTGTTGAAATTCTACACTTTTAATCGCATAGGTTTCAAGATAAAACTATGTGTAGAATAATAGCTTGAGAACTTAGATGCTAAGAAAAGTGATACTAAAATTATGAACAGTAAAATTCACGTTTTTTCCGAAAATAATTTTATGAAATACTAGTACTCTGTGATCTAAGAATTCAAACGCTAACCTATTGATCTACATATTTTGGTGTTTCAATACAAGTGTTTCTGAGGAAAGGGACTTTTACTTTGAGTTTGACTAGAAATCGGTAGACAATTAGATTGGAACTTGTCCCCAAAAATTGAGCAATCAGGAAAGGTGAAATTGATTGAATAACTTATATGGCTTAATGGGACCCTATTGATACAAAAGTTTAATTATCTCAGGTGCACTATACATTTGAAAGAGATAAGGACAAATATAAACCTAATTTGAAATTTTTAATTAGTAATTACTTTTTTATTTTCTTCTTAAAACCGCTTATACAAATCCAATTCCCACATATTCTACTTGGAAAGTCAAGCCATTTTGGACCCGGGCCTAATAACGTTTTCACCTTTATTTTTTCAATTAGATACATTTGAAAATTAGAAACAAATATAAGCAATAAATAGAAAATTTGTTTTGTGTTTGGTAATCAATATTTAGAATGTAATGAAATTAACTCCCGAAGGAACTTCTAACATTTTTTGTATTTTTCTAAAGAAAATAAAAACAAAGTATCCCAGTAGTAGCCTTAAAAGAGATACGGAAAAAAGGAATTAAGTAGTAGTTTAGTGCAAAAATTCAATAGGTAATTTAAAACCGTATTTGGTTTTTAATTTTTTTATACATGGAACAAGGCGGTTTTTGGGATCACTGATTGCGAATTTGGAATTAGATTTTCGAAATTCGAAATGGCGGATCCAATTTGACGGGCGTCAAATTGAAAATTTAGCCAAGTTTTATGATACCTGGTATAAGGCTTTTGAAATCGCTGATTACGTATTTGGAACAGATTATCATAATGACAACGCATTCCATACAAGTTTTTAATTGTTTTGATTTTATGATTTTTCATAACCAGTTACGAAAATATGGGCGTTTTGGCACTTCGGTTTTAAACGATTATTTGTTTGACCGCTTATACAGGCCCAACTCATCATTATTCTACGTACAATGTCAAGCATTTTTGAACGTTATTAGACCCTGGTATATATTTATATTTATAAAATGTAAGCAAGATAAATAATTTGTTTAGTTTTTAGTTACAAATATTTAAAATTTATTGAAATTATAATTTTCGAAGGAACTTTAACATTTGTTGTGTTGTCCTAAAGAAGACAAGGACAAAGCGCTCCAACTGTACCAAAGAAAATGGTACTACGCATACCATTTTCTTTGACTGTACCTACCTTTAAAAGGGACACGAACAAATGGAATTAAGTGACTTAGTTCAAAAATTCAATTATCTAAACCTTATTTGATTTTTAATTTTATCTTTTTTTATTCTTAAAACAGAATAATGTTTAACAAAAAAAATATACTTATGTCTTTTTGAAATCTTGATGTGGTCGGTTGAATCCATTCACTGGGTTTACATTTATAAGGATTTAAATTTATAAATTGTTTTATGGCTCAAATAAATATCGATGGGAAAAAATCAATACATAATAAATATCACTTCAAAAACGAAAGAGAATTTCTTAATAGAACATCATACTAGATCAAGCTTCAAAATTAGACAATTGCACCATATTGCAACAATCTAAACTTTATAATTTCAGTTAGAAATAAAACTCCTCAGTGGAAATAACAAAATAAAAAACATATTTTTATTTTCATTTGTTATGGTTAAAATATTATAGCGATCTAAAAAAAATAAGAAAATAATTGTCCACTTTCTTTGTTTTGACTTTTCATTGCCGAATGTAATAATTAAAATTGGATATTTTTTAACCACTTTAGATAAAAACTGTCCTTTAACAAAATTATGTTTGCTTTATAAAAAATGTTCAGTTTTTTCCTTAAATGAAAATAAATCCATATTTGTTAGCTAATTGTTTTCTGCGAAAATAGTTCAAGTAAATTAGTTTTTTTAGGAGAAATACTTTTATAAAGTTTTAAAAATTTGGGTGCAGAGTCCTAATAGACATCCAAATACAGATCAAAAGAGTCCCCACCTCTCAGGGGTGTGCTTAATTCCCTTTTGCTTCAAAAACAATCCTCTTATGTGACCTGATTGATTTTTCCCAAAAACTGTTGCTCTGACGAGGAAAACGAATAGAACCTAAAATATTTGTTATGAAATTATACATCATTTAGGCCCTCTACATTTTTTCGTATATCCAGCCCTTAACTCACAAATATGGTATGAAAAATTAGGATATACGTTGCTAAAGTTAGGTGAAAACGAGTAAAGTGACAAATATCTTGAAATACATCGGCCATAGAAAAATATTACATGCAAAGCAGATTTTTCTTACAAAAACCTGGCTATAAGGACAGGAAATATGACTACAGACTACAGTAGAGATCCCGGCGCGTTTTTTATGCGGTTTCCCCTTGAGGCCTCATCTACTAAAAAATAAGTACTGTTTATTCAATAATTGTATTATCTTCAGCTAATTTTTCCTAAAGATAGGTCACAGAAAACTCTACTTTGGCGCAAAATTCAGGTCCTAATCTCAATTTTCAAGGCCTACTACAAATTTTTTTTCTAGTAAAAAAATGACGAAAATCGTTTAGCGATTTTTTATTTAAAATCCAACAACACAGCGTTAATCAGGATACCCCAAAACCCCCACATACCAAATTTTAACAAAAAATATACAGGGAGTTCCATGAGACAAGGTTCTAAAGATGAGCTAAATAAGAATTTTAAAGGCATCTGGCGAGTCAAGTGTGTTGTGGAATCCCTTCAAAACAGTTGAATGATCAACAGGACTACTCAAAGTATTGGTGTGCAAAGATTGAGTACAAAAAATATACAGGGTATTTTTCTATGGGCCATCTCAAAACGCTGACATTTTATGAAACTTTATACTGGTCAACATTTTCTGTGCGTTTCCTTAAAGCCACCTTAACTCATATGGATTTACTGACTGGCAGGCTTCTGTATTTTGATAGACTTACTTCGTTTATAGCGGCTGGGGCACTTTTGATATACTCGATTGGAAGTTCCAAAAAATTCAGTATTTTGAGATGGTACAGAGAAAGACACTCTGTATATTTTTGTATTGGATCTTTGCACACCAACAATTTGAGTGGTCCTGTTGACTATTCAACTGTTTTGAAAAGATTCCATGGCACACTTGACTTGCCAGATGCCTTTAAAATCCTATTTTGCTCAACTTTAACAACCCGCAGAATGGAACTCCTTGTATATTTTTTGATCAAATTTGGTATGTGGAGGTTTTAGGGTATCCCGATTAACGCTGTGGTGTCCGATTTTAAATAAAAAATTTGGTAAATGGTTTTCGTCATTTTTTACTAGAAAAAAATCGTAGTAGGCCTTGAAAATTGAGATTAAGATCTGAAATTTTGCACGAAAGTAGAGTTTTTTGCGACCTATCTTCAGAAATAAAAACGGCTAAAATCGGATGAAAAATAAAAAAATTACAGAGGTGTCTCAATTCCAAAGGGGCCACACTGTATGTATTTGTATCTATGTATTTTTATCTATGTACAGGGTGCCCTATTTAGATGGAATAATGAATATAACTTTTTAAAGACACCTTGTATAAAAAATGTTTCAGACAAGAGTTTTTCAGTTGATCTATCTGCATATTTTGGTGACCTTGAATTTTTTTGGAGCCAGTAATTTCGTTGCTATGGAAACCAACTTTGTTTTTTTAAATCTTTTCTCTGTTCAAATTTGGAATCAGCTCCTTTTTGTGCATACGAACATGTAAAATTTCGTTGTGGTTGCATAAGAAAATTTTTTAAATTCGAGAGCGTTGCCTAAAAAGTAGGCCATGCCTAATGAAAATTTTGACACTTACGTATGTCATTATAACAACCGCATTATTGGTCCATTTATTATCAATGGTAATTTGACTGGCGAAATGTATTTGTATATTTTGCAAAATGAGGTGATTCCTGCCCTTGGTATGCCAATCCAGGATATCTGGTTCCAGCAAGATGAAGCACCTCCCCATTACCACCGTGACGTGCGCAGCTATTTAAACTAAGTCTTTCCACAATCTTGGATTGGCAGAAGAATAGAACAGCGCATAAGAAAGGAATAGCGTTGATTCCTCCAGAATGGATTAGGAATGTTATAGTTAGTAGTTTTTAGGACAGACTCGGCCATTGTGAATGGAGAACATTTCGAGCATTTGATTAATTGATTTTTAGGTACATACCATTGATTTATTGTGCCTATTTATTTATTAATAAACAAATTTTGCAAGCTTAACATGATTTACTAGTCGTCGGTAAGTTATCATTACATGCAAAAATGTCAAAATTTTTATTAGGCATTCGCCTACTTTTTAGGCAACGCTCTCGAATTTAAATTTTGGCGTACTTGCAGAAATTCTACTTCTTCTCAAAATTTTTCTTATGCAACCCCAATGAAATTTTAGATGTTCGTATGCACAAGTGTCCCGAAAACAGCAACTCCCTCTCTCTAAAAATAACCGAGATACCCTGCAAAAGTATAAAAAATGGGGCACCCTGTACATGGTGTGAAAATGGTTTGTAATTGCTGTTAGATTTAGACACCTTCAATTTTGCAAATAGGTATTATTATGGTTATAATTTTACAATTTGTAACCTATAAAACTCCAGAAAGGAACCAATTTTCGGCCCAAATTGAATGTACATATTAAAACATTAATTTTACTCAGAACATAACCTCAAACCACATCTTAATCGCTAAATACAAACTTACTCTAGTCTGCTAGGGAAGCATTGTAATCAAAGAATGTTTAAAAATCGATTAATCAGCTTCATAAGTAAAATATAATACGTTCAAAAGTAACTTACCCGCTATGTATTTACAATTTTGGATAAAAACAGGCAGCACTTTTCACGACTACTTCTCGCGGCTTACTGGAGCGGAGTAGAACAATCGACTTATTATGGGCGACTCTAGCGTGATCGTATAGGGTAAGTGACATTTTTCTTTATTTTCTTGGTAAAAAATTGCTTTACCTCCAAAAGTGCGCTAATAAGTTTAACGGATAAAAAGGTTTAAGCGCTTTTTTACTTCCCTTAAGAAACAAGATATACAGGATAAGCGCCACTCTAACAGTTCAGTTTTGCAAAGTAAAACAGAATAAGCGCCAAGTTTACAGTATACTTCTGCAAGGTAAAACAGTTTAAGTAATCAAATGATGCAAAATTTACTTCGGGCAAAATAGGCTAACTTTCCGATTTGTTAAAAAAAGGAAAAGCAAAAAGGCACAACTGATCGTTATTATTTTCCTTAAATAGTCTAAGCAGCAATATTTTTGTAGTGCCTGGAAACTGGTCGGTTCAGGCAAAAATATGCCACATATTTCTTCTATTTACAGTTGACTCAAGCGCCACAAAAGTTATGATACAGATCTGAAAACTGGCTTATCCGACGCAGAAAAAAAAAATCTTATCAAGTGACATTAAAAAGGTAATTTGACCAAATTGTCGCTTATGCCCTTTTACCTTTCAAGCATCTCTATGTATTTTCATTATTCCATTTTTGACTCGAAATTATTTTATTTTACTCGTTTTTGCCCAACTGTAGCTACATAATTTTTCAAACCATAGTATTTGTGAGAATAGGGCTTTATATAAGAAAAAAATGTATAGGATGTATAAACGTATAATTTCGTAACAACTGTTTTAGATTCCTATTCGGTTTCCTCGTCAGAGTAACACTTTTTGAGAAAAATCAGGAAACGGGCTCCAGGTCACAAGTGGGTGGTTTTTGAAGCAAAAGGGGATGAAGCTCCCTTCTGAGAGGTGGGAGCTCTTTTAATCTGTATTTGTATGTCTATTAAATTCCAAATTAAATTAAATTAAATTAAATACCTCGATTAAAAATATCTGAAAGCTAAAACTGTAAGAACTAAAAATGCACCAGTATGAGATAAATATTATATCGTATAAGCAAATGGTACATTCGAAAGCCTTCTCAGTCCCGTTGAGCTGGCAACATTGCTGATATTCACAATGCTGTAAGACGTAGCAAAAATTATACAAACGGGCTCCACTTTGAGGTTCTATATGTCGGGGCTGACAACGACTGTTAACCATCATAAAAAAATTTTTTCGTATATTCCTACCCCTCTAAAGTTGCTCGAAAAGTTATAGTTTGGTAATGTATTTTTTTGCAAAATATACACCTGATATACCTTTGGATCTAGTGGGTCTGAGGTTGCCTGTAGAACGTATCGGGTCTGACTTTGTCTGTTGAATCAATATATATATATATGACAGTGTCTCCCAGAAAGTTGGATACAAAGGGGAATTTTCTTTATTTGAAGTTTCTCAAAAAAAAATCTTGATAAAAGTTAGTGCTTGTGCTTAAACTCAAAATCCACCCACAAAAATTTTGAAATTTCGATTCGTATACAGGGTAGGTTGAAAAATATGAAAATTTCTCGAGTAAAGTACCCCTATTTTTAGAACTACATCAGAGTGGCACTAAGAAAAGTTGTTTGGAATCTCAAGACAGTGTCAAATATGAACTCACAGCCACCTACTCAAGAGAAAAAAACTCACACTTTTCGCATTTTTTATTCATCACGTTGTATAATTTTTATAGTTGAATTCTCATTTATTAAATAACTCTTAAATTGTTGCTCTATTAAAATATTTTTATGTTCCACAGATTAGATGCTATGTTTGAAATATATTTTATATTTTATGTTATGTTTGAAATATATTTTATATTTTACCTGGATACAAAAAAACGACAAACTTTGCGGAACTTTCAGTTATTAAATGTGTGGCGGTTGGTCCTTTTTAGATGGTAATTGGCGAGCGGTATATACAGGGCCAGCCACAAGAACTTACTTTTGGTGTGAGTCTTGGGAAGTAACAGAAATATGGGGTTGAATTTAATACATTTATTAAATAATGTAAAATTTGATTAATTTGAATATAAAAGAAAATTATCAATTTTGTACTTACACTGGTGGTTATAATTGTATAAAGGGTATATTCTTTAAGGACTAGAGACACACTCTTACCTTAGTATCTAGTTAAGACCTAACCTTATTGACATGAACCTGTAGCTATTGGCATAATTTATAATTACTATGATTGTTTCCCTAATTTTTTGCATTTTTTATTTCCTAAAACGACAACATACAAAGCTTCTTAAATGCAAGGCTCAAATATTAAAATTCACGAAAGGTAACTCAGATTTCAGAAAATCTTACAAACAAAGTTGCTTACTTTCGATCAGCTCAACGGTGAGGGTGGTGGCTTTGATTTCTGTGCTGGCCTTTGAGGTGTTGTCTGCTTGGCGACTTCTGGCAATTTCTTGCTACGGCTTCGACTGTTCTTCCGCTGGACTGCGACTCTTTTCAACGGGACTGTCTGGACACTCTTCTGCGACTATTCTTGCATTCTGACGACTCTGTTTCAACTGTCCTGGCTCGTCGTGCTCTGCCTGCTTAAATGCCCGGATCCTTCTCCTTCTTGATCCCTGGTCCGTGAGAATCCTGGTTTGGCCTCTCGTAAATCACTCTGATTTATGGCCCAATAATCGTAAATCAGTCATATTTGTATTTTATCTTTTTTATTCCAATTTGGTATATAAGAGTTCTGGGATGTTCTGATTAACGCTGTGGGGTCAGATTTTAAATAAAAAAATCGCTAAATGGTTTTCGTAAAAATCGGCGGTATAAAAAAAATCGCAGCCGGCCCTGGATTTGCATTTTGAAAATGGCAGGAAGTTCAAGAGAAGCGGTATTTTAAGGCCTTTCAAACAAAAAAAAGTTTAGGCGATTATCTCCAAAAATAAAGATTTTACGGATTTGTACAGTTTTAAAGTTGGACACCCTGTATATACAGGGTGACATAGAAAAAAGTACATTACATAGTGCGACACCATAGAGGACACTAAAATAAGAAAAAAAGTTCCTATGAACATGGGTCCGCAAAGCCTTCGGTTAAAAGATACGGGGTGTTGAATTATAATTTTTTTTATTTATTTGCAAAAACAATGATAAATACCTCAACAATTAAATTGTAATGGTATGATGAAAAATATGATTAATTAAAACAAAGCATTAAGGTTTTAGAAGATGTTCAAATTGTTGCCCTTGTACTTCAATACAATTTTCCATTCTTCTTCTTAATGATTGACGGCATCTTTGAAATATTCCTGGGTCATTACGAAATCTATCTGCCGATTCCATAATTCTTATCCATAACTGTGCTTCATTATGTATTTCTACAGCATAAACTTCATTTTTCATAAATCCCCAAAATAAAAAGTCGAGGGGATTAAGGTCGGGACTACGAGCTGGCCAGGGTACAGGCCCTCCTCGACCAATCCACGTATTTCCAAATCTCCTGTCCAAATATTCCTTTGCCACTCGAGAAAAGTGAGCTGGCGCCCCATCATGCATGTAATACATTCTTCCAGTAATGGCCAATGGGACATCCTCTAATAATGTGTTTAATCATTCTCCAAGAAATTTCGATACAGTGCATTTGTCAATCGATTGGGCAATTGAAATGGGCCAATTAAGTAATTGTCGATTATACCTGCCCACACATTAATAGAAAACCCATATTAGTGACTTCGAATTACAGTTTGATGAGGATTTTCATCACTCCAATAGTGCATGTTATGTAGGTCCAGAATACCATCACGACTAAAACCAGCTTCGTCAGTAAACAAAATTGATGAAATAATGTTTTGTCTTTGGTTTTGCAACCATTCGCAAAATTGTACACGAGGAAAAAAGTCATGTTGAAATAGTGAATGAATTTTTTGGAAATGGTATGGGCGAAGAAGTTGTTCTTTCAAAATTTGTCTAACTGATTCACGGTTAACGTTTCGCACCGCTGAACTTATTTTCCTGGTGCTTGTTCTCGGATTATTTTCTACCATTCGTAAAACAGTTTCTTCGTTTTGCCATCTTCTCCCAAACGCCTATGCAATAAATGTTCGAACATTAGGAACTTGTTTTAAAGGATATCTTTCTTGATAGATACGTTGAGCTTCGTAAGAATTTGATCTAGCTTCGCCGTAACACATAATCATGTCTCTGTATTCTTCAAAAGTATAGTGAACCATTTTTGAAATCAATTTTGAATCATCAATGAGAAAACCAATAAAAAAACTTAAACAAGAACACAAAATACCTACTACCTAATAACAATTATTAAATTAGTTTGACAAGTGTCATTATGACACATTATTTCATTGTTACTTATCATTGTTTTTGCAAAGGTTACTTTGATGCTTTTTGAATAAGTAATTTGCATGCATTGTCGGCTTTAGATGCATTTGTACTGGAACCATTGCTTCTAGCGACTTGGACAAGGTATACCTTTCGTAAGTATAAAAGATGGGATAACATTTTTTCAGTCGAAAATAACATGCACTGTATAGCAAAAAAGTTAGGACCGATTCAATAGAGATGGAACCCTGTAATGTAGAGCGTATTTGAATTTAGCATGATAAAAAAAACCTGTATACCACATTTTATCCATTTCTTGCGTCTCTGGCTAAAGACATTCGTAAAAAAACAAAACAAAAAAAATTACAATTCAACACCCCGTATCTTTTAACCGAAGGCCTTGCGGACCCATGTTCATAGGAACTTTTTTTCTTATTTTAGTGTCCTCTATGGTGTGGCACTATGTAATGTACTTTTTTCTATGTCACCCTGTATATATATATACAGGGTGGTTCACTTTTATGTGGTAGGACTTTAACATTAGATAGAAAAAGATAATCTAAAATGAAAATTTTATATCAACATATATCGGGGAAAGCTTAGTTTCCGAGATACAGGGCGTTGAAGTGTTGGAAAAAATATGAAGTATTTTTTACACTGTCCGAACCAGTGGAGATATTTAAACCAAATTTGATGTGTAGTACCACCTTTTTGACTACGATATTTAGTGATAATATGAAGGTCCTGAAATAACCAGTGGTGGAGTTATGGGTTTTCACTATCACTAAATTTAAAAAGTAATTAGTACGGACCTGTCTCACATCAACGTTTTTTCGTAAAGTTCTTTCAATTCTCTACAAAAAGTGTATCTTGACATTTTTTTGTATCTGCCACGGTTGTGTAGTAAATAAATTATTTCGTTTCCATCTCAGCCTTTTTTGCCTAAAAATGTGTTTTCTAAGATTATTGATAAATATCGCAAATAACAGAAATTAATTATGGAACACTTATCGGATTCAGCTATTTTATTTTTAATTTTATGGAAACAATTTTAAAAATAAACTGGCACTTGGTTTGAGGTACATTACTTTATTATCATTTTAACATTTTTATCAAATCTAGTATTATTTCTTAATAATTTTTATAATTCTAAATTTGTACAACATTCAACAATTGTTCAAAATGTGATCCATTCTGTTGCACACATAATTCACTTCGACGCCTAACGGATTGAACAGCATCGATTAAATTGCCATTTCTCAATTCATCGCACGCATTTCTGATACGATCAATAAGTTGTTCCCTTGTTTCTACAGGAGTCGCATAGACTTGTTCTTTTAAAAATCCCCATACGAAGAAGTCCAGAGGTGTTATGGCCGGAGAACGTGGTGGCCAAGCGACCGGTCCCCCGCGTCCGATCCACCTATTTGGAAAGTTATTATTTAACCAGTTCCTCACATTTCGGTGAAAATGTGCAGGACAGCCGTCAAGTTGGAACCAAGCCAACAATCTTAAGTTTAAAGGAATGTCTTCCCACATATTATTATGCTCAGCTACTAAAAACTCCAAAAAATTGTCACCATTCACTCACTGTGGCAAAAAAAAGGGTCCAAACAGATGATGGTTGTACAGTCCAATCCAAACATTGACACTAAATTCGACCTGCAAATTTCTTGGCCGGATTGCATGTGGGTTTTCTTGTGCCCAAATATGCTGATTATGAAAGTTTACTACTCCACGACGAGTAAAACACGACTCGTCCGTCCATAAAATGTTATTTAAAAATTGTCTATTTCCTTCAATTGACTCCAAAATCCATCGGCAAAACACTAATCTTCTTTCTGCATCGCCGGGCCTTAAACCTTGTACGGGTTGTAGATGATACGCATGCCTGTGATCTCTTTTTAAAGCTCGCAAAATTGCAGACTTTGAAACACGTAGGGCCACTGACACTCTTCTGCTACTTGTTGTAGGATTCCTATCGAATTCACGAAGAATCTCATTGTTGCGTCTGACTTGTTGGATATTGTTTTCATTTCCTCGTTCGACGATTCTAGTTCTCAGACCGCGAGTTCTGAATTGCCGGTGCATGTTAACAAACACCGAGGGACGCGGATGGCGCCTATTTGGAAATCGCCTCCGGTATTCTCTGGCTGCTTCCGCAGAGTTCCCATTTGCAACTCCATAGCAGAAATGGATGTCAGCCTGCTCTTCATTTGTAAATTGGAACGGCATTTTAATTATTAACAAAGACAAACTGCGGCGCTGCTACGTTCATCTACTGGATGACAGATTACTGTATTATTAACTGTCAATAAGATTTTCTTTTCCATGGCACACTTATCTTCACCAGTACGGCGATGCAGAAAGGACATTAGTATTTTGCCGATGGATTTTGTAGTCAAAGGAAATAAGACAATTTTTAAATAACATTTTATGGGCGGAAGAATCATGTTTTACTCGTCGTGGTATAATTTAGAATTCTACAAATTTAGAATTATAAAAATTATTAAGAAATAATACAGATTTGATAAAAATGTTAAAATGATAATAAAGTAATGTACCTCAAACCAAGTGCCAGTTTATTTTTAAAATTGTTTCCATAAAATTAAAAATAAAATAGCTGAATCCGATAAGTGGTCCATAATTAATTTCTGTTATTTGCGATATTTATCAATAATCTTAGAAAACACATTTTTAGGCAAAAAAGGCTGAGATGGAAACAAAATAATTTATTTACTACACAACCGTGGCAGATACAAAAAAATGTCAAGATACACTTTTTGTAGAGAATTGAAAGAACTTTACGAAAAAAAAATTTACGTTGATGTGAGACAGGTCCGTACTAATTACTTTTTAAATTTAGTGATAGTGAAAACCCATAACTCCACCACTGGTTATTTCAGGACCTTCATATTATCACTAAATATCGTAGTCAAAAAGGTGGTACTACACATCAAATTTGGTTTAAATATCTCCACTGGTTCGGACAGTGTAAAAAATACTTCATATTTTTTCCAACACTTCAACGCCCTGTATCTCAGAAACTAAGCTTTCCCCGATATATGTTGATATAAAATTTTCATTTTAGATTATCTTTTTCTATCTAATGTTAAAGTCCTACCACATAAAAGTGAACCACCCTGTATATACGTCTCATCGTCATTTCTGCATCATTTTATCACACCATCATTTTTGCGTCTACCAGAAAGAGTAGAGTATATCCATTTCTGATTTTATTTTCTGGAATAGATTGGGTCCATGAACCTCTGTACCGCAACAGATTTTAATATACATTAACATTTAAACTTTTTGTTTTCCTGTACATTTGATCGACAATTTTGCATCCGCCATATGATGTCGATAATTGTGCTTCCATCTGTATATACAAGTATTTCTGCGTCCCTATATGTATATTATTTATACTGGCAGCCGTTTTCTGCATCCACCATGTTGCCAAATTTCGACTGTTCTATTTTCATAATTTATTAGATGGGCAAATATAAAAATAAGGTTTTCTCGCTCGCGGCGGACACACAGTTGCAAGGAGAAACTATAGGAAACTTGAACAAGCGCAATAGCACAATACAGTGTATCCACGTTACGAAATTCCCACTGTTGTATTTTTTTATTTGTGTACCGATATTCAAAACCTTTTTTTTTTTGTTAGATATAGGTCTTCCTAGCCTTTTTTTGGGAACAAATATCAGATTTTTGGAAATGAATGGGCTAAAACCTTTTTTGTTATTAGTTTTTGTCCTCCTCAAAAATATTCTAAATGAAAGGGTGAAGAACTCCTTAACGTGGACACACTGTATATGGTGCAAGTGTACTTTTTTTATTTCTTACCAGCAATACACAGATAGTATACCTATACAGGGTAAGTCATAAATAATACGACATAGACCAGCTGCATATATTTTGGGCCAAAATATTATACGATTGAGGCTAATATGCCTTACAGAAATGTTGTTTGTTTAAGGGAATTTGGAAAAATGTACCCCCAAAACACCTGTTGACTCCAACATTTGAAAAATAAAATTTTTACCGACCACTTTCAAATGTTACAAATCAACTGTACCATTTAAAGTGGGAAGAAAGTCACTATTAACAATGTACCAAAAATGTATTGTTTTCAAAATGAAATGGATTCAAACTCGGCAAAATTTGGACACTCTATATCACGAAAAAAAAATGGTGTTTTGCCCAATGCCTATTTGGCATTACTTTCTTCACTTTGAATGTACAGTAAAGTTGATCTGTAAGATTTGAAAGCGGTAGCTGAAAATTGTTTGTTTTGAATGTTGGAGTTAAAAGATGCACTAAATGATGAACCCGCGACACCAAAAAGATAACTTCAAAAAAGTTAGGAGCAAAAGCGCGGTTTAAAAACAGCGCCCACTATGAGATACGTAGAAACTGACATTTCAGCTTATTCTTCATCCACAAAAACATATAAGTGCTAAATTTCAGTTCAGCAGCTTGACTATTTTGGGAGATGTAGCCAAAATGCAATTTCAAAAAACAAATTTCAACGCCCTGTATCTCTTAAACAAACGATATTTCTATAAAGCATATTGGCCTCAATCGTAATATTTTGGTCCAAAATTTATGCAGTTGCTCCATGTGCCATTATTTATGACATGACTCACCCCATATACCTACTTATTTCATTCTTGCCACATTTATTAGATACATGAACAACACACATATGTAAAAGCAGTGTGTACTGCGTTCAGAAGTGCAGAAAGTGGATTTTAGTACTTACTGGAAATGTATTGAAATCTCGAATAAATCGTAAAAGTAACCAGCTAACTAGGTACATAGTTACATACATACAGGTAACTTGTTTGATCTTCAAAAAATACTAAACGTTACTTCAGGAAGATTTTATTATAACGGTCAGTTTTAAAGTGGCATGTAAGTTTATAAATAATGAATTAACTACATTTTCACGAGATTTTTTGTCTCGTGACCTCAAAATCTGATTGTAAATCTTGTGGAGTTACAGCACTCGCCGCTGCGCGGCTCGTGTGCAACTTTTCAGCTGTCCTTATACAACTTTACAACTCTCGTTATGTAATATATTATCTGACTGTTTCTCACCATTCTGAACTGCTTGTATTGCAATAACATACCTATTAAAATTAGACAGGGTTATTGCTTATGGCAATTCGATACATTCCTTTGAAGATCTGATAGGGGAAGGGGTAAGAAGTAAATTTAACCCTATATGCATTATGCAAAACCCAATTTCATTAAATATGTTTGACTTTTTATTTAAAATTTTCCTACGATCTAAATGTTTCGGGACTTTTTCCATTTCAAACATAAAACCATCACAGTGTTTGGTAAGTAATCCAGTTGAAAAGTTTTAAAAAAGTTCCATAGATTTTTTTGTCTGCTAAGAAAAATTTAAATATCTCAAAAACTATTGAGGTTTGCATAATGCATATTCGGATTAAATTTACTCCTTACCTCCTCCCCTATCACATCTCCAAAGGGATGTATCGAATTACCAATAACCCTGTATAATTGTTGAAATAAGTAACGTTACTGTATATGAAAAGCTAACAGGTGCTACAGTTTTTAAATTTATAGGTATATTATGATAGATAAGCAAGGTACAATGATAGAGAAGCAAGGTACATAATTCTTTACTCAGTTAATAAGAAAAATGTGATGTTTTTATTGGGGATGCAGTCAACAGGCAATATAAGAAAACTCTTTTACTTTTTTATATAGTCAAGCTTTCGGAATAATTTATTACATCTTCAGGACAACTACAAATCTTCACCCAACGCTAAAAGACTAGTTACTAAATTGAGGTTGTATAAATTCGCAAACTGTGAAACAGTGAAGCCTTTAAAATAATGTATAAAACTACTATACAGGGTGTTCCGCATAAGAACCGACACAGAGCAGGAGCATACAGGGGAGCCCAAAATAAGGTGATTTAACATTTAACGCAACTTACCTCTATACTAAGTTGTACACTTGAAAAGTTATAGGCCTTGAAAGTGAGCTTTGTAATTTCGAAAAAACAATATATCAGTTATTTTTGAACTTCGAAAAACCAAATTTGGCACACACTGTTGCAAGGGCATTAATCGACAGACAACATAGTTCAATTGTACCATTTAAAGGGTTGATACAGAGTGATGCACCTTAAAAATGTGACAGAACTTTTTTGTCCATTGGCGGACTGACAAAATTGGTACTTTGTGTTATGAATAATTTAATTCTAGTACTTTTTTTACTCTTGTTATTTTTCGAAAGACTTTATCACTTTCGCCAAAAACGCGAATAACTGAAAACACGTGTTGCATATTATGTGATATTTAAAATCTTTGAAAATTCAAAAGTTGCCTATGAAATTAAACGTCAAACTTGAAAAGAAATTGAATGGAAAAAGAATTCAAATAAATGGATTGGAAGAGGAAATAACTGCCCAAAGAAAGAAGTCACATTTATTTGGATTCTTTTTACATTAAATGGTTTTTGCGAATTTATACAACCTAAATTTAGTAAGTAGTCTTTTAATTTATATAATACTCCTTTGTTTAAATATTACCATTTGTAGTAGCCCTGATTCCCTGATAAATTACTCCGAAAGCTTGACTACATAAAAAAAGAGTTTTCTTATATTACCTCTTGATGCATGCATCCCCACTAAAAACATCACATTTTTCGTATTAAGTGAGTCAGTCCAGACTTATATACCTTGCTTCTCTATCAAAGCAGTGCGGAATGGTGAGAAACATTCACAAACAATCGCCCAACAAAACTGTTCGAAGGAAAAATGCACTTAGCATGTAAAAAACAGTTTCTGGCCATCAGAAACACGGCATAAATCTTTCAAAATTTCGGTATTTCTGCGGGTTTGGCGCAGTAATAATTCCTACACCCCACTTTAACAAAAAAAAAAAAACGGATAGAACGCGGTTTGCCTGGCTAAAGACAGAAATACCTATAACGTCGGTTATATTTCTTACTTTACCCACGTTTCTTGGGTATTTCGCAGTTTACTCGGGTAAACCTAAGTTTAACCGTTAACCTTACTTTACCCGTAACATATATATTTTATATCTCCAGTGGTCTGAGGCAAATTGTTGTTATCTACAACTATTCAACTGTTTCTTTTTATTCAAATATCGAAAAATAACTTTTAGGGTAATTTTCATATTTCACCCCCGTACAGAACTACTTTTGACGCCTTGTGGTATTTTATAGCATTAATGGTGGGGTGGGGAATCATCTAAAATTAATTTTAACTTTTAATATGAAAGTACAAACGAAAATCACAATTTGAAGATTCATGGACTCTACTAAAAGAACATAAATCAAATCAACAAACCCGGGAGGCGAATATATCATAATAATAAAACTACGTGAAAAAACCATGCGCGACGTTGCCAACTTTCTTGGATGCAGAAAACGCGAAGACATGTAATAAATATACACGAACGCGTATATTACCGGTGGCTTCAGCAGCGCCCTCGTGGCGGATTCCACGAACTAAAATATACACGTTTTTTCATCTCAACGACAATTCGACGTCCACCTGAAAATTCGTATATAGACACTTCTCACAGTTCTGAGCACTTTGGCGACATTTCCATTTCTGCGTCCGTATACGGACGTTGAATTACACAGAATTACATGCGCAAACCATAATGTATGGACGCAGAAATGACGTACAGACGTATATATATATATATATATATATATATATATATATATATATATATATATATTGATTCAACAGACAAAGTCAGACCCGATACGTTCTACAGGCAACCTCAGACTCACTAGATCCAAAGGTATATCAGGTGTATATTTTGCAAAAAAAATACATTACCAAACTATAACTTTTCGAGCAACTTTAGAGGGGTAGGAATATACGAAAAAATTTTTTTATGATGGTTAACAGTCGTTGTCAACCCCGACATATAGAACCTCAAAGTGGAGCCCGTTTGTGTAATTTTTGCTACGTCTTACAGCATTGTGAATCCCAGCAATGTTGCCAGCTCAACGGGACTGAGAACGCCTTCGAATGTACCATTTGCTTATATACGATATTATATTTATCTCATACTGGTGCATTTCTAGTTCTTCAGTTTTAGCGTTCAGATATTTTTAATCGAGGTAAATTTAATAGACATTCAAATACAGATTAAAAGAGATCCCACTTCTCAGAAGGGAGTTTCATCCCCTTTTGCTTCAAATACCACCCACTTATGTGACCTGGAGCCCGTTTTCTGATTTTTCTCAAAAACTGTTTCTCTGACGAGGAAAACGAATGAGAACCTAAAACAGTTGTTACGAAATTATACGTTTATGCATTTATACAGCCCTATTCTCACCAATACTATGGTTTGAAAAATTATGTTGCTAAAGTTGGGCAAAAACGAGTAAAATAAAATGATTTCGAGACAAAAATTGAATAATGATAATACATATAAATACAGGGTGCCCAATTTAGATGGAATAATGAATAGAACTTTTTAAATTCACCTTGTATAAATATTTCAGACAAGAGTTTTTCAGTTGATCTATGTGCATATTTTGATGACCTTGAATTTTTTTGGTAGCTAGTCATTTCGTTGCTACGGCCACCAACTTTGTTTTTTTTTTTTAAATAGCACGATACATTTTTCTGTTCAAATTTGGAATCAGCACATTTTTGTGCATACGAACATGTAAAATTTCATTGGGGTTGCATAAGAAAATTTTTGAGAAAAAGTAGAATTTTTACAAGTACGCCAAAATTTAAATTCGAGAGCGTTGCCCAAAAGTAGGCCATGCCTAATGAAAATTTTGACATTTTAGCATGTAATGATAACTTACCGGCAACAGGTAAATCATGTTAAACTTGCAAAATTTGTTTATTAATAAATAATTAGGCATAATAAATCAATGGTACCTAAAAATCAATTAGTGAAATGCTCGAAATGTTCTCCATTCACAGCGAGACAAGGGCCCAGTCCGTATGTGCTGTTCTAATTTTGGGGACGATTCATGGATTTTAGGTGTCCCCGCAAGAAAAAAAGTCACACGGGGTAAGATCGGGAGATCTCGGAGGCCATTCTGCCAATCCAAGATTGTGGAAAGACTTGGTTTAAATAGCGGCGCACATCACGGTGGTAATGGGGAGGTGCTTCATCTTGCATACCAAGGGCGGGAATAAATAACCTCATTTTGCAAAAGATCCAAATACCTTTTGCCAGTCAAATTACCATTGATAACAAATGGACCAATAACGCGGTTGTCATAATGACATACGTAAGTGTCAAAATTTTCATTAGGCATGGCCTACTTTTTTAGGCAACGCTCTCGAATTTAAATTTTGGCGTACTTGCAAAAATTCTGTTTTTTCTCAAAAATATTCTTATGCAACCCCAATGAAATTTTACATGTTTGTATGCACAAAAAGGAGCTGATTCCAAACTTGAACAGAAAAGTGTATGGTGCCATTTAAAAAACAAAGTTGGTTGCCGTAGTAACAAAATGACTAGCTCCAAAAGAATTCAAGGTCACCAAAATATGCAGAAAGATCAACTGAAAATCTCTTGTCTGACACAACAAGGTGTCCCTAAAAAGTTATATCCGCATTATTCCATCTAAATTGGACACCCTGTACATAGATACAAATATATATACAGTGTGACCCATTTGTAATGGAGACACCTCTTTAAATTTTTTATTTTTAATCCGATTTTAGCCGGGTTTTTTTCTGACGGTAGGTGCAAAAAACTCTTTTTTTACGTTGGTGCAAAATTTCAGGTCTTAATCTCAATTTTTAAGGCTACTACGAATTTTTTTCTAGTAAAAAATGAGGAAAACCATTTAGCGTCTTTTTTATTTAAAATATGACACCACAGCGTTAATTAGGACATCCTAAAACCTCCACACACCAAATTTGAACAAAAAATATACAGGGAGTTCCATTCTGCGGGTTGTCAAAGTTGAGCAAAATAGGAATTTTAAAGACATCTGGCAAGTCAAGTATGCAGTTGAATAGTCAACAGGACCACTCAAATTGCTGGTGTGCAAAGATCTAATACAAAAATATACAGAGTGTCTTTTTCTGCGCCATCTCAAAATACTGAATTTTTTGGAACTTCAAATCGAATATATCAAAAGTGCCCTAACCACTATAAACGAAGTAAGTCTATCAAAATACATAAGCCTGCCAGTCAGTAAGTCCATATTATGAGTTAAGGTGGCTGGTGTGCCACAACAAGAAACGCACAGAAAATTTTGATCAGCATAAAGTTTCATAAAATTTGTATATTTTTGTATTCAATCTTTGCACACCAATACTTTGACTAGTCCTGTTGATCATTCAACTGCTTTGAGGGGATGATGCCTTAAAATTCCCATTTTTCTCATCTTTAGAACCTTGTAGCATGGAACGCCCTGTATATTTTTTGTTGAAATTTGGTATGTGGGGGTTCTGGGGTAATCTGATTAACGCTGTGTTGTTAGATTTTAAATAGAAAAATCGCTAAATGATTTTCGACATTTTTTTAGTTAGATAGTTTTTGTGACCTATCTTTAGGAAAAAGACGGCTAAAATCGGATGAAAAATAGAAAATTTACGGGGTGTCTCCATTCCAAATGGCCCACAGTGTAGTTACCTACATTATTTATTCTAATGGATTGAAATGTTCAAAAATGTGCTCCAATTGTCATGGTCAAGGTCCAAGGATGTCTTAATTCAGTGGTAGAGGAAGAATTAACTGAAGATAATCCAGTTATTGAATAAACATAGTACTTAGTTTTTAGTAGATGAGGCCTCAAGGGCAAACAGCATAAAAAACGCGGCGGGAGCTCTACTTCAGCGGTGGTGTGGAAACGGGCTCGAGTACATATGAAAGACATAGTAGTAATAATAAAATTTGCTGCAGTCATATTTTCTGTCCTTATAGCCAGGTTTGTGTAAGAAAAATCTGCTTTCCTCGTATTTGCCTAACTTTAGCAACGAATCCTAATTTTTCAAACCATATTTGTGAGATTAGGGCTGGCTATACAAAAAAATGTAGAGGACCTAAATGATTTCATAACAAATATTTTATAGGTTCTATTTGTTTTCCTCGTCAGAGCAACAGTTTTTGGGAAAAATAAAAACGGACGCCAGGTCACATAAGAGGGTGGTTTCTGAAGCAAAAGGGAATGAAGCACACCCCTGAGAGGTGGGGACTCTTTTGATCTGAATTTCGATGTCTATTAGGACTCTGCACCCAAATTTTTAAAACTTTATTAATTATTTCTCCTAAAAAAACTGATTTACTTGAACTATTTTCGTAGAAAACAATTAGCTACCAAATATGGATTTCTTTTCATTTGAGGGAAAAACTAAACATTTTTAATACAGCAAACATAATTTTGTTAAAGGACAGTTTTTCTACAGTGGTTAAAAAATATCCAATTTTAATTTTTAGATTTGACAATGAAGCCAAAACGGACTTTTCTAGACCATAACATACGAAAATAATAATATTTTTTATATTTTGTTATTTCCACTGAGAAGTTTTATTTCTAACTGAAATTATAAAGTTTCGAAGCTTGATCTAGTATTATGTAATAAGAAATTAATATTGATTTATTAGGTATTTAGGTATTTATTTTTTCCCATCGATATTTATTTGAGCCATAAAATAATAATAATAATTTAAATTTATTTAAATTATTTAAACCCATATAAATGTAAACCCAGTGAATGGATTTAATCGACCACGTCAAGATTTCAAAAAGACATAAGTATGTTTTTTGTAAAACATTATTCTGTTTTAGGAATTAAAAAAAATTAAGATTAAAAATCAAATAAGGTTTAGATCATGGAATTTTTAAACTAAGCCACTTAATTCCATTTGTTCGAGTCCCTTTTAAAGGTAGGTGCAGTTGGAGCGCTTTGTCCTTATTTTCTTTAGGACAACAAAACAAAAATGTTAAAGTTCCTTCGAAAATTAATTTCAATAATTTTTAAATATTTGTTACAAATTATTTATCTTGCTTACATTTTGTATATATAAATACATAGCCGGGTCTGATAACGTTCAAAAAGGCTTGACATTGTATGTAGAATATGATGAGTTGGGCCTGCATAAGCAGACAAACAAATAATCGTTTAAAGCCGAAGTGCCAAAACGCCCATATTTTCGTTGTTGGTTATGAAAAATCATAAAATCAAGATAATCAAACTTGTATGGAATGCGTTGTCATTATGATAATCTACAGTTCGTTCAGCGAATGTTCGGCCCTACGTCACAACTCCCGTCCTTGTTGGTCGTATATTCACAAGTCAGACAAGGACGGGAGTTGTGATGTAGGGCAGAACATTCCCTGAACAAACTGTAGTTCCAAATACATAATCAGCGATTTCAAAAGCCTTATACTAGGTATCAGAAAAATTCGCTAAATTTTAATTTGACGTCCATCAGATTGGATCCGCCATTTCGAATTTCGAAAATCTAATTCCAAATTCGCAATCAGTGATCCCAAAAAACGCCTTGTACCAACTATAAAAAAATTACAGAACCAAGTAAAGTTTTAGATTACCTATTGAATTTTTGCACTAAACTACTTAATTTCTTTTGTCCGTTAATTTCATTACATTCTAAATATTGTACAAATTATAAGCCCAAACTTGTATTGTTTACGTTCAATTTTATGACTTGCTCTTTTTACATCTCTTTTTGTAATTCTTATATTTACGGACGGACATTTTTACGTATACACTGTGTCCCGGATAAGAATGAACAGCATGGGGATATTGCAAACGGTGCGAGATAGGGCAACGGTTAAATGGGGAAAAAGTTGCGCAATTTCGAGGTCAATAAAATGGCACAAACAGATTTCTAATATCTTTTTTCGTTTTTGAGTTATTTTGAAAAAAGTAAAATTTTGCATTTTCGATTTTATTTTTTTTCTGAAGTTGCTATCACAGATAGAGAAAAAAGAAAAGCACTTTCTTATGGCACTTTTTAACGGGCCTTAAGATGGCGTTTTTATATTTGTTCTACAATGTTTCGTTTTTGAGAAATCATCTTCAACTTAATTTTTTTAAATACGGACCTGGATTTTTTTTTTTCAGATTTTGAAAGCACTTTTCATTGCAAATACCATGATGTATGATACGAAATATTTTTTGTTTATAATTGTCTCAAAACATTTTAAAAATATTTCGTGTCATACATCAAGGTATTTGCAATGAAAAGTGCTTTCAAAATATACAAAAAAAAATCCAGGTCCGTATTTAAAAAAATAAAGTTGAAGATGGTTTCTCAAAAACGAAACGTTGTAGAACAAATCTAAAAACTCCATCTTAAGGCCCGTTAAAAAGTGCCATAAGAAAGTCTTTTTCTTTTTTCTCTATCTGTGATAACAACTTCAGAAAAAAATAAAATCGAAAACGCAAAATTTTACTTTTTTCAAAATAACTCAAAAACGAAAAAAGATATTAAAAATCTGTTTGTCCTATTTTATTGATCTCAAAATTGCGCAACTTTTTCCCCATTTAACCGTTGCTCTATCTCTCACCGTTTGCAATATCCCCATGCTGTTCATTCTTATCCGGGACACAGTGTATAGTATCTATTCGTCTAACCAAACCAATCCCAAGAAGGCTTGTGTTGGGTGGTGGGATATAATTTTTTCTGTCGTGCAGTAGAGTATTGTTTCTTGAAAAGATCGGTCGTTCGTAGTTATTTTTCCGTATTATCAAAATAACTTCTTTTTAGAATTTTGCACAAAAAAATTATAAAACATTATATGGTGTCAAACGGCCCTAACAAATATATTTCTTTTAATAAAAAAAATAGATAATATTTTAATCCGCACAATGGGTTAACGTTGGGTTTGATTACATACAGTGTGTCCAACTTTAAAAGTGAACAAATCCGTAAAATCTTAATTTTTGGAGATAATCGCCTAAATATTTTTTTTGTGTGAAAGGCCTTCAAAAACCTTTTCTTCTGACCTTCCTGCCATTTTCAAAATGGAAATCCAGGGCCGGCAGCGAAAAAAGTAAGCTATTTAAAAAGCGTGGGGAAAAGTTAAATGCCTAGGTAAATATCCTAGTTTCATAATTTCCAAGTAGAAAAATATATTTACTACCAAATTATTTATTAATTGGGAGTCATTATCGAATTGTACGTTCAGTTTCTCAATTAAAAAATCTGTGGAATGCATTCCCACTAAGAATAGAACCTTGCAAAAAGTTCCCACAATGTTACATCTACTTACACCATGTAAAGTTGCGTACTAAAGTTTTGCCAATTTTCCAGGAACATTTCTATGCGAATTTTGCATTTGCAAGATTACCAAAACTTCTTTTTACAACTTTGGTAGCATATTATTAATGTAAAGTTCCTGCAACCTCCCATTCAATTACCTGTGAGATATTACATTGTTAGGCTCTGTGAATGTTGTAGCAACTTTTTTAAATTAATTTTAAGACAACATTTCATAGTGAAATTCTCGCAACCTCCCATTCATTTACCTGTGAGATGTTACATTGTTAGGCTCTATGAACGTTGTGGCAAATTTTCTAAATTAATTTTGAGACAACATTCCACAGTTAAATTCTGGCAACCTGCCATTCATTTACCTGTGAGATATTACGTTGTTAGGCTCTTATGAATGTTTTGGAAACTTTTTAAAATTAATTTTGAGACAACATTTCTTAGTGAAATTCTCACAGCCTCCCATTCAATTACCTGTGAAATATCACATTGTTTAGGCTCTGTCGATGTTGTGGCAACTTTATTAAATTAATTTTGAGACAACTTTCCATAGTAATATTTTGAGAATTTAATATCTATGCGTAGGTACTTTGAAACAATATTAAGTCATATAAACATTTCGGTAATTTTTTGAAATAAAAGCACGCGTCCTCTAACATTAAACAAAAAACCTCTGTATTTTTATTCTCTTCTTATTGTCTATGCGAACAAAATGCGAGGTTGTCAGACCAACGAATTTTTCATAACAAATTCAAATAAGACTAAAATAATTGATTTAACGACTTAATGATATGGTTTTAATTAAGAATACAGGATATCTATACGAAGCCCTTCTTTCTAAATTGTGGCATTTATACCTATATACTAACCTATAATATAGAAACGCGTAATAAATGCTGTAGGTAATTTCCCTCAAATAACCTAACAATACAATAATATAAATAAAATGACTCTAGTGATTTGGCACCAGTGGTATGTGGCAATAAAGACGTTTAAACAGCAAGACTTTATTATATTTTTTGTGATAACTTGCAAATAGAGTAATTTCTGGAGAAATCTGGCAACAGCCTGCGCGCGTTTTCGGCGGTTGCGGTCTAGAGGTCGCGCCGGTCGCCGACGCCGAATCCTCGAATGTTCGAGAAGAGAGAAGAGACACCAATCCCATAACGCCATCGCCATTATTTTTGTATTAGGTATGTTTCGTTTGTGTGTGGGAATAATAGTTTATAGTTTAGTGTTCCCTTCCACAATGGCAATTACCGACGACAAGGTAAGCTGCTTGAACTACCTGTATAGAGAACATAATTTATATTGTTCAGGTGGTACAGTTCGATAGTTCGATTTTTATTTATTTATTCCAATGACGTCAGAACCTATAGACAGGTTTGTTTTGATAAACGCTTGACGCCCAGAACTAACCACAATCTAAGCGCTCCATTAAATTATTCCGAAAATGTCGCGAGATTGTCAGAAATTGCCCCTTTTTGTCGAGCCGTAGCGAACTTATTTCGACTCTGGGCTCGGAGGCTGGCGTCGTTAGACCATCCCCCGAGTCCCGAGTCTTCAGGTGAGGTTCCGATGCTTCCGGTGCCCCCAAACAAGAAAAAACATGCGATTTTAAAAGGGGGTTGCCGACAGCGAAAGTGACGTTAGATTTCGTATTTTTTTAAGTTGTAGGTATAGCATAAAATCTAATAACATTTTACCTGGCAAAAATTTAGTACAAACATCTCTGTCTTCATTTTAATCATAAGATCTTAAAAGCATATGCAATGGAATTATTATTTTTCCCAAGATTTTCATAACCTATAAAACAAAACACTGCTTGTAAGATCTTATGATTAAAATGAAGACAGATATGTTTGTACTAAAATTTTGCCAAGTAAAATGTTACTAGATTTTATGCTATAGGTACAACTTAAAAAAAATACGAAATCTAACGTCTATTTCGCTGTCGGCAACCCCTTCTTAAGTGTGATTCTGGGGGAACTATAACCGGAAATCACCGGGTGTATAGTTGGTTGATGGTTGACTTTCTGTCTTTGTTTGTAGCATGTTTTTAGAGTAGTATGGATATATTTAATCTTGGAGTCAAAATAAAGGGCATTTTAACAATGGGTCACCACGTCTATAGGTTTTGCATTTATTAAGTAAGTACTTAAACAATTTATTACGTCACTATTTAATTTTTGATATTTGAAAGAATAATAAATTAATTTCACTCATTGGTGTTTGGTAAAATTTACTAAAGATTTTCACACAGTAAAATAGTTTTCAAATATCAAATTTTGCCACGATTTTATAACACATTTTTGGTGATATTTTTTCTCTCTTGTTTTCCCATATAGGTACCCTACCTCACGAGCTGCAAGCACAACAGCAAGGACAAGACCTGTGAAGAGCACACTGCACGTTGCACATTGATTTTGGTCGAGGGAAAACATCAGGAAAACCGAAGCAAACCAAGCAAAGAAGATCCTGCTAAGCCTGCTGACAGCTCAAACCAAAGAAGGAGGGTAACACTCTTTTATTATTATAAAAATCTCCAAAATGTTACAGTTTTAAAATTCCCACGATCAACTTGAGGTCATTGATATATATTTTTTTATATTTCTCGTACTCAATTAACAGCCACTGCTTATTGTGTGATAAATTTTTAAATATACTTGTTAAAATTTTTGTGTGTGTTATTTCTTGCAAAAAAAGGTGACTCAATCTAAGGCCGCTAGCCAGAGCTAAAAATTTGACGTGTTTGTTGTTGCAGTTTGAGGGTCAATTCAGAATCAGTTTGAAACTAATAACTGCCAACGTCATTGGTAAATTTATATTTTAGCTTCCTTTGAACCGATCACATTGGCAGTTGCTAGTTCCGAACTGGTTCTGAATTGATCCGCGAACACAGATATTTTTTAACAAATATTTTGGAAAATACGAGTATAAGCGATATTACAATAGATCTTCTTTAATAACGGCTGTATTTATATATCAGTGAAGTAAAATAACGGGTATTTCAGTCAAAATCATGTGTTATTTTTATTCTTTACAATGAACCAAGCTTTCGGCCATATTTTTGGCCTTCGTCAGGGCTAAAATAGTGTTTGATATATTATTGAGTAAGAGTTATTTATTTATTTATTTATAGTAAGTATATAAATAACTCTTACTCAATAATATATTTTAACAAACACTATTTTAGCCCTGACGAAGGCCAAAAATATGGCCGAAAGCTTGGTTCATTGTAAAGAATAAATAACACATAATTTTGTCTGAAATACCCGTTATTTTACTTCATTGATAAGCGATATTCTTGGAAAGTTTCTTGTAATTATTTCTGCAAGTTTCAACCATTTCCCCACAAAGTTGCATGAACTTGGTAAGTATATTTCTGGGGAAGTTCCTAGAAGGTTGCATACACCTGGTAAGCATGATTTTTACGAATTTGCCAGGAAGTTGCATAAAGCTCGCTGGAACTCACCCAAGACATTTCTTGGCGAGTCTACTAAACTTTATTGCAATGTTGCTAGAACATTACAAGACGTATCGCTGGAACATTTTAGAAAGCTCCTGTTGTAATGCAACTTTACATTGCAATGTTTTGTGGTGGAGATTATAACTTTGCTGAAATGTTTAGAATAGCTCCCAGTGCCACTGTAAGCAACTTTACACTTTACTTTGGATTGTTCTTGCAACTTTGTGGAAACTTATATTTTCTTAGTGGGTTAAGACATAAAATAATTTTTCTTGAAATCGGCAGTGAAGTGTCTCAAAATCGTCATTAGAAGCTCAGAAATCGGCACTGAAGTAGCCCATTATTGTACGATTTTTTCAATAAGTAAGCCTTGGCGAGATGCCTTGGCCAAAGGCCTCGGCAACTAAATTCCACATGAATCATGAAAAGTTGAACTTCCGTGCCTTTGTACATTTTGAGGCAAAACACGATGAGCGATATCCCGAAGTTATCTGAATATTAGTTTTGTTCATATTTAGTTTAGGACAATTTCGATATTAGGAACAACTTAGGTATTAGGAACTAAAAAATAACTGGATTTATCGATATTCTATTTTCGGCGACTATTTCCCTCGTCTTAATTTACACCAATCGCAAACGCGCAATTTCTAGATGGAAAAACTGTATGACAGCAGCACTTGTCAGCAGTTTTTTCTAGTTTACCCGCGGCAAAACTTGACAGCTGTTGTAGAATAGGTAGTATGTTTTGTAAGCTATGTGTATGCAGAATAATCTGTTACTTATGAAATAGTCTTGTCAAATACCATTCCCGTAAAAAAAATAAAAAAAAACAATGTTAAGTAATATTTTTTTAACAAAATAGTTACGTCGCTATGAACAATGGTCCTGATTGTGTTAAAGTGCAGACAAAGTGCTGAGTGCGCGGGCACGTGTAGGCTAAGTTGCATTTTGTATCCCTATATATTTAAGCTTTGCTCTATTGTTAATCAGTTCTATCTTGTCTTGTAGCAGTAGACGCTGCCCTGTTGTAACTGTCAAAATAAATTGTTTTAAGAACGTATTTTTCGAAATCGTTAATTTAACTGGCGCAGTCGGTACGACGTGCGTCCAGTTTCCGCGACCGTAGTTTGGAATCCCCACGGTATGGGCACCGCATTCTACCGCGTCGCGAGAAGCTGAAAGATTTTTATCTTGAAGACGTCGTCCAACAACCTGACCTTCGAGGCATCGCAGCAGCAGCCCCTGGATCAACCCCTGGCAGCCAACACCGCAGGAGCTACAGACAAGATATTGCTCACCTTAGGACTTTGGCCGGCGACCAGAACCAGCTTTTGGTAAGAGTCAAGTGTTCCTTTGGATTCCTATTTTATTCCCTATTGTTTACGATATTTTTGAAGATTTTAAGTTATTTTTGAAGATTTTAAGATATTTTTGAAGATTTTGATATTTTTATTTATATATTGAGGATATTACAAGTTTATTTTCATCAAGTTTAAGTTTTGACGAACCAAGTAGTTCATCTGACGTTATTACAGAAGAAAGTAAAAATAAAATAATCGCAATGGCAAACAAAAAACTTAACTTACCAATGCTTAAGATGTATGTAGAAACAATTTCTAATTTTGACGGCAATGCAACTTCCTTGCCGAAATTTATCTCGTCATGTGATTACCTTTTTCAAACTTATAATGGCATAAATAATGAATTTTTAAAAAATTACTTAGTCAGAGCGGTTCAGATGAAACTCACTGGACGCGCTGAATTATTGATAGGTTGCCGCAATGAGTTAAATACGTGGCAGAAAATTAAGGACGCACTAAATCAATGCTTTGATGATCGTCGCAATTTGGAGTGAATAGAGCAGGACTTATTTACGGCAAGGCCATTTAAAAATGAATCTCCTTTAGATTTCGCAAAACGACTTCAGGTTATGAGGAGTAATCTGAGACAAAAAGTGAATTCAGATGTATACTTAACCCAAGCCGCTAAATAAATTTACGTTAGGCAATATGATGAATTATGTTTAAGGACTTTTGTTAGAGGTTTGACAGGTCCCCTACAGACTATCATTCGTTTGAAGGAACCTGCATCTCTCGAAGATGCAATGACACTAATCATTCAAGAAGAAAATTTTAACTATACCCAAAATATTTTTAAAAGTAGTTCTCAAAGTAATTTTCCAAGTTTTCCACAAAATAATCAGAGAACATATCAAAGACAAAATAATTTCTCACAAAGTAATTTTTCTCGCCCTAACTATCAGAACAATTTGCAAAATAACTTCCCTCGTCCTAGTTTTCAAAATAATTTCCCTAGAAATAATTTCCAAATTTATAATAACCAACCTTTTAGGAATAATTTCCAAAATCAGAATTTTTCAACTAGACCAAACTTCCCAAGCCAATTAACATTCAACCAAATTTTAATAACCAACAGAGAGGTTTTCCCACGAACAGACAAGTTTTTGGACCACCCCGTAATGTTTTTAGACCCACAGGACAAAATATACAAAGGCAATACGAGCCTATGCAAGTCAATTCCCAAATGACTAGAAATAATACTTTTAATAACACAAATTTTGGAAACCCAGAAGCTATGTCAACAAATTCGCGTGTACCTTCTAATGTACACAGAAGCTTTTCAGCACGACAGAATAATTTTCCCCGAAATAATTATCAGCCGCAAAATAACGCTATAGTCGAAGAACTAAATCAAATTAATAATGAAAACGCGAGTAATAATTCAACACAGTCAGTGCGCGATGCGTATGACCAAACTCTTTCTCAAAATGAACCCCAAAACCAAATTCAAACTCAAAAAATTAACTCCGGAAATTTTCCATTGGTGAGTCATCCTCCCAAACGGAAGAAATAAACCAGGAAAAAGAAATAGTCGAAATTTATGTGGAACAACATAACAGTTTAGCTTATATTCAAATTAAAAATCCCAAAATGAAATTGCTTATCGATACAGGTTGTTTTCATTCAATTTTAAGACCTATCGTAGAAAAATATTTTCCAAATTGTATTTATACTTGTCCCACGCAAGTCAAAACGAGTTTAGGCGAAACAGAAATTAAATTCAGAGCCAATATTTCGGCTCCAGAAGAACTAAACACTGATATGGTCATTCCGATAATTTTATTTGATTTCCACCCTTATTTTGATGGCATTATAGGCTTACGCGATTTAAAGAAATTAAAATTCCATATTGACCTCGAAAATGATATTCTTGTCAACCATGTAACAACAATTCCTTTTTATTATAGGCGACCGGATGATAAACAATACTCCATTTCAGTTAACGCACACGAGGCGCTTTCAACTAAAATCCCAGTAGATAAATTTAATAATAATGCTATTGTTCCCCAACGCAACATAACTAGTCCTTATTCTCCAGAAACAACGGACACAGTTTTAAATAACGAAGATGGTTCTGATATGATTAATTCGCTATATTTAGATTTTCAAGATTTTAATAATGATAATGATAATATTAATGACGATATATTTTGTGAAACTTTAAATAAATGGAGTTTTTACAGAAACTAATGAAGTTAAAATAAATAAAAACAAAGTAAGGAAAAATAGAAATAGTGTTAGGAAGAATAAGAATAAAGTTACAATAAATAATGAAGATGTTATAAGTGAAAATAACGAAGATATAAGTTATAATGATAGGAATAATACTAAAAATTTTGAAGATGAATTTTACGGAAGTTACGAATTTGAAAATGACGATAATGTCAATAATATCCTATTTTATGATATTGATAAAGAATATTATGAATTTAGGAAAATTATAGAAAATAATGATAACAATGAAAATAATGGTAATGTTGTTGAAATAAAAAGAAATTTATTTGAGATGCCCGAGAGGTACTCACTGGCACATTGTGTGTCGTCCGATTTTAAAATGAGCGCTGGTATTGCAGCCGAATTTAAAGAAAGATATGATAACGTTGCTAATTTAAAGAAACAAAACAAACAAGTAGGCGAAGTAGGAATATTAACAGTTATAAATACTAGAAAACGATTTATATATTATTTAATTACCAAGAAACACTTTTATGAGAAACCGACTTACTATATCATATTTACTTGTCTTAAAAACTTACGAAGTCATGTGATCAAAAATGACATAAATTATTTAGCTATGCCAAGGATAGGATGCGGTCTTGACCAATTAGATTGGCATATAATGAAAGAAATGATTAATTTTATTTTTAAATCTGTGCAAGCGGAAATAGTCATTTGCTACATAGATAATGATGTTTCAGAAGTAAACCCGATTTTTTCTGCAAATGAAAGTCCACCAGAACCTATATATGGTGTACCAAAAAACATAAAATTTTCTCTAAACAAAGATCAACGAACAATTAATTTCGAAGAACCAATAAAATTTTATAAAGAACGTACCGTTGACGGAAACAAGATAACAGTAAAATATATTCCTGAAAATAATTTTCAATTAAGTAACCCGGATTTAGAATTCGAATTAAAGTTAGACGAATTTTTATAAGAACAAAAAGAAAAGGTTAGGAAAAGTCGAAATAACAATGACCTTAACGCTATCGAGAATCAGTCAATTTTAGGAAATCCCGGTGATATTGATGAAGAAATTCATAGATTTTTGAATAACCCTATAACTAATGATGAAATCAGAGAATATTTAGAGGCCGAATTTTCCGAAGAAAATCGTGAAGTAAATGAAAATAGTTCAAAACCAAAAATAAATATTATATCCGATATTCTAATTAAACCTACCGGAGAGATTGAAGAACTTATTGAAAATAGAAACGAAATTGAAACTGTTCATTCTGCAATAGAAGATCCAATTTTAACCATTCCAATAACTGAAAATTGTCTAAACACTTATACTAATCAAATTATATTTATTTTAAAAGACTCTGGAAGATATCATGTTATAAAGACATGTCCTTTTCCCAATAAAATTAGACTAACTGTCCACACTGAAAAATTATGCTTATGAATTAATTAAATTTTTCAAGGAATACATAAATCCGGAACTACTCTACAGTATTTATATTCAAAAGAGTGAAATTGATTTGAAACCGAGAATCTGCAATTTACTAGCAAAAACTTTCAAAAATCATGCGTATAAACTTAATTTCTCTAACATTTTCCTAACCGATGTAACTGAAAAGGATCGCCAACAAGAACTGTTACGATACCATCATGAAACAAAGACATGTCATCGTGGCATAAACGAAACTCTGTTAGCTTTGAAAAAATTATATTATTGGCCCAATATGAAAAATGACATAACGGAATACATTAATAGATGCGAATATTGTAATGCTAAATATGATAGGAACCCACCTAAAATAAAATTTGCCTTAACTACAACTCCGTCACAACCTTTTGAATCCATACACATATGGACACTTTTCAAATTTTAGGAAGAAAGTATTTGACAATAATTGATGTTTTTTCAAAATACGCTCAAGCTTATCCTTTGGAATCATGTAATTCAACTGATGTAATGGATGGAATTTTTAATTTTGTATCACTTTGGAATACCAAAATCAATAACATGTGATAACGGTACTGAGTTCAAAACAAGTCTTCTTACTGATTTTTGTAAACTTCATAATGCAAATCTACATTTTACGACACCCGGTAACTCGAACAGTAATAGTAATATAGAAAGATTACATAATACGCTACTTGATAGTAAGTATACGCGTACTAAAACTTACTCATCCGAACTCGGAAATAAAACAATTAATGCAGTATGCTATATTAGGTTACAATAATTCTGTTCATAGTACGACAAAACAAAGGCCTTTTGATATTATTAACGGTCACACCAGTGCCCTCGACCCATTCGACATCACAGATGAAATAATACTAAACCAATACATAGATGAGCGAAAAAACAAATTAAAAATAATTTTTGACAAAATTCATGAGGTTTCACTAAGCGAAAAACATAAACAAAATACAAGCCACAACAAGGATAGGGAAGAACCCCAAAATTACGAACCTTGTACTGTTCAATTCCAGAAAAATAAAGCATCATTAAGGGATAAAACCAAACCAAAACATACGAAAATCGAAATTAAGGAAGATTTAGGGACAAAAGTCAAAACTTCCGATGACAAAATTATTCACAAATCGCAACTAAAACGCCCAAAATCTAATTTAAACCCTTGTTTACAGGATATTGACATTGATACAATAATTCCTTCCTGCAGTTATGCTGTCCCTAACGACAACGTTATTAATTTTGACTCCAGTTTTGACACTGACAACGACGACTGAAATGACTTTTACACCTATAAAAACTCCTTTACTACCTTTCCAGTTAGGAGATACAAAAATTACTGAAACAAAACACACTTTTATTCACTATATTAAAATTAATCCTATAATTAATCAATTAAATAATATGCGTAAATTTTATAGCATCATGAAATTATCTTTAGATAAAAATAATATATCAGAAATCGCTACTAACTCCTATTCTAATGTTTTATATAACCTACTACAACATGTAGAATATTTAATAATGGAAGTAGAAAGAAAATTAGACAATATTACTCCCCATAATAGAAGTAAGAGAGGTTTAATAAATATCGTAGGTAAAGCTTCAAAATGGCTTTTTGGCACACTAGATTCTGACGATGGTGAAAAGTATGATAAAGCGATTTACGCACTTCAAAATAATCAGCAATCCTCTACAAATCTCATTAACAAAGCAACTTATTGTTAATTATAATTCTACTATAACAATTTTGCAATCAAATCAAAATTTGATAAAAGAAAAATTAGAAAATTTTGAGGTTAATATCAATAAAACCATTAACGATATTTCTGCATATTTACAAGCACAAAACATTTTGGATCAAACTATTCTTAATTGTCAAAATCTCATAACTTTTCTCGATAATTTGGAAAACGCGATAATGTTCGCAAAACTTAATACATTACATAGTTCAATAATTTCTGCATTGCAATTACGTTCCATGATTAAATATTTGAAAAATTTATACTCTATTGAATCCATTTTAAGATTAAAAAATGTAATTTCTTATTATGAACTCGCTGGAATACAAGTAAACTTTAATAATGATAAAATTATATTTGCAATTCATTTTCCAATATTTTCACACGAAAAATTTCAAACATATCGATTGTTCCCAATCCCAATTAAAAATTCAATTGTTATCCCGAGTCACCCTTACCTTATACTTGGCTCGAACCAACAACAGTTCCAGAACGAGGAATGTCCCAAGGTTGAAAATATGTATATTTGTCAAAATTCACTCACGCCTCACTCAAACGAATGTATAATTTCCATGATAAAGGAAGCCGAAGGAAAGTTTTGTCATGGTTTACCAATTAACATAATAAACCCAATAATCCAAGCAATCAACAGTGAATACATTATTGCTATTCCTGCCGAAGAAACACTCAAAATTTCAACAAATTGTCAAAAGAAAGAAGAAATCAAAATTATCAGCGAACCTAATTTGATACATTTGCCAGGAAATTGTGAAATCAAAGTCAAAGATTTCCAATTTATTAATAAAAATGAAGAAATAAATGGAAAACCGTTTAATTTACCAGAAATTGGAATAAATGACCTCAACTTTAACTACCTACGAGCGAAGCCACTTCAACTCCAAACTATTAACTTAGAAAATATTCACAAGCTTCAGGAAAAGTCTACACTATTGCAAGTCCCCGATATTCAGAAGATACATACCCTCAGCTATGGATTCGCTACAAGCATCATTATTATTTTTCTATTACTTACTGGATATATTGGATGGAAATATATCAAAGGAAATTCAAGAAAAGAAGAGGACAAGTCAAATTTGAAATGGTGGAGAAGGAAACGGAAAAACAACCCTCCAGGTTGATATTTTCGTCTTAAGGAGGGAGGAGTTACGTCACTATGAACAATGGTCCTGATTGTGTTAAAGTGCAGACAAAGTGCTGAGTGCGCGGGCACGTGTAGGCTAAGTTGCATTTTGTATCCCTATATATTTAAGCTTTGCTCTATTGTTAATCAGTTCTATCTTGTCTTGTAGCAGTAGACGCTGCCCTGTTGTAACTGTCAAAATAAATTGTTTTAAAAACGTATTTTTCGAAATCGTTAATTTAACTAAATGCATTCGTGCAGGTGCAAAAATCCTCGTCTTCGACTCGGATTTTTGTTGCCACCAGCACTCATGCTTCTTGTTAAAATATTACGTGTTTTTTCGATTTTTTTTTTGAAAAATTAGATGCCCTTATGATATTACTTACGAAAAAGACGACCAACGCAGGTGGGACGCATCTTTTTTACGTGATTGGTCGGCATTTCCCGTCACTTAAAAGCCAAAGTCCGAAAACTGTCAGAAATTGTCCCTTTTCGCCGAGCTACAGCTAAGTTATTTCGCCGAGCTAACAGCTAAGTTATTTCGGCTCGGGGCTCTGGGGTCGGAATTTGTAAAGCTTCCCTCAAGTCTTCACGTGAGTTGCAGATGCTTCCGGTGCCTCCGAAAAATCAAAAAATGAGAAAAAAACTCGCACCGCTAAGAGCGGTTCCTCGGGACTTCCCGTCAATTTCGCTAATTCTACAGCCTTCCCGTTTCTCGAAACTTGAAAATCGGGAGTCGGAAAATTTGGTTAAATATCGGATTGTCCAGATTTCGTTCGGTACTGGAGGAAAGTACAAGAACCAATTAAGAAATTTACCACCTCCTTAGATTTTTATAATGGCACTTTTCGAATTTATCAAAAGACTTTTGCGAAAAAATATATTCATGGGACGGGTTGTACCTATTAAAAATTTAAAAATTAACCACAATTTCTTTAAATAATAATGATCGGGCAACCTACTCGCTTTAAGCAAAGTATATATCTTTGCTTCAAGTAAAAAAATATACTCTCTACATTTTACATAACATCTTATTCTATAATCTTATGAGAGTTGAAATCATGCAGCCGGCTCTTGGACATTGGACTATAATATTTAAGTTCTTCTTATAGTATTAGAAACAACTTCTATTAATAACATTTTGTAGTAGTTCTTAAAATAAGGTTTTCTCAATTTTTTAAACACCCTATATAAATTGTTCACATTCTAATACTATTTTTCAGGCTCAGAACAAGTAAAACTTTTTATCAAGAGTGACTGGCGATAAAATGAAAACTAAAAAAGTTTTTTTTGAACCTCTTCCCGTCGACCTAAAGAACTACATACATCCGATACAACATAAAGGACAGTCAGATTATATTATTCTAGGGCGATAAATTCGTTGAAAACACTGTTGCCAAATGTAGGGTCTGAGAGAACTGTAGAACGTATCCGGGTCTGACTTTGTTACACGCATTTATACGGCATTCTCCGCTGCGCCCTCTGCAGAACGCAGCAATGAACTAAATCCGTATATAATGACATATACAACCGCCTTTACAGACCCGGCTGAAAATTCACCCCCTGCACCCTCACTACCCCCTTCACCTAAATATAGGTGAAAACGTTCTCAGACCCGCAGCCGGGTCTGAGAACGTCGAAAATGGCTTGACAGTGTAGGTAGAGTATGGCAAAATGGGTCTGTATAAGCGGTATAAGCGTATAAGCGGTCAAACAAATATATATATATATATGTATATATATATATATATATATATATAAGCGGTCAAACAAATATATATATATATATATTTGTTTGACCGCTTATACGCTTATACCGCTTATACAGACCCATTTTGCCATACTCTACCTACAATGTCAAGCCATTTTCGACGTTCTCAGACCCGGCTGCGGGTCTGAGAACGTTTTCACCTATATTTAGGTGATATATATATATATATATAATTACAAGAAAAGGTGATAATGGGCAAACACTCAAAGCTAACAAAAAGAAAAAACTAGTAACCGCATACACGTGTTTCATGCTATTTGGCAATCATCAGTACGGTGTAACATTAACCAAATCAAAAGATAGGCATGATTTGGGAAGCAACAAATGAAGTCCAGGCAGGAGCCAACAGCACATTTGCAGCTTCAGTCAGCATGAAATAGCATGAAACACGTGTATGCGGTTACTAGTTTTTTCTTTTTGTTAGCTTTGAGTGTTTGCCCATTATCACCTTTTCTTGTAATTGTTACATTTACACTCGCTAATCTTACATCCTTATATATATATATATATATATATATATATAATATATATATATATATATAATATATATATATATATATATATATATATATATAATATATATATATATATATAATATATATATATATATATTACATCCTTATATATATATATATATATATATATAAAGAACGTAAAATTGTGAGTGCAGATGTAAAAACAAGAAAAAGTGATAATGGGCATAGCACTCAAAGTTAGAAAACAACCAAAAAGACTAGTAACCGCATACACGTGTTTCATGCTATTTGGCAATCATCAGTATGGTGTAACATCAACCAAATCGAAAAGATAGGAAAGATTTGGGAAGCAACAAATGAAGTCCAGGCAAGAGCCAACAGCACATTTGCAGCTTTAGTCAGCACATCTAACTTTGAGTGCTATGCCCATTATCACTTTTTCTTGTTTATATATATATATATATTTCTTTACGGCATTACCCAGCGTCCGATATACGGGCGCCGGGTGACCAACACCTGAAAATCTATTAATCTACTTCTCTTCAAGGTTTTATATCGGTTGCACATAAATTTGGGAGGACGCTGATTGACGCCGAAATTGAAAAAATGTTTAAACCACACTTCAGGACTTGACCGCTATGCGGCGCTTTAAAATTCTCCTATATACACGGTGAATATAAAAATCACGGCTTAGGTCCTCCTGGCGCTGTATAAAATAATCGTAGTAGCGGCCTAACGAGCGTATTATATTACGTAGAATAACAGCAGGTGTTCATTCGGCACCGTATTTTTTTATTTCACATTCCATTTCTCAATTTCCAATGTGACTGCGATGTGGCCACGTGATTTGTAGTTTGAAAGCAAATTCATGCAACTTCGGACAATTGTGTTGCTGAATGTTGAGTGGAATTCGGTAAAATATTATTGCCACTTGAAGTTAGTATAGATAATTAAATAGAACACGGGGTACAATATCAGACAGGTGGGTAGGCTACTGTTTCTGTTGTCATGGCATTTTAACCAGAAATTTATTAATCTGTAATTTCACTTTGACGTAACATGACCTTTGAGAAAGTAGGAAGATTTATTCTCCGAAAGCTCAGAAAACAAATTTGTTGAAGTTATTTTTTGAGTTACACGTTCAAAGTTTCGTTCAATTACTGTTAAGAAATTATTAATTTTCCAGGCAACTTGAAAATGGTGTCTTTTAACCAGTTTGGTGGCAAAAAAACAAATTAAAAAATTCAATGGATATTTCATTTGTGTTACTGAGGGCAATGTTGTCAAGCAATAATGGAATATATTTTTTATTAATTTTCTTGTTTTTTAGATATAATTAACCAACCAATCACTGTAATGTGGTTATTGGCGTTATTATAAAAACATTCATTTCTAAGGTATATTTTGGCGAAATATTTCATCCACACTGTTTAAATTTTCAAAATTTGTTTGTCTCCTTTACTTCATGAATGCTTATTGGCATGCTGTATAAAAAATGTATTACATTTTAATCAGGCAACATTGATCTACAGGATGTGCCAAAAAATATACCGACAATTTGTAAGGGGTGGTAGAGGACATGAAAGCATTTTTTTTTGTTTAATAACCCGGTTACCTAACGATAGCTTTTATTGTGATTTTCTTGATAAACTGCAAGCCCAAAGGGGTGTAGTATATGAGAAATGAATCAGACAAAGCGGTGAGGAATAAACAATAAAATTGCAGGAACAGTGACATTAAAAAGGTACCGCTTACGTAATATAGCTGGTTGGTTTTCTTGGCTGGAATGGAAGCTCTTCTTGAGATATACCTCACCCTGCTCGATTTGGACGACTTCGTCTCTTGTACAACAGTCCCGTTGCAGCACGGCGCGTTATGATGACCATAAATATTCTTACAACGTACTTTTTTGTTTTTAAATGGAATGATGAAACAGCGTTTATCAAAAATAAATACGCATACGTTTCCTTCTTCCAATCGAGGAAACCAGTCTATTTTATTAAACGAAAACGTAACAAAACCTATGAACCGTTAGGGCTATAGAACAATAAAATGTTTTAGATCACACTCATATAACTAAATTAATTATCGATTTAGTTGGACACCAGTGTATTTCGTTCAACATTTTTTGTTTCAACTACGCTTTTTGCTCAGACATTCCAAAGCTGCCAATTTTAAGACCGTAGTATTATGACTTATTTACCTAGTTGGCATCAGAATATTGATTTTATTGATTTTTAATTCAAAATTTGTATTGAAAATGGATGATTATTTCTCATTTGAAGAACTTACCGATATCCACGTTGCTTATGGTACAGCAAATTGTAACGTATGAAAAGCTGCACCATCATTTATTTTTATTTATCAATGAAACAAAGTCCTCATGACCATTTTTTGTAAATGAAATTAATTATTTATTATTGAAATGAACAAAATCCACCAAAACAATTTTTCTTTTTTTCCGTCGAAACGGCTCATTTTCGTGTTAATTAAACAAAAAAGGTTTGTTTTCATGTCCCCTATTTCCATCCCTTAAAGTTTGTCGATATATTTTTGGGACACCCTGTACAAATTTATGTTTGCAGTGTAGAACCATGATAAATGTTTCAAGCATAAATAACAAGCAATAACTTGATAACTGCTAGTTTTACAGGGTGTTCCGTAAATATGTTTAAAAAATTGAACCGTGTATTGCTTGGAGAATTTTAGGAAGGTTGTTTCAGAAAAAAATCCAATTTGCCTAACCTTAACCCTTTTGTTCTTTCTATCACAACTTTTTTATCTGTAGTAAAGTTTTAGAGTTCCACTTGGATTTTGCACAAAATTTAAAATCTCTCAACATAGTTTACGGCAACATTAATGCAGAGAAAAAATTAAAACCTGAGATTTTTTGAGCTTCTGGGGATCACCCCTGCCCTGCTTAATTTGAAACTAATTTGTGAGATAATTTTACTTTTCCATAAATCCCGTATGCCTTGAAAATGATGAAAAAACGAATTTTCCACATCAGTAAAATGCCCTTTTTGTAGGTTTTACGACAATGTTATTAAGGAAACTTGTTCATTTTTCCCATTTTTTTAGAAAAGTGCGCTTTGTGGAGCTTTCACATCAAAATGTTATTAAGAAACTGAATAGGTGTGAAAAAATTCAAAAGCCAAGGTCGACTTTGATTTTTTCTGCTAAAAAATTAAAACGCACAAAAATCAAAGTAGGCCTAGGCTTTTGAATTTTTTCACACCTATCCAGTTTTTCATTGTGAACAAGTTTTCTCAGTAACATTTTGATGTGAAAGCTACACAAAGTGCACTTTTCTAAAAAAGTGGGAAAATGCCAAAAAAAAACAAAGTAGGCCTAGACTTTCGAAATTTCGCAAACCTACTCAGTTTTTCATTCTGGACAAGTTTTCTTAATAACATTTTGTCGTAAAACCTACAAAAAGGTATTTTAATGATGTGGAAAATAAGTTTTTTCATCCAAGGCATACGTGATTTTTCGTAAGTAAAATTAAGTCACAAATTAGTTTCAAACCAAGCAGGGCTGATCCCAGATGCTCAAATTCCAACTAGAATTTTTTTTGTTATTTACTCCTTATATTTTGAACTCAATCTGTGGAAACACTGTATACAGGATGAGTTTTTTCGATGCCCACTATGGGGATCCCTGAAACTAGCAGAGCTAGAACAAAGGTTAAATGGGGAAAGATTGCAGTTTTGAATGTTCAATCTAATGCCCCTTTTGGATTTTTAAAAAGTTCGTGGCTCGCTAGTTATTTTGAAAAGAGTGATTTTTTGATATTTCATCAGGTCTTTGTAGCTCCGTTATTTCTGATTGCACAGAAAAACTATATAGACAAAAATTGTAGATAATTTTGGGCTTAATAAGATAATATAATCCATTTTTTATGTTGTTTGTGCTTTTTGAGATATGACATAAATTTGTGTTTTTTTAAATGTAAATCATAATTGGCTGTGACCTTATCAAATCGGCCATTTTTTGAGCTTTCCAAAAATATAATACTCGGCATAGTTAAAATAACTATTTCTAATTTTCTGATTTTTTTTTAAATTTTTACATAGTCAGCCATGGAATATTTTCATAATTACGTTCTATTTTATAATAAGACATACTTCAAACTTTCAAATATTTTGTTTTAAGCTGGTATCAAAATGTAACAAAATAAAACAAAAAATATCATGATGGAGCTCCACCACATAATTATTTGTCCGTAAGAAATTACCCAGATCAGCTCTATCCAAATAGTTGGAGAGGGAGAAATAGACCTATTTCCTGGCAGCCCCGATCCCCCGATCTGTCTGTTTTGGAATTCTTTCTGTGGGGAACAGTACAAAATAAAGTATGAGGCAATTGTTGAATTAAGAGCAGCTGTTTTAGAAGCAATTGCCAGTATTGACAGGCGCTCTCTAAGAAAGGCGACAAATTCAGTTTTAAAAAGATGCAATATTTGCAAAAATGATAATGGTGGATTGTTTGAACACCTTTTTTATTTTAAAAGGTGACCTTTAAAATAATAATAATTTGAACTTGAGTTTTTTATTTTTGTTTTATTTTGTTACATTTTGTTACCAGCTGAAAACAAAATATTAGAAAGTTTGAAGTATGTCTAATTATGAAATAGAACGTAATTATGAAAATATTCCATGGCTGACTATGTGAAAATTAAAAAAAAAATTAGAAAATTAGCCATAGCTCTTTTATTTTTTATAATAACTATGCCCAGTATTATATCTTTGGAAAGCTCAAAAAATGGCCGATTTTATAAGGCCACAGCCAACTATGATTTACATTTAAAAAAACACAAGTTTATGTCATATCTCAAAAATCACATACAACATAAAATATTATTAAGCCCAAAATTATCTACAATTTTTGTCTCTACAGTTTTTCTTTATAATCAGAAATAACGGAGCTACAGAAATCTGATTAAATAGCAAAAAATCATTTTTTCCAAAATATCTAGTGAGCCATTAACTTTTTTAAAAATCCAAAAGGGGCATTTAACCTTTGTTCTGGCTCTGCTAGTTTCCGAGATCCCCATAGTGGGCATCAAAAAAACTCACCTTGTATAAAAAAAAACAAAAAATAATAAATTTTTTAATAGGTATAACGTTTTTAATAAGCGCATTGAAAAAACGTGGGGCGCATGCAATAGATAATAATAATAATAATAATTTGATGCACGCACGTAAGTCACTAACAGTTTATTGTAGGTATTATTGCATTGCAAATACCTAATGTTTTCCAATGTCAGCTAGTTTATTGTAGGTATTATTGCATTGCAAATACCTAATGTTTTCCAATGTCAGCTAGTCAGCTATTTCTCTACACTCCTTACTATTATCTATAGCACGCGCCCCACGTTTGTCGAATGTACGGAAGCGTGGAAGGGCCACGTAGATTTTTTTAAATTCAGATTTTTTCTCAAAATGTGTACTTTATTCTCAAAATATTTAGATTTTTCTTAAAATTTTAAGATTTTTTTACTTTTTTCTCGGAATTTTAAAATTCAGAATTATTCTCTGAAATTTTAAATTAAGTCGCTACGATACCCCCTATTTTCAAGGGTTTCGTAGTTTACATCTCCTACTTGCATTTCTTAACATTTTCACTTGATTTTTTTGTGGCTTAGATAAAACTATGAAGAATCGTCGTTGTGTATCACGAACTGTGCAGGACTAATGCGACACTGTTAAAAAATGCCAAACATACCCGAAATTCGACTATATTCGGTTAAGAATTTCGAGTATTTCCGCCGCTCAAAAATAATTCGAAAGACACAACGACGATTGAGGCATTCGATAACATTATTTTAAGACTACTTTCAAGTCGATACGTTTGTTCGTTTGGCTATGATTTGAAAACTACGAACCCATTGCCCGTCAATAAAATGATCCTTGAATTGGCCATCCGAGCAGGAATTAGACGTACGGAGATAGACGGGCGGGCGGGCGTTCGCTGGAACTCGTGGTTCCCCTACTCCCCCTACTTTGGCCTACCTCACCGGGCTCGGGAACCACGTCAGGGGAACTTTCAATCGATATCAGATGTTTCATTTTTCATTTTATTAGTCTCAGTCTCCCTTATTTGTGTTTCGCTTGTTTTGAATGTTAGAATATTACATTATGTATGTCGACTGGCATATAATAATACTCATTATTATTATTCCTCCAGGAATAATAAATAAATAATTATTATTCACAAAGTACTTTTTGCTTTTGTGTAAAATGGTTTAATCCCTAGGGCATAAAATGGCCTGGTCGTGCAAAAAGAGTAAATTTAAATTCTAGACCAAATTGTGCGCTTGATTTTTACTTTAAAAATGTGATAGGTACAAGTAGTATTTTTGTCAAATAAATGGGTCATGTGAAGCATTTTTTGAAAACGAATAATATCCTATGTAATACGATTATTGTGTCAAATCGCTGCATGATAAAAGCTAATTTATATACTTTCCAGAGGGACCGATAATAATTCTGACACCCAGTCAGTTTTAGAAACTTCTTCGTTAGAAGATTGTTCGAAAGTCATTTGAGTTGAAAATCGGGCAAAATAAAAATAGAAGGTACATTTTATTGTTCCAGTCTGTCGAATTTATGACATTTTAATACATTTTTTAGGATGTTCGATAATTCAGATTTGTCAGAAGGTTCTGAAACCGAACGGCAGTCATTGCAAGAATACCTATAATGTTTGATAATGATGTCGCAACAGTCACAGTGAAACCAATAGGAGTAATTTGTGGGCTTGTGTGCTTTTATTCCCGTACCTAATATGGTTCCCAGAATTTGAGAGAGGGGTACTAGGGTACTAACACATATTTTGCATTTTGCACACTTATTATTCGAATTTAAGTATAAGTGCAGATGCATAGGGTTTGAGAAACAAACTTTCTGGGAAAAACAGGGCTTTGAATGAAACATTTACAAGGGATTAGGAATTAATAGCTCGTATCTCAAAACTATTACTTTATTTAAAAACGGAGACCGGTTTCGCAACTCTATAAATTTACCTACATCCTCAGGGCAGGTAGTAGGTATATGTATAAATAAATAAAGAACCTTTACTTACCTAGCCATTATATATTTGAAATATATACATTCAGCCACAAGTCAAAGTTGAAACAATTAAAAACATTTACATAATTATAACCTTTTTTCAAGTATCTCCTTCAAATTTCCTGCAAGCTCTTGGGCTATAAGTGATTATCCTTTATTTATTTACTTTTTTAAATCTTGTATTGTAGTCCTTGATGATGTAATTTTATAGATTAACGAAACCGCTTACTGTTTTTAAATAAACAAATCATAGTTGTAATATAATATTATACCTATGGCCTATTCAGTCTAATCCCTATAAACAAGTTTTCTCAGTAACATTTTGATGTGAAAGCTACACAAAGTGCACTTTTCTAAAAAAGTGGGAAAATGCCAAAAAAACCAAAGTAGGCCTAGACTTTCGAAATTTCGCAAACTTACTCAGTTTTTCATTCTGGACAAGTTTTCTTAATAACATTTTGTCGTAAAACCTACAAAAAGGTATTTTAATGATGTGGAAAATAAGTTTTTTCATCCAAGGCATACGTGATTTTTCGTAAGTAAAATTAAGTCACAAATTAGTTTCAAACCAAGCAGGGCTGATCCCAGATGCTCAAATTTCAACTAGAATTTTTTTTGTTATTTACACCTTATATTTTGAACTCAATCTGTGGAAACACTGTATACAGGATGAGTTTTTACGATGCCCACTATGGGGATCCCTGAAACTAGCAGAGCTAGAACAAAGGTTAAATGGGGAAAGAATTGCAGTTTTGAATGTTCAATCTAATGCCCCTTTTGGATTTTTAAAAAGTTCGTGGCTCGCTAGTTATTTTGAAAAGAGTGATTTTTTGATATTTCATCAGGTCTTTGTAGCTCCGTTATTTCTGATTGTACAGAAAAACTATATAGACAAAAATTGTAGATAATTTTGGGCTTAATAAGATAATATAATCCAATTTTTTATGTTGTTTGTGCTTTTTGAGATATGACATAAATTTGTGTTTTTTAAAATGTAAATCATAATTGGCTGTGGCCTTATCAAATCGGCCATTTTTTGAGCTTTCCAAAAATATAATACTCGGCATAGTTAGAATAACTATGGCTAATTTTCTGATTTTTTTTTTAAATTTTTACATAGTCAGCCATGGAATATTTTCATAATTACGTTCTATTTTATAATAAGACATACTTCAAACTTTCAAATATTTTGTTTTAAGCTGGTATCAAAATGTAACAAAATAAAACAAAAAATATCATGATGGAGCTCCACCACATAATTATTTGTCCGTAATAAATTACCCAGATCAGCTCTATCCAAATAGTTGGAGAGGGAGAAATAGACCTATTTCCTGGCAGCCCCGATCCCCCGATCTGTCTGTTTTGGAATTCTTTTTGTGGGGAACAGTACAAAATAAAGTATGAGGCAATTGTTGAAAGGCGACAAATTCAGTTTTAAAAAGATGCAATATTTGCAAAAATGATAATGGTGGATTGTTTGTACACCTTTTTTATTTTAAAAGGTGACCTTTAAAATAATAATAATTTGAACTTGAGTTTTTTTATTTTTGTTTTATTTTGTTACATTTTGTTACCAGCTGAAAACAAAATATTAGAAAGTTTGAAGTATGTCTAATTATGAAATAGAACGTAATTATGAAAATATTCCATGGCTGACTATGTGAAAATTTAAAAAAAAGTAGAAAATTAGCCATAGCTCTTTTATTTTTTATAATAACTATGCCCAGTATTATATCTTTGGAAAGCTCAAAAAATGGCCGATTTTATAAGGCCACAGCCAACTATGATTTACATTTAAAAAAACACAAGTTTATGTCATATCTCAAAAATCACATACAACATAAAATATTATTAAGCCCAAAATTATCTACAATTTTTGTCTCTACAGTTTTTCTTTATAATCAGGAATAACAGAGCTACAGAAATCTGATTAAATAGCAAAAAATAATTTTTCAAAATATCTAGTGAGCCATGAACTTTTTTAAAAATCCAAAAGGGGCATTTAACCTTTGTTCTGGCTCTGCTAGTTTCCGAGATCCCCATAGTGGGCATCAAAAAAACTCACCTTGTATAAAAAAAAACAAAAAATAATAAATTTTTTAATAGGTATAACGTTTTTAATAAACGCACTGAAAAAACGTGGGGCGCATGCAATAGATAATAATAATAATAATTTGATGCACGCACGTAAGTCACTAACAGTTTATTGTAGGTATCTATTGCATTGCAAATACCTAATGTTTTCCAATGTCAGCTAGTCAGCTATTTCTCTACACTCCTTACTATTATCTATAGCACGCGCCCCACGTTTGTCGCATATACGGAAGCGTGGAAGGGCCACGTAGATTTTTTTTAAAATTCAGATTTTTTCTCAAAATGTGTACCTTCTACTCAAAATATTTAGATTTTTCTTAAAATTTTAAGATTTTTTTACTTGTTTCTCGGAATTTTAAAATTCAGAGAATGACATTTTTCTCAACATTTTGACTTTAGTCTCAGAATGTTGAGATTTTTTGAGAAAAAAGACTGAATTTTAAAATTCAGAGAAAAAAGTCAAAACTTTGAGAAAAATCAACCAAAATTTTGAGAATAAAGTAAACATTTTAAGAAAAAAAACCTGAATTAAAAAAAAATACTACGTGGCTCTTCTACGTTTCAGTACGAATCTTTATGGGGGCTAGGATTATTTCAAATTTGTGTTATAAAAAGCATTCTCGTGGGGACTGCCGGGAGCGGGGCAGCAGGCAGTGGGCCAAATCGGCACAGGCGGTAGGCCGGGGGGCGCTCAGGCTAAGAGGGGGGGGGGGAAGGGCATCGCTCCCCCGCCTCCACCTAGCTACGCCACTGAGTAAATATGTAGAATATAATATGGCAATTGTTTTTGTTGTTGAAAGTCCTAAAATGCACCAAACAATACGTGGTTCAATTTTTAGACCTAGTCCAGTAGCACCCTGTAGAGCAACGCAAATATTCGACTTGCTCAGACTTTTGCGGTATCCCAACTCAAAAACGATCGAGCAGCGCTTTTTCTGGATATTAAAAAACTAGTTTTTGAATATGGAACTCTCTGTCTATTAATGGATCCATTTAATCACATTATACGAGTATCTGTTAAAGTCAGGAATGTAAAACATACCAAATTTTTTGTATATGCAGAGATTTTTTATAGAAGCGACTTTGCTACGAAACCATGTCAGATTGTAGCAAACCGTGTCGTGTAGGTTTTAAATAGCTTCAATTGTTTATTATTTGTTGACTAGCAAGAATAAATAACGGGTGTTGATATTTCTGATATAGTGGAGCGAAATCGGGCTAAAAAGTCGCTCCGTTCTCGAAAAATTTTTTTGAGGGTAGAACTAAGAGACCTTTTTATTTCGAAAAAACTGTCAAAATTGGCAATTTACGGAAATTGTGTTTTTTACGTTTCCATCGTCATATCTTTGAGAATAGTGGAGCTATCGACTCGATTTTTTTAAAATTGATTTTTTAACATATGAGCGCTTACAAAGAATGCCATATTGTTGTTGTCCAATATTGTTTATTAACCACTTTAAATAGCAGCAAAATTGCAAGGTTATAAAAAGTGTAATGAAATTTGCACTAAGCGAGAAACTTGTTAATTTGTGGAAGTTTTTATATACCTACATGCTGCTAGGGAAATGTGCCCAAAACATGAAACAAGTTTTTGGTAAAAAAAATTACCTATAGCGCCTATAGTTTTTGAACTGTCATTTTTTTTGTGGAGGGCGCTACTCACGTGGAACGCAAAATTAATCCCTTGCGTGAGAATATCCACGCGTGGCAGGCGTGTGTCAACAACTAACAACTAATGCGTAGTTTACATGCGCAAGTGAAACTATTACAAGTATAAAAATATCTTAGAGTACTTCCTAATAGTTTGCCAATGTAAACCCTCTCAGGGAGAATTGTAAACGAATTTTAAAAGAGTAGGTACGTCTCTGCGAGCGTTTACATAAATTATTTGGAAGTACTCTCAGATATACGACTTGTGATAGTTTTACCTCTCCGTGTAGACTATTCTATAACAGATCGCTAGTAAAATAAATTAATAATTTTGGACCAAATAATGTGGGTTCAAGCACACCAATAAAATAAGAAATAAAATAACCAAATGGTTGATTTTTGGCAATTTTTGAGCAGTAATTACGGTAGCCAGGTGAACAAACAACCACCTGCTTATTTTATGTATCTTATTAAAGTCAAAATAAACATTTTTTATATTGATTTTTTATAATAATTAAATCTTTGTGCATGCTGCACCTATAGTATATCATAGCACCTAAATATGGGTATAAAATAAATATTAAAAAAATCTCTTTCACGTTATCAACAGACTCGTCTTCGGTATTTTCTACATTACTATCACTATTATTGCACTTGCCACATTTACATTGATCACAGCATTTCAGTCTTTCCTTGATATGCAGTTGCACTTTTTCGGAACAAAAAGGCTTAAGCTTTGGCGTACAATGTTTGGTATGGATTCTTGAGATAAAAATGTGCGAATTCAATTGTCGTTTACTGAAGTCTATATCCATAAGATCCAAGATCTTCAAGTTGCAACTTCACAACGTTACTTGAATACCATCTTTTTAACTGCTGTGTGCACCTGCAACTGCCAATAATGAAACAATCCAATATAATATAATTTCAAACTTTTGTAATACCATCGCGGCGTGTTACTTTGCCAAGTGAATGTGACTTTGCCAAATGGTGCCTCATTTTATGTAAATTCAATTTGTCTACGCACCAATTGGCAACAGCGGGCGGTGTTATCCTCAAAGCAAAGCTAGCATCCTTGCCGATCATTTTAACGGTCTAAATACGTGCCCTGTATTTCCAGTATACCGTTAGCCGCCCCAGAGTGTAGAGGTAAGTTTTTGTTGTTTTTACAAATACGAAATATTAAGGGCTGGCACATCTTCTATGATAAATATATCAACAAAATTGACTATGGGTAGTGTCTGTAGGAATATTTTGTACATGTAAATGAAAATTTATTTTTTAATTTTTATAATTTCTGGGAAAAAACAAGGTTTCGAGAAAAAGTTCATTTTTTAAGTGTGACTTTGCCAAAGCATTCTCTTACAAAATTAACTTTGTTCTAGAATTTGCAATATGGGAAGACTCTATAAAAAAAAACTAGGCACGCGCAATTACAAAAATTATACTGAGGCAACTTTAAGCACTGCTATTAATGCTGTCCAAGGGAGAAATATGACAATATATCAAGCATCTGAAACATATAAAATTCCAAGGAGGACCCTTTGGAATAAATTGCATCGTCGTCATTTGGGTAGTATTGGAGGTGTGACAGCACTAACGGAGCTTGAAGAAAGACACATTGTTGATGTTCTTCTAGCCGCTGCGGAATATGGTAGTCCGTTAACGTCAATTGACCTGCGTATGTTAGTCAAGCGTTATCTAGAAAAAGGTGGAAGGAGAATCGAAAAATTTCCTGATAATTTACCTGGGAAAGATTGGTGTCTAAATTTTTTAGACAGGCATCAAGGTCGTCTGTCAGTTCGGGCCTGCAAAAATATAAAGTGCGCAAGGGCAGAAAAGTCCGAAGATGAAATAAGTGCTTACTTTGACAATTTGGAAAGGAGTCTTGCAGGAGTTCCCCCAAGCAATATTCTGAATTATGATGAGACGAATCTAACAGACGACCCGGGGGCGACTCGTTGTATTTTCCGACGGGGAACCAAATACCCGGAAAGAGTCATAAATGTATCAAAATCGGCAATATCCATCATGTTTGCGATTTCAGCAGCTGGATAGGTACTTCCACCATACGTGGTTTATAAAGCAGATAGGCTTTATGATCAGTGGAGAATCGGTGGTCCAACAAATGCAAGATATAACAGAACTAAATCGGGCTGGTTCGACGGTTGCGTTTTTGAAGACTGGTTTAATTCAATTGCACTTCCATGGGCACATAAGCATGAGGGTGTTAAAGTATTAATCGGGGACAATTTATCATCCCATTTAAATGTAGACATTATTGTCAGCTGCCAGAAATCAAACATAAAGTTTATATATTTACCTCCGAACTCAACACATATCACTCAGCCACTAGACGTTGGATATTTTGGCCAATTAAAACGTTTCTGGAAAGAAATATTGGTAAAATTCAAAATACAAAATCCAAAAGAAAAAGCCGTGAACAAAATTGTTTTCCCTAGTTTGCTAAAAATCCTGGTAGATAAACTCAGTTTTAAAGATAAAACCAATATAGCAAGTGCCTTTAGAGCTTGTGGAATATACCCAACTGATAGAGAACAAGTTTTAAAAAGACTTCCAAATCGAAGAACGGAAAATATTGGCGAAAATGTGAGTGAGACTCTTTTGGGATATTTGCAAGAAATCAGGTCTAATGCATCTACCTCGGGCCCAAGAAGGAGAAAAAAAAATGATTAAAATTATTCCAGGAAAGTCCGTAGGTAATGAAGACCTCAGCGAAGATAAAGAAAATAAGTCATCTGATGAAGAGCCAGAAGTTGTACCACCCAATATTGAAGATAATACAAATCAAGAGGAAGATATGGAAAGCGACAGTGAGGAGGAGCAGATTCGAAAGCCAAAAATCGATGATTTTGTAGTTGTTGCTTTTGCAACAAAAAAAACTCTACGACACTTTGTTGGGAAAGTTTTAGAAATCAAAGATGACTTATTGACGATACGATTCCTAAGAAAAAAACAAGAAGGTTTCGTGTATCCAGATATAGAGGATATTTCACAGCAAGAAGAGAGAGACATTTGCTGTTTCCTAGATAAACCAAGAATATCTCCTCGAGGATATCACTATTTTAAGACAAATTTGTCTAATTTTAAGCTGTAAGCACTGTTAGTTTATAAGTACAAGACTGTCAAAGAGATCCTGTGATTTGTTTTTTATTAACAATATTTTAAGTCGAGAAAACATGTTTATTTTGTTATTTAAAAACGTTGTGCCAGAATAAAGTTTATTTTTTACATCTAATTGGCTTTTTTTTACCGAAAAATTTTTTTTAAATTTATTATAAACTTTTTAAAATTCTATCAGGGGGCAAAGTCACACATCAGAGTGTCCTACATTGCGAAACAAATGGTTTTAAAGGGGTTGGCAAAGTAACCCTTTTTAATGGGTGACTTTGCCAATTTTTTAAAAAAATAAAAAAATATTTTCAATGCCGCTGCACATTACTTTCATGCAGAAACCAATAGGAAAAACTTGAAATAGCACATACTTTTATTTCATAATTTTCTCATTACCATGTTCATAAAAAATACACAAAATCTCAAAAAACTGGTGCAAAGTAACACGCCGCGATGGTACCTAAAAAAAATGTTGATAAAAAGCACAGTCAGTAGTCAGTAGGGAGAAGTTCGTAAGAAGGTTTATTGTGCTTTTTATCAACATTTTTTGAGGTATTGCTAGTTTCAAAATAATTATTTTTGGATTGTTTAATTATTGGCAGTTGCAGGTGCCCGTAGCAGTTAAAAATATGGTATTCAAATAATGTTGCGAAGTCGCAACTTGAAGATCCTGGATCTTATGGATGGACTCCAGTAAACCTAAACTGGCTTCACATATATTTTCCTCTCAAGAATCCATACCACCGCCAAAGTTTAAGCGTTTTTGTTTCGACAAAAACTGTAATACTAAAAATTGCAAGTGTATCTGTATGATAAATAAAATAAGCAGGTGGTTGTTTTGCCAAAAATTAACCATTTTGGTTATTTTATTTCTTATTTTATTTTATTGGTCTGCTTGAACCCACATTATTTGGTCTAAAATTATCACATGCTACATGGAGAGGTAAAATTATCACAAGCCGTATATCTAAGAGTAGTTCCAAATAGTTTATGTAAATGCTCCCAGAGACGTACCTACCTACTCTTTTATAGCAGAGAGTTCTCCCTGAGAGGGTTTACATTGGCAAACTATTAGGAACTACTCTCAGATATATATACTTTTGGTAGTTTCACTTGCGCATGTAAACTACGCATTAGTTGTTGAGACATGCCTGCCACGCGTGTATATTCTCACGCAAGGGATTAATTTTGCGTTCCACGTGAGTAGCGCCCGCCACAAAAAATGCACAGTTCAAAAACTATAGGCGCTATAGGTAATTTTTTTACCAAGAACTTCTTTCATGTTGTGGGCACATTTCTCTCGCAGCATGTAGATAAAAAATTCCACAAACAAAAAAGTTTCTCGTTTAGTGAAAATTTCATTACACTTTTTATAACCTTGCAATTTTGTTGCTATTTAAAGTGGTTAATAAACAATATTGGACAACAACAATGGCATTCGTTGTAAGCGCTCATATTATGTTAGCTTCAATTTAAAAAAAAATATAGCTCCATTACTCTTAAAGATATGACGATGGAAACGTAAAAAACACAATTTCCGTAAATTGCCAATTTTGACAGTTTTTCCGAAATAAAAATGGTCTCGACCACAAAAAAATTTCGTAAATCGCCATTTCGTATACAGAGTGATGTACTTAATAACACCTATAGGGTCTGATCTAGTTCTACCTTGTAAAAAAATTTTTACGACTTTTTAGCTCGATTTCGCTCCACTAATAGGTTCTTTTGCAATTTAATTTTAAAATTCAAGTTTTCGGTTTCGGTTTGCTCGGATACCAGATTTTTTTATGCGGTTTACTCACACAACCGTCCGCCTAGGGTACCCAAGTAACATTTAAAGTTGCATAAAACACGTGAAGACGTTGTTGCGACCAATAATACAACTTGTCTATAGACGTATCGTCCTTTTTACAACTCCTTTATGACTGAATATGGACGGTTGAAAACGAGTTTTCATGACTTTTCATACAACTTTTATCTGACTTAATTGGATATGACTTTTATAAGTCCATTAGGTCGTGTAAATTCAAAGATACCTTAACGTCATAAAGAAGTAGCTCTAAAGTTGTGAAGATCTCTATTATAATACCTTCCTATTACCAATTGGTCGTAAATATGGAACGTAGTGTTATATTGTGCAGTGTTTGCTTGTAATACGAAGACATTTCATTCTGTCTCGGCCGTAATTGGCAAAAACGAAATTATACGTTGGTGATATTATGCAATAAAATATCTCGGTTTTTGACAATTGTACTCAACGGAATCTATTGAGAATTTTTATTTACTGTGGAAATTATAAATATAGCTCGAAAATTTACAACGCGCCTTTAAAATAATGGAAATTAAAAGAAATGAAAGAAAAAATGTAAAATATGAACGTGCTTTAAATTAAAATTTAAAGTGCTTCAGTTGTACAGGATAGTTCGATATGCCGAAAATACATGTTTTCCACTCAAATTTCTATGATTTGTGCCCACAAATTAAATTCGAAGTTTTGCCACTTTCGTAAGACAAACATGGTTGTCCTATTTAACTAATTTCTGATGGTAAACATGGCCGACGGTGCTTATATGACTTAGTAGTTGTAAAACTTCAGTCAAACTACTAAGAGGTCATAAATAGTTCTAAAACTGTCAAACGACTATTAAGAGGTTATAAATCGACTAAAACTAAAATAAAAATTACAGAATAAGTATTTATATGCGCATGCGCGTGGAGGGCTGTTTTTAGAAATTTACGCAGTCCGGGGTAGGTGCCTCGTCAAGTTCGTAGTAGTGCTAGTAGTAGTTATATAAAAAAATAAAGATTTGTATGACAAAACTGATTTAATTCCAAATTTTTGTAACTGCTCGTCTATAACTTCCTGAGCATTTGTATTTGCCCAGTCTTTTGTAAAACTCATAATAATTTTTAACAGATGCTGATATGCTTATACTGTAGATATTTATTACTGCATTACATTTACTGTATGATATATGGCACATCATAATATGATACATATTATGATACAATAAATTAAGTCTCAATTTTACTAATGACCCTACGAAAGTCGTATAAAGGTATTTTATTAAAATTACCACTTACTGGGATCATATTGAGGTTGAAATTAATATTAACGCGCATGTGCACTACTTTCTTACCTTCATGTTCTCATTTCTATGTTGTATTAAGATCTTGCTTAAGACTATTCTACAACATCTATGACTTCCACTTACTGATGTCTTATAATATACATTTAAATCGTCTTTATACGACTATAGCTCCACCAAGTTTTAATGTGGTCAAATTATTTTCTTTTCGTACATCTATATTTCTAAAGTCGTAAAAGTTGTTGTATTCTCAACGACGGAGATCTCTTTACAACCTTATAATAACCTTACTTTAACGTCAACATTATATAGTCTTTCAAAGGTTATTATAAGGTTGTAAAGAGATCTCCGTCGTTTACGACTTTAGAAATATAGATGTACGAAAAGAAAATAATTTGACCACATTAAAACTTGGTGGAGCTATAGTCGTATAAAGACGATTTAAATGTATATTATAAGACATCAGTAAGTGGAAGTCATAGATGTTGTAGAATAGTCTTAAGCAAGATCTTAATACAACATAGAAATGAGAACATGAAGGTAAGAAAGTAGTGCACATGCGCGTTAATATTAATTTCAACCTCAATATGATCCCAGTAAGTGGTAATTTTAATAAAATACCTTTATACGACTTTCGTAGGGTCATTAGTAAAATTGAGACTTAATTTATTGTATCATAATATGTATCATATTATGATGTGCCATATATCATACAGTAAATGTAATGCAGTAATAAATATCTACAGTATAAGCATATCAGCATCTGTTAAAAATTATTATGAGTTTTACAAAAGACTGGGCAAATACAAATGCTCAGGAAGTTATAGACGAGCAGTTACAAAAATTTGGAATTAAATCAGTTTTGTCATACAAATCTTTATTTTTTTATATAACTACTACTAGCACTACTACGAACTTGACGAGGCACCTACCCCGGACTGCGTAAATTTCTAAAAACAGCCCTCCACGCGCATGCGCATATAAATACTTATTCTGTAATTTTTATTTTAGTTTTAGTCGATTTATAACCTCTTAATAGTCGTTTGACAGTTTTAGAACTATTTATGACCTCTTAGTAGTTTGACTGAAGTTTTACAACTACTAAGTCATATAAGCACCGTCGGCCATGTTTACCATCAGAAATTAGTTAAATAGGACAACCATGTTTGTCTTACGAAAGTGGCAAAACTTCGAATTTAATTTGTGGGCACAAATCATAGAAATTTGAGTGGAAAACATGTATTTTCGGCATATCGAACTATCCTGTACAACTGAAGCACTTTAAATTTTAATTTAAAGCACGTTCATATTTTACATTTTTTCTTTCATTTCTTTTAATTTCCATTATTTTAAAGGCGCGTTGTAAATTTTCGAGCTATATTTATAATTTCCACAGTAAATAAAAATTCTCAATAGATTCCGTTGAGTACAATTGTCAAAAACCGAGATATTTTATTGCATAATATCACCAACGTATAATTTCGTTTTTGCCAATTACGGCCGAGACAGAATGAAATGTCTTCGTATTACAAGCAAACACTGCACAATATAACACTACGTTCCATATTTACGACCAATTGGTAATAGGAAGGTATTATAATAGAGATCTTCACAACTTTAGAGCTACTTCTTTATGACGTTAAGGTATCTTTGAATTTACACGACCTAATGGACTTATAAAAGTCATATCCAATTAAGTCAGATAAAAGTTGTATGAAAAGTCATGAAAACTCGTTTCCAACCGTCCATATTCAGTCATAAAGGAGTTGTAAAAAGGACGATACGTCTATAGACAAGTTGTATTATTGGTCGCAACAACGTCTTCACGTGTTTTATGCAACTTTAAATGTTACTTGGGTACCCTAGGCGGACGGTTGTGTGAGTAAACCGCATAAAAAAATCTGGTATCCGAGCAAACCGAAACCGAAAACTTGAATTTTAAAATTAAATTGCAAAAGAACCTATTAGTGGAGCGAAATCGAGCTAAAAAGTCGTAAAAATTTTTTTACAAGGTAGAACTAGATCAGACCCTATAGGTGTTATTAAGTACATCACTCTGTATACGAAATGGCGATTTACGAAATTTTTTTGTGGTCGAGACCATTTTTATTTCGGAAAAACTGTCAAAATTGGCAATTTACGGAAATTGTGTTTTTTACGTTTCCATCGTCATATCTTTAAGAGTAATGGAGCTATATTTTTTTTTAAATTGAAGCTAACATAATATGAGCGCTTACAACGAATGCCATTGTTGTTGTCCAATATTGTTTATTAACCACTTTAAATAGCAACAAAATTGCAAGGTTATAAAAAGTGTAATGAAATTTTCACCAAACGAGAAACTTTTTTGTTTGTGGAATTTTTTATCTACATGCTGCGAGAGAAATGTGCCCACAACATGAAAGAAGTTCTTGGTAAAAAAATTACCTATAGCGCCTATAGTTTTTGAACTGTGCATTTTTTGTGGCGGGCGCTACTCACGTGGAACGCAAAATTAATCCCTTGCGTGAGAATATACACGCGTGGCAGGCATGTCTCAACAACTAATGCGTAGTTTACATGCGCAAGTGAAACTACCAAAAGTATATATATCTGAGAGTAGTTCCTAATAGTTTGCCAATGTAAACCCTCTCAGGGAGAACTCTCTGCTATAAAAGAGTAGGTAGGTACGTCTCTGGGAGCATTTACATAAACTATTTGGAACTACTCTTAGATATACGGCTTGTGATAATTTTACCTCTCCGTGTAGCATGTAGAATATTCTATAACAGATCGCTAGTAAAATAAATTGATAATTTTAGACCAAATAATGTGGGTTCAAGCAGACCAATAAAATAAAATAAGAAATAAAAAAATAACCAAAATGGTTAATTTTTGGCAATTTTTGAGCAGTAATTACAGTTGCCGCAGGTGAACAAACATCCACCTGCTTATTTTATTTATCATAAAGATACAGTTGCAATTTTTAGTATTACAGTTTTTGTCGAAACAAAAACGCTTAAACTTTGGCGGTGGTATGGATTCTTGAGAGGAAAATATATGTGAAGCCAGTTTAGGTTTACTGGAGTCCATCCATAACATCCAGGATCTTCAAGTTGTGACTTCGCAACATTATTTGAATACCATATTTTGAACTGCTACTGGCACCTGCAACTGCCAATATTTAAACAATCCAAAAATAATTATTTTGAAACTAGCAATACCTCAAAAAATGTTGATAAAAAGCACAATTCTGGCCACCAAATCTAATAAACCTTCTTACGAACTTCTCCCTACTGACTACTGACTGTGCTTTTTATCAACATTTTTTTTAGGTATTACAAAAGTTTGAAATTATATTATATTGGATTGTTTCATTATTGGCAGTTGCAGGTGCACACAGCAGTTAAAAAGATGGTATTCAAGTAACGTTGTGAAGTTGCAACTTGAAGATCCTGGATCTTATGGATATAGACTTCAGTAAACGACAATTGAATTCGCACATTTTTATCTCAAGAAGCCATACCAAACATTGTACGCCAAAGCTTAAGCCTTTTTGTTCCGAAAAAGTGCAACTGCATATCAATGAAAGACTGAAATGCTGTGATCAATGTAAATGTGGCAAGTGCAATAATAGTGATAGTAATGTAGAAAATACCGAAGACGAGTCTGTTGATAACGTGAAAGAGATTTTTTTAATATTTATTTTATACCTATATTTAGGTGCTATGATACTATAGGTGCAGCATGCACAAAGATTTAATTATTATAAAAAATCAATATAAAAAATTGTTTATTTTGCAGTTCATTAAATAAATGGTGACTTTAATAAAATACATAAAATAAGCAGGTGGTTGTTTGTTCACCTGGCTACTGTAATTACTGCTCAAAAATTGCCAAAAATCAACCATTTGGTTATTTTATTTCTTATTTTATTGGTCTGCTTGAACCCACATTATTTGGTCCAAAATTATTAATTTATTTTACCAGCGATCTGTTATAGAATAGTCTACACGGAGAGGTAAAACTGTCACAAGTCGTATATCTGAGAGTACTTCCAAATAGTTTATGTAAACGCTCGCAGAGACGTACCTACTCTTTTAGAGTTCGTTTACAATTCTCCCTGAGAGGGTTTACATTGGCAAACTATTAGGAAGTATTCTAAGATATTTTTATACATGTAATAGTTTCACTTGCGCATGTAAACTACGCATTAGTTGTTAGTTGTTGACACACGCCTGCGTGGATATTCTCACGCAAGGGATTAATTTCACAAAAAAAAAATGACAGTTCAAAAACTATAGGCGCTATAGGTAATTTTTTTTTTACCAAAAACTTGTTTCATGTTTTGGGCACATTTCCCTAGCAGCATGTAGGTATATAAAAACTTCCACAAATTAACAAGTTTCTCGCTTAGTGAAAATTTCATTACACTTTTTATAACCTTGCAATTTTGCTGCTATTTAAAGTGGTTAATAAACAATATTGGACAACAACAATATGGCATTCTTTGTAAGCGCTCATATGTTAAAAAAATCAATTTTAAAAAAAATCGAGTCGATAGCTCCACTATTCTCAAAGATATGACGATGGAAACGTAAAAAACACAATTTCCGTAAATTGCCAATTTTGACAGTTTTTTCGAAATAAAAAAGGTCTCTTAGTTCTACCCTCAAAAAAACTTTTCGGAGCGACTTTTTAGCCCGATTTCGCTCCACTATATCAGAAATATCAACACCAGTTATTTATTCTTGCTAGTCAACAAATAATAATCAATTGAAGCTATTTAAAACCTACACGACCGAGGTTTGCTACAATCTCACATGGTTTCGTGGCAAAGTCGCTTCTATAAAAAATCTCTGCATATACAAAAAATTTGGTATGTTTTACATTCCTGACTTTAACAGATACTCGTATAATGTGATTAAATGGATCCATTAATAGACAGAGAGTTCCATATTCAAAAACTAGTTTTTTAATATCCAGAAAAAGCGCTGCTCGATCGTTTTTGAGTTGGGATACCGCAAAAGTCTGAGCAAGTCAAATATTTGCGTTGCTCTACAGGGTGCTACTGGACTAGGTCTAAAAATTGAACCACGTATTGTTTGGTGCATTTTAGGACTTTCAACAACAAAAACAATTGCCATATTATATTCTACATATTTACTCAGTGGCGTAGCTAGGTGGGGGCGGGGGAGCGATGCCCTTCCCCCCTCCCCCCCCGCCTTCTTAGCCTGAGCGCCCCCCGCCTGTGCCGATTTGGCCCACTGCCTGCTGCCCCGCTCCCGGCAGTCCCCACGAGAATGCTTTTTATAACACAAATATGAAATAATCCTAGCCCCCATAAAGATTCGTACTGAAACGTAGAAGAGCCACGTAGTATTTTTTTTAACTTCAGGTTTTTTTTCTTAAAATGTACTTTATTCTCAAAATTTTGGTTGATTTTTCTCAAAGTTTTGACTTTTTTCTCCGAATTTTAAAAGTCAGACTTTTTCTCTGAATTTTAAAATTCAGTCTTTTTTCTCAAAAAATCTCAACATTCTGAGACTAAAGTCAAAATGTTGAGAAAAATGTCATTCTCTGAATTTTAAAATTCCGAGAAAAAAGTAAAAAAATCTTAAAATTTTAAGAAAAATCTAAATATTTTGAGAATAAAGTACACATTTTGAGAAAAAATCTGAATTTAAAAAAAATCTACGTGGCCCTTCCACGCTTCCGTATATTCGACAAACGTGGGGCGCGTGCTATAGATAATAGTAAGGAGTGTAGAGAAATAGCTGACTAGCTGACATTGGAAAACATTAGGTATTTGCAATGCAATAGATACCTACAATAAACTGTTAGTGACTTACGTGCGTGCATCAAATTATTATTATTATTATCTATTGCATGCGCCCCACGTTTTTTCAGTGCGTTTATTAAAAACGTTATACCTATTAAAAAATTTATTATTTTTTGTTTTTTTTATACAAGGTGAGTTTTTTTGATGCCCACTATGGGGATCTCGGAAACTAGCAGAGCCAGAACAAAGGTTAAATGCCCCTTTTGGATTTTTAAAAAAGTTCATGGCTCACTAGATATTTTGGAAAAAATGATTTTTTGCTATTTAATCAGATTTCTGTAGCTCCGTTATTTCTGATTATAAAGAAAAACTGTAGAGACAAAAATTGTAGATAATTTTGGGCTTAATAATATTTTATGTTGTATGTGATTTTTGAGATATGACATAAACTTGTGTTTTTTTTTTAAATGTAAATCATAGTTGGCTGTGGCCTTATAAAATCGGCCATTTTTTGAGCTTTCCAAAGATATAATACTGGGCATAGTTATTATAAAAAATAAAAGAGCTATGGCTAATTTTCAATTTTTTTAAAATTTTCACAGTCAGCCATGGAATATTTTCATAATTACGTTCTATTTCATAATTAGACATATTTCAAACTTTCTAATATTTTGTTTTCAGCTGGTAACAAAATGTAACAAAATAAAACAAAAATAAAAAAAAACTCATGTTCAAATTATTATTATTTTAAAGGTCACCTTTTAAAATAAAAAAGGTGTTCAAACAATCCACCATTATAATTTTTGCAAATATTGCATCTTTTTAAAACTGAATTTGTCGCCTTTCTTAGAGAGCGCCTGTCAATACTGGCAATTGCTTCTAAAACAGCTGCTCTTAATTCAACAATTGCCTCATACTTTATTTTGTACTGTTCCCCACAGAAAGAATTCCAAAACAGACAGATCGGGGGATCGGGGCTGCCAGGAAATAGGTCTATTTCTCCCTCTCCAACTATTTGGATAGAGCTGATCTGAGTAATTTCTTACGGACAAATAATTATGTGGTGGAGCTCCATCATGATATTTTTTGATTTATTTTGTTACATTTTGATACCAGCTTAAAACAAAATGTTTGAAGTATGTCTTATTATAAAATAGAACGTAATTATGAAAATATTCCATGGCTGACTATGTAAAAATTTAAAAAAAAATCAGAAAATTAGCCATAGTTATTTTAACTATGCCGAGTATTATATTTTTGGAAAGCTCAAAAAATGGCCGATTTGATAAGGTCACAGCCAATTATGATTTACATTAAAAAAAAAACACAAATTTATGTCATATCTCAAAAAGCACAAACAACAGAAAAAATTGGATTATATTATCTTATTAAGCCCAAAATTATCTACAATTTTTGTCTATATAGTTTTTCTGTACAATCAGAAATAACGGAGCTACAAAGACCTCATGAAATATAAAAAAATCACTCTTTTCAAAATAACTAGCGAGCCACGAACTTTTTAAAAATCCAAAAGGGGCATTAGATTGAACATTCAAAACTGCAATTCTTTCCCCATTTAACCTTTGTTCTAGCTCTGCTAGTTTCAGAGATCCCCATAGTGGGCATCGAAAAAACTCATCCTGAAATTTGAGCATCTGGGATCAGCCCATCATTAAAATAACTTTTTGTAGGTTTTACGACAAAATGTTATTAAGAAAACTTGTCCAGAATGAAAAACTGAGTAGGTTTGCGAAATTTCGAAAGTCTAGGCCTACTTTGGTTTTTTTTGCATTTTCCCACTTTTTTAGAAAAGTGCACTTTGTGTAGCTTTCACATCAAAATGTTACTGAGAAAACTTGTTCACAATGAAAAACTGGATAGGTGTGAAAAAATTCAAAAGCCTAGGCCTACTTTGATTTTTGTGCGTTTTAATTTTTTAGCAGAAAAAATCAAAGTCGACCTTGGCTTTTGAATTTTTTCACACCTATTCAGTTCCTTAATAACATTTTGATGTGAAAGCTCCACAAAGCGCACTTTTCTAAAAAAAATGGGAAAAATGAACAAGTTTCCTTAATAACATTGTCGTAAAACCTACAAAAAGGGCATTTTACTGATGTGGAAAATTCGTTTTTTCATCATTTTCAAGGCATACGGGATTTTTGGAAAAGTAAAATTATCTCACAAATTAGTTTCAAATTAAGCAGGGCAGGGGTGATCCCCAGAAGCTCAAAAAATCTCAGGTTTTAATTTTTTCTCTGCATTAATGTTGCCGTAAACTATGTTGAGAGATTTTAAATTTTGTGCAAAATCCAAGTGGAACTCTAAAACTTTACTACAGATAAAAAAGTTGTGATAGAAAGAACAAAAGGGTTAAGGTTAGGCAAATTGGATTTTTTTCTGAAACAACCTTCCTAAAATACTCCAAGCAATACACGGTTCAATTTTTTAAACATATTTACGGAACACCCTGTAAAACTAGCAGTTATCAAGTTATTGCTTGTTATTTATGCTTGAAACATTTATCATGGTTCTTCACTGCAAACATAAATTTGTACAGGGTGTCCCAAAAATATATCGACAAACTTTAAGGGATGGAAATAGGGGACATGAAAACAAACCTTTTTTGTTTAATTAACACGAAAATGAGCCGTTTCGACGGAAAAAAAGAAAAATTGTTTTGGTGGATTTTGTTCATTTCAATAATAAATAATTAATTTCATTTACAAAAAATGTTCATGAGGACTTTGTTTCATTGATAAATAAAAATAAATGATGGTGCAGCTTTTCATACGTTACAATTTGCTGTACCATAAGCAACGTGGATATCGGTAAGTTCTTCAAATGAGAAATAATCATCCATTTTCAATACAAATTTTGAATTAAAAATCAATAAAATCAATGTTCTGATGCCAACTAGGTAAATAAGTCATAATACTACGGTCTTAAAATTGACAGCTTTGGAATGTTTATTGCGATAATTTTTTTCTCTGAGCAAAAAGCGTAGTTGAAACAAAAAATGTTGAACGAAATACACTGGTGTCCAACTAAATCGATAATTAATTTAGTTATATGAGTGTGATCTAAAACATTTTATTGTTCTATAGCCCTAACGGTTCAAAGGTTTTGTTACGTTTTCGTTTAATAAAATAGACTGGTTTTCTCGATTGGAAGAAGGAAACGTATGCGTATTTATTTTTGATAAACGCTGTTTCATCATTCCATTTAAAAACAAAAAAAGTACGTTGTAAGAATATTTATAGTCATCATAACGCGCCGTGCTGCAACGGGACTGTTGTACAAGAGAGGAAGTCGTCCAGATCGAGCAGGGTGAGGTATATCTCAAGAAGAGCTTCCATTCCAGCCAAGAAAACCAACCAGCTATATTACGTAAGCGGTCCCTTTTTAATGTCACTGTTCCTGCAATTTTATTGTTTATTCCTCACCGATTTGTCTGATTCATTTCTCATATACTACACCCCTTTGGGCTTGCAGCTTATCAAGAAAATCACAATAAAAGCTATCGTTAGGTAACCGGGTTATTAAACAAAAAAATGCTTTCATGTCCTCTACCACCCCTTACAAATTGTCGGTATATTTTTTGGCACATCCTGTAGATCAATGTTGCCAATAAGCATTCATGAAGTAAAGGAGACAAACAAATTTTGAAAATTTAAACAGTGTGGATGAAATATTTCGCCAAAATATACCTTAGAAATGAATGTTTTTATAATAACGCCAATAACCACATTACAGTGGTTGGTTGGTTAATTATATCTAAAAAACAAGAAAATTAATAAAAAATATATTCCATTATTGCTTGACAATATTGCCCTAAGTAACACAAATGAAATATCCATTGAATTTTTTAATTTGTTTTTTTTTGCCACCATTTTCAAGTTGCCTGGAAAATTAATAATTTCTTAACAGTAATTGAACGAAACTTTGAACGTGTAACTCAAAAAATAACTTCAACAAATTTGTTTTCTGAGCTTTCGGAGAATAAATCTTCCTACTTTCTCAAAGGTCATGTTACGTCAAAGTGAAATTACAGATTAATAAATTTCTGGTTAAAATGCCATGACAACAGAAACAGTAGCCTACCCACCTGTCTGATATTGTACCCCGTGTTCTATTTAATTATCTATACTAACTTCAAGTGGCAATAATATTTTACCGAATTCCACTCAATATTCAGCAACACAGTTGTCCGAATTTGTATGAATCTGCAGCAATATCTAACTACAAATCACGTGGTCACATCGCAGTCACATTGGAAATTGAGAAATGGGATGTGAAATAAAAAATACGGTGCCGAATGAACACCTGCTGTTATTCTACGTAATATAATACGCTCGTTAGGCCGCTACTACGATTATTTTATACAGCGCCAGGAGGACCTAAGCCGTGATTTTTATATTCACCGTGTATATAGGAGAATTTTAAAGCGCCGCATAGCGGTCAAGTCCTGAACTGTGGTTTATACATTTTTTCAATTTCGGCATCATTCAGCGTCCTCCCAAATTTATGTGCAAACGATATAAAACCTTATATATATATAAGGATGTAAGATTAGCGAGTGTAAATGTAACAATTACAAGAAAAGGTGATAATGGGCAAACACTCAAAGTTAACAAAATAGGGGATGTGCTGACTGAAGCTGCAAATGTGCTGTTGGCTCCTGCCTGGACTTCATTTGTTGCTTCCCAAATCATGCCTATCTTTTGATTTCGTTAATGTTACACCGTACTGATGATTGCCAAATAGCATGAAACACGTGTATGCGGTTACTAGTTTATCTTTTTGTTAACTTTGAGTGTTTGCCCATTATCACCTTTTCTTGTAATTATTACATTTACACTCGCTAATCTTACATCCTTATATATATATATATATACATATATATACATATGCATCCCTCTATCAGACCTGAAGCATCATATAATCCGCACCATCCTGAAGCATCTACTTATATCATATGTAGAGGAATCCTGATGATGTATACAGCGACTACGAGAAGGTTGGAACAAATTCGGTAAAATGTTCAGGTGACGAATAAAAAAAACGATGAGACACGTCAAACATAATTTTTAATTGTGCACATTTGGGAATACAACTTTTTCTTGTGACGTCATCAAGTTCGCAGATATGACGTCATCGACATTTTTTTTAAATGGCAACCCCACTTTTTTATAACGTCATTAGAAAGGGGACGTTTTTCTGCGTATAGAAGTATACATTTTAGGGTAGGTTACATAACAACATTTCTGAGAAAAAATATTTTAATGAATTCTTAGGATAAACTGAGAAAAAATGTAAATAACAAAATGCAATCAAATTAACTGTTCGAAGTGCCTTCCTTGCACATATTGACAATGAGCAAGACGATTTAATATTTCTGGGATAATTAGTCTAAACGTTCCCACTAAACATGAAACATAACATTAACATTGAGTAACGTTGAATTCAATTAAACATTTTAATGTTTTTTCAGTATATTACTTGTATCATTGATGTAAGATTTGAAATAACAATACTAAATGTAACTTTCAAAATATTACATATTTACATCATAAAATATATAAATAGTTGTAATTATGGTACATTGCATACTAATTACCAATCTGATACAAATATAATATTTACTTGAAGTAACCCATTATGTTACATGTTAGTTAAAACAGACAAATAACGTTTATATAACAACTAAAGGTTTCTTTTAAAGCGCATGCGTTATTGGCTGGTGGGCGAGCTTGGCGCGGGACCCATGTCTGTGGCGTCTGCGCCCGGCGCTCGGCCTCGGCACTGCGTCGCGTCGGTTGAGGGCGTAAAATGGTAAAATAGTTAGTGCTTGTTCTCTAGTTGTTTTAGTTATGGTTCATAATTTCTAATGCTCCCGCAGTGTGTCCCGATGTCTGAACCCCAGAAAAAGGTAAGTGAGGTACATTATTCTAATATATATTGCGCTTGAAAGAAAACTTTGCCTGCCGCAATCACACAGAAGTGGATGAAAATAGCGTCTGTTTACATACCCGCCATCGCCATAATGGCCGCCCTTCTGGAATTTTAAGATGAACGACTGCCACTGCGGTTTTCGTTTGTGTAATAATAAGCGAGTTTTTCAAGTTAGCGAACTTTTTGACAGTAAGTTACTACATTCCGCTTCTCAAGATATTTTTGTCAATTTATGATAATTGTTGGAACTTCCACTATGGGTACAAACCAATGAGTTGTTCCCCAAATTTGTTATAGAATTTTTAGGTTTAGGTAGAACTGTTTTATTGTTGTTGAAAGTGCCCGAAACTGTTTTTGTAGAAAATTTCACTGGGTAAAATTTACAGAAAGTTCTGATATCAAATTATGTGATTTTATTTGAGTTTGATAAAACATTGAAATCAGTAAAATCGAACAACAAAAATTGTTATGTAAACTTTCTTTGCAAGACTATAAAATATCTAACCTAATTTGTGTACATTATTTCATAAACTGATAGATCTTATAAACTGCCCTCGCATATTATATCCTTCGGCGCTATGCGCCTCACGATATAAAAATGCTCGGTAAATAATAATGGCTCACTTCTCAACCTAAGTGTATAATATACTATTTACATTAGCATATACAGCATATACTATTTTTAAGTGTATAGAAATCAATAAAAAAAATTACGAGAATATTTCCAAAAACCCTTTTTTGTTTGAAAAGTCTTCACCCAGTAAGCAGTCGTTCTGAAGTGTCAATCAACGATATTAGGATAGACTACTGCTGTTAATTTGTTTTTTTTACCCACGATATATTTTCACCAGAAAAGAAGTAGGTTCATTCCAAAACATATTGCTAATTTGATCTATCATATTTATTTAGCCAAGGGTCTTACTTAACTTGGAATTAAAATTAGATTTTCTAAAACTTTTGGTGAGATATTTGTAGAAAGTTGTTTTAACAGAATCGGAGGAAAGTTGTAATGAAACCGCTAGAATTGTAAAAAAGAAGTTTCCTGCGTCATTTATAGTTCCTCTTTCAGTATGCCCCGAGAATGATACAAGCCACGAAGGTGATTGATTAGTTCTTGTTTATTATAGGTATTTTTTGTTTTTATGAATTATCTTACATGAAATAGATATTCTTGGTAACGGGGTATTTATATTTATTATATTGTAGATGAAGCTAATAAAGCTTTTCCAATTTTGCACAAGACATTCATTCATTCATCACATACCGAGGCCAATACCAAATCAGTTGGTAGTTCTGTTAGTAGAAACCGCATGGAAATTGTAGTCAGTAATATTAGTCAATTGATATAAAGGATAAAACTCAAGGTATAATATAGTTTATTCTTTTTTACATAATTTAATTATGTTGTGTTTTACGCTGGGTGCGTCTAAGAATACCAATCATTTCAAGCGATTGAGATTAAAAATAAATCGATGTTTAGTTTTACCTACCTATGTATTGTACTTTGCAAATTGTGTTAATTTTTTTCATTATTACAGAGCTACAATCATCAGAAAATAGAGATGAAGATACGGTTTCTGCTCGTACTCCTAATTCAGGTAATTGTTAATGACTTTAAAGTTTTAAATTTATTTGATTTTTTCAACAACTGACTTAAAATAATTTTTTTTCTAGTGCAGTCTACACAATCTGGGTACTTCAAATGATCAAATTGTTGAACTGTTATTGGAAATGAAAAGCATGTTAGAAATTTTAATGAGTGCAATTATTAATAATGGCCACAGTCAAAAAAAGTTATAGGAGAAGATAAAATTAACCAGTATAAGTTACCTTTAGAAACCATTGGTGAACTCTTAAAATTAGAAGAAGCATTAAAAGATGATCAAGAACTTGGAAAACAGCTAGTAAGATCTTTTTTTTCCATTTTATATTTTTGTTACGATCTAGTGTTATAAACTTACCCAGCGAGTATGTACCTTACAGATGGGTGTAGGGTAACCATTCATAGATAAAAAAATATTAAGTTCATACTGTGTCTGCCAGAAAGTTGGATACAAATGGGAATTTTCTTTACTTGAAGTTTCTCAAAAAAAATTATTCTTGATAAAAGTTGGTGTTTGTGCTTAAACTCAAAATCCACCCGCAAAAATTTTGAAATTTCTATTCGTATACAGGGTAGGTTAAAAAATATGAAAATTCCTCAGGAGTAAAGTACCCTTATTTTTAGAACTACATCAGAGTGGCACTAAGAAAAGTTGTTTGGAATCTCAAAAAAATGTCAAATATGAATTCACAGCCTCAAAATAAAAAAAATTCACACTTTCGCATTTCTTACTCATCACTCATAATACATAATGTTAGATATGTATTTTGAGGCACATCTTCGAGCATGACAGTAAGATACCAATGATTTTTATTAACGTTCAACTAGCATCTTAAAAACACTTAATAACTGAAAGTTCTGCAAAGTTTGTCGTTTTTTGTATCCAGGTAAAATACTCCTACAATTTCAAACATAACATAGCATCTAATCTGTGGAACCTGAAAATATTTTAATGCAGCAACAATTTAAGAGTTATTTAATAAATGAGAATTCAACAATAAAAATTATACAACGTGATGTAAAAAATATGCGAAAAATGTGAATTATTTTTTTGAGTAGGTGGCTGTGAATTCATATTTGACATTGTCTTGAGATTCCAAACATCTTTTCTTAGTGCCACTCTGATGTAGTTCTAAAAATAGGGGTACTTTACTCTTGATGAATTTTCATTATTTTCAACCTACCCTGTATACGAATCGAAATTTCAAAATTTTTGCGGGTGGATTTTGAGTTTAAGTAAAAGCACCAACTTTTATCAGGAATATTTTTTTCTGAGAAACTTCAAATAAAGAAAATTCCCCTTTGTACCCAACTTTCTGGCAGACACTGTATAACCAACAATAATAAATGGTTACCCTCCACCCTCTAACCCCTTCATCTAGTAGTTGTAGAAGACGCCGAAGTCTTCTACATCTCACCGCTACTAACTTATACTCAGTTGAATAAAATACGCCTAGCCGATGAATCCCATATTATATCCTTTACTTGCTATAATGCCACAAAACGTCTTCTTTATTATTTATAATTACGGGTACAAAAATCCAACTTTGATAAAGAATCAAATAGAAATTTTAAAATTTTAAATCTTGTCAAATATCTCGAATGCATTATAATTATGCTCCCAAAAGCGCCACTTTGCTTTCATTTAATCAACCCCGATTGTTATAATATTACTAGCACAGATCCCTGTGGTCAATTTTTGTACATGTTTTTTTTTCATTATGTGCTGTAATGCAAATTTTTTCCAATGCAACAGAAATAAATTTTGACGAAAGCGTAGCCGAATGGTTAAGGTTCTATCGTCAGAGGAGTACACGTGGGAAAAAAATTGATAGTATACTTACTGTAATAATAATAATTATTATTATAGAGTTTAAAAGTTGCCCAATTAAAGGCAAGAAAAATAATTTTGTGTTGTGTATATTTAACACCTGTCCTCATTGTTTGAATAAAACTTGGGAATTTTTCAGTGAATTTGAGTAACATACTGCCAGGGTCATATTTACCATGTACATGTTTTTGATGTAGAAATCAAATAAGTGTTGAATGGAATAATTATATATTTTAATACTTTTTTTAGAGTGAAAAACAAGAAAGTTATATACCAGAAGATACTGACCGATTTTTGGACGTGATTTTACTCAGTATGGCTTTCAAAGGGCATTATGTTGCGTATATTCTCACAATAATAAGGTATGTATCAGAGAATCATCCTGGGTTCTTCATATGCAAAAGTGAGTTTTCATTTATTCGAAAAATATTCGTTTTGATATGATTTTAGTCAGGCTGCCATGTGTTTATAATGAGGTTCTAAAATCCCTCTGAGAACCATAGGCATACCGTTAACGTAGATCCAAAGGGCTACTATTTGTCACGTGAACTTGTATTTTAATACTTAATTTTTCCACGTTTCTGAACAAGCTGCCAATGAGAGGTATGCAAGTTCTTGTCATAAAACTGCTGAAGAAAAGATGGTTTACCGTTTGCGCATATCCAAGTACACTTTACATAAAATAAATCGTTTAAATGATTTAAACTGTACTTAGACATGCGCAAACGGTATGCCATCCTTTTTTTGGCAGTTTTGTAACAATAACTTGCATACTTCTCATTGGCAGCCTGTTCAGAAACGTGGAAAAATTAATTATTTAAATACAAGTTCACGTGATAATAATAATAGCCCTTTGGGCCCACGATAAAGATATGCCTATGGTTTTCCGAGGAATTTTCTATTTTGAACTTCATTATAAAACAGATGGCAGCCTGACTAAAATCATATCAAAACGCATATTTTTCGAATAAATGAAAACTCTTCTTTCCACATGAAGAACCCAGGATGACTCTCTGATTCATACCTTATTATTGTGAGAATATACGCAACATAATGCCCTTTGAAAGGCATATTGAGTAAAATCACATCCAAAAATCTGCCACTATCTCCCGGTCTATTAGATGGAGCACATTTATTAAAACATCCTGTACTATAAAGGCAACATAACAAACAATATAAAATAATAATGTTGCATCAATATTACAGGAGTATATGCCTTCAATATTTCAAAGTATATAACCTGCAATAAAATTTATTATATAGTATCAACGTTATACTGTTACATGTATGAAATGTCACATTGTAATATTTCTACATGTAACGTCAATGTTGCATGTTACATTCAACCTAACAGTGTTACATTAATGCAAAACAGATAATCTATAATATAGCTGTAACATACAGTGTGACCCATTTGTTTTGGGGTCAGTCTGTAAAAAGTGTATCAATCGTGCGATTTGGCTGATTTTTTTTTTAAATTGTAGAGCTCGATGAACTGCACATTTTGAACAAAAATTGCCTGGTTCGCATAAAATCCAAAGCCTACTATGACCGTTTTTATGAGCAAAATTTTAAGAAACCATATTAGCGTTTTTTTTTGAAAAAATCTGTGTGCGCCAATGGATTGAGCACCCCTCGAAATGGGTATGTACAAAATTTCATCAAAATATTTCAAGTAATAACGATTTTGTAGAAAAATTAAAAATGCAGCCAAGGTACGTCTTTATTTTCAAAAATTCAAAGTTGGCCATGGAAAATAATTGAATTGTAATAATACAACCTTATGCTTATAAACACAAAACATAAAAACAATTAAAATTATAAAATTTTTGTAACTTCTACCAAGCCTCCATTTTCTACAATGCATTTGTCGTTCCTCTTGCGTACATTCAAAATTACATTTCGTATTTGCTGTGGAGTAATTTCCTCACAACTACGGTTTATCCTAGCTTGCAGTTCTTGTAAATTATGGGGTCTTGACTTATAAACATTTTGCTTAAGTGTACCCCAAAGAAAAAAATCTAAAGGAGTTAAGTCCGGAGATCTCGGTGGCCACTCACAGAAAGGACTATTTCGCCCTATCCAACAGTTTTCAAAATTATTATCTAGCCAGTTTCTGATTAAACGAGCATTATGAATAGGACTGCCATCTAACTGTAACTTTAAATTTAAACGGTATCTTAATGGTAACTCATCACTGATCTACCTGGGTGTCTATTGTTAAATTCGGCCGCAGCTTCTGCTGCCGAGCGCTCGTTGTCGCCCACGAGTCGAACAATTTCTATTTTGTCTCTTATGCTTAAATATTCCATAATTATGATAATTAATTGTATTGAGCACAAACAATTTCTGAACTCAATTTAGACAGTTTGACACTTAATAAAAGTAAACAATTCAATTATTTTCCATGGCCAACTTTGAATTTTTGAAAATAAAGACGTACCTTGGCTGCATTTTTAATTTTTCTACAAAATCGTTATTACTTTAAATATTTTGATGAAATTTTGTACATACCCATTTCGAGGGGTGCTCAATCCATTGGCGCACACAGATTTTTTCAAAAAAAAAACGCTAATATGGTTTCTTAAAATTTTGCTCATAAAAACGGTCATAGTAGGCTTTGGATTTTATGCGAACCAGGCAATTTTTGTTCAAAATGTGCAGTTCATCGAGCTCTACAATTAAAAAAAAAAATCAGCCAAATCGCACGATTGATACACTTTTTACAGACTGACCCCAAAACAAATGGGTCACACTGTATACAGGGTGAGTCACATCTAAAGTCAGAGCCGAAAACACAAGGTAGAACTCGCTAAAATAAGCACATATGCTTAATAAACATTAGCCCAAAAAAGCTTGGTTCTCCATATACAGCGTGTTGAAAATTTTCCAAAAATAATATATTTTTTAATTTCTTTCGATCCCATTTAGGAATTCCAACCAAATTTGGTACACATTATACACTGGACGGTTGCCATTTTGTGGAATAATTTGACCCCGTTCCGATCACCAGCGGCGTAGGTACAAATAGTTACTGTAAATAATTGTAGAAAAAAAGTAGTACGGCCGTGTGCAAAAACAAAAATTTTGCCTTTTTTGGATAGCCCATTTAATTTGGAACAAAAAGTGCCTCTTGGTATTTTTTTTTATTTCTGGTACAGTTTCTTAGTAATTTCGGATTTTTTAAACTAGTGTCAAGGTGATTATGCTGGCATTTTAAATAAAATTATTTGTATCTACGCCGCTGCTCATCTGAACAGGGCCAAATTATTGCACAAAATGACAACCCATAATATGTATAAAATAATTCCTAAACGGGCTAGAAAAAAATTAAAAAATATTTGGAAGTTTCAACACTGTATATGGAGAACCAAGCGTTTTTGAGCTAATGTTTATTAAGCATATGTGCTTATTTTAGCGAATTCTACCTTGTGTTTTCGGCTCTGCCTTTAGATGTGACTCACCCTGTATATTATTGGAACTAGTTAAGTAATGTAACAGTATAAAATTGCTATATAACTGTATATAACTTGTTACTGTAATGATTCAATGTTTAGTGGGTTTACGTGGACCGACCCAACAACATTGAAGCTTTGAAGATTAGAATTACTGAAACGTTTAGACTAATTACCCCAGAAATATTAGATCGTCTTGCTCATTTGTGCAAGGAAGGCACTTCGAACAGTTAATTTGATTGCATTTTGTTATTTACATTTTTTCTCAGTTTATCCTAAGAATTCATTAAAATATTTTTTCTCAGAAATGTTATGTAACTTACCCTAAAATGGATACTTCTGTACGCAGAAAAACGTCCCCTTTCCAATGACGTTATAAAAAAGTGGGGTTGCCATTTAAACAAAAAGTCGATGACGTCATATCTGCGAACTCAAGGCCTACTATAAAGACAGGCCCTGGCGCACAAAAATCACGTGACCATCTTAGTCAGACGTTACATGTCATTTGTCACATAACTGAAAGCGGCAGCTTGGGTTTTGAGAAGTTTTCAATGTTTAAAGTGTTTTTAAACGTATTAGTTTATATTTTAGAAACAAGTTTGTGTCTAGTGCGCGTGTGTCCTGGCGGAGGGGAACCGCCCAGGTGTTATTATTGGCCTCTGGGTGTCTGCGTGGGAGTCGTGCCTTCCAAGAGTATTGGTGCCGCTCGCACCGACGCGACGCGTTAGCGTTGTTAAGGGGAATTCTCCCCCGAACCACAGAATAGGGAACCCGGAATGGACTATTATGGACATGTGACAGTATTGGACAGTGGAGCCTGAGACACAGAGGGGTGAACTGATTACGGGAGATTCGCGAGTTCAGACGGTCTGGGTGGCTGGAAGCCGTTCCCGTTGACCACGTTCGGGTTGTGTATTTATTGTATTCACCATTCACCTTGTGCGAAATAAATCAGTGTTGTAACATACTCGAGGATTTTCGTTGTCGACCTACGCCCTGATAAATAATATGGTCTTTCACGCTGCCGATCAACTGAGACCTCGTCAATATTTACAGTACCTACTGAGGTTAGTTCTCATTTTTATTTCTCGTAAAAAAATAACCTAAATACCAAATATTGGGTCTGTTTATACATATTACAAAAGCCAGGAAGACAAATGTGTTGTGGGAGGAAAATACCTATAGAGAATATCACCTAAGCTAAAGGAACAATTTTTGAGAATGTGCCAAAATATTGTGAGTGCAGTGCCGTTTAACTCTCAGCCTAAAACAGCTGAGGCAGGTTGAAAATTTTGAAAAAACAATTAGAGAAAGCTTGAATGCACAAAACCAATAATGTAATAGATGAAAGAAAACTTGCCAAATTCTTACGAAATTTGTTTTTTCTACTTATCTCCAAAAATGCCTTTCATTATATATACGACTAAGTTGGTCACGTGACTACGCGATTATGCGTTAGCGCCGTGGCCTGTCTTTATCGTTGGCCTCGTGCGAACTTGATGACGTCACAAGAAAAAGTTTTATTCCCAAACGTGCACAATTAAAAATTATGTTTGACGTGTCTCATCGATTTTTTTTTATTCGCCACCTGAACAAATTCACGGCAGAAACTCCAAAACTGCGATTTCCCAAAAACGTGTACTGCAAGGACGACGTTTCAATTGGAAAAGAAAGCGAGATTCCCTCAATTTTTTTACATATAAAAAAAGCAAATCGTGTTGTTAACCCACAAAACAACAAAACACAATAGTACCAGACAATTTTCCAGTAGCGCCGAGTTTATCATGCATTCTCGCGCTCCAACTTCCTGCCTAAAACCCCACTCAAGAGTAACAAAACTCTCAAATAAACATCCCGCACAAGATGACGGATCATCAGCTCTTCACCCGACAACCTATCATGATGTAATAACAAAAATTACACCCGAAAACAAACGCACCCACGCTCAGATCACTGAAAAGCGCACGCCACTGGGCGTACCGGCCGTGCATGCCTGTCGACAGTCCTCTGACGGCCGACAGTTACCGACGGGGCAGCATGGCGGGCAAGCACCAAGGTTAGTGGAGAATAGGTTGAACGGTAACTCGGGTGAGGCGAGCGGGGAGGGGGAGGCTGTGAAGTCACATGTGGATAAAATGCGGATACTTTCTTTGAGTTACTTTAATCCAAAGGATAAAAACAAGCGGATTTGTAGCAAACATTTCAAGAAAGAGGATTATGAAGATATAATTGAAGCCGCTATTAAGAATGTTTTACCAAAAAAGCTTAAATCAGATGGTATGTTAATAGAAAAAAAAACTGCTGTGTTTTAAAGTAGGTAATTACCTTTTTTATTTTTAGCTATCCCAACGTTATTCTTGCTACCGGAGAAAGAGCATGGTGTTAAGGGACAATCCCGGAGAGAACTTAAAGACAAATACAAGGATCAAAAGTGTCTTGTAGATGAACTTTTATCGTCCCATTTAAGTGTTGCGTCCCAGTCAGATCTTCCTGTGGAAGTTATGGAAAGTGTTCCAGGTACAATAAGTAGTGAAAGTGATCATGAAAAGCTGCTTCGCGAATTTAATTCTATGGTTGCAGAAAACAATGTACTAAAAAATGAACTCAAGGAGAAGCGATATGAAATCAATGCTTTAAAGCGAAATAATGACACATTAGAGTCAGAAAATGCCACCTTACCAGGGACCCTTTAAAATAAGGGGACCCAGCATTATACTTTCCAAAGTGAGGCCGTTTCTTTCCCCATTCTAATGGTCTCAGTGGTGCCAACTATGCCATTTTATTGGAGAATCTAAGAATATAACAGGTACTTTCATTGTTAGTAAAAATTAATAATGGTTTCCATGAATTAGACTTGACAATGTGGTGTCTACAAACACGGAATATGGCAAATGCCAAATAAATCAAAAATTATTTTATAATTTACATTGATTTCCAGCGAATTTAAGTAGAAATATGGTAAATCAGTGCAGATTTTGCAAAAAGCTTAATTATAAGCACCCCCACTTAACTTTCCACAGGTAAGAACCGATGTAGTTCTAGAGTACAGGTTACAACAATTTTCAGTGGCGTGTTTCTAGTCAGGAAAGTAATAGGTACGTTTAATCAGGCCGTAAAATAAAGTTCATACTTATTTACAATTTGTCGCTAATGCACCATGTTACCAGGTTCCTCAATCCATTTGTAATATGTATAATTGAACTTTCTTCCCTTGTTGAAATGCATCTACCCAAAGAACTTTCACAGATTTCGGGATGGACTAACAAGATTATGTCTAATAGTTCTAATAATGTAATTTCTCGGTGTTCATTAGTCCTTATAATTTTTTTGTAATTTTATTTGTCTCCCAAGGGTACCTCACAAACTTAAAATAAACTCGTATGATAAAGTCTTTCAGAAACTTTGTAGAATGCTGTAGGTAATAAAGTGAAGACCTAACTGAAGCTACCTGCTGCTTAATAATTTAAAATTTATGAAATACCATACTACACTACTACTTTCAGAGTTAAGTCACCATTGGGACAATAGAACTTGTTGAGTTTCTGGAAATTGGGAAACTCAAAAATGATTCGAATGCATATGTTGCTGAGTCCATAAGAAGAAGGTAAATCATTTCCAGAATTAAGAAAATAAATTGAACGACACATTTATAAACACTACTACTTTCAGAGTTAAGTCACCATTGGGACAAAAGAACTTGCTTTCGATTACCTCTGAATGCACACCTGAGTCTGAAGCCGACACTGGTGAACCTAGTAGGAAAAGGTAATTTCATATTTCAGACAATAAATATATCCACATAACCAAATATATGTACAGGGTGTGTCAAGGAAGAATCCCACCCCATTAACTTTTTAATTTTTCAACATAGAAAAAAACGTTTCAAATGAAAGTTGTGGGGAATTTTGTGTTTTTGATAGTGTCAACCGTTTTTATACAGGGTGTCTCAAAAAAGTAGGGCAAACCAAACTTGTAGTTTTTTATGGAAACTTTATATTTTTGAAATCCATAATTTCAATAATAATAATCATAAGTTCAATCCGTTCCATCCCCATTGTTCATAGATTTTTTTCTTTTGCCTTTTTGTTGCAGAATAAAAAGATGCACTAAAATGATGGACCTACCTGCAAGACCAAAAAGCTCGCCAAAAAGTTACGAGTAAAAGCACGATCCAAAAACAGCGCAGGCGGCGCCCTCTGTGAGATACGGCGAAATTGACACTTTCAGCTTATTCTCCATATCTCCATCCCCAAAACACAGCAGTTCAGTTCAGCAGCTTCATTATTTTGGGAGATGTAGCCATAATTCAATTTCAAAAAAAGTACTTCAACGCCCTGTATCTCTAAAACAAACAACATTTCTATAAGGCATGTTGGCCTCAATACATATTTTGGTCCCCCCTATCTTCGGTTTCGGGATTTCCCATTCATGTATAATTTGATAAACCGCTGATAACACGCATGTGCGTAAAGACAGGAAATTAAGTATAGTTTTATAAATAAAAATGTAAAAATTGTATTTATTAGATTAGTCATATACCTAATATGTTCAACCTCAGCTTTATTTGTTTGTATGAGTGTTCAATATACATATTTTTTAAATTGAATTTGACTTTTTATACTTTTAGAAGCTCATAATGAAATATTATACATGTATATATCAAATTCAAAATTGTATTAAACAGACATCAATTCAATGGGAACTTTTATACGCTATTATTTTTCCAAACATTTCTTGTTATAAGAACTATAATAAGGGTAGGTACTTAACTTTCTAAGATTTTTAAATCGCGTTTATAATTAAATTCATTATTTTATAACGAGACAGCTATAGGTAAATATTCCAAGTCATTTTTATTCTGTAAAATTCGAAAGTTGGATGTGAATTATGATTGGAAATATTTTGCCCCCTTTAGAATCTATGGCACTGGCATGTCACATAAAACCTGATCTCATTTGGACACTGACATATAACATAACCTAGTACAAGCCCCCTTGTGGTCTCCTTGGAGTATATAAAAAACAAACTTCCCCTCAAGGCTTCACTCTTCCTATGCGATAGACTGTGACATGCTGGGTCCCCTTATTTTAAAGGGTCCCTGCACCTTACAAAAGGAGCTTGTAAAAGACATGGATTTGACAGTAACAAATATATTAAAAGACTTTTTAACTCCAAACCAAATAAGTGTTATTTTAAAGAAAAAAAGTAAGACTCGATGGACTGCAGATGAAATTTCAATTGCATTTACACTGATGTATTTCAGTAAGCGGGCCTATTTATATGTTAGACAAACACTTCAATACCCATTACCAGGATTGGCTACTTTACACGATTGGGCTAGACATATCGAAAAGTGGACTGCTGAAAGACGTTTTAAACATCATGAAATTACATAGCCAAAACAAATCCGAACTTCAAAGGCTCGTTGTTCTGTCTTTTGATGAAATAAAAGTTGCTTCAACTTATGAATATGATCAAAAAGAGGATGAAATTGTAGGCCGACATAATTACATGCAAACTGTAATGGCAAGAGGTTTGTTTGATGCTTGGAAACAACCTGTTTTCATAAATTTTGATACCAAAATGACGAAAATTATATTGGATGAAATAATTGATTCATTATATGCTGTTGGATACATAGTAGTAGCATGTGTATCGGACTGTGGTGGGGGAAACATAGGATTATGGAGGGAACTAGACATTTCAATAGAAAAAACTTTTTATGTACATAATTCACTGAAAATTTATTTTTTTGCTGATGTACCACATCTCCTTAAGAGTCATGACCGCGCAGACAAGATCTAAAATTAACGGTCGCGACGACCGGCTGGAATCTCAGGAATATTCTCCTCTCGCCACCCCTCACCACGCACTCTCGTCCCTTCCCCTCTCACCGGCAGCCCGTTAGCGCCGCGAGGAACGGTGTCGGAGGACGGACGACGTTTTTTCGGACCCGAGCGAGTCGGACCGCCAGGCAGCCGAGAGCTGAATCGGTCGGAAGGGCGCCGGTGTACAGGGTGATTCCGCGAAATTAGGCCACTTCATAACTTTTTTATTTATCAACTTAGAAAAAAATATCAAATACAAAAGTTGTAGGGCTGCAACCTGACTACTTCATGGCGTTTTGTTGTTGACTCGGTTTGTGTATTTGTTGTGCTATTGTTGAAAAAATATAAATATTAAACACATATAAATATTAAACACATACCCCTATTTGTACGAATTCCGAAAGTATCTTTTCGAGTCTTTTTTGTTATTTGCTAACCCTGTTTTTTTCTTCAGTGCCTTGCGGAAAATTGGGTTATAGAAATTAATAAAAAAAACATAAGTTTTGTCTGTATATTTCGATATTTTGTATGCAATAATAATTGTTTTTCTGATAAGTGCACTGTTTTTTTTATAACTTTTTAAAATTTTTTCTGACATGAAATTATTATTCCTATCAATCAAACAGCTAAAGTAGAACAGTGTTTCAATAAATTATTATTTCCACAGTAGGTAGGTAGGTAGGTTGTGCTATATCTATGTGGTATTTTGGATTTCTATTACTTTTGTCTTTTCCTACTTTGTGCCTCTAAGATGTGTTGTGGTCGGATCTACCAATTCCGGGAGCAAACATTTTAAATATAACTTCGTCAATTTTGGCTCCATCTGTTTTTCCCAAAAATCGCGAGGTCTACATTTAGGTATAAAATTTTCATTTTAAAATTTTTAACAATCCAAATGCCAAAAAGGCACCCCACTTTATTGGCTACTCTTAGTTGCCCTTGTACAGGGTGGTTCATTATAAATTGACACGCCCCTTAACTTGTTAGTTTTTGAGGTTAGAAAAAAGTTTTTGACAAAAGTTTTAGATAAATACAAAGTTTTTTGTGACGCTATTTGGACCGTGTACAGTGTGTTCTAGAAAGCCGTGGCAGACATAACTATATATTTTTGCATTTTTGAAATCTGCTCATCAAGGCAATCAAAATAATATTAAACTTTGTGGCTACGCGCCTCAGGATATAAAAATGCTCTGTAAATAATGGCTCACTTCTCAACCTAAGTGTATAATGTACTATTATTGAACATTAAAAAAACAAAAATATCAGGTAACAACAATTCAGCTTCGGGATAAAAAAATGTTACAGTAGATGCCCAAAATGATAGGTCCATAATAAAAGGGCTACACAAATCATATTTTTGTTATACGTAAAAATGACCCACAAAAAAATTCGAACAAAAAAATCAATAGGGGTTGTTAGTTTTTACCCTTTTTTAGGGCAGTGTGTAAATGAATAAACTACCTTAAGGGATTTTGAATGATGTAACAAAAATGGTATGTTGGTGGGAAAAAATATTTCTTGGCGCCGCAACGCGACGCCTAGCGTCGTATTAGCAGAGAGTCGCTACATGGGGCCAATTTATTCCTTTACACAATATACACCCTATATCATCTCCCATATATAATATCTCCATATCTTCGACCGTTTTCCACTAAGAGAGGCTGGGCGTATAAAAATGATCACCCTGTACATAGACGAACTAACACAACCAAAATTTAAAATTTGCATTTATGGTATTATATACTTGTAAATTCCATCCGGAAGAATTTCAGAAACATCAAATTCAGTCAAATTCAAGATTAGGCTAGATAACTATTATTGTAGATAATAAAAAATAAAAGATAAAAAACCTTTTTAAAAACAAACTTTTATTTAAGTCATGTACTAAAACGAATAAAATAAAATACCTACGTCATGTATCTACTAAAAGGAATAAAATAAAATAAATCTAGGTTTTCGTTAAATTCAATGCCAAATTGCCACAAATTTTTGTAAATCAAAAAGCTAGTCGCGCGAATTCTAAAGAAAATACATACTTTGGCAAGTAGGTACTTGCTTATCAACCAATCACTGTATATTAAAATTAATTGGTACCTACTTTCTATGAACATTTCTCGCGACAAGCTTTTTAAATTACAAAAACTTGGCGCAATTTGGCACTGAATTATTCTAACAAAAACCTAGACTTATTTCATTTTATTTTATTCTATTCGATGTAGTACATGATTTATTTCATTTTATTCGTTTTAGTACATGGCTTAAATAAAAGCTTGTTTTTAAAAAGGTTTTTATCTTGTATTTTATTTAGTGCTTTTTAGTACATATTTGATTCCCATATCAGGAGAGTGGTAAAGAAATTTAGTCCGCCATATTGGATTTAGTATGACGTCACTTATCTTATTATTTTGTACTCGTCAACCCCTTTCATTTGATACCCATATTCAGGGGGTTGAAAAGAAAAAATGTAATCCGCCATCTTCGAGCGGCGGCCTTATTGCATTTAGTGTGATCTCACTAACTTTAGCGTTTTCTACTTCTCAAGCCCTTTCATTTTATACCCATATTAAGTATTAGAAAGTAGAAAGTATTACAATATTGAGTATTGCATATTGCATTGTCACCGGAACTGAAGGTGTATGCAAAGTTTCAGCTCAATCGGATGTCAGGAAGTGGTTCTAATTCAGCTTGCAAGATTCGACCCACACTAACAGGTGAAGTTAAATAAAAAAGCTTGTAAAATACGATAAGCGGAAACAAGAGTGCGACGGCGAACATATTGTACCTATCTTTGTCTATTTAGTGTCCCCTCTACGGAAACTCGCTTGAGGAGAGGGCAGGAGTGGGGGCACGGGGAAATTCGGTGTATTCATATTGATTTCGGCTTTGCAGTGTTTTTCTAGAAGTCGATCTACTTTTTTATTTTCAGTTCCAAAAATTCGATTTTTTTACCAAAATGTAACTAATAGATGGAGGAACAATTCGTATGAAAAAAATTTTTAAAAAACATTGTTGGTACTTGTAAAATTTACAAAAATGCTACCGTTTCATTTTCTCGGGAGTATTTGAAGGAGTATTTTTGTTACCATTAAAAAACTACAATTAAAACAAAAAAATTGTCCATACGAATCGTAGACCTACATTTTCGCCACAGTTTGAGACAGGTTTGACAGAAATCAGTTTACGTATAACAGAGGAGATAGATTTTGAAGTTTCAAATTTCGTTTTGCATTTTTGGTGGACGTCCTGGGACTAATTCCATGTAAAGTATACGATAGAAAGCTAGCGGAATTCCGTGCGTTTATCTGTACTATTTGCAGTGCCATTGCTCTTAAATTAATTCGCAATTGGCTTTTAGACACTGGTTTTATTCTAGGAGATGGCACTTTATTATTAAAAAACTCACTGAAAAATCTAATTGAGAGGTCAAATACAGAAGTTAGCTCATGTCACAAACTTACCTCTCTACATATAACTTGTGAAAGAACTCAAAGGCAGAATGTATTGTTAGCAGCCCAAGTATTCTCAAATACCACCGCCACAGCTCTTAAAAGATATTTGCCTGGCGATGAAAAGTTATCGAAGGATCTAGCAGATTTTATTGAGCTAACAGGAATGTGGTTTGACATACTGAACTCGTATACACCAGAAGCTTCTATTCCAACTAAACGTCCCTATGGAGGATTATATTTGAAGGAACAAAATGAAGTGTTAAATAAAGCAAAAGAAACTTTCCAAAACATGAGATGTATATCAAAAAATAATATGCAAATTTTCCAGAAAGGTGCTGTAATGACCACAATATCTCTCCAAACACTCTATGAAGATTTAAGTTCAAAATATGAAATGAAATATATTTTGACTCATCGTTTGAACCAAGACTGCTTGGAATTTTTTTTTTCTCAGGTAATAACTGCACATACAATTTATTTGTAGTTAAAGAAAAATATTTTTTTTTATTTCAGCTAAGATCCAGAGGAGGACTTCACGACCATCCATCACCACTCAACGCACTTTACAGAATACGAATGGTACTTTTGGGAAAAAATCCTGGAATTGTACAGCGTAATACAAATGTCCCAATTGAAAAAGATTGTAACTACTTGTTATCAACGGCTTTAAAAAAAGCTGCGTTAACTAAATTTAAAGTAACACCACCAAATTTGGAAGATTTGCCAGGTGAAAATGAGTTAGAACAGGCAACATGTTCTTCTAGTACCTCTAGCGCCAGCAGTAACAGTTCAGACGTTCAAGGATTCACTAAGCCCGATTCTGAAAATGATGGTCTCTTGTATGTAGCAGGATATTTAGCTAGAAAATTTCGAACCAAATATCCTACTTTAGGAAGTTACACATACCAAAATCAACCCCGCGAACTACTCGTACATACCTACTCATTGCCATCATGGGTTCAAAGTTTATCATTTGGTGGTTTAACGGAACCTTCAGATTCATGGGCGAAAAATGTTGAAGACATGAACAAATACTTCATAAAATATCATAAAGAAACATTCAAAACAAAACAAAAAATTGTGAAGAACACGGTCAAGTACATATCACAAAAGTGTACTGACGTACCTTTAGAATTAATAAGGGGATTTGTACGTCAAAGGATTTTTATTCGAATCAAATATTTAAATAATCAATATGTTCAAGCACGGACTTCACAAAAAAATCAAGCTAGCTATAAGGATTTTATGGATGATGACTGTAAACGAAAGCAAATGAAGAAAAAAGCTAAATTTACAAAGTAGTCTTGTAGTTTTAATATTTCACCTAGATACTGTTGTTTTATTTAAAATAAATATTTTTGTCCAAAGTGTTTCTTTAATTTTCTGTTCCTATATACATTAATTATATATTTTTAAAAACAAAAAACAAGATCTTACTTTTAATTTTTTAAGGGAAAAGGACAACCTTTAGAAAGCCTTCTTAGACTAATTATCTCAGAGTCAGTAATGTAAGTATATTATATAGGTATTATTTCTTTTTTAGAATAACAATAATTATTATAATACCCACCTTTTTTACAGTGTATTACCTTAATTAAAACATAAAAATCATGCAGGTGTATTGTAAAACAAATAATTAGATATTATTATCCCGATATGTAGCTCTTTACTAAATTTGCAGGCGTACAAGCCTCGTACAAGCTAATATTATATGCGCACGATATCCACATGTGACGTCATCGCATGAACTGAAAAGTTACCGTTCAACCTACTCTCCACTAACCTTGGGCTAGCACTGCCAGTCACGGTCGTACACAAAACAAACTCCGTCGAAGTCGAAATACCATTTGGTACACGACAATCGAGTACCTAGGCGCCTAAACCCAAGGCGAATTCTACGACGTGTCGGACACGTAGGTATTTCTCGCAAAAATGCGCGACTCGCGAGTGTCAATATTGTTTACATCTGAGTGTTTTCTAGAGTGTCAACAAAGGGGCGAAATAAGGCCGAAAACCCACAATCTCGCAGTACAAACGGCAAAACTGGAGGCAGAAATGAACACAAGACAACCGGCCACGAAATAGAACACAATTCAGGCCAAACATTAGCCACTGGAAACACAACAAACATCCAAAAAACAATCCCCCACATAACGCAACAAAACACAACAAAATAGGCTTCCACAACCCACAAACGAACTAGGGCAAAGTGAACAGGGACGACAATACAACCCCAGTAAAAGAGGTAACCCAGTTATTTCCGTGCAAATCTCGCAATTAATCGTTTACCACTTTGTAGGCTCACTACGTCTCGATAGAGTGCAGTAGTTATGTTCAAAGGTGCCCCAAACGTTATTTACCAAGGCACTGGGACCCACCCCACTCTACAAGCGAGGGAAAACTAACCCAATACTGTTACGACAAAAATTATATGAATAATTTCTAATAAAGGTCAGTTTGTCACTACCATTTGCCTACTACTTATTTTTAAGGAACTTCAAGCATGATTTAACTAATAAAAAAATGACAATAATCGAGATTTACCTATTTTTATTATTTGGGCTTAAAAGTCAATTCTGAACGTAACAAACTCCCCCTCCACTTCCAGAAAATTACCCCGTAATTTTCTATACCGAAACAGCTCCAAAAATTATCTTTACTCTCAATACAAAAATCATTCAAAAGACAAGGGACGTATACCGGTAATTCGACAGCAACCATCAAGGAACGAATCAATACTTTAGTCAGATTCATCATCCGAAGAGTCAGGAGGATGAGCCTTTAGATCCTTAACATGCCATACACCTTTGTCCTTCCGGTGCTGGTCCACTAGATGGTAAGTAACAGGCGATAACTTTTCTTTAATGATGAAGGGTGCAAGATAAGTTGGAGCGAGCTTGGCAGTAAAGTCATTGACAGCTGATGACAAGCGATAATTCCTACGAAAAACCTTCTCGCCCACGGAATAGCTGACTGGTCTTCTTCTCAGGTCGTATCTAGACTTAGATCTTCGATGTGCCTCCTTCAAACGTTTTCCTACATCCTCGTAAACCTTAGAGAACTCTTCAGGGTAGGTGTCAGGAGACGGTAAGGTAGTGTCAAATCCGGGCCTATCAAAGTCCTTGCCCGAAAGTATGAGCTCTCGACCGTAATTAATAAAGTAAGGTGTCAGACCAGTAGCCTCATGCACGGAGGTCCGTATAGCACAACCTACTCGCGACATCATCTTATCCCAACTTTTGTGATTATCCTCCACATAACACGCCAGCATAGTCTTTAGGACTCGATTGACTCTCTCAACTGGGTTAGCTTGAGGATGGTATCGAGGAGTATACAAAATCGTAGTCTGATATTTCTCACAAAGCTTCGTAAATATATGACTCCTAAACTGAACTCCATTATCACATATAAGGTACTGAGGACTCCCGAAAAACAAGAAAACATTATCTTCAACAAGACGAGTCACAGCAGCTGCTGTAGCGCTCCTCAAAGGGAAAAACAGAGGAAACTTACTAAAATTGTCCGAAATAACCAGAATGAATCGATGGTTCTGAGATGTCCTAGGAAGCGGTCCGCATAAATCAACACTAATCATCTGCCAAGGCCGCTGTGGTAAAGGTCGTGACCCCATTAAACCAGGTGGAGCTTTCTGAACGGATTTCTGTTTCAAACAAACGGTGCATTTCCTAATGTACGAAGCAATGTCAGCACGCATTTTAGGACAAAAATAACGAGCTTTAAGGCGCTCAAATGTCTTAAAGAATCCAGCATGGCTTGCCGCGGTGATGCTCATAGATCAATTCACGCCTCTTTGACGTCGGCACTACAGTCTTCCAAAAATCAGCCTCAGAACGTAAACCAGGATAGCGACAAGAAACATACTTAAACAATTGTCCATTTTCCACTCTCCACTAAGGGTACTTAAGAGGATCTGCCACAACTTTGTGCAATGTGCGGTCATACCAAGGGTCAGTCTCCGAACAAGGCGATAAAGAAACAAGATCCACAACCGGAACAGAACGACTAAGCATATCCGGCAACAAATGGTCCTTTCCACGGCGATGTTTCATCTCTAAATCGAAACTCTGAAGACGCAAAGCCCATCGTGCAAGTCTACCAGTAGGTTCCTTCAGGTTATGGAACCAAAGTAAATTGTGATGGTTCGTGATAACTGTAAAATGGTAACCCTCAAGATAAGGCCTAAGTTTCTCAACAGCATAGATGACAGCCAAACATTCACGCTCAGTGGTACTATAATTCCTCTCTGTCCGAGACAAAGATCGAGAAATGTAACAGATCACATGTTCCCCGTCCTCTAAATTATGACAAAACGCTCTGATTGTTGGTCGCCAGATAATTATACTTATATATATATATATATATATATATATATATATATATATATATATATATATATATATATATATATATATATATATATAAGGATGTAAGATTAGCGAGTGTAAATGTAACAATTACAAGAAAAGGTGATAATGGGCAAACACTCAAAGTTAACAAAAAGAAAAAACTAGTAACCGCATACACGTGTTTCATGCTATTTGGCAATCATCAGTACGGTGTAACATTAACCAAATCAAAAGATAGGCATGATTTGGGAAGCAACAAATGAAGTCCAGGCAGGAGCCAACAGCACATTTGCAGCTTCAGTCAGCACATGCCCTATTTTGGGGCTTGTACTAACATCGCCACGGAGGCTGCTAAAGCGACCTGCGTGGAAATCTTCATAACCCAAGATACAATGACAATAAGGATGTAAGATTAGCGAGTGTAAATGTAACAATTACAAGAAAAGGTGATAATGGGCAAACACTCAAAGTTAACAAAAAGAAAAAACTAGTAACCGCATACACGTGTTTCATGCTATTTGGCAATCATCAGAACGGTGTAACATTAACCAAATCAAAAGATAGGCATGATTTGGGAAGCAACAAATGAAGTCCAGGCAGGAGCCAACAGCACATTTGCAGCTTCAGTCAGCACATGCCCTATTTTGGGGCTTGTACTAACATCGCCACGGAGGCTGCTAAAGCGACCTGCGTGGAAATCTTCATAACCCAAGATACAATGACAATAAGGATGTAAGATTAGCGAGTGTAAATGTAACAATTACAAGAAAAGGTGATAATGGGCAAACACTCAAAGTTAACAAAAAGAAAAAACTAGTAACCGCATACACGTGTTTCATGCTATTTGGCAATCATCAGTACGGTGTAACATTAACCAAATCAAAAGATAGGCATGATTTGGGAAGCAACAAATGAAGTCCAGGCAGGAGCCAACAGCACATTTGCAGCTTCAGTCTTACATCCTTATTGTCATTGTATCTTGGGTTATGAAGATTTCCACGCAGGTCGCTTTAGCAGCCTCCGTGGCGATGTTAGTACAAGCCCCAAAATAGGGGATGTGCTGACTGAAGCTGCAAATGTGCTGTTGGCTCCTGCCTGGACTTCATTTGTTGCTTCCCAAATCATGCCTATCTTTTGATTTGGTTAATGTTACACCGTACTGATGATTTCCAAATAGCATGAAACACGTGTATGCGGTTACTAGTTTTTTTCTTTTTGTTAACTTTGAGTGTTGCAATAGGGTTTTTATTTATTAATAAGCTCTTATTCATTTATTCACTTGGGTGACTTTTACCATAATAAATCAAGGAGTGATATCATTAACCGGTTGTGACGCAAATATGCTAGTGGATGACACAAAATTCTTAGGGATTTTGTGAGGAATTGTCATCTGACAAAATCCAAACTTCTTACAGCAATCGGGTATACCTCTCTTATTTATGTATTTCTAAAATTACTTGTTCCTTAAAATTTGAAACCTTGGTCTTTATCTTTTCTTATAGATAGAACATTCATAAGTAGATATACGAGTCTGTCACAAGAATATATATACATATATTTTAATTTGTTATTTTAACGCTTCCCTGTATCTGTCTCCTGGCGCACCCTGTATCTAACACCAGCCCGTAGCCTTAAATGGTGTTTTCATGGTCTCTGATGCTCCCTGTATAGTTATGTGGTTTCTTCATAAAAAGTTGTTTGATTGGGAACACGCTGTGTGAAATACATAACGACCATTTCTGCGTTGAAGTAAATCTAATATTTTATATGACACCTCTTTGTACCTATCTATTTTAAGTATAATGTATTCGAAAAGCGTTATTAGATATTTTTTTACAAGGTTTCATTTCTGCTTAATTGATTTAAAATAGACAAAATGTATGAGGGAGGTAGGCAGAATAAGTCAAATAATTAATAAAATGATTCTAACTAGATGAGAAATGTGGGAGAGCAATCATAATGCCATACAGGGTGTGCAATATATTCTCTTTGCAGAGCAAAGGGATAAATATAATATTATTATGTTTTATTATTTTATTTTTGGAAATATAGCTTAGAAAAACAAGAGAAATTATGTAAGAATATGGATGGAATACAATAAACTTGTGTATTATTAAATAATTATTAACAAGTTAGAATAAAGCATACAGAGGCGGGTATTGATTTTTATCGCAAAGGGGGATAATTGAATCATAATTATACGAACATATGGTGGTAGGGTATTGCTTCCATATAATATGTTAATTTTACTCTGTGGACGATGAATTTTTAATGTTTTTTTAACTATGTGTGGTCTCCTTCCGCGAGAGTGTACATTCAGTAAAGTAGGTATCTTTTTTTATAATGGTAGGGTGTATATGGAATAGGACGTATATGGAACTGTTAATGTTTTATTGTATATCCAAAATTTAAAGTATCAATGCGTGAATTACTCGTTGGTTTTCCATAAATTACTTTATTCTTTAATCCCTAGTACGTGTACCTATACGTAACTCTGAAATAATATAAAAGCATGGCAATGTATCCGTTTAATTTGTTTTTTTATTCAAAATTATATTTTATAATACTGCCCATTCACGGCGGAGCTACGGATACCTGGGTATCGTCGGTAATGGGGGAGCGCCCTCTAGACATCGGCTCGCTAGTACCTACGGCAGGTACTAAGGGGTCTCTAAATCGAGGGATCCCGTGGTACGAGATGTGTTTTGGAAGTTGGTAGATGGCAGAGGGTGTTAGATTTCTACAAGTATATGGCAGTATTTTTATCGATTGGTCAACCCTTTGTTTGGGGCGAGGGCGGCTTGGCAAAAGGCAAAAGCCGTTCTATATTAAAAATGGTCGCCGTGACGCCGTGTTATTTGTTTTGTTGGTATATTTCGACATAATTAAACAATGTCGCGCAAGCGTCTTCTGTGAATCGAGAGAAAAATCAATATCAGCCTATATACAGTTGGCAGAACAGGTGTTAAAACCTGTTTTGGCTTTAAAGCAATGAATTAGATAGGTACCACTGATTGACTTGACTCTTAGATTAAACTGCAAATAGAGAGGCCCCTGTCATGGTATAAAGGAACCGTGTGCTTATTTTGAATTTTTGGGAAAGTATGTGGCAACATTGTGGTATCTAGCGAACAGCTTCTTAGAAGATGTGACGGGTTCCTGTCTAATAATATTAAAAAGAAAAACAAGTAATCGTTTTGTGCTCGTCTTACATGTATAATTGCCCGAAAAATATTAGATTTAGGGGGCGCTGGCTGTGACATCGCAAACTAATTGCACATGTGGATAGATTTTGGTATTCTTACGGGAAGGTGTATGCGGGTACCTATTTTTTAATAGTTCTATAGTTTTTTTTATAGTTCTGTAGGTATAAAGATGAGAATAATATTTTGTTTATTAAATAAATAATAATGGGAATAATTATGTGGGAAAAGCTTGCATTGCATCTTTTTTTTATAATGGTAGGGTGTATATGGAATAGGGCGTATAGAAGTGTTAATGTTATTCTTTAATTCGGCTATACGTATACTCTGAAATAATATCAAACGCTGCAATGTATCCCCAGTTAATTTTAATTATATGCTGTTAAAATATTTTCTCCTCCTGGGCTACCGTTCTGGCAGATTACGGTCCGCGCTGGCTCGTTGCCTATGGCAGGTACCATCAAGGGTTGCCCAGGGCGAGTGGTGCATTCTTTTGGAAAGTGAGATAGGTATAGGTATAGCTCCCGGTTGTGAGAAAAGGAGAAAAAAAATCAATATTGCCCTCTCGACCAATACCATCAGATCTTCTGGCGGACGTCTAGAGGGGCTAGAAGCGGTGTTGCCGGATCCGCTGAAATCAGCCGAGATCTACGGATATTTTCATGGTAGTCTTGATATACACTTATGTGGGTGAAATCGTTCGGCAACGTTGTCCTATAACGACCGACTTGAGAATGTGCGAGCCGGTGAGAGTCATTCTGAAATAAAAAATGGTTGCCGTGGCGTCGGGTTACTTCTTTCGTGTGCATATTTTTGTCATAATTAAATAATGTCGCGATTGCTTTGAAGCTAATTGATACGACATAACGGTACAAAGTAGCTCTGTGACGGGTGCCCGCGTCTATAGATCGCGCGTGTTCTACACAGAGAGGAGTCATGGCTGTTTTGGGGGAGTGCATCTGGACGACGGCGATCATACGTTTGGAATATGTGTTGGAACCCATGCTTTTGAAAGTGTTTTTAATTGCTTTCATTGTTTGAGTTTTTCATATATCCTTACTTATTCTTCTTAGGAGTATATATTCACTTTAAAGTAAGTAAACCTATTATTTTTTCTTTGTTTTGGGAATTTTTAAGGCGTTGGCTGTGACGTCACATGCCTAATTACGTGGGGGAGCCTGGGAATTTTCAGATTTTTGTAGATGTGGGACAAAATATAATTTATTTTTTGTTTATTACATGAATATAGGACGTAATACACCATACAGTGCGGTACACTGTATTTTTTTTCATTTTAAAGGGGTAAATAGCGTTAAATAGTAAAAAATGTATGAAATGACAGTAAGAGCTTATTTTTTATTAGATCTGAGGTAAATAGAAGATAATTATGCGTAAATAGAACCTAATACGCTATACAGTGCAGTATATGTAATGTTTTTTTTCATCGCAAAGGGGATAAATATTGCTAATTAGACAAAAAAGCGCGGGAAATGAGAGTATTTGTACCTATTTTAAATAGTTATGTAGGTATAAACGGTACGTAAACAATAAATTGACATTGACAGTCCATGTAATGTTTTTTTATTGTATGGGGATAAATAGAGTAATTAGACAAAAAGCGCGGGAAATAAGAGTATTTGTACCTATTTTAAACTGCCTTTAAACTATATGTGGTAATCAAATTTCAGGTTGTTTTTATTATAAGAGCCTATGCGTTCTGTAAAATAACCCTAGCAGGCTAAAATACCATTAAAAATACGATAAAAACTAATGGCAAACCCTCGAATTAAAGAAATTCTTTTAAATAGTTATGTAGGTATAAACGGTACGTAAACAATAAATTGACATTGACAGTCCATGTAATGTTTTTTTCATTGAAAAGGGGGTAAATAGCGTTAAATAGTAAAAAATGTATGAAATGACAGTAAGAGCTTATTTTTTATTAGATCTGAGGTAAATAGAAGATAATTATGCGTAAATAGAACCTAATACGCTATGCAGTGCAGTATATGTAATGTTTTTTTTTTCATTGCAAAGGGGGTAAATAGCGTTAATTAGACAAAAAAAGCGCGGGAAATGAGAGTGATTGTATCTATTTTAAATATTTCTTCACGTACATACGGTACTTAACCAATAAATTGACATTTATGTGCGAATTTCGCGGAAATATGGACCCGCGGTATTGTAATTACTCATTACGCTGCAATTACACGGTATGATGGCTGCGGGGTGCGGGGGAGAGGTCATGCGCTCGGTGCGCATGCGCGGGGGAAAAGTGGGCGGGGCCTACCAGGGGCGTAGGAGTGGGGGGTGATGTACGAAAAAGGAGTGGGGGGGACCAAAAAAGGGGTGGCGGGACTATTTACAACTCTCAATTGTTAACTACTTACGAATGAAAAGAAACCCCACTATTCTTATTCTTTCCGCCCCGTTTGGTACATCCAAATACACAACAGGAGTTGACCCTCTTTTTTGTAATTTACAACTTAAACAGAAAGAATATGGCCACATAGCTAAATTAAATTTTCTCTCCGATCTAAAAATATAATATTAAACCAAACACCAACTAAGAAAACTCAACGCCGTTTCATACGAAACTGCCACGACGACAGGAACTCAAATCAAATATAAATAATACAATAATTACTCCTATTCGTATTGAGACTTGGGACAGAAGGAAAATTAAAATGACGTTTGACAACGGAACTCGTTTGAAGCGAAGCACAGGACAGAAAAATAGAAAGTTAGGACAAACACCTCTTTTGTGTTATGTGGTTTTGCCGGAATCAGCTGATTTACTTACTATTTCACTTACTCAAGTTTGGCTGCCAGTTTCTCTCTCTACACTCCTTCCATCTACTTGTCATTTCAATGTGCGGTACTGATTCAGCTTATGCACGTTTGATTTTTCCTTCGGAATTTTTCAATCTTTGTTCATCGTGCATAGGTTTCATCTTTTAATAGCGTGATTTAGTGTAGAAAATACTGTTATCATTAAGTTTTGCGTGCTAGGCTGATATTTTGGTTTTCTTTTATTTTTCATGTGACCACGCCGGAGTTTCGTCGGTCGTGTTAGGTTTTCCACGGACCAAGCGGTCTCGAGGACACCGTTGAAGGCTGAGCAGCGAAGGTTGATAGCGTTTGGTTCTGGCTGCGACAATACAGCAATTTGGGGTGAGTATTTTTCGATTTTTTCATTTTTTTGAATATTGGCTTTGCCGTCTTTGCGAAAAATATCTCACCACCAGATTGGCTGTACCTTTGGGGAACACTAGCTATCGGCTGATCGCCTTATCAGACCGTTATTATTGTTATTTTATTATTAAATTTTGTGGTGAAAGGAACTCACCGTTTTCGATTCAGTAGCACACGGTAAAATAGTTCATTAGCTCGGAGTATTTACTATATTATCGTTTTGAAGTATTTTTATTATTCTTTTGCACTAAATCAGCCGCTTTCTGAGTACCGTAGCATTGTTGGTTATATGACAAATTGTTTTTTATATTCCTATTAAAGTCCTGAATAGAGAAGAAGCCTGATTTTTTCTGTTATCTGCTGATCAAATTTCAGTAATTTTTGGTTAATATTTAAATTGATTACATATTTGTTTTCTATTAAGTGTCAAGGAAATCAAGTTCTTATTGTACAATATAGCAGTACAAGGATTTATATTGCATCATGTTTTAACCATTTTTCTCAAGTCAGGAATATCACAAATTGATTGTCGATTTTTACGTATAGTTTATAATTTGTTGGAAATTACTTAGGCTGTCACTGTGCACAGTTGTATTATTATAATATAAAATTTCACCATTATTCAATAGCTATTATACCTAGTTGATCTTTGTAAAAGCCACCGGCTTATTTTCTGAGTGTTAGAACATACACTGTGGTTTTGATTTCTTTTTACATGTAACCACATCAACAAGGGAAAGACTACGCATTGCAGCACCACCACCAACCAACCACGATCGTACTGTATTGGTACCTGTCGCAGCACACCACGGAACCCCACTCAAAACTCACGACCTGCCTCCAGCGAGAGCTAGCTGTGGAAGTGCCCACCGTATCCAAAGGAGTCTGGGTGACGTGTGGCTGTGCAGCTGTCTATCGTCAACTAATTCGAGGTATCCTTCAAAAGCAGTGCTAGTCGAAAATTCCAAAGAACTTTTTACGTGTCGACTGTTCTAACAAGTGCAATTTTATATAAAGAACTTTCTAACGATAATTTTAGCTAACTTTTAAAAAATAGTTGTTGTAAAAAGCTGAGCGATTTCCTACAGACTTGTAAGACGTGACTCAAAAAGTTATCATTAAATCTTGTAATTTTTAATTGTCTTGTTTTATTTGAGATCCATCTTCTGTACTCCAGTTTCTGTTATATATATATATATAAGGATGTAAGATTAGCGAGTGTAAATGTAACAATTACAAGAAAAGGTGATAATGGGCAAACACTCAAAGTTAACAAAAAGAAAAAACTAGTAACCGCATACACGTGTTTCATGCTATTTGGTAATCATCAGTACGGTGTAACATTAACCAAATCAAAAGATAGGCATGATTTGGGAAGCAACAAATGAAGTCCAGGCAGGAGCCAACAGCACATTTGCAGCTTCAGTCAGCACATCCCCTATTTTGGGGCTTGTACTAACATCGCCACGGAGGCTGCTAAAGCGACCTGCGTGGAAATCTTCATAACCCAAGATACAATGACAATAAGGATGTAAGACTGAAGCTGCAAATGTGCTGTTGGCTCCTGCCTGGACTTCATTTGTTGCTTCCCAAATCATGCCTATCTTTTGATTTGGTTAATGTTACACCGTACTGATGATTGCCAAATAGCATGAAACACGTGTATGCGGTTACTAGTTTTTTCTTTTTGTTAACTTTGAGTGTTTGCCCATTATCACCTTTTCTTGTAATTGTTACATTTACACTCGCTAATCTTACATCCTTATTGTCATTGTATCTTGGGTTATGAAGATTTCCACGCAGGTCGCTTTAGCAGCCTCCGTGGCGATGTTAGTACAAGCCCCAAAATAGGGCATGTGCTGACTGAAGCTGCAAATGTGCTGTTGGCTCCTGCCTGGACTTCATTTGTTGCTTCCCAAATCATGCCTATCTTTTGATTTGGTTAATGTTACACCGTACTGATGATTGCCAAATAGCATGAAACACGTGTATGCGGTTACTAGTTTTTTTCTTTTTGTTAACTTTGAGTGTTTGCCCATTATCACCTTTTCTTGTAATTGTTACATTTACACTCGCTAATCTTACATCCTTATTGTCATTGTATCTTGGGTTATGAAGATTTCCACGCAGGTCGCTTTAGCAGCCTCTATAACAGAAACTGGAGTACAGAAGATGGATCTCAAATAAAACAAGACAATTAAAAATTACAAGATTTAATGATAACTTTTTGAGTCACGTCTTACAAGTCTGTAGGAAATCGCTCAGCTTTTTACAACAACTATTTTTTAAAAGTTAGCTAAAATTATCGTTAGAAAGTTCTTTATATAAAATTGCACTTGTTAGAACAGTCGACACGTAAAAAGTTCTTTGGAATTTTCGACTAGCACTGCTTTTGAAGGATACCTCGAATTAGTTGACGATAGACAGCTGCACAGCCACACGTCACCCAGACTCCTTTGGATACGGTGGGCACTTCCACAGCTAGCTCTCGCTGGAGGCAGGTCGTGAGTTTTGAGTGGGGTTCCGTGGTGTGCTGCGACAGGTACCAATACAGTACGATCGTGGTTGGTTGGTGGTGGTGCTGCAATGCGTAGTCTTTCCCTTGTTGGTGTGGTTACATGTAAAAAGAAATCAAAACCACAGTGTATGTTCTAACACTCAGAAAATAAGCCGGTGGCTTTTAGAAAGATCAACTAGGTATAATAGCTATTTAATAATGGTGAAATTTTATATTATAATAATACAACTGTGCACAGTGACAGCCTAAGTAATTTCCAACAAATTATAAACTATACGTAAAAATCGACAATCAATTTGTGATATTCCTGACTTGAGAAAAATGGTTAAAACATGATGCAATATAAATCCTTGTACTGCTATATTGTACAATAAGAACTTGATTTCCTTGACACTTAATAGAAAACAAATATGTAATCAATTTAAATATTAACCAAAAATTACTGAAATTTGATCAGCAGATAACAGAAAAAATCAGGCTTCTTCTCTATTCAGGACTTTAATAGGAATATAAAAAACAATTTGTCATATAACCAACAATGCTACGGTACTCAGAAAGCGGCTGATTTAGTGCAAAAGAATAATAAAAATACTTCAAAACGATAATATAGTAAATACTCCGAGCTAATGAACTATTTTACCGTGTGCTACTGAATCGAAAACGGTGAGTTCCTTTCACCACAAAATTTAATAATAAAATAACAATAATAACGGTCTGATAAGGCGATCAGCCGATAGCTAGTGTTCCCCAAAGGTACAGCCAATCTGGTGGTGAGATATTTTTCGCAAAGACGGCAAAGCCAATATTCAAAAAAATGAAAAAATCGAAAAATACTCACCCCAAATTGCTGTATTGTCGCAGCCAGAACCAAACGCTATCAACCTTCGCTGCTCAGCCTTCAACGGTGTCCTCGAGACCGCTTGGTCCGTGGAAAACCTAACACGACCGACGAAACTCCGGCGTGGTCACATGAAAAATAAAAGAAAACCAAAATATCAGCCTAGCACGCAAAACTTAATGATAACAGTATTTTCTACACTAAATCACGCTATTAAAAGATGAAACCTATGCACGATGAACAAAGATTGAAAAATTCCGAAGGAAAAATCAAACGTGCATAAGCTGAATCAGTACCGCACATTGAAATGACAAGTAGATGGAAGGAGTGTAGAGAGAGAAACTGGCAGCCAAACTTGAGTAAGTGAAATAGTAAGTAAATCAGCTGATTCCGGCAAAACCACATAACACAAAAGAGGTGTTTGTCCTAACTTTCTATTTTTCTGTCCTGTGCTTCGCTTCAAACGAGTTCCGTTGTCAAACGTCATTTTAATTTTCCTTCTGTCCCAAGTCTCAATACGAATAGGAGTAATTATTGTATTATTTATATTCGATTTGAGTTCCTGTCGTGGTGGCAGTTTCGTATGAAACGGCGTTGAGTTTTCTTAGTTGGTGTTTGGTTTAATATTATATTTTTAGATCGGAGAGAAAATTTAATTTAGCTATGTGGCCATATTCTTTCTGTTTAAGTTGTAAATTACAAAAAAGAGGGTCAACTCCTGTTGTGTATTTGGATGTACCAAACGGGGCGGAAAGAATAAGAATAGTGGGGTTTCTTTTCATTCGTAAGTAGTTAACAATTGAGAGTTGTAAATAGTCCCCCCACCCCTTTTTTGGTCCCCCCCACTCCTTTTTCGTACATCACCCCCCACTCCTACGCCCCTGGTAGGCCCCGCCCACTTTTCCCCCGCGCATGCGCACCGAGCGCATGACCTCTCCCCCGCACCCCGCAGCCATCATACCGTGTAATTGCAGCGTAATGAGTAATTACAATACCGCGGGTCCATATTTCCGCGAAATTCGCACATAAATGTCAATTTATTGGTTAAGTACCGTATGTACGTGAAGAAATATTTAAAATAGATACAATCACTCTCATTTCCCGCGCTTTTTTTGTCTAATTAAAGCTATTTACCCCCTTTGCAATGAAAAAAAAACATTACATATACTGCACTGCATAGCGTATTAGGTTCTATTTACGCATAATTATCTTCTATTTACCTCAGATCTAATAAAAAATAAGCTCTTACTGTCATTTCATACATTTTTTACTATTTAACGCTATTTACCCCTTTTCAATGAAAAAAACATTACATGGACTGTCAATGTCAATTTATTGTTTACGTACCGTTTATACCTACATAACTATTTAAAAGAATTTCTTTAATTCGAGGGTTTGCCATTAGTTTTTATCGTATTTTTAATGGTATTTTAGCCTGCTAGGGTTATTTTACAGAACGCATAGGCTCTTATAATAAAAACAACCTGAAATTTGATTACCACATATAGTTTAAAGGCAGTTTAAAATAGGTACAAATACTCTTATTTCCCGCGCTTTTTGTCTAATTACTCTATTTATCCCCATACAATAAAAAAACATTACATGGACTGTCAATGTCAATTTATTGTTTACGTACCGTTTATACCTACATAACTATTTAAAATAGGTACAAATACTCTCATTTCCCGCGCTTTTTTGTCTAATTAGCAATATTTATCCCCTTTGCGATGAAAAAAAACATTACATATACTGCACTGTATAGCGTATTAGGTTCTATTTACGCATAATTATCTTCTATTTACCTCAGATCTAATAAAAAATAAGCTCTTACTGTCATTTCATACATTTTTTACTATTTAACGCTATTTACCCCTTTAAAATGAAAAAAAAATACAGTGTACCGCACTGTATGGTGTATTACGTCCTATATTCATGTAATAAACAAAAAATAAATTATATTTTGTCCCACATCTACAAAAATCTGAAAATTCCCAGGCTCCCCCACGTAATTAGGCATGTGACGTCACAGCCAACGCCTTAAAAATTCCCAAAACAAAGAAAAAATAATAGGTGTACTTACTTTAAAGTGAATATATACTCCTAAGAAGAATAAGTAAGGATATATGAAAAACTCAAACAATGAAAGCAATTAAAAACACTTTCAAAAGCATGGGTTCCAACACATATTCCAAACGTATGATCGCCGTCGTCCAGATGCACTCCCCCAAAACAGCCATGACTCCTCTCTGTGTAGAACACGCGCGATCTATAGACGCGGGCACCCGTCACAGAGCTACTTTGTACCGTTATGTCGTATCAATTAGCTTCAAAGCAATCGCGACATTATTTAATTATGACAAAAATATGCACACGAAAGAAGTAACCCGACGCCACGGCAACCATTTTTTATTTCAGAATGACTCTCACCGGCTCGCACATTCTCAAGTCGGTCGTTATAGGACAACGTTGCCGAACGATTTCACCCACATAAGTGTATATCAAGACTACCATGAAAATATCCGTAGATCTCGGCTGATTTCAGCGGATCCGGCAACACCGCTTCTAGCCCCTCTAGACGTCCGCCAGAAGATCTGATGGTATTGGTCGAGAGGGCAATATTGATTTTTTTTCTCCTTTTCTCACAACCGGGAGCTATACCTATACCTATCTCACTTTCCAAAAGAATGCACCACTCGCCCTGGGCAACCCTTGATGGTACCTGCCATAGGCAACGAGCCAGCGCGGACCGTAATCTGCCAGAACGGTAGCCCAGGAGGAGAAAATATTTTAACAGCATATAATTAAAATTAACTGGGGATACATTGCAGCGTTTGATATTATTTCAGAGTATACGTATAGCCGAATTAAAGAATAACATTAACACTTCTATACGCCCTATTCCATATACACCCTACCATTATAAAAAAAAGATACAATGCAAGCTTTTCCCACATAATTATTCCCATTATTATTTATTTAATAAACAAAATATTATTCTCATCTTTATACCTACAGAACTATAAAAAAAACTATAGAACTATTAAAAAATAGGTACCCGCATACACCTTCCCGTAAGAATACCAAAATCTATCCACATGTGCAATTAGTTTGCGATGTCACAGCCAGCGCCCCCTAAATCTAATATTTTTCGGGCAATTATACATGTAAGACGAGCACAAAACGATTACTTGTTTTTCTTTTTAATATTATTAGACAGGAACCCGTCACATCTTCTAAGAAGCTGTTCGCTAGATACCACAATGTTGCCACATACTTTCCCAAAAATTCAAAATAAGCACACGGTTCCTTTATACCATGACAGGGGCCTCTCTATTTGCAGTTTAATCTAAGAGTCAAGTCAATCAGTGGTACCTATCTAATTCATTGCTTTAAAGCCAAAACAGGTTTTAACACCTGTTCTGCCAACTGTATATAGGCTGATATTGATTTTTCTCTCGATTCACAGAAGACGCTTGCGCGACATTGTTTAATTATGTCGAAATATACCAACAAAACAAATAACACGGCGTCACGGCGACCATTTTTAATATAGAACGGGTTTTGCCTTTTGCCAAGCCGCCCTCGCCCCAAACAAAGGGTTGACCAATCGATAAAAATACTGCCATATACTTGTAGAAATCTAACACCCTCTGCCATCTACCAACTTCCAAAACACATCTCGTACCACCGGATCCCTCGATTTAGAGACCCCTTAGTACCTGCCGTAGGTACTAGCGAGCCGATGTCTAGAGGGCGCTCCCCCATTACCGACGATACCCAGGTATCCGTAGCTCCGCCGTGAATGGGCAGTATTATAAAATATAATTTTGAATAAAAAAACAAATTAAACGGATACATTGCCATGCTTTTATATTATTTCAGAGTTACGTATAGGTACACGTACTAGGGATTAAAGAATAAAGTAATTTATGGAAAACCAACGAGTAATTCACGCATTGATACTTTAAATTTTGGATATACAATAAAACATTAACAGTTCCATATACGTCCTATTCCATATACACCCTACCATTATAAAAAAAGATACCTACTTTACTGAATGTACACTCTCGCGGAAGGAGACCACACATAGTTAAAAAAACATTAAAAATTCATCGTCCACAGAGTAAAATTAACATATTATATGGAAGCAATACCCTACCACCATATGTTCGTATAATTATGATTCAATTATCCCCCTTTGCGATAAAAATCAATACCCGCCTCTGTATGCTTTATTCTAACTTGTTAATAATTATTTAATAATACACAAGTTTATTGTATTCCATCCATATTCTTACATAATTTCTCTTGTTTTTCTAAGCTATATTTCCAAAAATAAAATAATAAAACATAATAATATTATATTTATCCCTTTGCTCTGCAAAGAGAATATATTGCACACCCTGTATGGCATTATGATTGCTCTCCCACATTTCTCATCTAGTTAGAATCATTTTATTAATTATTTGACTTATTCTGCCTACCTCCCTCATACATTTTGTCTATTTTAAATCAATTAAGCAGAAATGAAACCTTGTAAAAAAATATCTAATAACGCTTTTCGAATACATTATACTTAAAATAGATAGGTACAAAGAGGTGTCATATAAAATATTAGATTTACTTCAACGCAGAAATGGTCGTTATGTATTTCACACAGCGTGTTCCCAATCAAACAACTTTTTATGAAGAAACCACATAACTATACAGGGAGCATCAGAGACCATGAAAACACCATTTAAGGCTACGGGCTGGTGTTAGATACAGGGTGCGCCAGGAGACAGATACAGGGAAGCGTTAAAATAACAAATTAAAATATATGTATATATATTCTTGTGACAGACTCGTATATCTACTTATGAATGTTCTATCTATAAGAAAAGATAAAGACCAAGGTTTCAAATTTTAAGGAACAAGTAATTTTAGAAATACATAAATAAGAGAGGTATACCCGATTGCTGTAAGAAGTTTGGATTTTGTCAGATGACAATTCCTCACAAAATCCCTAAGAATTTTGTGTCATCCACTAGCATATTTGCGTCACAACCGGTTAATGATATCACTCCTTGATTTATTATGGTAAAAGTCACCCAAGTGAATAAATGAATAAGAGCTTATTAATAAATAAAAACCCTATTGCAATCACGATTATAGCTCTACAAATAACAATAATAACTTAAAACGTAATATAAAACTTATTAATTTAATATTCTTTTATATAATCAACTGCTTGTTGCAGCGTCTATATGTGGACTCAGGCAAATTGACCTCCATGTGTCAAAGTGTCAGTTAAGGGTACCATTATCGGTGTTGTTCTTGCTCTCCTCGTTACTTTTTGTGGTATGCAAATGGCATCGTTTCTGACCTGAACTTATGAGCCGATTGCATTTTGCTGCATTGATACCAACTTAGGATGTTGAAATTACCAATTGAAAGTTTCGGTAACAACAAAGGCAATTAGATTGTCAGTATAGACAAATTTTAATTGTCTAATATCAGATTTTACAAATGCGGCGCCGAGAACCATACCGGACCATCCCACAAAATTCTTGATATCTAAATAAGCACGGTCTTATGTAGTAAAAAACATACAATTTTGCATGCCAAAGCGAACCAAATGAGCCTTAGATACTCTACTATACAGACGGCAGCACCAAAGAGGATGACCCACATGGATTAGACTAGCAAAAAAATCTCCATGCTATAATGAACTAGATAGCTTAGTCCAATTTACCATTGGTGGAAATTTATACGTTGCAGTGCATTTGGTCTATTGAAACGACTACAGCTGTCAACTATTCAACATAGTATTACTACAGCGAAAAAGGATCTGCTCCCACTCATCTATCACAGCTTTTATGCTCTTCAGAATGATGTACCCATTAGAGGAAATGATTTTGAATAATTATTTGTATTTTTTGGGTTGAATAAAACCAAACAATACTTTTGTTTTGTATTATTTGATCAATTGCACATCATAAAAAAATAAATAAAATATATCATAAGAATCAAAACGGACTAATCTACACCAAATTTAAGAAAATGTTGAAAATCCGGACACTGTATTTTTTTTTCATTTTAAAGGGGTAAATAGCGTTAAATAGTAAAAAATGTATGAAATGACAGTAAGAGCTTATTTTTTTATTAGATCTGAGGTAAATAGAAGATAATTATGCGTAAATAGAACCTAATACGCTATACAGTGCAGTATATGTAATGTTTTTTTTCATCGCAAAGGGGATAAATATTGCTAATTAGACAAAAAAGCGCGGGAAATGAGAGTATTTGTACCTATTTTAAATAGTTATGTAGGTATAAACGGTACGTAAACAATAAATTGACATTGACAGTCCATGTAATGTTTTTTTATTGTATGGGGATAAATAGAGTAATTAGACAAAAAGCGCGGGAAATAAGAGTATTTATACCTATTTTAAACTGCCTTTAAACTATATGTGGTAATAAAATTTCAGGTTGTTTTTATTATAAGAGCCTATGCGTTCTGTAAAATAACCCTAAGCAGGCTAAAATACCATTAAAAATACGATAAAAACTAATGGCAAACCCTCGAATTAAAGAAATTCTTTTAAATAGTTATGTAGGTATAAACGGTACGTAAACAATAAATTGACATTGACAGTCCATGTAATGTTTTTTTTCATTGAAAAGGGGGTAAATAGCGTTAAATAGTAAAAAATGTATGAAATGACAGTAAGAGCTTATTTTTTATTAGATCTGAGGTAAATAGAAGATAATTATGCGTAAATAGAACCTAATACGCTATGCAGTGCAGTATATGTAATGTTTTTTTTTTCATTGCAAAGGGGGTAAATAGCGTTAATTAGACAAAAAAAGCGCGGGAAATGAGAGTGATTGTATCTATTTTAAATATTTCTTCACGTACATACGGTACTTAACCAATAAATTGACATTTATGTGCGAATTTCGCGGAAATATGGACCCGCGGTATTGTAATTACTCATTACGCTGCAATTACACGGTATGATGGCTGCGGGGTGCGGGGGAGAGGTCATGCGCTCGGTGCGCATGCGCGGGGGAAAAGTGGGCGAGGCCTACCAGGGGCGTAGGAGTGGGGGGGGTGATGTACGAAAAAGGAGTGGGGGGACCAAAAAAGGGGTGGGGGGACTATTTAGAACTCTCAATTGTTAACTACTTTCGTAAGTCTTAAAAATCTTTGCTAATAACTTTGCAGTTTTCCAAGAGATAAGGTGATATTAGAGACAAGTGAATTGCAGCAATAAAAAGGAAAAATTTTGTACTGTCTACAAGTATTTACTTGCATTTGCAGTCAACAATTTATTGAGAGCAATTTCATAGAGAATTTTGGGCAGCGCAAACTTAAAAAGTATGTAATTACTACAGTTTTTTTATTTTCCAAGTCATGATAGAAACTATCAAGGGAAAAACTGGCAAAATATTGTGCTAATGAGCCTAGCTCTTCGTAGTCAAAGATGAAATTAATCTTGAGGTTCTGGTCCCTTTAATAAGGTAATTATTTGTAATTCTTTTTGTTAGATGCCTAAACATATAAAATATATAAAAAAATATGTAAAAGCTACCTGCCTTACATGCTTTTCCTATTAAATTGAATTTTAAAATTAATAAATCAATTAAGATAAGTAATTAAAGTTGAAAATCTATACCTTATCCTAGATATTTTGTCACCTTTATTTTAAAATAAACTTTTATTTTGGAATTTGTATTTTATTTGTCTCAATTTACTTCCAGGTACATAAAATTGCCATGTAGGTGATTTTTTTTAATCAATTCACTACTTTTTTCTGTGCAATATTTACATAATTGTGGTTATATAGAAAAATTCTCATTCATACAAACAAGCCCCGAATTTGGGAATACAGATCATACAATAAAGAGAATTACGGAACATGCCCATTAAATTCGCTCATTAATATGCAACATCCCTATATACCTCTTTGCCTGAATCAGCTGACACGTTCATTAGGCGTCCTTGTCTTACTTATTGCCATTTGAATCCTATCTCTCTCTAGAGTTGGCTGCCCCAAACAACAATGAAAGTGGTACCTGTGCGACTTCCATTGTACTTATCAATTCGATGGTACCGCACTTGTTGTCTCGACGACGAGCAGAGAGGAAAAGCGAGCGGAAATTGCCTGTCACTCCCACCTATCCTTGTGGTTTCCTGACCACCAAAACAATAAAGGTTAGGTTCGTCTTCTTCAAGCAGCCAACATATTATTTGAGGCCTTTGCTCTTATACATACCTCCTTAATTTCAATTTGTTAATTATATGAATTTGTTTAAGGCTAAATTTGAAAGGCAAAGAACCAACGTACCTCTATATGAATAAACTTGTGAAATTTGTAAATTCCAGGTATTACGGATACTTTTATTCACTGTGTATGACTGGTTGCCTAATGGTGGCGATAATTTGTAGTTCAAAATCCGCGGTATATCGGGAGAGTCAAAAGGTTATTACCGTAGTTACGAAAGTTGGCATAAATTTCGTTACACACCACCAAAACCGGGTAAGGAAAAATACGAAAACTCAAGTTTGAGTATTTTTCCTCGAGCAACACACAGCTAGAGCCAAACAGTGAGCTACTCTAATTGGAATAGTAATATTGATCAAACTTGGTAAAGTATGATTGTTTGAAGAATTTGTCTTTATAGGTAAGTAGGCCTGACAGGAAATTTCTTGAAAGTACATGAAACTATCCAATAAAATTTATTAGGAACAAATTGTTAAGTGAAATTTTTAAATAATAATAAGAAATGTGGGCGCCAGCATACATCGTGTGTATACGTAGTGTCAAGGTAATCAAAAATACAAAAAAGTTAAATTCCAATATTTAAATAGAAAAGGTTAACTCCCCAAAAATTTTAAATCCCAACTTAACCTAAGTTTCTAACCTTACAAGATTAGAAAAGGGAGAGGAAAATGAAAGAAAGTAACTCCCTGAAGCATGATGGACTCATGAACCCTGCGAACAGCACCGCACACATTTGCAGCTCCCCAGTATTGAGCACCGAAGGGTCCCTATCGCGTTACTCAATCTTAGCCTACCCCAATACCCGAGGAAACTAACATTTGTAAACACTACTGCCACCTGATTCAGGACCCGCATCAAGGACTATAGATGGAAGAAGAAAGATTAATAGCCAATAGCCAAAACTATTAATCCCGTGGCCATAGCATACTCAGGATACACATTTAAGTGATAACTCACCTGTACAGAGGAAATGTTCAACCAGAAACAAAATAACTATTGCAAAAATTAGTAAACAGAAAAAAAATTAACGAAAACTTGAAACAATTCCAACTCTGAGTCACATGATTCAGACATTGTCAAAATTAACCCATCAGGAAAAGTACAAACTCTAAGTCGAGTATTTTATTTGCAAAAAAAAGATAAATTTAAGAAACATTTTGAAATATACAGAATAACCTGCGAATAACCGTAGGTCAGTCAATGAATAACTGCACTCCATAAGCCTACGCGAAATTCTTAAGGTACCTACTTCGGACACTCAAGGCGCTATCTAAACCGAAATAAGAACCAACAAAAGAGAGATATATATTTTTTGGACACATTTTGTGCTATCCGAACCAAATTATTATTAATTAAAAATATACATACCTACTGTTTATCTTAAGATATTAATTATGACAACGTGCACCCAAAAGAATGTAACCTATTACAGGTATCAAAAAAATTATACTGATGATTAGAGACTCAGAGAAAAGAGATTCACAGGTGTGAACAAAAAACAAAAACAATACGAGATAAGTAGGTAAACCAAAAGGTATGCAAGAGGGTTCCATCCTGTCACATACTACAGTTGTGTAAAGAGTGGGTCTGGAACGAGAAGATTCGATTCCAGAAGGTAATTAATAATCACTATGAAAGTTAAACTGGGTCTATTGCTAAAATAGTGCACAAATCAGGGAAGAGATTTTTGGAAGGGAAAAGGAATGTAATAACCCCACTATTCAAAACAATTTCTTGCTGAGACTACGGCCAGTCGCCCTCAGACCTGTGTGCTCGGTTTTAATACTCTCAGGATCCAAAAGGATCACCCAGGGAATCGTTAGGAGTAGCTTCGAAATAAAACATAAAAACCAAAAATGAAGTGTACTGAAAAGGAGATTTGCACAAAATCCAACAATATTACCAGGAAAAAAAAAACGAGACTAACTTAACTAAGCCTCAAGATATCAAACTTCTGATATATACAAATATACTAAAAAAATTTACCGAGGTTTCCAAAATTTTAAATTGACTGAAAAATTAAATTTTATAAAAAAAACTGAACATCTGACGAGAGCAGGAATTTTTAAGGTATTTTTCAATATGCAAAAATTTATTAGGTAGTCAGAATTATTCTGTGGAGGTCACAATCCGAATTCTTGCCAAAAATAGTCACATAAAGGACCAAAAATCAAAATTCCAATACAAATCCTGCAAAATATCAAAAACTAAATAAGGTAAGGTAAAGCGAGGATTGCATTAGAACCTGTATACCAAAAGAATAAGATCAAACCTTCCACCGGAATAAACTGATTTTATTGTGACAGAATAAAGTTAATTAAATGAATTATAAATCAGAAAAGATAACAAGATAACACTAAATTGTAACCTTAACAAAACTTAGCATGTTCGTTGCTGGTCAAGTTAAATTAAAGTTAGAAATGATGTTGTTCTAACTGTGCTCGATAGAAATTAGATAAGGTTCTTTTGCTAAATTCTAGAGCGATTTAATAATAGTTCCCACCGTCTAACCCTTGTAACATATTCTGAATGGATGGAAAGTCCAGAGATATGTCACACCAAATAGCGTATGACAAGTCTATTTCTCAGAAATTTTCGTGTCTGCTATCTTAAGAAAATCAAAAATAGAATAAAATAACCAATTAGTATTATTACGATATTTCCAGAATATATGTCAAGCTAAATAATTGTACGTAAACTAGTAAAGTTTTCCCTAGAAGTCCAAAAAATGTCATAATGCGCAAAAAAAAATCTGGTAACGTTTTACCCAGAAAAACAATAAACGGGATACAACTGGTGACCTCCCAGTGCCCCAATAATCAAAATACAAAAAGCACAAGTAGTAAAGTTTTCCCTACCTAGCAAAATTCACAATAAACGCAAAGCGCAAGACATAAATTAGCAGGATTATATCCTGAAAATAGGGTATAAACGAAAAAAATACTAAAGGTAACAGAGATAATTTCAAAATTTCAAAAGACACCAGAAATAATATGAAATAAATGTCAGAATAAATAGCAAAAAAAAACTGGCTTGTCAAAGCTATTGATTTGGTTAGGCTTGATGTTCTGCCAACCTTACTTACTCACTCTATAGAAAATCAGATAATAAGTTCTTTTTCCGAAAATCAATCAGAAATATTGACATTTTTGATAACATTTTTGAAAGAAAAAGTCAATATTTCCTTGCACTTAGTCGTTGCCAGGCAACGGAAAGTAACTGTTAGGAAATATTTATTTTTGTACTGTAAGGAAATATTATTTCCTTACAGTTATTTATAAACTAAAAAAATGATTGAGAACAAGTTTTTCGAATTTATGTTCTTTGAGTAATTTTCGATTTTCGGAAAAATAGTATGTATACCTCGTAGGAAAAGCCACATTCCCCGACTCCGTATTGCCAGTCTCGGCTTACGCCTCGACAGGCAATCTTTACGGTCGTCCGGGAATGTTCAGCTTTTCCTACTAGGTACACAATGTACTATTGCTAATTACTATAGGGGTATTGTAAAGTAACCTTGAAAATTTTTCAAGTAAATAAAGCTCCCACCACTAAAAACCCATAGCAACATATTCTAGAATGATGTTCGTCTAGGATATGTCACTCCAAATAGATTTGATATTTAAAATTTAACTTGCCTCGTCATCAGAATGTTCACTCGAAAGATCGTCCGAATCCAGGTCTGAATGATAATCAACAGCGAAATTAGGCTTTAAATCTTTAATATGAAATTTACCAAGACAATTACCATCTCTGTCCTTAAGCTGGTAAACTAATGGCGACATCACTTTATCAACAACACAAGGGACGTATTTAGGAGCTAATTTAGCTGAATAATCATTTGGTGCGCTAGACAACGTAAAATTTTTCTTCCACACCCAGTCACCAACGTGAAATTGTAATCGACGCTTCCTTAAATTATAATACTTAGCATTTCGATTGTAAGCTTGCTTTAGTTTATTTCTAACATCCTCATATATTTTTGGAAATTGTTGCAAGTCATCAACTAACTGATTTTTATTGGTTATCTCAGGAATATTATTTTCATTTTCAGCTATTTTACCATAATAATCTCCAGAAATTGGAATATTACGTCCGAACATTAGGAAGGAAGGGGAATACTCAGTTACGTCATGTCTAGCCAACCTTATTGCTTGAGCAATTTTAAAAATATCTACGTTCCATGTTTTGTGGTTTTCGTGGATATAAGATCTTAAAGCAGTGACTATACTCGGTTCACTCGTTCAGTGTGGATCACCTGAGCGTGGTATCTCGCGTTATAATAAATCTTTTGAACCTTGTAATCAGCCATTAATTTCTTAAAACCATTACTAGTAAATTGTGTCCCATTGTCACAACAAAAAATCTGTGGAACGCCATATACAAGAAATACTTGATTTTCAACAAACTTGGTTATTGCTTTAGTGGTAGCTTTAGATAGAGGGTGGATCAAAACATACTTGGTAAACCAATCTACAATAACAAATAAATATTGATTGCCATTTTTTGACCTGGGGTATGGACCTAGAAGGTCTGCAGATATCATTTGAAAAGGAAAATTAATGTTTCTATAAGAACCCATCAAACCAGCACGAGTTGTGTTTGGACTTTTGTTCGCCGCACAAACAGGACACTTTCTGACATATCGATACACGTCATTACGTATGCCAGTCCAATAATAAAGTTCTAAAACTCTGGCTTACGTCTTGGACACGCCAAAATGTCCACTTGTGGGATCGTCATGGTACATACGAAGTACTTCCTGACGGTTCGGTGTGGGAACTACAATTTTCCATTCAGAGCAATTACTAACCAAAGGGGTCTTAAAAAATATGTGTTTATACAAAATACTGTCTTTAATCTGAAACGTTGGATATTTATCCGGACTGTCTTGAACTTTTTTAATTAAAGATTGATACCATTTACAAGGCTTGAAACTGGTGACATTAAGAACAGCTAACTCAGAAGTACTACGAGATAAAGCGTCAGCAACTACCATGGTCGAACCTTTTCTATGGACTCTAGTGAAATCAAACTGGGACATTTTGACAGCAAGTGAAGGGCGACAAAATTCGCACTTGTCCATGTTGACAGTTAAATTGGCATCTTTTAAACGGTGAAAAATTTTTGTCAAAACGTTAATATGAGTTGAAAAATCGGGTGTAGCAACGATAATGTCATCTAAATAAACAAAAGCAAAAGGTTCAAGACTCGGATCGATAACCTGATTCATTAAACGCATCATAGTTTGAGGAGAATTTGAAAGCCCAAATGGCATAACTGTAAATTGGAAAACACCTCTTGCATGCACTATAAAAGCTGTTTTTGGACGGGAGGATTGCTCTAAAGGTATTTGATAAAAGGCCTTACGTAAGTCAATAGATATTAAATACTTGGCATCGCGTAGTTTGTTCAAAATGTTGTCGATTAATGGTAAAGGATATGAATCTTTGACAGTGAGTTCGTTTAACTTACGACCATCAAAACAAACACGATATTCGCCTGATTTCTTCGTAACTAACCATAACGGGCTAGACCATGGTGACTGTGACAGTTCAATTATCCCAAGCCTAAGCATCTCGTCCACTTCCTTATTTAAATGTTCTTGCATGGCATGCGAAAAAGGATATTATCTTTGCCTAAAAGGTTTAGCATCACCGGTGTCAATATGATGAGAAATTAAATGGGTTAAGCCTAGCTTGTCTGTCGAAGAAATTCCTTTAAAAAGTGTGATAACAGATTCAAGTAATTTTTGCTGATCACCAGATAATTCAGATACAGGTTGAATAGTATTTACTGTTGAAATATTTGGACGTTTTGGTTCAGGTAAAGAATAAGTCGGATCACCATAATTAATATTAAATTTAAAAGGCTTTAGGGCGTCCATACCCAAAATAAATTCGTGCATAAGTGAAGTGATAACTAAAACAGGTATACGTCTGGTTTGATTGTTCAAATTTAAAGGCAAAGAAACATAACCTCGAAAATCTATAGGAAAACCATCAGCAAGGGAGACACTTGTGGCATCGTCAGTATAAAGTTTAATATTATTTTTACGCAAGAATTCAATACTACCGGAACCTAAAATTGTGGCATTGGAGCCATCATCTACCAACGCAAGGAACTTATGACCATAAATTGAAATAGGGATGTAGTTACGATTATCTTGACTCTTTTTAGAAAAAAAGGAATTCATGTTATATTTAACTGGCTTGACTTCTAGAAACTTGCGAACTACCTCACGCCATCTTTCCCAATCAAGATCCTTTAGTTCAGTTGTTGGTTTGTGGTCTTTTTGGACTGATTGTTGTTGTTTGTTTTTGTTGACGAAGTACCTGGATTTTGTGAACTTCGAAAACTTCCGGGATTTTGAGTATTTTGGCCAGTGACTGCTCGAACGGTACCGCCACTGGCGCGTGTCACGTTTTTTGAATGACAATTTTGACACTTATTCCTAGTGGTATTTTTTGCTCCACAAGAGTAACAAAAAATATTTCTTGGTTGCGTGCACTCCCAATAAACATGTCCATTTTGATCACAATTCCAACAGCGAATATTTGTAATCACATTTACATTATGCGAGTTGTTTCGAGAGGTAAAATTTTGACGACTGGATGAAGGTAAACAACTTAAGTCTGGCTCCAGTAAGCCAGATGTACGAGAAGGTGGGGTATGATATCTTTCGGACCAGGAAAGTGATTCTTCGATCCTCTTACATAAGGTAGAAAGCTCTGAAATGGTCTTAATTTCATGTAATGCCAAATGGGAAATAAAATGAGGCAAAAGATTCCTCCTAATTTGCGTTACGGTGGAAATCTCGTCGGGTAATTTAGTAAGTCTCTTAAAAAGACCTTCCATAACGGTAATAAAAAATGCTACACGTTCATGAGAACCTTGTGTTCTATTTTTTATTTCCTCCATTAAATCATAATCGTAATGGTAAGGTAAAAAATCTTCTTTAAGTTTTTGCACTAACTCATCCCAAGTGGTAACTCTATTTTTATTATTGACATACCAAGTCCAAGCTTGTCCCTTAAAAAGATCAGACGCCGAAGAAAATAATTCAGATTTTGTAACTCCACGAGCCTCGCAATAACTCAGCTTTTTCCAGAAAAGAAAGAAGAGATTCCTGACTGGTGCCAGCAAAAGATAAGTTCCATTTATGTGCAGAAATTGACTTTGAGGTAGATGGCAAGGTCATAATAGCATGTTCGGTAGGGGTAGATGTTACAGGCAAAGACTCAACTGTTTTTGAAGCAAACTCTCCTTCGAGATCAATTAATTTTAATTTGAACGCTGCCACTTGACTGTCATCGTCTGCAGTCTCTGCATTCATGCGTGAAATTCGATTTGAAAGATGGTTAAGTCTCGAATCAATCCTACGATAAGAAGCATCACCTTTTGTCCCAGAGAAACTAGAAATAATAGTCACTAAATCAGAATAAGAATTTAAGAACTATTTGACATCATCAGCAAAAGGAATCGGGTTGGCTATGTTCGCAAAACTCCTATTAGAAGCTTCTTGGTGCAAAACGCCTCTCAAACGTTTACGTTTAGTTTCTACATTGCCAGTAGCATCTATACCTCGAACTTTAAGTTCATAAGTAAGTTCAGGTTCTTTCAAGTTATTAGGCTCCATAATAATAAAAATTTTAAAAATTCAGATACCAAAAAAAATCTCAGAACACTATACAGTCCCAGGAAATCAAGAAAAAATTAAAAAAAAATCAACAAGAAACTTTCAAAGTGGTAATCAAAAATTCCAAGTCAAGAATAAACTTCTAAGTTTTTATTTGAACTCCAAAAACTTCTGAACTCAGCAAAAATCGGGCCCCACGAATGGTTACGCCAAATTTGTATGACAAAACGCTCTGATTGTTGGTCGCCAGGTAATTATACTTTTTTATATATATATATAACAGAAACTGAGTACAGAAGATGGATCTCAAATAAAACAAGACAATTAAAAATTACAAGATTTAATGATAACTTTTTGAGTTACGTCTTACAAGTCTGTAGGAAATCGCTCAGCTTTTTACAACAACTATTTTTTAAAAGTTAGCTAAAATTATCGTTAGAAAGTTCTTTATATAAAATTGCACTTGATAGAACAGTCGACACGTAAAAAGTTCTTTGGAATTTTCGACTAGCACTGCTTTTGAAGGCTACCTCGAATTAGTTGACGATAGGCAGCTGCACAGCCACACGTCACCCAGACTCCTTTGGATACGGTGTGCACTTCCACAGCTAGCTCTCGCTGGAGGCAGGTCGTGAGTTTTGAGTGGGGTTCCGTGGTGTGCTGCGACAGGTACCAATATAGTACGATCGTGGTTGGTTGGTGGTGGTGCTGCAATGCGTAGTCCTTCCCTTGTTGGTGTGGTTACATGTAAAAAGAAATCAAAACCACAGTGTCTGTTCTAACACTCAGAAAATAAGCCGGTGGCTTTTACAAAGATCAACTAGGTATAATAGCTATTTAATAATGGTGAAATTTTATATTATAATAATACAACTGTGCACAGTGACAGCCTAAGTAATTTCCAACAAATTATAAACTATACGTAAAAATCGACAATCAATTTGTGATATTCCTGACTTGAGAAAAATGGTTAAAACATGATGCAATATAAAACCTTGTACTGCTATATTGTACAATAAGAACTTGATTTCCTTGACACTTAATAGAAAACAAATATGTAATCAATTTAAATATTAACCAAAAATTACTGAAATTTGATCAGCAGATAACAGAAAAAATCAGGCTTCTTCTCTACTCAGGACTAATAGGAATATAAAAAACAATTTGTCATATAACCAACAAGGCTACGGTACTCAGAAAGCGGCTGATTTAGTGCAAAAGAATAATAAAAATACTCCAAAACGATATAGTAAATACTCCGAGCTAATGAACTATTTTACCGTGTGCTACTGAATCGAAAACGGTGAGTTCCTTTCACCACAAAATTTAATATTAAAATAACAATAATAACGGTCTGATAAGGCGATCAGCCGATAGCTAGTGGTACCCAAAGGTACAGCCAATCTGGTGGTGAGATATTTTTCGCAAAGACGGCAAAGCCAATATTCAAAAAAATGAAAAAATCGAAAAATACTCACCCCAAATTGCTGTATTGTCGCAGCCAGAACCAAATGCTATCAACCTTCGCTGCCCAGCCTTCAACGGTGTCCTCGAGACCGCTTGGTCCGTGGAAAACCTAACACGACCGTCGAAACTCCGGCGTGGTCACATGAAAAATAAAAGAAAACCAAAATATCAGCCTAGCACGCAAAACTTAATGATAACAGTATTTTTTACACTAAATCACGCTATTAAAAGATGAAACCTATGCACGATGAACAAAGATTAAAAATTCCGAAGGAAAAATCAAACGTGCATAAGCTGAATCAGTACCACGACGAGCAGAGAGGAAAAGCGAGCGGAAATTGCCTGTCACTCCCACCTATCCTTGTGGTTTCCTGACCACCAAAACAATAAAGGTTAGGTTCGTCTTCTTCAAGCAGCCAACATATTATTTGAGGCGTTTGCTCTTATACATACCTCACTAATTTCAATTTGTTAATTATATGAATTTGTTTAAGGCTAAATTGGAAAGGCAAAGAACCAACGTACCTGTATATGAATAAGCTTGTGAAATTTGTAAATTCCAGGTATTACGGATACTTTCATTCACTGTGTATGCCTGGTTGCCTAATGGTGGCGGTAATTTGTAGTTCAAAATCCGCGGTATATCGGGAGAGTCAAAAGGTTATTACCGTAGTAACGAAAGTTGGCATAAATTTCGTTACAAAATCTTGCGATAGAACCGCTCCGATCCCAAAAGCAGAATCATCGGTCTGTACGATAAATGGCTTAGTGAAGTCTGGACGGCTCAAGATAGGCGCTGAAGCCAAGGCATTCTTAATGGCGGTAAATGAGTCCTCACAACTTCTGGTCCATTCCCACTTCCGGTTCTTACGCAACAGATCCGTCAAAGGTGCAAGAACGGTACTAAAGGACGGTAAAATCATTCCAATAATACGACGAACCTCGGTCGGGTTGGTCGGTGGTTTTAAATTAAGGATGGCCGTGACCTTCTCGGGATCGACATGAAGGCCTCTATGATCCACCACAAATCCGAGATACTTAAGCTCAGGGCGACAAAACTGACATTTTTCCCTCGAAAGAGTGATGCCCGCGGCAATAAGACGCTTGAAAATATCCTCTAAAATCGATAAGTGTTGCTCAAAAGTTTCAGTCACAACAATGATATCATCCAAATACACAAAAACATTAGGCTCCATTCCAGCACCCAAAAGACGATCAATAACACGCTGCCAAGTCGCAGGTCCATTGGTAAGGCCAAAAGGCATCCTCTTAAAATGATACAGTCCTTTACCAGGGACAGTAAAAGCCGTCTTCTCCCTAGAATTCTCCGCAACCGGTATCTGCCAATATGCTGACTTCACATCCAAAGAACTCAAATACTTGGCATTTCGAAGCTTATCCAAAATGGAGTCCACAAAAGGAATAGGGTAAGCATCCTTCTTTGTGACTCTATTCAAGGCACGGTAGTCCACACAAAATCTCCACTTATTTCCTTCACCTCGCTTTGGTACGAGTAGCACGGGACTCGACCATGCAGATTCGGATAGCTCGATGATGTCCTGCGCCAACATCTCAACCTCTCGGTCTATCTGGGTTTGCATAGCTGGCGAATAACGATACGGCCTTAACCGAATTGGTTCAGAGTTAGTGCGAATTTGATGTTCGACCACCGAAGTACAACCAAGACCCTCGCCCATTTGTTCGAAATACTTTGAGGTGAGAGCTTCAAGTTGAACGCACTGCGCCGGCTACAAGCGAACAGCCGGAGTGAGGTTAACTAAGGAGGCTACCTCCGGAACGGAATCACAAAAATACCAAGACTGATGATACAAATCAGGAACAATTCTCATCTGTCGGAAAAAATCAACTCCCAAAATCAACGAGTGTGGCAACTCGGGTACAACTAATATTCCAAAAGTCAGTGACTTATGCTTCAAACTGATAGGAACAGCCACAATTGCCTCCACGACACAACGCTGATCATTAGCTACAACACAGCTTCTTTGCGGCGTGGGATACAGCTGAAGACCCAACTTACGAAGCAACTCCCATCCCTTACTTCCTACTATAGTGGCATTTGCACCACTATCTAATAATCCATAAAATTTTACATCAAAAACTTTCACTTCCAAGTAAGCGCGTTCATCTCCAGTACAATGTGACAAAACATAATCTAAAACAGGCATCAAATCAATCTCTTTGGCCATCAAAACAGTGGGGGGTTCGAACCTACCAATTGGCCAGTTAGTGGTTCGCATGTCCGTTTCCCGAACGATTACAAACTGGACAGGTTCTAGTCGTTTATCCCATACGTCCACATTTAAAGCAATGACGTTTAGGCGGCTCAGTGCAATCTCGTCGAAGATGTCCTGGCTTCTGACAATTCCAGCACATCAACGAGGTCTGCGCCGCATTTACTCGAGCCAGAACGGGTCCTCACTTCGGTAGAGGAATGGCCTGATGCGCAATCATCAAAAGTGACAGCATGAACGTTAGCCTGTCGATGCTTTCGGTACATAAACTCTGGCTCAGCGACACAATTTGGATTCGAAGGCGGAGGGCGTAGTCTCTGGGTACGCAACTGAATGTCCTCAATTACTTGAGCTGCTGCTTTTAATTCCTGCAAGGTATTGATAGGATGAAGGACCAATTGCTCTTGTAACCCTGGCAAAAGATTTCGTTTAATAAGGCGAAGTACTACCATATCACTAGGTTGGTGAGCCAACTTATTAAAGAGATTCTTCATTTGTGCAATAAAAATCACTGTTCGCTCCCCAGGTCCTTGGGTTCGGTTTCTGATGTCCTGCCAGATGTCCTCTTCATATTCCGCAGGAAGAAATGTCCGTAAAAGCATGCTCTTGAGTTCTTCCCAAGAGTGAACAGAGTCTTTGGTAGCTCGAAACCAAGAAAGTGCCGTCCCGGCAAACATTATAACCGCACACTTAAATAACTCCTCAGACGACAAACCACAAGCCTGTCCCAACTCCTCTGCTCTCTCCAGGAAACTAGTCAAACTCCCAGTGCCATCAAATTGCAAATTCCACTTCTGAATGGTGGCAAAACTCTTAGACAGACTCCCATTAGCACTAGAAGCATTAAGCCGTTGGCTGCCCGCTGAATCGATTCGATGCTGCTCCCGAACAGTACCGCCAGAATAAGGAAGGTGATGCTCTCGCGGCGAAGAAAATATCTGAGGTCCAGGATTAAACGTAATATGGTGAGATTCCTGAATACCCGGAGATACATCAACAACCGTTCCAATAGGAGGTTCCAACATCGAAGATGCCTCACGTCGCTCCCCCGGACTCATGATCGACTCTAGTTGATCCAGCAACTCGGCACATTGTGTCACCAAGGTAGCTTTAGACTCAGAGTCAGCAATCCGCTTCAATCTTCCCAAGACATGCAAAACCCTACTCTGAATACGAACAAACTCATTAGCGGCATTCTCAAGAGAAAACTTCCCAACGGATTCTGACAACTCGTTAAACTTCAACTTACAGGTTTCTAACTCCTCGGTCTCATTAAGGTTCAAATCAGCAACCTCCGGCAAACTTCCCAACCTTTCCAGACGAACAAAAGCCCTAAGTCTCTTTCTCTTCTCTTCCACAGTGCCTTCCTGAGCCGCACCTCGAACCAAAAGTTCATACGACAATTCATCAGACCCAAGTCTATTAATCTCCATATTGATCTAAACTCAATAAAACAAATCTCCAAAAATGACAAAAAAAAACCGAAATGATGTCGTTCACCGACCTAGAAGTGACAAAATTTCTACCAAAATACAAATACCATAGTTTCAAAAGTTTTGCATCACTATGAATTTTCAACAGAAAATTTGTATTTTTCATATTTTTTTTTAGTAAGTAAACGTCACCTGGCCAATATTTGAAAGTATTCACAAAGATAAAATTGTCGATTCGTAGTGAAATAAAGCAAAATTACGAATTTATATTTTTAATAAATCCAACTTCTGCGGCACTAGTATCTTGTATTCCCTCCCCTAACCCCTATACATGCGTCTAGTCGTGATTGGACACTATCAATTAAATTATCCAACAGATGTTGTGGAATGTTGTCCCATTCTTCAATGGCGGCCCTTACCAATTCGGAAATGGTTCTAGGTTGGTTGTCTCTTCGTACAATTGCCCTCTTAAGCATGTCCCATGCATGCTCAATAGGGTTCATGTCTGGAGAATTGGGTGGCCAATCCATTCTCACAATATTCCGCTCATGAAGAAACTGATTAACTGCTCTCGAACGATGAGGTCTAGCGTTATCGTCCATAAAGACAAAATTTTCGCCAAACTCCTCACGTCTTGGAAACACTATAGGTTGCAGTATATCACGGATGTACGAAGTTCCATTTAAGTTTCCCTCTATGTATAAAAGTGGTGTTCGAAAACCATGCATAATTCCCGCCCAAAACATGGCCCCACCACCAGCATAAGGAACAGTTTCTCTTGCCGTGCGTAGTTGTTCACGACTGCCTGGTTGTCTCCATACTCGAATTCGTCTATTATCACTAAGAAGACAAATTCTTGTTTCATCTGAGAACATCACGTTATGCCAGTGATGCTGTGGTAGCGGTCTTTGCTCTACGGCCCAGTCATATCGCCTTGCCCTTTGTAATGGAGTTAATTTTGGTACTCTAAGGGGCCTTCGATTGCGTAATCCAGTGGCTAAAATCCTTCTGCGTATCGTAGCAAGAGATACTTGAACCCCAGTAGCGTTACGTACCTCTCGATTAAGAGCCGGTAATGCAATGTAAGGGTTACGCCTCACACTTAAAGTGATAAACCTGTCTTGACGGGCAGTTGTAACTCTCCTTCTTCCAGATCTGTGCCTGTCAGCCACTGAATTTGTCTCCAAGTACCTGTTCCATGTCCGCGACACGTCACTTTGAGACACACCTATCTTTGAGCTACGTCCCTCTGGGATAACCCTTCTTCTACTAGAGCAACAATTCTTGCCCGATTAAAGTTGGAGATAACGGTTCTTGGCATATTTTCTAGCGCGATTAAATAAATTTAAAGATACAAGCCTTTGAAAGAATTCAAACCAATGCGGAAAGCGAATTATTTTCGCAACTTTTTGTTGTGTTTCTTATCGAGAAGGTAAAAAAAGCTGTTTTTTTTTACAAAAATATGCATATATTGTGTCTCAGACCGAGCCCAAACTTTAAAATACACAGTGATGCAAAACTTTTGAAACTATGTGTATTTGACGTTAGTGTGATACAACAAAAAAAAACTGTTTCGATACAGTATTCTGGACTAAGGACACAAACAACTCCAAAACAATTCTATAACTTATACGATACGAGATCCAAAACACAAAACCGAACTAAGATCTCCCAGTCACAGACAAAAAAAATTCTTCTAACGTATTTTTTTTTGTTAAAATAAACTTTTTATTTTATTATTTTAATTAATTTCCCTTTTGTTGTTCTACTTTATTGGTCACTACTCCTCACTTTTTCCTGTATTATTATTATTACTTTGTGTACCACTCACCCTAGTTAAATAACCGGCTGACACAGTCTGCTTTTTAAAAACGTTTATTTAGAAAAGCTACAGCGACGGACAGAATCTTAATGCCGTAAAACATACGTGATGAACATTTTATAGGGGTAAATTTGCAAACTAAACATTTCGAGAACAAGGCATTTTTTATGTGAAATAAGGAATAATGGTGTATGTAACTTCTCCTTCCTTTAGATGACCACTGAGGGGTCGAAGACAACCGAAGGGGGCAAGTTTTCTTTCTTCTTTTCTTCTCTACTGGGTTGAGACTTCTTAAATTTCTTGAACAGCTGGTAAACAATATATGCGGCGATTGACGAAAGTATTGAGCCGATGAAAAACCATTGAATCCATTGAGAGATTGTATTGGTTTCGATGTCTTGGATAAATATTGGATCAATTGAATCGATGCTTGTTTGAAGGTTGTGTAGTTCTTCTAAAGGGATGTTATCTAATACCAATTTTTGATGATTTTGTTTTTGACTGGTTTTTATTTGGTACACATTTGGCAGCACCAACGGGTGCGTTGTTCCTGAAGTTTCTCTGTTTCCATATGTTGTTCTGTTGATTTTCACTGTGCAGTTTTTCCTATTTTTATTAGGTTTGTTCCGTCAATAATTTTGTATTCAGGTCGATGACAATTTGTTTCTAGCTTCGATCGATGTGCGGCGATGACTATTAAATATTCGTTGTTTATTTTCTCTACAGCTTCCTTTGGTGGTCGAATATTGATTGATTGGCAGTTGTTTTCTCTTTCTTTTGATAAGAGCTGTTGTACAGTCAGTCTCGGGGTTGTCGATAACCGATTCGTGTAGGCAGACAAACGTTCCATTCATTTCTTCACATGGGTTGTTCATATACTGGTAGTTCTTCTCGCCAAGGGCTAAATAGGGTTTTTGGGGCAAAATAATGGTGTGATTTTTTGTGGGAATTGGAATCAGATGGAAGTATTGATACGTATCTGGATTGATTATTGGGACCTCTAAGGCAAATATTAATTCTTCGTTCACAAAGAAACAATTAGTTTTTATTACTGAGTACCAATCAAATACTTCGATATCTAAAATTTCTTCTTTTGTATAAATTTGAGTTAGTTGCTTTAATATATCATACAAATCATTTATCGTCAAAATATCGGGGCGTGCAGTATGCAACCTAGCGAAAGTCACTGCATTTTCTATGTTGTCCAAAAATGTTGTAATTACGTTTGCATTTATAAACATTTGATTTAATATGCTTAAATATACGGTGTATTTGTATAAAATGTCAGTTTCTGAATTTAAGATTTCTTCGTATCTTTCAAAATATTCCAATATTCTCTGTTGGTTATTAACAATTGAATCAATAGTTTTCTCATAGTTTTTGGTTAGTTTTTTGAAGAGAGAAATTTTCGTATTTACTTCATTAACAATTTTTTGCTGATTATTTTCTAGAGTCGTGATTGCCTTATTATACAGTTCGCCATCATTCGCATCTAAAGTTCCTGTAAACCACTTGTTTATTGTGCCAATGACATTAAATAAACCACGTCTTCTGGGAATTTTTTCTCGAGGTGAATAAATTACATTGGATAGTTTGGTTTCAATTTCATTGAGCATGGGTTCTAAATTATTATAGTTATTTTGCAAACTAGCAGTGAATATGAATTTAGTTTCTTTAGTAATTGATTTATTAAAGTTACTGTAGCTTTCCCTAAGGTTATTAATTTGTTTCTCCAATTCTTGAAATTTTACATAATGTAAAAATGTGTGTCTAGCTGAAATTATTTTGGCTTTTCCTAATGAAAAGGGTAATATACCAGGAGTATCATTTATAGGAATGATCTCAACTGTAGGAAGGGCTAGGGTTAGGAATAGATTAGTTATTATCGTCAGGGTTATTGTCAGCGTCGTCTTCATGATGTTCCTGTAACAATTGAGTGTTTGATAATTTTTTTGGTCTTTTTAATTTACCTTTATGGACTGTTCTAGTGTCAAGTTTTGCTTTAATATCGTCATTTGAAAGTAACGTTGCTTTTTTGTATTTAGGTTTGGATTTTGACCTCAAATTTTGTTTCAAATAAACAGTGGTGTTCGCGGGGTATTCTATAGGATCTTCTCGCGTTTCGTTTCGTTTAGCAATAACTTTTTCTTTTCTATTTTCGTTTAGTTCTTGAATTTTTTGATATAAAATTTTAGTTTTATTTCTATGTTCTTGAACGTATTCGTTCATCAGCATTTCTTGTGTGATGTCAAATGGATCGAGATTATCAGTATGTCCACTTATGATATTAAATGGTGTCTGTTTCGTAACACTATGTATAGAGTTATTGTAGGCCAAGATGGCATAGAGCATTAGCTGATCTACCCTACTATTTTTGTCTGTAAGTCTTAAACATCGAATTGTTTCAGAAAGCGTGGAGTGTAACCTCTCAACCGGGCTATTACTATTTGGATTATACGGGGTGGTCACGTGAAGTTCGATTTTGTGTAGATTGATAAAGTCCTTTACTACGCTATTGTTGAATTCTGGACCTCCATCCGATATGATACGGCGGGGTAAACCATGATGTGAAGCAAATTGCAGAAAACAATCGATGGTGTTTATTCCACTGCACCCTACAATTTTGTAAGCCTGTGCGTAACGTGAGAAGGTATCAATTAACGTGAGAAATTTTTGGCCTTCGATTTGGAAGGTATCCACGTGTATTGTTTGAAGGGGTTTAGAAGTATTAGGAGTTAGGTTAAATTTTATCTTTGGGGGGTTCCTGTCATATTTTGACATTTGACAAATTTGACAATTATTAATATATTTTTCAACGTCTTGTCTTATTTTTGGCCAATAGAATTTAGATTTAAGAGACATTTCAGTTTCATTTATGCCCCTGTGGCAGGTTTTCGTTTCATGGGTGTACTTTATTTTTAGTTGTTGTTCGTCAAAGTCTTCTATGTCTGTCAAAAATTTGGTACTTCTTAAAAGTTTAAAAGATGAGTTTTTGAAAGTGTTTTGAACTATAACAGAAAATTTATCGATGATTTCTAGGGTTTTGAAAAATAGGCAGTATGTGTTTTTGTTTTCGACGTACTCTTTTATTAAGGAGATAACTTCTGATTCAAAATTTTGAAAGGGTAGTGAAACTTTTAAGCGAGTCTTTTCTTGAAAATGTTTAGATCGAATAACATATTTTTTGTTTAATGTGTTATTAGCAGAGATTATAATTTGGTTTTGGTACGAGTTTATTGATTTTTCAGTTATAGGGATTGTCAAAACAGGGTCTTTGAGGGCTGTGTGAACAGTGTCATCGTCACTAGTATTGTCATTATCGTTGTTTTGTATCGGTGGAACATTGAATGGGGGCCTAATTTGTATGTCAGAAAGGATTTTGATTTTGGGTTTATTTCTTACTACTGGTTCGCTTGAGACGTCCTGTATAACATCATCTGATATTATAGGGAGTTCATTCGCGTTTTCTAGGAAATCGGATATGTCTTTATTTATGTCGCCGGGATCTGCTACAACAGATTGCGTTTCGACAGCATTTATCTCTATGCGAGATAGCGCGTCAGCGTTCGTGTTAAATTTGCCTTTTTTATAGCAGATCTCATAGTCGTACTCTTCGAGTTTTAGTCTCCATCGAATAAGTCGTGAGTTGGGGTCTTTTAAGGAAAATAACCACTGGAGTGGTTTGTGGTCACTATAGATTGTGAATTTTTTTCCGAATAAATATGGCCGAAAATATTTTACGGACCAAATTATGGCTAGTAGCTCTTTCTCTATTACACTATAGTTAATTTCTGCGGGGTTAAGTGTCCTTGAGGCATAAGCGATTGGTCGGTCTTGTCCTATGGGTCCTTGCGATAAGATAGCTCCGAGTGCGTAATTGGATGCGTCGGTTGTCAAATTAAATGGTCGCGAAAAGTCCGGATATTGAAGAATAGGATCGTTTGAAAGAAGATTTTTGCAGTATTCGAAAGTTTTTATAAAATTTTCGTCATGAACAATTTTTTCGCCTTTCTTTAGACACTGAGTAAAAGGTTTCGTGGTTTTTGCAAAATTTTTTTATGAATTTCCGATAGTAGCCGAGAAGGCCTAAGAATGATTTTATGTCTCGTGTTGTTTTAGGTAATGGAAACTTTTTCATTACTTCGATTTTTCGCGGGTTTGGTTTTATTCCGTCGGGAGTGATAACATGACCAAGAAATTCTACCTCTTTTCGTAGGAATTCTGACTTATCTAATTGTATCTTTAATTTAGACTCTTTTAATCTTTGGAAAACTAGACGTAAATTGGAAATATGTTCTTCGAGACTACTAGAAAACAAAATTATATCATCCATATACACAAGGCAGATTTTATTTTGGAGATCTTTAAGCACGTTATCCATGACGCGTTGGAAAGTTGCGGGAGAGTTTTTAAGTCCAAAAGGCATACGGTTGTATTCATAATGACCGTTTTCAACTGTGAATGCGGTTTTTTCTATGCTATCAGGATCCATTTCTATTTGATGGAATCCTGACGCCAAGTCTAGGGTCGAAAAATACTGAGATCGACCGAGTTTATCTAGAATGTCGTTTATATTAGGAATCGGGTAACGATCGTCTATAGTTTTGTCATTTACACGTCTGTAATCTACTACAATTCGCCATTTGACTTTACCGGAGGCGTCTTGTTTTTTCGGTACAATCCATATGGGCGATGACCATGGACTGTTAGAGGGTCGAATAATTCCATCTTCCAACATTTTGTTTATTTGATTTTGTACTTCTATTTTGTGTACGAACGGGTAACGATAGGATTTTGTGTGGACAGGAATTTCGTCTTTTGTCTTGATTTCGTGTTTAACAACGTTAGTAAAGCTTAGTTTTTCGTTTTCGAGATGAAAGATGTCTGAAAATTCTTTGCAGAGTTTTAAAAGTTTAGATTTTTCCTCAAAATTCAGATGATCGGTTCTAAGTAGTGATTTAATGTCGATTTTAGGGTTGTTTGTCGTTTCGGGGATAGTATCGTCTATATGAAAAATTTCAAAATATTGTTTTTGGGAGTCAGAAAAGGGAAGAGTTTCGATAGGATTTTTCAAAATGATGGGTTGTATTTTATTTGAGCGATTTTGAATTTCTGCGAAAGCAAAGCCTTTGTTAGCTGTGGTTAGCGTTTCTGGCAAAACACAATCTTCTCCGAATTGCTGCTCTGGGATGATGATATCACCCGAGTACATGTTAACTGGAATTCTTACTTTCTGGATTTCTAGAGAATTTATTTCTGTTTTCTTGCGGTAATATATAGGAAGAGAAAAATCTTTGTTGTAAATTATGTCGTTTTCGGTGTCTATGTGAATTTTAAATTTCTTTATGTCTTCGAAGCCAATTAAGCCATGGAAGAAATCGTGGAAAGAAAATAAATGGAAAGTGATAGCGTTATTCAAGTTGAAAAGAGAATTTAAGTCTATATCAGCTTTAAAACGGCAATCATTTATTCCGTGGATAGTTTTGACAGAAAATGGGTCGTGATAAATGCAATCTGGATAGAATTTTTCAGCTAGGCTAGGATCTAGAAGAGATTTTGTTGCGCCAGTATCTACTAGAAGTCTTAAAGGTGGATTTAACGTTTGAATATATGGTAGAGTGTTTAAATCTTTAGTATTATTAAGTTCTATTATTGTGCGAATTGGGTTATGGAAAGGAAAGTTATTAATTAAGGGTTCCCCTTGGGAGTTGTAGAGGCAGGTAAATGAAAATTTTCGTCGTTGTTAGAGTCGTCAACTTCAGTTATTTCGGTGATTGTAGGTGGATTTTCGGTATTAGGTTCATAAAAATTAAAGTCGTAGTCGTAGTCAAAATTTGGGTTAGATTCGTCTTCGGGATAGTAAGGATTAGGGTATGGATTTTCGGAAGGTTGTTCACAATAAAAATTGTATAATTCTTGGGAAGAAAAGTTACGAGGGCCCGTTGATTGGAAGTAGTTAGGTATATAGTGGGGTATTTGTTTCTGGTTTTGGGCATGTATAGTGGGATTTCGGGAATTCGTCGACATTGTTGTAGGCTTATGGTCGGGAGTCTTGCCTGTGGGTCTAAATACATTAGTTTTCGGGGGTCCAAAAACATCTTTGTGTAAAATCTCTGTTGTGGAACATTTGGTTTTGGTGTTATATTTATAGGTGCCGAAGGAAAGCGACTTCCTGGAAATTGAGATGGCAGTTGCATAGGATTTAGCATACGTACATTGTGTGGATTTGGTCCTGGGTTTCGAATTTCAGGATTCGGGTTAGGGAAATTAATTCTTGGTATATAGGGTTGAGTTGGCCTAAAAGAATTGGAATAATATTGTGTGGGTGGTTTAGACACTTGTGTTGGTACAGATTTTGGAGGTTGATTAGGTATTATACGGAGTTGATTTTGTGCGTAATGGAAATTTTCTTCTTCTATTACTAAACCTATAGCGTTTTCGAGAGTTGCGGGCGATTTAAGCCTAATAATATCCTGTATTCGTGGTGGTAGGCCTCTAATGAAGCTTTTTAGAGCCAAATCTTTGTAATTTTTCAAATGCAAAATTTTTTCATTATTGTCCGCGAAATTTGTAGCGTTTAGTTTAGATATTATGAGACTGCAAGCGTCTTGGATTCTACTACCGAATTGTTGAGGGTTCTCGTTGCGTAAGGGTCGCATTATTATTAGGTCTTGTACTAGACAGTCGATATTTCGATTGTCACCAAACGTAAGTCGAAGTGTGTCGCGAATTTCAGTCCAAGTTTTTAATTCAGTCCGGTTACCTATCAAAATAAGGGCACGATCAGTGAGTTTTCCAATAATAGCTTTTATCAAAAATTGGTTTATAGGATCACCAGTATTTTGATTAGAATAGGTGTTAATAAGACAATCGCAACTATCAATAAATACTTCTAGGGTATATGAGTTTCCTGAGAAATTCGGAATGTTGTCGATGTATAATCTTAGTAATTGATAATTAACTGATTGATTACTGTGGTGCGTATTCATATTTTCAGAAATTTGAGTAACTTCGCTAGATTCTTGATTTTCTTGTACACTAATTTTATCAAAAAGTACACTTAATTCGTCATCAACTGATTTTTCGTTCATTAAAATGAAAATAAAATTTGAACTTTAAAATTTTTCAACTTTGAAACTTATTTTTCTTAAATTTACCTTAATCTAAGGGTCGTGAACAGCGACCTGGGTGATTAAGATTTGCCTAAAGGGGGTCAAAGACAAGGATCACTGGCAAATAGGATTAGCTCTTACCCTTGGCTGGGTCACATGCTCTCCGTGGTTGCTTTGGAATTTCGGCCTCTGGTCCAGCCCTTCGTTGCTGCTCTGCACCAGCGCGGTTGTTTTTTTTTGCCTCGATGGCCCGGGTGGTTCGAACAAGTCCAAACGGTTTCGAAAACCGACGATAACACGCAAATCAATTGACTTCGACGCGTACCGGACTTGATCCTACCGACTGCGCCAGTTAAATAACCGGCCGACACAGTCTGCTTTTTAAAAACGTTTATTTAGAAAAGCTACAGCGACGGACAGAATCTTAATGCCGTAAACATACGTGATGAACATTTTATAGGGGTAAATTTGCAAACTAAACATTTCGAGAACAAGGCATTTTTTATGTGAAATAAGGAATAATGGTGTATGTAACTCCCTCTTCTTTCTTAGGAAGGTAAAAAAAGGGAAAAAAAACCCAAACTCCACAATCAATAAATTATCCACCAGCTGGAAAATTGCGCCAAATTTTTCTCGAAAGTAGTAATTCACTAAGTACCTATAGGGAGGTGGCGAGAGGGTATCCAATAAAAAATTTGCCTAATGACTGACAGGCAAAAAAAAATAAAAAAAAAGTACCGAAATCCCTCGCACAACGTCACCGTAAGTCTCACTACCAATAAGATATACAAAAAAAATCAAAACACCCGCAATATGATTCCAAAAAATGACCTAAAATTTTCTAAAAAATTCAACGCCACTGATATATCTACACAAAAATTGTTGCTCTAATTTAACGCGCACTAAAAAGTAAACCGAGCCAGTCGTCACCACCAAACACCTACTGAGAATCCTCAAATACGTAAACAATAAATCTATATCTTAAATAACTCTTTCTATCTATAAAACGTTAGCTGCCATTCTTTGTTAGCAGTCAACTAAAAAAAATACAAAGCAAAAAGGGATATCAATAAAAAAAGTTAACAAAAGTTGTTCCAAATGACAGCTCTATTAAACGTTGGGTGCCATTTTTGTTACGTAATTTTCCCCGTTTAATAGATGGCCGGTGGGCAGGTTGGTCGCCGGAAGGAAGGGTTGGTAGCCTCCTTACCTTTTCGAAGTAACAAGAAAGGGGATTGGTATTTAGAGTGCCCGAGGGGCCGGAAGTGGCTCGGACACTACCCGCGCTTGAGTTGTCTCAAGGGTGGTTCGGTGGGTAGTCACACTACTGTTTCTCTCTAATATAAACTTCAATAAAAGGCACGACTGTCTCGTTTCACTTTACTTTAATGCATCAATAAATAATTAATATCTCAAATGGCCACAATATTTGGCTCCAAAAACTTACTAGTAAATAGCTGCCTCAGGGGTAAGTATGGTAAATAACCCTTATTTTATTGTAACACAAACACATGCAATAAGAGAGAAGTGATCACTCCCTAACAATGTGGTCACGCCCAATGCGCGAGCAGAGATATCTGTAAGGTTACCGTTACCCTGCTAATTTACCCCTCTTTTATACCCTCGAGCAACAATTAACTTACTAAATTGAGAAATGTTCAACGATAATGTAAAACTAGAATAAACAATATACAGTGCGCTTAAATCTAAAAACAAGTGGGTGGACAACAAGATTAATATAAATTGGCTTATCTGAATCCTTCCGGTGGTGGTCTATGAGTGGTACGTCACGATTGTAATAACCTCTAAAAGCTCGAAGTAGTTCCAACAACTCTGCTGGCTGGCTGACTAGCTGGCTGACTAGCTGGCTAGCTACCGAGGGCCCCCGAATGGTTCATGAGGTACCCTGATGAAGGCACCCTAGCCTACACCGTAATGGACTCCAAATGACCTGATCGGCAGACCTGGTCTTGAACTGCACCTGTCTGTGACTGCTTGATCTGTCACTCTCCTCCTGTTCCAACGTCTGACGGGGAAACTTGAAGTCCCCCACAGAATAGCCCTAAAGAAAAAGACTTAGGTCCACCTCGAGTCCCAAGTTGATTCCCACTAAATTACTCACAATATTGTTGAGTGGCTAAAAGGTAGCTCCTTGATGTAGGAGACCGCTACAGACGCTCAAAATCGATGCTATAAAGGAGAAAATCCCATTAGAACACTTCAACTTTCCTCAACCACAAAATGGCGTCTTACCTGACACGGGAAAAATCGCTAACGAATCCGAAAACTCGCAATAACCGACGAACGCGCAAACTCCAAAAACGTACGCAAACACTCCACAACGAACGCTAGACGGCAATATTTACTGCACATTAAATCCCGAAACTTCGGATAAATTATTTCACGGCAGAAACTCCAAAACTGCGATTTCCCAAAAACGTGTACTGCAAGGACGACCTTTCAATTGGAAAAGAAAGCGAGATTCCCTCAATTTTTACATATAAAAACAAGCAAATCGCAACAAAACACAATAGTACCAGACAATTTTCCAGTAGCGCCGAGTTTATCATGCATTCTCGCGCTCCAACTTCCTGCCTAAAACCCCACTCAAGAGTAACAAAACTCTCAAATAAACATCCCGCACAAGATGACGGATCATCAGCCCTTCACCCGACAACCTATCATGATGTAATAACAAAAATTACACCCGAAAACAAACGCACCCACGCGCAGATCACTGAAAAGCGCACGCCACTGGGCGTACCGGCCGTGGATGCCTGTCGACAGTCCTCTGACGGCCGACAGTTACCGACGGGGCAGCATGGCGGGCAAGCACTGCCAGTCACGGTCGTACACAAAACAAACTCCGTCGAAGTCGAAATACCATTTGGTACACGACAATCGAGTACCTAGGCGCCTAAACCCAAGGCGAATTCTACGACGGGTCGGACACGTAGGTATTTCTCGCAAAAATGCGCGACTCGCGAGTGTCAATATTGTTTACATCTGAGTGTTTTCTAGAGTGTCAACAAAGGGGCGAAATAAGGCCGAAAACCCACAATCTCGCAGTACAAACGGCAAAACTGGAGGCAGAAATGAACACAAGACAACCGGCCACGAAATAGAACACAATTCAGGACAAACATTAGCCACTGGAAACACAACAAAAATCCAAAAAACAATAGACAGTTAAAGCAAAGCCCAATACGTATTTATTACGTAGACGTAACTCATTGACGTAAGCGAGCAATGATCGAATACGTCAGTTTCAAAAGTACAGTTAAAGCATGTTTTAAAACGTAACGCTAAGACGCCCCCTGAAGGTGACTTGAAGGTTATTTATATCCCTTTATTGGACGTTTTTTGTTCCTCTCAAAATCGCCGAAAATAAGGTTTAAACGTTAAACATATTTTTAAAATGCAATTTCTAGTTGCTTCTTTACAGTTCTGTGTTCGTCTATTCTATCGTATCTATATGCCTAGATTCTAATTACTCGGCTCACAGTCGGCTGTTTCCGCACCAAGGTTTCGGCTCGATACCGCTGCGTTTCGAGTGTACGTACGTATACGCAAGTTTACGTCAACCGTAAGTCCACTCAAGGAACGTACGTTCGAAAACTCTTTAACGCGCATGCGTAGCTGTCATTTCCTACGCCTACGTCTACGTATAGGGCTTTGCATTAACTCTCTAATCCCCCACATAACGCAACAAAACACGACAAAATAGGCTTCCACAACCCACAAACGAACTAGGGCAACTCTCCAAAGTGAACAGGGACGACAATACAACCCCAGTAAAAGAGGTAACCCAGTTATTTCCGTGCAAATCTCGCAATTAATCGTTTACCACTTTGTAGGCTCACTACGTCTCGATAGAGTGCAGTAGTTATGTTCAAAGGTGCCCCAAACGTTATTTACCAAGGCACTGGGACCCACCCCACTCTACAAGCGAGGGAAAACTAACCCAATACTGTTACGACAAAAATTATATGAATAATTTCTAATAAAGGTCAGTTTGTCGCTACCATTTGCCTACTACTTATTTTTAAGGAAACTTCAAGCATGATTTACTAATAAAAGAATGACAATAATCGAGATTTACCTATTTTTATTATTTGGGCTTAAAAGTCAATTCTGAACGTAACAACATCGAAGTAAGGAATACTATTATTCAACTCTAGTTCACATGTGAACTGTAGATGTTGGTTATAGGTATTGGATAGATTAAGAGTCTCGTCTATGCGTTCCCGAGGTAGAGCAAGTATTAGGTCGTCCACATATCTTTTTACGAAGGGTATATTAAAGGGTATCTGGGTCAGACAAGAATCAATGAGATCATCTAGCACAAAATTAGCCAGAATAGGAGAAATAGTGGAACCCATAGGGGTACCAAAAACCTGTTTATAATATGTACCATTAAAAATCAAAAAAATTGAGTCAAAAATGTACCTGAGAATCTTAATAAACATATTCAAGTCACAGCTACAATTCGGTGATATATCATCCCAATGTCTAGTGATATTAAGTTCTACGACGTGCAAAGGTAAGTTGGTAAAAAGTGAGACTACATCAAAGCTCACAAGAACGTAGGAGGGAGGTAGTTGGAATTCATTAATAAAGGTGCAAAAAGCAAAAGAATCTTTTAAATTATATTCGTTGTAAAAGTTATATGAAGTAGTTAGGATATCCGTCAAAAAGCGCGACAAGTTCCCATTAGGAGAACCAATGGAGGAAATTATAGGTCTCATGGATAGCGTAGGCTTATGTATTTTAGGTAGTGCATAAAAACGAGGGGGCACAGAACTGTACTTCCTAAGTTTCCTCGCCTCGACATCTGATACAAAAGACAAACTTGACATTTCTGTTACCAACTTATTAGCTTTGTTTTGATATGTTGTAGTAGGGTTGTGCCTAAGACTCTTATAATACCGCTCCTCACCCAACAATTCACTACACTTATCTACATATTCATGCTTGTGCATAGCAACAGTAACATTTCCCTTGTCACTTCTAATAATATAAATATCAGGTTGTTGGCGAAAGAACCTTTTACACTCATCAAATATGTCATTCAAAAAATAATTATTAATAGGGGGTTTATGAAGAAAATTAGTGATAACATTGGTACATTGAGACCTTAAACGGTTATGATCATCCTCATTACAAGAGGATATAACGTATTCAACGTCAGACAAAAGTGAGAAAAGGTTAAGATCACGAGTACCAGGCATAACACTAAACTTGGGACCCAAAGATAGAAGTTTGGAGACATTCGGAGGAAAATTATAATTAGTGAGATTCTTAAACCACTTATCCTGAGTTCTAATGTTTTTGAATTTGTCATATTTTAATTTATTGAATTTATCAGAAGTAACACGGGAGACTCTATGGAAAATTTTATTATATTGGACTTGTTGTCTAGCAAAAAACTCATTCGACACATGTAATGGAAGCGATTCAATGATGGAGGACTTAAGACGAGATGACCACCCCTCTAGCCGATTTAAAGTGGAAAGAGTATTTTTAATTTCTAAATTTAATAAGTTTATTTTCAACCTTAATTGGAAGCTCCGAATCTTGATCCCTGTGTCACCACCCCTATGGTGCAGCAAGTTCTGAACATTGACTATCCCATCTTCGATGTGCTTTGGAAAGCAGCCCGATCTTCTGCATTGCAACAGAAAGTACCTAATACTTGCTCTACCTCGGGAACGCATAGACGAGACTCTTAATCTGTTCAATGCCTATAACCAACATCTACAGTTCACATGTGAACTAGAGTTGAATAATAGTATTCCTTACTTGGATGTTAGAGTCCATAGAGTGACCGGTTTATCAGCTTTCATTCTAACCACCCCTATAGAATGAAGGTGAATCTCGTACTTGCAATGAAGAGGAGGGTCTTAGAACTATCACATGAAAAATATAGGGCCAAGGGTCTTGTGATGCCCCGTAGATACCAATGAGGTGCCCCGTATATACCAACCAAAATTCTCATTTTATTTTATCAAATAATTCGATACAATGTTAAGTACTTCCTTAAAATATCTCGTTTCAAATTCATCGGGTTAGGGACCAGGCCGCCGAATAACGGGTAATAAATTAAATCGAAAAACCATGTTGTTTATATTAGATAGATCGGCTAGCGTAATTAATGTTCCCCGAAAAACATGTTTGTTTATGTGTCCTACTCGCCGACAAGCTCGCGAGCGTCTAAGTGAACACCTGCAGACCCCGAATCACGGCGAAAACAATGTCCCCATCTGATATAAAAGAGGATACTCCCAGAACGGAAGCCAGTTGTTGCCGACCACCTCTTGCCGGGCTAAGTCCTTCCCGAAAGAACCGCGAGTGTCCGAAGCCGAACCAGCAATGAAAAGAAGTCTCCGACCACCAAGTGTTGGGCGATGTACTGCCCGAGAAGTCATGTAGAGTCTGCCGCCTTGCCTGCCATAGATCCTGCACCAGAGCCTCAGTACAGTATGCTGCCCGTTGAACTGACCACAGAGTAAGCGATTGAATTTTGTTTTGTTGGGTTTTGTCGACTGAGTTGCCTTTCTATTTCTAGTTAATGAATTTAATTGATTTTATTTTATTTTGAATGCTATTGGGGTTTATTTGAGGTGTAGTAAAGGATTGTTATATTTTGTCATATTTTAAAGCAGTGTCGTACAGTTCTGAATATTTTACGCTAAATTTTGGGTATTTAAAAGCTGTTAGCATAGCAGTGCCGTATTAAGTCCAATATTAATAATTTAAGCTAAATTTTGGCTATATTTAAATACGTTTTTGTGCCAATTTCAAGTGATTTTAATAATTTTGTGTCTCTATTATCAATTTCTAATCATTATTAATTTACATATTTTATTATCGCGTTTGTGTGACCAGGCTAACTAACTTGTGTGCCGATAATTTTGGTATTATTTCTTGGAATATTTTGAGCTACATTCACGTACTATTTCGCAGGTTTTAGTTATCAGTTTTTGTTATAAAGCTAGTATTGTTCGCCACTTAGGTCTGAAACCAGTTACTAAAATTAATAGATAATTATTTTGCGCTAAATTCTTTATTGTTGATTCTTTTCAGTAATATTTACTTAGGAATATTTTAATAATTCATTTTGTTCACTTCTGTGCATCCTCAATTCATTTACTGTGTAATTCATAACCTGTATATTATTACGCCATTTACTTTTTAATATATGTATTAAAATTCCCCTGTTGTTTCCCTTAATTCTTAGGCCCACACCAAAAATATAATAACTTATGGACCACCTTTAAAGGTACCGCTCGACCAACTAACATCAAAAGCAAAGGTGCGCGCCATAGTCTGACCAGGCTCAGAGAAATTTTTTTGGAAAATTCATATCCACTTAAATTACTTAATAAACTAATATTTAGTACCCAGCTTAATAATCAACCAGTTGTTAACACTCCTCAACCTCAACAAGCGGGAAGTCATCCTATTGCTAGTAGATATTTCTCTTTCCCTTTCATTAATTACTTGACACCAAAAATTTTAAATGTTTTCAAGGGTTATAGACACGTTAAGTTTGGGTTGAGAAACACGAAAACCGTTTCCACCCTTTTCACCGGCATCAAGGATCGCAGAACGGTAGGTGAGAGTAATGACGTCATATATCAAATTCCGTGTGAACAGTGTGACGGGGTCTACATTGGGCAGACGTCTCGTAATTTAAAAGATAGGCTTTGCTCTCACAGAAGTGACTGCCGTAGAGCTGTGCTTTCATGTGCCCTTTCCGAACATGTAATTGACATGGATCATACTATGAAGTATAGTTATGTGAAAATAGTCTGTGCGGAGAGAAACTTGACTAAGCGCCATTTCTTAGAAATGTTACATATTAATAATAACGACTATGCAATTAATAAAAGATCTGACATCCAAAATATAAGTCTCATTTACAACTATCTGTTGACTCTGTTTAAACAACAATATACTTAATCTCTTAGTAGAGTTGATGCCTTTTTCCCCGCCTATTGCTTAACAATAATTAATAATTCTTAATAAAATAAAATTTTTGTAGCATGCTTGGTTGCCTAATATATGCACCATTTCATATTCCATTGTCGCGCATAGCTAGGCAACCACTATTACTTTTGTTTCAATACTGTTTTTGTGGTCAGATTGACCTTCCTTTTATGGTTGACTTTGACAGATGGGCTCTTCTTTCCCGCTAAAATATAATCGACTCGTGGGGTGTTCCTCCCTTTTATATTAATTTTAATGTGTATTAAACCATTTTTTAATTCTTGACTCCATGGTTGCAGTTTTCCGTAACACACAGTGTTAATTTTGTCCTCTATGTTTGCTGGTTTCATGTATAAATCTCAATTTTGGTAAGATAACCTCACTTTTACCCATTGTGTAACATGAATATCTATTTCTTTTTATAACTTTTAGATGTCTTGAAAAAGGAAATAAAACTTTCCGAAAGCTTGACTTTTCAAACAAGAGTGTTCTTTTAAGGCCTTAAACCTTTCCTAACTGCAACCTCAATTACTTGTTTCGCAAGTTACCGTTTGTTTTCAACTAAACTCTATTCAAACTAAACGCAAGTGAAAGATAAACAAAAGTTGGTGCATGGCTAACATGTGATCGGCTTGCTATTGGCTAGACGGCAATAAAGTTTTTCCTGGCGGGCGACTTCAGCGAGTCGTTATTTATTACAGAGGTGTAGTGAGTTGCAAGTGGACTTTTAATTTTTTCCGATATAATTCTTTCGCTGTTTATTCATTGTTGGAGCTACGATTTGTGTTAATAGTAGAAATTTGCAGGTAAGTGAATGACTAGGTGTGCCATAAAAGTTTGTTTTTAAAGTTCTTAATACTGGGGCATATTATATTAATATTTTATATTATAAAATTCATAGAGATCGTCCTTAATGCGGCCCGAAGGCCTCCGTCCGACTGGCATGTAGTTGCCCGAACAAAATCCACCCTTCCCCCTTGCACGCGTTTCGCGCATGCGCAGTTCCGCACTTTTGATACCTATGAAAATTCGAAAAATTTTGAAAATTTTTTATTCAAAAAATGTAATTTTAAAAAGGTCCTGATCCTATAATCCCGATAACATTTTGGGAAATTTTCATTTTTTGACGGTAAAATGTACAAGACAAGACTCAGACGAATGTTTTATATACAAGTGCAGATAGAATTTTTTCGAGTGACTGATAAAAACATTTATTATAATAGTTAATCGGAAGGCCCCAGATAACATAGGAAATTTTGTTTGAACAAAATCTGTAAAAAAATCCAAGACGTGAAAATGTAGGTAGAATTTTCGAATAAGTTTTGTATACCGGTAAAAATATATGTAAAGGTAAAAATAACGTCAGTTTCACTTGGAAAAAAATGATGAAAAAATTTCAGTAAAAAAAATACGATGTAGAGGTTGTACCAAAAAAAATTGGAAATAATTATTTATTCCAGTAAAATATACACAAGACCGAAAAAGGTAATTGCGCGGCTGTCCCATTTTATACACCCTAGCTGTTTCAGTTCATCTCGTTTGGAAAAATTTTAGGGGTTATTACTTTTTTAAATACCGGTTTCCTCAACCTTATTTGAAAGTAAATATTTTTTAGTTCCCCACGGAAGGAAATAATGACGATATTTTATACCGGTGGATTCAAAAAATATATAAGGTTAGGAAAAATCCTTGGTAGGCAAACGCGGCTCTGCTGACCAGACAAAAAAAAACCTTAGTCGACAAATAATGGCCTCTAAGAAGGGTGCGCGATTCCACTGCGTATCAGTTCGAGTGCTCCAAGATGCAAGTAAGTATATACCAGCTGTCCCATTTTTAAACAGCTAGATATTTGGAAACCTTTCGTAAAAAAATTCCCGAGGATTACATGAGCACAAGAAAGAAAAAAATGTAAATATACCAGCTGTCCCATTTATAAACCGCTTGATATCTTGGAAACGAAAACTTATATAAAGGAAGTAAAAGCCATATCTTAATAGGCGGAGGACCGACTGTCATTCAGACAGGTGAAAAATTTTTGTGATTTTTTGTAGAAGTTTTTTTGCCAAAATTTTTTTTTGCCAAAATTTTTTTTTGGCAGAATTTTTTTTTGCCAAAATTTTTTTTTGCCAAAATTTTTTTTTGCCAAAATTTTTTTTTACCAAAATTTTTTTTTACCAAAATTTTTTTTTGCAACATTTTTTTTTGCCAAATTTTTTTTTGCAAAATTTTTTTTTCCCCAAATTTTTTTTTCGTCAAAATTTTTTTCCCCAAATTTTTTTTTTCGTCAAATTTTTTTTTGTCAAATTTTTTTTTGACAATTTTTTTTTGCAAAATTTTTTTTTGCCAAATTTTTTTTTGCCAAATTTTTGTTGTCAAAATTTTTTTTGTCAAAATTTTTTTTTGTAAAATTTTTTTTGCCAAATTTTTTTTTTGGCGAAATTTTTTTTGCCAAAATTTTTTTTTACCAAAATTTTTTTTTGGCAGAATTTTTTTTTACCAAAATTTTTTTTGCCAAAAATTTTTTTACCAAATTTTTTTTTTGCCAAATTTTTTTTTTGCCAAAAATTTTTTTTGACAATTTTTTTTTACCAAAAATTTTTTTGTCAAATTTTTTTTTTGCCAAATTTTTTTTGACAATTTTTTTTTACCAAAAATTTTTTTTGCCAAATTTGTTTTCTGCCAAAAATTTTTTTTTGCCAAAATTTTTTTACAAAATTTTTTTTACCAAATTTTTTTTTGCTAAATTTTTATTTTGCCACATTTTTTTTAGCAAAATTTTTTTTGGCAGAATTTTTATTAACAAAAATTTTTTTTTGGCAAATTTTTTTTTACCAAAATTGTTTTTGTCAAATTTTTTTGTCAATTTTTTTTTATCAAAATTTTTTTTTGCCAAAATTTTTCTATAATATGTAAATTTATATCTTCCCAATGTTTTTTGAACTTTTTCACTTTTTTTCTATTTTTTTAGTGTAGCAAATGTGCCGTCCGATAGGTATATAAAGAGGTCTCGCATCGAACGGCACCAGTCTGCGACCGCACGACGAACATCATGGCTGAGGAGATCTCCGCAGTGAGTGACGACATCGTCGAAGTTTGCGAACGGGCTTTTCGATTACTAACAAACGGTATGGACATGACGACGCGAGAGGGCTGGCTGAAGCTAATCAACAGAAATATTAGACTGGTTTACGCCGCCATAAAAGTATACGATTGCAATCCCGGTACGATGACTAAACTTCAAACGAATTTGGGGCATTTAAAAAGATTCAGAGCTTACTTAAAAACGAGACACAGGGGGAGCGGTTTGACGAGACGCGATCGGGTGAAATGGGAGGAAACTAAGTCGGCATTTAAACGTAGAATTCGTTCTGGCATAATTATAAATCTGAGTCATAAAGACATTACGGAATTTTTGAATGACGCTTTTCTCCTTCTAAAACGTCGCGTACCTACGATCGTGAGAGAATATAGGATGATCAAGATCAACACCGTTTTCTGCGGTGAATTTATAAAAAAAATCGGAGACGAAGAAATTTTGGAAAATAAATATTTCAGCACGAAAAATGTCACTATCGACGGGGGGACGGACCTAAAACGATGGTTCGCCGACCACGTTACCGATAGCATCCTAAAGAGCCTGGAGGAGTTCCAGGAGCGCGATTCCGGTTGGGCGCTACATCGAATTTTAAGTTTGGAAGTTAACATAAGCAAAGTCGAAATGGGAAACGGCGGAGGGACCTACGTGAGCCTACCGAATGAAATTTTGAAGAAGCAAGCTTGCGTTAACGTTAAAAACAACGACGATGCCTGTTTCTTGTGGGCCGTCGTTTCCGCGCTATACCCCGTAGACCGTCATTCGGATCGCACTAGTGCATACCCCTATTTCACACAGGTTTTAAATCTGGATGGGTTAGAATTTCCCATGACGCTAGCTAAAATTGATAGGTTCGAAAAGTTAAACGAAATATCCGTAAACGTGTACGCCCTAGAGTTAGTATGTGAAGATCCGCATAAATTTAATACCGGTCCGGTGCGGTTAACAAAAAAGAAGATGGATAGGCACGTGAACTTACTCATCGTTCAGGATCAATATTTCCCGAATATGAACGATTACGAGACGCCTCCCGCGGAAGACGTCCGAATGACAGATATAAAATATCATTTCTGTTGGATTAAAAATTTATCGCGTCTAATTTCAACGCAAATGAATAAACACAACGGCAAAATGTTCATATGTGACAGATGTCTGAATTATTTTCAAACCCAAGCGAAATTAGACGAGCACGCGGTTTACTGTCGAGAACGGAATAATTACCAGGTAACGTTCCCCAAAGAAAAATTTATATACTTTAAAAACTACGTACATAAGGAACGTACTCCTTTCGTCGTGTACTCGGATTTCGAGTCTATTCTAAAACCTTATCACGACTCTGAGCCGATGTCCCAGACTTCCAAGTATCAGAAACACGAGGCGTTCAGCGCCGGCTTTTATTTTAAATGCTCCTACGATAACTCTCTGTCTTTCTACAAAAGCTATCGAGGGCCGGATTGCATGTCTTGGTTCGCGGATCAGATGGAGGAAATCGCGAAATTTGTCGCGTCGAAACTGACAAACGTCGAACCGATGAAGGAAAACATAAGTTTGAAAATGCCACGGCGAATTGCCATATTTGCGAGAAAAGATTCACTCCCGATGACATCATAGTTCGCGATCATTGTCATTTGACTTCGCGGTTTCGTGGGTACGCCCATCAGAGCTGTAATCTAAATTATAGAAATTCGTTCATGATCCCCGTGGTATTTCACAATTTCAGCGGTTACGACAGTCATTTCATAATCAGGGATCTCGCCAAACGCAATCATATCACCCTGCTTCCCATAAATAAAGAAAAATACATAAGTTTTACGATTTTCGACGCCGACACCAACGTAAAATTCCACTTTATCGATTCCCTCAGATTCATGGGGTTTTCACTCGACACGCTAGCTTCCTCTCTCACAAAAGCGGATTTCTTCAATACCGGAAAGGAATTTCGTGACGTTCCCTCTGACGATTTGGCATTGTTAACTAGAAAAGGCGTTTTTTGTTACGACTACATCGACGACTTGGAGAAATTACGAGAAAATTCGCTTCCGCCCATCGATAAATTCTACAGGGTGTCCGGTAAGTTCGGGGAAATCTCTCGCCAGCGTGTTGGTGACGTCAAAATATACCTGGTGTTTCATATATTTTTTTCCCCTAAAGTACTCCGTAACAGAACTACAGGGTCCCAAAGGGGTACTCACTGCTTTACATTTTTTTATTTAACTTTTGAACGCCCTTGTATATTTTGATGAAATTTTGGAATTTTGCATAGACGGTAAAAACCAATTACCTCATATTTGAATCATGCTTGGACAATGCCGTGGAAGTCAGGAACGGACTTCACGCAATACCCATGGGCTCAAAATTTTGACTGGTATAAATTTAAAAAGCCGAAAACAAATTTTTTTAAAGCCTTGAACATTTCTCTTCAAAAAAGGTACTCTTTATTCGTTTCGAAAAAGTCAACCGTTTTCATGGAAAAATCGCTTTTTTGAAATCCGTAACTTAAGATGCAATAATGGAAACTACCAGAATTTAGTGTTTTCACCTGACGGATAACAACAATTACGTGTGACAAGATTTGTCAATAATTTTTATTAGCACACTGCAATTTTCAGTAGGCATTAATATCGAGAAAATGAAAAAAAACAATGAAACTGTTTAAAAATAGTTTAATAAAGTTTGGTTATAAAGAAAATGTTTCGTTTAGTCGGGCAAATGTTCAAAGTGAGCTCCTTCTACCCGAATACATTTTCTTATCCTGCGAATTTTTTCTTGCTGCACCCTAAACAGCATTTCAGGATCATTTCGAATTTGATCAGAATAGTGAAATATTCTTTCCAATAACTCTTCCCTGGTATTTACAGGAGTTGAATATACTAGTCCCTTGAGATGACCCCAGAAAAAAAAATCTAACGGATTGAGGTCAGGAGACCTAGGTGGCCACAAAACAGGTCCTCCTCGGCCTATCCAACGATTGTCAAAGTGCTGGGTTAAGTAGAGACGTACCTCCCGGGAATAATGTGGGGGAGCGCCATCGTGCATAAACCACATTTGATTCCTTATTTGTAAGGGCACATTTTCCAGTAAATCATTTAAATTATTTTGTAAAAAATGTAAATACAGAGCTCCATTCAAACGTTCATCCAAAACAAAAGGACCAATCAAATTATTCCCAATTATCCCTGCCCAAACATTAACCAGAAATCTTTGTTGGTGCTTGATCTGAACTATGGCGTGAGGGTTTTCGTCATGCCAAATGTGCAGATTTCGACTGTTGGTAATACCGTCTCTCGTGAAGCCAGCTTCGTCGCTAAATAAAACAATTTCTGTGAAACTCGGATCGCCTATAAATTGTTGCAAAAACCAGTTTGCATAGTTAAGCCGTGGACGATAATCATTCGGAGACATTGCATGCACTTTTTGGACGTGATAAGGATAAAGTAGCTGTTCTCGCAATGTTTCATGAACAACCCCCTTTGTGGTATTTAACTGAGCTGCAAGCTTACGAACGCTATTAGAAGGGTTTTCGGATATTTCATCCAATATGTGCTCTTCTAAGTTTTGATTTCTTGCTCTCCTTTGCGGCCCTTCCCCACCACGACGAGGTAAAAAACTACCTAATGTAAATTTTAGGAGACTGATTTAAGACATTCTAAACTCGGTTTGTTTACTACCTGTTTCTCTTAAACGACGATCAACTCTCACAAATGTTTTTCGATTTGGCAAATTGCGATTTGGAAATCTTTGAGCATAAATTCTGCTTGCCTCCAGAGAATTGCAGTGTGCTTGTCCATAAATTAAATGCATGTCTGCATATTCGGCATAAGTATAAAAATGCTCCATTGCTAATAAAAATTATTGACAAATCTTGTCACACGTAATTGTTGTTATCCGTCAGGTGAAAACACTAAATTCTGGTAGTTTCCATTATTGCATCTTAAGTTACGGATTTCAAAAAAGCGATTTTTCCATGAAAACGGTTGACTTTTTCGAAACGAATAAAGAGTACCTTTTTTGAAGAGAAATGTTCAAGGCTTTAAAAAAATTTGTTTTCGGCTTTTTAAATTTATACCAGTCAAAATTTTGAGCCCATGGGTATTGCGTGAAGTCCGTTCCTGACTTCCACGGCATTGTCCAAGCATGATTCAAATATGAGGTAATTGGTTTTTACCGTCTATGCAAAATTCCAAAATTTCATCAAAATATACAAGGGCGTTCAAAAGTTAAATCAAAAAATGTAAAGCAGTGAGTACCCCTTTGGGACCCTGTAGTTCTGTTACGGAGTACTTTAGGGGAAAAAAATATATGAAACACCAGGTATATTTTGACGTCACCAACACGCTGGCGAGAGATTTCCCCGAACTTACAGGACACCCTGTATAACAAACTAAACGACACCGATATTGCCGAAAGTGACTACGCGCACGCGCAACTGGTTTGGGAAAAATTCCACATACAGACTATCAGCGAGTACTCGGATTTGTACTTAAAAACCGACATAATGCTGCTGACCGACATCTTCGAAACGTTCAGAAAGTCGTGTCACGCTAATTACGGATTGGATCCCGCTTGGTATTACACCATGCCAGGGTATACTTATGATTGTATGTTAAAATTCACCGGCTGTCGACTGGAGACGTTTCAAGATATAGATATTTTGCTATTTTTCGAGAGGGGCGTTAGGGGCGGACTGAGTCAGTGTTGTAAGCGCTTCGCGCGAGCTAATAACAAGTACATGGAAGAGTACGATCCGAGCGATCCCTCCAAATATATCTTGTATCTAGACGTTAATAATCTGTACGGCTGGGCGATGTGCGAGTGTCTGCCACAGGGCGATTTTCGTTGGGTCGACAATATCGACGCCATCGACGTCACTAAAATTCCCGACGACGCTAAAGAGGGATACGTGTTAGAGGTGGACTTAGAATATCCGGAGGGACTACATGACTCGCACAAAGATCTACCTTTCGCGGCCGAACATCGCATACCGCCGGAAGCGAAATCGTCTAAACTCATGACCACCCTTTATCCTAAAGAAAAATACGTGATACATTACAGGGCGCTCAAGCAGGCCCTGAATCACGGTCTGATTTTAAAAAAGACGCACAGAATTTTAAAATTTAAACAGTCCGCTTTTTTGGCGCCATACATAAAGTTCAACACGCGATTGAGGGCGCAGGCAAAGTTTGATTTCGAAAAGACCATCATTAAACTTATGAACAACGCTATCTACGGAAAAACCATGGAAAATATTAGGAAACACAGAATCGTTAAGTTGGTGAATAAGTGGGAGGGCAGGTACGGAGCGAAACATTTAATTTCGTGTCCGGCTTTTAGATCCAGATCGATATTCGACGAAAACCTAATTAGCGTCGAATTGAATAAGACGCGTATTAACTTTAATAAGCCGCTGTATATAGGAATGGCGATTCTAGACATATCCAAAACCTGCGTCTACGAATTTCATTACGATTTTATGCTAAAAAACTCCTCGCCTTCCGACTGTCAAATTGTACACGGACACGGACAGTCTCATCTATGAAATTTCTTGCGATGACGTTTACCGCGATGTCATACTTAAAAATTTAGCTCGTTTCGACACCTCCGACTTCCCACCTAATAATGGTTACGAAATTCCGCTAGTAAATAAAAAAGTGCCGGGACTGATGAAGGACGAGTTAAACGGTAGGATCTTAACCCATTTCGTCGGACTCCGATCGAAAATGTATACTTATCTGGTGGACGGGGGAAAGAAGTGCGTGAAAAACGCCAAGGGAGTCAAATACAGCGTGGTAAAAAATAAAATCACGTACCAGGATTACGTCGATTGCTTGTTCGAAAAGAGGGAAAAAATCGCCAGCCAGTGCACCATACGTTCTTACGCCCATACGGTGTTTAGTATCGAACAAAGCAAAGTCGGCCTCAACCCTTTCGATAATAAGAGATATATCGTCGACAATATAGTCACCCTGCCTTGGGGTCATAAGGATATCATAGATGTAGATTGAAATGTGAGAATGTGTGGGTGCGTGAATAAAAAAATATTTTTAAAATGTCGTTTTATTTAAGAAAACCTTCTCCTATACAAGTCAGCTAACAAAAACTCCCTATCAAGATAAAAGAGTTCATAAATACAATACTTTTCTATGTTACACATTGGATTACAAAGTAACTTAATAGTATCTCTAATACTTATTCTAAAATTACTTTTTATCAACATATCATTTACCGTATCTAAAAAATTAAAATAGAAATCAACTAACTTAAAACTGTGCAATAAAGCGATTTTAAAAGAAACATCCTTATCTATGCGTAGCAGTTCGATACAACATGCCTCGCTGAAGTAAAAGTATACGCCGTTTCTGCCGAGCGACACGATTTCTAGTCCGTCCGAATTAATCGTGTCCAATTCCATGTCGCAACCAAATTTCACAGGCAGACCATCACCGTGTTCGAAAAACTTATACAGGTGCAAGATAAGTTCTTTCCACGTGGTCCATGGTCATAACGCATTCTTCTCGGGTACCTTGTCCGCAGACGATATTTACAGCAGGTGTAAAAAATCGTAGTGGACTCAACCCACAATGTACGGTATATACGTGACCAGGTGCCAAATGAAAACATGTTTTCAACAGAAGAAGTCTCTCTCTTTGAGTCGTTTGCTGTGGAACGTCATCGACATCGCCGGCTGCGTCAGATTCGTAGCCACTACTGTCACCCATGCTCCGCCACTACTACAAGACGTCTGTTGCGTCTATCCAGGAGTCGTGGCTTTTATCGAACCCCAGCCAACGGACCAAAATCTTCTTTCCTTTTCTACGCAACACCTTTTCTACCAAGAAGACGTCTGGATCGGACGTTTTTTGCAATTCCTCGGTGTAGAAACCCCCCTGGATAGGTCTTCCGTTCAAGTCTTCCAAGAGATATGTGGGAGGGTTCGTAATTTGAACCTTTGAGATTTTAAACAATTCAGTCGTCCAGTTGGGCGTGTATCCCTTCTGAAAGACGTGCTTGACTTTGCTGATCCTAACTATGTCGCCTAGTTTAAACTTTTGTTTATCGAAAGTCTTTACGTGACTGAAAGAGGCATTAAGAACGTTCCGTTCGTTTGTTTTGTTCACATCTTTGGGTTTCATACGTATGATTCTATGTCTCCTATCATTATATTCGTCAACTAGCGTCGGTAAAATATCGATCCACTTGTACGTGCCACTTAAACTGAAATACTTGAACAGTTGTTCTTTCAAGGTGCGGATCACTCTCTCTACTATCGCCGCTTTCGTGTCGCTAAACGTGCTATAGTGGTTGACGTTAAAAGTATTCAATAACTTCTTAAAATGACAGTTGTAAAATTCCTTGCCTTGATCGGTCTGGAGATTTCGAGGTCGACGCCCCGAGGAATTTTTGAGAATATCGGCGAAAGCCTTCGTGACTTCTTCTCCCGACTTGGATTTTAACGGTTTGCACCAGACAAATTTGGAAAAGCAGTCGATCACGACTAGTATGAATTTAAAGTTTCTATTGCGGCTGGCGTACTGATCCAGCTGTCCTAGGTCGGCTTGCCAAAGATCATCCAAACCTTTAATAATAGTTCTACGCCTAGGGTATTTTTTTCGTATCGGTTTATGCAATTCCCTAATCAGTTGAATTTTTTCCTTGGTATACTTAGAGTTCATATCGAAATTTGTGACCCGCTTTCTTCAGCGCGACTAAGTTATCTGATGACTTTAGCTTCCTTCAGTTCGTTTATAATGGCTACGATTTCGTTGTCGTGAGAAGTGTTGCCGGCGTTTTTGGATGCCACCAGTAATCGCAATCTGTCAACTAATTCGTTGACGTCGTCCCAAAACATGTACTCCACCGGTTTTTCGTTATAAGTGAGACGCATACCTTTACCGCTTGCCCCCTCATCTTCTCCGCGTTTTAGTAACGGTTTAATAACATTCGTGTACTTATATCGAGATGAACCTCTAAATTTACCCGCGCTATTCAGATGTACCGACGTTTCAGTTAGAATTTTACTATAATTTTTCATCTCCACCAAATTGGCTCGAGGATCGTTATAAAAAATCAATTGGAAAAGTCCTTTGGTACCTTTATACCTCTTCCTACCCACTATTATATCCGACGTTTTTCTATAGAAATCTAAAGTTTCTTTTCCCAAGGTCCATTTTAATTCGCTTGCGCTATACTTGGGTCCGTATACAAAATCGATTTGGGGTGCCTTTGCGTTATATTTTTGAATATACGGTCGAGCTATTTCCGGATATGCTTCTAGGTAGTCCTTTACAACGGTAGGAGAATACTGAGATACATCTTCAAAAATCTCCTCTTCCTCTTCATTTTTCTCTTCGACTGATGGCAGTGTCGGACTAAAATCTGCCGTTGCCTTTTCGGCGTGTGGTGGAAGTTTCGGGGTAAAATCTCCTTTTAACTTTTCAATCCGTTGCTTTAATGTTTCTACTTTTTTCTGTATTCTTGTTTCACTGCTTTCCCCAATTTCTTCTTCTTTTTTAGTTTCCACCTTAGTTTTTTCTTTCTTCAGTTCGATGTCTAAAATGTCTTTTTTTATTTGTAACGTTTTGATAGATTGCGTCACTGGTTTGAATATTTTTTCCAGCGTCTCGTCTTCATCGAATTTCCCCAACTTCAAAGCCGTGTGTTTTTTCTAATCGCTCGTGCAAGTTCACTGATTTTCCTTGCGCGGTGCGCTTTTAGAATTTGATCCTCTGACGTCAGCGGCATGTTGACCACTAACGTCAGAGAAGTACTCACAGCCTTATATACTTATCGAAACCTTTCCTATACCGCCCGTTTTTCAGACTAAAATCCTTAACTATGACCAGAGTGCCATAGCTGTCGTCCCAACATTGATAGCACAGCTTTTTGAAATCTTCGTACGTGACGTCTGGCGACACATGTTCCTCGTAAACGTGTTTCAGATTTACGTCGTCTTGTTTAAATAACACGATCACGTTGCAATTATCGCGTATGAGCTGCTTCGGAATTTTCGAATACGTTTGACATAGATAAGCGACGTCCACCGCTTTGTGGCGCCCCATCGAATAAAATTCCCTGATTTTATTTTGTCTATCACAGGCCACATCATCAAATATGAATATCGAATTTTCTAGAGCTTCCGACGGATCGATGACGTCCTCGTTTATCGTATACGGAAAGAAGCCGATGCAACCGACTTTTTTTACTACATCCTGCAATAATTGATATTTCGGTTGGTACAACGATTTCGTATATAAGTAGATATTTTCGAATTTCAGACCGTTTTCGTTGAAAATCAAACTAAGGAGTGCGTTCGTTTTACCACACCAGCTAGGTCCACACAAGATTGCCCTAAACGAGTCTGGTAGTAGGGTACCGTGTTTTGATTTTACCGTACCCCCTTGTATGACATCTAGATTTTCGATAGGGAGACAAACTTGCTGTTGCTGAACTTGCATCTTGTCAACTGGGAAATTCTGCGTGCTACTTCTCAATATATAGGCGACTGACCCCAAAATAAAAACAAGTTTTTGTTTTAAAATTTTATTTGTTTTATACATTTACTACATAAATAGCTTATGGTAGATAGACACGCACTTTTTCACATATCATCGTCCTGCACAAAGGACATGAGGAGATTTGAAGTGCGCATTCTATGCAAAGCATTACGTGTCCGCAGGGAATCATCACAACCTGTATATCGTTGTTGTAGCAAATTTTACATAAATTACTTTTTGATGCGGTTTGAGGTTGACGAACTACGGTATCTTCGACGACGGAGTTTGGTAGTATTGCGACCACTGGCAAGGGTTTAATATCCGCGAACGTCGTATTAAGTCCCGCATTACTTGCTTGGATGAAAGGGCAACTGGGGTTCCAACTTGCGTGGTCTTGCAATGGATCGTCGCCTTCTTCCCACCGGTAGCCTTCTATGAAGCAAAATGGACACTTGACTACGTCTTCATAATCTGTGTAATGGAATCCCGCTTCAGCCAATTGTATTGGGGAAATCGACGGATTTGACCACTTCGCGAAAGATTTCAATCTATCATTTCGGTTTGTATAGTCACACACTTCTTCCATTTTATACACAGTAGGGACATGCTCGCTGTGTTTAAATAGGTATGAAACAGAAGTGGGAGGCGTTTGTGGTGGGGGGAATCTTAATGGGAGGCGCCTGCCTCCCACTACCGAGCCAGGCAAATAATTTCTCGCAATTTATGAAACTGCACATCCACATTGACTCTTGGTTGTGGTGTGCACACATCGAAATGCTTTTTTCAAATTTAGGTACGCCTGAATGACGTTCCAGGTTAATTACTTCGGCATTGATGGTTTCTCGTAGGAAGCGTTCTTTCTGTTGACCCTTGACGTAGACGCGCTCGACACTGAGATATTTTTTTAGGAGACCTTCCATCTCGACGTAGTCCACATGGCCGCTAGTGTATGCGATCCCCAAATGATTTTTCTCCAAATACCGCACTTGTCTTTTGTCGCGTTCGTTGAGATCACTAAAGGTTTTCGGAGGTCTTATAAGAATATGTAAAGTTTCATCGTTAACTTTTATTGTCAGCTCTTTAGGACAGAAACGTCCGTCTATCATAAATCCCTGTGCGTCCACTACGGCGACTTTCATCTTAATGGGGATCTGTCTACCCCAACCACTTTATTTATCGATTTCGGAAAATGTATGGTAATGGGAGGGAAAGGAAACACCGATATTTTATTTTTTATTATTTTATTAGGTTAAGTACAAGTACAATAATACCTTACACCTAAAAAAACTCTCCGTAAAATTAAACTACATAAGTTCCCTAACTACTTCACTTAATGGTAAATATTCGATGGTACTATCATGTATAATAATACAATAAGCTCGGGTTGAGGCTGGAAATCCTTCGTTACTCTCGATGTCCAGCTTTACGTCAACCGTGGTGCTTTTCATGGACTCTATTCGTCGGGAACAGTCGATGACAAAGAGAGCTGCGTTATTTTTGTATTCGGTGTAGCTAAGCAAGGGGTGCCTCTCATTTATATAACTAGAGCAAAAGTCTACGTAATTATGGTAGGCCTCCAGATAGTCATTGCCATTAAAATCCAATCTCAGCCGTTCAAAAGGAAAATATTCACCATTTAAAATCAATCTGACATCCGCTATATTTATATTATCGAATACGGAAGGGTCCTTTCTAGCATTTTCATTGCGACTCCTTTGAAATCCCACTATAACGTATCGAGGACTCGACACGGACATTGAAGTTTTGACTGACCAAATTTCTCTGTTGGCATTGACCGTAAGACTTGGCAGTTCGTGAAGTTCCCATTTACGATACGGTATAATTATAGGGCGATCACGTTTAATAGACTGAAGCAGATCCAATCTAATGAAATCGCTAGGTTGAATATGTTTCACTTTTAACTCGACATTGGAAACTGTTATTTCTGCCGTCAATTCAGCAGCAGATGCAGGATCATCTTCCAGAAGTAAAGAGTTGTTATCGTTTCTAGCTCGTGTTAATCTTAAAGTTTGTTTTCCGCAAGTGGCCAACTGATAATCGTTAAATATTCCAAACAAATGTTTCAGAGGTATTCTCAAGCTAAATGTTCCATCCAAATTTACGGTCAAAGGCTTGATTGGACCAGACCAACTTGCAGTTACCAGGAATTTTTCATCGCTGGGGGCGTAGCATAGATATGTTCTGATAGCACTCACAATTCCAGGATTTCGAACTGTTTCCAATTCCTTTCCATTCAGTTCATATGAAATCGAATCGAAGAGAAACGCACCTCCATTATTAGCAAAACTACATTTCCCCGTTCCCGTTTTCTTCTCTATTTTACCTTTGATATAAATTGCAGCGTCATACATCAATAACCAAGTGTCTCCTTGGTTAATCGTTATCTCCACAATGTCATTATTCAGAAAAGATTTCACAAACGGGTAATATGTTCGTTGCTCTAATCGCTGAATGGACTCATCGAAGGTTGGAGTGCGGTGCACGTCGAATACTTGCGGCGTTAACGACATGGTAGCCGAGTGCTTCTAGAAATCGACGGTTTTCCGGCGTTAGATTCAAGTTGCAATGGTGTTTCCACTTCGATGACGTCTTCGTCAATGAGGGTCGGAGGTCACTAAACCGCGTATTATACGGTTGGTAGTTGCCTCCAAAAACCAAACGCATTTCACATAGACAGTCGTTTCACTTCCAATCTAACGATAATTTCTTCACCTCTGAAATTGACAGGCTTGAAATTCTGATCGAGGATGTTTATGGTCAGGTTGTTTATTTCACGTTTCGTGACAGGCACGTAGAGTAAATTTTTAGGGGTTTCGTCTATGGCGTAACCGGGGTCGACCCCAACGGCGAATTCGTAAATCGTGTGCGTAGGTCGGTTTACGTAATAAGCACCGGCTGTGATGTTACAATCTATATGTATCGTTCTAACTTTAATGATATTTACCGGCAAATCTGAAACGTGCACTTTCCCTTTATCTAAGTATCGTTCGGAAAACCCCAAAAGTCTTCCAATAGACCCGGCTGTAACAAAATCTATGGTATATTGATCGCTGTAGATCTCACACTGCAGAGTGCTCTTGTTCGCTTGTATCGATATGCTACCGCTATCGTTTTCGTCTTCCGATTTTTTCAAATTTTTCCGTATGTGCTCTTCTATATTCTTTATCTCGTATGAACCGGTGGGAAGTGATATTTCTTTGCTAGCACCGAAACTACCGGTTAGATAACGAAAATTGTTGTCGCCGCTCTCCTCTTCGATATTCGGTATGCTGTTGAACGTGTGGAATCCCAGCAAAGCTAAACCGTACTCGGCGTTTGGGTCCAAAACTATCGGACTGTCAAAATCGATGGAGAGCGTGGATGTGCGTCCGTGTAGAGTAAACAACAATGACATGACTGGCGACTTTTAAGTTGTCCCCCACCTTTTATAGAGAAATTCAATGCACAAATGACCGCAATTTATTTCGTTAAAATTTTGATAGGCGTCGTTATTGTACGTGACCTTGACACCCTTTCCAAAATATCGAATCAGTTCTTTGGGCGGTTTCAAAGCGCCAAAGCTATCGAAATATTCTACGGCACAGCCTCTTTTTTTGTAAGCTACCCAATGCGTTCCTTTGTTGCGTTGCACGTCTAAATTTAAAATGGCCGCTTCGTAATTTTTCTGCGTCGACGGAAGTGTATCTCTCATAAAGACGCCTCTGAAATATGGTATTTTTAAAATTTCGACGTAATTCAATATATCTTCGTCGGACAGCGGTCTATTGGGTAGCTTCATTGGGAGTTTTTTTGTTTCTTAAGGAACAGTCCTAATCCATTCTTATTTTTACGTAAATATAAGCCGGAGCCTTCCTTTCCGATGGCTTCCATCGACCGATTATGCCGTTTTTGTTCTTCCAAAAGCTTCTTCGCATTATTTGCGTCGATAATTGTCTTGGCTACAGCACCGGCACCGCCTGCCACCGAACCAAGGGCGCCCAAGGCACCTAGGAGGGGCAGTAAAGGAAGAAATCCGCCGGTATGCTGGAACGGAATTGTGCGAGGAATTTTCACGTTCCTCTTTCCACCCGCCTTCTTAACGGCTATTCGTGCCGCTTTTAAAGCAACCAACGACGCTTTCTTCAAGTGCTTCATGTCATTCAACTGACTGTTGCTCAAAGTTTTTTTCAGAGATCTTTCAACTTTCTTGACGATGTCTCTTTTAAACGAAACCGGGCGCTTATTTATGCCCATACCGACCTTGCGTTTGACCTTCATCGTATTTGTAACGAACCACGCGGCAGCTTTTTCGTCGAATTTAGCGTCCCTCGATACCACTCGCTCCCACGCTCGATTTTCCAATTCTTTGTCTGCTTTATGTCTCTCTTCCAGAGACTTATTTTTGGAATATGCGATGTCGTGATCTTTGCAAGCGGCGTCTAGCTTATTGATGCCGGGATCTCCACGAGCAAGACGTTTCTCCAACTTTGTTCCTGGACCGCAGTACTGGTAGCCGGGAAGGTGTAATTCGACTGGCAACCTATTGATGACGCTATTAACCAATCCACTTCCAGCGAAAGACGACATCACACTGAGCTGAACGAACAACGATGAGTTTTATTTATACCTTTTTCCAAGATTTGAAAAAAAAAACAAATGGCTTTTAAGCATTTATTAGAAATCAATTATTATACATATTTGTTATATTTTCCTATTAACTACAGCATATCACATTCAAATTTTTCAAATGTCCAGTTTTCTCATTCTACAATAAATTCGATATTTGTAGATCGGCCGACGGGTCCAAGACTCTTCATGTAATACCTCCTTCCGTTACCGATATCCCTATTAATTTCTTCGATCCGTTGGGGCGTAAACTCGGCCGTGTATCGTTGCGGCAGCACCGTCTTAAATTCTTCGAACTCTACGTAGACCTTCTCTCCGTATTGCGTGTTCACTTTGTCCACGCCCGTGATTTGAAAATTTTCACCCACCTCCATATTTTGAACGCTTTCGAATTTCTTGAAGATCAAATTCTTGTTCAGGTGATTCAGGAACGACTGCATTTTCAACTCGGCAAATTAGACTGTATAAAACTGCAAGTGTATATAAGGGGAAACTGCTCTTGCGCTCGGATATATAGACCTCTCCCCACCAAGCCGTTGGAGTGGGGGTTGCCCCGTCGTTGGAGTGGGGGCTGACCCCCACCGTTGGAGTGGGGGGGGGGTCAACTGGGGGTCACACGTGGCCAAAAGGGCAAAGGTCAACCTATCAGGATCTAGGGGTCAACTGGGGTCATCCGGTGACGTCACGTGACCTCGGGCATGACGTAGCCACTTTGCTCCCGTGACCTCGGGCCGTAGGGGACTCTCAGGATCAAGGGGTCAACTGAGGTCAAAGTGAGCCCGTACTCTCTTTGTATTACTACTATTATTATTTTTTACTTCGCAATAAAGTTTTTTCAACAGTATTTCTATTTTTAGAATGTAGAAGAGGCGCTAGTGTTTGGAAGATAGGATAGTAAAACGTCAAGTCAAAGTTATATCTTACAGCTAAATGCTAGCCCTTTAAGGATAAATACAGGTTTACATATACCTACTGTAAAAGTTCATTTGATCAGAGTCAGTCGACTAGATCACAGTGACCACACATATCTTCGAAGATTTTAATATAAAACTTTAACATGGCTTTCCAAATCGTTGAAGAAACTTCGAGTATGAACAGAAAATTCAAAAATTGCCAGTCGTAGCGTTTGCTTCAAACTTAACGATATTCCTGAAAACGTACATAACCCTGAATCCTATATCAAGAGGGGTATAAAAGATATCACGGAATATATAGCTCGAAATGTTGATCCCGAAGACAGAATGGACAAGTATACTTAGGAATGAAAAATAATTTTTTGCCTTGGAATTTATAAAACATGTCTAGATAATCACGGAACCACACCAACAGATTTTTTTCCCATTAGTTTGCTCAAAAATTGAAAAAAACGGTCGCAAAAGTAGGAAATGTGACGTCACGATCCCTAATTTTAATAAGTACCTGCTATTTTCTTAGTACTTATTTCGTCTTTTTTTTTATATAACCAAGCACTCCCAGGCATTTTATTAGATTCAGTTTGTATGCGCCTGATGAGAAAGAATCGAATTTCTTAGCATTTGAATGAAATATTTGGATTTTACTGATCCTATTCTGAACTTATTAGATGCCCCCTATAAAATATGACAGATGACTTATTACTCAATTCTTTAAGGAGAATCGTCGGCAACGCCGCACTTTGCAGAGTTTGTGCGTTTATAACCTCACTTTCGCCCGCGGAACGCGGAAACCAAGGTTAATAACCTTAGCGAAAACTAAATAAATTATATTCTCAGTTTTAAAAGAATCTTGCTGTGAATACTTTTTTTTTCGGTTTATAATGAAGACAAGATTTGTTAAAGCTTGTCCTGATAACTTGCCTTGCATAGATTTTGATATGGTGTGTCAATGTTATCAATAAAAACGGGGAGCAAAACATGGAGAAATGAAGAGGTATGTTTGTTATTTGATTTCTATATTGTTTTAGATATAGCTTAAATTCTGGTTTTAGGTAGACTAGAGAATAAATACAGGGTTGGGCGAAAGTCTGGAAAAAATCATATCTTTTTCTAGTTTTTTTTTCTTACAAAACGCAAAAACAGGTCAATTTTCTTTCGCTATTCCCCATTTTTTAGCAATATAAAAAAAATTCAACCCTTTAGCTGGAAGCCACCCCTCCTTTTTTTAAAATGAGAACATATGGCTTGTGTGGGCTCGTTGAAAAGCTCGTGAAAAACTGAATACGAGTATACCATTTTTTTATTTTATTTATGCTGTTATTACAAAATAAAAAACAAAATCTATATCGGTAAAAAAATCCTGTGAATGAGTTATGAACGAATAAAAAACAAGCAAAGAGTGTTGGAGGCAAAAAAGTTACTCCTTTTTTGTATGGTTAAGGAAACACGTAGTATTTTAGTAATTTTCTTGTAAATTGAATCGAAACGTCCACTTTAATAATTTGGTAGTGCCAAAGTGTTGTCATTAATAGCATTTGCTAGGTTAAAATTACTGCCGAATAATTTAATGACAACACTTTGGCACTACCAAATTATTAAAGTGGACGTTTCGATTCAATTTACAAGAAAATTACTACAATACTACGTGTTTCCTTAACCATACAAAAAAGGAGTAACTTTTTTGCATCCAACACTCTTTGCTTGTTTTTTATTCCTTCAACGTAAAATAATAACTCATTCATAGGAATTTTTTACGATATAGATTTTGTTTTTATTTTGTAATAACAGCATAAATAAAATAAAAAAATGGTATACTCGTATTCAGTTTTTCACGAGCTTTTCAACGAGCCCACACAAGCCACATGTTTTCATTTGAAAAAAAGGAGGGGTGCTTCCAGCTAAAGGGTTGAAGGAAAAAATGTTTTATATTGCTAAAAATGGGGAATAGCGAAAGAAAATTGACCTGTTTTTGCGTTTTGTAAGAAAAAAAACTAGAAAAAAGATATGATTTTTTTCCAGACTTTCGCCCAACCCTGTATTATGGTAACAATGTTATTGGAGACTCGCAGAGGAAAGAACATAATAATGAATGCATAATGCACGGTTAAGGAAAAAATTATCCCCGAGCACAAAATTAATAAGAAAAATTTTAATGATACTCTGTTAAAAATGAAGAAATTCAACTGAATAGTTGTGGAAGTAGGTATATTATGTTGTAATTACCCAACATAAGCAGATTAGTCCTAAATTATGCACATATCACGATGTACGAGGATCATACATCGTGGCACATACATAGATACAGCTTTTTGTGCTTCTAGTTTAGTTGCTAGTACTGTAAAGAAATACTTATTGTTCCTATAGTTAAGATATGGGGGAGGGGCGTGGGGGTGTCGCACACCCCAATGTTGGAATCGATTATCAAAACAAGAAATCGTGCATTTGTAAAAACGATCGTTGATACCTACATGTGAAAACCATGATTCAGAACTAATTTAAATAATCTAAAGACAATGCAAGTTCGACAGCAGAGTTTCATTCGATATCAAGTGCTTGACCGTCAATGACTACTTTTTGCGGGTATTTTTTCTGGTATCATCTAATGAAGTATTTAAGTAATTAAGTCCGTAGTTTGTAACTAGACCTGACATGGTGTGGAAAATATGTTTTTCTCTGAGCGTGCAGAAAAGTACACTTTGTCGCATCCATTTTGATGCGGAAATTTTTACTTTTCCGCACTAGTGACATTAACTTTGTCAAGTATAACCTATTAGAACTATGCTTGTAAAATTTTTGCAGGTACATATTAATGGAAAACTTATTTTAGATGAATCTACGAAAGGTATTGCTTTTCTTTGCTGACTTCCTGGAAAAGCGAAGAATCATGGACAACATCAGTAGATTGTTATATTGGAAAAAGTCAACACAAGTTCAATAAAAAATATGAAAATCTACCTTACAGGATTTAGTTGACAAAGACATACTTCAATAATTATTATAGATTGGAGTATTATGAAGGAAGATTTTTGGCAAAAATCAAAACATATTACAAGGAGGGATTGTCTGACATGTTAAAAAAATTAAAAAAGCCCTGTATCTCCCAAACGAATCGAGATTTTGAAATTCAACTGCTTTCAACTGACCGCAAAAATCGAGCGCAGTACACCTACCTACTATTTGTCTATCTCTTCGCAGAATAGAAGAAACCCCCCAAAAAAACATCCAGTTTGTTACACTCTGTGCATGCGACATGAAAACTGTATTATTTGAGTTTGGAATATTTTCACTAAATTTAATAGATAACTTATTTGGGGTTTTGCCATAGAATGCAAAATAATGTTTTTTTTCTTGCAAATTAAAGAAAGCTTAATTTTTGGGCGGCTGATGCATTATATTTTTTATTTTTAACTTCCATTAACAACAATCACAAAATATGCTTATGGAAATTTGTGTTTGGTTTAACCAGCCATATGGTAGTTTTTTTAACTTAACTCTGGTGCACATTGTTTTCTTTTTTGTACTGTTGCTATTGTTAGTTATAACAAAAACAGGAAAAACGTAAATAAATCAATTAATGCTATTTTGAATGGATAATATTGGAAATATTTGCTGATATAAAAATAGGTAGGTATACCTACTGTAGGTAGCTTACCTAAACAAAAATATTTTGTTATAAGTTTTATTTGTCAATAAAATTTGAAAAAGTAATACAATAAGTAACTATTTTATCATTATGTACTCTGTCATTATAACGGTATGGTAAATAATATATTATTTGCATTTTCCTTTAGCAAGATATACATAGAAGGTGGATTTAAATTCTCCAAAAATTAATTTGGAATATCTCAGTAATGAAGAGTGTTCCATCTGTTAAAACCAAAAAATCTAAAGATATTATTTTACAGAAAAAATATATAATATGTATAGTGAAACAATTCTAAAGAATTATGTCTTTTTTATGAGCATGCTTCTGCAATCACAATATAATTTACCTAAATTGGTCTAAAATAGTTCTAGCTATGACCTAGGTACTATACAAGTTTTTCGACTGAAAACTTGGCTTTATTGCGTTCTACATAAGTTATCTTTCTAACATCACCAAGAACTGGCACCTTCTCCAATGTTCTAGTGTTACATTTTTGAACCGATGCAGGTCTAACTACTAACTTACATTCTGTAACTAAGGAGTAATAAATTTTTTATATTCGGACCAGGTAAGTGCTTGACGTCTATAGGATTGACTTTTCTCAGTTTAGTTTATAACCAATCAATGCTGTTGATTAACACTAGGTATTGAGGCTAAAATATCATCAGTTTCTTCAAAACAACTAGCAATCGGTGGATAACAAGTAAAAAATCGTTTGGCAGAGCCACGTTATACCTACCTGGTTGGTTCTTTATTGTCTTTAATATATCAGCAAGTCTAGATATCTAATTTGAGCAACTTCAGTTAGGTACCTACGAATTGTGTCGTTTTGTACACCTCTTAGTCTTATAGATAAAATCGACTTGTTTCTGTTCAGGTTTTTAATTTTAATGTTGGGAAATATACGTTGTTATATTATTTGATAGTTTTATTTTATCTTCAAATAGGTAGGTATTACATCTGTATTCTACAGTTCATTTTTATATAACTATTTATACTTCAACTTCGTAACTATGTATTATTTTATCTTATGTTTTCTTTTATTTTATTTACAAAAACCAATGGTCACTATTTAATTTAAACAATAATCAATATTATTTTTAACACCTTGTCTTAATATTGATTATTATTTAAATTATTTTACAATAACATTCTTATGTTTCAAAAATTTTATGTTACACAAAGGTTTCGTTAAAATATCTGCCGTCATTTCTTCTGTTGGTAAGTACTCGATTTTGATTGAGCCTTCTTTAACTTTTTCATTAATAAAATGAAATCTTACATCAATATTACTTCTTCTGTTAAATTTTCCATTTTACGACTTCCATAACTTACTGCAAATGCTATATCTGGTCTAGTTTTGTTTGAAGTATATAAAAGACTTCCAATTATTTCTCTGTATGGATATTGATAACTTGAAATGTCACTTGACTTTAGTACATCTGAAATGTCATTTGACTTTTGTACCAATGAAACGTCGTTTGACTTTTGTACCAATGGCATCATGGGCGTCGTTGCTTCTTTTGCATTCTCCATTCCAAATTTAATCAAAATATTATCTACATAATTTTCTTGATCAATTTTCATAAAATTTTTACCTCTTGAAATTTTAATAACTAGAAATTTATCTACTTTAAATTCCTTTTCCATATTTTTCAGCAAATCATTAATTATTTTCATTCGTTATTTTCTCCAACAATTAATCCATCATCGACATATATTGACTTTTTCTCTTCTTCTATAGCTTCTTTCCATTTCATACTTTCTTCACCATTTATTGCTTGCTCATACGTTAATAAAACATAATCATCATACCTTTTTGGTTGTATTATCTTTCTTCCTTGTCTCCCTTCTCTACTACCTTGTCTTAATCTTTGCTTTTCTTCCATATTTTTATCTTCTTGTTCTTCCATCAATTCATTCTGTTCAACTTTTTCACTTTCTTGTATAGATTTTATTTTATTTTCATTTTCTTTTATTTTTCTTCACTTTCTTCAACTGATTTTATTTTATTTGTGTTCTTTGTTTCTCTTCCATTGTCATTTTCTTCTTCATCTTCAATCATTAATTTTATTTTATTTTTCTTCTCTTCTATTTTTATTTTATTTGGTTTCTTAAAAATCACATCTCTTCTTAACACTATATCATTCTTCTTTTCATCCCAAAGTCTATAACCATTTGGACAGTAACCGACAAATATATATTTCTCACTTCTTTCTTCTAACTTTTTTAATGGACCTAATCTTTTTGCATAAGCTTCACTTCCAAAAATTTGCATTTTTGATATATTTGGTTTTATATTATTCCACATTTCATATGGCGTCTTCTCTACTGTTTCAGTTGGACATCTATTTAAAATATATGCTGATACTCTTATTGCTTCACCCCAAAACTTCTTTGACATGTTTGAATCAAAAATTAGTGAACGTGCTTTCTCCATAAGTGTTCTATTTAATCTTTCTGCTTTTCCATTTAGTTGTGGTGTATGTATAATTGTAGTATCCAAAATTATACCACGTTGTCTACAGAACATTTTAAGATTTTGATTTATATATTCTCTACCATTATCACATCTTATTTTTGATACATAATAACCTTTGTTTCTTTCCATTTCTTTAATATATTCTTTCAGGTATTCAGCAGTTTCACTTTTATTTTTTAATAAGTATACTACCACGAAGTGTGTGTAGTCATCAAGAATTGTTAATATATAATTTTTATTATCCCAAGTTTCTGGATCAATTGGGCCACATAAATCTGTATGTATAATTTCCAAAGGTTTTGTTGCTCTTGTTCTTTCACTATTAAATGGAAATCTTGTTTGTTTTGCTTTTAAACATACTTCACAGGGTTGTATAAAATTTTCACAGCTTCTTTTTGTTAAATTTAAACCATTTACCATCTCATTTTCAACCAATTTCTTTAACATTTTAATGCTTATGTGTCCTAACCTTCTATGCCATGTATCAATGTCATTATGACTTTCTTCTGTCAAATAATTTTCTTCTTCAAATATATAATTTTCTTCTTCTTCATCTGTCAAGTCTTGATCAAAATTTATGACATATAACCCATTTTTATTTTTTCTTCCTTCAAAAACTGTCTCATAATCTTTCATTATATAAACGTCTTCTGTGTCAAATAAAACTTGTCCATTCTTCTCGGTTATTGAATTGTTATTTTCAATTTTTCCAACACCCTCAGCAACCATTTCTGTGTTTTTCTTTGCGACACCAATTTCTATATTCTTTTTGTTAAAATTTTTAAATAAATTTACATTGTTTATCATATGTGAGGTCGAACCAGAATCAACCACAAAAATACTGGTATTTCCATTATTGTTTTCTTCTTTTTGTTCTACCATAAAAGATGTCTTTTTATCATTACCAATTTTATTGTTATTTTGTTTGTTTCTAAAGAAGCAGTTGGATTCATTGTGATTTGATTTTTTACAAATTTTGCATATACTTGTATTTTAAGTTTGATTATTAGGATTTCTTCTACAATCTCTTGTAAGATGGCCAAAATTATTGCATTTATAACATTTAATTCCATCTCTCTTCTGTTTACAAAATTTTGATATGTGCCCTAGTTGATTACATTTAAAACATCTTCTTTCATTACTTGCAAAAGCTACAGATTGTCCTACATTTTCTTTTTCTTTATACATATTTTCTTCAAAAATTAATCTTAACGTTAAGTTTGTTATTGTTCTTTCCGTTTTTGGCGTTGATTCCCATGCAGTTCTAAAATTTTTAAATCTTTCTGGCAATGTACTTAAAATTTTTGACATTAACATTTCTTCATTTATGTCTTGTTCCATTTTATTCAGACGAAAACTTAAATTCTCTAATTTACTAATATGTGTTGAAACATCGGTTCCTCTTTCATACTTGAAGTTAAAAAACTCTTGTAGCAGATTGCATTTTTGTTGGCTGTTGTCCTTTTGAAAAATCCCTTTAATTTTAATGTACATTTCATTTGCATTTTTGCAATTTATTACATGTAATAACATCCATTTTGTCGATCGTTGATGTTAAAATCCTTTGAGCTTGAGCATCCTTTTTTAACCATTTATTTTTATTTTCTTGAGTCATTGTATCATTATACTTGTCTTCACCATTTACTATTTCAAGTAAACCACCAGATTTAAATAGAATTGTTATTTGAAAATTCCATAGTTCATAATTTTCAGTATTCTTCAATTGTTCTATCTGGTTGATTTCTTCACCACTGATATATTCACTTCCCATGTTTTTATTTTATTTTATTTCCTTTTGACTAGGCTTCTCTCTTAACTTCTTCCTTTGTATTTTAGTTTTTAATTTTAATTGACTTTGACTTCTTCCTTGCTAATGACAGCTTCTATTTTAATTTTTTTTTATTTTAAAGAACAGCTGGGATTTTCTGGGCCCGTAACCTGTTCAGGTTTTTAATTTTAATGTTGGGAAATATACGTTGTTATATTATTTGATAGTTTTATTTTATCTTCAAATAGGTAGGTATTACATCTGTATTCTACAGTTCATTTTTATATAACTATTTATACTTCAACTTCGTAACTATGTATTATTTTATCTTATGTTTTCTTTTATTTTATTTACAAAAACCAATGGTCACTATTTAATTTAAACAATAATCAATATTATTTTTAACAGTTTCCAATAAAAAAAAGTTTTGTAAACCAACCAGCATAACGTCCGGATCATCGATACCAATACCTAGTGTTCTCAGCATTTTCCTCATTTCCGTCCTGGGTTATTAGAATGAATGGTGAAAATAGTTCAAATCATAAAAAATAAAAGCTTGTAAAACACGCGGGGCCGCGGGATCCGATAATCCGATTTGTGACGCCACAAAATAGGTTATGTTTATGTCCTCACAGGCTGACAGGCTTGGCATTGAGGTGCGGCGTTGCCAAACATGGTGCCATGGCGGTAAATTTAGGGAAAAATAAAATCCAACAGTTAGTTACGTATATTGAACTTTAAAAAGTAATTATGGCAAAACGGGGGCGAAAAAAAATTAAAAAAATACAGCAAGTATATCTCACCCAATACTATCCGATGAGCAAATAAAAAAAAGTGGTGTATTAGTCCATTGGTTTTACCTTTGGCTCAGAGTGTTTTACTAAGGGGGATGCATTTCTATGTTTTAGAATAACTTTGAGAATATTTGGGATCTTCTAGGGAAGATATAGGTACCAGAGCAATTCCGAAGGTTTTCACTCCGACACGTTCAGAATGACGATGACACAGGCGAAAGTGTTCAGAGGAGCCGGAGGTGCCCGACCAAAAAATTACAATACATTTGAAGAAGAATGTGTGCCAGTCGACGAGGTATTGTGTCCATAAAAAATGACGATAACAGGTGACTTGTTAGAGATTTTGCGGTTTCCAAAGCCTATGCTCTCAAAAGCCTCTTTACTGAAAAAATTAGGAGAAATTACGGCAAAATTCAGGATATTGAAGCGGACAAGTTAGCCCAAGAAGCTGGGGTGCAGGCGCCTGAAGGGGGAGCGTCTATGGAAGAAGTGAGAAAATTTCAGACGCATTTGAAATATTTTAAAATTACCGTTTATGCTTATGGGTCCAAAGGTCGAAATGTATTAGGGGAGAGTCGGGTAATATCGGATACATTTCGAAAAATTGAAATAATTTTTATCAAAAAAATGATATATTAACATAATTTTGCTTAAAATAGACTATACTCTTTGCAGAATAGAATACATAATAAAATTAAACAAAAAAACTTAAACAAAAACTCCACTCCACTCTTTTTGTAATTTTCTGAAAACGTCGGGTAGTACCGGACATGAGTTAGTTCCCCTTACAAATGCCGCATTTATAATAAACCTGATGTTTTTCTGTCCCAGAACAATTTTTATGGGTCCAACCATGGCACTAGATGCATTGTATCTAATTTGCGACGAAGTCTTCACCACAGATGATACACTCCGTTGCTTCTTGTTGCTGTTCAGATCACATTATCTTTGCTATATTTTTTGTCCTTTACATTTTTATTTTTTCCAATGTAATCCTCTTGTTGGTCAATTTTTCTTTTTCCTTTTGTGTTCTTGGGCATTTTTTAAAGTGAATATGAAAATAAGAATGTTCAGTTAATATTTCAGTGTGTCCGATATCACCCGAAAAATGTGTGTCCGATACTACCCGACCAGCACCGTTGGAAAAAAGTGGCCAACTTATTTTTTACGACCCTCCGATAATTTCCATAAAACCATTTTTGTATTCCAAAATAACCAACAAATGTTATATAATATGAACATTTTAAAAGAACTTAACGTTTATATAAAATATAGACTGGTAAATTTTATGTCCGGGAAATTTGTTTTGGGCAAAAAATAAAAAAATAAAGCACACGACGTGTACCGTTCAAAGCTCGGCCTCATACTGAACATATATGTGCCTACGGCAATTCTAATAAAGCATTTTCTGACAAATTCGGAACGCCATCTATTAGGGAAATTGAGAAGATGCTGTTGTCCGATACTACCCACTGTCCGATATTACCCGACTCTCCCCTATTTGAAGGCCCCGACCCTGCATTAAAAATTAATTTGATATATAGTAACAATCATTTTAACGTTATTACTAATTTGAAAGCGGCATTCTGCTGCATTTATTACTGTGAAGCTTGTCATATCCCCTACAACAATAAAAATGAACACAGATGTGCATTGTCATGCCCTGCTGTCAACAGACGTCACCATGTGAGAAAACTAGACAGGAAATATCCTGCCACGACTGTTACCGTAAGTTCAGAGGTTCAGAGTGCTACAACAAGCAAAAAACACCAGCTTCTCATGGTAAAAAAAGCCTCTGCCAATATATTAAGCGGTGTCCCAACTGTTTGAAGACATTAAACGCCGAAAGGCAACATGTCTGTGGCGAAATTTATTGTAAGATAGGTATGTGATAAATACCAAGAAGCTAACCACAATTGTTATATTAAACCAGACAACCGCACTCCCCAAGCAGACAATGTTCTCTTTATATTCTACGACTTTGAGTCCAGGCAGGACGAAACAATGGAGAGAAGATACATGTTCCAAATCTGTGTGTGTTTCAGCAGAGGTGCCATGTATGCATTGATATGGACAATGAAGTTCCGATATGTAGCAAATGTTGTGCGAGAAGGCAAGTTCTCAAAATAAATCCTGTCGAAACTTTCCTAAGTTTTATACTGGGAGTCAGAAAAGCATTTAAGAAAATTGTTGTAATTGCTCACAATGGAAAAGCCTACGATCACCAATTCATTTTGAAATATGTACTTGAAAAAATCGATCTTAAAGTAGAACTTATTATGAGAGGGACAAATATAATCTTGATGAATATTGACAATATCAAGTTTATTGACAGCATTAATTATTTTCCCATGGCATTGGCAGCATTACCGGGAGCCTTCGATTTAGGACCAGAACTCAAGAAAGGTCATTTTCCCCATTTGTTTAATACACGTATCAATGCAAAATATAACGGAACTCTACCTGAGATTCAGTACTATGATCCAGATCACATGGCTGAAGATAATCGACACAGGCTGTTGGAATGGCATGGTGAAAACAAGTACAACAATTTCAATATGCAGAGAGACTTAGTTGAATATTGCGTCCGCGATGTTGACATACTGACTAAAGCCTGTTTGAAATTCAGAAAGATGTTTTTAGAAGAGTGCAATGTCTGCCCTTTTATGGAAGCTGTGACGATAGCCTCAGCTTGCAACTTGGTATATAGACGTAATTTCCTTATTCCATAAACAATCGGTTTATTACCTAGAAATGGGTATAAAAATATCGATAAACAGTCCAAGATAGCCAGCCTATGGTTGATATATGAAGAATTGCAAAGAGGAATCAGTATTAGACATTCAGTTAAACAGCGGGAGGTAGTTCTGGATGGAGTAAAAGTGGATGGTTTCTGTGAAGAAACACGGCAGATCTTTGAGTTTCATGGCTGTTACTATCACGGCCACTCGTGTATTACCTTGAGAAGAGGCGAACCTCTACACGAAGATCCCTCCGATACTCTAAAGAACCGTCTGCAAAGAACAACCAATAAGATGGAGAGATTGAGACAGAGAGGCTACGATGTTGTCGAAATGTGGGAATGTTCATTCAGAGACTTTCTTCAACGAAACAAGAGCCTGGAGACAGACCTGAAAAACAACCCTTTGATGGCGTCAATAGCTCTGGACCCTCGAGACGCATTCTTTGGTGGTAGAACTGGCAATTGTAAAATGTACTGTCAAGTAAACCCCGGCGAAAAAATAAAATATGTTGACGTGTGTTCTCTCTACCCATGGGTCTGCAAGTACGGAAAATACCCTCTAGGGCACCCTAAAATTTATGTAGGCGAAGAATGCAAATAAATTGATCTAAAAAGCGCGAATGGTCTAATTAAATGCAAAGTATTACCTCCACAACAGCTTTACCATCTTGTATTGCCAACCAGAATGAATAATAAACTAATGATCGTATTGTGTAGGACATGCGGCCTCTCAATAAATCAGGAACACTGCAACCATTCAGCTGGCGGGCACCTGAACAATCGGCATATGTACAGCCTGCACAACCTGCCGAATCGGCACATGTGCAGCCTGCGCAATTGACATATGTACAGCCTGAACAACCCGCACCTGAATATTCGGCACATGTGCAGCCTGCGCAATTGACATATGTACAGCCTGAACAACCCGCACCTGAATATTCGGCATATGTACAGCCTGCACAACCTGCCGAATTGGCACATGTGCAGCCTGCGCAATTGACATATGTACAGCCTGAACAACCCGCACCTGAATATGAGCAACCCGCGCAACCTGCAGGGCATGCGTCGCCTGCTCAGTCTGAGCAAACCCACAGGCAGAACGTCTCCAGTCCTGTGAGGACTGTTGGGAAAAATATGGAGACGTTGAGAGCGGTTTATAACAGGGGGCGCCGCACAAACAGGTTTCCGGATGACAGCTTCGATTTTGAAGATCCAACAGCTGGAGGACATCACAATTTGGAACTTAATAAAGTGCTGGAAGATAATGTTGTCGTCTTACAGCTTCAAAGTAATAAGCTGGCCAAAAACAAGGCTGGTTTAAAAAATAAAATAGATAGGTTAGATAAATTAAGAAAAATTTTAGTAAATAGGATTAGTATAATAGAAATAGATGAAGCGCGTGTGAATAAAATATTAACTAGTTATAAGTAAGCATAAGTTGAATCATATATATATAATATTACACATAGTTTTAAACCAACGCTTTGTTATTCATTTCTCACCCAATACCATTATAAACACCAAGCAATAAAATTTTATTACGTGCAATACAGAGTCGCTCGGTAGCTAAATACAAAAGTAATATTTTTCTCCTAAGCAGACCATACTTTAGCATAAGCGTACGTGCACACTTCCGGCTGAGGGAGATGTAAGAAAGGTAAAAAATATAGTCAGGGGATTTTACATAGCGATCGTCCTCGCTCGAACTCGCACGGACAAGCGGTAGCAAGCGGATACCTAAAATCCCAGAACATTTGTAGTATCAAACTGTAGATTTTAAGTAAATATTTTATTAAACGTTTATTTTCTTATATTCGAGAATTTAATTTAAATAATAATAATAAAACAATTATCCAATAATACATTTCATTTACAATAATACCAATGGCCTAGTTTTTGCACCTGTTTTACATATTAAGCATGTATCTTGCCGAAAAGCTATGCTTTAGCATAACCGTACGTGCACACTTCCGGCTGAGCGATGTAAGAAAGGTAAAAAATACAGCCAGGGGATTTTACATAGCGATCATCCTCGCACGGACAAGCAGTAGCATGCGACTACCTAAAATCCCAGAACATTTGTAGGTATCAAACTGTAGTTTTTAATTAAATATTTTATTTCACGTTTATTTTCTTATAGTCAGGAATTTAATTTAAATAATAATAATAAAAACAGAATTATCCAATAATACATTTTATTTACAATAATACATTTTATTTACAATAATGGTATAATTTTTGCACCTGCTTTACACATCAAGCAGGTGTCTTGCCGAAAAGCTATGTAAAGCTTTTCTTTACAGGCACTACACCGCATGAATCTTTGCAAAGGCATTTCTGTCAAAGAAAAATGTAAAGTTTCATGCCGATGCTTCGCATTGTCGGTGAAACCATTCAGGGAAACCTCTGTAAAATCTACCACATACGCACGGTAACAATTTAGGCACAAACGCGCCCTTTCTGTTACCTTTACATATGCGGCAGATACACAGAGGCCCCCCACTGTCCAGTTATTATAACCCTCGCTTGGGTTAATGGGTACACTTTTCGCCACGACGGAGTCATCGCGGCCAACGTCTACCCCTTCATCTTCGTCACTAGCATCATCGTCGTCAATGTCGTCGATGTCTCTTCTCAATTCTGCAGGCACCGTTTTCTCAATCTCTTCTTTTTCTTCTAACGCAAGTTGGTATAGGGAATTATTTATGGAGGCAGTCATTGTTATTAAATTTAATTTGTTTGGAGAAAAACTGTAACTGATGTCTATTGAGATATCTCCAGAGTTTTTATAGTCTAAAACATCAACCTGTACGAGATGTCTATAAGGGGCAATACCATTATAAACACCAAGCAATAAAATTTTATTACGTGCAATACAGAGTCGCTCGGTAGCTAAATACAAAAGTAATATTTTTCTCCTAAGCAGACCATACTTTAGCATAAGCGTACGTGCACACTTCCGGCTGAGGGAGATGTAAGAAAGGTAAAAAATATAGTCAGGGGATTTTACATAGCGATCGTCCTCGCTCGAACTCGCACGGACAAGCGGTAGCAAGCGGATACCTAAAATCCCAGAACATTTGTAGTATCAAACTGTAGATTTTAAGTAAATATTTTATTAAACGTTTATTTTCTTATATTCGAGAATTTAATTTAAATAATAATAATAAAACAATTATCCAATAATACATTTCATTTACAATAATACCAATGGCCTAGTTTTTGCACCTGTTTTACATATTAAGCATGTATCTTGCCGAAAAGCTATGCTTTAGCATAACCGTACGTGCACACTTCCGGCTGAGCGATGTAAGAAAGGTAAAAAATACAGCCAGGGGATTTTACATAGCGATCATCCTCGCACGGACAAGCAGTAGCATGCGACTACCTAAAATCCCAGAACATTTGTAGGTATCAAACTGTAGTTTTTAATTAAATATTTTATTTCACGTTTATTTTCTTATAGTCAGGAATTTAATTTAAATAATAATAATAAAAACAGAATTATCCAATAATACATTTTATTTACAATAATACATTTTATTTACAATAATGGTATAATTTTTGCACCTGCTTTACACATCAAGCAGGTGTCTTGCCGAAAAGCTATGTAAAGCTTTTCTTTACAGGCACTACACCGCATGAATCTTTGCAAAGGCATTTCTGTCAAAGAAATATGTAAAGTTTCATGCCGATGCTTCGCATTGTCGGTGAAACCATTCAGGGAAACCTCTGTAAAATCTACCACATACGCACGGTAACAATTTAGGCACAAACGCGCCCTTTCTGTTACCTTTACATATGCGGCAGATACACAGAGGCCCCCCACTGTCCAGTTATTATAACCCTCGCTCGGGTTAATGGGTACACTTTTCGCCACGACGGAGTCATCGCGGCCAACGTCTACCCCTTCATCTTCGTCACTAGCATCATCGTCGTCAATGTCGTCGATGTCTCTTCTCAATTCTGCAGGCACCGTTTTCTCAATCTCTTCTTTTTCTTCTAACGCAAGTTGGTATAGGGAATTATTTATGGAGGCAGCCATTGTTATTAAATTTAATTTGTTTGGAGAAAAACTGTAACTGATGTCTATTGAGATATCTCCAGAGTTTTTATAGTCTAAAACATCAACCTGTACGAGATGTCTAGGAGGGGATCCTAGTGTTTTATGTCCTATTTAAATATATGCTATAAAAAGTGATACATTTTTTTAAATTTTAATTCATCCATTTCAGAAAACTGTATTTTTTGCTGTTTTTTATTTTGAAATAAATGGAACAACTAATCTGCATATTTGAGTTATTCCAAATTTCATAAAGATTGCAACTACTGATTTTCTTTTATGAATTGACGTGTAATCAATACAATGAAAATATTAGATTTTTAATACAGGTCGTGCCCTCTATTTCTGTAGGGAAACAACTACAGTCGTGCTTCAAAAGTACTACCAATTGATCGATATTTCGCCGAATACTTTACCCTTGCAACAGGTATGCGCAAGGGGGTTCGAAAGATACCGCTGGGTGGTTCGAAGGCCCCGCCGTCGAGGGCGCGTTATGAGTCTCAGGAACGCGGCGGCTGTTACAAAGAGAGAGATGGGAGATATGGAACTGAAAATTTGGAGCACTCCAAAGGCAAATGATCTAAAGGCAAAGGCAAATGATTCAAAGGCAAAGGCAAATGATCGGAAGGCAAATGATTCGAAGGCAAAGGCAAATGATCCAAAGGCAAAGGCAAATGATCGGAAGGCAAAGGTAAATGATCCGAAGGCAAGTGATCCGAAGGCAAATGATCCAAAGGCAAATTAAAAATATAGTATGAATGTATTGTAACAATGTGTTAGTATAAAATAAAGATAAAATTAAGTATAATTGTCAGTGTTTTATTCCCCACCTACGTGATGTATATGTGTGATATTTGCGGTACAACATTTTGTAGATCGGATAGTTTTACAAGACACAAGAATATTCACAGAACTATTATTTTTATGTGTGAATTCTGTAGTAAAACGTTTTCGAGAAAAGATAACTTAAAAACTCATAAAAGAATCCACCAACTTCAAAACGACTTAGTTGTTAGCGAGGTCGTTGGATACAACGATTCGAAAGACGCGATGCAAATCCATCAGCAGACAGTTTCACTTCCAGTAGAAAACCTAGATATTGTGCAAGAAAGTAGTGCTAAATCTAAACACGGTGTACTGTTTCCAAACTCATTTAGGGCAATTTTTTGTGGACCTAGCGGATGTGGAAAAACCAACGCTTTACTTAGTTTAATATTTAATGAAAACGGACTAAAATTCGAGAATATTTACTTGTACAGTAAGTCACTGTACCAACCCAAGTATCAGTTATTGCAAGACGTGCTTAAACAAGTTAGTGGCGTTGGATATTTTCCCTTTAACTCAAACGATGATGTAATTGGTCCATCAGAGGCTAGAGAAAATTCAAAAAACCCATATTTGTAGAACGTTGTTTTATTAAACCAACCTTCTCCTATACAAATCAGCCAACAGAAACTCTTTGTAAAAACAGAAGAGTTCAAAAATACAAAAGGTTTCTATACTAAATGTAATATTACATAATATTAATATAATGTCTGTTTCATTTAAGTTACTACTTACTACTAGATGATTGACTTTATCTAAGAAATTACAATAGAAATCATAAAAATCAAAGCGGAGCAAAAAGCCAAATCTCAAAGATGCACTTATGCTAACGTTTAACAATTCAAAAATATCTGCCTCGGTAAAATAAACATACACATTATTTTTTCTAAGCGACACGTGCTGATTTCCATCGGCGTCAATCACCGTACTTAGAACCATACGTGAGTCGAATCTGGCAAACATTGGAGCTCCACCATTATGAATAAATTCACATACATGTTCCAATAATTTATTCCATTCAGAGTAGTTCAAGGAAATTACTCTCCGATCATGACAAAGGTATGTGATGATTACTGCTGGCTCAAAATATTTCTTGAGACTCAACCCTGTATGAATGAATAATCCATTAGTTGATTTGATTGGAAAACATGCTGCCAAAAGCAAATAATCTTCTGCAATATCATTTTCACTGCTGCTTACATCGGATTCGTAACCACTGTCAGACATTTTGGCGGTTCGTTCACCGAGAGAACTACACAATGTTTGTTTCGCTTATCCACGAGTCGTGGCTTTTATCTAACCCGAGCCATCGCACAAGAACTTTCCCCCTCCTCCTTTGAAGCACTTTTTCCACCAAATAGATATCAGGATTTGCCACTTTTTGCAATTCTTCATTATAAAAACCACCCTTTATAGCTCTTCCACGTAAATCTTCTAACAAATATGTGGGAGGATTGGTGTGTTGTACTTTGATTATTTTGAACAACTCCGTTGTCCAATTAGGTCGATATCCCTTGTCAAATACATGTCTAGCTTTACTTATTCTCACAATGTCACCCTTCCTAAATTTACGAGTTTTGAAAACTTTTAAGTGACTGTTGTACACATTGGTGACTAAATGTTGCTCGTTGTTTTTGTTAACTTCACCAGGCTTCATTTGTATCGTTCTATGTTTCCTATTATTGTACTCATTTACTACAGTAGGCAAAATATCAATCCACCTATATTTTCCATTTAGACTGAAATACTTGAATAATTTTTCTTTCAAAGTTCGTATTACTCTTTCCACTATAGCTGCCTTTTTGTCGGTAAATGTACTGTAGTGATTAATTTGAAAAGTTTTCATCAATTTCTGGAATTCAGAGTTGTAAAATTCTTTGCCCTGATCGGTTTGTAAATTGTGAGGCTTGCGTCCCCCACTGTTTTTTAAAATATCTTTAAAAGCCTTTGTAACATCTGCTCCAGACTTGGATTGTAGCGGTCTACACCAGACATATTTGGAGAAAGAGTCAATTACAACTAATATGAATTTATTACCACTATTACAGTAAGCATATTGATCTAACTGAGCAAGATCGGCTTGCCAAAGATCATCTAAGCCTTTGATAATAGTTCGACGTCGAGGATAATTTTTTCGAGCTGGTTTATGGAGTTCCCTAACTAACCGAACTTTTTCATCACTATGACCGAAATTCATTGTTCAACTGCTCAATTCCAACTTAAAATGAAATTACTTTACACCGCTCTTTTGTTTATCCAATTTCAGTTGTTCTTTAATCACATCCTGCTCTTGTGTTATTTTCTCTATGGCAGTTTGCAAAGCAACAGTATTTAATTCTAACAACTCTTTAAAATCCTGTATTTGCTGGGAAACGTTATTTTTAAAGTCGTTTACTGACCGTAATAAAAAGTTATGACGCTCATCTAATATATTTCTAAGCTTTTCGTTATCTTTATTATATTGAAATGAAATAGCTGAAGCATCGCTATTCAATTTTTGGTTTTGGGACAAAGGAGAGTGCACAATGCCGCTAGCCTTTTTGTATTTCGACGAGCGTCCGAACTTGTTAAGAGTCATTTTGTAACTAACTGTATATTGACAGTAATTATACTTCTAGTAAATAACTTTAGCTTCCTTTAATTCATTTAAGATGGCTGCGATTTCGTTGTCGTGAGAAGTGTTTCCGGCATCTTTAGAAGCTACAAGTAACTTCAACCTATCTACTAATTCATTGACATTATCCCAGTATACGTACTCTATGGGTTTTGTGTTATAAGTAAGCTGCATACCTGTACCTTGCGCATCTTGAGTTTTACTTTTTATTAGAGGTCTAATGATATTAAGGTATTTGGTCTTGTGAGAACCCCTCAATTTACCATTCGATGTAAGGTGAACACCAGTTAACATTAAAATTTTCTTGTAATTTAACAAATCCGCCTGACTGTATTCTGGATATTCATAGAAAATGAGTTGGTAAAGTCCGTCGGTGCTCTTGAAAGGAGTGTTATCGATTATTATATCTCCCGTGTCTTTATCAAAATCGATATGTTTATTTCCTAAGGTCCATGTGTAGGTACTGCGATCAAGTTTAGGACCATAAGTATTATCAATATCAGCAGATTTTGAGATGAAATTTTGAATGTATGGTAAGGCCGTTTCAGGATAACCATAATCTGCGTCATCTTCAACATCATCATCGTATTCAGTTACTTGAGATGATTCTAAGACCGTTGTAGGTAATGTATTTTCTCCCGATATTTCAGACGGTAACTTTTTACTTGGCGTACTAGTAAATAATTCTATCTTAGGTTTTATCCGAATTGCAGTTTGTTGCTTTGATCCTACCTTAACTTTCATATTATTTTTTATTTCGCTTAGAGAATCTTTTACGGGCTTGAATATCTTATCTAAAGTCTCATCCATCTCAGATTTACCCGTTTTTAACGCAGCATATTTTCTTCTAATGGATCTAGTTAGCTCTTTAATTTTTTTAGCACGCTGTGCTCTCTGAATTTGTTCTTGTGATGTCAAGGGCATGTTGGCTACTAATAAAGATACCGAGTCACTAGAGTTTTATATAGCTATCAAATCCTTTTCTGATATTCTCGAATTTTAGTCCGTTTTCATTAAATATTAAACTAAGTAAAGCGTTGGTTTTTCCACATCCGCTAGGTCCACAAAAAATTGCCCTAAATGAGTTTGGAAACAGTACACCGTGTTTAGATTTAGCACTACTTTCTTGCACAATATCTAGGTTTTCTACTGGAAGTGAAACTGTCTGCTGATGGATTTGCATCGCGTCTTTCGAATCGTTGTATCCAACGACCTCGCTAACAACTAAGTCGTTTTGAAGTTGGTGGATTCTTTTATGAGTTTTTAAGTTATCTTTTCTCGAAAACGTTTTACTACAGAATTCACACATAAAAATAATAGTTCTGTGAATATTCTTGTGTCTTGTAAAACTATCCGATCTACAAAATGTTGTACCGCAAATATCACACATATACATCACGTAGGTGGGGAATAAAACACTGACAATTATACTTAATTTTATCTTTATTATATACTAACACATTGTTACAATACATTCATACTATATTTTTAATTTGCCTTTGGATCATTTGCCTTCGGATCACTTGCCTTCGGATCATTTACCTTTGCCTTCCGATCATTTGCCTTTGCCTTTGGATCATTTGCCTTTGCCTTTGCCTTCGAATCATTTGCCTTCCGATCATTTGCCTTTGCCTTTGAATCATTTGCCTTTGCCTTTAGATCATTTGCCTTTGGAGTGCTCCAAATTTTCAGTTCCATATCTCCCATCTCTCTCTTTGTAACAGCCGCCGCGTTCCTGAGACTCATAGCGCGCCCTCGACGGCGGGGCCTTCGAACCACCCAGCGGTATCTTTCGAACCCCCTTGCGCATACCTGTTGCAAGGGTAAAGTATTCGGCGAAATATCGATCAATTGGTAGTACTTTTGAAGCACGACTGTAGTTGTTTCCCTACAGAAATAGAGGGCACGACCTGTATTAAAAATCTAATATTTTCATTGTATTGATTACACGTCAATTCATAAAAGAAAATCAGTAGTTGCAATCTTTATGAAATTTGGAATAACTCAAATATGCAGATTAGTTGTTCCATTTATTTCAAAATAAAAAACAGCAAAAAATACAGTTTTCTGAAATGGATGAATTAAAATTTAAAAAAATGTATCACTTTTTATAGCATATATTTAAATAGGACATAAAACACTAGGATCCCCTCCTAGACATCTCGTACAGGTTGATGTTTTAGACTATAAAAACTCTGGAGATATCTCAATAGACATCAGTTACAGTTTTTCTCCAAACAAATTAAATTTAATAACAATGGCTGCCTCCATAAATAATTCCCTATACCAACTTGCGTTAGAAGAAAAAGAAGAGATTGAGAGAACGGTGCCTGCAGAATTGAGAAGAGACATCGACGACATTGACGACGATGATGCTAGTGACGAAGATGAAGGGGTAGACGTTGGCCGCGATGACTCCGTCGTGGCGAAAAGTGTACCCATTAACCCGAGCGAGGGTTATAATAACTGGACAGTGGGGGGCCTCTGTGTATCTGCCGCATATGTAAAGGTAACAGAAAGGGCGCGTTTGTGCCTAAATTGTTACCGTGCGTATGTGGTAGATTTTACAGAGGTTTCCCTGAATGGTTTCACCGACAATGCGAAGCATCGGCATGAAACTTTACATATTTCTTTGACAGAAATGCCTTTGCAAAGATTCATGCGGTGTAGTGCCTGTAAAGAAAAGCTTTACATAGCTTTTCGGCAAGACACCTGCTTGATGTGTAAAGCAGGTGCAAAAATTATACCATTATTGTAAATAAAATGTATTATTGTAAATAAAATGTATTATTGGATAATTCTGTTTTTATTATTATTTAAATTAAATTCCTGACTATAAGAAAATAAACGTGAAATAAAATATTTAATTAAAAACTACAGTTTGATACCTACAAATGTTCTGGGATTTTAGGTAGTCGCATGCTACTGCTTGTCCGTGCGAGGATGATCGCTATGTAAAATCCCCTGGCTGTATTTTTTACCTTTCTTACATCGCTCAGCCGGAAGTGTGCACGTACGGTTATGCTAAAGCATAGCTTTTCGGCAAGATACATGCTTAATATGTAAAACAGGTGCAAAAACTAGGCCATTGGTATTATTGTAAATGAAATGTATTATTGGATAATTGTTTTATTATTATTATTTAAATTAAATTCTCGAATATAAGAAAATAAACGTTTAATAAAATATTTACTTAAAATCTACAGTTTGATACTACAAATGTTCTGGGATTTTAGGTATCCGCTTGCTACCGCTTGTCCGTGCGAGTTCGAGCGAGGACGATCGCTATGTAAAATCCCCTGACTATATTTTTTACCTTTCTTACATCTCCCTCAGCCGGAAGTGTGCACGTACGCTTATGCTAAAGTATGGTCTGCTTAGGAGAAAAATATTACTTTTGTATTTAGCTACCGAGCGACTCTGTATTGCACGTAATAAAATTTTATTGCTTGGTGTTTATAATGGTATTGGGTGAGAAATGAATAACAAAGCGTTGGTTTAAAACTATGTGTAATATTATATATATATGATTCAACTTATGCTTACTTATAACTAGTTAATATTTTATTCACACGCGCTTCATCTATTTCTATTATACTAATCCTATTTACTAAAATTTTTCTTAATTTATCTAACCTATCTATTTTATTTTTTAAACCAGCCTTGTTTTTGGCCAGCTTATTACTTTGAAGCTGTAAGACGACAACATTATCTTCCAGCACTTTATTAAGTTCCAAATTGTGATGTCCTCCAGCTGTTGGATCTTCAAAATCGAAGCTGTCATCCGGAAACCTGTTTGTGCGGCGCCCCCTGTTATAAACCGCTCTCAACGTCTCCATATTTTTCCCAACAGTCCTCACAGGACTGGAGACGTTCTGCCGGTGGGTTTGCTCAGACTGAGCAGGCGACGCATGCCCTGCAGGTTGCGCGGGTTGCTCATATTCAGGTGCGGGTTGTTCAGGCTGTACATATGTCAATTGCGCAGGCTGCACATGTGCCGATTCGGCAGGTTGTGCAGGCTGTACATATGCCGAATATTCAGGTGCGGGTTGTTCAGGCTGTACATATGTCAATTGCGCAGGCTGCACATGTGCCGAATATTCAGGTGCGGGTTGTTCAGGCTGTACATATGTCAATTGCGCAGGCTGCACATGTGCCGATTCGGCAGGTTGTGCAGGCTGTACATATGCCGATTGTTCATGTGCCAGCTCACGCTCGATCTGCGACACAGCAAACGATGTTGCGCTTCTAATGCTTTCATCGTCCACTTCGGAATACTATAAGTATAAGATAAACATTTATTATTTGTTAGAATTCATAAACATGTCTACTTACATGATCAACATTGTTTTCTTCAGATGAATTTTCAACTGACCCCTCTGCCGCAAGCGTCTCGATGAGATTATAAGCAGATGGTGACTATAATAATTATTGAATGTTAGTATATCGCAAATAAAAAAATATTTTTCGCATAAGAAAATCTCCAACTTGCGGCTAACAAGAAAAAAGTTGGCTAAAAATTTTCTGATGCGAAAAAGCAAAATAGTTTCTCGAAGCAAATTGAAATAACGTATTTAATAATTATAAAAAAATAAGTTTTGACTTACCCTCACAACAGCATTGTAGTGGACAATCGCCTTAGTTTGGAACACACTCATAATTATAAGCAAAGTAATAAATTTAAAAATAACACACGACAAAACTCGAACACAATTCAACAAAATTTAGAAAACTGATGCTTTTGCTGAATTTCTACACCCTTTTGTAGATTTTAAAATGAATGCGTTGGTGGGGATGGCTCTCAACGTTGCTACTTTTTAATTTAGGCGTTAACTTTGCTCTGGTGGGAGTGGGGGTAACTCCACCCCTTCGGCGTTGCCAAAAAATTTTCTACTTCAAATTGCTCTATTTTCTAATTAGACGACAACGCTGTTGAGTGGGGATAGGCAATGCTTACGTTAAATATAAAAGGCAGCCACATCCTTAACAAAATTCACTAAATTCAATTCAATACAAAGAATTAAATATTGCTTCAGCTAGATAATTGTGGCAAAAGTTTATAACACTCGTTGAGATGTATTCTCAGAATAAAAGAAAAGTGACAGATGATGGATACAGTGCAGGATGGAGTTCGTATGGTCAGTGGAAAACGGAAGAAAACGCAAATCCAATTAGGCGATTAAGGGACACTCATGTGAGGCACTATAATGAAGGTTTATACGCGGGATGGTTTGATCATCAGGCTGGTAAGAATAGGCGTTTTCTGGAGGGTGACGTGAAAATGGATAAAGTTCAATATGGTGCAGGATATCAAGATGGATGGATCAGATACGGTCAGTGTTTTGCGAACGCTAATGACATTTACATGGCTAAATCTGATATCATTGCATATAATAAGGCGTACTACGCAGGGTGGTTTAATCATCAGCGTCAAATCGAATACGAATCTGGCTATGTGGCAGGGTATTTTCGATTTGCGAATAATGAGGACATAATACGAAATCGAACGACTTATAATTATGCATATTATGAAGGCTGGTTCGACCGTCTACGCAGACAACGACAGTGCTAATATTTGTATATAAGTTTATTGTAACAAAATATATGAATTATTTTAATAAAACAAAACATTAATTAATTTTAGTTTGTTTTATTTATATACTGGTTTCTTGTTTAGTTTTGTTTACCTATTCCTTACTAACCCATTTTAAAGCAATATTTTTATCGAGGAATTTTAAGTGGAATATTAATAATGTACACAGTTTTTTTTTATCAAAATAACAATAACAGCAAAATATTCTCATTTAAGTTTTAACATTGAAAGCCTTTTTTTATTAAAATCTCAGGTAGGGTCGCACGAGAAGATTTACAAGCAGGTGAAAATCTAAATAATTTGAACAGTCTGCTATAAAACTACCAGGCAGTAAATTTTTATAACATGCCATTTACAGGACTATAAAAAAAAAAGTCTGACAAAAAACATTTAAAAGTGGATCATTGTTATGTAAGATTATCCCTTGAAGGAAGGGTCGCGCAAGAAGATTTAGAAACAGGTGAAAGTCTAAAGAATGTGAACAGCCTGCTATAAAAGTAAAAGGGGGCAAACTTGTCTGCATTTTTGTTGACTCGGCACAAAAAGATTCAAGGTACTAAAACCAGGTGAAGGTGTAACTAATTTGAACAGTCGGGTGTAAAACTCTGAAAGGGTTAACTTTCTCTGGAATTATGCCAAAAATGGTTCGAGTCACTATCTGCGCTGGATTGGCTGTTTATAGAATTGTAGGTGGGAACTGAAAAGCTTCCTCCTACTTAGTAGATCCTTATAAAAGTACTGCATCCAACTGAGACGTTGGCGTCGAAAGTTGGCGTCGAAAGTTGGCGTCGAAAGTTGGCGTCTAAAGTTGGCGTCTAAAGTGGGCGGCTTAAGTGGGACTTAAAATGGGGACTTTACATGGGGAATTTGCATGGGGACTATGTATGGACTTCCTTAGAGGGCACAGAAATTATTATTTTTGTTAGAATTTTTATCATTAGGCATTATTATTTTTTGTTTGGAGCTACATCAAGCTGCAAGAAAAAATTGTGTTTGGTTTTAATTCAAGTTTCAGTTTTGCACTTTTTTTATACTATTACTTTGTTGTACACCTGCTGGGTAGTTTGTTATTTTATTAATTTACTATGGGTAGAAGAAATGAAACATCTCTTATGCTATATATATTTTATTTTTAATTGTTTAAAGTTCTTATTAATTTCATATATATCAATTTCATATTTTAGTTTCTGTAATTTTCGAATGTGAGACTCCAAAGTATTTTTATAGCTGTTCCGGTTCTTGGACGGAAAATTGAATATTAGTTGTTTTCCCGACAGGTCCATAACTAATAAGATAATACTTTCGCCCGTTGAAAATGTCCTTGTTTACTTGCTCAATTCGTTCTTCTGTAAATTCTACCGTGAACCTTTGCGGTAAAATTGTTTTGAAATCGTCGAATTCCAAGGATATCTTCTCGCCGAACTTGGTGTTTATTTTCGTAAATGCATGTACTTCAAACTTTCGGTTGACTTCCAAATCTTGGACCCTAATGAATTTCTTCAGGAACAAACTGTTATTTAAATGGGTCACAAACGATGCCATACTTTTAATCTTATTTAGTTAAGTTAAAAGTGAGAACTGTGTACTTTACCAATCAACCATCGAAATATATACTAAAAAAAGTGGAGGGGATCCCCCCACACAAATCCCCCCCACCGCTAGATTTTATCCCCGAAAACCCTATGCGGATCCTGGCTCAGGCTCAAAACCCTTATGCGGAAGCTGGCTCACATATGGCGGCCATCTTTGAGCCAGGATCCGCTTTACTTAACTACTATAATATATAACCCATAGTTAATTGGACGTACTATATGTAGTTACTTTAATAGAAATTATCAACTGATTTTATTGATATGTGATCCAAATTCAATATTTTAGTAGGTAGTAAATAATAGAAAGTGAATGTAAGAATAAAACTGCAGAGTAAGTATATTTAGAATTAAATTTGCTTTCATTTAATAATTATTACATTTATTTCTATTAGTAACAAAAAAAACTGTCGGCAAAGAAGCAAACACAATTTCAACTTACTTTAAAACATGTATTAAGGTAAATCAGCTTATATTTAACCAATATTGCCTCTACAAATAATTATTATACCTACTTATCTTATCATAGACAACTGAAATAAGAAAACAAACGAAAATAGCTGCCAGCCTACCTATATGTTATATCCTCCATATATGTTATGATTTTAACAAATTAAAATAAATAACAAAATAGCACGAATATCAAAATATCTATTAGTTTATATAATACCAAAAAAATCATAAATAATGCTAGCAGGGCTATAAGTTATCCTTTTACAGGTTTGTATGTGAATGTGTAAACCTAACGACTTAAAAACAACAAGACCAAGACATAACCAATGTTTGTATATTTCTCACATAAACATAAAGTTCCCCCGTAAAAAAACAAACGAAAACCAGTTAAACATTTACATAAAACAAAACATACACAAAAATAGGATCAAAAAATATGTACAAACCTCAGAAAAATAAAAAAACGTAGAACTGGCTTTGTATCGGCAAGTTTGTTCCCATAATAAAAAAAATAATGTTTATATTTCGGGTGGCCGATCTGGTGCTAACGATTACAAGGCAGTGGCGTACCTCGTATTTTTTAAAATAGTTATAAAAATAGGAAAAAATATATTTGCCTTTATATCTCAATTTTTTTTATAAAAATTGAAGTATAACCCCAGGTACAACTAGTACGCGTCAATTCTAAAATTCAAACTTATCAATGTTATTGACAGTTACTAATTGGAGATTGTTCGGCGAACACAATATAAAAAAAATAAAAAATAAAAACTTTTTAAAAACAAGCTTTTATTTAAGCCATGAACTAAAACGGATAAAATAAGTTTAGGTTTTCGTTAAGATAATTCAATGCCACACTGCGACAAGCTTTTTTAAATAAAAAAGCTCGTCGCGCGAGATGTTCATAAAAGTAGGTACCAATTAATTTTATCGGACAGTGATTAGTTGATAAGCAAGTACATGCCAAAGAATATATTTTCTTTACAGTTTGCGGGAAAAGCTTTTTGATTTAAAAAAGCTTGTCGCAGTTTGGCATTGAATTATCTTAACGAAAACCTAAACTTATTTTATCCGTTTTAGTAAATAGCTTACTTAAATGAAAGCTTGTTTTTAAAAAGGTTTTTTTATTATTTATTTTATTTTGTGCTTTTTTAGTAGGTACCTATTTGATTCCAATCTCAGAAGGGCGGTAAAGAAATTTAATCTGCCATGTAATCCGCCCTATTGGATTTAGTATGACGTCAGTCACCTTATCGTTTTCTACTCTTCAAATCCTTTCATTTGATACCCATGTCGAGGATGTTGTGAAGAATTAGGCAATCCGCCTTGGGGAGGCCGCCATATTAGATTTATTATGACCTTATTCACCTTATTGTTTTCTACCCGTCGAGCCCTTTCGTTTGATACCCATGTTGAGAATTATTTTCCCTCTGGTGGTAAAGGTATCTTTTACCGTGCCCCGAACTAGATACGCCTATGTACTTATGCATGATATGTAACCTCCTTTGGCGAGTTGCTTGATTTGCAAACAATACACTTTTTTGCCCATAACGTATAACTTAATTGTCTATATAAGCATTTTAAACCGACGAATGCTTAGGAAACACTTAAAAAGAGCGAAAAATTGCTTCTAAAAGACACAGCACCAGTTATGTCAAACAACAGTCAAACACAAGGTGAGGCATACCCTTGACCGATTTGCGCGTTTGTCAGATTGTGCGATTGGTATTGGTAATTATTGTAGGTATATTATTGTTTCCTTACTTGTATCACAGATTAAAGCACTACACGTAGTATAGAAATACTGCCTAATAAGTGTCTAGATAATTATAAATACTAGATTCACCTATTAGTCAGGCAGACCTTATCTCATCAATACTTAAATATCATATATTATCTACCATTATTTACTTCAAAGCAATCGTATTTGCAACTGATTGGGTATGTCCCTAGTCCCTACATACAACGGAAACCACTGTTGCAAAACTATTATTTGCAATTTGATCTTGAAGATTATCTTAATTTACCAGAGAAATAAGTTTTTCATTATGAATTATTGGCAACGCTGTTAAAGTTTAACTAGTAAATAAATAATAGAGTATAAAAAGTGCTACCCCTTACAAACATTTCAATCTATAGATGCCATTTCTATGTTTTTTATTTTTCTGAGGTACAAACTAAGCGTGACACAAAACAAAACAGTTAACAAAAGGTCACAAGTATGCAGCTAATTGCAGAGATAAACTATACTTGGGAAATGAAAATAGCACATCTTTTTTTTTCAAAATGCGACTACAAGTTCATTTATTCGTTCATTTCATTTATTCGTCATTGTCAGATAACACGCACTCCTCCATAAGTTCTTGCTGACAAGGGGGAGTGCGTGTTATCTGACAATGACGAATAAATGAAATGAACGAATAAATGAACTTGTAGTCGCATTTTGAAAAAAAAGATGTGCTATTTTCATTTCAAAAGTATAGTTTATCTCTGCAATTAGCTGCATACTTGTGATCTTTTGTTAACTGTTTTGTTTTGTGTCACATTTAGTTTGTATATATTTTTTGATCCTAATTTTGTGTATGTTTTGTTTTATGTGAATGTTTAACTGGTTTTCGTTTGTTTTTTTACGGGGGAACTTTATGTTTATGTGAGAAATATACAAAAATTGGTTATGTCTTGGTCTTGTTGTTTTTAAGTCGTTAGGTTTACACATTCACATACAAACCTGTAAAAGGATAACTTATAGCCCTGCTAGCATTATTTATGATTTTTTTTTGGTATTATATAAACTAATAGATATTTTGATATTCGTGCTATTTTGTTATTTATTTTAATTTGTTAAAATCATAACATATATGGAGGATATAACATATAGGTAAGCTGGCAGCTATTTTCGTTTGTTTTCTTATTTCAGTTGTCTATGATAAGATAAGTAGGTATAATAATTATTTGTAGAGGCAATATTGGTTAAATATAAGCTGATTTACCTTAATACATGTTTTAAAGTAAGTTGAAATTGTGTTTGCTTCTTTGCCGACAGTTTTTTTGTTACTAATAGAAATAAATGTAATAATTATTAAATGAAAGCAAATTTAAATCTAAATATATGTACTCTGCAGTTTTATTCTTACATTCACTTTCTATTAGTTACTCCCTACGAAAATATTGAATTTGGATCACACATCAATAAAATCAGTTGATAATTTCTATTAAAGTAATTACATATAGAACGTCCAATTAACTATGGGTTGGGATACAAACCTAAGCGATTTTTGATGTTTTCAAAAACTTCTTCCCTTTAGAATGAAACGCGGATAGAGCATAATACAGAGGCAGTGCAGTAAGCGGTAGTTGTTGAGTAAAGTAAAATATGGTAAAATAGATTGATAAGGGGTTAATGTAAACAGTGGCATTGTAAGACTTTTTGCCGTTTAGTGTTACGACATTATTTTCTAGCCAAATTGATAAAAAATTGTTTTGAGCAAGCAAGAAATAGGCTTCAAAAATTTTTTTTTTCAGAAACTTGATAGCCTCTGCTTGCCAAACGCTACTAGATTTTTCTCTGCCTTTTATGTTTTAGAATAAGTATTTGATAACAAGCAAAATGAGCTACAGTTTCAAAAGATAGAACCAACAGAAACAACTACTCCGAGGGCTAATACCCCTACCGGCATTGAACTACACCATTGGTTCTCGAATTTCGTTGGGAATAAACATTGCAGATCAAAGTTTTCTCCTTCACCAACGTAACGTCAAAGATACTGCTATCTTTGTTGGGACATGTCCTGACATGCTGCAGGCACAATGATCACAGCCAGCCCATTACCGGTTTCATCCTCTTTGGGAATCATCAGATGGACGTAGGCAAAAATCCGGAGTTGATGGATTAAAAAGATAGAACCAACAGAAACAACTACTCCGAGGGCTAATACCCCTACCGGCATTGAACTACACCATTGGTTCTCGATTTTCGTTGGGAATAAACATTGCAGATCAAAGTTTTCTCCTTCACCAACGTAACGTCAAAGATACTGCTATCTTTGTTGGGACATGTCCTGACATGCTGCAGGCACAATGATCACAGCCAGCCCATTACCGGTTTCACCCTCTTTGGGAATCATCAGATGGACGTAGGCAAAAATCCGGAGTTGATGGATTCAAAAGATACAACCAACAGAAACAACTACTCCGAGGGCTAATACCCATACCGGCATTGAACTACACCATTCGTTCTCGATTTTCGTTGGGAATAAACATTGCAGATCAAAGTTTTCTCCTTCACCAACGTAACGTCAAAGATACTGCTATCTTTGTTGGGACATGTCCTGACATGCTGCAGGCACAATGATCCCAGCCAGCCCATTACCGGTTTCATCCTCTTTGGGAATCATCAGATGGACGTGGGCAAAAATCCGGAGTTGATGGATTCAAAAGATAGAACCAACAGAAACAACTACTCCGAGGGCTAATACCCCTACCGGCATTGAACTACACCATTGGTTCTCGATTTTCGTTGGGAATAAACATTGCAGATCAAAGTTTTCTCCTTCACCAACGTAACGTCAAAGATACTGCTATCTTTGTTGGGACATGTCCTGACATGCTGCAGGCACAATGATCCCAGCCAGCCCATTACCGGTTTCATCCTCTTTGGGAATCATCAGATGGACGTAGACAAAAATCCGGAGTTGATGGATTTGTGGTGCCCCGTAGATACCAATGTGGTGCCCCGTAGATACCAATGAGGTACCCCGTATATACCAACCAAAATTCTCATTTTTATTTTACCAAATAACACGAGGCAATGTTAGCCAAAGCCTTTAAATTCTTCAGCGAGGAATCATCGGGTTATGAGTCAAACCACCGGAAACTAGGAACATTAAGTTAAACGAAAAACCATGTTGTTTACATATTGTAATTATCAAAACGCCAGAAAAGTTCGCTACGGTTATTAGTATTCTTGGAAAAACTTACGCTAAAAACATGTTGTTATACATTCCATCCGCCCACAAAAGCCCACGTGCAAATCCTGGAATCGAGGCGAGAACAAAGAACGTAGCTGCTATAAAAGGGGGGTTTCTCCCAAGAGTCGGGGAAGTCGCCGAACATCACTTGTAGGGCTAAGTCCTGCCCGAGAGACCAGCGAGTGTCCGATGCAGAACCAGCTATCAAGAGAAGTCTCCGACCACCAATGGTTGGGCGAAGTACTGCCCGAGAAGTCAACTAGAGTCTGTCGCCTTGCCTGCCATAGATCCAGAACCGGCCTTAGTACAGTATGCTGCCCGTTGAACTGACCACAGAGTAAGCGATTGAATTTTGTTTTGTTGGGTTTTGTCGACTGAGTTGCCTTTCTATTTCTAGTTAATTAACTTATTTGATTTTATTTTATTTTGAATGCTATTGGTGTTTATTTAAAGGATTGTTATATTTTGTCATATTTTAAAGCAGTGTCGCGTTGTTTGAATATGAATATTTTACGCTAAATTTTGGGTCTGTTTAAATACGTTTTTGTGCCAAGTTTAAGTTATTTTTAATAATTTTGTGTCTATTATCAATTTCGAATCATTATTAATTTTCATATTTTATTATCGTTTGTGTGATCAGGCTAACTAACTTGTGTGCCAATAATTTTGGTATTATTTCTTGGAATAATTTGAGCTAAATTCACGTACTATCTCCGCAGGTTTTGTTATTAGTTTATGCTATAAGCTAGTATTGTTCGCCACTTAGGTTTGAAACCAGTTAACTAAAATTTAAAGATAATTATTTTGCGCTAAACCTTTTATTATCGATTCTTTTCTGTAATATTTACTTAGGAATATTTTAATAATTCATTTTGTTCACGTCTGTGCATCCTCAATTCATTTACTGTGTAATTGGTAACCTGTATATTTGATACGCCATAGGCGTACCATTTACTTTTTTAATATATGTATTAAAATTCCCCTGTTGTTTCCGTTAATTCTTAGGCCCACACCAAAAATAAATTAACTTATGGACCACCTTTAAAGGTACCTCTCGACCAACTAACATCTAAAACAAAGGTGCGCGCCATAGATTCAAAAGATAGAACCAACAGAAACAACTACTCCGAGGGCTAATACCCTTACCGGCATTGAACTACACCATTGGTTCTCGATTTTCGTTGGGAATAAACATTGCAGATCAAAGTTTTCTCCTTCACCAACGAAAATCGAAAATTGTGCCTGCAGCATGTCAGGACATGTCCCAACAAAGATAGCAGTATCTTTGACGTTACGTTGGTGAAGGAGAAAACTTTGATCTGCAGAGCTACAGTTTGTTCATAACACGTCACGTTTAGTGGGTTAGTCATCTCGTATCGAATTAATTTTCGAGAAAATTGCGAGCCTCTGCTCGCAAAACGCTGCCGATTTTTTTCTCTGCCTTTACATTTTTAAAATCAACATTAAATAAAGAAAAAAATGAGCTATAGTTTATTCATGAAACTGGATGTTTAGTATTTAGTCAACTCGGGTCAAATTGAAAGGCCTCTGCCGAGGCGAAAGCTGCCCTTTATTTTCTCTGATAAGTCGGATTTATAATCCAAGGGAAGTCAGCTTTCGGACTGAAATTGAATTATTCGTGAAATTTAACGTTTACTAAAACGCACTTTTTGATAAATTTTAACCCCCTCCCCAAAGTTTAAGTGACCAAGTAGGGACGGCAGAGTTTGTGATATAGGTACTCTGGATATCAACCTAATATTAAAATATACTCAACCTTTTGTAAGACTTGATGACTAACTTTGTTCGTCACCTCCCGGTCTATTAGTAGTTAGACCTGCATCGGTTCAAAAATGTAACGCTAGAATATTGGAGAAGGTGCCAGTTCTTGGTGATGTTAGAAAGATAACTTATGTAAAACGCAATAAAGCCAAGTTTTCAGTCGAAAAACTTGTATAGTACCTAGGTCATAGCTAGAACTATTTTGGACCAATTTAGGTAAATTATATTGTGATTGCCGAGGCATCCTCATAAAAAAAGACAAAATTCTTTAGAATTTTTTCACTATACATATTATATATTTTTTCTGTAAAATAATATCTTTAGATTTTTTGGTTTTAACAGATGGAACACTCTTCATTACTGAGATATTCCAAATTAATTTTTGGAGAATTTAAATCCACCTTCTATGTATATCTTGCTAAAGGAAAATGCAAATAATATATTATTTACCATACCGTTATAATGACAGAGTACATAATGATAAAATAGTTACTTATCGTATTACTTTTTCAAATTTTATTGACAAATAAAACTTATAACAAAATATTTTTGTTTAGGAAAGCTACCTACAGTAGGTATACCTACCTATTTTTATATCAGCAAATATTTCCAATATTATCCATTAAAAATAGCATTAATTGATTTATTTACGTTTTTCCTGTTTTTGTTATAACTAACAATAGCAACAATACAAAAAAGAAAACAATGTGCGCCAGAGTTAAGTTAAAAAAATTACCATATGGCTGGTTAAACCAAACACAAATTTCCATAAGCATATTTTGTGATTGTTGTTAATGGAAGTTAAAAATAAAAAAATATAATGCATCAGCCGCCCAAAAATTAAGCTTTCTTTAATTTGCAAGAAAAAAAACATTATTTTGCATTCTATAGCAAAACCCCAGTGTGAAAATTAGTGAAAATATTCCAAACTCAAATAATACAGTTTTCATATCGCATGCACAGAGTGTAACAAACTGGATGTTTTTTTGGGGGGTTTCTTCTATTCTGCGAAGAGATAGACAAAGAGTAGGTAGGTGTACTGCGCTCGATTTTTGAGGGCAGTTGAAAGCAGTTGAATTTCAAGATCTCGATTCGTTTGGGAGATACAGGGCATTTTTCATTTTTTAACATGTCAGACAATCCCTCCTTGTAATATGTTTTGATTTTTGCCAAAAATCTTCCTTCATAATACTCCAATCTATAATAATTATTGAAGTATGTCTTTGTCAACTAAATCCTGTAAGGTAGATTTTCATATTTTTTTATTGAACTTGTGTTGACTTTTTCCAATATAACAATCTACTGATGTTGTCTTCGCTTTTTCCAGGAAGTCAGCAAAGAAAAGCAATACCTTTCTTACATTCATCTAAAATAAGTTTTCCATTAATATGTACCTGCAAAAATTTTACAAGCAAGTTCTAATAGATTATACTTGACAAAGTTAATGTCCCTAGTGCGGAAAAGTACAACTTTCCGCATCAAAATGGATGCGACAAAGTGTACTTTTCTGCACGCTCAGAGAAAAACATATTTTCCACACCATGTCAGGTCTAGTTACAAACTACGGACTTAATTACTTAAATACTTCATTAGATGATACCAGAAAAAATACCCGCAAAAAGTAGTCATTGACGGTCAAGCACTTGATATCGAATGAAACTCTGCTGTCGAACTTGCATTGTCTTTAGATTATTTAAATTAGTTCTGAATCATGGTTTTCACATGTAGGTATCAACGATCGTTTTTACAAATGCACGATTTCTTGTTTTGATAATCGATTCCAACATTGGGGTGTGCGACACCCCCACACCCCTCCCCCATATCTTAACTATAGGTATATACACAATAAGTATTTCTTTACAGTACTAGCAACTAAACTAGAAGCACAAAAAGCTGTATCTATGTATGTGCCACGATGTGTGATCCTCGTACATCGTGATATGTGCATAATTTAGGACTAATCTGCTTATGTTGGGTAATTACAACATAATATACCTACTTCCACAACTATTCAGTTGAATTTCTTCATTTTTAACAGAGTACCATTAAAATTTTTCCTCGAATTTTTCTTATTAATTTTGTGCTCGGGGATAATTTTTTCCTTAACCGAGCATTATGCATTCATTATTATGTTCTTTCCTCTGCGAGCCTCCAATAACATTGTTACCATAATACAGGGTTGTGCGAAAGTCTGGAAAAAAATCATATCTTTTTTCTAGTTTTTTTTCTTACAAAACGCAAAAACAGGTCAATTTTCTTTCGCTATTCCCCATTTTTAGCAATATAAAACATTTTTTTCCTTCAACCCTTTAGCTGGAAGCCACCCCTCCTTTTTTTTTCAAATGAAAACATGTGGCTTGTGTGGGCTCGTTGAAAAGCTCGTCAAAAACTGAATACGAGTATACCATTTTTTTATTTTATTTATGCTGTTATTACAAAATAAAAAACAAAATCTATATCTATATTGCTTATTTGCGTTTTGTAAGAAAAAAAACTAGAAAAAGATATGATTTTTTTCCAGACTTTCGCCCAACCCTGTATTTATTCTCTAGTCTACCTAAAACCAGAATTTAAGCTATATCTAAAACAATATACAAATCAAATAACAAACATACCTCTTCATTTCTCCATGTTTTGCTCCCCGTTTTTATTGATAACATTGACACACCATATCAAAATCTATGCAAGGCAAGTTATCAGGACAAGCTTTAACAAATCTTGTCTTCATTATAAACCGAAAAAAAAGTATTCACAGCAAGATTTTTTTAAAACTGAGAATATAATTTATTTAGTTTTCGCTAAGGTTATTAACCTTGGTTTCCGCGTTCCGCGGGCGAAAGTGAGGTTATAAACGCACAAACTCTGCAAAGTGCGGCGTTGCCGACGATTCTTCTTAAAGAATTGAGTAATAAGTCATCTGTCATATTTTATAGGGGGCATCTAATAAGTTCAGAATAGGATCAGTAAAATCCAAATATTTCATTCAAATGCTAAGAAATTTGATTCTTTCTCATCAGGCGCATACAAACTGAATCTAATAAAATGCCTGGGAGTGCTTGGTTATATAAAAAAGACGAAATAAAGTTACGTGCCTACGAACAATGGACTCTTTTGTGTAAAAGTGATGACTGGACGCTGAGTGCGCGGCACGTGTATCCTTAGATTGCATTTATATAAAGTATACATTTAAGCTCTGATCTATTGTTAATCAGTCTTGTCTGAATTGTAGCAGTAATCGCTGCCCTGTTGCTTCCAAATAAATTGTTTTAAAAACTCATTTTCCAAAATAGTTAATTTAACTGGCGCAGTCGTGCGGATTTTTTGTGTCCAGTTCCCGCGAACGTTCCTACATCGATTTCCATAATTGGCAACGTTTCTACCGTGTCGCGAGGAGCCGAAGGATTTCAATCCTGAAGACGCAGAACCTCAACCCCTGGCAGTCAACACCGCAGCAGCTACAACGAAGACATTGCTCACCTAGTCGATCCGAAGGAGTTGGCCGGCGATCAAAGATTTTTGGTAAGAGCCAAGTTCCTGTGGATCCTTATCCTTTAAGTTTATCTATTTAATTCGAATTTATTTAATATTTTTGAAAATTCTTTAGAGGTTTTTGTATTTTATGAGTGACGTTGAATCTATAAGTGATCTTGCTAAGTTATTCTCTAAAACTTTGAGTATAACTACAGAAAATAAAATGGCACCTAATAATGAAGGAAATAATGATAATAATGAACCAAATCTTACAATGTTAAAAATGTACATCGATACGATTTGTCCTTTTGATGGCAATGAAACTTCCTTGCCAAAATTTATCAGTTCATGCGATTATTTGTTCGAAACATACGAGCGATTTAATGATGCACTTTTAAAAAATTATATTATCAAAGCTGTCCAAACTAAACTAGTTGGCAGAGCAGAAATATTAGTAGGTTGTAGAAATGAGTTAGATACGTGGCAAAAAATTAAAGAAGCTCCTATTCAATGCTTTGGCGATCGAAGGAGTGCAGAATGTTTAGAACAAGACCTTTTTGTTGCTAGACCTTTCAAAAATGAGCAACCTCTTGATTTTGCAAAAAAACTACAAGTAATGCGTAGTAATTTAATACAGAAAATTAACACGGATATTTATATGAATCAAGTAACAAAAGAAATTTATTCACGCCAATACAATCAACTATGCTTAAAAACCTTTGTTAGAGGTTTATCTGGTCCTTTACAGACCATAATTCGGTTAAAAGAACCTAATACTCTAGAAGACGCAATGACTCTTGTCATACAGGAGGAAAATTTTAATTATACACAAAATTTATTCAAAAATACACCACAGAATTTTCCAAGACAAAATAATTCTGGTTATAATAATTTTACAAGACCAAATTTCCAAAATTACCAAAATAATTTCCAAAGATCTAATTTTCAGAGAACTAACAATTTCCCCAGATTTAATAACAACACTAACCAAGTTAGGAATCCAAATTTCCAACAACAACCCCAATTTCAACAACAATTTCCTAGCCAACCAATTAATGTACAGCCTAGACAAATACAAAGACACTATCCCACTAACCGACAAGTTTTCGGACCACAGCGTAATGTTTTTCGACCCACTGGTCAAATTCCCCAGAGACAATACGAACCGATGCAGGTAGCTTCCCAAATTAGTCGAAATGGTTTTAATAATAATAATAATACAAATTATAGAAATCAGGAGGCTATGTCCACAAATTCTCGTGTACCTTCTAATGTGCACAGAAGCTTTTCTTCAAGACAAAATAATTTTTCAAGAAATAATTTTCAACCGCAAAATAATGCTATAGTCGAAGAGTTATATCAAATGGAAAATGAAAATGAAAATGTTGCGCAACAGCAACAAAATCAAAATAACGAAGATACCGAAAATTTTCGTCAGGTCAAACCACCTCCCAAACGGAAAAAGTAAATCCCGATGTCATTGAAAATTACAATATCTCGATTAAGGCACTTTCAGCCAAGATCCCAGTAAACAAGTTTAACAATAATGCTATTGTTCCCCAAGGCAACATAACTAGTCTTTATTCTCCAGAAACAACATATACAGTTTTAAATAACGACGATGTGAAATAAATGAAGTTTTTACAGAAAGTACCGATGAAGTTAAAATAAATAAAAACAAAGTTAGGAAAACTAAAAATAAAGTTAGGAAAAATAAGAATAAAGTTGAGATAAATAATGAAGGTGTTATAAGTGAAAATAACGAAGTTATAAGTTATAATGATAGGAATAATACTGAAAACATTGAAGTTGAATTTTACGGAAGTTGCGAAAATGATAAAGTTTATGATAATAATGATGATTTTAAGAATGAAGTTATTAGTGAAGTTAATGATGTTCATAATTATGATATAGATAATAAAGAAGTTTTTATTACAAATAATTCCCCTAGTTATGTACATGCAATGTATCCAATATTTTCTAATAATAATTCAACTAAAAATACAAATCAAAATTTTAGGGTTAAAGTTCCTATAAGCTATAGGAATAGGAAAATTATCTTACACAAGAATAAAAAGAAGGTGAAAATAAAGAAGAAAGTAAAAATGAGAAATATAAAATTTTAGATGTCATTTGAAAATAACCCGTCCAAACATGAACCTTTTTGAAAGAGCAAAAAGACAAAAATCGAAGATTCACTTTTAAGTATCCCAATTAGTTACCGAAAATAATGTAAGTATTTATAGTACTATAATCAAATTATATTTTATCTTAAAAAATAATTGTGGACAGAATCAAAAGGATATAGTCTGTTCATATGGACACATTTCAAATACTAGGAAAGAAATTTTTGACAATCATAGACGTATTTTCAAAATATGCCCAAGCTTATTTCTTAGAATCCTGTAATTCAACCGATGTTATCAATGGAATTTTTACTTTTGTATCACACTTTGGAATACCAAAATCAATAACATGTGATAATGGTACTGAATTTAAAACAACTCTTTTATCAGATTTTTGTAAACTTGATATGTCCAATTACATTTTACTACCCCCGGTAATTCGAATAGTAACAGTAATGTAGAGAGATTACATAATACACTACTTGATAGCGTACGTGTTTTAAAACTTACTCATCCGAACTCGGATATAAAACAATTAACGCAGTATGCAATCTTAGGCTACAATAATTGTATTCATAGCGTAACAAAACAGAAACCTTTTGAAACCTTTTGAAACGGTGATACAAATGCGCTTGACCCCTTTGATATAACAGATGAGATTATTTTGAATCAATATATAGATGAAAGAAAGAATAAACTCATAATTATTTATAATAAAATACACCAAATGTCTTTAGAGGAGAAAATAAAACAAAATACCAGACATAATAAGGATAGGGAAGAAGCTTTAAATTATGAACCAAACACTGTACAATATCAACAAAATAAAGCATCCATGCGCGATAAAACGAAACCAAAACATATTAAAATTGAAATCAAAGAAGACTTAGGTTCAAAAATTAAAACTCAAGACGATAAATTATTCACAAAGCACAATTAAGGAAACCAAAAATTAATTTACCTCCTTATTTTCAGGAGAATGAAAATGAACCTAGCTGCAGTTATGCTATTCACGACGATATTATTGACATTACTTACGAAACTGACGACAGCAACGAATGACATGACGTTTACTCCTATTAAAACTCCCTTACTCCCATTTCAATTAGGAGCAGATACCCGTATTATAAAAAACAAACATACATTTGTACACTATATAGAGATTGACCCTATTATTAACCAATTAACCACTATTCGCAAATTTTATGATATAATCAAGTTAACCCTTACTAATAAAAATAATACTTTACCTAACAATTCATATAGGAACGTATTACATAACCTTTTACATCATGTAGATTATTTAATTGTTGAAGTAGAAAACCAAATAGATAATATTACTCCGCATAATAGAGTTAAACGATTAATTAACGCTATAGGTAAAGCATCAAAATGGCTTTTCGGAACCCTAGACTCCGATGATGGCGAAAAATATGACAAAGCAATTTTTACCTTACAAAATAATCAAAAATCTTTTACGAATGAAATTTCTTTACAAATATCTCTCACGAAACAACTTATTAATAATTATAACTTAACAATGAAAATTTTACAATCAAATCAAAACTTAATAAAAGAAAGACTAGAATATTTTGAATTAAATATTAACAAAACAATTAATGATTTTACAGCATACTTAAGAGCTGAAAATGTTTTAGATCAAGTAATACTTAATTGTCAAAATTTAATTACATTTCTTGATAATCTCGAAAATGCAATAATGTTTGCAAAATTAAATACTTTACATAGTTCAGTAATTTCAGCATCAGAACTCCAAAAAACAGTAAAATACCTAGAAAATCTCTTATGAAAATGAATCAGTTTTAAAATTTAAAAATATAATTTCTTATTATCAATTAGCTGGACTTCAAATTAATTTCTCAAAGAATAAAATAATATTTGCTATACCTACATATCCCAATATTTTTAAAGGAAAAATTTCAAATTTACCACCTATTTCCAATTCCAGTCAAAAATTTAATTATTATCCCAAATCACCCTTACCTTATACTTGGTTCAAACCAACAACAATTTCAAGAAGAAGAATGCCCCATGGTTGAGAACATTCACATATGTCAAAATAAACTTACACCGTTTTTAAATGAATGTATTATGTCATTAATTAAAGAAGCCGAAGGAAATCAATGTACCAATATGTCAGTTAATATCCAAGTTCAAACCCCAATAACGGAAGTCATTAATAGTCAATATGTTATTGCTATCCCTACCAAACAACCATTGAAAATCTTAACAAAATGCAACAAAAATGAAGAAATCAAGATACTCTACGAATCCAATTTAATTCATATTCCTGAAAATTGCGAAATAAACTACGATAGTTTCAAATTTATTAACAAACAAGAAATTCATGGTAAACCACTCAACTTACCGGAAATACAAATGAATGATTTAAACTTTAATTATCTACAAGAAAAACCTCTACAACTTCAAAATATTGACATAAAAGCTATAAATGATCTTAAAGAAAAATCAAAGCAATTAGAAATTCCAAAAATACATGAAATTCGTTCCTTAAGTTATGGTCTAGGAACGACAACAGTTATAATTATCCTATTAGCAGCCGCATATGGTATTTGGAAACTTTACAAGATTTTGAAGAAGAAAGTGAAGAAAAATAAGAAGAAAATGGATATGGAAATGGAGGGACTCACTGAAAACAAGCCATCAAGACTCTTGTTTTCGTCTTAAGGACGGAGGAGTTACGTGCCTACGAACAATGGACTCTTTTGTGTAAAAGTGATGACTGGACGCTGAGTGCGCGGCACGTGTATGCTTGGGTTGCATTTATATAAAGTATATATTTAAGCTCTGATCTATTGTTAATCAGTCTTGTCTGAATTGTAGCAGTAATCGCTGCCCTGTTACTTCCAAATAAATTGTTTTAAAAACTCATTTTCCAAAATAGTTAATTTAACTATAAGTACTAAGAAAATAGCAGGTACTTATTGAAATTAGGGATCGTGACGTCACATTCCCTACTTTTGCGACCGTTTTTTTCAATTTTTGAGCAAACTAATGAAAAAAAAATCTGTTGGTGTGGTTCCGTGATTATCTAGACATGTTCCGTGATCTATCTAGACATCTTTTATAAATTCCTACATCTCTGTGTAGGTACTTAAATATGTAGAAACCTACGTATCTACTTCACAATTAAAAATAACAGACTTTTCTTATTACCTATTTAATTTGAAATTTCTTAGTTCAAGCTTTTTTACCTATACCTCTGTGTAGGTACTTAAATATGTAGATACCTACCTATCTATTAACAATAACAAACTTTTCTTATATGTACAATAATTTAAAATTTCTTAGTTAAAAACATATCAACCTTATTTTTTACCATCATTAAAAAAAACACAAAATATTTTTTTGTATGTACCTGCTAGTCAAAAATAAATAATAAAATTTTTAAAATTATAAATTCCAAGGCAAAAAATTATTTTTCATTCCTAAGTATACTTGTCCATTCTGTCTTCGGGATCAACATTTCGAGCTATATATTCCGTGATATCTTTTATACCCCTCTTGATATAGGATTCAGGGTTATGTACGTTTTCAGGAATATCATTAAATTTGAAGCAAACGCTACGACTGGCAATTTTTGAATTTTCTGTTCATACTCGAAGTTTCTTCAACGATTTGGAAAGCCATGTTAAAGTTTTATATTAAATGATCAAATGAACTTTTACAGTATATGTAAACCTGTATTTATCCTTAAAGGGCTAGCATTTAGCGGTAAGATATAACTTTGACTTGACCTTTTACTATCCTATCTTCCAAACACTAGCGCCTCGTCTACACTCCAAAAATAGAAATACTGTTGAAAAAACTTTATTGCGAAGTAAAAAATAATAATTGTTCTTTTAATTGTAGGTACTTTTTTACTATCTTATCTTCCCTACACTGGACTTGTCTACACTCTGAGATAAATAGAAATACCATCGAAACATATTTTTAGAAGTAAAATAATTATTTTTTCTTTTTTCTCCCCTTTACTATAGGTCAATAATTGAAATTGTTGCCGTTCTTTTTTTAACTCGGTTTGAATTATTTATTTTTTAGTTTGTACTTAATACTGTCTAAATTATTATGTTACAAAGTCCTGCCACACAGGAATTATATCTTCATGGGATTATTTATAATTATACGTCGATGGCCCCGTCCTCGAGATCACACTGTAGTTTATGTTTCTGTGGGTGTCACGTCAACTGGACGCGGGAAATAGGACGCGCGACAACTGGACGCGGATAATTGGACGCGCGACAATTGGACGTGTGCGACATTTGGACGCGCGAAAATTGGACGAATATGACAATTGAACGCGTACGACAATTGGACGCGACAATTAGTAGGTTTCTTTCTGAAAAAAAAAATTCAAGTTCGAATAAACACGAAATTGGCAAGTCAAATAAATGGCGAATTATCATCAAACAATGGTTTATTCGGCCAATACAAAAATATTTGTTTAAATTCTTTTGATTGAAGTAATCAATTTTGTCAGTTATAAATATTCATTTGTTTTAATATAATAACATATTATAATAGCACATACATAATAATTTTTATACATATTATTAGGTATGTTGGAATTGAAAACTATATGCGATACCCCGTAAATACTCTAACACTGGTCTATTTGCGTAATCTGCCATCACTGTTTGTATTTTCTGAGCCGTGTCACGATAAACTTTCTTTCTGGGTTGTTCCTGTCCTGCGATGCATTGTTCAATTTTCACCCTGTTCAGGCTTTCTTCCTTTTTCAACGCATGAATGAACTTCCAAATGGATGGATGTGTCGCCTGAACAATGGAAGAAAAGCTGTTATGCCAACCTTCAACTGCATTATTTGTTCGTGGGATATCCTCCAGGGCCAGATCATAGACGTTCCACAAACTGATGGCAGTGGTGATCTTCGACGGTTTCGCCTGTCCCTACGGCCTATCCAAGTACCTTCAAAGTAATTAATAACTGGCAACAATAGTTCCTTGTTCTCTAAGTAAAATTGGCTTTCGACGACGTCATAAAAAGCTCCGATGACATCATTTGGAGGAACGAAGGCCAGCGCTGCCAATAATCTTAATTGCAATGCAAATTCCGGTTCTTCACTATATCTTCTCTGGAGCCCAGATTGTTGTATCTGTCTCCATATAGACTGCGTAAAATGAAAGAAGCAACCACGAACGGCGGTCTGGGGAAATTCTTCAGAAAAGGCATTTATGGCCGCCCTTTCAAAATCAACCATAACTGAAGAGGGTCGGAGTCCTGGTTGTAGCGATTTCAATGCTTGAAGAAGACGGCTATGGGTGCTCCGAGTCTTGTTCGGCAGAAGGGCATACACAGTTGGTATAACATTGTTGTACTGAACCCCGTGAATGGTATAAAGTTGTGCAAACAAAGCAGGTGACGAAGAAAATGTCCCGTCGGCATACCAGTGGTTACAGTGACCCATGTATTCTAAATTTTGTGTTCTTGAAAATAGGAGAATCCGATCATCACTTGGACCACTGTCAAATAGCAGAAAGGGTTCACCATTGATGGTAATATAATCACTGGGAAGGCTGAGTTCTGTTAGCGAACGTGGATTTGGCGGGACATTTTCCGCTCTGTTCCGCACGCGTTGAACAGTTCTCTTTAAACTAACAACGGGAGGCAATTGTGCTGAGACTGCAGGTGATACATTCTCGGATATACTGGCAATTACTGCTTGTGTAGATAGATCAACCTGCTTTGCCATTTCCTTCATTTCGGTAACTGCAGTTTTCGCTTGAACTCTGGCAGCATCGGCAACATGGAGATGATGGGTGCTGTGGACTATTTCTTGGTTAATCGTGTGTACTCTTCCTCGGCAGTGATTTTTGTTGTAGTCGGAACATTTCCAAATAATCTTTTCGCCTATTGTTCGCTCTCTCTTGTGAAGATAACCATTGTGCAACAACATGGGGTTTCCCCTTTCGCTCGTCACAAACTGGAGAACCATCTTTACTTTGCACAGGATGCGAAGGTTTTAATGCCAAAGGGGTAGGTTACCTCAGTTTTATATAAAAAAATATAGGGATTACCGAAAAGATAGGATTAATTTAAAATATTATTTACCTACCTACCACTCGACACTATGAATAATAAAGGGATTACCGAAAAGATAGGATTAATTTAAAATATTATTTACCTACCTACCACTCGACACTATGAATAATAAAGGGATTACTGAAGAGAAAGGATTAATTTAAAATATTATTTACCTACCTACCATTTGAGCCTTTTCACAAATCATTTGAAAATTATTCTGGGCCAATTAAGATAATTTATTATTATATTAACATAATTGTTTTTCGTAAATCCAAGAATCTTGCGTCCGGATCTCGTCGCGTCCAATTGTTATACACGCCCAATTGTCGTACACGTCCAATTCTCGCGCGTCCAAATGTCGCACGCGTCCAATTGTCGCGCGTCCAATTATCCGCGTCCAGTTGTCGCGCGTCCTATTTCCCGCGTCCAGTTGTCGTATATCCGTTTCTGTGCTCTTTTTGTCGCGTATGTTTATAGAAAAAAGTGCCCGCTGTAAATTAAATGATTGGCCACAGCAGTAGGCTTTTAAAAAACTTTATTCGAAAAGCTTTTGACAAAGATCGGTCTTAATCTAAACGCGCTTTGTGATACAACAAATATATAAGATTTCGGATTGCTGAGTTTGCAGGAGACGAGACGGTTCTGGAGCTTCTACAGTTTTCTTGATGATGCATGAATTTCTGCCTAGATAACTCCTCCATCCTTAAGAGGCTTCTTCGGGAGTGTAGAGGATCGAAGTAGCCGTAGCTTTTTCTTCTTTTTCTTTTCTAGGTTTTTGAAACTTCCAATATTTCCAAATTCCATATCCAATTAATATTAAGAGTACCATTACTATTGTTATGCATAAAATCCAATTTGTTTTGTACGTATTCGCAACTTCTTCGACGACCACAGGACTAATAGAGTTAATATGTTTTCGAAGAGCATGGATATCGTTCCTGATGTGGAGTTTGCCAAATGTATTGATGTTTTCTTGAACTTCGCCAATTTTAATCGCCGGCAATACCAATGAATAGGTTTTACTGTTTGATTTATTATTTCCATAAGAAATTCCATTAATTTCCATGTTGCATCCGGTAGGTAACCAAATTAAATGCGGTGTCTTTATTATGGCATATTCCATGTTTTTGCATAACAATTTAATTTTCGATTCTTCTTTCGGGACAACAATTATAAATTCGTCGTTGATTCTTTCAATTATTTGATTGTGAGTTTGAACTTCCATAACGTTACAACTTGGTTCTTCGCCAGAAATTAGTGCAGCTATGCAATCTTCTTTTGGAGTTGCTTCTAACCGTTCTTGTAGACAAATATAAGTTCCAATTATTTCTTCGCAGGAATTTTCCATATATTGGTAGCTAGTAGTACTAAGAGCCATGTAGGGAATAATATGAAGGAATAATTATGGTATTTTTGGAAGAAGGTAAAGGATATAAATGATAATAATCAAAATTATCTGGATGAACTAAAGGGACAAAAACAATATGATTTTTCGAAATATAACTACTTGTTTTAATTACAGAGTACCAATCATAAAAATTAATATTAATTTCGTTTTCTGAATAATGTGTTTTTAAGTCCGTTAATATCTCTTGTAAGTCATCGATATTCAATATATCAGGTCTAGGAAAGTAATTATTACATTAGCATTGATAAAAATTTGATTAAGTACCTATGCTTAAATATACAGTATATTTATAGAATATATCAGTTTCTCTTTTTATTAATTCATGGTAACATTCTAAATATTCAGAAATTTTTCGTTGATTATCAATTATAGTTTCAATTGAGGTTCCGTAGTGATCAATTAATTTTTTGAATAAGGAAATTTGTGTTTACTTCTGATACAATTTTCTGTTGATTTTTCTCAAGTATTCTTATAGCGTTGTCGTATCTAATACCGTCATTTGCATCAAGCGATCCAGTAAACCATTTATTTACCGTTCCTACAGCATTAAAAAGTCCGCGTTTACTGCGTTTATTTATATTTTTCTTAAATATTATGTTATTAAATTTATTTATTTATTTATTTAATTTCTAAGATTAAAGGTTTAAGACTATCATAGTTATTTCGTAAGCTAGAAGAAAATACAAATTGTGTTTCTTTAAAAATAGAAATGTTTAAATCATTATGAACCGATCTAAGATTTTTTATTTCGTTACTTAAGGCTTTAATTTGAACATAATGTAATGTGTTTTCTAGTTATGATCTTTGCATTTCCTAATCTAAAAGGTAAGATTCCAGGTGAATCTTTCAAATCCGTTATTTTAATTTCCTGTACTTGTACCTGGGATATCAGGATCAAGGATATCAGGATCATCAGGTGGTTTCTCATGTCTGTCTGAATGTTCGTCCTGTAATAAAGATTTTTCTGTCAGTTTTCTTGGTCTTTTTAAATTCTTTTTGTGAATTATTTTGCGTGGTAATTTCGCTTTTATACCTAAGTTTTTCTGAACGATTACTTTTTTAAAACGGGGTTTTATTTTTGAACGGTTTTGAACTCTTTCGTAAGCGTATTCATTTTCATTATATTCTATAGGATCTTCGCGATTTTGGTTTCTTTTTTGAATGATTCTTTCCTTTGTAGATTGGTTGATTTCATGAATTTTGTCATAAAGTAGACGTGTCCTATTTTTATGTTCGTTAACATATTCATTTATAATTATTTCAGAAGTAGTATCGAAAGCGTCAAAACTATCAGTATGTCCACTAACAATATTATATGGAGTTTGTTTTGTTACTGAATGAACTGTATTATTATATGCCAAAATTGCGTAGAGCATGAGTTTATCGATTCGACTTTTGTCAGTTAATCTTAAACATCTTATGTGTTCAATTAATGTAGAGTGTAAACGCTCAACTAAACTGTTGCTATTAGAGTTATTAGGAGTAATAAAATGAATATTAATTTTGTGAAGTTTTGCGAAATCTTTTACGGTTGTATTATTAAATTCTGATCCGTTGTCAGATACAATGGTTCTTGGTAGACCATGATGTGTTGCGAATTGTAAGAAACAATCAATGGTGTTTATAGCTGAAGCTCCACTTATTTTGTATGCTTGTGCATAACGAGAGAATGAATCTATTATTGTTAGAAATTTATTGTTTTCTATTTGGAAAGTGTCAACATGTATCAAATTTTATTTCCGCGGGTTTTCTGTCGTATTTAGCTAACTGACAAATTTCACAATTATTTACATATTTTTCTATATCAGTTTTTTGTTTTGGCCAGTAATATCTTCGTTTTAGGGAATTTTCCATTTCATTGATACCTCTGTGGCAAACTTTACCTTCATAATAATATTTTAGTTTTTCTTGTTGTTCGTCAAAAGTATAAATATCTTCCAAATAGGTTGAACTTTGTATTAGTTTAAAAGAAGAATTTTGGAATGTCTTTTGGATAATGTTGCAAAATTCTGGGATTATATTAGGAGTTTTAAAATATACACAGTAAACTTTTTTATCTTCTACATATTCTTTTATAAAAGCTATTGTTTCACTTTCGAAATTTTGGAGAGGTAAAGATACCGTTAATCGTTTATTTTCGTTAAATGGTTTGTTTCGAATTACATATTTATGTTGTGTCTTGTTGTTAGAAGAAACAATTATTTGATTTTTGTACGAGTTTACCGATTTTTCTGTTATTGGCATTAGTAAAACAAGATCTTCGACTGCTGTATGAACAGTTTCGTCTATATTATTATTTCTCGGAGCGTTTTCTTGGACATTGAATGCCGGTCTAATAAGTATATCAGAAATGATATTAATTTTTGGTCTTTCAACAGATTTTTCGTCAGGAGTAATTCCTAAAATTTGATTTACATCTTCGCTTGAGATTTCCGGAAGGTTTCCTTCATCTACATTTTCTAAAAAGGTAATAATTTCGTCATCTGAATCACCTAAATTGGCTATTATTGATTCGTTCTCTAAAGAGTTTTCTAGTGCATTTATTTCTACTCGAGAAAGTGCATCCGCGCTGGTTTTTGTATATTATTTCGTATTGATATTCCTCGAGTTTGAGTCTCCAACGAACGAGATGTGAACTAGGATCTTTAAGGGAAAATAACCATTGAAGGGGTTTGTGGTCAGTAATAATTTTAAATTTATGTCCAAATAGATAAGGTCGAAAGTAATTTGTGGCCCAGACAATTGCTAACAATTCCTTTTCGATAGTTACATTCTGCGGGATTAAGTGTACGAGAAGCATATGCCACTGGAAGATCTTGGCCTACAGTGCCTTGCGATAATATCGCACCTATAGCGTAGTTTGAGGCGTCTGTTGTCAAGTTGAATGGCTTAGAAAAATCTGGGTATTGTAAAATTGGGTCATTCGTGAGTATATATTTGCACAACTCGAAAGCATTAATAAAAGATTCATTGTGAATGACTTTTTCTCCCTTTTTTATACATTTGGTGAAAGGTTTTGTGATTTTTGCAAAGTCTTTTATAAATTTTCGATAATAACCTACTAAGCCTAGGAATGATTTTATTTCTTTTGCCGTTTTAGGGATTGGAAACTTTTGAATAGCCTGAATTTTTTTATATTAGGTTTGATTCCGTCTGGTGTTATTATAAAATATGTCCTAAGAATTCTACTTCCTTGCTGAGGAATTCACACTTATCTAATTGTATCTTAAGGTTGTATTCACGTAATTTTTTGAAAACTAGTTTGAGATTGGAAATATGTTCTTCTAATGATGATGAAAACATTATGATGTCATCAACGTAAACTAAACAAACTTTTCCTTGGAGTTCTCTTAGAATGTCGTCCATAACACGCTGAAATGTGGCTGGCGCGTTTTTAGGCCAAATGGCATTCTATTATATTCGTAATGAGCGTTGTCTACACTAAAAGCTGTTTTTTCTATACTTTGGGGGTGCATCTCTATTTGGTGAAAGCCGGAAGCTAGATCAAGGGTAGTAAAATAAGTACATCTGCCTAACTTGTCTAGAATTTCGTTAATATTGGGAATTGGATATCGGTCATCAATAGTTTTTCATTGATCTTCCTGTAATCGACTACTATACGCCACTTTTTTGTCCGGAAGCATCCGATTTCTTGGGGACAATCCAGATTAGTGAAGGCCATGGACTTGAAAAGGGTTTAATGATTTCGTCATCTAACATTTTTTTTATTTGTCTTTGAACTTCATTTTTTAAGGCGTAAGGATACCTATAGGACTTTGTGTGAACGGGGACCTCGTCGGTGGTTTTTATTTCGTGTTTTACTCTGTTTGTGAATGAAAGTTTGTCTCCTGTATTATAAAACATATCTGAAATTTCTTGACAGATTTTAAAAATTCTTTCTTTCTCTTTACATCGAATTTTTGCTTAGATTTGTCCTTTTTTTATTAAAAATTTGCTCGATATTAAAAAGAGAGTAATCGTTATTGATTTCTTGAAAACTAGCTGTAGTGAATGGTTTATTTAGAGATAAGACTTTTGTTTGGTCTGAATGATTTTGAATTTCGACAATAGCATAACCATCTTTAGCAGTGGTTAGAATTTCTGGAATAAAACAATTTTTTGAAATTTCCTTTCTTGGAAAATAGATATCTCCTGAATTTTCGCTTTACATGTTTCGTGAGGGTTTACTTGTATAGAAAATAAGTTAGATTGTTGATTGTGTCTATAAAAGATATTAATACAGATATTTTCGTTATAGAGAATATTTTTGTCAAAGTCTGATATTAACTTTAGTCGTTTTATATCTTCGAAGCCTAGTAATCCATCAAAAAAATCATGAAATTGAAACAAGTGGAAAGTAATCTGATCGTTTAAACCTAAAAGTTCATTTATTGGTATGTCAGCTTTGAATCTACCTTTATTTGTACCGTTACAAGTTTTTATTTGAAAGTCTTCGTGATAGATTGTATTAGGGAAATATTTTTTCTGCAAAACAAGGATTTATTATTGATTTTGAAGCTCCGGTATCGATTAAAAATTTAAATTTCGGGTTATAAGTCTCAATATAGGGTAAGATATTAGTATGAATGTTATTAAGATCAATTATTGTCATTTTCTTTTGTCTACGACACTGGTTTCCTGAAAATTTTCATTTGAATTTTCATTTTTTATTTCCTCCAGATGTCCTGAATTTTCCGGTAAACTAGTATAATTTTCATATTCCGTATTATAGAGGTTTGAATAGTTATTTTTAAAAAGATTTTGAGTCGAATTTTGGTTATATTCTTCAGGAATATAATAATATGAATTCTCTTCGTCGACAAATAAATTTTGGGGGTCGTAAATTGGGTTGTCGTCTTCTATGTTGTATAGTTCTTCCGATATATAGTTTCTCTGACCTGATAACTTTGGAAGTAGTTCGGTACACGTTGCGGTACTTGTTGGCGTAAACTTGGTATTGTCGCGTTTACTGACATAGGGGTTGGTTTGTCATTAGCTGTTCGTCCGGTTGATTTAAATACGTTGATTTGGGGTTGTTTTGAACCGAAAACTTGTTGCTTTGTAAAATACTTTTGTTGTAGTTGTCTTGGTTGAGGCATGTTTATAGGACCTCTGGGAAATTGGTTATTTTGTGGAAATCTTTGGGGTTGGACATGTTGTGGTAATATTTTTGTCATTTGTTGGTTTTGGAAAAAGTTTGTCCTTGGGGTATTTGGGAATTGTATTTGAGGATTGAAAAAATTAGGTTTTGGGATATTTTGGAGATAGTTTTGCGTCTGAATTTTTCTTTGAATTTTTTGGATATTATTTTGAGGTTGAATTGAGGAGAAAAGGCGATTTTGAGCATAGAGCAAATTTTGTTCTTCAATTACTAACGCGATAGCATTTTCGAGACTATCAGGGTCTTTAATACTCACAATGTCTTGTAGTCTGCCGGTGAGACCTCTTATAAACGTCTTTAAAGCTAGTTGTTTGTAATTATTCAATTGTAACTGTTTCATATTTGGTGCTAAGTCACTAGAATTTAATTTGGAAATAATTAAGCTATGTGCATCTTGGATTCTAGATCCGAAATTTACAGGGGATTCATTTTTTAACGGTCGTAAAACTATCAAATCTTGAACGAGACAGTCAATATTTCTGTTATCTCCAAAAGTTAAGCGTAAAGCATTGCGAATTTCATCCCATGTCTGAAGTTCTGTTCTTTTCCCTATTAATGTTAGTGCCCTACCAGCGAGTTTTCCGATAATTGCACGAATTAAAAATTTGTTTATTGGATCGTTAGGAATCGCTCGGTTTGTATAAGTTTGTACAAGATAATTACAACTGTCAATAAAAATTTCGAGGGTATGTACATCACCAGAAAATTGAGGTATATTTTCAATATACATGCGTAATAATTGATAATTAACATTTTGATTTTGATTTTGTTGCTGGTTATTCATTGTTGAAAGATTTACTTGCCCAAACAAATCAACTAAAATTGCTAAATCTCTATCGTGATCGATACCTAACCTTCCTACGTTTTCGTTCTCCTCTTCACTTTCTGAATTACTCATAAAATATAATTTTTGCTACTTAAAATTACTTAAAATTAAGCTTTGCTAAATGAAAATCAAAATTTGAAAATGTGAAAAATTGCTTTTCGAATTTGAATCCTTAACCTAGTGAGATTAAGTCTTTGCCCCAGCAGAGAGTATAGGATAGTTCAACGAAGGGAAATGGCTCTTATCGTCGGTAGCTAGCCCTTTTCTTCTTCGGAACCTCAGTCCTTGCCCTCCCGGTTGAAGCCCAGTTGCTGCTTGGCCCAAGTTGTCTAACGGTGGAGACGATGTTGCAGGAAGAACCGCTTAATCGGAATCCGAAAGAAAAGCGCGAGTTTCGGCGACTGCAAGGCTTGCCCGAATCGCAAACTTCTGCGATTTTCCGCGATTCATCCTACCGACTGCGCCAATTAAATGATTGGTCACAGCAGTAGGCTTTTAAAAAACTTTATTCGAAAAGCTTTTGACAAAGATCGGTCTTAATCTAAACGCGCTTTGTGATACAATAAATATATAAGATTTCGGATTGCTGAGTTTACAGGAGACGAGACGGTTCTGGACCTTTTACTGTTTTCTTGATGATGCATGAATTTCTGCCTAGATAACTCGTATCGATATCCCCGCGCCCGCCTGATATTCATTATGTTTCATACGCTCGAACACGTCGTGTGTTTTTTTGTGTGCGGTACCAAATCATGCCGAATCCACGGAAAAGAAAACTTGCGGACTTCAAACACAAAATCAAGAAGAAAATGAAGAAGATACACTAAATGCTGACTGATTTCTCCTCAAGTAAGTAGGTTTATAGATATCCTGCATCACCCTGTTCCGCCGTTCCCTACAGCGGGGTCCACATTAAAAAGGTCACAGATAGAAGGAAGGAGGGGAGGGGAGACATATGGGACAAACAAATACAGGAAGGCGACAAACTACAAGTACAGCAAGCCGAACCGGCGTTAAAGGTGTGTAATGCGGGCAGAATAAGACATTTTATTCCCAATTGGGAATTAATTACCCAAAATAAAATTATATTAGAATGGGTAAACGGTTACAAAATTCCTTTTATAACCAGCCCTGTCAAAACAAATACCAAAAAGGAATTACGGTCCTGAATTTCAAGAAAGCATTACCAACCTCCTCACAGCTGCAAGCAAACAAACAAAATTTAATATACAAGAATTGTTACATGGCAACCATAGAGCTTAAAAAATTCAGGTACATATAATTGGACTGTTCTTGTTATATAATTGTTGCATTTGTTGTCAAAAATTATTATTCCATAAGAAAAGGAAATATATATGAATATAATAGGAATTATAAAGATTGTTTTGGTGTTGAGATAATACAAATATTATTTATATAAATTAAGGTGACTTTATATTAAAATATTTAAAGTTAATAAAGTTTATAATATCTGATTACAGTCATTGTGCACACCACTGCCTCCGTAACCTCGTCCAATGAGTAAAATCTTAGTGAGGCATAATATATAAAGTCTGGTATAAGTAAGATTAAAACCTTACATACAAGACAAACTCGAAAGTAATGACGTAAACACGAGTAATATCTGATTACAGTCATTGTGCACACTATGGCCTCCATAACCTCATCCAATGGGTAAAATTTTGGTGAGGCATTTATAGAGTCTCGTATAAGTAAGATTAAAAGCTTACATACAAGACAAACTCGAAAGTAATGACGTAAACACGAGTAATATCTGATTACGTCATTGTGCACACTACGGCCTCCATAACCTCATCCAATGGGTAAAATCTTGGTGAGGCATTTATAGAGTCTCGTAATAACTGCTGTCTTTAGTTACGGTTATGTAATATTTTAACAGTGATGCTAAACATGAATTCGGTTTCTCATGAAAATAAGGTATTATTATTTTAGGTTCGCATTTTCCAGGTTTTGAGGTTTTTATGATATCGGTAATATATATTTCCAATCGATCTTCAAAATAAGTGATATTGTTTATTACTAACCATTAAAAAAAACACATACCTCACCCAGCTACGGCACAAACCGTCTCAAAATGGTCCAAAAAAGGCCTTACAATAGCTGGTGTAGATACAACTATCTTTAAATCGCATAGTACCCGCCATGCTTCCACCTCGGCAGCTTTCAAAAGAGACCTAACTATTGAAAATATTAAACGTACAGTGGAATGGACTGAAATTAATATACGTTTATAAAATTCTATAATAGACCCATAATTACAAACTCACAGTTCGCAAACATTCTAATAAATAACTTAGAAAATACCGAGTGGCGCAATACTTAAAATTACAACCACAGAAATAACAGTATTATACCTATATAATACTTTATTAAAATATACAATATATATTACCAAATATTTAGTTACGTAAGAATTTATAAAATACGGTCTACAAATAGTGTTAAATTATCTTGTGAATTTCGTTCCAGTGATTCACATGTAGATCACATACATGGTGTTCTACATTGTATTGGGTAAGCTGTGTTTATATAATAAACAATTTCGTTGCGAATACGTGACGAGTTTCATTTCGCAAGTCACGCACACAAGGTCGAAGCCAAAGAAACACCTCAGATCGCACCAAACCTTTCAACATCTACAGTGTGATCTCGAGGACGGGGCCATCGACGTATAATTAGGGGTTAAACGACTTACCTGTAAGGAAGTTCAATCCTCAATTATACGAGATGGCCCCGTCTATCTATATATTGACAGAACTACTTGTTTTAGTAAATTATTTTTCCTATACTTTGTTCAGCTCTAAAAATACGTACTACAATTATTATTATTATTATTATTATTTGCAAGGTGCAGTTATAACAAAAAAAAGCTAGAGTATAAGAGCTTTCAAGACTATACCTGTGTGTAGGTACTTAAATAGATACCTACGTACTTTCTTCAATATTCACAAAACTTTTCATATATTCCATTTTTAAAATTTCTTAGGTAAAAACATATCAACCTTATTTTTTTCCTATACATCTGTGTAGGTACTTAAATATGTAGATATATGTAGATACCTACTTACCAAATTCGATATTAACAATAACAAACTCTTCTTATATAATTTTAAATTTCTTAGTTAAAAACATCAATCTTATTTCTTTTACCTACACCTCTGTGTAGGTACTTAAATATGTAGAAACGTACGTATCTACTTCACTATTAAAAATAACCTTAATATTGTTCATGTGTAACATATGTCGCGTGGGTGCTATGACTATGAGTACAGGGTGGTCCATCCAAGCGGAAAAAGTGTGCTACGTGGAGACACGTTAACATAAAATCGTCATTCAAAAATGAGATTGTAGTAAAAATTAAGCGGAATTCGAGGGTGTACCCTAATTTTGTATACGGGGGTCGGTAAAGAAGTTATCGCGAAAAAACATTTTTTGCAAAATAAAAAAAATATATATTTTTTTACTAACACATCTATTAGAGAACCTTTAAGTAGTATTCCCGAATATTCAGTTTTTTAATATAACTTCCGGTTATAGCGGAAATGAAAGTGGTTTTCTCTATTTTACAACTTACACATTTCCCTTAACCATCACAGGATTCCTTTTTTAATTCTGAATCCAACGATATATAATTTGACGATATATATTTTGACCTATTTATCAGAGAAGCTCCATCAAACTAGATACATGGTCTCATGGTCGGTGTCTGATGTTCGATCTGAGTAGGCCAAACAATAAAACCAAATTTATGACAAATCAAGTCAGCCATGATAATAAAACTGACAATCGAGTAGGCTGTCAATTCAATATTTCTATTTACGTGTCAGATTAGTCTAAAATTTTGTTGTTGAAGCTGTTAGTAGTTGCAGTTTAAAAAATGTTTTTGAAAGAAGAATGCTGTGATATTTTAGAGATCTTCATCAAAAATGATAAAAGATACGTAGAAACTTTGAGGGAGTATTCTCGTAAATATCCAAATAGAAATGTTCCGAGTGCTTCATTTATATGTAAGCTGTATCGAAGATTCAGATCGACAGGAAGTGTGATTAGCAAGAGAAAAAAGGGTTTAGAATTAGTGAGGACGAGAGAGAACGAATTTTAAATTATTTCAGAAGAAATAACGAAAAATCTCAGAGAGATGCAGCGAGAGACTTACAAATTCCCCGGTCTACAATACAAAGGGTAACGAAATTAAGCAAATTTAAAGCCTTCAAAATATTACCTGTTCAAAGGCTATTCCCTGGATGGTGCAAGAAGACTGGAATATTGTCAAACAATGTTAAACTTTTATTTTGCAAGATTTTGGATTTTTTAAACAAATTATTTCGTCCGATGAAGCTACATTTACAACGGCGGGAATATACAACCGGAAAAATAGTATATTTTGGTCTGTTGACAATCCACGGGCATTTCGTGAAGTTGTGAAATCCGGCAGAAATTCCGTGGGTGCTTGGTGCGGAATTGTGGGAAATTTTATAATGGGCCCTCTATTTTATTCAGGAAGTATGACAGGTAGGAAATACCTACATTTAATCCAGAACGAATTGGAACAATACTTTGACCAGTTGCCATTAATTTTTCTTAACCAACTCCAAGAAAGACAATTAATATGGCAGCAAGATGGCGCTTCCTTCCATAACTGTGGGCCCATAACGGAATTTTTGAACAATTCGTTTGAAAAGGTGGCCGCCACGTAGTCCAGATTTAACCCCCTTGGATTTTTTCTTGTGGGGGCATTTAAAAAATAAAGATTATAAGAACCGCCCCGAAAATGTTGAGGAGATTAAAAGACGAGTAAAATTAGAAATTGATAGTTTAAACAATCGTCCCTTAATCTTTGAAAATGTCCGAAAAAATTCTTAAAAAGACTTAGGTTAATGTGTAATGTGTAATAATGGAAACCATTTTGAACATTTAATGTAAATGAACTTCTAACTAATTTTTAATAACTAATCATATTGTTGTTGTTATAATAAATATGACAGTAGTAAAAATAATAAATGTTTCATAATTTCCACGAGATTTTTAATTAAGTTGAATGCAGTTGAATGGCTATAGCCACTTTAACATTTTTTATTGTTTGGCCTACTCAGATCGAACATCAGACACCGACCATGAGACCATGTATCTAGTTTGATGGAGCTTCTCTGATAAATATCTCGGAAACGGTTGGAGATAAATAGGTTAAATTATATATCGTTGGATTCAGAATTAAAAAAGGAATCCTGAGAAATGTGTAAGTTGTAAAATAGAGAAAACCACTTTCATTTCCGCTATAACCGGAAGTTATATTAAAAAACTGAATATTCGGGAATACTACTTAAAGGTTCTCTAATGGATGTGTAGGTAAAAAAATATATTTTTTTATTTTGCAAAAAATGTTTTTTCGCGATAACTTTTTTACCTCATTTTTTGAATGACGATTTTATGTTAACCTGTCTCCACGTAGCACACTTTTTCCGCTTGGATGGACCACCCTGTACTCATAATCATAGCACCCACGCGACATATGTTACACATGAACAATATTAAGGTTATTTTTAATAGTGAAGTAGATACGTACGTTTCTACATATTTAAGTACCTACACAGAGGTGTAGGTAAAAGAAATAAGATTGATATGTTTTTAACTAAGAAATTTAAAATTATATAAGAAGAGTTTGTTAATGTTAATGTTAAAAATGGATGGGCCACCCTGTACGTGCGTGGTACATACAGTGAAATTTACTAATGGTATGTTTGCTTTCTCATTAGAGATTAGAGGGGTACCTGCAATTGACTGATGTGTAAGAGGGAAGGAGAGAGCGGGGAAGCGAGTGTTTTCATTTAATTGTTCTGAACCTGTTTTTATAGGTCAGGTACGTGGGAGGAAAAAATAATTTGGCAAACGTAAGTTACAACGATATATTATGCCGGTCTTTTAGGTCATCGACCTGTTGCGTGTAGGGGGGGTGAAAATAATAAAAAATGGTTTAGGTTAGGGTATTTGTTCAGCTGTTGACCCATGTCGGTAATGCAGATTCCATACTTAACCACCAAGAGAGATAGGTACCTATATAATTACATGAGTTAGAAAGAGATAGCGATGTCTGGCTGTCTGTCTACCTCAACCGACCCACTCCCTACTAAGCAGTTACTTTGCGAGTAAAATGGCAGTTTACCGAAATTCTTTTATTCTAATTTTTTTAAATTGTAAATATGAATTTATAAACATTTTTTTATGATGTATGGAACTATTTTTACGGTTTAATTATATATTTTTGTTGATTAGTGTTTAATTGATTGTTTGATATTCGAAAAATGCCGACAACTAAATATTGGAACATGTTTTGCTTTTCCTCATGTTTCTTGAGTTTTATCAGCCTGACGCGAAGGAGGCTTTGGAATGAAACATAAGTGTGTTGTCAACAAAGATTTTCACACGTCATTTGAAGTATTGTCAGTTTTATTGCATAATGGTACATGGAAAACCTACTGATCCAAAAGTGCGAGAAATTATTATTCATCAGTACCATAAAGGAAAAACAATGCGTGGAATTTCCAGTGAATTGACTATAGCAACTATATTTATATAGCAACAAATGTCTGTCGCAAATATATCCACAAGAACGGTCTTGGTTTTTATAAGGTATGTTTGATATGTATTTCTTTGCGGTATGAATTTTCTATTTTTGAACTCATAGGCCAAAGAAAAACCATTGTTGACGGAAACTCAAAAAAGGAATCGTTACATTTGGGCCAAATCAAAGCTTTCGTGGACCAAACATGACTGGGACAAAGTTATGTATAGCGACGAAAGCAAATTTGATGTCTGTGTGGGAGATTACCGAAAGAGTGTGATTCAGGAAAAAAACAGAAGCATTCCATAAGGATTGCCTCAAAAGGACTGTAAAGTTTCCACAGGGCATCATGGTGTGGGGTTGTATGTCGGCCAAAGGGTTGGGAACTCTACACTTTATTGAAGGCATAGTAAACGCAGCCAAATACCAAGATATCCTTGAACATTCCCTTTTACCAAGTGCCGCAAAGTTATAACCATCCGGACATTTTATTTTTCTACAGGACGGAGCCTCATGCCATATGGCTAAATCTACCAAAAAATGGATGGAAGAACATGACATTAAGGTTTTGTCATATCCCTCTAGCAGCCCGGATCTTAATCCAATACAGACACTTTGGCATAAAATGAAACAACGCCTAAGAAATAATCTCCAGTGTACTTTACCACAACTACGTGCTAAATTGCAAGAAATATATGGGACAGTTTCACCCCTGAACTCTGTGAAGGCCTAGTTGATACAATGCCTAAGAGAGTTCAGGCTGTTATTCGAGCTAAGGGCGACGTTACGCCTTATTAATTTTTGTTTTATTTTGTTAAAAACCATTTGTTCCAATATTTAGTTGTCAGCATTTTTCGAAAATAAAACAATAAATAGTAATCAACAAACCGTAAAAATAGTTCCAAACATCATAAAAAATGTTTCTAATTTCATATTTACAATTCAAAAAAATTAGAATAAAAGAATTTCGGTAAACTGGCATTTTATTCGCAAAGTAACTGCTTGTTCCAACATATAGTTGTTAGGGCTCTAATGTAAACATAATGGTGATTTTTTTTAAATAAGACAAACAACTTTTGCCTTTAATAATTGTTTCATCGCCTGGTGCGTGAAATGACAGCAGCACAATTAAGTAAACAATTTTTTAGTGACTATTATTAAACCAATCATTAGTCATGCCTTCGTAAAGTGACTGAACAGTGTAGGTATGATTAATATCGGGCTGTGTAGATGAAAACCTTCATTATTCTTTTAATATAAGTAGACTTGGAAGTTGAAGCTTATGGGAGGGAACTCTGATCATCAACGACAAAGTAATCAAAGCAATCCGAGCTTGAATTTTACGTCTGTTCTATACTGTGTACTTTCACCGTACGGAAAAGCCCTCTGGGATTGGGGAGCCTTCTTTGTTGCGCCGCTCTGAATCGGGGACCTTGCGGGCCATTTTGCATGCCTCCACCATGAATAGAAAATAGGTATAAATGTATATCCGGGTTTCCAACATCAAAATTTTGCATTTCTTTCCCTACTTTCACAAAATAAGTCATTTTTTTCATTCATTAGGTTGTGCCCTTATCTTTAATTTAACCTGTGGGTTGTGCCAAACACCAAATATATACACAGAAAAATTTTTAGTGCCTGTAATAATTATAAATAATAAAGGATGTTTTATCTTTTACCTGACATGCACTAAAACATCCTTTATTATAATTATTTTAAAAATATATAGGTTAGTGCGACACAGATGATCGAGTTAATCGAGTAATAAACAGGTCGCAGAAAAACAAAGAATAGCAGAAAAGCAAACATAGGATTTGATCCAAAGAACCTTGGTGTTATAAGAATCCGAATCTAGTCATCTAAACGGCAAAACTGCAAAGTTAGGTCTGATGAAATCACACCTTATTTCATTTATAAACTTGGCAACGTCGCTTCGACAAGTGACTCCTGCTATATCGTATGGCGAATGCGGTGTTGCAAAGGTCGGCTTGTCGAGAAGTCGGTCTGGCGAGAATTCGAAGTGCTGGGATTTAGAACTCGCGATAGGTAGGTGTGGCGTGCGCTTCGAATTCTCGCCAGACCGACTTCTCGACAGGCAGACCTTTGCAACACCGCATTCGCCATACGATCTCGTCGCCGACATCTAAATCCCAGGAGTCAGACTTTCTATAAAACCGAAGTCTCGCGAGGACGACTTTTAGTTTGGCAAAGCTGCACTTAGTTAATTCTGCCCCCCCCCTGTCTCCCTTCCAGAGAAATGGAGTAGGGAGAACACGTTACAAGCTGCGCGCCCTGCCTAATAAAAGTGGCGGCCATATTAAACCACCTTCATCCATGGGCGTATCATTGTTAAATAAGCTAAATATTATTTTTTTAACAAGGACAATAATGACTACTATGAGATTCGAGATTTATAAGTATTTGCTTATTGCTAACAATGCTAGTATTGTTTTAAATATTTTGTAATAAACATATAAGAACAACAAATTTTGGTCAAAAGTATAAAGTAGAAAATTCATGACCTGGAAGCTAAAAATCTTACTTTCGTTGTTAAGTACTTATGGAAAGTGTAAGTAATAAGTGGATGGGGACACATAGATAGTTTCCAGCGTGTGCAGCATAAACAGAGACCATTTTGCTATAGAGGAGACTATACACGAAACATATTCGTAATAAAAAGTCTTTATGTGCCAACATTTTTTTGTGCAATTGCGTTAGTTAAAGCTCAAAGGTTGCAATACATTAAGTAAGAGATATTCATAGTCAGTGGAGACATTTGAATAGAAAAGTAAAATTTCAATTTATTCCACGAATTATTGCAAACGGGCACCGGCAACGTTGCAGTTCCGTTTCTCCTGAGAGGAACAGAGTTGCCACGTTTGGCGTTCTGGACAATAGAACGACGAAACTGTAGATTTTAGTAGTAGCATATCACAGCGCATATGCGCCTGACTATAAAAATAATATCCTTGTAGATTGTAGACAATCATTATTATTACTCCATTTCTCTGCTCCCTTCCCGCCCAAGTCCCTCCCCCAAATGTCACTTGTCGAAGCGACGTTGCCAAGTTTATAAATGAAATAAGGTTTGATTTCATCAGACCTAACTTTGCAGTTTTGCCGTTTAGATGATTAGATTCATCCTTTGTTTTTCTGCGATCTGTTTATTACTCGATCATCCGTGTGGCACTAACCTATATATTTTGTAAATAATAAAGGATGTTTTATTGGCATGTTAGGTGAAAGATAAAACATCCTTTATTCTTCATTATTATAATTATTACAGGTACTAAAAACCTTTCTGTGTATACAGAGTGATTCAAAACTATGCGGCACCCTTTCAGGGGCGTAATTTACTCGTTAAAATAAGACGAAAAGTTCATATCAACATGGGTCCAAAAACGCTTCGTTACGAAGATACAGGGTGATTAAGCTTTCAAAAAAAAATTATTATTATTATTATTATTTTGTGCCTTAGCGCCTTTCTAGTATCAAAAATTACCTACTCCTACTGCAATTCCATTTGAAAATCATTTCGATTACTTAAAATAATAGTTACTTCAAAGTAAAGTAAAGAGTCCAAAAAAGATTAGAAATATGAAAAACTCCAATTTTCCGCGAAAGGGAGAGAGATATGAAAAAAATGACAGAGACATTTTTTGTTCCATATTGTATTGTTTATTCAACAAGATAATAAATTTTTGTATTGTACAGGGCCGTACCATTTTTTTTGTTTAATTAATGGTACTGAGGTACCCATACCTCCGCCACTGGTTACTTTGGAGACCTGATATTAACATGTGTTATGTCACCCTACGAGGGTATTATTGTGTACCAAGTTTGGTTTAAATATTCTTATTGGTTTGGAAGGAATAAACAAAAATCGATATTTTTTTGAAAGTTTAATCACCCTGTATCTTCGTAACGAAGCGTTTTTGGACCCATGTTGATATGAACTTTTCGTCTTATTTTAACGAGTAAATTACGCCCCTGAAAGGGTGCCGCATAGTTTTGAATCACCCTGTATATTTTGTGTTTGGCACAACGCACAACCCTCAGATTAAATGAAAGATAAGGGCACAACCTAATGAATGGAAAATGCAAAAGGAGCATCTTGTGCAGGAAATCAGGAGAAATACATTGTGCCTTGGATCAGAACTAATGTGAATTATTAAAAACGACTTATTTTGTGAAAGTAGGGAAAGAAATGCAAAATTTTGATGTTGGAAACCTGGATATACATATATACCTATTTTCTATTGATAGTGGAGGCATGCAAAATGGCCCGCAGGGTCCCCGATTCGGTTGGGCGCAACAAAAAAAGGCTCCCCAATCCCAGAGGGCTTTTCCGTACGGTGAAAGTACCAAAAATCAGGTTCTGGTTCGACAGACAATAGAGAGCAAATGTAGAATTCAAGCTCGGATTGCTTTGATTACTTTGTTGTTGATGATCAGTTCCCCCCCCCCCATAAGCTTCAACTTCCAAGTCTACTTATATTAAAAAAATAACGAAGGTTTTCATCTACACAGCCCGATATTAATCGTACCTACACTGTTCAGTCACTTTACGAAGGCATCACTAATGATTGGTATAATAATAGTCACTAAAAAATTGTTTACTTAATTGTGCTGCTACCATTTCACGCACCAGGCAATGAAACAATAGGGTAGTTTCCTCTAATCAAATTTTCAAATAAATTGCACATAACTTGATTCATCAAGTCCTAAGATAGCTTTAACCATTTTTTATTTCCCGAATAAGTATCCACGAAGTTAGAATTTTCAAAATAAAATTTGAATTTATTTGAATTTGCGTTCGGGACCCGACCGCGTGTTGACGTCATAATAACGAGCCGAACATTTTCATTCGTTTTTTATCATGTGGTACGGACTTGGACTGGAGACCTAATCTTATTATTTTCTGATTTGATATGTCACTAGTCAAATAATATCAGCTGGAGTTTTGTTTACATTTCAAAATTTGTAATTGTATCAAAGTTATTGAGGGGTTCCAAACGATTTTGAATTTTATATTTTATTAAAACCATTGTTTATCGCGTCGTCATAATAGTAAAGGACTAAATGAGGTATTAATTCACTTTTATACCTGACCTAAGTGTTCACAAATCAACGATTAAAATAAGGTATGTTCATCGACCCCACAGCACACCGACCTGGACGAAAACCCCGAATCAGCGGAATCAGCTTTTTATTTTTCGTACACCGCATTTCCAATTTATATAAATATCGCGACCGCAATTAATCGATCAGTAATAGTTTATACCCTACGTTCAATAAACCTTTTTAAAAACGAAGATTTTCGACCCCGGAACATAACTGGCGCTGCGAACAGGATAGCTGCACGGAATCCAAAGGAGGATCATCGGTTCGTCTCAACGATTTGGCAGTTATCAACGACCTGGGAGAAGAAACCTGTGCAGAGATTGGAGAACCATACGGCAGGGATGTCCAGAGCGATTCTTCTTGTCCTGTAAGTTCACTTCCTTTTTCTCATGAGTTCTGATTACCCTGAAGGTTCATTATTAGAAGATTTAGCTCATTTTTCTATTACTCCAAAAGCTCCTAAACAAAAACCTCGTTTTAAACCATATTCTAAAAATTTATCTGAAGATTTAAAAAACCCTCAAATTTTAATTTCTCAGCCCTCAACTTCAAAAACTCAAGAAATGGCTTTAACAAATACCGACATTAATAATTTGTGCAACACTCTTCCAGAATATAAACCGGGAGATAACCTCTCCACATTTATAAATTCAGTTGATAATTTAATTGCTTTTTTCACTCAACAAGGTGCTAATGCCACTCAACTATATATAATTAACACTCATATCGTTTCCAAAATTAAAAATGAGGCTCGTGATTTCTTAAATTTACACAATAAAACTTCTTGGGCAGAAATAAAGCCCCTTTTACTCCAAAAATATGGCGACCGTCGCACAGAAGAAATTTTATTAACACAATTAACCACCACAGTTCAAAAGCGTTCTGAATCTTATGATGACTATTACAACCGAATAACTTTAGCACTTAATGATCTTTTACAGCATGTTTCTTTACATGAAAATAACGCTCAGGCAATCGAGTTTAAAGCTTCGTTTTTCAGAAAACAAGCCCTTAGAACATTTTGTACTGGCATAAACAATCCCTATTGCGATCATCTATCTCATTTTGAATTAAACTCTCTCGACGAAGCACTTCAAAAATGCATAGCTTTAGATAACCACAAACAGCAACAGCAATATATGTCTTATCTTAAATCTACCACCTATCCCCGCGATTATCAAAGAAACAGTCAACCTACCACTACCAATCGCCCTACTAATCAAAATCCTCAACCACCTCGCAACCCACAACCTAATCATAATACGAATATGAACCCAAATTTTAATCAACAATTCCCTCAAAACTTTAATCAAGGTCCTTCAAACTCACCTAGAAATTTTGGCAACACAAATAGGCCCATTCCTCAAAGACAAAACCCTCCACCTAATAGACAAGTATTCAGCCCACCATCTAATAGACCCAACAATAATTACTTCCAAAATCAATATCGTCCAACTCCAACTCCTATGTCCATAACTTCAAAATTGCCGTCACAGCAAACTTACAAACCAACCCCAATGTCCACACGTACTTTCCATAATAATATAGAATGCGATTCCAATTTAGAAACCGAAGAATACTTTTCCGAAAATTTTCGAGAACAAGCCTCGGAATCTCCTCCCAATCCCGAATTATCGAATTAAATAATATTTCAAAAGCCACCAAACTTCCATTTTTCTATCTCCCTTATTCTAATCTTAAAGTATTAATAGATTCTGGTGGATCCGATACTGTAATAACTCCCGAAGCTGCACAAAATTTCGATCCAAAATATCAATTTTTTGAACCCTTTACTCTTATTTCTATGAAAACTCCTAAAACCTACTCCGAAAACCTTTATTTTCCCGTTTTTAACGAAATTGGCATTGATCAACCGTTTATAGTTAGAATTGCCGACTGGCACGATGATTTCGATATTCTTTTAGGTACTGGTGAACTCGACCAATTAGGTGCAAATATAGATTATGAAACTCATATATTTTCTATTCGTAAATTAGGCGTTTCCGTTCCATTTGAAGTTATATATCGTTCGAATAATCGACTCCGTATCCCAGTAAATATCAATAATGGTGAAGTTGTACTCCCAGAAATTACCCTTGATAACCAAACTGTACTCCCAATTTCAATACACCATGCCAATGATGGGTTTGTAGAAATACCACAACCAGAAAATTTAAATATTGACTTCCCTGAACCAATATCTGTTTATCCACTATCCGATTTTGAAGAATTATCACCTCCCTTCTCCAATAACTCATTTGATCCCAACTCTATTCGAACAAAACATCTGAATTCCGAAGAAAAGCAAAAAATTCTTGATCTATGTCATAAATTTAAAGATATTTTTTACAATGAATCATCTGATCTGTCATTTACTAGTTCTGTCAAACACGAAATCCGCACAAAAGACGAAACTCCTATTTTTTCCCGTTCTTTCCGACATCCTAAAGTCATGCAAAACGAAATTTCTTCCCAAATTGATAAACTCTTAGAACAAAATATAATCCGACCTTCAATTTCCCCTTATTCTTCGCCCGTTTGGATCGTTCCAAAGAAAATGGATGCATCCGGTAAACGCAAGTTTCGCATGGTTATAGACTATCGCAAACTAAACGATAATACGGTTGAAGACAAATATCCCCTTCCCCGCATCGACGAAATACTTGACAATTTAGGCAAATGCACATACTTCACAACCCTCGACTTAGCCCAAGGTTTTCACCAAATTGAAGTACACCCCAACTCCGTTGAAAAAACCGCCTTCACAGTTCCCAATGGCCACTTCGAATATACAAGAATGCCGTTTGGTCTAAAAAACGCCCCAGCGACCTTCCAACGCATGATGGATGAAATTCTAAGAGAATACCTTTACAAATCATGTTTTGTCTATATGGATGACGTCATTATATTTTCCAAATCTTTACAAGAACATCTTATACATATAAAATCCATCTTTCAAAAATTCCGTGAAGTAAACCTAAAAATTCAACTCGACAAATCTGAATTCCTAAACAAAGAAGTAGCTTTCCTTGGCCACGTGATTACTCCCGAAGGCATTAAACCCAATCCAAACAAAATATCCGCAATCCAAAACTTCCCCATTCCTAAAACTACTAAGGAAATTAAAAGTTTCTTGGGACTAATAGGCTATTATCGCCGCTTCATTCCTAATTTCTCAAAAATGACAACACCCATGACACGTTGTTTACGAAAAGACACCAAAATTGAAATTGACCACCCTCAATATATAGATTGTTTTGAAAAATGTAAATCCGCTCTAAGTAACTCCCCAATTCTCCAATACCCTGACTTTTCTCTACCTTTTACACTAACTACTGACGCCTCTAACGTTGCTATTGGCTCTGTCCTATCCCAAAAAGGAAAACCAATCGCTTACTACTCCCGCACCCTTATTACCGCAGAACGAAACTACTCCACAATCGAGAAAGAACTCCTTGCAATCATAGAATCCTGTAAACATTTCCGGGCCTATCTTTTTGGTGTAAAATTCACCATAGAAACCGATCACAACCCCTTAGTCTGGCTCTATAAAATTAAGGAACCCCATTCTCGTCTCGCCCGGTGGAAACTCAAATTAGAAGAATATAATTTTGAAATTGTATATCGCAAAGGTAAAGAAAATTTTGTAGCCGACGCTCTTTCCCGTATCGAACTCAATATGCATGAATTAGACTCGATCTGTGTAAATCCTCCCTCACATGACGATGACTTTAATATTGACGACTTTATTAACGAAACTTATGAAAAACAAACTGGACTATCCACACAACACTCCACACACGAAAACCCTATTGCAACTATTCCATTTTCCGAAGAACCCATTAATTATTTTCCTAATCAAATTATCTTAAAATTTGGAAACAAACATGACGTTCAATACATCCTTAAATTCAAAAGTAAACACCAATATTACGTAACTCTTACTGAAAAAGATTGGAAAAATGACATTAAAAACACTCTCCATTCTATAATATCTCCTAATCAACGCTACCATATCCTCACAGAACAAACGGATATCCAAAAATTTATATCTGAATATGTCCGCAATACTTTTAATGAAACCGTTCGTATCTCTTTCTGCTCTAAACAAACTCAAGACATAGAGAATCCCGATAAACAACTTCAATGTGTTCAAGATTACCACAAGCAAAATCATAATGGCATACTCGAAACTCTCAATCACTTAAAACTCCATTATTATTGGCCAAATATGCGCACTACAATTTCCGATTATATTAATAAATGCGATATATGCCTCCGAAATAAATATGAAAGACACCCTTATAAACTTCCCTTCAAAGGCCCCCTATTAGGACAAAAACCTTTTGATATTATCCACATAGACACCTTTTGCTGTAATCGTCAAAGTTTTCTAACAATCATAGATTCATTTTCCAAATACGCTCAAGTTTACAATATACAAGACAAAATGAATATATCCATTCTCAGCAAATTACGTCATTACTTTTCTCATCACAATTATCCGCGCAAAATTGTCTGTGACGAAGGAACTGAATTTTCCAATAATCTCTTTAAAGAATTTTGTAAACTCCACAAAATAGAACTCCATTTTACCACAGTTAATAATCCTAACTCTAACAGTCCTATCGAACGATTCCATTCCACATTTACAGAAAAACTGCGCGTTATGCAAGATGAACGACCTAGAGAATATTTCCAAGACCTAATCACCCACTGTGTCCTTATTTATAACCAATCCATCCACTCAGCTACTGGCTACTCCCCTTTCTCAATCCTCTACGGCCCCTATATCGAAGAAATACAATTCGACGACGACTTACCTATTTATGAAAAATATAATCAACGACATAAAGATGAACTCCGCCCTTTTATTGATTCCCTTTACACTAAACTTCACGAAAAAGAAACCCGCATTTTAGAAAACCGCAACAAAAATCTACCAGATCCCACTCCTACTCCAGAACAAGGACAAACCGTGTACCTTTCCAAAAACACTCGTAACAAACTCGACGCACCCTATATACCCGCTACTGTTACCTCTACTGACAATACAAAAATTAAAGTCTTAACTACTAAGAATAAACCCACTAACTCTCATCCTAGAAAAATCAAACGCTTACGCAAACCTCCCTTGTTACAGAAACACCCTCCTAATAACCAACTGCCTGGCCCTTCAAGTGCACCCGATCCCTAATAATGGATACTATCAAGAATTGGTAGGCCAAGCACAATTATTTGACCACTTTCACCGTCACATACTTACTTTCAACTTAAGCACTATAGATAATACCCTTAAACTTTACCCCGTTAATTTAGTTCTTTTTAATACTTCAACGACTTCGTCTTATTACAAAATGTTTAATCAATATCAACTGCTTTATCATGAAACTCTTGACAATTTTCATAAACTAATTCGCCCTAGACAGAAACGTGCAATTATGAACTATATAGGTACTTTCATTAAATCAATCACAGGTAATCTCGACGAGAATGATCGTATATTTTTGGAAAAACATATTCAAGCTATCGAAAACAAGCAATCTCAAATTATTGGCACCCTCAATAACTCTACAACTTATGCCTCACAAACAATAAAACGATATAACATGTTAGTTGAAACTATTAATAATAACACAGTTAAAATTGCACAAGATATTAATCTCCTCAGCGACGAATTTGACAAATATCTCTCACTTCATAGCGAAATACTTAATCTCGATCGTTTAAATCAATTCCTTCAAAAATTACTTTGAACTATTAATTTAGCTGCATTGCAACAGTCGAACATTGAACTCTTTTCTCTCTCTGAAATTATTAAACTAGAAAATCAACTCAAATCAATCTATAATAAAGCCTCTCTCTTATCCGATAACATGCACCCTTTTGAACTAATCGAAACTGCTCAAAGTACAATAATCTCTACAGAAAGTCAGATACTCATTATCCTAAAAATTCCTATCCTTGATGAACTTGTATTCCCACTCTACCAAGTTTACCCAATCCATAACAAAGAAGATATCGTTTTGGTACCCCCTGCTGTTTACTATGGGAATAATCGTTGGTATTCCACATGCACACCTACAGAAAGAAAAATCACCTGTCAAACTATGTCAACAACCAGATGTCAACTGCCCACATTAGAAAACTGCACCACTGCCATTCTCCTGCAACCGATCATACATCAAACTAAGAGAAGCCTCATTGCCAGCACAAATCACCCACTCCGTATCACCGAAAAATGTTCAAAAACAGAAAAAATCATAAAGCAACCAGCAATCATCCAATCACCCTGTCCAATTCAAATTGAAAATCAATGGTATACCGCCACGCAAGAAGAAGCCGAAATCCCAGCCATCGTTCCTGTCAAAATTAATCCCAAGTATCGTCTACAACTAAATCATTTACAGTCTCTTCAAGAAACACCGCAATTGTCGGCTATCCAACCCATACACCTAGATCCAGTCGTCATCTCCACAACAACCTGGTCAGCCACACTTCTTATCATCACTCTAATGTGTGTCATCATCTACTTCATCCTAAGAAAACGAAAAAGACTCCAAACACTCTTTTTCAAACCAAGAATATCACTCTCAGAACTCCAAGAACTTCAACAACTCAACAAGAAGCCCGAGGACGAACTTCCATCCTAAGGGGGGAAGAGTTATGTTCATCGACCCCACAGCACACCGACCTGGACGAAAACCCCGAATCAGCGGAATCAGCTTTTTATTTTTCGTACACCGCATTTCCAATTTATATAAATATCGCGACCGCAATTAATCGATCAGTAATAGTTTATACCCTACGTTCAATAAACCTTTTTAAAAACGAAGATTTTCGACCCCGGAACATAACTAGCAAGTAGGCAATGTAAATTTTTATCATTGCTCCTTTCTTATAATATAATTAAAAATTGTGCTTGTGTTTGAAATTGAGAGAGATAGTGTAATAAAATCTAATTAATTACAAATGCAAATCTTAACTTATGTACATGGTACAATCCTAAACCCTATAGTTTCAATTACAAAGAAAAATGAATAGGTACCATAAAATTGATATTGGTAGGTAGTTCAATCCCCAGATAAAAGTGTTTGAGAGCAAAGTATAATTTAGTAAGCACTCTTTCTCAATTTGATTGTAGGTAGGTACCTAAAGAATATAAATAGGTAATCATTTAAATTCCAAGAAATACCTACCTACCTGATGCATTTATATAGGTATGAGAGTAGATAGAGTGTTTAATTTGCTTTCTGTTTCAGTGCGAAGAAGTTGACAAAGAGTAAAGTAATGGCTCCTCCTGTAGTGAATGTGGGTTTTGTTAAAGCAAGTTCAGACAATCTTCCGGAAATTGACATACCTATTTATGCTCTCACAATTTTTAAAGCGAGATGCCAAAGCGAAACAATCTCGCGAAACACGAAAACCGCAAAGCTAGAAAGCCAGGTTATGTTTCGATACCCACAAAACATCAAGATTAGGTTAGGACGGCACCGTTATCTTTACTAGTTTGCTGCACCGTTGCCAGATCCCCTTTCGGACTTGTATTCAGAAGTAAATCCTGTACTCCAAAGACCGACTATTCTTCAACAAACATTGAGAAACTATATTATATCTTTACGGAATATAGTGTTTTTTTATAAAGTTAACTGTTCTTATTTATTGCAATTAATAGGTTTGTTCTAGGAAGCAATCTCAAACTAGTCCGAACCTCTTTTGTTGTATCATGGTCCGAACCAATAACCAGAGTTAAAAACAGTCAGACAGAATTTGAACTGTATAATCAACTTTATTTGAGTTTCCATACTAGAACACAGCTATTCTAATAACAAAATATTCGACCAGCAAGGAAAAATCACCCGAGTTGGCAACGTACAATAAACGAATAAAGCTTCAAGGCTTCGCGGTCTTATTCACATAGCTCAAAATTATTATGACGTCAAAATTAAGAAAACCGTTAAAAACGGAAATAATTTTGAACTAAATTTTCTCCCAAAAGAGGTAAAATTTTTAGTTTAGAATTGTACTAGTGTAGTCTGCATCAATACAGGCTTTCAACAAAATAAAATTTGAAAAACGGTTAAATACCCTATTATTATTAAAGGCAAAAGTTGTTTTAGTCTTATTTAAAAAAAATCATAATTATGTTTACATTATTATCAAAAAATTGGCACGCAGGTTATTTACTTCCAGAGGTTGGACAAGACAAGAATAACAACTATTTTCTCACCGGCATTAAAGCTTTAGTTGCAAATATATGACTGCATGTGTATGATAGGTGGTGTAGGTATTATAGGGTACTTTATGCATTTCCTTATATAGAAAGATTGCTGATACTTATAAATTTATATGTATAAATTCACATTTCGTTAATAAATCTCTATAAGCATATTAATTGCTTAGCATATTATACCTACTGATTCTAACTTCGAATACAATATTTTATTGTGAACGTGAACGTTATATACACCTCGGTTCTAAGATCTGTAAAGTACGAAGTTTGCACCGTGTTGAGAGAGCATCATGGGTGACGTCATAGGAATGCTACAATAATTGTCGGTAAGCAAGCCAGCCACATATCCGAGAGAATTCCTGTGACGTCGGCATCAATCTCCACGATATAATAGGATCTTCTTACTTAACAGGTCGTGTCTCGGTTGAAGTTTCATTACCGTCTCTGGACCTAGTTGACCTTGGCAGTGCATGGCATTTTTTTTGGCCTAACATAAACCCTCAGCTGTTATGAATGATTATTTCTTATTTCCACCTCAGTTAATGATATTAATAAAGGGTCATAGCGCCAGTTTAAAATTTAAATCATCTTAAATAAAAATTTATATGTATCAAGGGTAGTCCAATCAATAGGTAGGTTGGATCTTGCAAAAGGTCGAGGAAATGTTAAATTTGGTTTATTTGTAATTAAGTTTCACATATTAATTGATATTTTGTTTTCGACCTTTAGACTGTCATTGAAAAAATGGCGCCAAAATTTACTTTGTTCAAAATACTTCTGTGTGAATTAGGTAAAAAATAGGTATTATAAAAAAATTTGAGTATTAAGTTTTCCTTATTTTTTTTTATATTACTCTTTTCTTAGATTAATAATTTTTGAATATCGGAAGTAGAAAATTTTTTGAAGTTTGGAAATTTTTACATTTTTAACTTAATATTTGAGTTTACTTTTTATTTACCTGCTCCACTTCAAATACCTTATACATGTCATTTTCAATACTTATGTTCTAAAATAGAATTGCTGCTCCGTATTCCTATTCTACGGTATACAGTGTGTTCCTCTTAAGGACTTTTCACTTCCGTACAATTATTATTGTTATTTGTGAACCAATTTCCATAAACTTTTTTTGTTGAGTATGTCTTGGAAAATAAAAGGCATTCGAAGTAGTGTCCCTGGTTTTTTAAAACCAAACCTATGGCCAACTGCAACCACTTCTGGTTGAAATAGAGATGTGGTGTGTGGTTTTTTAAAACCAAACCTATAGCCAACTGCAACCACTTTTTCTGGTTGAAATAGAGATGTGAAATACAAAAAAAAATCAAACAATATATTTTCTGTAGAAAAAAAGGTGAGAACCACTTGCATTCATTACTCTCATTAGCTTGAAGTCACTGCCTCAACTGGAGTAGTTAAGCAAAGCGGGCATCAGGACAGTGACGTCACGGCCTCGGCCGCTACGTGGCAGATGTTTATTTCCGACAGGTGAGGACTTGCATTTTGACCTGGCGTGACCCCCGGGAGGTTATTAACCTTTTCCGACAGGTGCAGACTTGCATTTTGACCTGACGTAACCCCGGACGGGACTTGACCTCGATAGGTTATTAAGAATTGTTATGACATGTTCAGCTCCCCCTCTCTACCACTAGGTTAGGATATAAGGTGGTCCGTTCTAGCTGGAGAACTCAGTTTAGTTTGAAAGCAGACAACATGGATCTACAAGCAATCAACAAGTTGACGTGCCTCAATCGGAAATCCAGCATCAAGTTGGCGGAATTACCGCAAGATTTGCCATTGAAAATATATTCAGGCAAGCTGGTGAAGACAAAATTCGGGGAATGCGTCTTACTGGAATTGGAGGAGAATGTTGTATTCCTACCGCAGAGAGTCACGGTAGCATTCAAGCCACACTTGGAGGATTTCTCATCTGAAAGATATTCCCTCGTGTTTAAGGGACAACTCAACACAGGAAAGCATTATCCAGCGAATCAGTTTGAGATTGTAGAAAATAAAAATATTTAAATGGAAATATTTTTTTATTTATTAAACCTAAATCTGTTACTAGCGTTGATGAAACGTTAACGAAGGCGTCAACGAAACGTCAACGAAACGTCGACGAAACGTGGACGAAACGTCGACGAACGTCGATGAAACGTCGACGAAACGTCGACGCTTGGACGAAACGTCAACGAAACGTCGACGAACGTCGACGAAACGTCAACGAAACGTCGACGAAACGTCGACGAACGTCGACGAAACGTTGACGGACGTCGACGAAACGTTGACGGACGTCGACGAAACGTCGAGGAAACGTTAACGAAACGTCAACGAAACGTCGACGAACGTCGACGAAACGTCAACGAAACGTCGACGAAACGTTGACGGACGTCGACGAAACGTTAACGAAACGTCAACGAAACGTCGATGAACGTCGACGAAACGTCAACGAAACGTCGACGAAACGTTGACGGACGTCGACGAAACGTCGACGAAGCGTCGACGAAACGTTAACGAAACGTTAACGAACGTCGACGGAACGTCGACGGAACGTCAACGAAACGTTGACGAAAAGTCAACGAAACTTCAGAAAAGTGAATGTTGAAAATAAAACAATATATTTACGTTAATAATGTTTATTTATCTGTGAGAGTTGATAAGAACAAAATTGTCTTCTTATAATCCTTCACTTTGGTAGATGGCCAGTGACCGGAGTCTGGTCCACAATCCCATCCTAAAAGAGCTTTTGGGTTTACCTTATATTTTCTTACGATTTCTTCCAACCAATTCAAGATTCTTAAATGATTTTTGTTTTTAGATGGTTGAAACTTATATGATAATTTCATAGCAGTTAAAGCTTCAACAAATATTTTTAAATTTTTATGTTTCGCTAAGTAGGCAGCTTGACATATAAAAGCATCACAGCAATCTTCCAATCCCTTGTAGTTTTTTATTATGTTTTTCACTGGATAAGAGTCCTCCAAATAGTATAGATTAAAATTTGATATTAAGCTAAAAACGTGTACTTTATATGCAATGCTATCTTCCAGGCAATGATCCTTCATAAGCTTTTCGACTGTGGTAAAATTCATTTCTTCAATATTTTCTTGATCGCAAATGTTGATTATGATCTTAATATAATTATCAATTTTTCGCTTCTTTTCCAACATTAGGCAACACTCCGCAACACTACATGCTCCTTCAGCAACTTCTGTGAAGCTTTCATTCGGTATTATAAAATCTGGTTTACCAAGCAAATATATTAATTTTTCACCACTACAGGAACGGTTGTACACTTTTTGAGAAGCAACGTATGCATCTACTTCAATTTTAATGAAATCCATTATTACTTTACTATTGTATTAAATTTGTCTACCGTATATATAGATCTATGCGGCTGCTCCCTCCAATCTTGCCCCCACTAGTTAGTATAATATTTGCTTACGTAAGTATGAACTTCACAGTTTGATTATTAAAGAGCGGTAAGTTAAACCCCCACCATAAAAAGATAGTATAAATAGGTACGTATGTATACAGTGACTTCAAACATCATTAAAATGCGATTTCAACAACAGCAAAGGACTTTACCCATTGAAAATTTGGATATTGCAGATGCAGGACATCACCAAAAATCTAAACATGGTGAACTACTTCCAAATTCTATTAGAGCAATTTTTTGCGGACCGAGTAACTGTGGTAAAACCAATGCCCTTCTCAGTCTTATATTCAGTGAAAATGGTCTTAAATTTGAGAATATATATGTATACAGTAAATCGCTATTCCAACCAAAATATCAACTATTACAAAATGTCTTAGAAAAGGTTGGTGATAAAATTAAATATTTTCCATTCAAAGCTAACGATGATGTTATTGATCCATCGGAGGCTCTGGAAAATTCAGCTTTTATTTTTGACGATGTAGCTTGCGACAAGCAAGATAAAATACGAGAATTCTATTCAATGGGTCGTCACAAAAGTATTGATGTAACATATCTTTGTCAAACCTATTCAAAGATACCTAAACAGTTGATACGAGATAACTGCAACATGATTGTGCTTTTTAAGCAAGATGATATCAATTTAAGGCATGTATATGACGAGCATGTAACTCCAGATTTAACTTATGAACAATTTAAGGATTTGTGTCATCGATGTTGGAGTGATTCTTACGGAACATTAGTAATCGTTAAGGATTTTGGGTTGAATACCGGACGATATAGAAGTGGTTTCGATAAGTATATAAAGCTGTAAGTTAGTGTCATAAGTTAATTTGGAAAGATGCCGCTAACATCGCAAGATCAAATTGCAAATGCGCAACGCGCGAAGAAAATTAGAGAACTCACACGCTCGATTAGAAAAAAATATACTGCGTTAAAATTAGGGAGACTTGAAGAAGATGAGTCGCTCGAGAAAGTTTTTAAGCCAGTAACAAAATCTTTAGAAAAAATGATAAAATCCAAGAATGAAAATGATATCAAACTAGAACCTAAAGAAGAAGAAGATGAGGATGATAATATTGATTTAGATAAACAAACAAAATTAATACAAGATGGAATTGAAGATAGAATCAACAAAAAGCTTGATGCGCTGAAGTTGGGCATTAATAAATTACAGGGATCGTTTACACTACCCGAGAGTCATTGGGAAAATCCGGGAAACGTTTTTGAAGAAGATGATGATAATGATATGTCGAACTACCCTCAGGATGTTATAGACGAATACCTAGAATCTTATCCGGAAATACTAAGACCATATATCCGTGAACATGGGGACAAGTCATCTAAAATTGATAAGGTATACGGACCTGTTTACGATGCTTCTAAATCAAAATGGATACTGGGAAGAAAATTTATTGACTTTGATAAGCCTACAGGAGACATACTCGTTGATGGGTTGTATCGGTTTCCGGGTACAGAAGGACTTTACAATTTAATTTTTTATGATGATCCACAGTGCAACCTTGAAGACAGAAAAAATTATAAAAAGATTTTAACTTTAACTAGTGTCCACCTCAACTCAGCGGGTAAATTAAAAGGTTCAAATCGATTTAAATATAGTGATATTATCAAGCCTCTAGTTAGAGGTGAACAAGAAACTGAAATACCTAAACCTAAAACACGTTCACAATCGACGGCATGTGGTACCGGCATGAACCTTACCTACAATAAAAAGCCTATAGAATTCGTTTATTGGGATGATGTAAATGAGTTGATAGATAGATTAAGGCTCCTCGTAGCCTCTAAACAAGCTGGAAACACCTCTCACGATAATGAAATTGTTGCTATTATCAATGAGTTAACAGAAGCTAACATTATTCGCTAATATAAATATAAGGGCGAGCCAAAATTATCATCATATCCACTATGAGTGTCAATAAGTTTGGACAATATTCTAATTCTAAAATTTATTCATCACATTTATCTTCATCGATCCATACAAGTAACACTATTTTCGAGTTTACTCCGAATGGTAATATAGATGTAAAGAATTTGAAGATTAGTAATCTTCAAACTCCAAACGAAAATAGTGACGCAACAAACAAGCGATATGTTGATCAAACTGTTAATGAAATAAGAACCAAAATTTTCGATTATATTCACAGACAGTTACATAAAATAACTACTGCTACGGTACATGAAAATACACTCATCAAAAATTTCAAGGAAGAATTGCATAGTGAAGTAAATAGACTACAATTGTGTATCGAAGAGAAAGATAAAAAGATAGTGGAACTATCGAATAAAATTGATAATCTAAAACCATTTTACAAATATAATAATGAAAACACAGCACAGCAAAGAAAAAATTCAGTTGGTTAAGGAACTACATACACCGGCTAGAAAAAATTATTCTCGCCGGCGAACTATTATCAAAGGATTAGACGATCTATGGCAAGCTGATCTTGCGCAAATGGATCAGTATGCGACAGTTAATAAAAATTTTAAATTCATATTGATAGTAATTGATTGTTTTTCAAAATACGTTTGGTGCGAACCGCTGAAATCAAAGTCTGGGGAAGAGGTTACGAAAGCTTTTACAAATATTCTGAAAAGATCTCACAAACGACAACCTCGAAATCTACAAACTGACCTAGGAAAGGAATTTTACAATACGCATTTTAAGAAACTCATGAAACAATTTAATATAAATCATTATAGTTCATTTAGTATTAAAAAAGCTGCAATTGTGGAGAGGGTTATACGCACCCTGAAAGAGCAAATGTTCAAATATTTTAGTTTGAATGGTAAATATAAATGGATTGATATGTTACTTTCAATAGTCGACGAATATAATAATAGGAGACATCGTACTATACATATGAAGCCTAAGGATGTAAATAAGAGTACCGAAAGTCATTTACTTAAAAGTGTTTATAGTCACTCAAAGATTTTTAACAAACCAAAATTTAATGTGGGTGATATGGTGAGAATTAGTAAAGCTAAACATATTTTTGAAAAGGGTTATATTCCTAACTGGACGACAGAAGTCTTTAAAATTATTAAAATACAAATAACTAATCCGGTAACGTATGTACTCGAAGATGTAAAAGGAAATATTATAAAAGGAGGATTCTATACAGAGGAATTACAAAAAACGGCAGATCCAGATATTTACTTAGTAGAGAGGGTACTACGTAGGAGGGGGGGAAAAGTGTTGGTGCGCTGGCTTGGTCTAGATAAAACACACGACTCATGGATAAGTGCCACAAACGTTCTGTGAGTTGTTGGTTGTGTAAATCAAAATTCGAAGATGAGTGACTCTGGATACAGCACAAGAAGTGAAGAAAACAATGAAATTAATCGAATCCTAGAGCTTTATGAAGAGGCTATTCGAAATGAAAAGCACATGCTCTTAAGTACACGATTTGTGATAAAACCAGAGAATTTGTTTACGGTTCATTGTGGGTTGAGTCCCGTACGCTTCTTCCGACCAGCAGTCAAAATTGTACATGAACTAACACAAGGTATGATTTCTATGGACCGCTTTGAATGGAATGAGTTTATACTACAATTAAATAAACTCGCAGAACAATATCTCTTTAATCCTGATATTGCACAGTCATCAATGAAGTTCGGCTCCAACCTGGAATTGAGAACAATGCTGGGTTTTAACAACCTCAAGATGGTTATACTCTGTAAGAATGATGACTGTCATTATTTCACCGAAAACGAAGTATTGGAGCTACTCACCATTGACGAGAGTATTAGTTTAAAGATCAACTTATTGCTAAAATGTAACTATCTTGAACATTATCATAATATTTTAGATCAAGTTAATGAGTTGCTAAGAAAATGTAATTATGTTATGGATCCTGTAGATATTATAATGTCTGTATGTAACTTATCGTTTAGTATTGAAACATATTGTATATTCGAGCTTCTCTCTTTTGATAAAGAATTTGTTTTAACGGATTTGTATAGAAGAAGGGTTTAAGAAATAAAACAATATTAAAGATAATATGACTTTTATTTATTCTTACCTAAATAAATACATTACATATATCATAAGTACATGTGAAATCTATACTGGTACAGCATCCATTATATCTTTATGACCCCAAGGTAGAGTGACAACATTATTTACCAAATATCGTTTATCGTCAAAAGGGCTGAGAGCAATCTTAGTTTGTTTTATGCTAAACACGTTGTGAGCAAACGAACGGATAGAGCATTGGGTGGCAGTCTTTTCCTTCTTCTTAAATAAACAATTCACATAATCATCAAATGTTATATGATTTTTAATAACACTATGTTTAATTCCTTTTGATTTTTTAACACATTTTTTCTCCCCCTCAATCAAATACGTATACATTTTAGATCTGAGACCAACGAAATGAGTCATAACAGTACCATTAAGTTCGTCTTTCATCAAGCCTGGCACTTTCTTATTTGTTAGTGGAATATTATATCTATTGTCAATTGGGTAGTCGCTGGTATCAAAACGATGTAAATCACTTTTGATAGTCTCATCATAGACATCGTTACATTTTACTTCGTAAATCAAACTATCCGTATCTGTATAAAGTAGTTTACAACTTTCCGATGAAAATTTTGGAAGCATATAATCATAATGAAATTCGTATACACAAGTTTTAGAAATATCGAGAATTGCCATACGTATATACAAAGGCTTATTAAATACTATTTCAGTTTTATTTAGTTCAATAGCTACTAAGTCTTCATCAAATATTAATCTGCTTTTAAAAACTGGGCTAGCAATTAGATTCTTTGCTCCGTATCTCCCATTCCATTTCCTAACTAATTCAACGATTCTATGCTTTCGAATATTTTCCATAGTCTTTCCGTAAACTGCGTTATTCATCAGTTTAATTATAGTTTTTTCAAAATCAAATGTTGCCTTTGCTCTTAACTGTGTATTAAATTTAATATAAGGTGCTAACCATGCAGCCTGTTCAAATTTCAAAACCCTATAAATTTTATTTAAGACTAAACCATTTCGCAGAGCTTGTTTAAGTGCTCTATAATGTATGACATATTTTTCTTTCGGATATAGGGTTGTCATAAGTTTAGATAATTTTGAATTTGGAGGTACACCATGTTCGGCACAAAAAGGCAAATCTCTATGCAAATCATGTAAGTATTCAGGGTAGTCTAAATCAACCTCTAAAATATATCCCTCACGAGCATCATCTGGAATAGTGGTAACGTCAATAGTTGTATCTACCCATTGAAACCCACCGTAAGGAAGGTGTTCACACATCGCCCAACCGTACAAGTTGTTAACATCTAGGTATAATAAGTACTTGGAAGGTTCACTAGGATCATAGTTATTCATATATTTATTATTCGCTTGTGAAAATCGATTGCAGCACTGACTTATACCACCCCGTATACCCTTTTCGAAAAACATTAAAACATCGATATCTTGAAAGGTTTCTAACTTACAACCTGTAGATTTAAGCATGCAATCCCAGGTAAAACCTGGGAGAGTATAGTACCAAGCTGGATCTAAACCATAATTTTTTAGACAGGTATTTCTGAAATTTTCAAAAATATCTGTAAGTAACATAATGTCAGTCTTTAGGTACAAGTCTGAGTATTCACCTAAATTTTGTATTTCAAATGTGTCCCAAACTAATTGAGCATGTCTATAAGCATCTTCATCGATCCCAATATCATTTAATTTATTATAAAACTGTTCTATGGAAGGTAAAGAATTTTCAGTCAATTTATCTAAGTTATCGATGTAATCATAGCAAAATACACCTTTCTTGGTTAGCAGTTTAAATCTATCTTGAGATATACCACAAAATTCTTTACGAGTATTAACAAAGTCTTCACTATTGAGAGACGAGGCTAGGGTGTCTAGGGAGAAACCTAAGAATCTAAACGAGTCAATGAATCGAAATTTGACGTTTGTGTTATTATTAAAAATAGTAAAACTAATGTATTTTTCCTTATTAATTGGAAGCAAAGTTGTGTTGTGTCTTTTAGATAGATCTCTAATAATAAAATGACTGTCGTACCCACTGAGATTATGAAATACAATCGGTACTACAAATGAATTTCTATAATTTAAATTACATGATTGGTGCGCATAACCTCTGAAATGAGATGTTAGATGACAATGATCACGTACAATTATATCATTAGGGTTAAATTCTCTTTCACAAATATGACATGTCGGTGTTGAGTCTTTTAGATTGACAGCTTCTTTCATCGGTTCGATGTTTTTTAATTTCGATGAAACTAAATTTGCAATTTCATCTAGCTGATCTGCAAACCAAGTCATACAATCAGCTCCGCGGTAACTTTTGTAAAAAGATAATGTGTTATCGTAACTACATTTAAAATAATATCCAGCACTAAAAGCTTCATGTTTTTGATATCTAGCTGTTTTAGTCATTATTTGTGGGTCATTGTAGGGTTTCAGAATGGATTCAAAATCCGCTAAAATAACAAAGGGTACTTTTTCTCTATGAACATAATTTTTGAACTCGATATATTTATCTTTAGGGAAGGATATTTTACAATTATTTATATCTTGACAGTAGCTTATATGTTCGTCGAGCTTTTCTTGAGAAGAATAATAATTAAGACACCTGTCACATATAAACATTTTACCTTTATGTTTATTTGTTTGCCTTGAAATCAACCTAGATAAATCTTTAATCCAACAATAATGGTAGTGAATGTCTACTATTGACTCATCGATAGGAACAGCTTCATGATCATTAATTTTTGGAAAATATTTATCTTGAATTAAAAGGAGATTTACATGTTTTTGCATTTTACTTTTTGTAATTCGCCCAGGTGAAGTAATAAACGTTGCAGACTGATCGTGTTTTAGTAGATCTAATATGTACACATTTACAGATATATTATTTAATTTTTCAAATTTTGGAATTTGATTTAAAGTTAAGGGAAATTTCAAGCCACTTAAATTTAATACCGTCGAAGGGTGTGGATATGAAGAAGTGCGGGACGGTACCTTTTTTCCATGAGGGGTGTATAGAGCGGAAACTACAGCCCATAAGAAACAAAGATCATCATTATTTTTAACATTTACGCACGCTCGCTTAGCTGCTATGGATTCCGGAAGCTTAATATAAGACTTACCACCGTTTCCTACTTCAATTTTGTTGATATTGATTTCCAAGCTCAAAATTTTATGTAAAGCCCAACCGGAATCTCTTTCCTGAAAAGATTCTAGTTTGTTTAAGATTTTATCTATAACACAGTTTTGAAACCATTTTTTAAGCTCTGTACTTTGATCAATTATTTCGTTTTTCGTATTAAAATATTTATTTTCTAACACTTCATCTTCTCCTATTTTTTTAATAAATTCACCACAAAACACTGTGTTAACTTTAATAATTCTAAGAGTTTTTAGGATTCTGGTGATACGGTTTTTGAATAAGAAAAAAGCATCATTAAAAAATTGTAGGATATCTTTGTGTTTTAAGTTTACTATAATGGCTGAGCGAATGCGACTTTGAAACACCGATTTTGTATCCTCCCATTTTACCCGGTCATTTCTATTTTCTATCCTACCTTTACCTGCCCCCTCGTGTCTATATGCTTTCAAATAAGTTCTGAACCTAATTAGATGTCCTAAATTTGTCTCCAATTTTATTAAGGTACCATGATTGTAAATTTTCTTCTTTAATGCCCTACGAATTAACTTAATGTTTGCGTTTATTATCTTTTTCCAATACTCTATAGTTCGTTGATTTGTATTTCTTCGAAAAAGTCTAAACCCTTTTTCACAAACGTTGATAATGTTGTCACTCACGTCAGAAACTTCGTCAGACATTTCTAAGTTGATCTATACCGTGATGTATATCTCTCGGAAATGTAAACGCATATGAAAACCTTACACCAGTTTAAATGTTGTATAACTGTTCTTCCCCCCACCTATTTGCGGTACTATAAATTCAGTGACGGTGTTTCTGAAATTTATTAGTATTCCACTATTGTTGAACACTATACTTATTAAAAACATGAACTCATTCCTAAGTTATTTAAACAAGAATTTATTAGTGAAGAAGTTCGTAAGTGTGCGAGATATGGAAATTGGAGAAAAGTATAGAATATCATCTTTTAGTAAAATCCATACAAGGTTTGGAGAGAAAGTGTTAGTAGAATTTTTGGAGTTCCGTACTTTGTTACCACGTACATTTACTGAAGAATTTACCCCCCAACGTATCGCAGAAATAAACAAGAAGATCGAAAGTGGAGAAACATTTTTTTTGGCAAGTCTTGGACCAGCACCAGGTAGAACAACCAACATAGAATTTTCGTCTTACGAATGACTCTAACGGAATCCAAAAGGAGGTCGAATAGACTCTACTATAGAAGAAAATTAGAAATGTATAGAAAATCTTTACAAGAATTAAAATTTGAAATTATATTATATGAATTAAATAAGAAAGTTGATAATATTAAATTAGATTAAGGATTATTGTTAATGCAAAAATTATAATAAAAATTATAATAAAAAAATAAATGAAAGTACCTATTTTAATTTACCTTATCATCTAAAAAATATACAATGAATTTGAAATGAGAATTTTAATGCGACAAACATAATTAGTAAATGATTAATGATATAATTGATTATAAAACTTTTGAAACCTTATTTGTGCATATTAAATTTCAATTAAAAATATTTGACTGTCTCACCTATTGTTAGTAATTATTGCTAACTATGATTAATTCAAATTTGAGAATATCATGATTATTATAATTATTATTTTGGGTAACGAGTGAATCAAATAAATTTTTATGCTTATCCTGTTTATTTGTTCTGAATACTTTTGTTTTATTATATGTTTTTTGTTAGTATGATGGTGAATAAACATATATTAATAATATATCGGTAGGTAATATTATCTTTTATGTGTTTTACAACTAGTGAGCTGTTACATTCTTCACATTATTTTTACAACTTTATTTAAACTTGGTTATTTTATTTGTAAATGTGTAAAAGGGAGTAAAATAAAAATGTTAGAATTAATTTTGCATAGATCATTTATTAATTAAAAAAAAAACAATATTTTTATCGTTATGATATTTACTATCAACGAACTTTGCCATTCGAACACGTTCACGATCACGAAAGGCCCTTTTTTCACTCTTACTTCTTTTTGCAGGAAACCTTATTATATTTTTTTCATCGAGTTGTGGTCGATACATTGTTTCACCATCTTTTCCCCACGCATTCCAGTAATCCTGCTCTTCCTTTTCCTTCTCCATTTCTATTATTTTTTTATTATTATCCTCGTCTTGCTTCCATAACCACGTCTCTTCCATTATCGCTCTCTGTAGTACTGAACTCATGTTTGTTGGTTCATCGTCGTTCCCCCATGCGTCCCAGTAACCCTGCTTTACTTTCTTCTTCTCCATTTCTATTGCTGCTTTATTATTTTCCTCGTCCTGCTTCCATGACTTCGTCTCTTCATCAATCGCCTTCTGTAGTGCTGAATTCATTGTATTGGTTAACTGAATGATATCCATCTAAATTCACACCTTTTTATAGTCAATTCCCCCTTACAACGTAAAATATATTCTGCTTGATTAACAGATTTAGAGCATCGTCAACTTTATGGAATTTCTATAGAATATTAATCCGTTTTCAAAATACGGTCAAGGTTATTTCAGGTCATTTTAAGTCCCCACTCTTCGATTTTGATATAAATTGATATAATAGACATAAAAATCTAGCAGTTGGTTTCTTACGTACAGAAATGGAATTAATTTCGGAATATAAAAAATTTGATAATAGACTAAAATCGTTCGAAAATTGGCCGCAAGAGCATGTGTTTAAGGCAACGAGAAACCTGGCGGAGGCAGGCTTTTTTTATACGAGCTCCGATGATACAGTACAATGTCCCTATTGCTTCATCGAGGGTTACCAATGGAAGGTTGATGATGACCCTATGCAAGACCACAGAAGTTGGAGTCCGAATTGTCCATTTATCACAAATCGTGGAGATAGTGAAGTTTACGGTATCGAAATTCGTCCTAATGCCGTTACAGAAGATGAAAGTTTTTTCTCTAAGCCTGCTCCAGAAAATGTATATATCACCAAACCTACTCCAGAAACTGAGTATATGAGTAACATGTTATGTAAAATCTGTTACGAAAATAATATAGAAATCCTGATGATACCTTGTGGACATCTAGTATTTTGTATGAAGTGTTCACCATCGATAGAAACATGTCCGTTGTGTAGACAAATTGTAACCAATAGGGTGCGAGCATTTCTACCGTAAATATAATATATATGTGTGTTATTTTAATCTGTAATGTAGTATAAAAATAAATTTTCGATAATACTTAATCGTTTATTTCAATAAAATTCCTGCGATTTTGCCTGGAAAGATCACGAGTACAAATTGGTCTTTTATTTTTGATAAAACCCCCAGAGCTTCGCCCTCGAGCTTCGCTCTGGGGGTTTTATCAAAAATAAAAGACCAATTTGTACTCGTGATCAACCCAGGGGAAATTAAAGCTTTCGAAAAATTATTGATAAAATTTCCGGTACTTGTAATCTCGGCGTGGTGCACCGGTAACCGGCGCGGAGCGCCGCTCAACGCGGCGCGAAGCGCCGCTTATCACGGCGCGAAGCGCCGCTAACCGGCGCTGAGTTCCCGTTAACTCGATTCGGCGCGGAGCGCCGCCGGCGCGAAGCGCCGAGCCCGCCGCAGGCTTGTAATTTGATACCCCGGTGTCAGATTACACGTTTCCGGTGTCGGGTTTCAATCGAATGTAATTTGATACACCGGTGTCAGATTACATGTTTCCGGTGTCGGGTTTCAATCGAATGTAATTTGATACACCGGTGTCAGATTACATGTTTCCGGTGTCGGGTTTCAATCGAATGTAATTTGATATCCCAGTGTCAGATTACACGTTTCCGGTGTCGGATTTCAATCGAATGTAATTTGATACACCGGTGTCAGATTACATGTTTCCGGTGTCGGGTTTCAATCGAATGTAATTTGATACACCGGTGTCAGATTACACGTTTCCGGTGTCGGGTTTCAATCGAATGTAATTTGATACTCCAGTGTCGGATTACACGTTTCCGGTATCATACTTCATGGTTCTATTGTTCGTGTGAATGCAAGATTGCATTCTCTTTTGTAGACTCATCAGTTCTCAGGAAGTAACCCTATGCCTGTGTTAATGAACTCTGCGAGTAAGCAGTTATCATATAGCACAGGATGCAATCGTATACCTATACAAATTGTGGATACTGCAGGAAGTAACTCTACGCCTGTGTTGATGAACTCTGAGAGTAAGCTGTATAGGAAGGAATCCCCTACCTATACAAATTGTGGACACTGCAGTTTGTTTCAATATAATAATTCACTATTTGTTTATTTCTTCAGTGTTCACTGAACATCACCTCCTATACGACTTGTACCTTCGTGTCTCCGAGCTTGCGTGATTGTGTTTTCGTTTATTTTTGTGCTTTTGTACTCTGTGACCACAATGGATTTTGGAAACAACAAAATTAACATCCTGGATCAATTAGTGATTGTAAGTATTTTTTTAATTTTTTTATTTTATGAGAGTAGTTTAGGAAGTAGGAGCTTCTAAAAAGTGTATTTTTAATATTGAATTTATTCGAATGATATAAGCTTCGTAAGTAGAAGTTTTTCAGTTATATGAAATATAATTTTATTTTACAGCCGCCTGGAATGAATTTGGGGGAGATTATGAATGATCAGGAAGCCTCGCAGTGGCGTCCGGATCAAGCATACAGCCCGGTCAGTTCCGTTGACGTCACATCGCCGGGTCCCTCCAGCTCCGCTAGGTGCTCCACCAAAAGCCCAGCCCTATTGCTACCGGGACCGTCTAAGCTCACCAGGAGTATTGCTGGAAGCCCATCTCTGTTGTTGCCGGAGTCTTCTAGGTCCGCTAGAAGCTTTGCAGCCTCAGAAGCAGCGTCACCGTTCGCCGCTCCCGCGAAGCCGCCCAGGACACGACCATCCCTTAGTCTGCGACGTATCCCTGCTGCCACTACCGTCGTCGCGGAGCTACAACCTGGTCCTTCGGGATACGGAAAGGGCAAGGGAAAGGGCAAGGGAAAGGGCAAGCTGTTGGCGAGTTGCTACAACCAAACACATGACAATGACAATGACGACTCTGACGATGACCTCAGTTTACTGTCGGTGAGTCAGACTATTGACCCAATGGATGATAGTGGAGATGAGTTTGAGGTGGATGTTATGAAAGAGGATGTTAGTGTAAGCCAATATCTGATGAATACGACAAACTTCTTGAGGAGAGCAAATTCTAAGTCTAAAAGAGATAATGTACAGTTGACCCGGGAACTAATTCAAATAGAGAAACAACAGGTTCAATTAGAGAAACGGAAAAAAATGTTATTAAAACGACAAGAAAAAATTCAAAGAGATGAATTATTAACTACTAAACTTTTGCAGAGGATAAGAACAAAATAACTTAGTTCTCGGGTCAACTGCACATTACCTCTTTTTGCTTTAGAATAGGCTTTGACTTGACTTAACGTAACTTGACTAACGTAACTTGACTTAACATGACTTCTTAACATTTGTATATAGTTAGTTTATATTTGTATTTTATTTTTATTTTAATCTGTATTCCTATTTTTAGTCTTACTTTTATGTTAACTCTTGTTTTAATTTTTATTTTAATATACATGTATCATCAAATTTATGTTATTAATTTTTATTTTTCTCTCAATTTACCTACTACAAAAAGTTGCAACATAAAAATGTTGAGAAGTGCTAAGTATAAAGATAGTGTTAAAACAATCATGAAAGATAACTTTACAGGTAAGTATACTACTTTTTAGCGTTTAATACTCTAAAACCACCGTCAATAAATATCATCATACTTTGCTCTTCTAACTTGAGTAAGATAAGATAAATGTTGCTCTGCAACAGATTATAGAAATTATAGATAGGGTAAATGAAATACTTGATATATTTTTAACTTTTTATTTAATACGTACGATACAATGACAGATTTTGATTTTAGTTTTTTCTTAATATTGTTGTATACCATTTTCGTTCACTAAGTACTCTCTGAATAAGTTTAATAAGCAATTTCACGACTAATAACGATGAACATGTTGTTATAAAGTAGATCATGTACAGCAGGTTCACTTCTCCCATACACCGTTGAGATCCTTGCTGAGTTCCTTGTGTATTATTAGATGTTAGATTACTTTTGTTATAGATTTTTGAGCAATGGATTAACCATTCCGTATCAGCAATTGTTCGATTTTTAAATGTCATTCTAATTTTGTAGTATGCAAAACTTCTAGGTAGATTTACCATTACAATATCCTTAGTATCAGGTACAGGTATAAAAGGAATCCATTTTATAGGATGTTTATCCACACAAATTGCAAATTCGTCTACATAGGTTGGTTTATAAATATAGAACACGTTGTTAATTATAGCATGCAAAAAAATGTATTCTGCTTTTAACAACATCTTGAATAAAACTGTAGGATATTTGTTAAGATTTTGTAATTTATACCTATATGTATTTGGAGGGGGTAATTAAAATAAACAACTAAGTATTATTAAAAATTTAATTATTTTTATACTACATTACAGATTAAACTAACATAATATATTATGGTAAAAATGTTTGTAGCCAACTATATAGTTTTTCACAATTACTTAAACTGCATAACCATTTCTTATGTTCTGTGTGACACAAGCATGATGGTATCTCCTTCTCAAACTTTGGTACTTGAATCCAATTGTTCTGAAGATCTCCAACATCAACTATTTTCTTGTCGATAACATTACGTAAAAATCTTGCCTTTTGATCACCTTTAACGTAGACTGAATTGACGTTGAACAAAATATTTTCTACTATTTTGGGTAATTCACTATAGTCCACATATCCACTGGAATATTTAATTCCTAAACGATTTTTTTCAAGATTTCTAACATGTCTTTTATCGAATTTACTAAGTGAATTAAAATCTCTGAACGGTTTTAATAATACGTGTAATATTTGTTCGTTAATTTTAATTGTCAGCTCTTTAGGATGGAATTCATTTTTTACCATGAAGCCTTGAATGTCAATAACTGCAATTTTCATGGTTACGTTTTATCTATACTTTTACAGAGAATGGTTTTCTTCACTAACCGATACGTTTTTATATCCAATTGATAGTTAAGCAAAGGAGAGGGGGTTTGTTATTTAAATCATTATATTTCTAACAGTTTCGCTCAACGGTAAATATTCTAGTATACAATCATGAATAATAATACAATAAACTCTAGTTTTAGCTGGAAATCCTTTGGTGCTCTCGATATCTAACTTTACGTCAACCGTGCTGGTTTTTACGGACTCGTTTCTTTTGGAACAATCGATAACAAAAAGCGTTGCATGTTCTTTAAAGTCTTTGTAACTGAGAATAGGACGCTTATCTCGAGTATTCATAAAACTTGGATGAAAATCAGTATAATTATTGTATGATTCTACATAATCCTTATTGAAATCTTGCCTTAACCGTTCAAATGGATAATAATCACCGTTTAAGATTAACCTAACGTCCGAGATATCTATATGATCGAACTGTGTAGGATCTTCTTTTGAGTTCTCTTTACGATCTGTCTGAAATCCAACTATAACAAATCTCGGACTCTCGACTGCTGTAGATGTTTTCACCGACCATATTTCTCTAGTGGCATTTTCGGTGAGATTTGGTAATTCGTGTAATTCCCATTTACGAAACGGAATTAAAATAGGTTTATTGCTTTTGATTGCTTTCAACAGATCCAGTCTAATCATGTCATTGGGTTGAATATGCTTTACCTTCAGCTCGATACTGCTAATGGTTAGTTCTGCAGTTAATTCTGGGATTATTCCTGGAGTTTCTTTTAATAGCAAACAGTTGGCATCATTTCGGGATCTTATGAGTCTTATGGTTTGCTTACCGCAAATAGCATATTGATAGTCATTAAAAATACCAAATAAGTGCTTAAGAGGGATTCTTAAGCTGAACGAACCATCCTTATTCAAAACAGAAAATTTTTCTGGATAGGTCCAACTCGAAGTCATCATATGTTTATGATCATTAGGAGTGTAACACAAATATGCTCTAATTGAACTCATGATACCAGGATCTCTAACAGCATCCATTTCTTTACCATTCAGTTCATAAGATATAGATTCAAAGAAAAAAGCAGCACCATTATTGACAAGGCTGAAAGTACCTGCTCCGCCTGTTTTCTCTATTTTTCCTTTAATAAATATCGCGGCATCGTACATTAATAGCCAGGCATCACCTTGATTGATAGTTATTTCCACTATATCGTTATTCATAAAAGACTTAACAAATGGGTAATAGGTACGTGTCTCCAATCGTTGAATTGATTCATCGAATTTTGGTGAGCGATACACGTCGAACACTTGAGGTGTTAACGACATCGTACCCAAGAGATTTTAAAAACTTTAGATTTTCAGGTGTAGGTATAAGATTCTTCTCACGAGGTTCACACTTATGAGACCTTTGAGGGAGTGATTTTTGAGAATATTGTGATCTCCTTTTATACGGTTGATATCTAGCGTCATCAAAAACTAGACCCATTTTATAACAACTTTTTTAATTCTAATCTTACAATTATTTCTTCACCTCTGAAATTTACCAACTGGGAATTTTGATCAAAAATTGATAATGATAAATTATTAATTTCACGCTTGGTAACGGGTACGTATAGCAAATTTCTTGGAGTTTCGTCTATCGCGTAACCGGGGTCGGTCCCCACAGCAAATTCGTAAATAGTATGCGATGGTTTATTATTATAGTATGCTCCAGCCGTTATATTACTATCTATATGAATCGTTCTAACTTTAACAATGCTTACAGGTAAATCTGATATGTGAAGTTTCTTTAATTGTAGTAAGCGGTTAGAGAAACCTAACAATTTTCCTATTGAATCCTGCTGAAAATCAATGCTGTATTGCTCACTATAAATTTCACACTGAAGCGTACTATTGTTAGCTTTCAATGAAAATATATTTGGATTGTTATCTAACTTTTTCAAAGATTTCAATATGTGTCTTTCTATAGCACTAATTTCATATGACCCAGTAGGAATTTCTATAATTTTTCGTTCATTGTTTTCATTGACAACATAAAATTTGTTATTAGGCGCCTCAATATTCGGAATAGTATTGTATGAATGAAATCCTAACAATGCTAGACCATACTGAACATCAGAATCTAAATATATTGTATTATTAAAGTCAATACTTAGCGTTGAAGTGAAACCATGTAGGGTGAATATCAGTGACATGACTGAGTTGACTCTAAGCTTACCTCTGCTTTTTATAGAGAAATGCGAGACACAGGTGACCACAATTTATTTCATTAAATTTTTGATAGGACTCGTTGTTGTATAAAATCTTAACCCCCTTACCTAAGTAACGAATAAGTTCTATAGGTGGTTTTAAGTTACCAAAACTATCAAAATACTGTACAAAATTATTCTTTTTTATATATGCTACCCAGTGTGTTCCCTTATTGCTTTGAATATCTAAATTTATAATTGCAGACTCATTTGCATTTGGTTTTGTTTTTGGAAGCGTGTCTCTCATAAATATACCTTTAAAATGTGGCACTTTTATTTTTCTAGCAAATTTATTTAGGTCAACATCAGTTAATGGTCTATTAGGAAGCTTTAGAGGAAGTTTTTGAACTAAGTTTTTTTTTTTGAAAAAAACAAACCAAATCCACCACGATTATTTTTTCGCATATAAAGACCTGATCCTTTTTTTCCAATAGCTTCTATTGCTCGATTATGTCGTTTTTCTTCAACCATCTTTTTTTGAGCATTTTTGGCATCGATTATAGTTTTAGCAACAGCACTAGCACCTCCAGCTACCGATCCAAGAGCTCCCAATGCAGCTAGGATTGGAATCAACGGTAGAAACCCACCGGTTTTGTGCTGAAATGGGATAATTCTTCGTATTCGCACCTTTCTTTTTCCTCCCACTCTTTTAACAGCTAGTCGTGCAGCTTTGATGGCAGCTAATGTTGTATTTTTAATATTGTTAACGTTATTCAGCTGATTGTTGTTAAATGATTTTTTCAACGATTTTTCAACTTTTCGTACTATATCTCGCCTGAATGAATTGGGACGCTTTTTTAGACCCATACCTAACTTCCGTTTAGCTTTCATTGCCGTTGTTACAAACCAAGCAGCAGCTTTTTCACTTAATTTTGCGTTTTTGCTTTTAACTCTTTCCCAAGCTTGATTTTCCAATTCCAAGTCAGCTTTATGTCGATCTTCCAGCAACCCGGTTTTTGAGTAGAATATATCGTGTTTTTTACATAAAGTATCTAATCTATTAATTCCACTGTCACCCCTTGCTAATCTTTTTTCTAGTCTAGTACCAGGTCCACAATATTGATATCCGGGAATGTGGAACTCAATTGGTAATTTATTTATTAACGAGTTAAATAACCCTTCTCCAGTGAATGATAACATTAGACTGAAGTCGATTCTCTCTAAATATTATGTATTTATATTTTTCTGTAGTTCCTATTATTAATATTTATCATATTAGTTGGTTTAGGTTGGATAATTAAAAAAAATTTTTTCGTTTAAATATTTTTATTTTCTACAATCTCAAACTGATTTGCCGGGTGAAGTTTTCCAGTGTTGAGTTGTCCCTTAAACACGAGGGAATATCTTTCAGATGAGAAATTCTCCAAGTGTGGCTTGAATGCTACCGTGACTCTCTGCGGTAGGAATACAACATTCTCCTCCAATTCCAGTAAGACGCATTCCCCGAATTTTGTCTTCACCAGCTTGCCTGAATATATTTTCAATGGCAAATCTTGCGGTAATTCCGCCAACTTGATGCTGGATTTCCGATTGAGGCACGTCAACTTGTTGATTGCTTGTAGATCCATGTTGTCTGCTTTCAAACTAAACTGAGTTCTCCAGCTAGAACGGACCACCTTATATCCTAACCTAGTGGTAGAGAGGGGGAGCTGAACATGTCATAACAATTCTTAATAACCTATCGAGGTCAAGTACCGTCCGGGGTTACGTCAGGTCAAAATGCAAGTCTGCACCTGTCGGAAAAGGTTAATAACCTCCCGGGGGTCACGCCAGGTCAAAATGCAAGTCCTCACCTGTCGGAAATAAACATCTGCCAGGCAGCGGCCGAGGCCGTGACGTCACTGTCCTGATGCCCGCTTTGCTTAACTACTAACTGGGAAGCATGCTGGTCTCTGCCTTTATGCATATTTCCTCTGTAGAAACTTATTGCAGCATAAATAAGTATTTACATGGTGCCAAAATAATTATGGAAGGTTTCGTATTTGAACAATAAAACTCGGTACAATTAGATTTCAAGTAGTTCTGAATACGACTATCTTTATTTTTTTATCAAAAAATCTCTTGTAGATCTAGACATTTCGGCCCCAAGAAAGTAGTATAAATTGTTTATGATGGGTTTGCTTCTCAAAACAAGTGACACATGCATCCAGTGCCCTTTTCAAAAACCTATTCAACAAAAAAGTATGTAAAAATCCATTCACAAATACCTACCAAATTATTCGAAGGTAGTAAGTCCCTAAGAGGAACACACTGAATATTCTTATGAAAATCTTTACGACTCTTATAAATGAGTAAAAAACAATAAAATTAATGGTAATTATTTCCAATTACAACAAGAAAGTGTAATAGTTGGCGGATCTGAAAAAGTCTCCAGTTTAGCCTCTTCGATTTCAGAAAGTAATAATCTCAGAGATAAAAGTTATATACAAAAAATGTAGAGAATCTAATATCTATCCTACATTTTTGGAAATAACTATTTTTACGTAAATCACACCGAAAACGAAATAGTGGCAAGAGAGCTAATTCTGATGCCATATTTCCAATATGGCATCGAGATTGTCAATGTCTCAACGTCGAAAACTTGGGATATTACGAGTAGTTAATATGTTAAACTTAACAATTACCTAAACCCAATATAAACTTTCAAGCTACTTTATATATTGAACACCGTTAAGGTCTAAACATTATATAGTGCCTGACACACGGGGCACAGATTATTTAGCACAAGAAGTAGACATTCTCCACACACCACAAGGTGTCCACAGGGGATAAATGCAAAATCTGAAAATAGAAAAATATTGAATTAATATATTAATATTAATATTATAATTTTTTATTATAATTTTTTATTATAAAAATTATAATATAATAATTAATATAATATTAATATATATATATATATATAATATATATATATATATATATATATATATAATCTATCAAAACTAGGGATCTATAAACAAAGCTAGTACTACATAATATCTTCTGTACACTTAAGGATAGCCAATAGAAACATCAAAATTAACAAAAACCTTTCACAATATGGTTAGAGTTTGAAAAAGTTTTGAAGAATATATTTCCCTCCAGCCGGGATTCGAACCTGGGACTCCTACTGTAGCCGTAAGCTACCGGTGCATATACGGGTTCCATCGGCTAGGTGCTATTTATTCCAATGATTATTAGCAAGTAGTGGTGAGATGTAGAAGACTTCGGCGTCTTCTAGAACTACTAGAAGGGGTTAGAGGGTGGAGGGTAATCATTCACTATTGTTGGTGTGTGAACTTCCTATTGGTTCTTCTACCCACAAAATTCGACATAAATATAGCGATTTAATGCCCAAGTATCGAACATGGAAATTCTATCCCACAATGTCAAGCCAATATGGTAACCTCACCCCTTTTATGGTGGTAGTTGGCGCGCGGTATTGTAAGGGGTGAGCCACAAGTTATTTACTTTGAGTGCGGGCCTTAAGGGTAGATAACGGAAACACAGGGATAGTTTAATATGTGTATTAAAATTAAATACGAAACAGTACATTGAGTTAACAAAATACAGTTTAAGAGGAAGTTTAAAAACCTGTGCAACAATTATTAATGAACGCTACATTCAAGATATCCGAAATATGACCCTTTCCTAAGTAACAAAATCCAAACGGTTCAAAAGGTACACTGTGTAGAATCCTACCCGGTTAGGTGGAAGTTGGCGAGCGGATTTGTACCGGGTGGTCCACAAAATCACTTTGTTTTGGCGTGAGCCTAGGATTTTAACGGAAATACTTGGGGTAAATTTGACAATTTATTGCAACTAAGTATGAGAGGCAAAATGCATAAAAACAAAATAAAATAAAAAAAATTACCAATAAAGAACAATTTGTTAGTACAAGCGCAATTTTATGAATTTAACACTGTATAGCTAGAACATGGTTTATAGCGTGCTCTCACCGACAATGAATATCAAAATTGATTGATAAATTTATTCAACAACACGAATAATAAATAGAATTCAGAATTAATTTCCCAGGCGCTTGAGTTACAGAACAAAAGTACACTGGGAGTTAAACAACGCGTGTAGTTTCCCTAGTTTAGTTCATCCTACAATACCCTGGTAGAAAATTAGCAAAAATTCATAACACTGTAGCAAACCAGTCATAAAGGCGTTTTATAAAATAAAATTAAAATGCATAATTCAAAACAAATTCTAGGCAACTCAAACTTTCGAGAAAGAACACAAAAAATCAAAATTCGCTTACTTGTGGTCAGCTCAAAGGTCAGTAGTACTTGCAGGTATTTCGAAGACTTTTCTCGGCTTTCTTGTAGAGGCGGCAGCGATCAGTTCGTTTCGGTAGCTCGTTCGGGAGTCTTTTTTTTTACATCCCGCGCCTTGTATTTATACCGCTCTGGGTACGCCTTTACTCTCCCCCCGCGGTCGCTATATCCCTGCGAACTTTTTGGGAGACCGGTTCTCGCGAAATTAATTAAGGCAATTATCGTAAATCAGTCAAAATTAATTACTGCAATTAGCATAAATCGATCACTTTGAGACGTTTATTATATCAATTATCATAAATCTGGCCCGCGGGCCATGTTTTCGGCTACTTTATGGCACCCCTCCCTTTGGCGGCATCGCGGCCTAATGCAGTACTCCAATTAAGACTTTGATTTACTGAAATGGGTTTGAGATCTTAGTTGGGGCCCCGAGGGGACTCTGGCGAAAAACTAACGTAAAGTGACCAGTTTAAGAACCGAATATTTTTTTTTGTTAAAAATCCCGGGCACCACAACTGTTTAACAATCGAATTTCAAATAGGACACAAGACAATGTGTCGAAATGGCACAAATACATAAACTATGGCATAAAATGAAAAACCTTCAGATTAAAAGTACAAAAACTGCAAAAGATTCCCAAATAGAATTAAAATTAATTGATGTTAGGCTGAGGTAGACAGTGAAATGACGATTAGAGTAAGTGCTTCCCCTCTTTTAAGTTGATAGACACATGGGTCAGCTTTTGTAGGTACAGCACCACACTCTTTGAGGACTTGGTCAAGTTTATGATACCACACTCTTCCAGCTTGTTTCAAACCGTATAAAGATGTGTTCAGTAAGAACACTTTTCCTTCAAGGTTGGATAACATCGACTTGGCTTTTTTTTATGACTGGAGACCCAAATCGTGGATTGTCACATATATATTTTAATACTTCGGCAAATCGTTTAGGAGCTTCCATGAAAATAGTTTCTTCCAATACGCCGTTTAGATATGCGCATGTCACGTCCAACTGATGTATTTTCATATCGAAGTGAGCAGCCAAAGCAGTGACCAATCTTATCGAACTTAGTCGAGCTACAGGTGAAAACGTTTCGTTGAAGTGAATACCTGGTTTCTGATTAAATCCTTGAGCCACAAGACGTGCTTTCTTTCTTTCAAATGTACCACCAGCTTTATATTTGTTTCTAAGAACTATTCGGCTTCCTAAGACTTCTTGGTCCGTGGGACGATTGACCAATGACCAAGTGTCATTTCTTATGACAGTAGCGATTTCATCGCCCATGGCGTCGAGCCATTCTTTTAAATCTGGTCCGCTAAGTGCATGATTCATAGGTATTTCTCCCAGAAAAACTTGTTCAGCGACGTTCGCTTCAGGGTTCTCCGGTACCATATTAAACACCTTGCGTGGTCTTCCCCTGTTTCCTAACCTTATCAAAGTTGGTCTTCCTCGGCCCCTTACTAAAGCTTGATCATTTCTTTCGACATTTTGATCATTTTCTGGAACATTCTCGTATATTTCACCGACATCACGATTATCATCGTTATTTTGGTATTGTGGGTTCCATGAATACATCTATTGTTTCACCTTCTCGATTATCATGTTGCTCATTCGGAGCAAATTCTTCAAATTCAACCGTAGTTGGGTCCATTTTGGCATCACGAGTCACAATTACTCTTTTTTCGGCATTTAACCATACTCTAAAGCCTTTAGTTTGCTCTGAATATCCCAAGAGGGTATATACCCTCCTTACATCTGGGGTCTAGTTTACCTTTGGTAGGATTATTGTTCAAGCAGAACACCTTAGAACCAAAACTTTGAAAATGTGACACGTTTGGGGGTTTTCCATGCCATATTTCAAAAGGAGTCAAACCATTTAGACTGGCCGTCGGGCATCTATTCCTAATATAATTAGCGGTATTTATCGCCTCCGCCCAAAATTGAGGTGGCAAACCTGATTCTATGAGTAGACAACGTACAACGTCAAGCAACGATCGATTTTTGCGTTCCGAGACACCATTTTGCTCGGGGCAATATGGGCTTGTCAATCGCCGCATGATCCCATTTTCCTTGAGAAAATTGTTTAAATCTTTATTGGTATATTCTGTTCCATTGTCCGTCTGCAGAAATTTTACTTTCTTATGTATTTTACTTCATTGACAAACACCCTGGTCTTTTCAGTCACTTCACTCTTGTGCTTTATGAAATACACAGTGCAATATCTGGAATGGTCATCAATAAACTCCACATAGTATCTTGCTTTCGCCAGTGATTCTACTCTCATCGGGCCACATACGTCACTGTGTATGATTTCCAGTACGTCAGTGTTTCTGTCCGACTTCTTCGGGAATGGTTTCCTGGTCATCTTACCCTTAACACAAACTTCGCATTCTAATCTAAAATCTTTATCGATGGACTTAAATTCTACACCCTGTATAACCCCTTTGCGCACACTTTCCAGGAGGTCTTTCAAATTTAAATGTCCTAATCGAGAATGCCAGAGTTTTAGATTTTCGTATGATTCGGTAAAAGCTAGAGCAGAATTTTTGGCTAAATTTTCGCGTACATAATATAAGTCACCGACACGATCTGCAACAAGTTTCACTTCGCCTTGTGTGTTAAATACGAAAGCCTTGTCCCTTTTGAACAGAACTTCAAAGTCTTTTAATGTTATTTTACTGACAGAGACTAGGTTAGTACGCAGATCTGGCACATACAACGCGTTGGATAAAGAAATGTCTTTGGATTCTCCAAAAACGTCAGCTGCAAAATTCGCAGTACCGGTGCCTAAGATTTCGGTAGACGAATTGTTCGCTAAGTTCAAGTTTTCACGAAAATTATCCCGAAAGTTAGAAAAAGCATCTTTGTCATTACACAGGTGAGATGTCGCTCCACTGTCTATACACCATTTTAGTTCGTCGCGGCATAGTCCGGCAGAAAATGTCTCTTCGGCCGACAAACCGACGTTTTCCGAACAATTCGCCTCACGGCTGCTAGCAGGCACATTCTTACCTTTTTGCGGGCAATCGGCAGCCATGTGTCCTACTTGCCTGCACCTATGGCAACGGTATTGAAACGTACCACTCCCCGTGTTTCCCTTGGTCGTGTTCTTCGAGTTGCATCCCCGGTCGACCACTCCTCCACCATGTTTTCCATTTTTCTTGACTTGATATTGTCGAAAGACTGGTTTCCTTTTGACTAACATGGCGTCTTGATTGTTTTCACGGGTTTCATCCTTGCGGGCGTCATTTTCTGCAATGACCTTTATGCGTAGGGCTTCTGGCGTAGGAAGGTCGTCCCTTGCTTCTATGGCGCATCTAAAATTTTCGAAACTGGATGGAAGGCTGTACAGCAACATAATGGTTAACAGCTCTGCATTAATTTCAACACCCATGTCACTAAGCTTGTCGACAGCATCGAAAAATCTTCCTAAATGCTCACGAATATCAGCGCCTTCTTCCATTCGTTGCAAAGTTAGCTGCTTTAACAATGTTGCTTTCCTAGCTGGTCCTTTCGATTGGTAGATTCCTTCCAGCTTAAGCCAAACATCTCTGGACGTAGTGCAATTTTTAATTTGCTTCAATTCTGAAGGACTAATTGACAATATTATGTCCAATTTCGCTTTGCTATCACCCTTTTTCCAAGCATCTACTGCCGTCTTCGAATCTTCATCACTTTGAATTAATACCGGCATTCTGTTTTCTCCATTTACAAAGGCCCATTCATCGTTTTTTTACCAGTAGCGCTTCCATTTGAATTTTCCAAGTGTCATAGTTGTCCTTATTCAGGGTTTCTATTCGCGAGATACTTGCTGCACTCATCGCGAACACCTCTTCGGTACAATGAACTACGAACACTTATAATGAAATGACTACTACGGTCCCGATACTTTCACAGGGCACGGTAAATATATTTCGCGACTAAACCACAACATGTAACTGCTTGCTTGCCTGGGCCCATAACCTGTTAGGCTGAGGTAGACGGTGAAACAGCAATTTACAGTTGGGTTTTATTATATCAAACATAAACACATTAGTTGACAGACCGCGAACTCAAGTGACACTTCATAGATCGCTCTATAATAATACCACCCGTAGAGCAGACATCAACTCTATACTACCTGGCGAGTCGCACTTCGCAATCATCTAATAAATACTCTAACAATTGATTACTCTGTATTACATTGCTTAATTACCCAGTAGAAGTTTGTATAAGAATGTAATTCATACTCGAAATTTCTGACATAAAATGGTTCAATTAAAAACAAAATTCTGATTTCAACGGAAAAATAATTTGACTCTAAATAGTTTCCCAAAACCCTTTAAAATTACAAAATTATTTTAGTTTGATAAAATAAAACTCTGACATGTACAGTGGAATAGTATATGGTTCAAATAAATTCCCAAAAATCATTCATGGTTTATACACGTTATGAAATTATTTCTAATTAGTTAAAATGCACAATAAATTCAATTTCTCTAAAAGTTTTCAACATAATTTCAAAATTCAAAAAAGGCAATTCAGACACATAAAGGAATTAAAACACAAATATTTTTGGCCAGTCCAAACTTACTGCGGTGCTTAGGAGAATGCTTCTTTCTTCTTTCTTCTTTCTTAATACGGCTTTTCGAAGTAGATTTGTTTGTGGTAACATGAAATTTTCGCACACATGAAGGAAATGGTATGCACACTGCACAGGCCATTAGGTGAATTGCAGAAGAATAAACACTATTTTGGAATTATGGTATGATCTGATCAACCAGCTAAAGAAGCGAAAATTAAAGATATTATTTTGGAAGAGTACTTTTTAACGTATGCAGGAATGAAAATAGAAAATTTTGTTTATAGCTTCAAAGCGAACCAATAATCCTCCATATAAAGAAGAAACTGAAAAATCTAATGCGTTTTATGCTTTCACATACTACAACTAGCCATGGACTGAGATTCAAACCAAAAGGTCAAATACTCTTGCTTGCTTTTTAGACTCGCTTTTCTTAGAAAATGAATGGAAATATGCCATGTGAACTTGTCAAATTAGAGGGACATAAGAAACAAATATTTTATTTTATTTTGAATATTAACTTCATTGTAACAGACATATTTGCATGTTTTTATTTTATAAAAGATTCTGCAACAATGGTGTTTTAACTAAAACCACCGTGTAAATTTGTTTCGTCGTGTGGCGCCAGTGGCGATCGCTTGAAACAGCGCTATGCACAGGTCTTTAATATAGCGTTACCAGAGAAATGGAGTAGGGAGAACGCTCTTTGACCTACTGCGCATCCTATTTCCAGGAAAATGTAATGTCCGGCATATTGTCCCCAGTTTGACGTTTGCAGTTTGTTTTCAACGGTAGTTGTTGTATTTTCAGCAGAGAAATGGTCAGTGTTTTTGGAAATTGTCGTGTGCAGAAGAATTATAAGTCTAGGAGACCTCCGGGAGTATCATTTTTTCGGTAAGTTTAGTAAAAACAATCGCCGAAATTTTGGGCACCATAGGCGCGCATCTGTATAATTTTAGTGATTTTGCAGATTTCCTAAAGATGATAACATGTTGAATATGTGGTTAAAAATTCTTAACTTGGGGACTGATTGGACTTTGAGTCCAAATAAATTTGTTTGTTCAAAACATTTTGCTGCTGATGCCTTTACTGTGCATCGTGGCGAACGAGGACGAAGACCTCTAAAGCAGTCTGCAGTGCCAAGTCTGTTTCTGGAGCAGACAGAAAAATGTTTGGAGCATGGGTTTGCAATTCCTTCTAGTCCGGGGCCATCTTGCTCTGCACTCTCATGTAGTGCTGCTAATCAAGAAAACTCTGCTGAGTCTAAAAAAAAGTATTTTCCAAGGTTAGTGGAGAGTAGGTTGAACGGTAACTTTTCGGTTCATGCGATGACGTCACATATGGATATCGTGCGCATATAATATTAGCTTGTACGTGGCTTGTACGCCTGCAAGGTTAGTAAAGAGCTAAATATCAGGATATTAATATCTAATTATTTGTTTTACAATACACCTGCATGATTTTTATGTTTTAATTAAGGTATTAAGGTAATGCACTATAAAAATATAATATCTATAAAACTGTCCAAAAATAGTGTAAAAATCGCCACACGTTTAACCAAACAAGCTAATATCGAGGTTATTTAAATGAGCTAAAACCAGAGAACGCTAAACCATCTGAATGCATGTAAACTCAAAGCAAGTATCCCTTTGATCCACATGTGACGTCACAGCCTTTCCCTTCCCGCTCGCCTCACCCGAGTTACCGCACAAAATATATAGGTTAGTTACCGTTCAACCTACTCTCTACTAACCTTGAGTGTTTTCAACAATTTTTGTGACTATTTACAGGTATGCGGAATAATATAATAAAGCAGTTCTGAAAGAAAAAGAGGTCATTATGGAACACACCGTGTGCACCGCCCGATTTTCTTGAAATTTTGGCAACACCCCCATTTTCGAGGTCCCTGAACACGAATCTGACCTCAGCTTTTAGCGCTCGGAGGTACTTTCCGAGAAAATGAATTTTCAAATTTCCTTTGACACCTCACTTTTCACGCCGTTATTTGTGGTTATAATCCAAATGGAATTTAGCTCAAACTGATCACCACCCTATTGTGCACCCTTTGCCACATCGAAACTTCGCGACAACCCGCGGAAAACCGTGCAAATGAGCGCACAACTCGGCAACGCCGCGGCTGCCCGTCTCGTGACGCCGCCGCCGGCCGGTCGCTGACGACTGGCCGCGGTGTGCCGGTCCACGGCGGCGAGCGGGACGGGCGGAGCGGGCGGGCCTCCACGTTGCCGGATTTCGCGCTTCGGAGAGAGATCCAAGGACCAGCTTGAAAGTTTTTTGTGGCCGCGGCTGTACATTGACCAGTTATTTGATGTTCTGAATTCTAGAAGTCTTTGGTCAAGGGGAAACAAGGCACCTCTTAAAATAGAAAATGAAAACTACTGGCGACCTTTTTTAACAGAAGCGATACAGTATTTACTGAGATGTACAGATGTGAGTAGAGGACCTCTCTGGCTTACTTAAAAAAAAACTCCTTTCATGGGCTTTGCAATATCTGCTACGTCAGTTGCAGGTATTTTTGATGAGTTCGTCAAAGGCAAGAAATTAAATTATTTGCTTACATATATTATAAATGTAGTCAGGACTACTTGGAATTTTTTTCTGTTCAGTAAGGTGAGACACAAAGGAAAATACACAGCCTTGTCTGAAAAATAAAAATATTCTTATGTTTTAGAAGCAGAAATGGATGGAATAACAACCCTTCAGCATTACAGTTCATGTACACCTTTCGGAGGCTCCTCTTGCATAGCAAGATATCACCAAGAGGTGGGAATTGTAAAATTCTTGACACTACCTCAGTTTTAACGGTGCCAAGCAGCCAAAAAGAAAAACAAAATATTTGGAATGAATCTACAGTGGAAATATCATTTTGTAGAAAGTATAACATCGATCCAGTTGAACTGTGTTTGAAGGATCGTGATTATGATGTCATACCAAATTTTATAGGACTTAATGATGTATCATCAAACGTAGTGGTGTATGTGGCAGGATATGTCGTAAAAATGCTAAAACGAACATTAAAATGTATCGAATGTTTAGCATGCTGTTCTGCAAGTATAGAAACGATGACAGAAGATTGCCATTATTCACTAATTTGGATAAGAAATAAAGGTAAAATCAGCAACTTTCAACTTAGTAGAACATAACTCGCATTGAATAACCAAAATATCTATCATAGCATGTTTTTCTTTATTAATCGCAATTTCAGGTGGTCTGCAAATTCCCTCTGCCGGATTAGTCAAGATATGTAAACATGTGAATACAGCTATAAGAAATTTACTCCAAGCAACTGACAGCAAAATGCCCGAAGATGAAAATTTCTTAAAGAAATTTACAATAGTAGTAGGACAAAAATTCTTCCACGAAGCAGAGAGGCTGTTTCCAGCATTTGAAAAAAATCATACATTTGTAGATTCACCATTTGAAGAAAGACACATTTTTATGCTAATTAAAGAAATCATATTATATTACACAAAAATTAGGTTGTATAATTTGTCTAAACGGTACACTGCAATGATTCAAGGGCCAACCGTTCGTAAAGAATTAACAAAATTAATCCTTTTTAATCATCAATAGTCCCTGTCGACGAAATTTGGTAAAATATTATTTTTATATGGTTTTATATTACTCCCGTACAGGGTAGCCCATCCAAGCGGAAAAAGTGTACTACGTGGAGACACGTTAACATAAAATCGTCATTCAAAAAATGAGATTGTAGTAAAAATTAAGGGGAATTCGAGGGTGTACCCTAATTTTGTATACAGGGGTCGGTAAAAAGTTATCGCGAAAAAACATTTTTTGCAAAATAAAAAAATATACTTTTTTACCTACACATCCATTAGAGAACCTTTAAGTAGTATTCCCGAATATTCAGTTTTTTAATATAACTTCCGGTTATAGCGGAAATGAAAGTGGTTTTCTCTATTTTACAACTTACACATTTCTCTTAACCATCACAGGATTCCTTTTTTAATTCTGAATCCAACGATATATAATTTGACCTATTTGTCTACAACCGTTTCCGAGAAATTTATCAGAGAAGCTCCATCAAACTAGATACATGGTCTCATGGTCGGTGTCTGATGTTCGATCTGAGTAGGCCAAACAATAAAACCAAATTTATGACAACATAAAAAAAATCAAAACCATCTATCCGACCAAGAAATAAGAAACAACTGCACGAGACGTTTATTTATTTTGAGTAGTATTTTCCAGATAACCAACATTTCCAGTTACCAAGAAAATCTAGCAAAAATGAAATCGCTGCCGAACCGAGGGCAGCGATAACTAGCGCTATCTATCATTTCTGCTCGTTGAATGCACATTGATGTAAAGCGCTGGCAGCGATTACAAATTTGGGAGCGCATTGAAAGCAACCATTAATGTCTTTTTTCAATTATAATTTTTAGCCTTTATGTCATCACTATCTGGCCAATTTTTAGGCGAACACTTTAAATGGAATAAAAAAAATGGAATACTATACAATCCCTTGAACTGTACGAATAAAAAGGTTTGAATTAAACGTAAATTTATACAGGGTGATTCAGTTTTAATCTGCAACACTTCAACAGGTGATAGAAAACCAAAAAATAACCGCACTTTCTTCTATAAACTGTATCATTTTAAGGCCTTATAAAAAAGTTACAGGGTGTTAAAGTTGCAAGAAATATGTGGAATTTATTGAATATTTTACAAACTAGTTAAGATATTTAAGTCATATTTGGTACACGTTATAACGGCATGGGTTAGCATAAAACCTGTTAATGTCAAACATCTTGAAGAACCAGTGGCGTAGAAATGGGTAATTAGTATACTTTATTTTAGAAAAAAATATAACCACCTTGTATAGCAATAAAATGTATTCAATTTCTTATGTAAATTTTAATTGTAAACAAAAACGTTCTCTTAGCATTTTTTCATATGTGTAATGGTTTCATAGCAAATTTGATTTTCTCGTATTATTTCGGGGTACATCTGAAAAATTAACTTAAAACTTTTCTCCATAAGTAACACTCAAAGTAGAAAAAATGTGTTTTTTACTTTAAATACAGTAACTTTTCCCAATAAACTTACCCATTCAAGGTTTTACTTTTCAAGATACAGAGCGTAACATTAATTGTATCTTCCCTTAACGTTTTAGACCCTGTATCTTCAAAAATATAGCTTTAAATAGGTAAGTTTATTGGAAAAAGTTACTTTATTTAAAGTAGCAAACACATTATTTCTACTTTAAGTTTTACTTATGGAGCAAATTTTTTAGACAATTTTTCAGAAATACCCCGAAATAATACAAGCAATCAAATTTGCCATGAAACCATGACACATACGAAAAATTATCAAGAGGACGTTTTTGTTTAAAATTAAAATTTACCTAACAAATTGAATATATTTTATTGCTATTCAAGGTGGTTCATTTTTTTTCTAAAAACAATTATACTAATTACCCACTTCTACGCCATTGGTTCTTCAATGTGTTTGATATTAACAGGTTTTATGCTAACCCATGCCGTTATAACGTGTACCAAATATGACTTAAATATCTCAACTAGTTTGTAAAATATTCAATAAATTCCACATATTTCTTGCAACTTTAACACCCTGTAACTTTTTTATAAGGCCTTAAAATGATATAGTTTATAGAAGAAAGTGCGGTTATTTTTTGGTTTTCTATCACCTGTTGAAGTGTTGCAGATTAAACTCACTATATTATAAATCATAATATATTATATATAACATCTATGAGAATGACTGAAAATGACTAATGGCCTTATTTAATAATAATGATTGTCTACAATCTACAAGGATATTATTTTTGTAGTCGGGCGCATATGCGCTGTGATATGCTATGTACAAGTTGTTTTTGTTCCAAAAATAAGTAAATATATTGTGTCCACATCCACTTATTACTTACATTTTCCATAAGTACTTAACAACGAAAGTAAGTTTTTTAGCTTCCAGGTCATGAATTTTCTACTTTATACTTTTGACCAAAATTTGTTGTTCTTATATGTTTATTACAAAATATTTAAAACAATACTAGTATTGTTAGCAATAAGCAACTACTTATAAATCTCAAATCTCATAGTAGTAATTATTAAAAATAATATTTTGCTTATTTAACAATGATACGCCCATGGATGAAGGTGGTTTAATATGGCCGGCACTTTTATTAGGCAGTTCGCGCAGCTTGTAACGTGTTGTCCCTACTCTGAATGCACGTGGCATATGCGGTGTTGCCAGAGATTTCGAAATGTCCCTAGGGTCGGCCGGGCGAAAAGTCTAACTCGTGGGATTCTGGATTCGTTGAGTATCCTTGAGATTGGAGAGCCTCAGGTCACCCATGCAATGCAACGTTGTCATATCAGAAGTCTGCCTCGCGAGACGACGACTTTGTGGAAAGTCTAGGTCCTGGGATTTCGGTTTCGCGAAAAGTCGGCCTTGCGGGATGCTTCGCCTAGGTCACCCATGCAATGCAACGTTGTCATATCAGAAGTCTGCCTCGCGAGACGACGACTTTGTGGCAAGTAGGGCTGCGATTTTTTTCGATATATCGATATTTTTATCGATATATCGAGCAACGATATTTTCTTTTCTAAATATCGATATATCGATATTGCGATATATCGATATTGCGATATAGGTTGATATGATGATGTATCGATTTATAATTTAAGAAATGAAAGAAAAATGAAAAACGTTTTATTGTTTTCCGTCAGTGTGCCAATTGCTTTTCTTCTTTTACTTGTATACACCCCATCCAACGGCCAATACTACCCACCTCCACAAACAACCACAATAATAAGCAAGACAGTACTCAACACGACTGATATGAGATTCACATGACTACGTTGTTTTTGATAGCTGTTGGTGGCAAAACTGGCAAATAGCAAACATATGGAAAATGGTAAGTAAACTTTGAGCAATTAGGGCCTCCTAATTTAGGGGGTCCATGATTATGGGGTTTTGGAATATCGATATATCGGAATATCGAGATCTATATCGGAATATCGATATATCGGAATATCGATATATCGGAATATCGATTTATCGGAATATCGATATATCTTAATTACGATATATCGGAATATCGATATATCGGAATATCGATATATCGGAATATCTTAATATCGATATATCGGCAATATCGATACTTTTATGAATATCGATCTTTTCGATAACTTTTTCAATATCGCCCAGCCCTAGTGGCAAGTCTAGGTCCTGGGATTTCGGTTTCGCGAAAAGTCAGCCTTGTTCAGTCGCGTATAGAATAGAATAATAAATATTCGGATGAAATAATCTTTCCAGAAAATAGTGTGCCATTTATACCATTACATTATATCCCGATTGCTGTAAGAAAAGAAGTCCCGATTTTGTCAGATGACATTCTCCACAAAATCCCTAGGAATTTTCTGTTAACCATGCAGTGGCGTTCCTAGATGTTTGGCCGCCCGTCTGCAGAATATAATAAAAAAATTTCTTTCAGGTTATAAAAACTTCAAAAATCTTGAATTTATAGGCTTTTCCGTCTCTTGTAATTACCTACGAGGTAATTGCAAAAATTATTAGGTAGGTATAACAAAAATAATAATAGGTATTCTCAAAAATATATATTTATAAAAATAAAATACCACAGGCATATTTGTATTTTTCTCATAGAAAATAAGTCAATATTAAAAATTATTTATTAGCACCGTCAACAACAGAGGGCGTCAAATTCTAATTCTTATTAATAATAGTGAAAATCCCGCAAATGTGGGCTGGCATACTAAGAGGTCAAAGACTTCTCTAAGCAAGGTGCATACATGCAAATATTTATAACATGATTTTTTCATTCAAATATTATGTGACTGTATAACGCATGACTAAAAAACGGTATTAATTAAAATTATATTCATCTATGTTGAGATTGATACTTAATAAAAAAATAATAATAGTAATACGGATTCATTAGTTAATAGAAAACAATAGAATTCTTCTGCACACGACAATTTCCAAAAACACTGACCATTTCTCTGCTGAAAATACAACAACTACCGTTGAAAACAAACTGCAAACGTCAAACTGGGGACAATATGCCGGACATTACATTTTCCTGGAAATAGGATGCGCAGTAGGTCAAAGAGCGTTCTCCCTACTACATTTCTCTGGTAACACTATATTAAAGACCTGTGCATAGCGCTGTTTCAAGCGATCTCCACTGGCGCTACACGACGAAACAAATTTATGCGGTGGTTTTAGTTAAAACACCATTGTTGCAGAATCTTTTATAAAATAAAAACATGCAAATATGGTTAGTACAACACAAATTCCGTTGCACGTCATCAATAACAATTAATGACGAAAATTGTGTTACCAACGTTTTATATGAAAACATATGTGATTTTGTGTGTTGATATTTGAATTGGGCCTAGTATTATGTTGGTACCGCTGTTAACGCTACGGGCGACGTTGCCGAATTTACAACCGCCAGAGCCCGAGTTATAAGTTATAACCTCGTGGACGCGCACGTGAACGTTTCCACGTGTTTTGCATTGGAATAAACAATTCCGAAAGCTTGGCAATTAACCAATAGTTTTCTTTAAAGACCAACTTGACTGCAAACCCACTAAAAGTTCAATCTTTTATCATATAAAATATATTTTACGCTTGTGGTTTAAAAATATGGTGAATGCGACGGTTATTGTTTATATCTTTATTTATCACGATACGGCAACGCTGCGTCCCTATGACGAGTCTTTTCCAATGCCGTATACGATGACGTGCATCGGAATTTGTTTTGTACAAACCATATGTCTGTTACAACGAAGTTAATATTTAAAATAAAATATTTGTTTGTTATGTCCCTCTAATTTGATAAGTTCACATGGCATATTTCTATACATTTTCTAAGAAAAGCGAGTCTAAAAAGCAAGCAAGAGTATTTGGTACCTACCTTTTGGTTTGAAACGCAGTCCATGGCTAGTTATAGTATGTGAAAGCATAAAACACATTAGATTTTTCAGTTTCTTCTTTATATGGAGGACTATTGGTTCGCTTTGAAGCTATAAACAAAATTTTATATTTTCATTCTTGCATACGTTAAATAATACTCTTCCAAAATAATGTCTTTAATTTTCGCTTCTTCAGCTGGTTGATCAGATCATACCATAATTCCAAAATAGTATTTGTTCTTCTGAAATTCACCTAATGGTCTGTGCATGCCATTTTCTTCATGTGCGCGAAAATTTCATGTTATCACAAACAAATCTACCTCGAAAAGCCGTATTAATAGGATAAAACTGCCAAATACTGGATGCAAAGACAATTCGTTACCGTAAAAAGAAGGTAAATCTTAATAAAGCTGGATATTTAAAATTTTGGATTTTTTAAACGTCAGAAACTGACATCCCAATAGCCCCAGAATGCCCCGCTCCTATAACCTATAATTTTTTTCGTCGTGTAGGTAGCGCCACCACAATCCGTAAACAACAATGAAATATGACGGCATGCTCGGGTTTTTAAAATAGTGTTGGTCTAGGTTATTTCTCTGAGGTCCAGCTGAGACTATACCATAGACAAATAATTTTTATTATTTCTCTATGGACTATACCATAAACTAACCTATATATTTTGTGCCATACACAAACTGTAGTGGACAGTGGTGTGGTGGTGCATAGTTTTATTGTTTCTTTCAAGTAATTATTTACTTTATTGTAACAATTCAATACAACAACTGTAGGAAAAGATTTGTTTCAAGGTATTTGAAATGATTTATATTTTATTGACACGTCAGGATATTAACTGCATATTTTAATATTAATTGATTAATAGTTATTTACATTGTAAATAAAAGATGCGTAAGTCCACTGTTTTGGCCGAGGAGGTTGTGCAACGCCCGCGTCGCCTCGGTCCTTAAAAACCTCCAAGGCCAAAAAAGAGCTTACGCATCGTGCAATGTATTATATTTTCCTGCTTCCGACAAGTTCCCATTATAAAAAACATATAGGTATAATTTTAGGAAGTGGCTATTTATACGTCCGACGGATACAAACGTCAGTATACGTCTTGCGCTCTCATTGGCGGGCTGAGTCACGTGACTTCTTTGGACGTGCATTTAACTCCGTACACGTCCGAAGCCGAAGTAAACTAATATTTAGATACGTCGGAAGTGCATTTTTCTCAAGCATCTTTGCAATAAGGAGCGTATGCACTGCTCCTTTTTGGGGGATAGACGCTGCCGTATGAAAAAAGTAGTGGTAATAATTTCTAATGGTGTAACTCACCCCCGATTTTCTTGAAATTTTGGCTAGGTAGGTACCCCGTATTTTCACCCGATGCGACGTTCGGCGTTGTAACCCACCCCCCGATTTTCTTGAAATTTTGGCTACCCCCCGACATTCGCCACCTGCGATGCCCCCGACATTGTCGGGGGGTAGCCAAAATTTCAAGAAAATCGGGGGTGGGTTACATCATTGTAAATAATAAAATAACCACTTCATTTTCCATTCCGCAGCGCCCATCGCGGAAAAAGTAGGGCATACGCAATATAAAATGAGACAAGATAGGTCTGAATAATCTCGGACATCATCCAATCGACTTAGTAAACAAGCCGATTCATAATCCATCGGACGGTAGAAGTAAGGTTAATTTTAATTAAACACTATGGAGTAGATTGTGAGTAGTAATAATCAAAATAACCATTGCTCAATTACTAAAAATTAAAATCATTAATAAATATAAGAAGTAAAATGCAACGATAATAAAAAAAAATAAAAAAACTTTAATTTTGTGTGGGACTCGAACCCGTGACCTAGGGTTTACTATCCGGACGCTCTTAACCCAACGCTACGTCCACTATTGCTTGACTTTACTATTAGCCACTTTACTTGTCACTGAAAAATATATTCGTATTCTTAATTTTTTTTGGCATAATTCGTATTCTCTTTGATCAAAATCAGTTTATAAAACAATTGATGTGAAACATATTAAATTTGACTCCAGTTTCAAGTTGCTACATATATTTTCCTGCTCCCTCCCCCGTAAGTTCACTTTACATACTCGCCAACAGGCCCGAAAGCGAAAGTTAAATGTTCGAGGTGCCCTGTTATTTTGGTTGCTAGCAGCGAAAGTGGTTGCTAGGTACAAAAAGTATTGCTTAGCAACCCTTACGCAGCAAGGACCTTAAAACCATTAATAAAATATATGTAGCATCGCGAATCTTGCGTCAATTTTAATAGGTTTCACAACAATCGTTTTACAAACTGGTTTTAATCATAAAGAACACGAATTATACCAAAGAAAAATTAATAATTTAGATGTTTCTCTGGCGTCAAATAAGAGCCGCATAACAGAACAAATTTGACAAGCACCGCGGTACCGCTGGGGTAAGAGTACCCGATTAGTAATTCGTAGATCCATGGTTCAAATCCCATTCAAAGCTCAACACTTTTTATTTATTTTTTGTTATCGCTGCATTCTGCCTCTTATATTTATCACTGATTATCATTTTTAGTAATTGGACAAAGGTTATTTTGAAGATCATTATTACTCACAATCTACTCCATATGTATTTAGAGCTTTATTCAAAGAACCTATAACTTGAAATTTTCGGTAGCAGGTAAATGTAATACATTGCACGATGCGTAAGCTCTTTTTTGGCCTTGGAGGTACTTTTAATGCCTCGGTCTTTAAACAACCTCCCCGGCCAAAAAAGTGCACTTACGCATCTGGCAATGTAAATAACTATTTATTAATGGAGTAGTGTGAAAATCCCGCAAATGCTTCCCCCTCCACTCTTCTATCTCTCTCTTTCTCATTTAAAAGCCGTAAGGAGTAAGTGAGACTTCCGAACATCCGGTCAACATTGAAATTCCAATAAAAATGTATCTGAGCGTGCGGGTTCGGACCACCAGGTTAAAATTGTAGCTACCGTCTGCCAGATGGCGCTGCTATCGGCGGCAAGAGTAAACTTTGCGCATAAGCCGCCAGATGGCAGTAAGGTAATTTACAGGGAACTGTATTGATAATTCAAGAACTTTGGATGCAAACCGTCAGATGGCGCTAAAAATTTGTATTTTTCTCATAGAAAATAAGTCAATATTAAAAATTATTTATTAGCACCGTCAACAACAGAGGGCGTCAAATTCTAATTCTTATTAATAATAGTGGAAATCCCGCAAATGTGGGCTGGCATACTAAGAGGTCAAAAACTTCTCTAAGCAAGGTGCATACATGCAAATATTTATAACATGATTTTTTCATTCAAATATTATGTGACTGTATAACGCATGACTAAAAAATGGGATTAATTAAAATTATATTCATCTATGTTGAGATTGATACTTAATAAAAAAATAATAATAGTAATACGGATTCATTAGTTAATAGAAAACAGGTAAAGAAAAAAATTGGTTTTGCATTTTTGTTCGCAATTAGAAGTCTGTACTTATTTATATTACTTATATCGCTAAAAGACTTGAAGTTTGTATTTTATGAATGTGGAAAACAGGAACAGGCAAAATGCAGCAAAGTTGACGAGTAGTAGAGTTTTTTCCCTAGATGGTTTGGCATTCCCATTATTATAATATACCAAATTTGCAAATAGGTACATAGATATTTTTGGAATTTAAGTTTTTCTTTAATTTACTAGCTAAAGGAGGTGCATTAAAAAACATACCTACAATTCATTCACATATAATTTGTATTTTTCCAAAATCCTCTACAATTCTGTTGGGGCAAATACTTAATAATTCTAACAAACACCATATCTGATGGATTCGCAAAAATCCATTTTTTAATTACATCTAGACATGTTAATGCACTATTTCTATTTAAAATACAATTAACTAATTCTAACACATCATTATAGTAAGTGGAAAAATCTAAATCCCTTAACAAATTTAATCTATAATTTACAAATGTTTTCATCGCTATAATTTCTTCAGCTGCAGGCAGAGGAATCGTGAGACATATATCAAGTTCGTTGCTCTTCAAAGAAACCACTCGTTGACCAAGTATCGTTTTTAAGGAAACGGAAATATTTTCGGACAGTAAATTAGTCGCTTGCTTCTGCTGACTGTATACACATCCATCTACTTCGTCCACATTATCTTTGGAAATATTTTCAATGCTCGGCATATCGCATTCTCCGGCGTTAGCTCTGATTAGACATTCGATCACATCAATAAATTCAGTCCAGTCTGCCTCGCAAAAAGAAATTATATCCATATTTTCTCCAAGCGGGGAATGTTTTGCGAGTCGAACTGCCGGAATAAACCCTCTAGCGGGACTTAGGCCCGTACTAATTTTATGCGAATTTGAGCCTGGTACAACGCACCATACTTCATTTACTAATTTTTGCTCTCTTTGAATCTCCCGTCGGCAACATAAAAGGATGTTGTCAATGTATTCCCAACAAAGGGGTGAACTCGATTCGATGTCACTACCCGACGACATGTTGCACTTTCTCTTTACTTTTCAAAACTAGTAATTTTCGGAAAATCTCCTAGTATTTATATTAGCTCTCGCACGTTTATGTTTTTTTTTTGCAGAGCTTGCATATCATATCTAAACAAAATCTTTGCTGTCTATCCAGCTGTTGTGTTCTTTATCGAGTCCTAACCACTTTACGTACAGTTTGCGTCCCTTCTTTTCTTAAAATTTTCTCGACTAGAAATACGTCGGGCTGCCTGGTTCTCTGCAATTCTTCTCCGTAGAAACCGCCGCTTATAGGTCGCCCTTGAGCATCTTCCAAAAGGTATGTGGTGGGATTTGTAGACCGAATTTTTTTAATTTTAAATAATTCAGTGGTCCAATTTGGCGTGAAACCCTTTTCAAAAATATGTTTAGCTTTACTTATGCGCACCAAATCTCCTATAACGGATAGTGCGCTGCATCTTTCAATTGCACCCTAGGACATCGTGTAGGCCTTATTTCTCAAAATTGGGCATACTTACTGTTCCATCCCTCTACTACTTGTCACTCGTATTGTTTGTGAAAAGGCATCCAGGGCTGTTTAGAACGAATCAGGATCACTACACTGAGGGTATGTCTGTGGTGACCAGGGGTAGGATGGACCTTGGCATTCCCGCTCATGCGTCCACCTATTTCCAAAGGGGACCTCACTATAGGTCAATAAAGGCTTACAAAATGCTACCAATTAGTCTCCAGCAATTAGTAAACATACAAAAATTTAAAGCGGAGGTGCTCTGCCTTCTGCAAGAAAAATGTTTTTATAATTTTAACTTTACAATGTAACATTTTAATTTGTGTTGTCAGCAATATACCATTGAAGGGTGGTTTTTGTACATCTGCATTCATGTGTCATGCTTTATATAATGACGTTGCTTTGTTATTGTAAAATAATTTGGTTGGCATTAAAGATATTATTATTATTATTATTATTATTATTATTATTATTATTATCGACTTAGCCAAAAGGCATTCGCACTCCCTCTACGGGGAACATTCACTCAGATCCCGGGTATCCCGGATACCATGAGGATCTGGCTCGGACGAGACCCTTGCCATGTTATCGGGCCTTAGGTGACATTGATGTTGTCGGACGTTCCTGCATTCCCCATGAATTTCCTGACGGTTCGGGCTGTCACAAGTAGTACCGCTTTCTGCATCTGCGTTGACACGATAATTGGAATCGTCTTGACGTTTTCCATTTCCCATTGCCTTCTAATTCGTTCTTCTAAGTCTCTGTACTTCGCGATCTTCTCGACTTGCTTCACACGCAGGTTGTTGTTGTTCGGGATGGCCACATCAATCAGAGTTGTCTTCCTAGAAATTTTATCAACTATTATAAGGTCCGGTCTGTTATGGGCAACTCGTTGATCTGTCAGAACTGTACGATCCCAGTATATCTTGTAGTTGCTGTTCTCAAGAACAGGCTCCGGTGTGTAGCTGTAATATGGGACCCTCTCTGCCTGCACAAGCAGCAGTTTTTCCGCCAGTTCCTGGTGCAAGATCTTGGCAACCGAATCGTGTCGTTCCTTATATTCCGTTGATGCGAACATCTGACATCCTCCTGTTATGTGCTGGATTGTTTCTGAAGTTGGGCACCCGTATCAGCATCTGTCATCCACTACCGATGCATCTCCTACAATGAATTTTAGGTAGTTGCGAGTTGGTATAACCTGATCTTGTATGGCCAGTAAGAAGCCTTCCGTCTCGGGGAACATCCTTCCCGAGGTCAGCCAGTAGTTCGACGCTAACTTGTCGACATGTTCCTGGTTGACCTCATTAGGATGCCTCCCGTGCAGCGGCTTCTCCAACCACCTCTGTAGTGTATCGTTGTCGGTTCGGTGGTGATTTTGATGCTCGTGTTCCGTCAGACGTAGCGGTGTTGAGACGTCTGCTCCGCATATAGCTTTATGTAGTGTGGAGCTGTTGGCCTGTCTCTGGAAATAATTATGCAGATTTATTATTTGTTGGTCCAATTGCTTGCTAAGGTCTGCCAATCCTCTTCCTCCTAGTTGACGTGGCAGAGTAGTTCTTTCTACGGCGCTACGGAGATGATGTTTATGAGCTTTTGTCAGTAGTGTCCTAACTTTTCACTGCAGGTTGTTGATGTCCGTGTTGGTCCAATTCACTATTCCAAACGAATAGCTGAGTACAGAGCACGCATACGTGTTCAGGGCCTTAAACAAATTCCTGCTGTTAAGATCAGTTCGCACTACTTGTCTTACTCTCTTGATGAATTCATTCCTTAAATCGATCTTCATTGTTCGATGGTTTATCCTTTGAGCTTGTTTCATCCCAAGATACTTGTATGTATCTCCCATGCTCATTGCTTCGATCTCCTGGCCGTCCTGCATCTCGTGTGCGCCTTGTTCGAACTATCCCCAGACGATGTTAAGGGTGCGGCACTTGTCCAGTCCAAACTGCATTCCGATGTCCCTGGAGAACTCCTCTACAATTTTAAGCATTTGCGTTAGTTAGTTTTTGGTTGCGGCCATCAGTTTTAAATCATCCATATATAATATGTGATTCAACTTGATCGCTTCTGCGTTGTTGCTTTTGATAGCGAAGCCGTATTTTGTAGAGTTCAACCGATGTGATAGAGGGTTCATCGCCATGCAGAACCACAGTGGACTGAGTGAATCTCCTTGGAAAATCCCTCTTCGGATGTTGATTGTGTCGGTCTCGATGTTGCTGCTTGCGGTTCTGAGTTGTATCTTAGTGCGCCAGGTTGTCATAACGTGTTCTAAAAAGGAAACTGTATGATGATCTATTTTATACAGCTTTAAGATACCTGTTAGCCAGTCGTGAGGTACGGAATCAAATGCTTTTTTGTAGTCCACATAAGCCTTGTAGAGGTTTCGTTGCTTGGAATGAGCCTGATTGCAGATGACAGAGTCTATGATGAGTTGCTCTTTGCATCCCATTGCGCCCTTCGCGCAGCCCTTCTGCTGCATTGCCATGATGTTGTTCCGCTCGCAGTGAGCATATATTCGCTGCGTAAGGCAAGAAGTGATTATCTTGTACAGCGTAGGCAAGCAGGTTATTGGGCGGTACTTGGCAGGGTTATCCGTATTCCGCTGGTCTTTTGGTAACAAGTAGGTGGCACCCTGTGTAAGAAACAATGGCATTTTCAGAGGATCGAGCAAAACTTCATTAATTAAGGTAGTTATTTGTTCATGCGTGCACCACAACTTCTTAATCCAATAATTTTGGAGATGATCTGGACCTGGTGCCTTCCAGTTGTGGGAATTCTTGATGACATTGGAGACCTCATCGGTTGTGAATTGCTCGTGTTGCATCTGGCTATAGTTCCGGCCCATCTCGCGTTCTTCACTGATCCAGCTTGCACTGACATTGCATGGACCTGGTGTGGCAAGCTGATTTCTCCAGAAACCGTCGACCTGTTCTCTGCTAGGGTAACTCGTATTTGTGGCATCGGCGCTAGAATTCAAAGTACGGTAGAAAACTTTTTCTGATCGTTCAAAAAGTTTGTTGTCTCGTTTCCTGTTGTTACTAGCCTTGTATCTCCTCAGACGCCCTACGAAAACAGAAAGTTTTTGTTTTAATGTATCAAGACATTGTTGAGCAGTGATGTTTGCGGGGTCACGCTGAGAATGCATTTGGGTGCGGCTCATTATTGCCTGCACCGCCCTCTGGATCTTTCTAGTTCTAACTCCTCTGATATATTCCGTCACTTGTCCTATGTCTTTACGGAGACTCTCGATCTTCCGATTTAGTCGCATCTCCCATTGAGCCATTCGTGGTTCTGGTCTTGCACGATTTAACTCTTGAGCCGTCCGGATCTTGGCTCCCATTGCAGTGATGATGGCCGTTGCGGCACAGTAGATTAACATGTGCATATGTTCTAATGTTGGGGTTACTGAAACATAGTTGGGTAAAATTCTGGTGTTCATAATATCGAGCATGAGTGCAAGCTTCCTGGAAGAATTCAATCTTGGTAGCGGTGGTCTGCTCAGTGGGTCTGTGCCTTCGTATCGCAATACCGCCCTTCTCAGCTGTGTGTCTAGGCTTTCAAAGTGTTCTCCGTTAACTGATTCCCGATTCTCAGTTGTTCGTCCCGCCGTCTCGGCTTCTTGTTGTGGTCCAGGCACTTGAATTTCCCGATTCTCAGTTGTTCGCTCTGCCGTTCCGGCTTCTTGTTGTGGTTCAGGCACTTGAATTTCCCCGTTGTTGTTGTCTATGTCTATGTGTTCGCCATGGATCTCTAGCTCAACTTCCCGTTTTATAGCGTTAAGTCGCGTTTCTGGAATTCGGTTATTTCTTAGAATAGTTCGATACTGATCTGACACTCTTTGTTCAGACACTTGCATGTGTGGAAACTCCCTGCAGAACTCGGCATGCAGTTGTTGTCGGTAGCCGATCATCTCTTGTCCTAAGTTTGTCACCCTGTAAAAAATACGCATTATCGATTCATTCATGGACCCAGTCCATTTCATGCGCCGTCGTTGTAATCCCGCCTGAGTGAACGCTGGCTGAAGTTCCCACGCAGCACCTTCGGTGGGTAGAACCCTAGTTCTCGTTTGGCTCCCATGTTGTGGATGTTCGTGTTGTTATTATTATCGACTTAGCCAAAAGGCATTCGCACTCCCTCTCTGGGGAACATTCACTCAGATCCCTTGTATCCCGGATACCATAAGGATCTGGCTCGGACGAGACCCTTGCCATGTTATCGTGCCTTAAGTGACATTGATGTTGTTGGACGTTCCTGCACTCCCCATGAATTTCCTGACGGTTCGGGCTGTCGCAAGTAGTACCGCTTTCTGCATGGACCTGTAAAGATTATCAGTTAGACCCAGCTCCCATTGCCTTCTAATTCGTTCTTCTAAGTCTCTGTACTTCGCGATCTTCTCGACTTGCTTCACACGCAGGTTGTTGTTGTTCGGGATGGCCACATCAATCAGAGTTGTCTTCCTAGAAATTTTATCAACTATTATAAGGTCCGGTCTGTTATGGGCAACTCGTTGATCTGTCAGAACTGTACGATCCCAGTACATCTTGTAGTTGCTGTTCTCAAGAACAGGCTCCGGTGTGTAGCTGTAATATGGGACCCTCTCTGCCTGCACAAGCAGCAGTTTTTCCGCCACTTCCTGGTGCAAGATCTTGGCAACCGAATCGTGTCGTTCCTTATATTCCGTTGATGCGAACATCTGACATCCTCCTGTTATGTGCTGGATTGTTTCTGAAGTTGGGCACCCGTATCTGCATCTGTCATCCACTACCGATGCATCTCCTACAATGAATTTTAGGTAGTTGCGAGTTGGTATAACCTGATCTTGTATGGCCAGTAGGCCATATTTATTATTATTATTATCTCGACTTAGCCAAAAGGCATTCGCACTCCCTCTACGGGGAACATTCACTCAGATCCCGGGTATCCCGGATACCAAAAGGATCTGGCTCGGACGAGACCCTTGCCATGTTATCGGGCCTTAGGTGACATTGATGTTGTTGGACGTTCCTGCACTCCCCATGAATTTCCTGACGGTTCGGGCTGTCGCAAGTAGTACCGCTTTCTGCATGGACCTGTAAAGATTATCAGTTAGATTCAGCTCCTTGATGTTTCTCAGCAAACTTTTTGGTATCACACCAGTTGTTGACACGATGATTGGAATCGTCTGAACGTTGTCCATTTCCCATTGCCTTCTAATTCGTTCTTCTAAGTCTCTGTACTTCGCGATCTTCTCGACTTGCTTCACACGCAGGTTGTTGTTGTTCGGGATGGCCACATCAATCAGAGTTGTCTTCCTAGAAATTTTATCAACTATTATAAGGTCCGGTCTGTTATGGGCAACTCGTTGATCTGTCAGAACTGTACGATCCCAGTACATCTTGTAGTTGCTGTTCTCAAGAACAGGCTCCAGTGTGTAGCTGTAATATGGGCTCTCTGCCTGAACAAGCAGAAGTTTTTCCGCCAGTTCCTGGTGCAAGATCTTGGCAACTGAATCGTGTTGTTCCTTATATTCCGTTGATGCGAACATCTGATATCCTCCTGTTATGTGCTGGATTGTTTCTGAAGTTGGGCACCCGTATCTGCATCTGTCATCCACTACCGATGCATCTCCTACAATGAATTTTAGGTAGTTGCGAGTTGGTATAACCTGATCCTGTATGGCCAGTAGGAAGCCTTCCGTCTCGGGGAACATTCGTCCCGAGGTCAGCCAATAGTTCGACGCTAACTTGTCGACATGTTCCTGGTTAACCTCATTAGGATGCCTCCCGTGCAGCGGCTTCCCTAACCACCTCTGTAGTTTATCGTTGTCGGTTCGGTGGTGATTTTGATGCTCGTGTTCCGTCAGACGTAGCGGTGTTGAGACGTCTGCTCCGCATATAGCCCTATGTAGTGTGGAGCTGTTGGCCTGCCTGTAGAAATAATTACGCAGATTTAATATTTGTTGGTCCAATTGCTTGCAGAGATCTGCCAATCCTCTTCCTCCTAGTTGACGTGGCAGAGTTGTTCTTTCTACGGCGCTACGGGGATGATGTTTATGAGCTTTTGTCAGTAGTGTCCTAACTTTTCGTTGCAGGTTGTTGATGTCCGTGTTGGTCCAATTCACTATTCCGAACGAATAGCTGAGTACAGAGCACACATATGTGTTCAGGGCCTTAAACAAATTCCTGCTGTTAAGATCAGTTCGCACTACTTGTCTTACTCTCTTGATGAATTCATTCGTTAAATCAGTCTTCATTGTTCGATGGTCTATCCTTTGAGCTTGTTTCATCCCGAGGTACTTGTATGTATCTCCCATGCTCATTGCTTCGATCTCCTGGCCGTCCTGCATCTCGTGTGCGCTTTGTTCGAGCTTTCCCCGGATGATATTAAGGGTGCGGCACTTGTCCAGTCCAAACAGCATTCCGATGTCCCTGGAGAACTCCTCTACAATTTTAAGCATTTGCGTTAGTTGGTTTTTGGTTGCGGCGATCAGTTTTAAATCATCCATATATAATAGGTGATTCAACTTGATCGCTTCTGCGTTGTTGCTTTTGATAGCGAAGCCATATTTTGTAGAGTTCAACCGATGTGATAGAGGGTTCATCGCCATGCAGAACCACAGTGGACTGAGTGAATCTCCTTGGAAAATCCCTCTTCGGATGTTGATTGTGTCGGTCTCGATGTTACTGTTTGCGGTTCTGAGTTGTATCTTAGTGCGCCAGGTTGTCATAACGTGTTCTAAAAAGGAAACTGTATGATGATCTATTTTATACAGCTTTAAGATACCTGTGAGCCAGTCGTGAGGTACGGAATCAAATGCTTTTTTGTAGTCCACATAAGCCATGTGGAGGTTTCGTTGCTTGGAATGAGCCTGGTTGCAGATGACAGAGTCTATGATGAGTTGCTCTTTGCATCCCATTGCGCCCTTCGAGCAGCCCTTCTGCTGCATTGCAATGATGTTCCCCTCGCAGTGAGCATATATTCGGTGCGTAAGGCAAGAGGTGATTATCTTGTACAGCGTAGGCAAGCAGGTTATTGGGCGGTACTTGGCGCTGGTCTTTTGGTAACAGGTAGGTTCCACCCTGTGTAAGAAACAATGGCATTTTCAGAGGATCGAGCAAGACTTCATTAATTAAAGTAGTTATTTGTTCATGCGTGCACCACAACTTCTTAATCCAATAATTTTGGAGATGATCTGGACCTGGTGCCTTCCAGTTGTGGGAATTCTTGATGACATCGGAGACCTCAGCGGTTGTGAATTGCTCGTGTTGCATCTGGCTATAGTTCCGGCCCATCTCGCGTTCTTCGCTGATCCAGCTTGCACTGACATTGTATGGACCTGGGGTGGCAAGTTGATTTCTCCAGAAACCGTCGACCTGTTCTCTGCTAGGATAACTCGCATTTGTGGCATCGGCGCTAGAATTAAAAGCACGGTAGAAACCCTTTTCTGATCGTTCAAAGAGTTTGTTGTCTCGTTTCCTGTTGTTACTAGCCTTGTATCTCCTCAGACGCCCTGCGAAAACAGAAAGTTTTTGTTTTAATGTGTCAAGACATTGTTGAGCAGTGATGTTCGCGGGGTCATGCCGAGAATGCATTTGGGTGCGGCTCATTATTGCCTGCACCGCCCTCTGGATCCTTCTAGTTCTAACTCCTCTGATATATTCCGTCACTTGTCCTATGTCTTTACGGAGACTCTCGATCTTCCGATTTAGTCGCATTTCCCATTGAGCCATTCGCGGTTCTGGTCTTGCACGATTCAACTCTTGGGCCGTTCGGATCTTGGCACCCATTACAGTGGTGACTGCCGTTGCGGCACAGTAGATTAACATGTGCATACGTTCTAATGTTGGTGTCACTGAAACATAGTTTGGTAAAATTCTTGTGTTCATAAGATCGAGCACGATCGCAAGTTTCCTGGAAGAATTTAATCTTGGTAGCGGTGGCCTGCTCAGTGGGTCTGTGCCTTCGTATCGCAATACTGCCTGTCTCATATGTGCGTTTAAGCCTTCAAAATGTTCTTCGTTAACCGATTCCAGACTCTCGGTTGTTGGTTCTACCGTTTCGGCTTCTAGTTGTTGTCTAGGCTCTTGAAGTTCCCCATTGTTGTTGTTGTCATCTATGTCTATGTGTTCGCCGTGGATCTCTAGCTCAACTTCCCATTTGATAGCGTTAAGTCGCGTTTCTGGAATTCGGTTATTTCTTAGAATAGTTCGATACTGATCTGACACTCTTTGTTCAGACACTTGCATGTGTGGAAACTCCCTGCAGAACTCGGCATGCAGTTGTTGTCGGTAGCCGATAATCTCTTGTCCTAAGTTTGTCACCCTGTAAAAAATACGCATAATCGATTCATTCATGGACACAGTCCATTTCATGCGTCGTCGTTGTAATCCCGCCTCTGTGAACGCTGGCTGAAGTTCCCGCGCAGCACCTTCGGTGGGTGGAACCCTAGTTCTCGTTTGGCTCCCATGTTGTAGATGTTCGTGTTTTTGGGCTGTAGCTGTTTGTGCAACAGGGGCCCGCCTCATCAGCGCCCTGTCACCGACGTCCCGCTCGCTGTCATGTCCAGCGCCGGCTCCAGACATGCCCTGGCGATCCCCAGGCAGCGGCCCTATGACAAAATTCCTATTAATCTCCATTCCATGGGTTTCTCCCGTAACGTGGGAGTGACGGCCCTCGGTCGCCTCTTACGACTCGCGGAGCCACGATAGGAGTATTCTAACCCGCTACCCACACAGGTCAACTAGGATAACGCGGGATCGTTACACCCGAGGATCTGCCCCTCTCACAGGTCAAACCCCTCCTTGCGTTAACTGGGAAACACAGGATCGTTACACCCGAAGATCCGCCTCTCTCACAGGCTAGATCCATCCCTGTGTAACCGAGAGTCGCGGGATTGTCACACCCGAGGATCAGCGCCCGTCACCAGCTAGACCCCTCCCTGCACAACTGGAAATCGCGGGATTGTCACACCCGTAGGTCTGCCCCTGTCACAGGCCAGACCTCTCCATGCGTAACTGGGAATCGCGGGATCGTCACACCCGTGAATCTGCCTCTCTCACAGGTCAGACCCATCCCTGCGTAACTGGGGAGCGCGGGATCGTCACACCCGTGGGTCTGCCTCTCTCACAGGTCAGACCCCCCCTGCGCATATAACTATTATTATTATTATTATTGTTTTAAATTTTGCGGAGGGTCGGAAAATTTTTAAATGGCAATAAGCCGTTTTCAGTAAAGACGCCTCGTTTTTCTTCGAAACGTCGACGGGTTTCATTCCCATAGTGCGGTGTTTTGTATTATTATAATTTTGCGAAAGTAAATCTATATACTGAAGCCATTTATAGTTTCTGTGCAAACTAAACATTTTATATAATTTCTCTTTCAATGTTCGGATTACTCGTTCTGCAACGGCGGCTTTTTGCACGCTAAATGTATTGTAGTGGTTGATACTGTACTTCCTCATAAGTTTGTCGAAATTTACGTTAAAAAATTCTTTGCCTATACGGTCAATGTTAACAAACTAGCTTTAGATGCCTCAGACGACAAGCGGGCAATTTTAGAAGACAATATAAGTACTCTAGCTATAGGACACTATAAATTAAGAACTTAATCTGTCATGTATAAAACACATTATATATTTTGTATTTGTTACTACCTATATGTCATTAAAGCTGTCATTAAAACTTGTTAATTTTGATTTTACTTTATTTTTTACTAACAAGCGAATATTCGCACTCTAAGTGTAATACCTACCTCTTCAAACCTAATATACCACTTAAAAAAATCTGTATGACAGTTTTCCACAGAAGATACAAATTTGGTGCCATCTAGCGTTGTAATTTCTAAATGAACAATAATTATTTTTTTATTCAAAACACACCTCTATACCAGTCAATTAATATTTTTAGTTGTCGATACAGTTTCCTAAAAAACAAATAATAATCCCTCTAGAGGATACTGTTTGCATCAACGGATTTCGTTCTTAAATTTTCACTACAGTTTCCCGTATATTGCCTTAGCGCCATATGTCAGGTTGCATCCAAAGTTTTTAAATTATCAATACCGTTTCCTGTAAATTACCTTACCGCCATCTGGCGGCTTATGCGCAAAGTTTACTCTTGCCGCCGATAGCAGCGCCATCTGGCAGACGGTAGCTACAATTTTAACCTGGTGGTCCGAACCCGCACGCTCAGATACATTTTTATTGGAATTTCAATGTTGACCGGATGTTCGGAAGTCTCACTTACTCCTTACGGCTTTTAAATGAGAAAGAGAGAGATAGAAGAGTGGAGGGGGAAGCATTTGCGGGATTTTCACACTACTTAATGGTTTTAAGGTCCTTGCTCCATAATCGTTGCATCGTTGCTAGGCAATACTTTTTGTACCTAGCAACCACTTTTTGTACCTAGCAACAGGGCACCTCAAACATTTCACTTTCGCTTTCGGACCCGTTGGCGAGCATGTAAAGTGAATGTCTCCAAACATATTTTCATTTATTCTTTGAAACACTTCTGGACTTACATTTAGACCAAATGGGAGTCATTGAAAACAGTATTTACCGAATGGAGTTATAAATGTTGTATATTTCATACTATTACTATTTAATGGAACATGATAAAATCCTTCTTTTGATTCAAGTACCGAAAACAGAGCTTTACCTTTTAATTTTAATGCCAAATCTTCAACAGTAGGGATTGGATATAGATCTGGACAAATATTTTGATTTAAGTGTAGCGGGTCTAAGCAAATTCTTATTACTAGTACCTCGACTAGTACTAACCTGTTTCTTCTGAGCCTTATTATTTTTGTAAGTGTCTCTACTAACTTTCTGCTGTATTACATCCACTTCTTTTTCATTTTGTAACTCCTTCACTTGTCTTCTACTAATTTCAGCCGCTCTACATAAATCTTCTGCCTTTTGTAATGTTAGGTTATTTTGCTGCAACAATCTTTCTTGCAACGACAAATCTTGAATTCCACTAACGACTTTATCTCGTATCAACGACGTCTCCAACATTCCAAAATTACATACAGATGCTAATATTTTAATGTCAGTAATAAAATTATCCAGACTTTCTCCTTCTTGTTGCACACGAGTAAAAAACTTGTATCGGTCGAATGTTTCATTTTTTAACGGTTTACAATATTGTGTAAATGCTTCAACAACTTCATTAAATTTCTTTCTATTTTCTTCTGTCAAATTGAAAGTTTGAAATTTTATTTGAGCTTCTTCACCTGCTAGGTTAAGGAGAATTGCCACTTTGGTTTCATCATCCTTACTATGTAAACCAGTCGCATGCAGATAGATATCTAAACTTTTTAGGAATTGTTCCAAGTTTTTATGAATATTCTTGGCAAAAACAAGACTCTTCGGTGGTTTAAAACATCCAATATAATCCATTGTGTTAGTCAGCTTCTTTCAACAGCACATCAGTTTCTCAAATTCTTCTTTCTTATTTTTATAATAATTATTTATCTACCTGACACCATGTTACGTTTGTGTGTTTCATATTATATTTTATTAAATAATAAGCAAATTATTATTTTTAATATTCTTGAGCTTTATTTTTAATTCAACTGTCTCTTATCAGAAGCGGCTAGCGCCCCGCATTCCACTTTGGCTTTCACATTGTGCGCATGCATTAAATTATCGCTGCCGACTGCCACCATAAGGGGCGTATGCCCCCTTCTTTTTTCATACGGCAGCGCCCATCGCTGTAAAAGGTGGCGCATGCTTCGCTTGCCGCGCCGGCTCCTCATTTATTACCGAAGAATAATAATAATCGCTGAAATAATATAGATACTCGTATTTTTCACTGAATATACCTACTACTTCAAAATTTACCGCAATCAAAACAAAAACAAATTTGTTAGGTTAGGTGCAATTGAATAGATATGGGCATGCGCACAATGTGAAAGCCAAAGTGGAATGCGGGGTGCTAGCCCTCTGTTCTCTTATCAACAACAACGTTTCTCATCTGTTTTATCTCTAACCTGTTCTAAATAATAATACATATACCAGGTGTATATGTTACAATATCCAAAGAACTAATCAGTTCTTCTTTGAATTATTTTGTTTCTTAACGTATCCATTACAGAATACAAGTCCAAAACAGTTAAATCTGATTTTTCTAAAGAAAGTACCACCTCCTGGAATACACGTAATGAATTCTGCAAAAAGTACAAGTAAATTTCAGTTACGGAAGGATAATTATCTTCATTTTCTTCCCCGTTTTCAAATTCTTTAAATGTTTTCCACAATGCAGCCCCACATTTTTCCTCGCCTAAAGAGATAAAGTAACTTTTTACAGCTGGCCAGGAATTTAGCAATCTTGCTGGTAGAAGCGAAAGCCATCTAGTTACCACATGCCGCAGAAGAGGTTCATATTCCAAATCAAGGAAATTAAACACTTATTTCAAAGCTTGTGTTCGCTTTGCATGGCCGCTAATATAATTATGTATTTTAATAACCAAAATCTCTACATCAATTTTCAAACTATTACACGCATGTCTAACAGAATTGTGGCAAATGTGGGCAGGACATCCAGCAGCCAGTATATAGGGATGATTATTTTTCAATTTTTGATATACAGAATGATGTTTGCCGAAATTTACACTTGCATTGTCTGCACTGTATGCAGTAACATTATTTATATCTAATCCAAAGTGATTTAATCTATCTAAAATCTGATTAGACATGGCATCAGAAGATTCGTCAAAGTCTTCATAAAAGTCTAAAAGATTATTTTGAATACCATTTTCTGGTGTCCAAAATCTGATACAAATAGGAAACATTTTTAAGGAACCTTTATTGGAGGCGTCGGATGCAATTGAAAAATATGAACTCTGTTGTCCTTTTAATGCCCCAACAAAATCCAGAGACAACGGAGCCAATACATTTTTTACGATTGCCTGTCCTTTTGTTCTGCTACAAGAAATTCTCGCTGCAATCTTAGAATCTGGGAAAACAACAGGAAAAAGTTTTGAAAGACAGTCACTGGATAAATACGACTGTTGATGGCAAACTGTGTGGTATACGTGCTTTATTTCCGCAGCTAAGACTTGCAGTTGCTGCTGATCTACAGAATTGTTGTTAGTAAAAAAAATTGTCATGACCTGATTTTGTCTAAATTTGAAAGCATTGTCAGCATGCGATTTTGTGGCATAGTGATGTTTTACGTCGCTTTCTCCGCCATGACTTATAGAAAATTCCTTATTACACACTTTACATACCGCTTTGCCGTTACTACATGATTTTTTTTTTATCCAAGTATATGAACTTTCCCAGTCAATTTTGTAATTACACATCCTTTTCTTCTTTTTTGCTTGCCCAGGAGTAGTAGGACTAGATAATCTACGTTGAGTTGACTTGTTATTAGAGTTAATAGAGGTAGAGGAAGCAAGTATATCATCATCATCGCTATACTGCCTGCTTGTACTTGCTTGTTGATAGTCGGTACTGTCAGTACACTCCATTTTCCAAACGTTTAAGCTACTTTAAACTATCTAAAAACAACAAATATATAAAGCAACAATTTAAAATACTTCCTAACTCCACACGCACGCGTCTCACTCTTTTCTTATCGACCTTATCGTATTATTATTATTCCGTCCGCAATCCGTATAACGATTTAAATAACATAATAAATAAAGCTGAATATAGCATTGTCAACTATGCTGATGACACAAACCTCTTATTGGAAGGGATTAACAACTCGGATATCTTGGAGAAGGGGGCTGATCTTTTCTATTCTGCTAATAGGTGGTTCAATAGTAACAAGCTCATCTAAAATAAAGAAAAAACTAAAATCGCGATACGACTCAATAAAATATTGTACGCTGTAAGAACTATAAGTAAATATATGAATGAAACTATTCTCAGGATAGTTTATTACGCAAATGTTGAATCAGTTCTTAGGTACAGGATAATATTCTGGGGCGGCTGTTCAAACGCTGAAGGTTTTAAAAAAATATTTGTATGTCAGAAATGGGCCATTCGATTGATATACAAAATGAAATACAATCAATCCTGTAAACATGTATTCAAGGCTAATAGGTTAATGACAGTTTATGGTTTATACATATTTGAATGCATAATGTTTTTGTTTAACAACAAAGCCTTCTTTGACAGGCATTCCCTATGTCACGACTATAACACTCGTACTCTAAACTTTGACTTTCCAAGGCATAGACTAACATTATCAGAAAAGGGCCCATATTATATGTCCATCAAATGTTTCAATAAGTTGCCGAATAACATCAAATGCATAGAAAATAAATCAGTGTTTAAAAAGAAAATAAAAAAATTTGTTAATAGAATTAGAACCATACCAAATAGCAGATTACTTTTTATAATGTCGTGTTTCGTATTATTTTGTACAGTTAGATATAAGGAACTTTGACGCTTTTTCACTTAATGTTTGTACATTTGGGGTAACTTTTGTATTTAACATTCTTTGAAATAAAGATTATTATTATTATTATTATTAAGTACGCTTGTTTCTGTTTTCTTTCTGTCATTCTGTCCACAAAACACTCAAAACAGAAAGGTTATTCTGTCGATCGCTCGTACCTACCTACTAGCCGTCCAAAATAAGTTGGCTGATGGTCAGGCTCACACATTGTTGCCAACAGCACCTACTAATATTCCCAATTTCTGAATAAATTTTTCACATGGTAAAATCGGGACAATTGGCATCCTGACATATAGTCCGTCGGGACACGGGACAAAACTTCCGATATCGGGACTGTCCCGTAAAAATCGGGACGTCTGGCAACCCTACAGTCAACAAGCAGTAATTAAAAATATCCATTACTCAGATTATTTGCACAATAATATTAAAACATCGGTACAAACACAAACAAATAATATGCAGAAACTAATATGCCCTGTGAGAAAACTCACCTCTTTCATGTAGCTCAACACTGACACAAAATTAGCACAATTTAAATATTAGACTTCTTACTCGGGAACCAAAACTCAAGTGAAGGCAAATCTGTTAAATCTTTCGATGGAACATGTCGTGTGCCATAGAGAAGAAATCAATACCCTTTTATCCTCAGTATCGCTAACTTTGCGTTATGTTTTGTAAACAACTTAGCCAGAACCGGCCAGAACAGATTGTTGAACTTTCTTAATTGCCTAACAAAATATACTGGAAATTGTTTCGGCTATGTGTCCGGTAGTCCGGTAAGAAAGATTTTAACAAGGGAGAAAAAAAAACATACATACTAGAAAATAGTGAGTCTTACATTCGGCGATCCTGCTTTCAACTCGTCCCGAGTTGATCGGCCTTCTCTTCATCAGGATCTTGCCCGAAGATACTCCACCAACTGGTACCCAAGGTCGCATACGATCAACTGCAATCACATTCTCATATGACGCTCTTCTAGTGAGACGACGTGACCCTGCCATGTCGGCTACTACGTAGCGATCATTAGGTAGTACTGTTTTGGTTACCATTGGGCCGTCATAAGGGGAAGCTAGTTTCTTACTAGTTCCAGTAGCAGGTTGGTTCTTCATGATTAAAACTAAATCACCAACTTTATACTTATTTGGTCTCTTTCTTCTTTTATCCTAGTATTTCTTTTGTTGTTCCTGTGTGTCTACGATCTTTTCGGCAGCTTCTTGTCTGGCTTGCAATAAATTTTCTATTACATCCGGAATTTGTTTCACTTCATCGAGTAAAATACTATCACTGGATCCTCTAGGTGAATAACCAAGTATAAGTTGACTGGCTGTTTTTCCCGATGATTTATTTATCACGTTATTTAAGGCAAACTGAATTTTCTTGACATTAACGTCCCACAGATCTTCTTCTAAGGTGGATGACAGAAGCGCTCCTAAGATGGTTCGATTGAGTCTTTCTACTTGTCCATTGGCACGTGGGGTTGCAACAGCATTCAGTACATGTTTGGGAGTCCTTTTGGATTGGATAGAGGAATCCTTTCTTTCTGGAGTTGCGTTTATTGTATAAACAGCGGATGCAACGAGCAATATCGTTCCACGTAGTTTCTCATTTTCGGGAACCAATAGTTTTCGCAAAGACGGTATAATGTTTTTTCTAATGCAGTGAGCAGCTTGAACAACTGGATGTCGCATTCTTTTTGTAACAACCCACTGCAGACCCCTTGCAGTTACACGCCAATCTCGCAGTGTATAGTTTTTATAGATTTGTCTGTCGTTATATGTTTGTGAAGGTTTCATAAGAACTTGTCTTATCTCACCAATCTTGGAGTCAGTGAGTTGTCCAGACAATACCCAATCGGCTTGTTCAATATGGAATATTTTGTTCGGTGGTTGATTAGGTGGAACGGGCTTACGGCTAAGAACATCAACATGTTTCATAAGCTCGCCTGGTCTAAATTTCACATCAAATCGGAATTCCTGGAGTTGAAGGCACCATCGTGCAATCCGTGGAATGATTTGCTTCTTCTCGCTAGTTGCTTTCAAAGAGTTACAGTCAGTGATCACAGTGAAATTAATTCCTGAAAGGTAACTACGGAATTTCTTTAGGCTTTCAACTACTGCTAATGTTTCCAACTCGTAAGAGTGATATTTCTGCTCTGTCTCCAAAGTTTGACGGCTATAATATGCTACTGGGTGCAAACGTTGGTCGGGATGTAATTGCAATAATATTCCAGCTAAACCCAGCATACTCGCATCGGTGTGAACTTCGGTAGGTAAGGTTGGGTTGAACAATGCTAAAGTTGGTCTTTTAATTAATTCTGCTTGAAGCTTTCGAAAGGCATTCTCCTCCTGCTCACCCCATTTCCATTTAATAGTTTCCTTCGTCAGTGTAGTCAACGGTTTTGCAATTATAGTGTAATATTTTACAAAATGTCGAAAGAATCCCGTTAGACCAATAAATTGTCTTACTTGATGTACAGATGTAGGTGTTGGAAGTTCTTTGACTGCTTTAATTTTTTCTTTACCTGGACTTACTTCACTTTGGCCAACTTCAAAACCCAAAAATGTGACTGAGTTAATTAAAAATGAGCATTTCTTTAAATTTAGCGTTAAACCTTCTTCGCGAAATATTTGTAGAATATTTTTTAAACTTTGGAGTGCTTCATCTATGGTACGGTTGTATAACAAGATATCATCTAAATAGATGGCAGCATAGTTAGCAGCAGGTATTAGAATTTGGTTCATAAGCCTCTGAAATGTTCTAGGTGCATTGGTTAAGCCAAAAGACATTCGATTAAATTCGTATTGCCCTGAAGGCGTAACAAATGAAGTATAACGTTTGGAATTTTCTGCTATTGGAATTTGGTGGTAGCCCGCTTTCATGTCTAAACTTGTAAAATATACGCTGCCTTGTAACCTGTCAACTTGATCATCAATTCGTGGCAAGGGATGGTTGTCCCTAATAGTCATTGTATTTAATTTTCTGTAGTCTATAGACATCCTGTTTTCCCCATTTTTCTTCTTTACTAACAGTACAGGTGAACAATAATTGGAATCAGACTCTCTTATAATGTCATTTGTTAGTAATTCGCCAACGATATCCTTTACACTATCCTGCTCAAGCCTTGCCATTCTATATGGTTTATAGGAGAATGGTTTATCATTTTTGAGCTCAATATGAAACTCTGCTGACTTAGCGCAACCAAGTCCTGTTGTATCTTGGGCAAAACAGTCTCTAAATTTCTGGATTAAATCAATTAATTTACTTTTAACATGATCGAGAACTTGCCCAATCACTACTTGATCTTCTGGTAGTAAAGGGATTTCGGAAACTTTTGTCTTATAGATCGACTCAGTGGGGCTATAAGAAATATTTTCAATACAAGGCCATGTCTAGCAAAGGTCATATCTTTGCGAAAATGTAGGTCATTATCGGATAAGTTAATACAAGGTAGAACCATTCTATTAGCGGTTTCTATGCGTAAAACTGTATTAGGAACTAAGTACTCCCCACCTTGCGAACATAAAATTTTTTCGACAAAAAGATCACCTTTATAATTTTCACAATAAACATTTACGTTAGCCATATGGTTTTGGGGTATATTTACATCCTTTACTAACTTTAAAAGTATTTTTCTTGTGTTGGGTTCTAGGTTAACATTATAAATGTCATCATTATTTGAGGTTGACTCAATAAATCTCAGACACATATTATTTTTGACTATTTCAATATTTAGTAATTCGGTAAAATTTCTACCGATAAATATAGGTACATTCTGCAAATGATCGTTTACAATACTCAATTTTATTTTTATTTCCACAATACCACTTTTATAGCAGCTTCCCGATTGATAATTCCTTTCCTTTTGATTCACAGAAGCAAAGTTCGGTTTAAACCTTTTTGAGGCATGTTTCGAAGGTTTGTAATGAAATTTAATATTGTGATCTCGGTGTGTTGTACTCGAATTTCCAATAGTATTTAAAAATTCATGTAGAGATTCAATAGTTTGGTGTCGTCCTGCTTTCACTCCTGTCTTCACAACGTTTGTCATTAATGCCCCCAATGATGCATGATACGGCATTGGCTCCCTGTATTTTGCATCTACTTAACAAGGCACATTTTTCATAAAAAGGTTTCGAATAGGTTTCATCGGGACGCTTATTTTTACGTAACATTTCGGTTAGACTATCGCAGAAATCCGTTCGATAAGGAAATGCCTGTATTAATTTTTTTTTCCACTCAACCCAACTCATCTTAACAGTTTGTAAACTCTTGAACCAAATTTCAGCCAAGCCGCGAAGCAGGAAAATAAATTGTTGCTTCCTTACTCCAACCGAAAACCTCACTCAGTTCATCCCCCTTTAAGCACCAGGCTTCTATTTCCTGATCTCTATCTTCCGGATTAAAAATAGGTATGACGTCTCCCCTAACAGATGTATCCGTTTTACGTGTGATGCTTTTAAAAAATTCTGCCATGATTTCAGTAAATAAATTAAAAATCATTATTTTGACCCTCGTTTCCATTATTAGTATTACCTATGTTATTAAAATCATCAGAGGTGTGAGGTCATGCGCTCGTTAAAGAAAGCAAAGCGGCCTGTTTATACGTATTCGGTACCTCGTAACTTCTTTTAAGAGAGTAACAATAATAAAGAAATTGGTATACCTATATCTCAGTAATGGGCTCGTATACCACATTTTTTTTTATTTTTGCAATGGATAGATATCGCCTTTAAACGTCTGGAAACGCTAAAGAACAAATTTTTTCGCCGTAGTTTAGTTGCAAAATTGAGTTGAATACGTAATGAAATGGCTGTGAATTTAAGAACCGGCAACGTCGCCTTCTCCCCTATTCGTCTTCCGTCAAATAAAATAACCTCTCCTGGCCTGTTAACCTTCATAAAAACAACCGCTATCAAACTATCAATAGTTGTCTGAAAACGTTTCTACCTGCGAAAATTATCAGCCCTTTGCCCAATGCGTTAGCAGAAAATAAGCAAGTGATCTTTAGTTATATACTAGTTTGCGCGTCGTTATAATAGTCATGGAGGTTGTTCGTTCCCTCTTGTGAAAACTCCAGCAGAAACTCTGGAAAATTGTTTTTATCGACACCGACGAAATTCGCCAAAAACGGTGGTTGGAAACAGTTAGCCTTCCAATGAAGAAAACGTTTTTGTATTGTTGCGAAGACCATTTCAACGTAAGTACATATTATCTGTTATAGATAGTTTGAAGCACTTTTACTTCTTTTTTTAATACTTACTGGCTTGGGGTTATAAGACTACATCTACCTGAATGTAATAAACCTCAAAATAACCTCTGTTAATAATTTTTATTGCATATAGAGATTAAAAGTTTATAATAATATTAAGTATTTATAGTTTATATTATTGTAAATTTTATTTCATATTTAAGTTCTTACTTACCTACTCTCTAATCGAGCAACTTTTATTGCAATAATTTTTCTATAAGAATAGTAAGATACATTTTTTTTAGCTTGAGCGTGATGGTAAGAATTGGATGTTCTTCAAAACTGTGGGAAGCAAGATTATCTTGAAAAAGGAAGTTGTGCCTCAGCGCTACATAAAAAGCAAACGAATTGCTTCCCTTCCAATACATGTAGAGAGGATAATAAGACGAATTCGAGAATTTGCAATGCTCAATATACATTCGAGGGTAAACCATCAATTAATATACCTTTTAGATCACATAATGGTTATTGTGTGAGGCCTTTAATTTTATGAAATATATTTAAGTTAAAAAGTTAAGTTGTATTGTAAATTATTGCTCAATAAACTGTAAATTATGTTGTGTTCATTCTTTCCCTAATTGGTTACCTTTTTATAGTAAAGTTTGAATAATAATTCATGTCTAAAGTGATATTTTCATTTTCTTTTTGTTAATGACAAATATTCAGAACCTAAAAAGAAGAAACGTTCTACAATCAAGCAGAGAGACCGGCTTCAATTTGGAAGGCGAATCCCGCGCGCGACGGACGTGAGGCCGCGAAGCGGGCGCACATCGCGGCGGCAAAGCCGCAGCATGGCCGATCCTCCGAAGTCCCCCCGAGTTTAATAAACGAACACACCATTTCCAATTCCACATAATATGGCAGATTGTCCGATGTCGCCTTCAGAAATCCTTGCTCCATACTTTAAAAAGTTCGATTTGCTATGTAAAAAAACTATTCAAATAATAACACAAACTTGCAGTGCAAATTTGAGCTGTATAAGTTCTCATACGTCAAACGTTGAGTGTCAAATGAATCGTCGGGGGCTAAGCAGTATTGCCAAACTTGCATAGCCGTTTACCTGGCGACCGGGGTCGTATAGAAGGTATTAATATAATGATAATATTTTTGTTAATTACCATGATCTGCAATGAAATTAGGTATATTGAAAGATATTAACAATAATAAATTCTTTTAATAAAAGTTACATCAGGTATTTAATAATACCATAATATGTTAACAAACTATATCAGAATTCCAGTAAAATTTATGAAATACCCCTTGTATAAGGAAGGGCAACTACGTCACAACCTTTGGCGGGAATGTATTATTTATAAAATTACAGCAAATCTAAAGCAAATATGAAAAAAATGAAAGACACGGGTCGATTTTTTTGTCATTTTCTACCGATAGATAAAAAAATTAATATTTTTGTACAAAGTATACGAGCCCATTGTAGTTTATAAATGTCAAATTGTTTGCCAAGACTGTCAAGAACTCAAGTTTTGCCCGGTAGTTATCCCACTTCTGAAAAATTTATGTAGGAAAAGATTTGTTTCAAGGTATTTGAAATGATCTATATTTTATTAACCCGTCAGGATATTAACTACATATTAATATTAATTGATTAAATAATAAACTAATTAAATCAACAGATAACCACCTTAAAAAAACAACTGAGCGTGAGCGATTGGCAAACTCTCGTTTCCAGGACAGCCAGTAGCAAACCTTGAAATAAATAAAACAAACCTGAGCATACTTAATAATAATTCTCACCCTCACAATACTCCAAACTAGGAGTACCCCAGAAGTAACCATATGCTTGTACGGGGGAGGGGGGCAATTACTATTATTTTGTCTTCGTTGCCATTTGCGGCTAGGGCCGACTTTTTTCTCGATAGAACTAGGATAGCATTCGCTCAAGTACTACGGAAAACCCTAGAAAACCGTAGTAATCCCAGTGAGTGTAGAACAATTAGTAAATCACACGGATAAAGCTATTTAGGAGCAATACCGTGAACCCACATTTGTCCAGCGCTCTTGGCCATAGCGGTGTTTTTCTTTAAAGACATATGCATGCGCCTGCCTCGAACCAAGGTCGATCGAAGGCAGAAAAACATGCAGTCTAAAAAGTCAGCGCCGGTACTAGCGACGCCACCGCCACTAAAATTGATTTAATTGAAGTTAAACAAATAAAATTATTTCCTGATTGTTGGACTGTCCCAGTAATGACAACGTACTGACAATGCATATGTAATGGACATTATACCCATCCAAAGTGTCTGAATAAACGTATCGAGTCGTGCAATGAGTATTACAGTAGTCACTCAATACCGTAGCAAACACGCTTCCTGAGTCAATAACTCATAACCAAGGTGATACAGCAACCTCCGATCTAGACCACTTGACAATATCACTGTACTGAGGAGTGCAATGGACACCAAAACACAATAATTGTTTCCGCATCCCGTGCAGTAGTGCTGCGGGACGCTATTTTCCCACAACTTTAAAACTTTCCGCAAACAATGAAAGCATGACTTGTACTTTTGCTATTGTGCCTTGTGCCGGCCCATACTTACCCACAGACAATTTTTATTATACACGAAATTTGAACGGTATAGACGAAATCAAGTTAAGATAGAGGAAACCACCAAAGCTCCCCTCTACCACTTTTTACTTTGGTGGGTGAGTCAGGGAAGACGAGAGCCGAGGATGGTGGGGATGAGGGGAATGGTAGAGAAGATTCGATTATTAATTTATGCTTTTGCTGTCCCTCCCTAATCCCTCCTCCACCAGAAACCCTGCCATTGGCCACAACAACATAAGAGTCACCAGCCTCATCAGGCACATTCGGGTAAGAAAATATAATAACAGTTGTTATACACTAGTTTAAATAAAAATATTAAAAAGAAAGTGTTCCGATTTTTTCGTCTGATCCCAATTTTTTTAACACAGTATCCCGATTTACCAAAACAGTGAGTTGACAACCCTACATACCACATTAAAAATGTAGTGACGTATTAAGCCTTTTAAACTGATTTGATCATACAACCACAACTCTCAAAAAGATTGGTCAACCCTAAAATTGACAGAAGAGGTAGGGTAACATAATGAAAAAGTTATAAAAATATTAAAATGGCAAGAAAGAATCCCATACTTATGATACGTATCTAATAAAGAAGACCATGATATCAGTCTTTGAGATACCGGCAACAAAATATAAGTTTGGAACCAGTTCTTAAACCTAAAAAGCTACAAAAAGCGTTGATTTGAGCGATTAAATGTCCTCTTACTACACAGTTTTACGTAAAGTGCTCAATGTTATAGAAAGATGGCATTCGAACTATTGTTAGGAACTACAATTATCGATTCTCATGTAGTTTTTAATGGAGCTAATAAAAACAATCAGAGCCTTAGCATGCTACAGTTCAGAGAGAACTTATCACTTGTGCTGGTGGAACGAAGTCGTGAGCAATAAAATATAAGCTCAGCCTCCACTCATAAAAGGATACATACATTTGCTTTCGAGCAAGATCCAGGGAAAAAACGATGTCAAAACTGTGTGGGCTGCTATAAAAAACTAAGCCACATTATCCAGTAGAGAGGTAGATAAAATAATAACCAAACTATCAAGCTACTGATGCGCTGATTGTGATCAGAAAACAGCAACGTGCCTCTCGTGTTTTAAAGAGAGACAAGTAAAGTAGATAAACTGAGTTAGAAAATAAAACATTTTCATAATATATGTTAAATTTTACATATCCATGTTTTTTTGTGTAAAATTTAATAAAAGTAACTTAATAGTATATTTCGTGACCCAAATTTGATTTTAAAGTACAAAGTGGTTGGGATTCGGGGTCGTAATAGAGGGGGCAGCGTAAATTTAAATCATCTCTTCACCAACATTTCAGCTGATATACAACCATCTTCAGGGTTCTAAAATTTACAAGATACATAGTAAAACATTATCAAAACAACAAAAGTTTGACAATTTAAAATGTAAGTGTAATAAGTTTAATAAAAACACAAATAGCAACAGACAACAGATTTACCAAGATATTCTTTTACTTGTCACAATTAAACAATAATAATGGACAGGACTGAAGTAGATATTAAAGCTAGACAAACTAATCAAGTACATGAGTTTTATTATTTGTCTTGAAAGCGAAAAGCAAATTGACTGTGAAACGTTCTACACATGAATGAGGATAAAAAGGGAAGAACCCCAAAACAAACAAAAACATACTAAAGCAGTGGGAGAGAAAAAAAATTATGCAGTATTCAAGGCGTATACCATTCTGAAAATAATTGTTAATGTAAAAGTTGAAAGATTAGCGTTTAGGTAACTTGTTTAACAGATTAAAATATGCATTATTGAGCTTCTCTATAACTTTTCTACTATTGACACTGTTAGACCCCCTGATACAAATCATCTCCTGAAAAAGTCTATTGTTTAAGCTATTTTGGGTACCTAAAATGTTGGTATCTTCAAATTTAAATCTGTGGTTGGTTTGACGGCAATGTTCAACTAGTGCAGTTGGATTTACTGCATATAATTTTTTTGTATCTTTGAGGTGTTCATTTATTCTAGTTTTTAAGTATCTGCCAGTTAAGTATCTGCCTGTCTTATAATCCTGTTTTAAACAGGATTATTTTCGATGATAATGTGTCCACAAACAGAAATAAAACACAAACACATATTAAAACGATTTACACAAGGTTTCTGTATATTCCAAAGCTCTCTGAAAGACTGGGCAAATGTATATCCACAGACAACTCATCTATAGCCTACAGCAATGATAATACTATATTAAAAACAATTCTTTACTAAAACAAAATCTAAAACACCTAGTTAAAATAAAACGTTTACAAAATTCCATGTGCTGATTGTTCCAAATGATATGTAGGCCAGACAGGCAGTTACTTAAAAACTAGAATAAATGAACACCTCAGAGATACAAAAAAAATTAAATGCAGTAAATCCAACTGCACTAGTTGAACATTGCCGTCAAACCAACCACAGATTTAAATTTGAAGATACCACCATTTTAGGTACCCAAAATAACTTAAACAATAGACAGTGTCGATAATAGAAAAAATATAGAGAAGCTTAATAGTGCATATTTTAATCTGCTAAACAAATTCCCTAAACGCTAATCTTTCAACTTTTACATTAACAATTATTTTCAGAATGGTATACGCCTTGTATACTGCATAAATTTTTTTCTCTCCCACTGCTTTAGTATGTTTTTCTTTGTTTTGTGGTTCTTCCCTTTTTATCCTCATTCATGTGTAGAACGTTTCACAGTCAATTTGCTTTTCGCTCAAGTAAAAGAATATCTTGGTAAGTCTTTTGTCTATTGCTATTTGTGTTTTTATTAAACTTATTACTTACATTTTAAATTGTCAAACTTTTGTTGTTTTGATAATGTTTTTATTTTCGCGTTTTACTATGTATCTTGTAAATTGTAGAACCCTGAAGATGGTTGTATATCAACTGAAACGTTGGTGAAGAGATGATTTAAATTTACGCTGCCCTTTTTTTATGACCCCGAATCCCAACCACTTTGTACTTTAAAATTTAATAAAAGTATTTTAGTTAAACCCTTTTGTTTACCTATTTGCGACTAGTGCACATTTTTTGCACAGGTTTTTAAAAAGAATATGAAAAAAGGGCTTTACCAAAGACGTCAGAACCTATAGACAAGTTGGTTTCGACAAACGCCTGATGCCCAGAACTAATCACAGTCTATGCGCTCAATTTTTCATTTTTTCCAATGTCGGGTGGTACAGTGGCCCCTGAAAACTGTCTCTGCAATGACAAAGTCGAAAAATATTCTTAAATATGGCCGAGGGATGAAGAAAATCGTGATGTGAAGCGAGAATAAGGTCCGCCTAAGAGATTTAACACTTTTTTGGATTCTTAAAGAGGAAATTTTGAGAGATATTAAAATTTTTTCCCGCGAGAAATATGATCATTTTTATTTGTTGTTCTCTACCTAAAAATTATTCCGAAAATGTCACAAGAATATTAGAAATTGGCGTTTTTTGTCGAGCCGTAGCGAAATTGTTTCCGCCTGTTTGGGTCGGCATTATTAGACCTTCCTCCGCGTCTTCATGTGAGGTTCAGGTGCTTCCAGCACCTCCAAAAAATCGTTAAATAAGGAAAAATGCGTGATGTCAAAGAGTGTTTCCGGAGGCATATCACTGAAAAAGGTCAATAGCTAGATGCTTGATGGTTGACATTCTACCTTTGTTTTTAGAGTAGTATGGATATATTTATCTTGGTGAAAAAATAAAAGGACAGCATTTCAACAATGGGGCGCCACATCTATAGGTTCTGACTATACATACCTTATAAGGCTGCAATGAAAAAACATTCACCAGATACATGAGACTGGTCCCACATTTTTGGGCAAGTCATCTTTAACTGGTACTACTGCAGTGAACATATTAATAAAGTGACTTTTATTAATGGTTACTAAAAAACACTTAACATTCATTTATTTTCATTTCAGATCCTTCAGTTCCTGGATTCCATGCCAATATGTGTGGTATATTTTGTAGTTTGTCACCGAAATGCACAAGAACTGGTGCTGAAGGAATTGTATTGGTAAATATGAATTATATGAGCCTTTAGTGCTGAACTGTATAAAAAATTTCAACGACCCGAGCTTCCACATTACTAACTAAAAAAGTTGGAAAGGAGATAATTTATTTTAAAGGTTTTCAGACTTTGGAAAAGACTATCCATAAAAGCGTTTATTCAAAATCACTCTGTATATGTGCATTGTTACAAACTTCCAGAGTTTTACATTTAGACAGGCTAATCGGCCAAGGAGCATGAGCTTTTTTAAGCTTTTCGGGGGAGACTAGCAAAAATTTCTTTCATCCTTAAAACTATATTTAAGCTTAACCATTTCCTGTTTGGACGCTTAACAACTATTATTTACAAAGGTTCAAATACCTACCTAATATATAAAAAAAGGAGAATAATTTTACTTGGTAAGGTCTCTACAAAAGAAACCCAAACATAAATCATGCTTATAGTTAACTAGACTTCATGTTTTTTAAATATTATGATCATGACAAGATAGGTAATAATTCTCACCCTCACAATACTCCACCCGCTTGCACACGACGCGGGAGCGGCGCGGTATTCCGCGCGCGGTTTTCCGCCACGATATCGCGTAGCATATAAAACTATGGGTTAATAAGAGTACCCCAGAAGCCATTGAATGCTTGTGGGGGGGGGGGGGGGGGAATTACTGTTATTTTGTCTTCGTTGCCATTTGCGGCTAGGGCTGAATTTTCTGATAGAACTAGGATAGCACTCGCTCAAGTTCTATGGAAAACTCTAGAAAACTGTAGTAATGCCACAAAAGTATAAATAATCATATATGCTACTATGTAACTTCTCGGCACGTTTCAACATAGAGGTAAACTCCAAACTTAGTTTGCATATCCACCAAATTGCATATATGTCGAAAAATAAAACCCTTGGAAAAACCCTAAAACCAATAGATACTACCTTAAATAAAGAATAAAGAACAGGGTGGCCCATGCAAGCGGAAAAAGTGAGTTACGAGGAGACAGGTTAACATAAAATTGTCATTCAAAAATGATATTGTAGTAAAAACTAACGGGAATTCGATGGTGTATTTGGATTTTGTATACAGGGGTCGGTAAAAAAGTTAACCTAAAAAAACATTTTTTGCAAAATAAAAAAAAATTGCCTACACGACCATTAGAGAACCTTCAAGTAGTGTATTCCTGAATATTTAGTTTTTTTTTTAAATATGAATATACCAGCTCTGTTCTTCATGCAAATATCTCAGACCATACAGCCCAATTGATCATAGTGATTATATACAGTGTGTCCACGGCAGTGGCGGCTGGTGACCAGTTTAACTGAGCAGGCACACCGGAAGGGAGCAAAATTTAAAAACTTACAATTTTTTTCGCGAAACCGTCATTAAATAGTGGTATTTAGGTAGGTAGTTAAGTGTATTGATATGAAGAAACTGCTTTTTTAGAGAAGACTATTTTCATTCTTCGATGTTAGGGACTGTTGTGTCAACTGTCACTTTTTTAATTTGAATTGTCGGTACCAAATTTATTATAAGAATTTATTACTTGGACAGCCCCCTGTAATTATTAAAACAAAATTTTGAGTATTTTGAGGTTTGCTGTAATAACAGACTAAAACAAAAATGGTTGTGTTCCATAAAGAATTTTCACATTTTTTAATTTTTTGCTGTTCAAATCTCACTTTTTTGCAAGCAAAAAGCAAAACTTTATAAGGATCTGAGTTACTATGTTTGAGGAAATCTGAAATAAAATCCTCTGACACATAGGTAAACAGTGTGGAACATAATAATAAATAAATAATAAGGTATTATAGTTACTAGGTACTACCTAAATACCTACAGTTTTGAAAGTAACATTCTATAAATATGCCTATTTCTGCTTGAAGCAAAATGATTTAAAACTTCGTCCTAAAATTACGCATAATTCGTGGAAATATTAATAACGCTCAATGATCTGTTTCCAATCCCACGCCCTCGCGTAGAAGCCAGCCGCCAGCCACCAAGCAGGCAAAGCTCCCGGTATTGTGGGGGAGCAGGCATTCCTGCCCGCGGCAACTTGAATTGGGATTTGCTATCGAAAAAGTCGAACTCTTCTTTACTATTTATCCCAATTTCAATTCTTTACAATAATCTTCAACTCATAAATATGTTAAATATATATTGAAAAAATTTAAGTACTTTATGAACACTTTCTTATTTTATTTGTATTAGAATTTCTCGGATTAGGTCCACTGCACGGGGGTTATTTTTCTGAATTTTCTCAATTAAAATGCAAAACAAATATATGCTTTTGCCAGTATAACCATAAGAGAGCTAAATATAAGCTCCAAAAATGCTCTTAGCGAAATTTTAACGCAAAATATAAATTTCTTTGTAACGAATTTCATATTCCCCGAAGGCAAAATCAGATCTGCCTGCCTTGACTCACGTCACCACATGATCAGTCAGGCAACCACCCATACAATACACAGCGAGATTAAAACTGACCGGCTAGAGCGTTTAGTTGTAATATAATTCGCAAAAAGTAAGCAGGCACCCTTAAATATTTTATAGATATAATAATTATTAAAAATAATGGTGTTTTTATTTATGTTGCTGAGCAGGCACTGCCTGCCCTGCCTGATTAGAGAAGCCGCCACTGGTCCACGGATAGAGTTCGTATAGGGTGTAAATGACAAAAAAATTTCGAGTTGAAATTTGAGCTTCTGGGGATAAGCCCTGCTTGGTCTGAAACTAATTTGTGACGTAATTTTAGTTTCAAAAAATCACATATGCTTGGGAATTTTGAAAAAACTAATTTTCCACATCAGTAAAGTGCCCTTTCTGTAGGTTTTATGACAAAATATTATTATGGAAACTTCTTCAGAATGAAGAACTGAGTAGGTTTGCGAAATTTCAAAAGTCTAGGCCTACTTTGATTTTTTGGCATTTTTTCCCACTTTTCTTTAGAAAAGTGCACTTTGTGTAGCTTTCACATTAAAATGTTGTTAAGAAAACTTGTTCACAATGAAAAACTGGATAAGTGTGACAAAATTCAAAAGCCTAGGTCTACTTTGATTTTTGTGCATTTTAATTTTTTAGCAGAAAAAAAATCAAAGTAGGCCTAGACTTTCGAAATTTCGCAAACCTACTCAGTTCTTCATTCTGAACAAGTTTTCTTAATAACATTTTGTCGTAAAACCTACAGAAAGGGCACTTTACTGATGTGGAAAATTAGTTTTTTCAAAATTCCCAAGGCATACGTGATTTTTTCGAAACTAAAATTACGTCACAAATTCGTTTCAAACCAAGCAGTGCTTATCCCCAGAAGCTCAAATTTCAACTAGAACTTTTTTTGTCATTTACACCCGGTCCGAACTCTATCCGTGGACACACTGTAGAACGAAGTATCCAGAATTTAATAAATTACGGCAGGACTATTCCTTTTTCTAATAGAATATGTTCAAATAACCAATCAATGTCTGCTCGGAGAGTGAATGCAAAAGAGATAATTGAAATAATTCATAGCATCAAATCAAAGAACAGCAGTGGTTACGATGAAATGCCTGTCACAAGAATGAAAAATTGCATTCAATACATAGCGAAGCCGATTGCATATATCATTAACAATTCTTTCCCGCAAAAGCTTGAGATTGGCAGTATTAAAACCTATTTCTAAGAAGGGAAATAGCACATTGGCTGAGAATTATTATCGTCCGCTCAGTTTACTGTCCAGTTTTTCGAAAATTTTTGAGAAACTGCAGTTTTTCGGTTTGTGCAAGACATTTTAGATGCACTTGAAAGATAGGAATACATAGCTGGATTATTCTCAGATCTATCCAAAGCATATGATAGTTTAAATCACCAAGGTCTTTTACACTCGAAAAGTATGGCATAAGAGGCCCATGCTTGGAATGGTTTTGTTCATATCTCTCAGATAGGAAATAAATAATACATATTTCTAAATATAACATGCTAGGTAAGTCGGACACAAAATATATTAAAAATTGAGTACCTCAAGTTAGTATCCTTGGTCCAATTCTTTTTGTGGTGTACATCAATGACATCACAGATTGCATTTGAGTAAACAGGGGATGTAAAATTACAACATACGCGGATGATACAAGCCTGATACTCTATATAACATTTCACTCCCTCAAGCGCAGATAGGCCACCTGTGCGTGGAGGATGTATATGGTGTCAGGGTGGGTGAGCTGAAGGCCTTCATCAAGAGGGCCGGCATGCTGGCTGCCATGTGACGCTGGCCTGTGGGAGCACAACGAGCCCACTGTGGCCTACGTGCCAGGCGGATCTATGGCGGCCACCCCCTGCACAAGATAGATAGATAGATAGATAGGCCACCTGTGACAAAAAAATTTTCTTGACGTTTTATTCTGACTTGTAAGTCGGAATTCCGACTTGCAACTCAGAATTCAGACTTACAACTCGGAATTACGACTTGTAACTCAGAATTCCGACTTACAACTCGGAATTCCGACTTGTAACTCGGAATTATTCCTGTAATAATTCTATACTTTATTAGTAATAGAACAGTATTTTATTAGTTTCTCAAAATACAAAATTATATCAATACTGACAAATATATGTTATTATATTTCTAGGCGATGGCCAGGTATAGGTAAGTATTATTAGTAGGTACAGAAGGTACTAAACTAATATCACACGCCCTTTATTTCATAGGTTAAGTCTTTCAGGCTTCTTTACTTCTCTTGCACTTATTCTTATTGAGTGTTGCTCATCTTCTTCCTTTCTCTCCCAGTCTTGATCGTTGGAGCTTGGTACTTCGTCTTCAATGATATTGCTCTTCTCTTGCACTTCTTCTTGTTTATTTTCACAATGGTATTCTGAAGACTTCAGAAGCGGGCAAAATGGAAAATCGTCATCATCTTGAAAATTGTTAGTTAAGATTTCTTGATTATCTTTTACTATTTTAAGAAATTGTCTATTTCTTCTAAATCTTCTTCCATATTCATCTTCAATAATATAATCAAGCATTTTATAATAACGGCGTTACTCCATTCTTTATTTTCGTTTTGCATTAATATTTTTTGTCCCACGTGAAGATCTTTAAGGTTTTTTGTATTTTTATCAAAATAATATTTTTGGACGTTCTGATTATGTGTCAAAGTAGTTTTTATTTATTCTAGGTTTATACGAATTGGATTTAAAAGTTCAAAGCGAACTGGTAAGATAGTACGGGTTCTTCTTCCAAATATTATTTCAGCTGGTGCAGGTAAATTGTTTTTGGGTGTGTTATTATAGTACATTATTCCAAGTAGTAGGTCTTTGTTTTCTTGTATTATTTTTTGAAATAATTGCTTTACTATCTGTATATGTCTTTCCACCATCCCATTTGATCTTGGATAATGGGGGCTTGAAGTAGTTAGTTCTATATTATAATATTTTGCAAACGTTTTAAAGTCGTGAGAAATAAATGGTTGTCCATTGTCAGAAAAAAATTCACTAGGAAGTCCAAAAGAACAAAAAATATTTTTCAGTATAGATATTACGACAGAAGATGATTTATTGGGAATTTTGTTAACAATAAAATATTTACTAAAATAATCAACAATTACAATAAAATTGATTCCATTAAAAAATTTGAAATTGATTCCAATTTTTTGCCAAGGATATTCTGATATTTCATGAGAAAGCATTGGTTGTTTAGGGTTACTTTTAGAATGCTTTTGGCAAATATGACATGAAAGTACAAACTTTTCTATATTCAATAAAAAGCATCTCTCACAATATTTTGACATGAATTTACTCCTTGGTGGGCTTTATGTATAAGTTCCAAAAACTCTTGTCTCATAGCGGTCGGAATCATTAAACGTTTTTTAAAATAAAGTAAATTATTTGATTCAAAAATGTCGGTATTGTCCAATAATCCTTAAGTTCGGAATTAATTTTTAATTTGTGTTCTGGCCAATTATTTAAAACAAAATATTTTATTAGCTTTAAAACATTATCGTTCGAAGTTGCCTCTGTTATGCGTTTGATATTATCATCAGATGTAATTATTATTGAATGAACATTTAAATTATACTCTAAATCTTCTGTGTCAAAAGAGTCATTATTTGGCTCTCTACTTAAAGTATCTGCAATTTGCATTTTTTTCCAGGGACATAATTCAAATGAATGTCATAACGTAACAAATGCATCATAAGCCTTTGAATCCGTGGTGATAAGTCTTCTATTGGTTTCTTAACTATGCCAAGTAAAGGTTGATGATCCGTTTGGACAGAAAAAGTACGACCAAATAAATAATAATTAAAGCGTTTGCAGCCAAATACAAAAGCTAAAAGCTCTATCTCAATTTGGCTATACTTTTTCTGTGCACTGTTAAGCGAAACAGAAGCAAATTCTACTGGATGATCATCCTGTAGAATAACTGCTCCCATTCCATATTTGCTACAATCTACAGATAAAATAATGTCTTTATTTGGATTGTAATATGATAAAACAGGAGTTTTAGTTACAAGTTCTTTTAAATATACAAAACAACTTTCTTGTTTAAAATCCCAAATCCACTCATTTTTATCACTCAGTAACTTTCTCAAGGTATATGTTAATTGTGAAACGTTTGAAATAAATTTTGCTAAATAATTAATCATACCCAAAAATATCTGTAACTCTTTTTTTATTTTTTGGGTTATCCATTAATGTTATAGCCTTTATTTTATTTTCATCAGCTTTTATGCCCTTAGCATTTATAATATGCCCCAAAAATTTTACCTCTTGTAATCCAAATTTAGATTTTTCCTTATTTATTGTTATACCTTCATCGGATAACCTTTTTAGCACTTTTTCTAAATTGGTATTGTGATCACTCTCATTTTTTCCAAAAACTAGTATATCATCAAAATATACTATTATGCCAGTCATATTTTCTAAAATGGATGAAATAATTCTTTGAAAAACTTCTGGTGCATTAGAAATACCAAAAGGCATTCTTAAATATTTATGCCTACCAAAAGGCGTGGCTATTGTGCAGAGATCTGAACTGTTCTTATCCAGAGGAATTTGAGAAAAAGCTGAAGAACAATCAAAAATTAAATAAAATTTTGAGTTATTTAATTTAGAGAATAGATTATTAAAATCAGGAATTTGATAATATTCTTGCATAATATATTTATTTAAAGGTCTAGGATCCATACAAACTCTAATATCACCATTCGATTTGTTAATAATTACTATAGGATGCACCCATTCTGTAGGTTTTATATTTTTTTGATTATTCCTTGAGATTCCAGTTCATCTAGTTTTTGTTTTAATTTATCTTTAATTGAATATGGAATTTTACGGGCTGAACTTATTTTTGGAGTAGCATTTTCAGATAAACTAATTTTACATTTCCAATTTTTTACTCTTCCTAAACCTTCAAACATGTGTTTATATTGCATTAAAATTAGGGTTAATTTTTCCTTTTCTGATAATTCAACATCATGAATTTGATTTGGTTTAATTACACCCAATTCAATTGCACCTTTAAGACTCAAAATAGATTGTGAGTGATCATTTTCCAATATAAAAAATGGTAAATTATTGTCAACACCTCTATATATGCAATATAAATCTAAAAATCCTATTGTGACCAGAATACGATATTAACATTGCTAAACTATTTTTTGGAGTGCTTTTGTAAGACAATTTATTAAAATAAGTATGATTTAATATATTAACGTCACTACCTATGTCTACTTTTAATTTAATGGACGTACCATTTATGAAAATATCTATTTGCCATGTTACTGCATGTATATTTTGTCTTACAACTGTCCAGACAATACCACTAATATTATTATATTCCTCATCATTTTTATATACATTTACTGAACATATCTGTTTACGTTCATTTTGATTGTTATCATTAGTTGTCCTCCTTTTGACTTTTTGCACAAGTGATTTTGAAGTGAAATGAACATATTGATCACATAGTGATCTGACAGTGACATGATTTTTTTATTGGTAAATGGAACAGTTATCTATAATCTAACCCTTGAATGAATTTTTCAATATTTGTCACCACCTTAAGCCCAGAAACACTCAAAACAAACACAAATTACATAAAAATCGATTTGCTGCGTAAACTGATCACTTCATAATCAACTGAACATTTGTAAAAGGAACACTCGATGTCAGCTGATGTGATCTCAAAGTGATTCGGAATCGATTTGAGATCACTTAAAACTGTAAAAGGAGGACGGCTATTGATAACAAGAACTTGATTTTCTTGTTTATTAACTTCATGAATCTGTATTCGTTTTTTACAAAAATTATAAAAATGCCCTCTGTCCAGAATAATTATTACAGAATTTCATAAAAGCTGGACAACAATTAGATATATGTAATTTTCCACAATTGAGACAACTAATGTTTGATTGAGGTAAACGTCGAGATACATATGGCCTAAAATTATTAACATTCGATTGTGGAAAATATGAAGACTTAACAGTGGAAGATACATTTGATTTAAAACTGTTGCCTTTTTTTACGAACATTTTTTGTGTTGTTTGGCTAATTTCTAAATTTCTACAAATATCACTGGATTTCTATCAAAGAGAGATGAGGTTTTTGTAACAAACAAGCTTGTACTTTCCTATCATAAATACCTAATATGATCCTATCTCTCAAAAGTATATCGTTATCTTTAAATTCACAAGGTAAAATTAAAGTTTTAAGATCTGTCAAAAATTCGTCAAACGTTTCTAAAGAGGATTGATTCCTGCTGAAAATTTTGAAATGTAAAAGAACACTATTTTTAACCGGTGTACAAAATGATGAAAATTTTATGAAAATTACCTCGAATTTTTTAGCATCTTCCAAATTATCATACTCAAAGGTATTATAGATCCTCAAGCCCTCATCCCCAATCAGGTTCAATAACATCGCAATTTTAACTTCATCTTTTTTACCAGCACCACTGGCTTTTATAAAAATATCAAATTTCTGGCTCCACAGTTTCCAATTTTCTGCCACATTATCTTGGAAATTCATCGGAGGAGGTCCTCTTGCTCCATGTGAGCTATCCATATTTAATCAATGCGCGGTCCGCGGTCCAATAGAACAGTATTTTATTAGTTTCTCAAAATACAAAATTATATCAATACTGACAAATATATGTTATTATATTTCTAGGCGATGGCCAGGTATAGGTAAGTATTATTAGTAGGTACAGAAGGTACTAAACTAATATAACAATTCCGACTTGTAACTCGGAATTATTCCGACTTGTAACTCGAAATAATTCCGACTTTTAACTCGGAATTATTCCTAGATGTAACTCTGAATTATTCCTAGATGTAACTCGGAATAATTCCGACTTGTAACTCGGAATAATTCCGACTTTTAACTCTGAATAATTCCAACTTGTAACTCGGAATTATTCCGACTTGTAACTCGGAATTATTCCGAGTTGTAAGTCGGAATTCCGAGTTACATGTCGGAATTCCGACTTACAACTCAAAATAATTCCGAGTTAAAAGTCGGAATTCCGAGTTAGAAGTCGGAATTCCGAGTTACAAGTCGGAATAATTCCGAGTTACAAGTCAGAACTCCGAGTTGTAAATCAGAATTCCGAGTTAAAAGTCGGAATTATTCCAAGTTACAAGTCGGAATAATTCCGAGTTACAAGTCGGAATTCTGAGTTGTAAGTCGGAATTCCGAGTTACAAGTCTGAATTCCTACTTATGAGTCGGAATAAAACGGAAAATTTTTTTGTCACAGGTGGCCTCTCTGCGCTTCCGTAGGAAAAGGTGGATGAGTGGTTTTGTAAAAATCAGTTAATACTAAATTCAGATAAAACAAATTGCAACAAATTAAATTTTACCACATGCGCAGGGTGGCTTAAGAAAACATAGAAAAATATTTTTAGATTTTTTTACGATTTTTAAAAAAAGGGTAAAACCCCCAATTTTCCCTGTAAATCTCCTCCTCTAATTACGTCATCCAATATGGCTTCGGAACTTACTATCAGCTTGAAGTTATTTTCGCGCTGTTGCCGTTGTTTTAATAAGGATGAAAATACCTTTTTACTCAAACAAATAAAAAAAATACATAAATAACAATTAATTTGAATCTGTACAGCTGCAGCGCTGTTAGATTTACCCGAGGTTCTCCCGGATTCGCCTTACCTTACTTTGAAATTTAACTAACCTAAATTCACCTGACCTCTTAAGCCATAGATAAAGGCGTAAACCCCGTTTTGATAGTTCGTTCTTTTAGCGCACAGTGCAGAACCCGAAACAACAGTTTATTTCCAATTAAAAGCTCACCCCTCGGCTTACCCAATGTCCGAGTTAATGTCCTTCCATATTGTACAACGGCTGCTTAGGGGTAGTCGACTTACTGTATGCACTCACCCACCATGCATCAACAACTTTGGTGCAGTTGATTCCCTGGCTTGGATGTTCACTAATCATGCCGCTCCCTCGTCGTACAGAGCACTCCGAGGCTCTTGGCGTCGAGTACTGGTCGGTCCGCCGTGGCAACACCTCTTGGATCTCCCGCGCAAGTCACGACGCGAACTTCCCCTATTGTCTAAATTAAATCAAAGGTTTCCCATCCCAGTGCGTTCAGAAAACGGTATGCCAGCTAGAAGAACGAAAATTAAACTCTTCTGCGCACCTACGTCACTTAGACAAAAGCACGGCCAACTTACCAAAAATAGTCCTGAAATTAGTCTCACTGACATACGTCAGGTATCAATTTCATGTCTAGTTAAATCCCAAAAAAGGATGTAGGCACCTTTGAGAGACCGTGGTATATATGTGGTTGCCTGGCTCACTATAAACGAGTCAAATTTCGGTTTAAAAATAAAGGTAGCCATGATTTTGTCGAATAAGCGTCACCGTTGACATCACAGCACCTGCGCGCAGTTAGGGCCTGGCACACCAGACTTGAATCCAATGGATTTTTGTATTTGGGGATACATGAAGGCGATTGTGTACGAACAGGAAATCGACAACGAGCAGCAGTTACGTGAACCAATTGAAGGTGCAGCTGATCAAATCCGGAATAATAATGAAATAATCATGGACTTTTTGCACGTATCCGGACTTCTTTAATTAACCGAGTGAATTTGTGCATCGAAGTTAACGGCGGCCTCTTTGAACAACTACTGTAGTGCTTTGCAAATGTGTGCTAGTGCAGTTGTTTTTTGGTTACCCTTCGGGGTTTTCCTGGCGGTGGAGATCCACCGGTCGCCAGGCTGAGTACCTCGCTTCAAACAAAAGGAATGGCTGAGGGCAACCAAGAGGTTCCCAACAGATATAGAAAATGTGAATGTTGTGTTGTGTAGTGCTGTGTGAGTTTAATGTAAAAAAGCAAGAAAACAGAAAATGGTGCAATATTCAATCCTGGAAATGTCAGTAAGGTAGGTGTTTCATAGGCATTCTACACGTTTCATAAAAAGGAATCATTTTCAACAGGAAATTGAAATTTCGTGGTGAATCCTCAGATAAATTGATAGACGTGGCAACGCCGCGCTATTTCACTACCTGTCACTACCATTGACACAGGCGAAATTTTAAGACAGGTCATGGCGGGCATCCATATTCGGTGTTTTTTGAGGGGTTTAAAAAATTTTTTTGTGCTTAAGACAAATGTTAGAAAATTTCTGAAAATTTATTGTGGCAAGTTTAATTTTTCTTTATCTAGCATAAGATTTTTTTACTAAGTGATAGTTAACCCTGTACCCCAGCACATATGGTACTGTGCTGGGACAAGCATGTTAACCATGTCTATAAGAAAATTAGTTCGGCCTGTTACGGCCTTCGAACTTTTTCAAAATACACAAATGTTAAAACACAAGAGATATTTTATCATGCTAATTAACTTTATTTACAAAATTTGTATTTACCTTTTTTCGGTAAAATCAGATATAACGGAGGTAGAGGCGTCCTTAATTCCCGCTCCCAATCCCACGTCGCCCGTCCCATGCCGGTCTACCGGCTCGACGAAATTCATAAAATACCGAAAAAATATTATCACAGATTTGACGTTGCCAAGTGTGGAGACGCTTGATTCGCGAGAGAAAAAATGGTTTATCGTATATCTTGAATATACACCGCTCTCGTCCGCGCCTCTAGCGTCAACTGCCCGAACTGAAAATATACGGCGTGGTATATTTTTTGGACAACAGGTCATCAATCATCATAGAAGCGTCATCTAAAATTTTGTCCAGGCTTTCTATGCGACGCCGTAATGATAGTAGTATATATACAGGGTGATTCAGTTTTAATCTGCAACACTTCGGCAGGTGATAGAAAACCAAAAAATAACCGCACTTTCTTCTATAAACTATATCATTTTAAGGCCTTATAAAACAGTTACAGGGTGTTAAAGTTGCAAGAAATATGTGGAATTTATTGAATATTTTACAAACTAGTTGAGATATTTAAGTCATATTTGGTACACGTTATAACAGCATGGGTTAGCATAAAACCTGTTAATATCAACTATCTTGAACAACCAGTGGCGTAGAAATGGGTAATTAGTATAATTTATTTTAGAAAAAAAAATAGAACCACCTTGTATAGCAATAAAATATATTCAAATTCTTATGTAAATTTTTATTGTAAACAAAAACGTTCTCTTAGCATTTTTTCCTATGTGTCATGGTTTCATAGCAAATTTGATTTTTTCGTATTATTTCGGGGTACTTCTGAAAAATTAACTTAAAACTTTTCTCCATAAGTAACACTCAAAGTAGAAAAAAATGTGTTTTTTACTTTAAATACAGTAACTTTTCCCAATAAACTCATTCAAGGTTTTACTTTTCAAGATACAGAGCGTAACATTAATTGTATCTTCCTTAAATGTTTTAGACCCTGTATCTTCAAAAGTGTAGCCTTAAATAGGTGAGTTTATTGGAAAAAGTTACTTTATTTCAGGTAGCAAACACATTATTTCTATTTTAAGTGTTACGTATGGAGCAAATTTTTTAGATAATTTTTCAGAAGTACCCCGAAATATTATGAAAAAATCAAATTTGCTATGAAACCATGACACATATGAAAAAATGCTAAGAGAACGTTTTTGTTTACAATAAAAATTTACATAAGAATTTGAATACATTTTATTGCTATACAAGGTGGTTCTATTTTTTTTCTAAAATAAATTATACTAATTACCCATTTCTACGCCACTGGTTGTTCAAGATGTTTGATATTAAAAGGTTTTATGCTAACCCATGCCGTTATAACATGTACCAAATATGACTTAAATATCTCAACCAGTTTGTAAAATATTCAATAAATTCCACATAATTCTTGCAACTTTAACACCCTGTAACTTTTTTATAAGGCCTTAAAATAATAATAATAATAATAATCACCACGAACATCTACAACATGGGAGCCAAACGAGAACTAGGGTTCCACCCACCGAAGGTGCTGCGCGGGAACTTCAGCCAGCGTTCACAGAGGCGGGATTACAACGACGACGCATGAAATGGACTGTGTCCATGAATGAATCGATTATGCGTATTTTTTACAGGGTGACAAACTTAGGACAAGAGATTATCGGCTACCGACAACAACTGCATGCCGAGTTCTGCAGGGAGTTTCCACACATGCAAGTGTCTGAACAAAGAGTGTCAGATCAGTATCGAACTATTCTAAGAAATAACCGAATTCCAGAAACGCGACTTAACGCTATCAAATGGGAAGTTGAGCTAGAGATCCACGGCGAACACATAGACATAGATGACAACAACAACAATGGGGAACTTCAAGAGCCTAGACAACAACTAGAAGCCGAAACGGTAGAACCAACAACCGAGAGTCTGGAATCGGGTAACGAAGAACATTTTGAAGGCTTAAACGCACATATGAGACAGGCAGTATTGCGATACGAAGGCACAGACCCACTGAGCAGGCCACCGCTACCAAGATTAAATTCTTCCAGGAAACTTGCGATCGTGCTCGATCTTATGAACACAAGAATTTTACCAAACTATGTTTCAGTGACACCAACATTAGAACGTATGCACATGTTAATCTACTGTGCCGCAACGGCAGTCACCACTGTAATGGGTGCCAAGATCCGAACGGCCCAAGAGTTGAATCGTGCAAGACCAGAACCGCGAATGGCTCAATGGGAAATGCGACTAAATCGGAAGATCGAGAGTCTCCGTAAAGACATAGGACAAGTGACGGAATATATCAGAGGAGTTAGAACTAGAAGGATCCAGAGGGCGGTGCAGGCAATAATGAGCCGCACCCAAATGCATTCTCGGCATGACCCCGCGAACATCACTACTCAACAATGTCTTGACACATTAAAACAAAAACTTTCTGTTTTCGCAGGGCGTCTGAGGAGATACAAGGCTAGTAACAACAGGAAACGAGACAACAAACTCTTTGAACGATCAGAAAAGGGTTTCTACCGTGCTTTTAATTCTAGCGCCGATGCCACAAATGCGAGTTACCCTAGCAGAGAACAGGTCGACGGTTTCTGGAGAAATCAACTTGCCACACCAGGTCCATACAATGTCAGTGCAAGCTGGATCAGCGAAGAACGCGAGATGGGCCGGAACTATAGCCAGATGCAACACGAGCAATTCACAACCGCTGAGGTCTCCGATGTCATCAAGAATTCCCACAACTGGAAGGCACCAGGTCCAGATCATCTCCAAAATTATTGGATTAAGAAGTTGTGGTGCACGCATGAACAAATAACTACCTTAATTAATGAAGTCTTGCTCGATCCTCTGAAAATGCCATTGTTTCTTACACAGGGTGCAACCTACCTGTTACCAAAAGACCAGCGGAATACGGATAACCCTGCCAAGTACCGCCCAATAACCTGCTTGCCTACGCTGTACAAGATAATCACATCTTGCCTTACGCAGCGAATATATGCTCACTGCGAGCGGAACAACATCATTGCAATGCAGCAGAAGGGCTGCTCGAAGGGCGCAATGGGATGCAAAGAGCAACTCATCATAGACTCTGTCATCTGCAACCAGGCTCATTCCAAGCACCGAAACCTCCACATGGCTTATGTGGACTACAAAAAAGCATTTGATTCCGTACCTCACGACTGGCTCACAGGTATCTTAAAGCTATATAAAATAGATCATCATACAGTTTCCTTTTTAGAACACGTTATGACAACCTGGCGCACTAAGATACAACTCAGAACCGCAGACAGTAACATCGAGACCGACACAATCAACATCCGAAGAGGGATTTTCCAAGGAGATTCACTCAGTCCACTGTGGTTCTGCATGGCGATGAACCCTCTCTCACATCGGTTGAACTCTACAAAATACGGCTTCGCTATCAAAAGCAACAACGCAGAAGCGATCAAGTTGAATCACCTATTATACATGGATGATTTAAAACTGATCGCCGCAACCAAAAACCAACTAACGCAAATGCTTAAAATTGTAGAGGAGTTCTCCAGGGACATCGGAATGCTGTTTGGACTGGACAAGTGCCGCACCCTTAATATCGTCCGGGGAAGGCTCGAACAAAGCGCACACGAGATGCAGGACGGCCAGGAGATCGAAGCAATGAGCAAGGGAGATACATACAAGTATCTCGGGATGAAACAAGCTCAAAGGATAGACCATCGAACAATGAAGACTGATTTAACGAATGAATTCATCAAGAGAGTAAGACAAGTAGTGCGAACTGATCTTAACAGCAGGAATTTGTTTAAGGCCCTGAACACGTATGCGTGCTCTGTACTCAGCTATTCGTTCGGAATAGTGAATTGGACCAACACGGACATCAACAACCTGCAACGAAAAGTTAGGACACTACTGACAAAAGCTCATAAACATCATCCCCGTAGCGCCGTAGAAAGAACTACTCTGCCACGTCAACTAGGAGGAAGAGGATTGGCAGACCTCAGCAAGCAATTGGACCAACAAATATTAAATCTGCGTAATTATTTCTACAGGCAGGCCAACAGCTCCACACTACATAGGGCTATATGCGGAGCAGACGTCTCAACACCGCTACGTCTGACGTCAAAATCACCACCGAACCGACAACGATAAACTACAGAGGTGGTTGGGGAAGCCGCTGCACGGGAGGCATCCTAATGAGGTTAACCAGGAACATGTCGACAAGTTAGCGTTGAACTATTGGCTGACCTCGGGACGAATGTTCCCCGAGACGGAAGGCTTCCTACTGGCCATACAAGATCAGGTTATACCAACTCGCAACTACCTAAAATTCATTGTAGGAGATGCATCGGTAGTGGATGACAGATGCAGATACGGGTGCCCAACTTCAGAAACAATCCAGCACATAACAGGAGGATGTCAGATGTTCGCATCAACGGAATATAAGGAACGACACGATTCGGTTGCCAAGATCTTGCACCAGGAACTGGCGGAAAAACTGCTGCTTGTGCAGGCAGAGAGGGTCCCATATTACAGCTACACACCGGAGCCTGTTCTTGAGAACAGCAACTACAAGATGTACTGGGATCGTACAGTTCTGACAGATCAACGAGTTGCCCATAACAGACCGGACCTTATAATAGTTGTTAAAATTTCTAGGAACACAACTCTGATTGATGTGGCCATCCCAAACAATAACAACCTGCGTGTAAAGCAAGTCGAGAAGATCGCGAAGTACAGAGACTTAGAAGAACGAATTAGAAGGCAATGGGAAATGGACAACGTTCAGACGATTCCAATCATCGTGTCAACAACTGGTGTTATACCAAAAAGTTTGCTGAGAAACATCAAAGAGCTGGGTCTAACTGTTAATCTTTACAGGTCCATGCAGAAAGCGGTACTACTTGCGACAGCCCGAACCGTCAGGAAATTCATGGGAAATGCAGGAACGTCCAACAACATCAATGTCACCTAAGGCCCGATAACATGGCAAGGGTCTCGTCCGAGCCAGATCCTTATGGTATCCGGGATACCTGGGATCTGAGTGAATGTTCCCCGGAGAGGGAGTGCGAATGCCTTTTGGCTAAGTCGATAATAATAATAATTCTCACCCTCACAATACTCCAAACTAGCAGTACCCCAGAGGCAACCACATGCTTGTGCGGGGGAGGGTGGCAATTACTATTATTTTGTCTTCATTGCCATTTGCGGCTAGGGCCGACTTTTTTCCCGATAGAACAAGGATAGCATTCGCTCAAGTACTACGGAAAACCCTAGAAAACCGTAGTAATCCCACTGAGTGTAGGACAATTAGTAAATCACACGGATAAAGCTATTTTGGAGCAATACCGTGAACTCACATTTGCCCAGCGCTCTTGGCCATAGCGGTGTTTTTCTTTAAAGACATATATGCATGCGCCTGCCTCGAACCAAGGTCGATCGAAGGCAGAAAAACATGCAGTCTAAAAAGTCAGCGCCGGTACGAGCGACGCCACCGCGGGATATAGTTTATAGAAGAAAGTGCGGTTATTTTTTTCTATCACCTGTTGAAGTGTTGCAGATTAAAACTGAATCACCCTGTATGTATATATATATATATATATATATATATACTTATCCAGGGCATCTTGTGACATCCGGTAAAAAGAGCGGCTCTGTGACATCCACATGAAGGAAACAAGTTAGCCCCAAAACAAAAATATGACTTTGAAAGTTTGAGGAGAGGATTCAATTAAGCTATTAACAATCAAACCATACACGAAATGGAAAAATTAAATTTCCTATCTCTGTGAAGTCCATCGTATATCTTATATACATTCTTATGTAACGGTGCTTGCATCATCCGCCAAAACATTACGGATTTCGTGACATCCGTGCAGCGTTGCCACTTCACCGACTGTTGCACTACAATAACAGCGATAAATAAGCAGGTGGAAGGGCGGGGGCTGCTGCGGTGGCTAGTGATTAGTGAACTGTGGATCCGGCGGTGTATATACATTGTTTACTACGGTTCAACGCAGAGCCTGTTTGACATGCCATAAGGTTTGCCTAAAATGATATAATCTTTTTCTCGTAACAAACCTTACTGCAGCTCAACACAGGAGGGCGTTTAAACGTAGTAAACTTCGTCTGCAATTTCGCATTTTAACACACTAACTAATCATTATTAGCATTACGTAAATTATAATATTATACTGGTTTATTAAGTAGTATTATTAGGTAGGTAATATTTTGAGAGCAGAAATGATTGAAAATACAATATGTAGTAGGTACAAAATCAAACTAACATTTTATAAGCACAGGCACTTGAAACGAAAAAAAATTAAATACCTATCTAGGTTTAAAGGTGGCAGACAGCTACATTGTTTCAAAGAAATACTACAAATAAAGTAACAAGTAAAAAGACATAAAACCATTTAAAGACAATTTTGGGACAATTATTATTTGAAAATTGAAGGTGGAACTCGCAGTGTATTAAAGCAGCAATCTTTTGGACCCGTTTTTTCCGTTATTTTCCAACCAATTTTGATGATTTTTTTTCATTGTATTTAGAAAAGTAATAGCAAGAGATTGATGGTTTTACGTTTTTGATATTCTGATTTATTTATTCAAAAATCGTATTTCTAGGCCGAAAAGCAAAATTCTAAAACCGTCAATTGATCGGTACAACGTCTCTAAACAGTTTCCTTTTTTTTTAATCGGCAATAAAGTGAAAAATGACAGTAAAAAATTGGATTTAGTGACATTTTCTTTCATTTTCTTCGGCTGGCGTACTCCCCTACGTATGGAACGCGGAGGGGGCATCGCCGGGGTCGTACGTGACTTGTATCTCCCCTCTCTAGGCAGCGGACATCATAGGCGATGCAGTTTTTATTGCTTTTTAAAAATATGATAATTTCGTCGTTCCAGAATTAGCTCAGGAAGTGGTTTGTCTGTTTAACAGCGACGGATTTCCGATATTTCGTGTATGCTTTGGTGTTATTATTGTGTTGTTTTGTTGATACGTTCTTTTTGAACATTTTGTTGTTTTGTTTTTGACATTGCCGCTGTTATTTTTGCTGTTAGTGTTGTTGTTTTGTTATCATATTGTTGACTTAACGTTGGCTATAAAAGGTCGTGAAGAGAACCGAAAAGCAGGAGGATTTCTGTTAGGAAAATTTTGCTATTGACTCAGGGCCTAGCGAGGGGGGGGGGGCAAGGCAGGGCATTGCCCTGCCTGGCAATAAGTTTGCCCTGCCTGAGCCACAAGTTCACCGGTCACCTCACCAGAGCAGACTTCATGATGATTTTTCAATTTATTATACTTCTAGAATGTGCCGACTTTTCGAAGTATATTTTTCGTCTTCTTCAGGGCTAAAAATGCTAACTATAGTGTATATGATACAACAATAAATTACATAAACATATAACAACTATATAGGTACGCTTGGAAAGTTAGGATAACTTGAGAACAACCATAACTATGTGTACAAACAAGCGTAAAAGAAACAATACAAAAATACAGAGTACTCACCTATTCTATATCACAGATATTTAAGTCAATTATACAAAATTTCATAGAGCACATAGGTATCACAGGATAAAATGATACAGAAACGAAACCAAATCATTTGTTAGTCAAAGTTGGCGATCAATGTAGAACGTAAATATATTTATGGTCGGGACGTCAACGAGAACAGGTATACAGTGTGTCCCACTTAAGGACTGACCACCCTTGTAAAATTTTTATTTAAGGCTCGATTGCCATAAACTTTTTTTTGTTGGATAGAGCTTTAAAAATGGCATTAAATGTATAATTCAGGTACCTCGTGCCTTAAATTCATGGCCCACTGAGACGGTGTTTTAGTGCTGAAATTTCGAAAAGTACTATTAGGGATTTTTTGGAGGAAAATCAATGGCGGATTCTTATTCAGCGTTGTTCGAAACCCAAACGTACCAATTTGCATTACCATAGCTCTACAGGGTGTTTCAAAATTTTTAGTGTGCCACTTAATTAGTGACCACCCCTGTAAAATTTTTATTTTTAGCACGATTTCATAAACTTTGTTTTTGTTGGATAGAGCTTCAATAATGGCATTAAATGCATAATTCAGGTGCCTCGTGCGTTACATTCATGGCCCACTGAGACAAAGTTTTAGTGCTGAAATTTCGAGAAGTACTATTAAGGACTTTTTTAGAGAAAAATTAATGCTAGATTTTTATTCAACGTTGTTGGAAACCCAAACGTACCAATTTGCATTAGAAAATGGAGGACTAATTGAAATGACTGAAATTTGAGTTTATGTTATTGTGTTGTTTATTCATGTATTTGATGATATTGAATTAAAAAAATATTGTTCGCTAATAAATTTTTGAAAGAATATGAGTTCCTCATGAATATTTTAGTGACCAACTTACCAGAAATTAAGAAAATTAATTACAAATTAGTACGTTTTTGTTTGGAACCTCTCACTGCATATAAGAATCCGGCCTTACTTTTCCTTTTAATATTTTTGGAACACCCTGTGGAGCTATGGTAATGCAAATTGGTACGTTTGGGTTTCCAACAATGCTGAACAAGAAACCAGCATTAATTTTCCTCTAAAAAATCCCTAATAGTACTTCTCGAAATTTCAGCACTAAAACACCGTGTCAGTGGGCCATGAATTCAACGCACGAGGCACCTGCATTATGCATTTAATGCCATTTTTAAAGCTCTACCAAACAAAAAAAAAGTTTATGAAAATCGAGCTATAAATAAAAATTTTACGGGGGTGGTCAGCCCTTAAGTGTGGCAATAAAAATGTTGAAACTCCCTGTAGAGCTACAGCAATGCAAATTGGTACGTTTGGGTTTCGAACAATGCTGAATAAGAGTCTGGCATTAATTTTCCTCTAAAAAATCCCTAATAGTACTTCTCGAAATTTCAGCACTAAAACACCGTCTCAGTGGGCCATGACTTTAACGCACGAAGCACCTGAATTATGTGTTTGATGCCATTTTTGAAGCTCTATCCAACGAAAAAAAGTTTATGAAAATCGAGCTATGAATAAAAATTTTACAGGCGTGGTCAGTCCTTAAGTGGGACACACTGTATAATTAGATTTTTTCCCCAAAAAACCTCAGTATGTTACAACAAAAAATTAGTTCGGTAGATATCAGTTATGGATTATTTTTTATTTATTTTTTTATAATTTAACTACTTATTTTACAGTTATATACTGGGTGTATTCATTTTACTACCTGTAACCATTATCTTTTACTTTTGCAAATTTGATGTATATATCGTTAACAGGCCTTTATAAATATTACTTAGACCTGCTACATCAGTTCTAAAATTCACCGTTGACTTTGTAGATATGTGAATCATCTCACTAATAGTTCTTTTATAATAATATGGCTCTCTGTCTAGAATCTTTACTTCATCAAAGTCAAAATCATGTTTTGTCAAAAAATGGTGTAAGGCAGTTTTTTTAAATTTGTTTTTTTTTCTCTTAGGACAATTATATTGATGTTGGTAGACTCGATTTTTTAAATACTGTTTTGTAATACCAATGTAACACTTATTGCAATTTTTGCAATTGGTTTGATGCACTAAATTGGAATTGACCATGTGAGGTGTTTTGTCTTTTAAACATGATAATATAGATTTCACCTGTCTGACAGGATAAAGAGGGTGACTAGATTTAAACACCTTTTCTATTTTTTCTGACAAATTGCGGATATATGGAAACTTAAAATATAATGGATAGTCGTTTAATTTTAAAATAGATTTTATTTTTTCTTTGTTTTGTTTGTGAAAATGAGGACTGCTGAGAGAGGCTGATCTACGTATTAAATTTTTAATAGTGATAACTTTATGTGACTGTGGATGACCGGACAAATAATTCAGCACTCTCCCTGAGCTTGTTGGTTTGGTGTACCAGTTGGTGGACAATGTACCTACATGATCTCTGACAACCAAAACATCCAAAAGCGGGAATTGATCATCAGATTCTGTTTCCATTGTAAATTGTATCTGTGGATGAAAATTGTTAATAGTCTAATTAAATTACGAAAAAAAGACCCCTCGAGCTTGCATTAAATTGTAACTGGATGAAACAAATTGTAGCTTATGTATTTTGATGCGCTCTGTCCAAAAAAATAAAAAATAAAATGTAGCCCCTGGTCGAAATTTTCTAAATTGGGAAAAACCGGGTTTTCCGGATTTTCCCATGGAAAATTGCTAATTATCTCGCCAAGTACTACCCCTATGGTAAAAATAAATGCACCAGTCGAAAGAGGAGGCAAAAATAGTTCGGAAATTCATATACCCATATTTTTAAGGCGTATTTCTCGCCGCCAGAGGCGCTTATACCAAAAAGTTGCTTTTTTCGTTTTTTTGATCAGAACCATGAACACGAAATTCACGTTGAATTTGTGGCGAAACTATAAGTGTTAGGCCATAATATGTGCCTATGAGAGATTTTGGTTTTTTTTTGGCTTTCAAACAAAATAGGTCCTGCGGCGAAATCTGCCATAGTTTTTCGGAAATTTGCAAAAAACCGGAAAGGGAAATTTTTTGAAATTCTTTCTGGTGCGATTTTGGCGCGGTTTTCCGGGACTATCTAAAAAAAAATTTTTTTGGTAGAAAGCTTACTTCACCTTCGGAAAGAACGCAAAAAAATACACAAAAAATATACTGTAAATAATTTTTGAAAATGATTCCTAAGCCTGTGTGTAAGTTCCAACTTGGTGATAAGATAAGTTTGTTTTTTGTTCTCTAAATTCTGGTTTTTCGTGATTTAAAAAAAAACTTGAAATACGAGAAGATACCTATATATGCTAAACAAAAAATGCGTATTTTCTGGTTACCTTTTGAATGAGGTCGGGTGACGAAATCTGTAATATTTTGCGAAAAATTTGCAAAACATCAATTTTTTGACCTACTGATTATTACGTATTTTGAGGCACTCTTGTAGATGGAAACAAAACTAAATTGCGCTAATGTCTGTAAGGTGCCCAAATAACGGAAAAGGTCGACAGTGTGCTTGTTCTTACTCGAAAAAATTGAAAATTTTGGATTTAAGAGAAAACCACTTTTGTTTTATGAGCAATTTCCTAAGACCAAAAAATGAGTATTTTTCGGATATATTTTGAATGTGATAGGTCGCATGCCCAAATCTGCAATAGTATGCAAAAATATGGCAAAAAGTTTTTTCTGAATTTTTTTCCCCATTTTTTCTCTCTCTTTCAGTAAATCGACAAGTCATTGTTATTCAACGAAATTTTCCTCCATTTAAAAGAAGACGGCAGAATATCTGGAAAGCAATGGCCTTTATCTCAATGAGAACCTGAACATTGACTTTTGGGATGATTGTCAATAGAAACCATTTTGTATACATTTCTCTGGCAATGTTCGGCACTCAAAGCGCGCAAATGGAATGCAAATTGCAAGATTTCTGTCTCCATAGCCTACTCATTTTTTTTACTTAAACTGTTATCAGAGATAAATTTCCGTCCGGAACCGCTAATTTAATTTTCAAATGAACCAAATGTGTTCATTTATTTGTATTCTCTTTACATAACTCTTTTTAGATGAAAGTAGTTAACGACGTGAAAAATAGACTAGGTTTGTGTTCATCAAACCTTTGAAATTAAATCAACTTTGCACCAAGCTTGACATAATTTTTTAAACCAAATAGAGATTGTTTAAGAAATCAACTGGTTAGGTTAGGTAAAAATACAACTTTCAATAATAACATTTCAGTTGAAATGTTTGGAATTTTTTTACAAAAACACGCAAAAAGTTAAATGTTATCAAGGGTCTCTGAAAATTGGTATGTAGGCCAAAAATTGCAAAAGAAACAACTTTTTCTAATAACTTTTATCGAAAATGTGTCAAATAAAGCCGATTTTGGATAATTTTTGAAAAAAATGTCAATTTTGACAGATACCGCAAGTCACGTGGTCGACTCTTGTGACGTCATTTTCATCCTCTGACAAGCACAAATCGATGGCAAAGTCAAATTAACATTTTATCCAAAAATAAAAAAAATCCTTTATGGTGCCTGCTTCAATAGTGACACTGTACATTTTTGGATCCCGCGGAGCGCGTGTAACGGGACTTTTGTCGGGGGAATTCTACAACTTAGAATAGACATACAGACTTGTAACTTCGTACACATGTTGAGACGACATCCAATTTAGGTTTGCCCACCTTTCAGACCAAGTAATTGAAAATTGCCAATTTTAGGCAACTTTTCCCAAAAACCATGTTTTTTTGGTACTCACACAATAAACAATGTCAGAAAAATAGACAAAATATTTTTGACGAATTTTCTATAACGTAGTGGTATTCTAGACACATTGAGGTACTAAAAAATAAAAAAATTCTAGTCATTGGGTGCATTTTTGGCATTTTTGTGCCATTTCAGATTTTCAAAAGAAAATATTTTTTTTGGAAAAAAATTATTTTAATTCTTTGATATCTTGGCCAATTATAGTCCGATTTCGGTAAAACTCATACAAACATAAGAATGGACATTCAAGAGTAAGCTCTGTCAGTGGCATTAAAAAATTTCAAATAGTTTGCCTGTTACAGGCAACGAATGAAATTAGGTCATGGGTACACTTTGCCCCTCCGCCATATGCCCAATTTTGGGATTTTTCTTGCGTCCCTCTGGATATCAATAGTCTCGTCCCTTACATTCAAAACGCATTTTTGTTTTTTCAAATATCTTAATTTTTACCAAAGTTATGAAAACTTTAGTGTTCGAACATTCAAATTTTCGGCCTTCAGCACCCAATTTTTTCTCAAAATACTACATACATTTCAATCGTCTATATCTCGGGAACGGTGCCTCGGATCAAAATTTTTCAAGGGACATTAAAATTACCATTTTTCCTATGCTTTAAAATGGTGTAAACCCCGTTTCAAAATATTGATTCGTTTCCAAGATACGCCTGCGCAAAATTGAAAAATGAACATAACCCCAAATTTGGGCAATTTCGACCCGGGGCTACATTTTTTTTTGCTTTTTTTTGGAAAGACCGCCTCAAAATACATAGGATTCACTTTAATTCATAATGTTACAATTTTTTGCAAGCTTAAGTCCGTAATTTAATTCGACTATAAATATCTGTAGCAACTCAGATTCATGGTTTTTTGGAATGGCTAAAATTTTGTCATCAGCATACAGTTTTAAGAAAGGTACCTACTAGTGGAGCGAAATGGGGCTAAAAAGTCGCTCCGTTCTCAAAAAAAAATTTGTGGGTAGAACTAGATCAGACCCCATAGGTGTTGTTAAGTACATCACTCTGCATACGAAATAGCGATTTAAGACATTTTTTATTTCGAAAAAACGGAAATTGTGTTTTTTACGTTTCCATCGTCATATCTTTGAGAGTAGTGGAATTTTTTTTTTAAATTGAAGTTAACATATGAGCGCTTACAACGAATGCCATTGTTATTGTCCAATATTGTTTATTAACCACTTTAAATAGCAACAAAATTGCAAGGTTATAAAAAGTGTAATGAAATTTTCACTAAGCGAGAAACTTTTTTATTTGTGAAAATTTTTATATACATACTGCGAGGGAAATGTGCCCAAAACATAAAAGAAGTTTTTGGTAAAAAAAATTACCTATAGCGCCTATAGTTTTTGAACTGTGAATTTTTTTGTGGCGCACGCTACTCACGTGGAACGCAAAATTAATCCCTTGCGAGAGAATATCCACGCGTGGCAGGCATGTCTCCACAACTAATGCGTAGTTTACATGCGCAAGTGAAACTATCACAAGTATAAATATCTTAGAGTACTTCTAATAGTTTGCCAATGTAAACCCTCTCAGGGAGAACTCACTGCCATTGTAAACGATCTCTAAAAGACAAAGAGTAGGTAAGTCTCTGGGAGCGTTTACATAAACTATTTGGAAGTACTCTCAGATATACGACTTGTGGTAGTTTTACCTCTCCGTGTGGACCAGTGGCGCAACGAGGGGGGGGCTGCCGGGCTGCAGCCCCCCCCAAGCTCGTACCAACCAGGCGAAAAAGCGCTAAACACTGCTAGATAAAAACAATACTACAGAGAAAACATATCATGGTGATGTAACTTTACAATTTCCAATGCCTCAGTTAAATTATCTGTCCTTAAAATTTCTAAAAAATTTCGCCTGCGGCGCATTTTAAGAAACGAACACCTGCTTTTAATTCCAACTTCAAAAATCAATAATCATTATGAACCCACCAGGAAATAAATTTAAACTTAGATTGTAGATTCCTATCTATATTCTACATTTGGCCCTTTGAGGGGACATGTTACTTTATAGGATGTGGCAATAAATTTATAGGCACTAACTTATATTTTTACTTCCACATCATTCAAGGAATTCTCTCTCGGGCTTTTATGTAAAAGAAAAAAAGAGTACCTAATACTTCTTACATTTACTGCATAGTTAAATTATTATTATGTTTCCATAGTTACAAAAGAAAAAAATACAATCAGTTGACTTGCATAATATGTTTTGCTAATATTAGGTTCATTAATTATTTTTACTTCATTAAAATGTTTGACTTTGAAAATTTGAAAATTTTCGCTTGCGGCGCAATTCTTGACAATAAAAATTGGACTACTTTTTCCCATCGACAAAGTGTATGTACGACCCTGTAGGTACGCTGTATTTATCACTCCAAACCGATTGATATTGAAAAGCTAGGTAATTACTTTGTTCTCTCAAAAAAGCCAAAGACCATACCCTCGACTATGCTCAATTTTTTCAAATTAAGGTTATACAGCGTTGCTCACTTTTATTATTATTATTATTAAGTAATTCTACACAAAAATATTAGTAACATTGTCAACCAGAGCCCCCTGACAATAATTTCTGGTTGCGCCACTGGTGTGGACTATTCTATAACAGATCGCTGGTAAAATTAATTATTAATTTTAGACCAAATAATGTGGGTTCAAGCAGACCAATAAAATAAAATAAGAAATAAAATAACCAAATAGTTGATTTTTGGCAATTTTTGGGCTGTAATTACAGTTGCCAGATGAACAAACAACCACCTGCTTATTTTATGTATCTGTTTAAAGTCACCATTTATTTAATGAACTGCAAAATAAACATTTTTTTATATTGATTTTTTATAATAATATTAAATTTGCACTTTTTCGCATTACACTTTTTGTCGGAACAAAAAGGCTTAAGCTTTGGCGTACAATGTTTGGTATGGATTCTTGAGACGAAAATATGCGAATTCAATTGTCGTTTACTGAAGTCTATATCCATAAGATCCAGGATCTTCAAGTTGCAACTTCGCAACGTTACTTGAATACCATCTTTTTAACTGTACGTGCACCTGCAATTGCCAATAATGAAACAATCCAATATATAATTTCAAACTTGTAATACCTCAAAAAATGTTGATTATATAATATATAATTTCAAACTTGTAATACCTCAAAAAATGTTAGTAGGGGAAAATTCGTAAGAAGAAGATTTGGTGGCCATTGCTAGGCGTAAATCGTTTAGTGACTTGGCTACATTTTTATATTTACTTATATAATAGAAGAACATATTTCGTACCTTCTGTGACAATTTTTCAAGCACATTTATATTCTTCTGTAGAACTTGAAAAGCGTTTTTTTTTTAATTTTCTAAAATGCGCTTCTAGTATTGCATCCCGTGAAACGATGCATCTTCGAAAAAGTCTGCCCTAATTTTTGTACAATTTTGTTTATGGAAATGAAATGTTTATTTATTTTATAGATTAGATTTTAACGTGCATAGTAGTAGATAGGTGCATACGTTTCGTGACTTTTTAAAATCACGCAAAAACAAAGAGCTGTAAACATAAAAATGTGGCCAGTCACTAAACGCAATGGCCACCAAATCTAATAAACCTTCTTCGATCTTCCCCCTACTGATTGTGCTTTTTATCAACATTTTTTGAGGTATTACTAGTTTGAAATTATATATTGGATTGTTTAATTATTGGCAGTTGCAGGTGCCCGTAGCAGTTAAATATATTCAAGTAATGTTGCGAAGTCACAACTTGAAGATCCTGGATCTCATGGATGGACTTCAGTAAACGACAACTGGCTTCATATATATTATAATTTAATTTTTTATAAGTTTAAGCGTTTTTGTTTCGACAAAAACTGTAATACGAAAAATTGCAACTGTATCTGTATGATAAATAAAATAAGCAGGTGGTGGCTTGTTCATCTGCGGCAACTGTAATAATTACTGCTCAAAAATTGCCAAAAAATCAACTATTTGGTTATTTTATTTCTTATTTTATTTTGGTCTGCTTGAACCCACATTATTTGGTCTAAAATTATTAATTTATTTTACCAGCGATCTGTTATAGCAGAATAGTCCACACGGAGAGGTAAAAGTATCAAAAGAGCAAAAGCACTATTAGAAATATCTACTAAAAACTTTTATCATATATCATAACCAGTAATCAGAATTTAAAGTTGGAGTGGAGGCTAATTATTTTAAAAAATCGTTCGGTAATATTTACGGCAAAACAATTGTTTTCAAATAAATTTTATTTAGAAATAAATACTACGCGGCAGATCTTTGGGGGGGCTAAAGCCCCAAGCTCCCCCCCCCCTGGTCCACTGATCGTAACGCACAAAAATCACCAGTCACCTTCATGACCGCACTTCCCGAGTTTATTGCCTAAGCCGCGTGCCGTTCCTTAGAACATCAGAAGCGATAGGAAAATAACGCGATGCGACCGCTATTTTTGCGGTGTTGTCAAATTTCGGATGCCACTTAATCTAACGTGTAAGAACTAATATACACCGGAAACGTTCTGGATGTCACGAGTCGATGGAGTAAAATTATCCAGAGTATATTTAATATACAAAACCGCGCAACTCGCGCGCCACCTGGTATATATACACCGGAACTAAAAATATACAAAATTTTTACAACAACGCATTTTGACATCCGGCCAGAATTCGTAGGGTACGATTCTACAAACATTATAACACGATTAGCATTGGAAAACGTTGTGACATCCGATTTTGGATCTCACAGCGTCGATGGATGTCACAGCTCCGGTGAGATTTTTACGTTTTGATGTCACAACGTATGGTGGTCGAATCTATATATATATATATATATATATATATATATATATATATATATATATATATATATATATATATATATATATATAGATACGTTCTACAGGCAACCTCAGACCCACTAGATCCAAAGGTATATCAGGTGTATATTTTGCAAAAAAATACATTACCAAACTATAACTTTTCGAGCAACTTTAGAGGGGTAGGAATATACGAAAAAAAATTTTTATGATGGTTAACAGTCGTTGTCAACCCCGACATATAGAACCTCAAAGTGGAGCTCGTTTGTATAATTTTTGCTACGTCTTACAGCATTGTGAATACCAGCAATGTTGCCAGCGCAACGGGACTGAGAAGGCTTTCGAATGTACCATTTGCTTATACGATATATATAATATTTATCTCATGCTGGTGCATTTTTAGTTCTTACAGTTTTAGCGTTCAGATATTTTTAATCGAGGTAGGTATTTAATTTAATTTGGAATTTAATAGACATACAAATACAGATTAAAAGAGCTCCCACCTCTCAGAAGGGAGCTTCATCCCCTTTTGCTTCAAAAACCACCCACTTATGTGACCTGGAGCCCGTTTTCTGATTTTTCTCAAAAAGTGTTACTCTGACGAGGAAACCGAATAGGAACCTAAAACAGTTGTTACGAAATTATACGTTTATACATCCTATACATTTTTTTCTTATATACAGGCCTATTCTCACAAATACTATGGTTTGAAAAATTATGTAGCTAAAGTTGGGCAAAAACGAGTAAAATAAAATAATTTCGAGTCAAAAATGGAATAATGAAAATACATAGATACAAATAGAGGGTGCCCGATTTAGATGGAATAATGGATATAACTTTTTAAATACGCGTTGTATCAGAAAATGTTTCAGACAAAAGTTTTTCAGTTGATCTATCTGCGTATTTTGATGATCTTGAATTTTTTGGTACCTAGTAATTTCGTTGCTACGGCAACCAACTTTGTTTTTTAAATTGCACCATACATTTTTCTGTTCAAATTTGGAATCAGCTCCTTTTTGTGCATACGAACATCTAAAATTTCATTGGGGTTGCATAAGAAAAATTTTGAGAAAAAGTAGAATTTCTGCAAGTACGCCAAAATTTAAATTCGAGAGCGTTGCCTAAAAAGTAGGCGAATGCCTAATGAAAATTTTGACATTTTTGCATGTAATGATAACTTACCGACGACTAGTAAATCATGTTAAGCTTGCAAAATTTGTTTATTAATAAATAAATAGGCACAATAAATCAATGGTACCTAAAAATCAATTAATCAAATGCTCGAAATGTTCTCCATTTACAATGGCCGAGTCTGTCCTAAAAACTACTAACTATAACATTCCTAATCCATTCTGGAGGAATCAACGCTATTCCTTTCTTATGCGCTGTTCTATTCTTCTGCCAATCCAAGATTGTGGAAAGACTAAGTTTAAATAGCGGCGCACATCACGGTGGTAATGGGGAGGTGCTTCATCTTGCTGGAACCAGATATCCTGGATTGGCATACCAAGGGCAGGAATCACCTCATTTTGCAAAATATACAAATACATTTCGCCAGTCAAATTACCATTGATAATAAATGGACCAATAATGCGGTTGTTATAATGACATACATAAGTGTCAACCTTTTCATTAGGCATGGCCTACTTTTTAGGCAACGCTCTCGAATTTAAAAAAATTTCTTATGCAACCACAACGAAATTTCACATGTTCGTATGCACAAAAAGGAGCTGATTAAAAATTTGAACAGAGAAGTGATTTAAAAAAACAAAGTTGGTTTCCATAGCAACGAAATTACTGGCTCCAAAAAAAATTCAAGGTCACCAAAATATGCAGATAGATCAACTGAAAAACTCTTGTCTGAAACATTTTTTATACAAGGTGTCTTTAAAAAGTTATATTCATTATTCCATCTAAATGGGGCACCCTGCACATAGATAAAAATACATAGATACAAATACCTACATACAGTGTGGCCCCTTTGGAATTGAGACACCTCTGTAATTTTTTTATTTTTCATCCGATTTTAGCCGTTTTTATTTCTGAGGATAGGTCGCAAAAAACTCTTCTTTAGATTAGATTTTAAAATTTCAGATCTTAATCTCAATTTTCAAGGCCTACTACGATTTTTTTTTCTAGTTAAAAATGACAAAAACCATTTAGCGAATTTTTTATTTAAAATCGGACACCACAGCGTTAATCGGGATACCCTAAAACCTCCACATACCAAATTTAAACAAAAAATATACAAGGAATTCCATTCTGCGGGTTGTTATAGTTGAGCAAAATAGGATTCTTAAAGGCATCTGGCAAGTCAAGTGTGCCATGGAATCTTTTCAAAACAGTTGAATAGTCAACAGGACCACTCAAATTGTTGGTGTGCAAAGATCCAATACAAAAATATACAGAGTGTTTTTCTCTGTACCATCTCAAAATACTGAATTTTTTGGAACTTCAAATCGAGTATATCAAAAGTGCCCCAGCCGCTATAAACGAAGTAAGTCTATCAAAATACAGAAGCCTGCCAGTCAGTAAATCCATATGAGTTAAGGTGGCTGGAAGGAAACGCACAGAAAATGTTGACCAGTATAAAGTTTCATAAAATGTCAGCGTTTTGAGATGGCCCATAGAAAAATACCCTGTATATTTTTTGTATTCAATCTTTGCACACCAATACTTTGAGTAGTCCTGTTGATCATTCAACTGTTTTGAGGGGATTCCACAACACACTTGACTCGCCAGATGCCTTTAAAATTCCTATTTAGCTCATCTTTAGAACCTTGTAGCATGGAACTCCCTGTATATTTTTTGTAAAAATTTGGTATGTGGGGGTTTTGGGGTATCCTGATTAACGCTGTGTTGTTAGATTTTAAATAAAAAATCGCTAAATGATTTTCGTCATTTTTTTACTAGAAAAAAATTCGTACTAGGCCTTGAAAATTGAGATTAGGACCTGAATTTTGCGCCAAAGTAGAGTTTTCTGTGACCTATCTTTAGGAAAAATTAGCTGAAGATAATACAATTATTGAATAAACAGTACTTATTTTTTCGTAGATGAGGCCTCAAGGGGAAACCGCATAAAAAACGCGCCGGGAGCTCTACTTCAGCGGTGGTGTGAAAACGGGCTCGAGTACATATGAAAGACATAGTAGTAATAATAAAGTTTTCTCTAGATTTTGTAAGAAAAATCTGCTTTGCATGTAATATTTTTCTATGGCCGATGTATTTCAAGATATTTGTCACTTTACTCGTTTTTACCTAACTTTAGCAACGTATATCCTAATTTTTCATACCATATTTGTGAGATAAGGGCTGGATATGCGAAAAAATTTCGTTTTCCTCGTCAGAGCAACAGTTTTTGGGAAAAATCAATCAGGTCACATAAGAGGATTGTTTTTGAAGCAAAAGGGAATTAGCACACCCCTGAGAGGTGGGGACTCTTTTGATCTGTATTTGGATGTCTATTAGGACTCTGCACCCAAATTTTTAAAACTTTATAAAAGTATTTCTCCTAAAAAAACTAATTTACTTGAACTATTTTCGTAGAAAACAATTAGCTAACAAATATGGATTGATTTCCATTTAAGGAAAAAACTGAACATTTTTTATAAAGCAAACATAATTTTGTTAAAGGACAGTTTTTATCTAAAGTGGTTAAAAAATATCCAATTTTAATTATTACATTCGGCAATGAAAAGTCAAAACAAAAAAGTGGACAATTATTTTCTTATTTTTATAGATCGCTATAATATTTTAACCATAACAAATGAAAATAAAAATATTTTTTATATTTTGTTATTTCCACCGAGGAGTTTTATTTCTAACTGAAATTATAATGTTTAGATTGTTGCAATATGGTGCAAATGTCTAATTTTGAAGCTAGATCTAGTATGATGTTGTATTAAGAAATTGATATTGACGGCCCTGCTCTTTCGTTTTTGAAGTGATATTTATTATGTATTGGTTTTTTCCCATCGATATTTATTTGAGCCATAAAACAATTTATAAATTTAAATCCTTATAAATGTAAACCCAGTGAATGGATTCAACCGACCACATCAAGATTTCAAAAAGACATAAGTATGTTTTTTTTTTGTAAAACATTATTCTGTTTTAAGAATAAAAAGAGATAAAATTAAAAATCAAATAAGGTTTAGATAATTGAATTTTTGAACTAAGTCACTTAATTCCATTTGTTCGTGTCCCTTTTAAAGGTAGGTACAGTTGGAGCGCTTTGTCCTTGTTTTCTTTAGGACAACACAACAAATGTTAAAGTTCCTTCGAAAATTATAATTTCAATAAATTTTAAATATTTGTAACTAAAAACTAAACAAATTATTTGTCTTGCTTACATTTTATAAATATAAATATATACCAGGGTCTAATAACGTTCAAAAAGGCTTGACATTGTAGGTAGAATAACGATGAGTTGGGCCTGTATAAGTGGTCAAACAAATAATCGTTTAAAACCGAAGTGCCAAAACGCCCATATTTTCGTAACTGGTTATGAAAAATCATAAAATCAAAACAATTAAAAACTTGTATGGAATGCGTTGTCATTATGATAATCTGTTCCAAATACGTAATCAGCGATTTCAAAAGCCTTATACCAGGTATCATAAAACTTGGCTAAATTTTCAATTTGACGTCCGTCAAATTGGATCCGCCATTTCGAATTTCGAAAATCTAATTCCAAATTCGCAATCAGTGATCCCAAAAACCGCCTTGTTCCATGTATAAAAAAATTAAAAACCAAATACGGTTTTAAATTACCTATTGAATTTTTGCACTAAACTACTACTTAATTCCTTTTTTCCGTATCTCTTTTAAGGCTACTACTGGGATACTTTGTTTTTATTTTCTTTAGAAAAATACAAAAAATGTTAGAAGTTCCTTCGGGAGTTAATTTCATTACATTCTAAATATTGATTACCAAACACAAAACAAATTTTCTATTTATTGCTTATATTTGTTTCTAATTTTCAAATGTATCTAATTGAAAAAATAAAGGTGAAAACGTTATTAGGCCCGGGTCCAAAATGGCTTGACTTTCCAAGTAGAATATGTGGGAATTGGATTTGTATAAGCGGTTTTAAGAAGAAAATAAAAAAGTAATTACTAATTAAAAATTTCAAATTAGGTTTATATTTGTCCTTATCTTTTTCAAATGTATAGTGCACTTGAGATAATTAAACTTTTGTATCAATAGGGTCCCATTAAGCCATACAAGTTATTCAACCAATTTCACCTTTACTGATTGCTCAATTTTTGGGGACAAGTTCCAATCTAATTTTCTACCGATTTCTAGTCAAACTCAAAGGAAAAGTCCCTTTCCTCAGAAACACTTGTATTGACACACCAAAATATGTAGATCAATACGTTAGCGTTTGAATTCTCAGATCACAGAGTACTAGTATTTCATAAAATTATTTTCGGAAAAAAACGTGAATTTTACTGTTCATAATTTTAGTATCACTTTTCTTAGCATCTAAATTCTCAAGCTATTATTCTACACATAGTTTTATCTTGAAACCTATGTGATTAAAAGTGTAGAATTTCAACAAAAATAAATCGTAAAAGGATATTATGAATACAATTTGATGCCATTTTCACTATTCAAATCTTAGTATAAAAGAATATCCTAATCCCGAGTATCCCCCACTAAAATCGTTACTAAAAAATCTCTAGCCCTAAAATCTGAAAATAGGTATATCCAATCCTCAGGTCAGAACTCGTTTGGTACCCGATCGATAATCTGAACGTTGATTTCTCAGTATTTCATTGCTTTCAGCTACAGTCACAAAAAATCCATTCCTGTACAAAAGTTAAAATTTCTCGCATAAACTGATCAAAGCATATTCGGAAAATTCCTTTATTTTCACCAATCAAATCTTAGTAACACTTGTGTATGTCTTGTCTCACATATTCCTAATAGGTCACCGAGAATGAAAATCTGAAAAAAGTCGCTTGGAAATTTTTGCCACAAATGGTCCCCAGTATAATCGACTTCTACCTACGAGCAAGAACCTTGACTACTCGATGGCAATCAATAGGTTACCGAGAATGAAAATCTGAAAAAAGTCCCCTGGAAATTTGGTTAGAAATGTTCCCCCGACCTCCAGTATAATATCTATTCCTATCCTATTGAAAATATCTCTGGTGCTTTTTTCAAACTGTCCAATTCAAAACCGGGAAATTGTGGTCGAATGCTATCCCAGTTCTGTCGACCCTAGCCACATGTGTAATTGTCACCTCGGCACAATAATTCGGTTTTGTCAAGTTTGGGAAAATTACAGAAAGTTCTTAGTACCTACTTGCTGGGGAGTTTTCCTGAAAAATGACCTCTAAAAAAAATTCGTCACGTTTTTACCCATTTATAGGCGCATAAGGATTAACATGGGAAAAATGTCCTCGTACTCTCATAGCCTATCTACGAAGCCATGTACCTACGTTAAGGTAATTGCTTGTCACGCGAAATTTTCGTAAAAGTAGGTACCAATTAATTTTATTGGACGGTGATTGGTTGATAAGCAAGTACTTGCCAAAGTATGTATTTTCTATACAACTCGCCCGACAAGCTTTTTGATTTCAAAAGCGCATGTCGCAATTTAGCATTGAATTACCTTAACGAAAAGCTAAACGTATTTTATTCGTTTTACTACATAGCTTAAATAAAAGCTTGTTTTTAAAAAGTTCCTTATTTTTTATTTTATTTTGTGCCTTTTAGTAGATATTTGGTTCCCATGTCACGAGGGTGGTAAAGAAATTTAGTCCATCATCTTGGGTATCCGCCATATTGGATTTAGTATGACGTCACCCACCGTATCGTTTTCTACTCGTGAAACCCTTTCTTCTGATACCCATCTCAAGGAGCCTGTGAAGAAATAAGTAATCTGCTATTTTGGGGCGGCCGCCATCTTGGATTTAGTATGACGTTGCTGACCTTGTCGTTTTCTATTCTCAAACCCTTTCATTTGAAATCATGTCGAGGAGGTGGTGAAGAAATATGTAATCCGCCATCTTGGAGCGGAGGACATTTTGAATAAATTTATTGTTGTATTCCTGGTAGATTTTGTTTATTGATCAATTTCCTGGGTTACTACCATATCAAACATTTGGAACCATTCAATAGTTTTTATTTAATTTCTTCTACGTACGTTTCGGCTGATAATAGCCATCTTCAGGTTATACAATATTTATTAAAATTACAAACATTTACAATTTTTAAAAAGAATAGAACACATATTTTTTAGTCTTTTTCTCTATAAAAATTAACGTTTAAAATGTATTTCAAAATATTTTTTTAGTTGTTAAAATCTGTATATAATAAAAATCAGAATAAAAGAGGCATGTTATATAATGTGAATCATGTTTAATAGTGAAAATTTAATTTTTTTAAGAATTGCTTTAAGAAATATTCAGGATTTTTTCCAAAGAATACTTACAAAATCAGCCGGCAACATCTGTTTGTTACGTGTAACATTTTAAAAACATCATAAATGTTCTTTTTATTTTATAAATAATATGCGAGATTGATTTTCTTTACAATTTTTGTCGACCAGTAATAAACTAAAACATGATTCCGAATGCGATGGTCTTTCCGAATTTGCTACATAAAAAGAAGGTTGGCGATTTTTTTATATAATATATAAGTGCAACCAAAAGTTTTCAAGGGACAGTTAAAACGTTATACAGTGTTTGACAAAAATAAGGGTATAAATATTACATGGTTTTGTTGTGAGAATCGTAAACAAAAATTAATGTTTATAATAAATGTTAAATTTTTTTTTATATATATTAATCGTTAATAAGATTAAAGTAGATATGTGAGAGTCCATCAGTGTCGTTTCTAAAATTTACAGTATTTTTGTGTTTTTTAATTTTTAACATTTCCAAAATATTACGCTTTTGGGAATCATTTTCTTTGCAAAGTATTTCGGTATTTTTGAAGTCAAAATTATGATGGTTATCAATTGCATGTTTACAAAGGGCAGTAGCATGTTCATTTTTATTTTTGATATCATATTGGTGTTTGTATAGTCTTTTGTGTAAATATTGTTTAGTTTGGCCGATATAAGTTGAATGACAATTTAGACAATTTACTTTGTATATAAGGTTTGTTTGGAAATCATTTGAAATGTTTGGTTTTAAGTTAGAAAAGAATTTATTAGTGTTGTTTTGGTTTTTATAGGCAACTTGGACGTTAAATTCTTTAAAAATCTTAGCAATTGGTTCTGAAACGCTTTTAATGTATGGTAAAGAGAAAAACTTAACAGGGTTGCGTGGACATAAGTTATTATTACTGTTGTAAATTTTATGAATTCGTTTTTTGATAATAGGTTTGTAAAAGGTTTCGGGATAATCATTTTTTTCAAGAGTATTTTGAATTTTTTTTAAATTATCAGGTCTAAATTGTTTATGTGAGAGAATGATAGCACGATCAGTAAGACTGTTAATAACGCTTTTTTTGTGAGCGATTGGAACGTTTGAGTTGAAATTTAAATATCTTTCGGACCAAATTTTTTTGTTGAACCAATTTGTGAAAATCTCGCCGTTCTGGTTATAGGAAATAGAAATATCTAAGAAATTTAATGAATTATTTTTTTCTTTTTCTAAAGTGAATTTTAAGCGAGGATGAAAATTGTTAAATGCGTTAAACGTATTATCAAGTTCATTTTTGTCAACATAAAGTATACAATCATCAACAAACCTTTTGTAAAAATTTGGTTTAATATGTAGGTTATTAATAACTGTTGTTTCTAGTTTTTCCATTACCAAATTAGCAATTGTAGATGAAATTGGAGATCCCATAGCAGTTCCATAGATTTGTGAATAGAATTCATTATTAAATTGGAAAAAGGTAGAATTAAGACAAATTTTGGTGCCGCTTATGAACTCATCAAAAGGAAGTGTTGTATGTTCTTTAAGTATATTCCATTTTTCTGCTCAAGCTCAATTGGTACATTAGTAAAAAGCGATGTGACGTCAAAGGACACCAAAATATGGTTTCTAGGAATGTTTTTATCTTTTATGAATTTCTGAAACTCCCAGGAGTCTTTTATATGGTAACAGTTTTTGCCAACGATGTTTGAAATTATTTTTGAGAAGAATTTTGAAAGATTGTAAGTGGGTGAGTTTATATTTGAGACGATAGGACGAAGAGGTATACTATTTTTGTGTAATTTAGGAAGGCCATAGATATATGGCGGTTGGCCATTATAGCATGTTAGGGTATTCTTTGTTTTGCCATCAATGAATCCGCAATTAAACCATTTTAAAACGATTTTGTTAATTTTATTTTGAATAGATACTAGAGGGTTAATATTTTCTTTTTTGTAAGTGGTAATATCATTAAGTAAGTTCATCATTTTATTATGATAATCATCTTTCTACATAATTACCGTCTTTTTACATTTATCGGGTGAAAGGATAAGAATATTTTGTTGTAATTTAAGAAAATTCTTTGTTTCTTTTATGTAATATTTAAATTGGTTATTATTGGTTTTTATATGTTTTTTAATTTTGTTTTTGTGGTTGGTCAAGGTGTTACAAATTTTTCCGCGCATTTGGTCTCTATTTTCTATAGTCATCTTTTCACAAAAACTTAGTCCCTTTTCAATGCATGCAATAAAACCATCAAAGTCAAAAATCGAGTTAAGTAAATGAAAACTTTGGTCCAAGACTAAGGAAACATTTAATGTTGTACGGTATGTCAAGATTTGTAATATTTTCAATCCAGTTAGTATTAAGAGCAAATTTATGTTCAGATAAACCCTTTTTTTGGATGAGTTTATTTAATTTGCTAATATTTTTGTTTTTAGTGTCGGTAAAAATTCTTTCATATATTAAATTTTGTTGTTGAAAAAATCTATATGTAAATTGTTGAGGAAAATTGTTTTTGATTTTATTTTTAAGAAAGTCAATTTGTTTGTTTAGAAAGTTAATATTTGTGTTAGAGTCACATATACAAATGTTTAGTATTTGTAGAAGGAAAGTTGTTTGAATAACTTTAAGTTTGTTGATGGAGGACATATTTTTAAAGCCATAAGTTTTATTTTTAGGTTTAAGAAAACTAGGGGTGATGTTTAAATTCTTACACCTTACCAAAAAATGCATCTGTTTCGTTCCTTAGCCAAATTTGCAAGTACATTTTGAAATTAATTTAGGTCTCTTCTTGGTTGATCCATTTTGAAAACCGATTAACTTCCCAAAAACCGTCGAAATTTATTGTTGTTTTGGCTGATAATAGCCATTTTCAGGTTATACAATATTTATTAAAATTACAAACATTTACAATTTCTAAAAAGAATAGAACACATATTTTTTAGTCTTTTTCTCTATAAAAATTAATGTTTAAAATGTATTTCAAAATATTTTTTTAGTTGTTAATATCTTTATATAATAAAAATCAGAATAAAAGGGGCATGTTATATAATGTGAATCATGTTTAATAGTAAAAAGTAAATTTTTTTAAGAGTTGCTTTACGAAAGATTCAGGATTTTTTCCAAAGAATACTTACAAAATCAGCCAGCAACATCTGTTTGTTACATGTAACATTTTAAAAACATCATAAATGTTCTTTTTATTTTATAAATAATATGCGAGATTGATTTTCTTTACAATTTTTGTCGACCAGTAATAAACTAAAACATGATGCCGAATGCGATGGTCTTTCCGAATTTGCTACATAAAAAGAAGGTTGGCGATTTTTTTATATAATATATAAGTGCAACCAAAAGTTTTCAAGGGACAGTTAAAACGTTTTACAGTGTTTGACAAAAATAAGGGTATAAATATTACATGGTTTTGTTGTAAGAAATCGTAAACAAAAATTAATGTTTATAATAAATGTTAATTTTTTTTATATATATATATTAATCGTTAATAAGATTAAAGTAGATATGTGAGAGTTCATCAGTGTCGTTTCTAAAATTTACAGTATTTTTGTGTTTTTTAATTTTTAACATTTCCAAAATATTACCCTTTTGGGAATCATTTTCTTTGCAAAGTATTTCGGTATTTTTGAAGTCAAAATTATGATGGTTATCAATTGCATGTTTACAAAGGGCAGTAGCATGTTCATTTTTATTTTTGATATCATATTGGTGTTTGTATAGTCTTTTGTGTAAATATTGTTTAGTTTGGCCGATATAAGTTGAATGACAATTTAGACAATTTACTTTGTATATAAGGTTTGTTTGGAAATCATTTGAAATGTTTGGTTTTAAGTTAGAAAATAATTTATTAGTGTTGTTTTGGTTTTTATAGGCAACTTGGACGTTAAAATCTTTAAAAATCTTAGCAATTGGTTCTGAAACGCTTTTAATGTATGGTAAAGGGAAAAACTTAACAGGGTTGCGTGTACATAAGTTATTATTACTGTTGTAAATTTTATGAATTAGTTTTTTGATAATAGGTTTGTAAAAGATTTCGGGATAATCATTTTTTTCAAGAGTATTTTGATTTTTTTTTAAATTATCAGGTCTAAATTGTTTATGTGAGAGAATGATAGCACGATCAGTAAGACTGTTAATAACGCTTTTTTTGTGAGCGATTGGAACGTTTGAGTTGAAATTTAAATATCTTTCGGACCAAATTTTTTTGTTGAACCAATTTGTGAAAATCTCGCCGTTCTGGTTATAGGAAATAGAAATATCTAAGAAATTTAATGAATTATTTTTTTTCTTTTTCTAAAGTGAATTTTAAGCGAGGATGAAAATTGTTAAATGCGTTAAACGTATTATCAAGTTCATTTTTGTCAACATAAAGTATACAATCATCAACAAACCTTTTGTAAAAATGTGGTTTAATATGTAGGTTATTAATAACTGTTGTTTCTAGTTTTTCCATTACCAAATTAGCAATTGTAGATGAAATTGGAGATCCCATAGCAGTTCCATAGATTTGTGAATAGAATTCATTATTAAATTGGAAAAAGGTAGAATTAAGACAAATTTTGGTGCCGCTTATGAACTCATCAAAAGGAAGTGTTGTATGTTCTTTAAGTATATTCCATTTTTCTGCTCAAGCTCAATTGGTACATTAGTAAAAAGCGATGTGACGTCAAAGGACACCAAAATGTGGTTTCTAGGAATGTTTTTATGTTTTATGAATTTCTGAAACTCCCAGGAGTCTTTTATATGGTAACAGTTTTTGCCAACGATGTTTGAAATTATTTTTGAGAAGAATTTTGAAAGATTGTAAGTGGGTGAGTTTATATTTGAGACGATAGGACGAAGAGGTATACTATTTTTGTGTAATTTAGGAAGGCCATAGATATATGGCGGTTGGCCATTATAGCATGTTAGGGTATTCTTTGTTTTGGCATCAATGAATCCGCAATTAAACCATTTTAAAACGATTTTGTCAATTTTATTTTGAATAGATACTAGAGGGTTAATATTTTCTTTTTTGTAAGTGGTAATATCATTAAGTAAGTTCATCATTTTATTATGATAATCATCTTTGTACATAATTACCGTCTTTTTACATTTATCGGCTGAAAGGATAAGAATATTTTGGTGTAATTTAAGAAAATTCTTTGTTTCTTTTATGTAATATTTAAATTGGTTATTATTGGTTTTTATATGTTTTTTAAGTTTGTTTTTGTGGTTGGTCAAGATGTTACAAATTTTTCCGCGCATTTGGTCTCTATTTTATATAGTCATATTTTCACAAAAACTTAGTCCCTTTTCAATGCATGCAATAAAACCATCAAAGTCAAAAATCGAGTTAGTAAATGAAAACTTTGGTCCAAGACTAAGGAAACATTTAATGTTGTACGGTATGTCAAGATTTGTAAGATTTTCAATCCAGTTAGTATTAAGAGGAAGAGGGAATACAACAATAAATTTCGACGGTTTTTGGGAAGTTAACCGGTTTTCAAAATGGGTCAACCAAGAAGAGACCTAAATAAATTTCAAAATGTACTTGCAAATTTGGCTAAGGAACGAAACAGATGCATTTTTTTGGTAAGGTGTAAGAATATAAACATCACCCCTAGTTTTCTTAATACCCCCCATTTTCAAGGGTTTCGTAGTTTACATCTCCTACTTGCATTTCTTAATATTTTCACTTGATTTTTTTTTGTGGCTTAGATAAAACTATGAAGAATCGTCGTTGTGTATCACGAACTGTGCAGGACTAATGCGACACTGTTAAAAAAAATGCCAAACATACCCGAAATTCGACTATATTCGGTTAAGAATTTCGAGTATTTCCGCCGCTCAAAAATAATTCGAAAGACACAACGACGATTGAGGCATTCAATAACATTATTTTAAGACTACTTTCAAGTCGATACGTTTGTTCGTTTGGCTATGATTTGAAAACTACGAACCCATTGCCCGGCAATAAAATGATCCGTGAATTGGCCATCCGAGCAGGAATTAGACATACGGAGATAGAAGGGCGGGCGGGCGTTCGCTGGAACTCGTGGTTCCCCTACTCCCCCTACTTCGGCCTACCTCACCGGGCTCGGGAACAACGTCAGGGGAACTTTCAATCGATATCAGATGTTTCATTTTTCATTTTATTACTCTCAGTCTCCCTTATTTGTGTTTCGCTTGTTTTGAATGTTGGAATATTACATTATGTATGTCGACTGGCATATAATAATACTCATTATTATTATTCCTCCAGGAGTAATAAATAAATAATTATTATTCACAAAGTACTTTTTGCTTTTGTGTAAAATGGTTTAATCCCTAGGGCAGAAAATGGCCTGGTCGTGCAAAAAGAGTAAATTTAAATTCTAGACCAAATTGTTCGCTTGATTTTTACTTTAAAAATGTGATAGGTACAAGTAATATTTTTGTCAAATAAATGGGTCATGTGAAGCATTTTTTGAAAACGAATAATATCCTATGTAATACGATTATTGTGTCAAATCGCTGCATGATAAAAGCTAATTTATATACTTTCCAGAGGGAACGATAATAATTCTGACATCCAGTCAGTTTTAGAAACTTCTTCGTTAGAAGATTGTTCGAAAGTCATTTAAGTTGAAAATCGGGCAAAATAAAAATAGAGGGTACATTTTATTGTTCCAGTCTGTCGAATTTATGACATTTTAATACATTTTCTAGGATGTTCGATAATTCAGATTTGTCAGAAGGTTCTGAAACTGAACGGCAGTCAGGGCAAGATAATGATGTCGCAACAGTCACAGTGAAACCAATAGGAGTAATTTGTGGGCTTGTGTGCTTTTATTCCCGTACCTAATATGGTTCCCAGAATTTGAGAGAGGGGTACTAGGGTACTAACACATATTTTGCATTTTGCACACTTATTATTCGGATTTAGGTATAAGTGCAGGTGCATAGGGTTTGAGAAACAAACTTTCTGGGAAAAACATCTCAAAACTATTACTTTATTTGAAAACGGAGACCGGTTTCGCAACTCTATAAATTTACCTACATCCTCATTATATATTTGAAATATATACATTCAGCCACAAGTCAAAGTTGAAACAATTAAAAACATTTACATAATTATAATCTTTTTTCAAGTATCTCCTTCAAATTTCCTGGAAGCTCTTGGACTATAAGTGATTATCCTTTATTTATTTACTTTTTTAAATCTTATATTGTAGTCCTTGATGATGTAATTTTATAGATTAACGAAACCGCTTACTGTTTTTAAATAAACAAATCATAGTTGTGATATTATACCTATGGTCTATTATTCACTCTAATCCCTCTAAAGTGAACTCTTACCAAAGTCTAGAAAGTATATCTCTGGACGCTGCTGTTACAGTGTAGAAAGTTTTCAGTTAGATTTATTTATTATTACACAAATATTAATATGGAATACTAGGTATATAAAACATTTTATAGAAGTAGAATTTAAACGCACTTTTTTGGTCGTAACAACACTATTATGCAGAACAATAATTATCCAATCAAACATTGATAGATGTTCAACTGACCCTAACGTGGTTCAAGAAGAATTCGGTAATCGAATCGTTAATTTAGATTTTATAATTGAGCAATTACAGAAGTTTTTTATACACGAACTCTTCATAGTACCTATGCACCTTTGCTGATATGAAAAATAATAGTAAAATTGCTTCGACGCCAAAAAGCTATGCAGTGTGTTGCCAACGAAAAGTGAACGCCCTCTATAACTCCCAAAAATATCATTTTTGCAATAAAGCAAACAGGCCACCGCCGTTTTTTAAATATTCGCGCTTCTTCGTCGGCATCGGCGAGACTCGTGTGTTCCGTCGGCGGCGGCCGGCTCCCGACTTATTATTTCATATTATCTACACAGAAAAAAAAGACTGTTGTGATTTTAGTGAGTTCGTGTATATAGTCACTTTTCTAATCTAATCTATACTTTTGACTTAATTGCAGATGAACCAATAAGTTTAAAATAGTTTAAATTTCCGTTAAGAAGACGTATTGTCACTTCGATACTAAAATTGGCATACTACAATGAAAGCATAACCTCGGTTTTAAAATGTCTCATGTTTTATTTAAACAATTAAATTTATTTTATTTAAATAATGATAATTCTCACCCTCAGACTACTCCAAACTATCTAAGAGTACCCCAGAAGCAACTGAAAAAACATTATAATTCATTGGATGAACAAAACAACTTAATTGCAACTTTTATAGGTACCTATTCATCGATATAATCAGTAAATCATGTTTTTCAATTTTTATGGTATTCAAGAAATTCTTAGAATTTTCATATTAGAATTCATGTCCAATACAAGTTAGATTGAATCAAGTACTTTTTACTCGACTGAACTAATATCCTATTACAAACACGTTAGTAAAAAAAGCTGTGACCTTGACTGAGTAATTTACCAAAATCAATGATCGCAAATTAATGATCGCAAAGGTTTTGAATCAACCATACATTTTATATCGTTCGTAGTCATAATGAATACTGTGCAAGTGAATGGCTATTAACAAACTGGGGGTTACTAGAACTTGTATCCACTAAAATTAAATGTTATTAATTTATTGATCTCATCTGCAACATTTCTGTTTTGTCAATTATAAGTTGCTACACTAGCAACTTGATTTGCATTTTACACATCATTTGCTTATTATTTAGGCAATAATATGTTATATTACTAATAATTATAATTGATATTAGTACCCACAATTATTACAAATCCAGCAAAAATTCAGTGACAGTAGTTGTGAAACGTTATGTTATGTTGTTCTGACAAAAGAATGTGCTTAGAAAAGAAGTATTATAGAATCAATTCCAGAACATGCTATTTATTGAAATAAAATATTACATTTAAATTATTCATTAGAATTCAAATTGAATTGATTATTGTTAGTTGCAAAAAAGCTTTTGCTTGAGTTTGAGGAATAATATCTCATATTGAATTAAACAGGGTTTTTTTACAAAGTGACAGATTTTTCTCAGTGTAGTAACTACGGCCGGCTGCCCCTCAATCGTAGCACTATGAAGGGGCAGGCTGGAGTGGGGAGTCGTGGGGACTAGAGGAAGGAAAAGGATAGGCATATCTAATCGAGCGACGTTTGTCCTGAATTGAGTCGGGCACTTGAGGCGGATTTCATAAGTATCGTAGCCTCTTAAACCTAAAAATAAAACTTATGGCTTTAAAAATATGTCCTCCATCAACAAACTTAAAGTTATTCAAACAACTTTCCTTCTACAAATACTAAACATTTGTATACATGACTAACACAAATATTAACTTTCGAAACAAACAAATTGACTTTCTTAAAAATAAAATCAAACACAATTTTCCTCAACAATTTACATATAGATTTTTTCAACAACAAAATTTAATATATGAAAGAATTTTTACCGACATTAAAAACAAAAATATTAGCAAATTAAATAAACTCATCCAAAAAAAGGGTTTATCTGAACATATATTTGCTCTTAATACTAACTGGATTGAAAATCTTACAAATCTTGACATACCGTACAACATTAAATGTTTCCTTAGTCTTGGGCCAAAGTTTTCATTTACTAACTCGATTTTTGACTTTGATGGTTTTATTGCATGCATTGAAAAGGGACTAAGTTTTTGTGAAAATATGACTATAGAAAATAGAGACCAAATGCGCGGAAAAATTTGTAACATCTTGACCAACCACAAAAACAAAATTAAAAAACATAAAAACCAATAATAACCAATTTAAATATTACATAAAAGAAACAAAGAATTTTCTTAAATTACACCAAAATATTCTTATCCTTTCAGCTGATAAATGTAAAAAGACGGTAATTATGTACAAAGATGATTATCATAATAAAATGATGAACTTACTTAATGATATTACCACTTACAAAAAAGAAAATAATAACCCTCTAGTATCTATTCAAAATAAAATTAACAAAATCGTTTTAAAATGGTTTAATTGCGGTTTCATTGATGTCAAAACAAAGAATACCCTAACATGCTATAATGGCCAACCGCCATATATCTATGGCCTTCCTAAATTACACAAAAATAGTATACCTCTTCGTCCTATCGTCTCAAATATAAACTCACCCACTTACAATCTTTCAAAATTCTTCTCAAAAATAATTTCAAACATCGTTGGCAAAAACTGTTACCATATAAAAGACTCCTGGGAGTTTCAGAAATTCATAAAAGATGAAAACATTCCTAGAAACCTCATTTTGGTGTCCTTTGATGTCACATCGCTTTTTACTAATGTACCAATTGAGCTTGCAATTAATTGCATAACAGAAAAATGGAATATACTTAAAGAACATACAACACTTCCTTTTGATGAGTTCATAAGCGGCACCAAAATTTGTCTTAATTCTACCTTTTTCCAATTTAATAATGAATTCTATTCACAAATCTATGGAACTGCTATGGGATCTCCAATTTCATCTACAATTGCTAATTTGGTAATGGAAAAACTAGAAACAACAGTTATTAATAACCTACATATTAAACCACATTTTTACAAAAGGTTTGTTGATGATTGTATACTTTATGTTGACAAAAATGAACTTGATAATACGTTTAACGCATTTAACAATTTTCATCCTCGCTTAAAATTCACTTTAGAAAAAGAAAAAAATAATTCATTAAATTTCTTAGATATTTCTATTTGCTATAACCAGAACGGCGAGATTTTCACAAATTGGTTCAACAAAAAAATTTGGTCCGAAAGATGTTTAAATTTCAACTCAAACGTTCCAATCGCTCACAAAAAAAGCGTTATTAACAGTCTTACTGATCGTGCTATCATTCTCTCACATAAACAATTTAGACCTGATAATTTTAAAAAAAAATCAAAATACTCTTGAAAAAAATGATTATCCCGAAATCTTTTACAAACCTATTATCAAAAAACTAATTAATAAAATTTACAACAGTAATAATAACTTATGTACACGCAACCCTGTTAAGTTTTTCTCTTTACCATACATTAAAAGCGTTTCAGAACCAATTGCTAAGATTTTTAAAGATTTTAACGTCCAAGTTGCCTATAAAAACCAAAACAACACTAATAAATTCTTTTCTAACTTAAAACAAAACATTTCAAATGATTTCCAAACAAACCTTATATACAAAGTAAATTGTCTAAATTGTTATTCAACTTATATCGGCCAAACTAAACAATATTTACACAAAAGACTACAAACACCAATATGATATCAAAAATAAAAATGAACCTGCTACTGCCCTTTGTAAACATGCAATTGATAACCATCATAATTTTGACTTCAAAAATACCGAAATACTTTGCAAGGAAAATGATTCCCAAAAGCGTAATATTTTGGAAATGTTAAAAATTAAAAAACACAAAAATACTGTAAATTTTAGAAACGGCACTGATGGACTCTCACATATCTACTTTAATCTTATTAACGATTAATATATATAAAAAAAATTTAACATTTATTATAAACATTAATTTTTGTTTACGATTCTTACAACAAAACCATGTAATATTTATACCCTTATTTTTGTCAAACACTGTAAAACGTTTTAACTGTCCCTTGAAAACTTTTGGTTGCACTTATATATTATATAAAAAAATCGCCAACCTTTTTATGTAGCAAATTCGGAAAGACCATCGCATTCGGCATCATGTTTTAGTTTATTACTGGTCGACAAAAATTGTAAAGAAAATCAATCTCGCATATTATTTATAAAATAAAAAGAACATTTATGATGTTTTTAAAATGTTACACGTAACAAACAGATGTTGCTGGCTGATTTTGTAAGTATTCTTTGGAAAAAATCCTGAATATTTCTTAAAGCAATTCTTAAAAAAATTAACTTTTCACTATTAAACATGATTCACATTATATAACATGCCCCTTTTATTCTGATTTTTATTATATAAAGATTTTAACAACTAAAAAAATATTTTGAAATTCATTTTAAACGTTAATTTTTATAGAGAAAAAGACTAAAAAATATGTGTTCTATTCTTTTTAGAAATTGTAAATGTTTGTAATTTTAATAAATATTGTATAACCTGAAGATGGCTATTATCAGCCGAAACGTACGTAGAAGAAATTAAATAAAAACTATTGAATGGTTCCAAATGTTTGATATGGTAGTAACCCAGGAAATTGATCAACAATTTTGAATAAATTACAATACTGAGTATACTAGATTGCATTGTCATCAGAACCAAATGTGCGTGTGCAAAATTTCAGCTCAATCGGTTAGGTGGAGGTGGAAGTGGTTTAAAATTAAGTTGCAAGATTTGACCACATATACACACTAACAGAGCAAGTAAAATAAAAGCTTGTAATAAGATAATCTTGATCTAGGTCTAGACGGTAAAACGTTTTAGTTGAATCCAAATTTTTACTTATTTATTATGTTTTCATTTTTAACAGAGATCTCATAAACGTAATTTAAATATAGCTTAAATTAGTTTCATTTTTCAGATAAATTAGAAAAATATATAACTCGTTCGTAAATGTCTCGCTTGTTACAAAAAATCACGCTTTTTAAATGCCTATGTAAACACCCTAGTTTTTATAATTTCCAAGTAGAAAAATATATTTACTACCAAATTAATTGGGATTTATTATCAAATTGTACGTTCATTTACTCAATAAAAAAAATCTGTGGAATTTATAAAGACATAAAATGATTTTAGTACACAGTAAAAGTTGTTTGTAATGCTAAAATAGCTTAAATACTATCTATCAATCAACTAATTCAAATGTTATAAAAGGCCCATCTCTCTTACATTTACTATTTTTCAGGCTCAGAACAAGTAAAATTTTTTATCGAGAGTGACTTTTGCGATAAAATGAAAACTAAAAAAGTTTTTCCTTTTGGAACCTCTTCCCGTGGACCTAACGAACTACATACACCCGATACAACATAAAAGACACTCATATTATGTTATTCAAGGCGATACATTCGTTGAAAACACTGTTGCCAAATGTAGGGTCTGAGAGAACTGTAGAACGTATCCGGGTCTGACTTTGTTACACGCATTTATACGGCATTCTCCGCTGCGCCCTCTGCAGAACGCAGCAATGAACTAAATCCGTATATAATGACATATACAACCGCCTTTACAGACCCGGCTGAAAATTCACCCCCTGCACCCCCACTACCCCCTTCACCTAAATATAGGTGAAAACGTTCTCAGACCCACAGCCGGGTCTGAGAACGTCGAAAATGGCTTGACATTGTAGGTAGAGTATGGCAAAATGGGTCTGTATAAGCGGTCAAACAAATCTATATATATACAGTGTGTCCCACTTAAGAACTGACCACCCCTGTAAAATTTTTATTTATAGCTCGATTTTCATAAACTTTTTTTGTTGGATAGAGCTTCAAAAATGGCATCAAACACATAATTCAGGTGGCTCGTGCGTTAAAGTCATGGCCCACTAAGACGGTGTTTTAGTGCTGAAATTTCGAGAAGTACTATTAGGGATTTTTTTAGAGGAAAATTAATGCCAGACTCTTATTCAGCATTGTTCGAAACCCAAACGTACCAATTTGCATTGCCGTAGCTCTACAGGGAGTTTCAAAATTTTTATTGCCACACTTAAGGGCTGACCACCCCCGAAAAATTTTTATTTATAGCTCGATTTTCATAATCTTTTTTTTGTTGGGTAGAGCTTTAAAAATGGCATTAAATGCATAATTCAGGTGCCTCGTGCGTTAAATTCATGGCCCACTGAGACGGTGTTTTAGTGCTGAAATTTCGAGAAGTACTATTACGGATTTTTTAGAGGAAAATTAATGCCAGATTCTTATTCAGCATTGTTCGAAACCCAAACGTACAAATTTGCATTGCCGTAGCTCTACAGGGAGTTTCAAAATTTTTATTGCCACACTTAAGGGCTGACCACACTCGTAAAATTTTTATTTATAGCTTGATTTTCATAAACTTTTTGTTGGGTAGAGCTTTAAAAATGGCATTAAATGCATAATTCAGGTGCCTCGTGCGTTAAATTCATGGCCCACTGAGACGGTGTTGTTGTGCTGAAATTTCGAGAAGTACCTACTATTAGGGATTTTTTAGAGGAAAATTAATGCTGGTTTCTTATTCAGCGTTGTTGGAAACCCAAACGTACCAATTTGCATTACCATAGCTCCACAGGGTGTTCCAAAAAAATTAAAAGGAAAAGTAAGGCCGGATTCTCTTATATGCAGTGAGAGGTTCCAAACAAAAACGTACTAATTTGTAATTAATTTTCTTAATTTCTGGTAAGTTGGTCACTAAAATATTCATAAGAAACTCTTATTCTTTCAAAAATTTATAAGCGGATTAATTTTTTATTTAATTTAATATCATCAAATACATGAATAAACAACACAACATAACATAAACTCAAATTTCAGTAATTTCAATTAGTCCTCTATTTTCTAATGCAAATTGGTACGTTTGGGTTTCCAACAACGTTGAATAAAAATCTAGCATTAATTTTTCTCTAAAAAAGTCCCTAATAGTAGGTACTTCTCAAAATTTCAGCACTAAAACTTTGTCTCCGTGGGCCATGAATGTAACGCACGAGGCACCTGAATTATGCATTTAATGCCATTATTGAAGCTCTATCCAACAAAAAAAAAGTTTATGAAATCGTGCTAAAAATAAAAATTTTACAGGGGTGGTCACTAATTAAGTGGGACACTAAAAATTTTGAAACACCCTGTAGAGCTATGGTAATGCAAATTGGTACGTTTGGGTTTCGAATAACGCTAAATAAGAATCCGGCATTGATTTTCCTCTAAAAAAATCCCTAATAGTACTTTTCTAAATTTCAGCACTAAAACACCGTCTCAGTGGGCCATGAATTTAAGGCACGAGGTACCTGAATTATACATTTAATGCCATTTTTGAAGCTCTATCCAACAAAAAAAAGTTTATGGAAATCAAGCTATAAATAAAAATTTTACAGTGGTGGTCAGTCCTTAAGTGGGACACACTGTATATATATATATATATATATATATTGATGTATGTGTATATATATATATATATATATATATATATATATATATATATATCGATGTATGTATTTATACAGGGTATTTCATCTTAAGTGCGAACACCCCCATAAAATTTGTATTCTCCATCCGATTTTAGCCGTGTTTTTTTTTTCTAAAAATAGGCCCCAAAGAACTCTAAGTTGGTGCAAAATTTCAGGTCTTAATGTCAATTTTCAAGGCCTACTACAAATTTTTTTTCTAGTAAAAAATGACGAAAACCATTTAGCGATTTTTTTATTTAAAATCTGACACCACAGCGTTAATCAGAACAACCTAAAACCCCTGTATACCAAATTGGAATACCTTTTCTGAGCGTTTCCTGTTGTGGCACACCATCCACCTTAACTCATATGGACTTACTGACTGGCAGGCTTCTGTATTTTTAGACTTAGTTCGTTTGTAATGTCTGGGGTGGTTTTGATATACTCGATTTTTGACCTGTATAAAGTTTAAAAAATTCAGCATTTCGAGTTGCTACAGAGAAGAACACCTTGTATATTTTTTATTGGATCTTTGCACATCGACACTGTGAGTGGTCCTGTTCATCATCCAACTGTTTCGAAGTAATTCCATGGCACACTTGACTCGCCAGATGAGTTTAAAATTCCTATTTTGCTCAATTTTCACAGTCTGCAGAATGGAACTCCCTGTATATTTTTTGTTCAAATTTGGTATACGGGGGTTTTAGGTTGTTCTGATTAACGCTGTGGTGTCAGATTTTAAATAAAAAAAATCGCTAAATGGTTTTCGTCATTTTTTACTAGAAAAAAAATTTGTAGCAGGCCTTGAATATTGACATAAAGACTTTTTGCACCAACGTAGAGTTTTTTGTGGCCTATTTTTAGAAAAAAACGCGGCTTATATCGGATGAAGAATACAAATTTTACGGGGCTGCATAGCTATTTGTACAATTTGACGAGGCTGATGGTTATTAAATTGTGTTGTCAAATAGTTTGTTGTCATGTCAAGTAATGCCATAAGGAGGTTAGAAGAAATGTCATAAGCAGGTTATCAAATAAGAAATACAAATTAATTGTACTAATTTGGTGGTTCAAGTGGAATACAGGAGCTCTTCGGTGATATCCAGCAAGGATAGTAAAAATGTGAATTAAATAGCCTTTCTTTACTTCACAAGGTAGTAAAACTTATTAGAAACATTTGAGAAATTAGTGATAAATTAATTTCACATTTAATTAGTTATATGGATCAGAAAGTTAACGACAGGTTTTGTTCTTAACAGAACCCAATTTCAACGCCAGAAATGTAATATTAATTTCGTATTTTTTTCGTATAGATAAACTATCCCATTAGTAAGGTTCATATGAGCAGAACATTTATAAAAAGTGACCTACTTAGTACATGCTTCCTGTAAAACTTGTACATAATATACATTTCGTATAAGTGCTCATTCATACTGTTTCATTTCTAAAGGTGAGAAATACCAAGGTGCCGAAACAATAATAAAGTTTAAAACATGCAGGGCTACAGAAAAATTAGAGTTTTTACATTGTGACTGAATTTCCTGATTTGTATGTCAATTTAGATCTTTTAATTAATTATACATCAGGTGGCGTCCTATAAAATATTATATTATATCATAAATACTTTATATATAAATTCTAACAATTTAACAACCCACAAACCACCCAGCTCTCCTTACCTTGAGTCTCAGCAGCAAATAAAAGAGTGTGATAAAAAAATATTAAAAACATTACAAGGTTACCAAAAACTTGCCACATATTATACTTATTACCCTTAATTACCCATTTTTAATAGACAAAAAAAAATTAAAAAAAAAGAAAAACCCCAAACTTGACTGAATACTGTACAACAGTTTCAAATCCTAATCAGCACCCCCATTTCTCCATTTTGACTGGTCGTGTTTAATTTTTGTTTTTTCTCTGTTATGACATTAACTAAATTTTTGGGCTGGTCCTTTCCTGTTTTTAGCTCTTAAAATCCGCTTTGGCACTAGCCTATCATTCGTATTTTTTGAAAAATAATTCTGTTAAAACTACCTATAAGCTGACAAAATCTATCAGGTGATTTAATGCTACTTACTGACTTGTCTTTGTACCACTAGATTGAGGCTGATTTAAATCAGTACATATTGCCAAAAACTTGGACACCATCGCAATATCTACAGTTGGTAAACTGCGTGAAAGCCCTCTTTCATTTTGGAAAAAAAAATTGTACACTCAACCTCTACATCATAGTTTGTAATACTACAGTGCATATAGCCTGAGAGCTGGCTACATAGGTTTTCACATGACTCTGTACAAACTAAATTTTACTGAGTAATGTCTCGATTCAGAACGTGGTCTGGAAGTATATGTATAGTATATTTTCAGATTTTCTTAACAAGAAAAGTAACTTTTGTATATTTTTACTTTATTTTAAGGTTCTTATGTAACTCTACACAACTTCTTAACTAAGTGTTTCTATAGGTAAAATTGTAAATCGCAATTCTTTTCATTTTCAGATATTTGCATTTTCTGAGAAGAAACAACTAAATGTGAATCTTAGTTATTTTGCAAGCAAAAGTTTTTATGAAGAATACTTTTTTGCAAAAATTCAAAAATAAAAAAGTTACTCTTCTCGTTAACTCAATCCGAGGACATACCGTACATATGCTTCCAGGCCACGTTCTGGCAGCCAGGCTTTAAACTTGTTTGTTTTGGATACCCACTAATTAACTAATTCACTAAGCAAAAGCGTCCTATCTAATTTTATTAACCGCCAATTATGTGTATTTGTTTTGTCCTATCTACAAAATCATACTAAATACTAAGATATGTTGTCCTAACTAATATTCCATACCTACTTTTGTCCTAACTGCACACATAGGACATTTATTTGTGTACATATAAGTATTCTTAAATGTGTTTACAAAGCAAAAAGGTCCTATCTGGCAGATTGGACTAATCAGTTTAGGAATACTTATTTGGTATGTGAACAGTTCGCGACATAAGACAAAATAGCTTATGTTGATAACACTAAATGTCCATAAAAAATCACCAGAAATGCGCTAGGAAATGCACGTAAATTAGAACAAGTTCTAAATTGTTGTTGCAGCAACTCAGTTGCATGCATGGAAATGCACAAGTGAGAATCAAGGTGAGAACCCTACTTTTATGGGAGAAAATATTATTTTTTTATAAAGGGTGTCAGCAAATTACACCGACAACACTTAACAGATGATAGGAAATGTGATGTTAAGAACTTTTTTTAAATAAACATTTGTCCGCTGATGCTTTGTTTTTAACATATAGCGTGTTAAAATTAACTTATTAAAATGATTTTTTAAAATTATATGTGGAATTACTAAAGATATCGACTTCAAATTTGGTAGGGATCATAATGTCGTAAAGTGCTATTAAAACAAAGTAATGCAGGAATTTTTATAGCGCCAGTGGCTTGCCTAAGGGTAATGCGAGTTTCCATTTTTCAAAATAACGAAATAGTTGTGCAATCCACAATCAATTGTTCTAAACATTTATTGAAATTTACTGAAAAGGGACTCCCTCTAAAATTGAAATTTTAACTGAAAAAAATAAATCCATAGAAGGCTTTGGAACTATGATCAATTAGTGGCCATGAACAAATGACTTTTTCAGCTGTCATACAAAGATGTTAGGTTAATAATCATTTTGTATGATATAATTTATAAAAATCGTTTCAATAAGTTAATTTTAACATGCTGTACCTATATTAAAAACAAAGCATCAGCAGATAAATGTTTACATTTAAAAAAAGTTCTTAAAATCGCATTCCCTATCATCTGTCACGCATTCACGGTTTAGTTTGCGGACACCCTGCATACAAAAAAATCAGTTTTATCTGATATTTTGTGTGTATATGTAGATTCTGAATTTTATTTAAATTAAAAAAAATAAATTGAAGGCCTTGTTTCAGAATAATGATGGCCGCGGGTAGTTTTTCATCTGAATTTATATACATACTTATTTATATTTGAATAAATAATAATTATTATATAAACATGTAAAGCGTGTCTTTGTCCTATCTGTACCTGATACGAATTCATTTAAAGTTTACTAAAGAAAATTGTCCTATCTTTCAAAAGTCTAATATCTGCTTAAGTTAATTAGATAACTAAAATGATGTAGAATTGTTTGCCAATTAACATACTCTACCTAAAATTTTGGATCATTTAAACAAAATCTAAGAGGTGGCATATAAAAAAAAAGTTAAACGTAAATATCTCGAAACTAACTTTTATTCAGTTAGGACGCTTCAGCTTAGCACGGCAGAATAGCAGTCAGCACATCGCCTCTTAAGTCTCGCACACTTTCCACTGGAAAGCGGTGACGTCCGGCCAATGAGAAAGTGCTCTGCAAATTCAAACAAATGCAGACAGTTCTCGCTATTTTTTTCTCTTGAAAACGTTGTTTGATTTTTTTTATTTCTCAGATTTACTTAATTCAGAGGCTATTTAGGTCCGCTTTTTGGTGTTTAAGCAATTTAATTTTTTGTGAACAACCCTATTTTGCTAAATTATAGGTGGTAGGTAATAACCTAAGATTTCATTTGTTTCAGACGGAGGAAATAAAACGTAATATATTAAATAGAGGTCCAGATCATTTTTCTTTAAGAGAATATTCAGAAGATTGCTATGACTGCTTTATAGCTGCTAGTGTTTTATGGCTGCAAGGGACATGTCCTACGAAACAGCCAACAGAAAATAGCCATTCAATACTGGCTTATAATGGAGACATTTATGAAGGATTGGAAAGTGCGTCTCTGGTTTATAGTGACACTGTCTTCTTACATAATTTTTTGGACCGTTCATCAAACATTGCTAGCGAATTATCCTATTTACATGGACCATATGCCTTTATATATATTCGTAAACATGAAAAGAGGATTTACTTTTGTAGAGACATTTTTGGACGTCGTAGTTTATTGCTTGGAGTAAACGAAAACTCACTAATTATTACAAGTGTTGCTGAAAGAAGAACAAACTATAGATTTATTGAACTACCTTCAATTGGTGTTTTCTGCTTTGACTTAAATAATGGAATGCTCTCAGTCGATCCTTGGCGGTACAAACATAAAAACTTTTCAGTTAAGCTGCATGAAGTTTCATTGTTAATAGGTAAAGACATTTTAGTCAACGAAAGTGCAGAAACAGCGTTCGATTTCAAAGTATTTCAGCAGCCTAAAGACAGTGATTTGAAGATATTTCATGAAATAAGCTTAGCAAACACTGAAGTGTTTGAAATATTATTGAAATCTGATAAGTGGCTCAACAATGTCCTTTTGTTGAAAGATTTGTTAAGTAAATCTATTGAAAAAAGAATTTCAAGGCAACCGAAATATTGTAAAAATTGTGTGAAAGATCAACGCTGCTGTGTTGATCCTACAATTGGCATTTTGTTTTCTGGTGGAATTGACTGCTCAATATTGGCAATTATAGCTGATAAATTCGAGGACAAACATCGGTAAGTCATTTACGGTAGCATGTGGTTTACGATCGGGATAATACCACGATTGCATGTTTTTTATAACTACACGAATCCTAGGGATTCTTAAAACCATAGAAAACATGCAAGTGTGAGAACTAACTGGTTAATTTTATAGGACGAGTGGTATTTACGAAGAATATTTCACAAAAGAAAAACATAAAAACTTTTCAAATTTTGATATACTGGTTGACCTGAGTACATGGAATATTCATTTTTATATATTAATACAGTACCAATTGCAAATATTCCATAAAATTTTCAAAATATGACCAAAATTTCATTTTCTAGTAATATTTCCCTTGCAGCTCATAGTTTTGCACATAAAGACGCAGGGTCTGGATGTAATAAACTGAAAATATTGGCTACAGTTTTTTTTACATTTATGATGCACAGGGTGATCCAGTAAAATGTCGTGCGGTTTTAGATGCTGGGAGTATGGGTAATTTTATAGATGCACGATTTTGTAAACATTTAGGTTTTGATCGCGATTCGTCATATACTCCAGTAGAGGGTCTCGGTGGAGTTTCAGTTGATAATCGCGGAGAGATTCAAACCACAATACAATCAATGCAAAACAGTGGCGCACCCCAGACCTCTCATATCGTCGTAGAGCGTGTAATACCTCCAATGTGACAATTAGGGCCAAATTCGGGTTTTGACACATTTAGGTTCATTTTAACATTGCGCGTCTATGTAGAATACCCACAATGTGAAATAATAGTATTTACCCCTACCTATACCTGATATTAACATCTCTAATGTGCCACGGTACTGCATAATGAGACAAAAACATCTCTTATGTGCATTTATGTAACATCGTTGATATTACCCGTTCTAAAAATATCTCCGATGTGACGTCTGGCTGTCACATTGGATATATTTTGATATTTCGATTCAGTACATCGGAGCTATTCTGCGTGTAAAATTTATAATCTCAATGTTTTGATAGTTAGGTACATTTAATTTTAGTGCTTGAGTTTTAAAAGCTTTTAAAAAAATTGTTTAAATAACTGCGCCAAATATTTGTAGGATGTAGAATGTTTTAAATAGTGTTAAGTAGGTACCTACTTGCACATTGTAAATTTTATTACCTTATTGTGTGATTGTATGAACCTACAGAATATAGGTACTGTCGTACTGTCTCATTTGCCAGTTGGCCCACGCTTTATACCTATTTGACCATAATATTTAAAAAATCATTTATGATTTTAATAAACACTTTTTAATAATTTCCCTACCAAAACACAAACAGTAATATTAATAATTACAAGAAAAGGTGATAATAGGCAAACACTCAAAGTTAACAAAAATAAAATAAAATAATAATAAATAAAATAGCATGAAACACGTGTATGCGGTTACTAGTTTTTTTTCTTTTTGTTAACTTTGAGTGTTTGCCCATTATCACCTTTTCTTGTAATTATTACATTTACACTCGCTAATCTTACATCTTTAGTAATATTAATATTTATGCAAGGCATGGGCGTAGGTAATGTTTCGCTAAAATACAATTTTGAAAATCTAATTTTCACTTTGATCTATAAAAAGAATGTTCCCGGGTTACATTTGGATCACATGTATACAGTGTATCCCAATTTGATACTGGACACCTCAGAAATATATGAAGGGGTTTCTTGAAAATTTCCTATTTTAAAAAATCATAGCAGGCCATGAAATAATTACCCCATCCAAATACCACCGCCTACGAGATACTCTCCCTTGGGACTACCAATAAAAAAATAGAGACCATTTGTTTTCCTTGCCCTTCATATATTTCTGAGGTGTCCAGTATCAAATTGGGACACACTGTATTTAGGTGGACGCATTGAGTAAACGTATTCATTTATTCAGTGGTGGAAGGTAAGGCCGACGATAATGTTTTGTAGTAAATATGTATTGCGTTAATAATTTCTTATATTGTTGGAATTTATTTCCATCAATCGTGGAAATTATTCCCAGAACTCCCTCCTGTTACATACTATCACAGAGAAGACCAGGATATAGAGTCCCATCTTGTCAAATATGTCAAATGGAGCCCAACTTTTACATAATTTTTCACACATCTGATAAGATCGTTCAGATAAATTATGAAGTAGACTGCGTTCTTCATTTATTATGGATTAATTTAAAACTGAGAAAGAATATCCACAGTGACCTACAATGGATTAATTACTGTTTAAAGTCGGGCTCAATTTGACAAGATGAACTAGATAATGGGTTCATAGGAAGGCCTGGCAGGGACACTCGCCTTTTTTTTCTATATCCGCTTCTAAAATTTTGACTTATAAGTCAAAACTTTAAAATTTCGACTTATAAGTCGAAATATTGACCCAAAATTTCGACTTTATAACTCGAAGCTTTAAAGATTCGAGTTATAAGTAGAAATATTGATGGTCAATATTTCGACTTATAACTCGAAGCTTTAAAGTTTTGACTTATAAGTCGAAATATTGACCATCAATATTTTGACGTATAAGTTGAAGCTTTAAAGTTTCGAGTTATAAAGTCGAAATATTAGTTCAATATTTCGACTTATAAGTCGAAACTTTAAAGCTTCGAGTTATAAAGTCGAAATTTTGGGTCAATATTTTGATATTTTAAAGTTTCGACCTATAAGTCGAAATTTTAGAAGTGGAAATAGAAAAAAAAGGCGAATGTCACTTCCAGGTTCATGGCCATTTTCTGAGATTCTTGTTTGTTTTTCAATAGCTCCATAATTTGTATAAGTGAAACGAATTTTTTCATTATTAAACTTTGATTAAAAAATACATGTCTTATTGCTATTTACAAGCCTGAAAAATACCAACAATGTGCTATTGGACAAGAATATAATTCCTACAATGTGACTAAAAAATCAGTTTTTTTGTCTTTATTTACCTTCTACTGCTATCACACCTTAATTAATTAGTTTGTTTAATTTTTTTACAATATACTATGCATGAAAGTATTTTAGATATGATATAATTTAACAGTGACAAGTTTTTTGGCTTTCCTGAAAAATTTTATTTTTTTCGCATTGGAGATATTACACGCTCGACGACGATATTTTAAAAAAATCTCGAGGGTGGTATCATAGATGTACTGTCCTCTGTGCAAGTCCTGGCCTGGAAATTTCTTTTAATCATAAAATATTTTGTATGCAATACGTCAAACATTTTAAGTTGCCCCCCCAATCATATTTTCTGGGTGCGCCACTGATGCATAATGATTACAAGGCTGATCTAAATTTTCTTATACTTGACAAGGTACCTTTTAAGGGAAGCATTTATGTGTACAGTGACTTTCAAAAAGTCAACACCACTTTCTTAGGAAAATTTTAATTGTTCAAATTTTTTTGTTTTGACAAAGATACTAAAAATAATAACGTGACTTCCCGGAGTCAGTTACGAGAAATGAATTTGTGAATTCTGGTTCACTTTAAGGTAATTAGATTCGACCCCTTTCTAAAAAGTGACAGCCTATAATAGTGACAACATAGAATAGTAAAATATCGTTTTAATTTGTTTTCTTGAAAGCTACCAAACTATTTGAATGAAACTAACGTAAATTGTTTACTTTCACTACTTCTCTTCGATTTTCGCGATTTTTTGTATACTCGTGTATTTTGCGTTCCTGACCACGAATCTGCAAGAATTGTTCAGCGGAAACCTGTAGTTTTAGAATTACATTGTATTACAACTGTTTTATGATTTTTGACGTATGTCTGTGTCACCACACTCACCACAAAACACATCTACCTCCAAAGGTCTCCAAAAAGTTGGGTTAGAGTTTGATTTAAAATTTTCAAAAAATGAAAAAATAAAACGTTAAATGAAGATTTTACGGATTACTGTACAAATCCATAAAATCTTAATTTTTGGAGATAATTGCCTAAACTTTTTTTTGTTTGAAAGGCCTTCAAAAACCGCTTCTTTTGACCGTCCTGCCATTTTCAAAATGCAAATTCAGGTCCGGCTGCGATTTTTTTATACCCCCAATTGTCACGAAAACCATTTAGCGATTTTTTTTTATTAAAAATCTGACCCCGCAGTGTTAATCAGAACACCCCAAAACTCTCATATACCAAATTTTAACAAAATATATACAGGGAGTTCCATTCTGCAGGGTGTCAAAGTTGAGCAAAATAGGAATTTTAAAGGCATCTCCCGAGTCAAGTGTGCCATGGAATCCCATCAAAACAGTTGGTCAATAGGACCACTCAAGGTGTTGGTCTGCAAAGGTCCAATACAAAATATACAGAGTGTTCTTATCTGGGCCATCTCAAATTACTGCATTTTTGGAACTTTATATGGGTCAAAAATCGAGTATATCAAAACCGCTCCATGCACTATAAATGAACTAAATCTAAAAAATACAGAAACCTGCCAGTCAGTAAGTCTATATCAGTTAAGGTGGTGTGCCACAACAGGAAACGCACAGAAAATGTATCACCTTAGAGAGTGACTTTGTTGAGAAAACTCCAATAATTTAAAAGTGTAACTACAAAAGTTGGAGGTAATTGTGACAGCTGCCATTTTCGAGATAGGACACCAACTTGTGTTTTCTTTTAAAGACTTAATCAAATTAAACCAAAATATTGCCCAAAGCCACTGCAATTGCATAACTATGTCTTCCTTGCTTGAAGACTTTCGCAGGCTGCATTTGATAATTCCTGCATCGATGTAGCTGATATAGATCAGTGTTTGGGTTTGCACGGGAACTCCTAATTATTTAATATTTTATTTTTTGAAAATTTATATAAGAATCAGGCAACAATCTAACCTAACCTTTTAGTGACATTTGGAATTGGATGTGTTTTCTGGTGTCACAAATCATAAAACAGTTGAAAATAACACAGTCGGTATGTAATACAAGTACCCCAAAAACGGCGATTTTAAAAAGATGTTACTCGAAAATTACACGTTTCCGCCGATAAATTCTTGCAGATTCATGGTCAGTGACACAAAATACACAGGTGTACAAAAAATCTCGAAAATCGGGGAGAAGTAGGGCAAGTAACGAATTACCAAACTAGGTACTTGTTTTAACCTCATAAGTAGGGAATGTACTGAGTAATGCGGTTGCAATTGGTGAAGTAAGTTTGTGCCAGGAATTTTTACCTGTAGAATTTTGGTATAGTAGAAATTAATGCAATTTTAACTAGATGCTATTGGTCTGGAGACTGGCCTAATATCGTCTTTTTTAAATTCCTTTCGTTTGCCAAAAGTTTTTTTTTTACAATACCCTGCACTTTGACTGCATATTCGATTGCATATAATTTTTTTGAGTTTTAGTTTGAGTCTTGAGAAGGATGTTACAAAATTTGCTATCACATTTGTATATGGATTTTCGCTCAAATTCAAACTTAAAACTCCCAATCTTCAGCCCCTTTATTTCTTTATATTTTAATATTTTTTTTTATTCGAAAAATTTATTCCAATATAATTTTTCCCAAATTTTACAAATCAGCTTTCAGAAAAACAATGTGGTACATGACAATATTTTTAATTGCTCTAAAATTGTACTCAGTTTACAGTAGATGTACCAACATAACACGTAATAAATGAAACAACGGCTTTTAACCCTTATTTATTTATGATAATTAAAGACGAAGTTGCATAATTTTGTTTGGGCTAAAATCTAAAGTTTCGTCATTCTATTGTCCAGAACGCCAAACGTGGCAACTCTGTGCCTCTCAGGAGAAACGGAACTGCAACGTTGCCAGTGCCCGCTTGCAATAATTCGTGGAACAAAGGCAAATTTTTCTTTTCTATTCAAATGTTTCCAGCTTGCCTACAAATATCTGTTACTTAATGTATTGCAACCTTTGAGCTTTAACTAACGCAATTGCACAAAAAATGTTGGCACATAAATACTTTTTATTACGAATATGTTCGGTATATTGACTCCTCTATAGCAAAATGGTGTCTGTTTATGCTGCACATGCTGGAAACTATCTCCTTCATCTCTTTCATATGACACTTTGATTAAAATATCTGTATACGGAACATACTACAAATATTCAGGAAATATAATATGGAAAATTTTGCGTATTTGGCAACGGCACCTGCCCACCTAGGCATTAACCATATACATATGTATATCTACATGTCATCTAACACATGTATAGTTTTCTGATCGGCAGTTGACATCCCGACATTCTGTATGTCGCTAAATCAAAACAGTAGATAATATCTGTGCAATTCATTATAGTTGGTTATCGATATTCAATGTTATTATATATTGTTTGCATAGTTATCGTGTATCGTGTTGTTAGTTGTGTAGTGAGGAGGTCCGTTAGTGTAAGGTATCATGGACTCTGAAAGTGCAATCCGTAATTGTCCGAAATCGGATGCTTTCTTGGTAGCACAATTTTTTCTAACAATCCGATTTTCGCGTCTGTCGAAATTCATGGGATAAAACTGCAAAGGTTTGTACAGCGTGTCCCAAATAGTTTGTCCTACCCCCTGGATCTCAGGAATCGTAAGAGATACGGAAAAAACTTGAATACAAAAGTTGTAAGGTTGGCAGTGGACGTAACCTCTCTTTTATTTGCACATATACAGGGCGATTCGTATTTGCAGGACAAAAATAAAATATTTAGATTTTGACAATTGCATTAATTCTTTGGAATATTTGCATTCTCCATGAAATTTGCTACAGAACCGTTTTTTTGTTTTGTATTTTGGATGCAGCATTGCCAAGATATCGAATTTTTCTTGGAATTTAGGGACTTATTCGAGGTTATGGAAACTGAATGCTGTAACTTTATTTTAGCCGAAGTATGACAGCACAACCGTGTGTGGTGTGGTATGTCGAAATTGATTTTTGCATATACAGTGTGTTCATAACAGGCTCTCAAAATCAGATAATTTCAAACGCAATAACTTATTTTCTTCAAATGGAATGACCCATATTTCTAAAGTTTGTTGGATGCTGGCATCCAAGCCCCACATTTTATGTAAATAACATTCTATACAAAAAACTACCCGTTTTCGAGATATTTAGTACTTAAGAAAATTTCTTTGCATTTTTCATTCAGGTGAGAAGGTTTTATCAAGCAAGCCATAACTATTTTTCCAGACAGTAGCAGAAATAATTGTCATTTTAGATAATACGGGAAATAAAATTCCTATACCCATATACAGCTTGTCACACTATAAAGGACGCTTTCTTTACATTAGTGATTAGGATATGAAATGCTGTATGTGCTGAGACCACGTGTACTGAGTTGTGGGTGTCCACATGTTTCTGGGTTTCAACAGTGACCTGCAGCAGGTGAACCACGGAGAGGACTCCTGGGTACACAGTCTGGGTGAGTTAGCTGCTTAATTTTTAATAATTTCTTATTAATAACGTCGTTTTGACGACTTCTTGAGCTACTTTCATCTAGGCCTGTTCACCCCTTTTCTCTGTGGGCTACAGGCTGCGAGCTGTGGCCTTAATTTGGTTATAAATTTGTTTATTAGTACAGATTTAGCAAAACGAACCCTTAAGTTGGCCGAGGCACGTGAACTTTGCCACGGTTCCCTTTTTTTGGTTGTCTACCTTTTGGGCTGTTATATTTTTTTGTCTTGTGTTTCGAGATCGAACGGGGAAGTCGCCAAACATTTTATATTTTATTTATGTTACCTTTTATCTTGTAAATATTGTACAGTAAATTTATAAGACAGGTTTAGTCAAGATGATTGGTCAGTTTGGTTATTAATTTTTAATCTGTTTCATAGTCACAGTTCAGGGGTCATTAAGTCAAAGGTACGTCTCGTAATCCGTTTTGAGGTTATAACATTGAGTATGAGTAAACTTTAAGTCACGAAATCTGTACAGATTGCTTCATAATTTATTTTTATATAACTACTGTTAAGTAACTTAACACTGACCATTGTAAAAGCATCGATTTTTTCGACTGCAGTGTTCTCAGAGAGTTGTTTTCTTTTACTTACATGCACTCCGGTACATGAGCGAAGCACATAAGCGAGGCAGTAACGGACTAAGTACCATCACACCAACCTTACAACCTGGCTTTTGAGATTGAGCACACCTTCCAGCACCAGCTCGGACACCCCACGACCCACTCGAGTCTCGAGGCCTAGCCGAGGTCGCAATCCACAAAAAAGGAGCTGGGAGCGGTGGTGGCAACTACTCAGCTTTAATTTGGGAAGGTTTCGAGGTACTCTGTGAAATCCAATAGTCCAAGTTTTCGAAGCGCTCCTAAACAAAACTTTAAATGCTCACGTGAACTTTTCGCGCTCATAGTGTTTTCTATTAAGCTCGCGAACATCTCCGATGTTGTATTGTAAACTTTAAACATTTTTTTTAGTTTTTAACAAATTCTAAATTGGTAATAATCAAATTTATTTCACTTCATTGTAACAAATTGTTAACCACTTTAATGTACAAATTACAACTTGCAAATACATTGTAAATAGGAAAATGTGTTATTTTATTTAACCATCAAATAGTTCTAGCTTCTGGCGCTCAAATATAACCATTTTGGTTATAACTCGGAACCCGGGACCTATGATTTACTAGTTTGGTGCTTTAATCCTGCACTAATTAATTATCGATTTTAGTCTATTTGATGCTGAGGAAGTATTGATATTATTGTGATTGAATGTGATTAAATTAATTTTCTTTCTCATAAGTTGTATTTTTTCTGATGAAAACCAGTTTATAAAACGATCATTGTGAAAAATAATAAAATTGATTTTAAGGTCCTTGCAGCAAAAGTGTTGCTAGGCAATACTTTTTGTACTTAGCAACCATTTTCGCACCTATCAACCAAACTAATAGGGCACCTCAAATATACAAAAGTGGTTTTTGACAGGCAAATTTTAGTTTTCTTAATCATAACACTTTGTTTAATATCCCCTGGCCAAATATAAATTTGAACGTGGCATTTCTTCAAATTGAATAATTTTGTTTTCACATTTCAAAAAGGGACAATACCGAGAAATTAAATTTGTCAAAAACTGGCAGATACAAAAAAAAAGTCATGAAGCAATTTTTCTTCAGGAAAACAGGAAAAAACAGAAAAGTTTCTAGGGCTTATTGGGTAAGCTGAATTTTTGGACATTTACAAAAAGTCGAATCAAAACAAAACCAATTTATTTTTGTATTGTTTCAGTCTCGACGCCCAAACAACTTTGGAAGAAGTAGCAATACATTTCTGCGTTTTCTGGTGTAAGCAAAAAATTGCGACAAAAAATGAAATATGGCCCTTGCCCTCTGATTTGTCGGTTGGTATGAACTAAATTAGCAATGTATCAATTCTGTGGTCCCGTTATTTGGCAAGACAAGTATATTAGCACATTTTATGACACTTAATCATTGCATGCTCTGTATCAAATCTCATTTTAACATCTTTAACAATTAGAATAATTTTATTTCCTAATTTACAATCAAAACATACAAATATACTTAATATGTAAATTAGAGATAAATTGAGAAACAAACCCACTGGAATCCGAAGATTGTGAATGGATTACATATTGCATTATCTGTCTGAAACTCTGTTTAGTACTTGTCAACTTTAGAAAATAAAGCTTTATCGACTGAATTTTGCAATTGCCCCTGATATCCATTTTTTTAAATAACTTTTAAAATACTTTGTGTAATTTAATTATATATATATATATATATATATATATAAGGATGTAAGATTAGCGAGTGTAAATGTAATAATTACAAGAAAAGGTGATAATGGGCAAACACTCAAAGTTAACAAAAAGAAAAAGCTAGTAACCGCATATACGTGTTTCATGCTATTTGGCAATCATCAGTACGGTGTAACATTAACCAAATCAAAAGATAGGCATGATTTGGGAAGCAACAAATGAAGTCCAGGCAGGAGCCAACAGCACATTTGCAGCTTCAGTCAGCACATCCCCTATTTTGGGGCTTGTACTAACATCAACATCATCATCAACATCATCACAAATTATGTAATAAAAATATTAAACAAAAATAGTTTTTTTTTCGTAAACAGTATATATATATATATATATATATATCTTGGTTGATATCGATAAAATGAACTGTTTACGAAAAAAAAACTATTTTTGTTTAATATTTTTATTACATAATTTCGTATGTCGGTTCAACATGAGCTCCTTCTAATGTTATGCATTCCCTAGCTCTACGAATTGAAGATTGTTAAATCGGTATATGCCAAAAAAACAACCATAGCAACAAAAAACAAATGTAAATAAAAGTGGCATTTTTTTAAATAGGCACATAAAGAATGTAAATTTCATGGGTTTAGGTCTCTTTACGAATGCAATAAAAGTTCTAGTTTGCTGTGTCTATATATATCGTGCAACTCAAGTATGATTTGTTTTTGGACTCCTTATGGTTGTACGATGTGCATATCGCTTCTAGCAACGTTCTCTTTATGGGCGATTTTAACATCCCCGAAATTGATGAATTAGGTTATAATTTGTTATTGGGAACATCCAAGGCAAAACAGCTTTATCAGTTTATGTGTGAGTATGATTTGATTTTATTAAATAACATACAAAATTACTCTGCTGACAATACACTTGATTTAGGACTGTCAAATACATTGGGGATCAAAACCCTCAAATCTGACATATTTTAGTAAGTAATGTGGACAACTACCATCCGCCTCTGAATATTCGCTTTCTGGCAGTCCATGGTGATTCTAGGGGGAGGGATGGTGAGGGTGACACTTGTTTATATTATGAATTTAAAAATAGCTGCTGCGAGTATGGGGGCATGTATGCTCTGTTGAGGCAGTGTGATTAGCCTGACATTTTTTCATGTGCCACTGACATTAACCATGCTGTGGATTTATTTTATTCCACCCTTTATGACATTTTTGACCAGCGCATACCAAAGAAAGTGCGAAAAACCAGAAATAAAAAATACCCATGGTGGTTTACAAAAGTGCTTATTCATAAGATACACCAAAAATATCATTATTTTAAGCTAAGCAAAAAAAATATATAATTTGAAAGATTTATACACCGAAAGATATCGCAATATACGTAGACAAACAAAACAACTTATAAAGATTTGCCGTTCAAAGTATTTTCTTTCGACTGAAACAAACATTAATATTATGGAACCTTCTAAATACTGGAGTTATATAAGGAATACTAGACAAGGTTCCAGTTCATCAAAAAATTTTGAACATAATGGTGTTGTCTTGAAGTATGACACTTCAATAGCAAATAAATTCGCAATTTTTTTAATAGTGTTTATAGTTTAAACATATTACCTGACAACTATTGCAACAAAAATTCTCTAAACTATAACCTAGACATATTCAAGATGGAAAATGTCTCTGAAACGGAAATTCTGTATAGTATAAAGCGATTCAAACCTAAAGCAGCACCAGGCGTGGACAATGTACCACCATACTTTTTTAAAGCATATGGAGACATCCTTGCCAAGCCTCAAAAAATTATTTTTGAAAGGTCTGTAAAGGAACGGTGCTTTCCAGATAGATTTAAGTTTGGTCGTGTAATGCCTATTTATAAAGGAGAAAATCCAAAATAAAGAATTATAGGTTGGTGACAGTTCTACCCTCAATTTCTAAGAGATTTGAATGAATTATTTATGACGGGGTATATAGTCATGTAGGATCTGTCGTAATTCCACAGCAACATGGATTTGTTAGTGCCAGTTCAACTGTAACGAATTTGTGTGGTTTTTCAGAGTATGCTGCAGACACCCTTAATACAGGAGTACAATTAGATGTTGTATACACGGACCTTGCCAAAGCTTTTGACAAGGTCAATCCCAAAGTGCTTGTCGAAAAACTAAGGGGTTTTTGCATTAGTGAGGATACAATTATTTTCGTATCTTCTTACCTGGAGTCACGTAGTCCAATTTTTTCTTTCCGACATTTGGTGTCCCTCAGGAGACACATTGGTACCTTTAGTGTTTATCCTTTTTATTAATAATATTGATGAATCAGTTAAAGGTTTAAATTTTTTGCCGGACGCTGATGATTTGAGACTTTTTGAAGCGTATCAAGTACCTTGGATTGTGAAAACATGCAGAAAGATATTAATGCGATAAGCTCCCATTGTGGTAAAAATGGTTTAACTCTTAACGAAGGCAAATGCAAAGTTTTAACAATTAACAGGGGAAGAAATGATATTGTTTATCCATATAAAATAATTGCCGCTACTCTACAGCGTCACCTTCACAAATAATTTTAGTTTTAATCGACACATATCGAAGATAGTATCAGAGAGTTTTAGACAGCTTTCATTTTCATTTCATCCAGTCTTGTGACAAGCTGGTGCAGGGCCGAATCCACAGACCTATCCATCTGGTAGGCATGCTGCATAGGACGCAGAGGCGCCCTCAGAGTGAGCTGCTCCCTAAATATCTGTCCACCAGTCTCTCCAGTGTCTTCATCAGGAAACTGGTGAGGTTGATGGATCTGTAGGCTTTGGCTTCAGTGTAATCACTGCACCCTGGCTTAGATATAAAAATTACCCTGATCTAGATGCTCATAGATGCTCGAAACACTAATGGCCGGGTAATAGAGTCAGGAAGACCCCATCCAGCCCAGCCACCTTAAATGGGGAGAAGGACTCAATGGCCCATCTGATCCTGTCCCCATTGACTACCCTTGTAGCAAGGCTGTAGTCATTGGTTGACCCACATTAGCCACAATCTCCCCCTGTCCCAATATGGATCTTGGAAAGTGTGTCGCTAGCATATGCAGCAGGGAAGCCTGAGGGGATGAGGTATACTCGCCCTCCCCAGTGCTGCCTATTTTTGCTAAGGGGTCTCTAGAGAGTATCCTGCACAGCCTAAAAACAGCCGGCGTACTGTTCAAGCCCTCACAATAGGCATGCCGGGCACCCCTCTGAGAGTCCCTAATCCCATGTTTGTATAGTCTTTGGACTGCCTTGTAGGCCTCCCAATGAACCCCAAACCCCGAACGTTTTTCCTTATTAAGGAGCCTTCTTACCTGTTTTCTCTGGGGTTCCAGGTTGGCATTCCACCATGGTGTCTTGCCGCCCTCTGTCCTCTTTCTCAGGGGACAGTTCGCCTCATATGATTGAACGATGATGGTGCCCAGTCACTCAGCGGCGTCATCAAGCTCCTCCACAGTTCTGTGTTTAGGAGGAAATCCCACCTTCCTGATAGTTCCTCTCCGTAAAGATCCCAGTTGGTTGCCTTTGAATTTCAGTATACGAGGTCTCCCAGAATGGGTCCTCCTAGGGTAAACGAAATATATCTGTGGTCTGACAGTGAGTCGTCCCCCGACACTGCCCAATCTCTCACTTCTCCCAGTAGCGAACCCATGCACAGAGTTAAATCCATGACGGATCATCTACTAGCGGTGAAAAATGTGCATTCCGAGCCCTGGTTGGTGACATGAAATTCCACGTTGCCATAAACTCAGTAAGTTGGTCTCCCCTGGGGCTATCAGCGCTGCCCCACAAAAAGTGGTGTGCATGACCGTCGCACCTCACAAGAAGAGGGAGACCTTTCGTCTCGCAGAAGGAGCACAGTGTTCTGCGGCGGACACTCCGCGTCTATGGGGAGTGCCTCTGTCTCACTCCCCCCAGATGCAGTCTCACCATCACGGAGACTAAATCCCTAGGCGAAAGGTCCCGCAGGAGGAAGGCCTCTACCCCCGTCGTAAAAACACAAGCCCTAGGAGCCCCCAGGGAGGCATCCGCCACAAACAATGTTCCTCCTGTCTGTTTTGTACTATCCAGGGTTCCTGGATAAGCACAGTATCCGGGTTTTTGTACACGATCTTTCTACATAGCTGTGCCGTAAAGGCCCTGCCATGCTGTAGATTGATCTGTGTGATTTCTGAAGAGGACGCGATTGCCAGGGGACTGGAGACCCCTGCCCTGAGGCATCGTCCCCAGCCCCCTCGTCCATTGCTTCCACCTCCCCAAGGATTACTTCAGGTCATCCCCCCGCAAGGAGGGGCCACCAGAAGGAACCCCGGTATCCCTTGCCGAGTCACCGATAACCCTCCCCAAGGGGGGGGGGGGATCATCGTGTCCCCGGCTTCTCTAGCCGAGAGGTCCTCCCCAGTGGGGGACCTCATCAACACCCATCTTCACCTCCACCGGGTCTCCAAGGGCACTCCCTCGGCCTCATCTTCTCTCTGCCACACTCTCCATCGGCGACAGCAGATCCCGTTCTGCACCTCCATGCAGCGGACTATCGCAGCATTAGGTACCGTTGACAGTCCCCTGCCAGGTATCCACAGAATGGCTATCCTGAGGCGGAGGTTCTCAGGGTCGACCTCCACCAGGTTTGCTAGCCTCCAGGGCCTGATATTTACCAGCTCCCTGCGGATCCCCTCCCTGGACCGCTCGTCCCCCACCTCCACCATCAGGTGCCCCGCCACACCTAAGTGCTTGTCATGGCCGGAGCAAAGCCTGCCCTCGCCGGAACAGTCGTCACAACCCTGTGCCCCAGGGCGCCGATGAAATCGAGCAGTCAGTGATCTGACCGCGAAGACCCACCACAATCCTCAGCAACCTACTACCCACAGCACGTGCATACATACTCCTCGTGGGATTCCTACGGGGCACCCCTACAGGCGCCCTCCCGGAACCCCCCCCGCCAAGCCCACGCCCCGGCCCCTCTCACAGTCGCCCCGCTCCCAAGGGAGCTAGGCACCCGCGAGTCCGGTGGAGGCAGGGCTTTCTTGCTGGTCGGAGGGCGTTCCCTTTTGGGGCCCGCCCCCTCCCTTTCCCCTCTTTCTCTTGCCATCCTTCCCGGCGTGTCCCCTAAGGAACTCGCCATGGAAGGCATGGTAGGATCTGACCTAGAAGAGGACCCGGGTTCAGAGACCTCGGCCTCTCCCCCCCGCAACAACCTCCTCTTCTTCGCTCTCCTCCTTCTCTCCGCCCCGCATCGGCCAGTCTTTACCCTTTACCTATCTAGGTGATGGTGGTAGAGGAATCCCATATGGGTTTCATGGGCACGAGTGTTATCGATCGTCCATCGTATTAAAAAATAAATTACACAAGTATTTTAAAAGTTTTTTTTTTAAATCAATTTTCAGGGGCATCCTTTAGGAGCTTGTATCTTCCTAGATGGGCCCGCTGGGGAAAATTTTTATAGGAACTTGTCATGTTATTTTAACGTCCCCTGTATAAATCCGAGAGATTGCCATGTACATCCCATTTTAGATATTTGTACATCTTTATCCCCACATATCCTATATTGTCTACTTGCTTAATTTCGAAATTATAAATGCTGTCTGTTATTTGAATCCGAACAAAAATTGGTTTTTTCGTTTATTACAGCTGAAAGCAATGAAATAAGTTTTAGTAAAATTAATAGGAGACATTTTGTCAAACCGTCTTTTTAATTGCAGCGTTTACTTGTTACGACTTTTGCTTGACTTCATTCCAGGAATTTTCTGAAACTAGCACCACCAGGTCATCCTCAAATCAGAATGTCGACCCATTATAAGACAGAGACTCATTATTAAATAATCCGTTTATATAGTACATTGAAAATAAGATTGGTCTAAGGACAGATCCTTGTGGCACACCAAACTCAATAACGCCCATATTACTTTGGCAGCCATCAATATCTACACACTGTACCCTATTTGCAAGGTAAGATGTAATTAGAGACAATACAGTACCCCTAAATCCAAGGTCCTCGACAACACCGATTAATATTAGATAGTCGATGGTGTCAAAAGCCTTTGCCTAAAAAAGTCTCTTATAAATTCTTTCTGTAAGGTGAACAATAGCCATCCTCTGTAGAAATACCGGTTCTAAAGCCAAACTGTTTTTTGGATAATAAACAAAATTGCTCTCCTTTTCTTTATAACTTTTTCTTCAATTTTAAATATATTTGAAATTAATGTGATGGGTCGATAATTGCCTACATCTGTTTTTTCGCCCTTTTTGAATATAGACTTCACTAGTCCAACTTTTAAGCAATCTGGGAAGTATCCCTTAAGAAACATACTATTTATCAAGTTAGCAAGAGGTCCTTTTATTTATTTAACGAATAATATTTTCAACTTCACTTTCATCGATGGGGCTAAATTATGCTGCGTGCTGAACAATTTGTCTTGGTACTATAGTTATTAGGCTTGCTTATTCTTTGTGCTAGAGTTTTGCCTACGTTTTAATAATAATTATTAAATATTGTAACCAAAAATGCCTCTAAAGTTGTTATATTATCAGCTTTTAATGAACATGTTTGCACTGTTTTCTAACCTACTCAAAGATTTAGCAGATAAACTTTAAGTTTCGGTATTCTACTTACAGTTTTATAATTTTTATGATTAGTTTGGAGGCATTTTCTATCACATCTTTGTTGGCTTGAGGCCCCCAGGGCCCCATTTTATCTTAGTTTTCATTGTTTTCCTATTGTTTCCCTGTTTCTAGAAATTTGCTAGAACTTTATGATTTGTGCATCTATCATTGGCCAGGAATATTCTAGAGAAGTCTCCAGTCTTCCATTGAGTTTATAAGCTCTGGGAATTGGGCCTGAAGTTAAGTTAAAGGTTAACGCGATTTTAGTGCGATTTTTGGAGCTGATAGAATATTCTTGGTCAGTGACAGTATCTGACAAGTTTATTTGTGAAGGCTAAACAATAAAGGTGGTAACCAAGGCAACGAGTTTGTCAGGTGTCAGAAGTGCGATTTTAAGAGGACTCCGAGGTGAATGCTCACTACGAGAAAACAAACCGCAATGGAGGTGAAAAAGTTGATGAAAATGTTTATAAAGAAATTTCACAAAATGGACATACATGATGAAGGAGAAAAGAAACAAGAAGAGAGACTTGAAGCAAGAAGAACCGATGAGTGACCTTAAAGAGGAAATAAAAACCAGACGAGACGAAACCAACAAGAAATTAGAAGAGATTCAAGTGGAGTTACAAAAGAAAATTACTAACTTCGAAGAGGTCGTTGAAGAAGAAATAACCAAAATGAAGACAGAAATCAAGGTGGCGGTGCAAACGGAAATCGGAGAAATGAAAAATGAGGTACAAACCGAACTTAATAAAATAAAAACGAGATTTGACAACAGCGAAGGAAGAATGGAACAGCTGGAGGCAAGGATGAATCAGCTGCCTCTAAAGGCAATGAAGCCTCCCATGTTTGATTGAAAAGTGGCATGGAGCAATTACCTTAACCAGTTTGAGGCTGCTGCAGAAGGAAACTTCTGGACAGAAGAAGAGAAAGCACTGAATTTGAAGTTATGTCTACAAGGTGAGGCCACCAAAGTGTTGCGAACGATACCAGCTGACGCTCAGCATGATTACAGTTCCCTCGAAATGCGATATGGTCAAGCCCATCTGCAACAGGTATATCAGGCGCAACTGAAAGGTAGACGACAATGCACCACTGAGACCCTGCAACAATTTGAAGCCGACATTGCCCGCCTGGTAAATCTGGCCTATCCATCGGCCCCAGTAGTATTCTGGAAACAAATTTTAGCGACTCTCTTTAGCTAATACGACGCTAGGCGTCGTGTTACCAAGAAATATTTTTTTCCGCCAACATACCACTTTTGTTACATTGTTCGAAAGCCCTAATTTTTCTGAACATTTTTCATTAATGCCACTTTTCTTTATTCTCTTCCGTTAAAAAGTTAATCTTCAAAAACCCATTAAAATATTCATTTTTGTTAATCGCAAATGACGTAGCGTCTTCAATGATTTTATTTTTGGGGATATTCCCCCGACCCATGAATTTCTGGAACACTTGGCCACTCACTTGGAGACCACCTTTCGACGAGAGCATGATTAGACTTCGTCTGTGGCCAGGGGGCATGTTCCCAGGCGATGGATGCAGATCAGGGTGATTTTTATCCCCAAGCCAGGGCGCAGTGACTATACTGATGCCAAGGCATACAGACCCATCAGCCTCACCAGCTTCTTGATGAAGACACTGGAGAGGCTGATGGACAGACATCTAAGGGAGCAGCTTGCTCTCAATGCCCCTCTGTGTCCCACCCAGCATGCGTACCAGATGGGCAGGTCCGTGGATTCGGCCCTGCACCATCTCACCGCTAGGCTTGACGAGGGACAGGAGGGGGGATTACTCTCGGTGGGGGTCTTTCTAGACATAGAGGGGGCCTTCGACAACACAGCAGTGGACTCGATCTGCAGGGCCGTGGAGGGCATGGGGGTCGGAGAAGCCTTGGTAAGGTGGACCTGATCTATGCTCACTGGCAGGGCGGTCGAGGCCGGGCTGTGTGGAGAACGAGTGACCGTCAATGCATCAAGAGGTTGTCCTCAAGGGGGGGTTTTGTCCCCCCTCCTTTGGTGCATGGTGGTTGATGAGCTGCTTCGAATCCTGGAGGAGGAGCAGGGGGTCTACGTACAAGCGTACGCGGATGACATAGTGATCCTAGTTCAAGGCACCGACGTGGGGCTTCTGGAGGAGCTCCTCAACAGAGCTCCTCAACGGAGCTCCTCAACGGAGCTCTGGAGAGGTTCTCTCGCTGGTGCGACATGAACGAATTAAATGTCAACCCTAATAAGGTTGAGTTGGAAAATTTAGAATGTTTTTTCAATTTATTTTTAATAATTACATTAAGATGTATTTTATTTTTTTTTTAATAATTACATTAAGATGTATTTTATATTAATATCTTCCTTTCAAGATGGCGTCCAACGAAAACAAACTGGAACAGCCTGGCAAAGAATTCTATAAATGTTGCAAAAATAAGCCCAATTCAACGTCAATCTGCATAAATTGTGGTAATGTATTCCATAAGTCTTGTTTGCAGAGGGTCAAACATTCGAAATTAAGTGATGATAGAATTATATGTTGCAAACAAACCTTTAACCTGCAAGATTCCCAGGAGCAAAGTGCTCGTCATCTGTCTGGTGAGCAGCAGACAGATCAGCTTGCTAGAGAGGCTGCTTTTCTCAAGATACTGGTCGAGGAAGCCAATAGAAGAAACAAATTGCTTCAAGACAAGAATGATTTACTCATCGAAAACAAGTTACTGTTGGAGGAAAAAATAATCCAATTAGAGAGAAGAAACAGGCAGACCCAGGTAAAAATGGGGACAAAAAATGTAAACACTGATCAAAACAAACATGAAGAGGTGGCTAAAAATAGAACAGTGAAACCCCAAAACAAGGAATGTACAGAGTCTTCCAAACAAACAACTGACAACAACACTGTAAAACAAATGGAAATTATGAGCAATGTAATAAACCTTACATCGACTTTGTTACCATCAGCTGCTAAAAGCTCTCCTCTACTAAATATGGACAATGAAGGCGATTTTACACTAGTCCAATCCAAGAAGAAGCGATCTCATGGTACAGTTAAGGAAACAAATAATAAAGAACCCTTGCGATTTAAAAATAAAGTGGTAGTGAGAGGTACGGCAATCCCAATTAATAATAGATTTACTGCAGTTACAACAGTAAAGAGGAGGTGGCTTCATGTTGCCAATTTTTGTCCCGACTTGACTGCGGAGGAACTGACTGACCACTTAAACTCACAGCATAACAGGAATGATTTTATATGCTATAAAATCTTGCCTAGATATAACCGACCACACTTCAGTTCTTTTAAAGTGGGTGTAGAATCATCAATATATGAATCTCTCCTGATGCCTGATTCTTGGTGTGAGGGGATAACTGTTACGGAATTTAACTTTTTTCGTGCAGCCAGTAACAAAATCCAATTCGACAAATCAGTTACACCCTGCAAAACTGCTGCCACTGCGTAGGAAAAAACTATGTAAACTTACATCACAAAATAACTCTAAACAGTTTAATTTTTTACATCAGAATCTACAATCCATTTCAACAAGCATTGCAAAGGTGCAGGCACTGCTGAATGACATTGGGACATGCCACGTTTTGTGCTTCTGCGAACATTGGCAGGATGATGTCGCTCTACCTTTGTACTGCATTGATGGGTTTCAACTCGCGGCATCATACTCAAGAAATCGTGGTGAGCATGGAGGTACTGCAATTTTTGTTTCAAATTCTATATCTTGGAAACCACGTCCTGACTTATGTCAGCTCTCGGAAAAGCTGCACTTCGAATGCAGTGCAGTTGAATGTGCCGTGGATGGTTGGTCTTGTGTGGTGGTGTGCATTTATCGTACTCCTTTGGTGTCCGCGAAGGTCTTGCTGGAGAGAATTGACACTTTGTTGGACTGTTTGTTCAGTGAATCAAAACTCAGTGTTATAATGGGAGATTTTAATATTGATTTTGCGTCTGGCAGCAGAGAGAGGGAGTGCTTAGTGGAGATTTTTGAATCCTATGGCTTTCAAAAGACTGTCAAGGATTATACCCGGGTGACTGAAACTAGTTCAAAAATCTTGGATTATGTTGTCACTAACATTTCCGAGGGTCACGCCACTCGAGTCATTCCCTCCCTGGTGTCAGACCATGACGCTCAGCTATTTAGTTTTAGTTTTACAGCCCGGACTGATCAGCCTCAATTCATAATGTCTAGATCTTATAATGAAAAAAACATAACTAAATTTATAGATCATTTAGCATCCACTGATTGGTCTGAGATTTTTAACTCTGATACAGTTGACAGTAAGATGGATATTTTCCTTAATATTCTAAACACTTCCTTCTTGAATTGTTTTCCACTGGTGAAGTGCAAAGTCAGGAAAAGTAACAAGTCCGGCTGGATCTCCAAAGAGCTTGTTGATTTTAGAGAACATCTTAAATTGATCGAAACTATAGCACGTGTAGATCCACTCTTTAAACCTGTAATCCAGGAGATGAAAGTAAAATATAGTAACAAGTTGCAGGAGGCCAAAAAAGCTTTCTTTCAAAACATAATCTGCAGATCTCCTAACAAATCAAAATGCATGTGGAATCTTGTCAACTCAACAATTGGCAAAACAAGGAATAATAAACTTCCAGAGACCAGCAATCTTTTGGAGAAGGCTAACGACTTTAATAATTTCTTTGTTAATTCAATACCTACTTTGATCAATCAGGCTGGTTGCAGTGCGAATGTTAAGGATAACTCTCCCTCAGATTCCACTAGAGGGGATTCTTTCTTTATACATGCTACCTCCAGGCAGGAGATCTGCGATGTTGTGAGTAGATTTTCATCCAAGAATTCGAGTGGTTTCGATGGTGTTTCTACTCGTCTATTGAGGAGAACCATCAATGTACTTTCAGTTCCTCTTGAGGATATATTCAATGCCTCTTTCTCCTCTGGAATTTTTCCAGAGCGTCTTAAATTTGCAGTGGTCATTCCTCTATATAAAAAAGGGGATGTGAATGAAATCGGAAACTATCGCCCAGTCAGTATGTTATCTGTGTTTGCTAAAGTGCTGGAGAGACTACTATACAACAGGGTTGTTTCTTTTCTCGACAAGTTCAACTTCTTTGACGGGTTCCAGCATGGATTTCTCAAAAAGAAAAGCACATCCACGGCTCTTTTTGCAGTTCTGCAGGGAGTGTTGGACGCTTTGGATCGACGTGACATTGCCTGTGGAGTCATGCTCGATTTGACCAGGGCTTTCGACACCCTTAACCACTCGTGTCTATTAGGTAGACTGAGTGACATTGGATTTAGGGGGGTCAGTCAGGATTGGTTTTCGTCCTACTTGCGGAACAGGTCTCAACAGGTACGTTTATTGGCAAATAACCAGTATTTTGAATCTGATATCTTGAGACTAGAACATGGAGTCCCTCAGGGAAGTGTTCTAGGACCACTCCTCTTTATAATCTACCTGAATGAACTTGCCTCTGTGATTAGAGATCGAAACACTCAAATTGTAAATTATGCCGATGATACGACTATCATCTTTACAGGGCAAAAAATACAAGATGTGAATTCACTTGTTAATAACAAACTGGAGACAGCAAAGGTTTGGTTTTCCAATAATCAACTTGTACTTAATGAGTCCAAATCCAGCTGTATTGTATTTAGGACTCACAACTCTTCAGTGCAGGTGCCTATATGGATGGAGCATCGCTGCAGTATCTCATACAAAGCTGCTTGGTGTTATAATTGAGGCAAATTGCAGATGGTCTCTTCATGTGGCGGAGGTGGAGAAGAGGTTGAGTCGTGTTTGTTATGCGTTAAGAATCCTGTCAAAGACCTTTGATTCGTCAACATTGCGGACAGTTTATTTCGCCAATTTTTACAGTGTTCTGAAATATGGCATAGAGTTCTGGGGCGGATCACCAGATATCGGGAGGGTCTTTGTCTGTCAAAAGAGAGCTCTGAGGATTGTTTTTGACAGAGGCGTACATGATTCATGCAGGGGTCTTTTTCGAGATAATGGCATTCTCACTGCTCCAGGCATTTACATTTTCGCTTGCCTGATGCTGCTTCATTCAAACAGGTCTCAGTTTCGGTCCTCCCTCTTTACGCATGGGTATGCTACTAGGCATAAAACAAATTTTGTTGTGCCTCAGCACTACCTTAGTCTCACCGAGCGTGGTCCATATTATGCTGCGGTGAGGTTTTTTAACAGTCTGCCTGCAAATATCAAGCGCAACACCAGTGCTTCGCAGTTCAGGAGGGAGGTGATCAAGCACTTGTGTAGAGTAGAACCATATTCTGTGAATGAGTTTTTAAATTTTTGAATTTTTATATTTTTAAATTTTTGAATTTTTATATTTTAAATTTTAAATTTTTTTAATATGTAAATGTGTTCGTATTATAATGGGATGTCTACGGCATCTTTATTTGTACTGTCTTTCTTATAAAGTGTGACCCGTTTCATACATTGCATTGTAATTTCTTTATGTTGTAATGTCTTCTGAAACTAAATAAACTTACTTACTTACTTACTTACTTGGTGATATTCACCAAGAAGAGAAAGGTGGACCCCATTCCTCGCATAGAGTTATGCGGAGTCCACCTCGAGGATAGAAAGAAGGTTAAATATCTAGGAGTCTGGCTGGATTCCAGATTGACCTTTGAGGAGCATATCCTCACGAGGACCAAGAAGGCGTGCAATGTGCTCTGGGCGTGTCGCAGAGCCGTTGGCACCTCGTGGGGATTGAACCCAAGGATCATGCTCTGGATCTACAGGGCGATGATCGTTCTCATGATTACACATGGGGCCGTCGCATGGTGGTCCGGCACCCGCAGGATCAGACCAGGGGCGGCGTTGGACAAGATACAGCGCCTTGCCTGCCTGTGCATCACCAGTGCCCTGAGGACGGCACCCACCCGAGCTTTAGAAGCACTGGTGGGGCTGCCTCCGCTGGCCGCGGTGGTGGAGTACGAGGCGGCTAAGGCGGCCCTCAGACTAGAGGGTCTCAATCTTTGGGTTGCCGGAGGCCCGGTTCACGGGCACCGGCAGCTGTGGTCAGCTGAAGGAGGTGGTGCCAATCCTGGAAATGAGAAGGGATGTGCAGACGCCTTCCCTCGGCTTCCATGGCCGGCTCCGCTTTGTCTTTCCAGACAGGGAGGAGTGGGCCGAGGGAAACAGCGACCCCCAAGGCGGGCTCGTCTGGTCTGGGAACGGGGGCTGGTGCCTTTTGTCAGGAACTGGCTAGGAGGTTGACTACCTCCCTCGGGGAGCACACCACTGTGTTCCAGGCGGAGGTGTTCGCCATCATGATGGGGGCAGAGGAATCGCTCAGGCTCGGAGTTAAGGGCCGCAAGCTGACCTTCTGCTCTGACAGTAAAGCGGCTTTACAGGCGCTGAGAGCAAACCGTACCTGGTCCCCATTGGTGGAGGACTGTAGATCGAGTTTGCTCAGGTTGGTGGCCGAAGTCAACACGGTTGTTCTGTCGTGGGTGCCTGGCCACGCGGGCATAGCGGGGAACGAGACTGCGGACCTACTGGCTAGAGAGGGATCCATGGGAAGACCAGTGGGGCCAGAACCAATATTGGGGATTGTGCCACGGGTCGCAATTGGAGCCCTGGACGAATGGCTGCAGGGCAGGTTCGTTGAGGAGTGGCGCCGGGCTCCGGGGATGAGGCGGTCTAGGCTCATGATTCGTGGGCCGTCGACCGCCCTGTCTAGGGAGCTGCTGCGTCTGTCAAGGTCAGAGTTAAGGGGAGTGGTGAGGGTCCTCACCGGACACTGCTGCCTGACTCGCCACCTGCATCTTATAGGAGTAGGAGGGGAGCCTGAGTGCAGATGGTGTCAGGAGGATGAGGAGACCCCGTACCACTTGGTCACCGAGTGCCCTGCACTTGACAGGGTCAGATTTGAGTCCTTCGGCTCAGCTAAGCTGAGCGCAGAGGATGTGTATGGTGTCGGGGTGGGTGAGCTGCGGGCCTTCATTAAGAAAGCCGGCATGCTGGCTGCCGTGTGACGCTGGCCTGTGGGGGCACAACGGGCCCACTGTGGCCTACGTGCCGGGCCGATCTGAGGCGGCCACCCCCTGTACAAGATAGATAGATAGATAGACGCCTTGAATCGTTGACGCTCGAGATCTGCTTGCACAGCTTCCAGTACAATGGGTATACTCATTTCCGTCCAAATACCCAAATATCTCCAAAAATCTGAGAAAAATCGCCAAAACAAACGGTTTTGACAAAAAAAATACAGACAATGCAGTTTATTTAACTTACACTACCTGAACTGAGAAATATCTTTATATTAGCCATGTGCATGTAAAATTGTTGCCTTAAGGTAAAATAACACCTAAAAACATATATCCCAAAAAGTTCAACCTACTTTGCCCTGAAAAATTGAACATTTTAAACGATTAAAATATTGAAAATATTTTGGGATAAATCATGAAATTTTGATACTATGAAATGTAAACTAAAAGAAAATACGAATTAAAACAGATCGAGGTTCTTTATGATATACTAAGTAAAAGGAATCGGGTAAAGTCTGGATTCTGCACTTTATTTAATGTACATTGCTGCCAAAAATCTGAGAATTTTTGTTATCATCTTGTAATACTTTAGGTCTTAACTCAAAAATGCAACTACAAAATATATTGAGAGAGCGAAATGCGGAGAGCAAGTTTTTTCTTGGAACCAGGTAATAAAATAAAACACTATGTTCCAAAAATCAGTTATATTTACAATTGCCTTACAAAAGGAAGTTACAATTTGAGAATCGTTTACGTAAGTTAAACAAGTAAAAAAGACTAGAAAATTTTAGGTTAAGCAATCGCCTTAGTTTACACACTGACTGAGATTTTAACTGCGACTTGATTCTGTCCTTTCAACTTGGGTAAAAGTAATACAGTCCGACACAATACCTCAACTCCACACTCGTGTAAATCCGTGCCCAATGAGCAAGAACCAAACCAGACCACTTATAGCTGCAACGCTGCAGTGCCGACTAACTGGGACGTGGGTCTTTTTTTGTTGTGGCTGGTGGATCTGCCGCTTAACTGCACGTGACCAAACCAGAACTTGTGATGTTGTACGAAAAGGTGTGGTGTAACAGCTTCGATGTGTCTGTGAAGTCGAAAACCAAGCAGTACCCAATCTCGTAAGTCGAGAAAAAAATTTAGACATTTAGAATTTTAAACTTGTATAGTTAATAAAACTATCTAAATTACAACAATGAGTGTGACTAATTTAATAATGCTATATTTATAATTATTAAAAAAACACTGTGTACAGAGATAGCGAAAATAATGCAAAATATTTACTTGTAAAAATGTAATATACAATTTGAGACTTGATATAAAGAAATCTGAACCTCAGACTAGGACAAGAGAATGATTTTTGTTTTTCTTGATTACAAGTTATCTAGACACATTTATATGTTCTCTGGGTAAGTAAGACAAATTTAGTTCGATGAAAGAGAAAATTTTTGATAATAGCAAAAAAAAATCTGAGGTGACTCTACGTTACGTTCCTTCGGGGATCAGAGAGGTATTGTTGAAAATTAAAAAGGTTCAAAAATTTAAAAAATGGAAATATGACCAGGTGCAAAACCCAGGCAGAAATCCAGAGGATAGCTGGAGTTCATAGAACCTTGGTGAGTAAAATGGTACGAGAAATATATGCAAAAAAAGATAAATGAGATAAAATCTACTCACCAGGGCTTCCACGGACTTCCACGGTGCTCGAGCCCCTGTGGACTCCTCCTGTGCTGGCTATAATGAAGCTGAACTCCTGGGGTGGTACACGTGATTGACTACGCACCAGAAAACCAGGGCTCCGGCAGATAAGTTTCACATGAAAGTGAAAGATAACAAATATTAATTAAATAATGGTAAAATTTCAACGATACACTTTTGATCAAACTGCTAAATTAGGGTTGAAAAGTCGAAAAAAGGTGGCCAAGCTAAAAACACGATGCGAGCACCTCCAGAACGCAACGAAAAGTGTCTTGGGAACGAGAACTTGTCAGAACTTTTTATTGTACGATATCCGGTTTTGAGATTATGGAATATTCTATCGGATTCTATAAACAACCCGCGAAAATGCTCAATAAAAAGGCACTATGCAAAAACTAAAATTTTAAATACAACTTCTGTTGTGTTTGTGATTCGTACCACAAAATGGTTAGGTAGATGAATGACAAAATTGACACTTGACCGGGGAATTAACTGGAATCACAAATCACTTTAGTTAGATAAGTTTGACATGATCGGAATAGTATAAGGTATTAATTCTCAAAAGTAAGCATACCAAATTGAAAGGTATTTTACACTAGCAAGCATCAAAGGGAATTATTTAGTTACATACCTGAACTTTGGGACCTGGCTCGCCAACCAATATTCACACAACCACAAAATACAAATCCCTGTCAGAAGAAGAGTCTAATCGCATGTGCGATAGGCGTAGCATTATCTTTCGATTACAGGAGTGGTTCAATAATAATAATAATAATATTTTTTTATTGCCAACAAAATCATACAGGCTATGACAAAGCAACGTCAGTTATGTGTATCAAGTTTCTTAGAAATCAAAAGAATACATACACTTTTCAAGTAAGTATGAAGTTACTGCTCTTCTAAACCCTTTCTCGCTTTCTATCAATTTAATATTTTCTGGAAGGCTTCAAAAAGCCTTAACAGCTTTGTAGTATGGACCTTTCTCATAGAAAGACGATTTAGGTACTGGGACCGACAGATTGATAAATTTAATGAAATTAAAACGCTGTAAAGGAATGAGACAAAATTTCCGTTACAGTCTAAATATTGAAAATATTTTAGACACACTTCGAAAATAGTTTGGTATAAAAAATCATGAAATTTAGTCACCCTGGGTTGAAAAAAATATATTTCTTCCAGATTTTCAGCTTTCTGTTACTCACACACAAAAAAAGTGAGGACTTGGACGTATGTTTGATGCAAGTGAAAAATGGACAGCATTTTTTTGAAAAATGGCGACTGATTAAAAAAGTTATTAGAAAAGTTGCTCGGGATCTGACAAAAAATCCAAGACAGGACTGGAATGAATAAATAAGGTTTTGATATGCAAGTGAAAGTAGACTGAATTTTTGTATAGCCCGTGTAATTGCTTAAGATGGCGGTAGCCCCCGGACTAGAAATTTTTTATATCGGTTGAATCCCCAAACATTTTGATTTGGATTACATTTCCATATTAGTTCTATGCGTTAAAGTAGAGCCATTTTATGACTTGAAGGCAACAACTTTATGAAATTATTTCTATATTTATTTGCTAGTGTACCTATAATAATATTCAGATGAGTATCACTGCGTTGAAAGAAACCCTAATTAATTTTGTACACAGGTGGAAACATAGGTTTCCTCTGATACTATAGACAATGTTTTTGAAGATGGTAGAAAATTTGCTGAAGGCGCCACCTTTAGAGGGTTATTGTGGAAACACACCAATTTTGTTGAAACTGTAGAGGGCAAGTGAAAAGTAGTCGAGAATTTTTGAAAACGGTGAAAACCAAACATAGTTATTAGAAAAGTTGCTCGGGAGGCCGAGTTAACCTAAGAAACGCGTAGGAAACCTATATAAAATTATTACTTTCTCTTCAGTAAATTATACAAGGCAAGAAAAAAGTGCAATGGAAAAAGTCTGGTCTTAATGGTCCTTTGTTTAAAAATTGTATTAAAACTTTTAAAATCCGGGTCAAGCTAGGTGGTAAATATATAACAAAATTAAAAATACTGTGCGTTTAAAAAAATTGTACTTTGCATTTTTTATAGGAAAAAATCTTTGAATTTCTTATAGAATTCTGAAAAAAAGAGCCTGATAGTAATTTTTTGCTGCGTATTATCCTGGTGTAAAAAGTCGAAGACAGTCGTTTTTACACGGCTTATGTCAATGCATAAATGTGTTAAGAAAGTGGTAATTAAGTGGGGATAGCACGTAAAACAATTACTGAAGTACAATTTCAGTAACTAAATGACAACGAAACTTTGAAAAGTATTGGTAAGTTGTAACGGAAATTTATGCTAATCTCCATTACCGCGATTTTTAATTTTGGCTCGTCCAATATATGGCTAGATATTTATAGAATGTTAAATAAAAATCTCGGCACCACTATGCAACCATGTATACACAAAGGTTTTGTGATGGACTTTAGCGAATTTGGCAAAGTTTATTCATATACAAGGTACGTTGTTTCTTTGCCTTTCCAATTATCATTAAAGAAATTCATATAATTAACAATTTAAAAATAATGAGGTAGGTAGCAGAACAACAGCCTAAAATAATATGTTGATTATTTGAAGAAGAAGAAGCCTAACCTTTATGTTTTGGTGGTCTCCAACAGCCGAGGCCGAGGTTATAAATGGAAGTGACAGGCAATTTTCTTCCGGCTTTTTCTCTACTCGTCGATACAACAGGTGCGGTACTGATTTAGCTTACGCACGTTTGATTTTTCCTTCTGAATTTTTCAATCTTTGTTCATTGTGCAGAGGTTTTATCTTTTTGTAGCGTGATTTAGTGTAAAAAAGACTGTTATAATTAAGTTTACCATGCTAGGCTGATATTTTGGTTTTTCTTTAAATTTTCATGTGACCACGCCGGAGTATCGTCGGTCGTGTTAGGTTTTCAACGGACCCTTGGAGGCTGAACAGCAAGGGTTGATGACTGTTGGTTTTGACTGCGGCAATACAGCAATTTGGGGTGAGTATTTTTCAAGTTTTCATTGTTGAATATTGGCTTTGCCGCCTTTGTGAAAAATACCTCACCACCCAGGTTGGCTGTGCTTTTGGGACCACCAGCTATCGACTGATCGCCTTATCAGACCTGTTTTTATTGTTATTTTATATTAGATTTTGTGGCGTTAACACAAGGTATAATAATTCATTAGGTCGGAGCATTTATCATATCGGTTCGAATTCTTTTGCACTAAATCGGCTGCTTTTTTAGTACCGTAGCCTTGTTGGTTGTATGATAAATTACTTTTTTTTATTCTTATTGAAGTCTTGAGTAGAGAAGAAACCCAACTTTTTTCTTGTTATCTGCTGATCAAATTTCAGTAATTTTCGCTTACTGTTTGAATCGATATATTTGTTTTTCATTAAGTGTCAAGGAAATCAAGCTCTTATATTGTAGTACAGTTTGATAAATCACGTTTTAACCTTTATTTCTAAAGTCAGGAATATCACAAGTTGATTATTGATTTTTACGTATATTTTAAATCTTATTGGAAATTACTTATGCTGTAACTGTGCACAGTAGTATTATTATAATATAAAATTTAACAATTATTAACATAGCTATAATTAGTGATCTTGTAAAAGTCACCGGCTTATTTTCTACGTGTTAGAACGGACACTGTGGTTTTGATTTCTCGTTACATGTAACCACACCAAAAAGGGAAGGACTACGCATTGCAGCACCACCACCAACCAACCACGATCGGACCATATTGGTACCAGCCGCAGCACACCATGGAACCCCACTCAAAACTCACGACCTGCTTCCAGCGAGAGCTAGCTGTGGAAGTGCACACCATATACAAAGGTGTCTGGGTGACGTGTGGCTGTGTAGCTGCCTATCGTCAACTAAGTCGAGGTACCCCCCAAAAACAGTGCTAGTCGAAAATTCCAAAGAACTTTTAACGTGTCAAGGTTCTAACAAGTTGAGTTTTGTATAAAGAACATTCTAACGATAAGTTTAGCTGCCTTTTAATTTAATAGTTTTTGTAAAAAGCGGAGTAATTTCTGTGATCTTGTAAAAGGGTGAATTTAAAACACTTTATTAAATCTTGTAATTTTTTTTATTGTCTTGTTTTATTTGGACTCCATTTTCTGCACTCAGTTTCTGTTCTGTTTTATAAAAAAAGAGTATAATTATCTGGCGACCAACAATCAGATCCCATTTTGTTATAAAGTAGGGGGGAGAGGACTATAAAAAGAGTCACACTAACTGCTTTCTTACATTCTTCTTGACAGAGTTTGGAAGTCAAGCTCGAACAATAACGAAAATGGAGTCGGTTAACAACAGAATTGATCAAATGTGATTCCCAATATTTTCTTCACAATTAAAACTTGGTGAGATACAAATAAAATAAAAAATAAAGTAAAAATAAAATAAAAGGGGATTTCGTGAATGTGTGAGAATAATGGCTACTAAACAAATCTAATATAACTTCTGAAAAACAACATCTAACTACTACCCTCTCAAGTGAGCAGTTTCAAACGAATGTTTAAGATGCTACAAGTTGTGGGAAGTGGACCTAGAAAGGAAACTGCATGCCAGCGTGTCAAGTGGGTAGATATGCAATCAGTGATTACGGGTATGATTCATACTGGACTAATTATCAGTTTGAAGCATAAGATAGACGTCAAAGCATTTTTTAAAGATTGTTCAGTCCTTTTCAGTAGGATAATAAAAAATAGTCTAAAAAATAATGAGATGCAGTTAATACAATATTCTGTGGATTGTTTGAATGCGGTAAAAAAGATATAACCATAGAAGAGCTTAAATATTTAAACACTAAAAATTAAATTATTTCTCATCATACGAACACGGTACAGTGGTTTGTTACGAGTCATTCCTCCCACCTACCATTATTTTGAAGTTACTTTTTAAAATTGATTTGTTATTTAAAGTGTACCGAGATATTTTCTGCCGAAAAGTGAGTTTCCGAGCTGCTTCGCTGCCACCAGGCCACCTACCATCTCCGGTAAGCACGAGTTATTTCTTTGGTTTTTCACCCTCAGACGGATTGTTGGGTAATCTCGTTGTCGTTTCTTATCGGCCTGTAATTTTGGGATCATTCATAAGAAAAGAAGAGGTAATTGCTGAGGGGCCTTATCCTGCGTCCACCCCGCCCAAAAGGGGGCCAATCACGTTTTACGGCTACTACCGCCTTCCATTGGACACCTGTTATGTCACCTGAAGCCCAGAAGGGCTAATTCTTGTCGTCAACTGCCACCAGCAGGAGCCGAGGGCTACTCCTGCCCTCTTCTGGTACTGCCAGAGTGCCCACCACTTGGCCAGGCACTTCAGTCATCATCAAGTGAACCAGATAAGTCGAAATGTCTACTGTTTTATCATAATCTTTATTATTTAATCATTTAATCAGTTAATGAATCTCCTTAGTTAATGAGCCAAATATTAAAATACTACAGACACCCATTTGTCAACCAAAGTGTAGCCAAAGTCTAGAGAATACTATAAGTCGGCGCACTCGGCCTTGTGTAAACAAACGTTTCCCCCCTGCCCGCCGTCATCGGAGTACGGCGATCGATATCTTATTTGATAAGAAAATAAGCTTATAGACCGGGAGATAGTGAAAGATTTTTGGATGTGATTTTACTCAATATGCCTTGCAAAGGGCATTATGTGGCACATATTCTCACAATAATAAGGTATGAATCGGAGAGTCATCCTGGGTTCTTCATGTGAAAAACTGTTTTCAATTATTCGAAAAATATGCGTTTTGATATGATTTTATACAGGCTGCCATGTGTTTTATAATGAAGTTCAAATAGAAAATTCCTCGGAAAACCATAGGCATACCGTTAGGGTGGGTCCAAAGGGCTATAATTATTGCCATGTGATCTTGTATTTTAATAATTAATTTTTCCACGTTTCTAAACAGGCTGCCAATGAGAAGTATGCAAGTTCTTGTTATGAAACTGCTGAAGAAAAGATGGCATACCGTTTGCGCATATCCCAGTACACTTAACATCGGATAAATCGTTTAAATTATTAAATAACATTCAATTTAAACAGTACTTGGACAAGCGTAAAAGGTATGCCATCCTTTTTTCTGCATTTTCATAACAAGCACTTGCATACTTCTCCTTGGCAGCCTGTTCAGAAACGTGGAAAAACTAATTATTAAAATACAAGTTCACGTGACAATAATAGCATATTTTTCGAATACCTAAATGAAAACTCAGTTTTTCATATGAAGAACCCAGGATGACTCTCTGGTTCATACCTTATTATTGTGAGAATATGTGCCACATAATGCCCTTTGCAAGGCATACTGAGTAAAATCACGTCCAAAAATCTGTCACTATCTCCCGGTCTATATGTAGCTGAGAGCGGTTCGAGGCTAATTTACGACCAGTCGCAAAAAAATTGTTGTTTTCTCCGAGAGAACAAAGAAGTGAGCTGACTTATAGTATTCTCTAGACTTTGGTGTAGCTACATTTCGGGGAGGGGTACATAGAGTCTTTTACTTTTATTAAAGATTCTAAATTTGATTATGTAATAGCTTGACAGAGCTTGAAATAGCTGAATAGCTTAAATACAGCTTATGAGTACTTATGATTGTGGTAGCCTAAGGCGATCGTGTTGGTTAACTTGTGTCTGAATCTCATTTTAATGTGTAATTACCTTCAACTGTGATATAACTCCCACGTAACATTATATATTTTTACTTGTTCTCTAGTGTGCCAATAAACTACTATTTATTAATTATTTGTGAAAGTTACCTTTTATTTATGGAAACAGAACACACGCTGTGACACTTCTCCCACCATAGACAAGACAGTTGCGTAATATATCTCCATTAAAAACTATAGTACAATAATAATCTCGGTCATTAAAAGAGGCATAGAGGCCCATTTCCCATTTTAGGGTATTTTATTCATCTGTGTGGTGTCCCTAGGGCTGAAGACGGGTGGCGATAAATTTCCTTTTTTTTATTGTTATTTATGCACCCACTCCCCCACGGTGAGCCAGCTGGGGCTTGCCCAACTTACCACCTTACAGATTGCAAAACTCTGCCATCCAATTTTATTGTTACATAATTATAGTTACTTTATATAACTGTGCTAGATAATGTTGCATAACTTTTTCTTTTTTTTTTTTTTGGCGTAACAGGTTTCAGGATAATGTGAAGAATCCTATATGTACCGATCTGGAAGAATTTCAGCAAAGGGACTCTGGTTGGACTCTGCCATTTTTAATTTACAAATAAACATTAACAAGTTTCGAAGTTGAAAATTCTTAAAGTTCTAATTTTATTTTTCATTGTAATGAGTAAAGAATCAACTGTAGTCAAATTAAATGTACTTTTTGACAAAATTAGTATACAAGGAATTCAAGAATCTAGCGAAGTTACTTCAATTTCTGAAAATATAATAATGATTATGATGCGCATTTTTACAGGGTGACAAACCTAGGTCAAGAGATGATCGGCTACCAACAACAACACATACACGTGTCTGAACAATGAGTGTCAGATCAGTATCGAACTATTCTAAGAAACGCTATCAAACGGGAAGTTGAGCTAGAGATCCATGGCGAACACATAGACACAGACAACAACAATGGGGAAATTCAACAGCCTGGAGCCAGTATTGCGACACGAAGGCACAGATCCGCCGAGCAGACCACCTCTACCATGATTAAATTCTTCCAGGAAGCTTGCAATCTTGCTCGAAAATTTAGCATTAAAGTGGTTTCAAAATTATTTAACACATAGAAAACAAAAGGTTATATGTGGAAAAAATGTTTCTTGTCTTGAAGATGTGAACGTAGGAGTTCCACAAGGAAGTGTTTTGGGTCCATTACTTTTTGTTATTTATATAAATGATATACCAAAAATTCTTACATGTCAATATCATCTGTTCGCCGACGACGCAGTTTTATACGTAAAAGAGCAAAATTCTAAGGTTTTAATGGATACAATTAATTTAGAATTAAACAAAATAAATAAATGGATGAATACTAATAAATTAAAAGTTAATATTTCTAAGACTAAATCAATGATATTAGGTGAAGACAAGATGTATAATGAATTTATTTATAATAATTATTCATTTGAAATTAATAGCTCTAAAATTGAAATAGTTGAAATATATAAATATTTAGGAATAATTATAGACAGAAAATTAAAATTTAACGAACATGTAGATTACGTATGTAAAAAAATGGGAACAAAAATTGGTATACTTTATAGATTAAGTTTATATGTAAGTCAATGGACACTAAAAATCGTTTATAATACTATAATTTTGCCACATCTAAATTTTGGTAGTACTATTTTATATTTATTTAAAAAAGTTGACAAAGATCGTTTGCAAATTTTACAAAATAAATCAATGAGAATTATTTTAGGGTGGAATAAGTATAGCAAAATTTTAGATATGTTAAATAAATTAGAATGGCTTAACATAGAAAATTATTTAGAATATAAAACTTTAATATTTATTCATAAAATTAAATTAAATTTAGTAGCGCCGTATTTTAGCAACATGTTAACAAAATTTCAAGAAGTACATAATTATCAAACAAGAGGAAATTCAAATTTTGTTCTGGACCAAAAAAATTCTAAATTTGCTCAAAATTCGATTTTTTTCAAAGGATTAATTTGTTACAATAATTTAGCCCCATCATTAAAAAATTCTTCATTAAAACAGTTTAAGTTTAATTTAAAGTGTAATTATTTAAATAAGTAGAATAGGATATTAATACACAGTAGGTTTTATTTATTAATGATGTAGTTGGATAGCAATTTGTTGCTAAATAAATTTGTTTATTATTATTATTATTATTATTATTATTACTAAAGTACCACGTCTATATAAAAGGTTAAAAACAGCATAAAACTTACATTTAAGATAAAAATCAGAGAGTTGTCAATCCATGGGGTGAGGGTGTACATTCTCCGGTTACTTTATGTCAAAAACGTCAAACAGAATCAAAAATATTAATTACACCACAATTATGTAGATTCCAAGGTGGTTAGTATTATCTCAACTCAACCATATAGTTGTATTTTTTTATTTGTTTAAATATTGTAGAAAAATTAACCGCAAAATTTTTTATTTTCATCTATTTGGTTACATAAAACCATTATAACGGTCCAATATACATTCAGGTCAACTGAAAAAAGTTGCTTAATAATTATTCGAACATAAAAATTTAAAAAATTGTTAACTACTTACTGATTATTAGAGATTATTCAAAGGATTGTCGTTTTTATTGCATTTATTGTTTACCAGGTGACATTTTGTGGGGAGAGGAATTCGGCCGACCCTGGTGCCCCTCATCGATTGACCGCCCTATTAATTTATACAAGTAAAACATCAGTCTAGAAAGAATACAGAAAACTGTAATTCACAAAATCCATATAACATAAAAACCAGAAAGGGTAAAAAGAGAGATCTACCTACCACACATTAGTAGGCGACGGTTGAACAACAGAGGGCAATTTTAAAAACATATATTGAATTTAATTGGATCAATTAAACAAAGCCTCCAAAATAGGAGAATTATCACCTATTTGTACATTCAAAGTGTTAGTATTATTATGTTTGTAGCTCTTCAATATTTCCAGCGATTCACGGCTATCCAAATGAGAAACTGTATAATCTATATGTAGTATTTTATAATCTTTATTTATATCAACATTATGTCCAGTCTCGAGTACATGTTTTGCAAATAGTGATTGGATGTTATTTGTACGAATACATCTGTAATGTTCTTTAAAGCGTGTTTGAAAATTACGTTTTGTTCTACCTATAAAGATTGCACCGCAACTACAATCCAAACTGTAAATTGCTGGCTTATGGAGTACATTTATTCTATCCTTATTGTTAACGAGTTGTGAAAGAGTGTTGCTGTTTTTAAAGGAAACATTTATGTCAATTTTCTTCAAAATCTTGGCTAATTTATATGAAAACTTACCATTGAATGTTAAGCTTCGAAATTTTTTACTCTCAATGTTGTTATGTTCACTTGGTGCAAAAGCTGTTGAAACATTAATTCGGTGAACCTTTTTATGTATCAATTTATCCACCAAAGACTCAGGGAAATCATGTCTAACTGCAACTTGTTTAATCAGTGATAACTCTTTCTTTCTGTTAACTTCATTAATGGAATGTCAAACGCTCTATTGACATAACTACATAGGGCTGCAATTTTATGGCAAAAAACTACAACGCACATAAAAATAAAGCCAAAAAGTGCATTCTCACCAAGCAGAATTTGACATATCCTAAAAGGCACTGTTCCTAAATGCCATTCCGTCAAAAAGTATTCGGGTGATTATCGCATCTAAATTTTATGATAAATATAGAGTAACGTTTAACTTTTTTAGTATTTATGTGATGTTTTGCACTTTTTCTACTAGTGTTGACTCATGAATGAGAGGCATTCCATAAAACTGATGAAAGTTGTTAGTTTTGGGGAATGTGCAAGAAAATGCAGTTTATAAAAATAAAACTTTTAATGCTAACAGTCACAGTTTACTTAGTACATTAAAATAAACAGCCACAACTCAGATCACTTTTTTTGGTCTTCGGGACACCTATTATTTCTGTAACCAAATAAACATTAAGAAATAACCAGAGAATTCTCTTAAAAACAATACATAAAATGAACAAAAACATCAATAATAATATCTTTGGAATACTGTTATGATCTTTCAAACACATCAATTGTTGTAGAGAATTTATAAAAAATTCTGTTGCCTTTAAGGACGATGTTTGGTTCCTCCAAAATCTCTAAAATTTGCTCACGTGCCACATATGTTACATCATTCTTGTCCATTCGAAACATCTGGTTACCTGAAAGATAGATTGGGTTTAAGCAAGAAGTAAGATAGGAATATTACTTTGATCTCACCATCTTCCTCCATATAGTTTTGGCAAACTGCTGCATATCGATATTTCTGCTGAAGCACTTGCCTCTTACCTTCTTGATAAATTTCGACTAGTACGTAGGTACCTGCTTTTATTTCATCAGGGGGCTTAGAGCAAGTCTGCTCCTTTTCTTCATCACTATAAACTTCTGTAAACTGAACGCGTTTTTTAACTAGACTTTGTAAGGGTAGCAAGTCTTCTTCAGAAGAGCTGCCATGAGAACTGTAACTTTTTTCGTCATAGTAAATTGTTCCTAATTCATAATGAACACAAAATCCTTGGCACTCAAAACAGGATAGGGCTCTAACCCAAACCTTAGAACAACGGGTTTTTTACAGAATATCTGGTGAAGTTTCAATGTCCCTGGGAATGCTTTGGCACAACCTGATTCAATCTTTTTCGATATCTTAGCAATATCATTTTGGGTGATTTCAAAGAAACATATGCCTGGACATTTTTTACTAAGGACTTGAACCAGACTCTTAAAGCTAGCTATATCATTTCCTTCAGATACTACTCTATCTGCTGTTCTTTTACACGTTCCACCTATTCCATCCGGTGCACCTTTTCCATGCCCGGCCTCATGGTAATTCCAACTAATAGTTTCAATTTGTGGAAAATGTTCTCGCATGTGATTTGCCATGAAGGAGAACATGAATTTGTTCAGAGGCAAAAAAGTTGTATTCTTAGTTGCTTAATAAAAATATAAAAGTCGATTACAATTATTATCAAGTCCAGTGGCGTCCCTTAACCAATATTTTTGAGAAAAAGAAAATGTGCGCCACTGACTTTTTTAAAACTTTTATATTTTTTTTGCATTAAGCAACCAAGAATACAACTTTTTTGTCTCTTGAATCTTGTTCGTATCTTGCTTCGTTTTCAAGAAAGCAGCAATGCAACAACAAAGCAATGACATGCAATAAAGTGGTTTTTATTTTTTTTCTCTCGAAAAGAAGCCAGATACGAAAAAAATTCAAGAGACCAAAAAGGTCTATTCTTAGTTCCTTAATGCGAAAAACATAAAAGTTTTAAAAAAGTCAGTGGCGTACATTTTTTTTTTCAAAAATATTGGTCACTGTACACTTCGGGACGCCACTGGATTTAATAATTTGAATCTACATAGGGCTAAATTAACCCCTCTCTACCGCAAATAACACTGCCAGATTTCAGCAAAATTGGCTAAAGGATTATTAAGATGTTGTTGGAAAAAAGATTTTTTTAAAAAGGTTTGACACCCTGTATCTTGAAAACGAAGCGATAACGGACCCTATGTTTTTATAAACTTTTCATCTTAAAATCACTCAAAGAAGGCTAAGTACTTAAAAAACCTACAAAAAAGCAAGGATAAAAAATGTGGCAATTGGTCCAGGACAGCTAAGTAGTGCTGAAAAAGAAATCGGCATCCATGGCCAACTTGTCGCGCAATATAAAAAACCTCAAATTGAGCAAAATTACTAATAGCCATGGAATGATTATTTTAAGAGACATAGGAAAACTTTTATATTGAAAATTGATGGCACTGAGAAGCTTTATGCATCCAGGTGCTCAGATAGTTTCAGCAAATTACACAGGGTCTTCGGCCCCTTGAGGGCATGAAAATTTTTGTCGATTTGAAGTTTTTAGCACAGCGCGAGAAAGCGAGAAAATCGCTTAATAAGAAATAAACAAAAAAATCATAGCCTTAAGAGAGCTGAAGACTTTATGTAATTTTCTGAAACTGAGTACCCATAAATTTTCAATATGAAAGTCTTCCTCTAGCTCTTAAATAACAAAAATACTGAAATCATAAGTATTTTTCAGATATTAAAGTTTTGTTATAATTGAATTTAGAAGGTACCATCATCCGGGGTTATACTGGTCGATTTTTGAACATTTTCTGGAATATCGGGTCCCCAAAACAAAATTTTTAAACTGTAACGGAATTTTTTGGTTAAAACTCCGTTACTACGTTTTTAAATAATTATTAACAACCCTTGCCCACAGTTTTGAGTATTTTGTTCTGAAATCGCAAGTTCTAACTTGATTCAGTCGAATATCAGTTCTCTAAACTTGTTTTGTGATATCGATTTTTAGTGTGATGTAGTGTATCCATTTCAAATAATCCAAGGTACGTTCAGCATTAAGGTACACTGATTCACGTGTGTTAGGAACAGTTTGGTTCAGTCATGGATCTATTGCAGTCGGTGCTCGGATTCGAGTAATCTGTTCGGTGAACAACTGACTAAGTCTGGTTCTGGCGATCTGGTAACATTGTTATGGTCCAAATTCGATTTTCTGTCTGAGCGCTGACGTCATTAGATCAAGAACTTAATTTGTGTATTTTGTGAAGACTGTCAAAAAGGAGCATCAAAGACGTTGTCCTTCTTCTACGAATATTCCTGTCATCGAATCAAAAAATCAGTTAGCTAACGATTTACAACAAATGCCTAAGTTATTCGAGAAAGTTAGAACTAAATTAAAGCGAGCTCATGACAGGAATGCCAAATATTATAATTTGCGGAAACGTTCTGCTCAATTTCATGTCAGAGACTACGTTTGGAAGAAAAACTTTACTCTGTCTAACGCAGCTAATGACTACTCTGCCAAATTATGACCGAAATATATTCCTTGTGTTGTAAATAAAGTATTATCTCCATTAGTTTATAATTTAAAAGATCATTCTGGTAAAGACCTTGGGAATTTCCATATTAAAGATTTGAAACCTGACTTCAGTAATGATTATCCAACTGATGAAAATTCTGATGACTCCTCTGTGTATGAGTCCGCTAAAGAATCATACTTAATTTTTTTGGAGGTGACTAATTTGGACTTAACATCAATTCAAATTAGATCACTATGGGAGAGCGGTGGGTACTTGTTATTTTAAAAGCCATAGCATTAGCGAAAGCACTATATCTAATGTCCTATGAGCTAGGTTGCAAAACATCATGCACCTGTACATTTGAAGTTTTCTTGTTACAACTTCAAATGTAACCTTAGTCAAAGTTGGTTTGCGCAGTGTGTTTTTTTGGTAACTATTTCGAGTTGAATTGAGCTTATCTAGTATAGCTGGTAGCTGTCATATTGTTTGGTTTATCTTGTCGTTTGATACATTATGTTACTTTGGTGTGTACCAGATGACAGTGGCGTGCAATTATTCTCACTTTGGTTTGATTTGTGCGTGAAAATATTGTATAAGTGTTTTGAATGTACGACTAGCAGATACGTTTTTTGAATCTCTCGGAAATTTGCTCACTGCGCAATCAAAAGGTCTTTGGTAATTTTTTTTTTGAGGTCTGTAGTTTTGTATTGGTCTTTTTGAGGTTCTCTTTTTTCGATTATTTTTTTGCTACTCTTTAAGTAGAAATTTTTCTTCCTGTAAAATTCATTGTTGTAGGTATTAGATATTCCCTTGAATACTTCTCTTTTTTTAGTTTTTATTTTTTAGTTCGAAGCTATTCTGGACGGGTTTCCTGGTTAGGTTAGGTTACACATGTCTTCGGGCGAATGGCCGTAACCCAGGCAGGAAATTCAGTCAGTTTAGTGGGGTTATACCTTCCCACCTTCCTTACCCTTCCTCAAATCTATACCTGTCTTCAATGGATGGATCAGTTTAATTGTCATAGTTCTATCTAAAATTCCTTCTGGATTTCCATTTCTTCTTGAGTCCAGACCCACTCTTTTCACAACTAGCATGTGTAACAGACTGGTACTCTCTTGCACATTTTTGGATTTACCTTCTTTCCTTCTCTTCTTCATACTCTCACTATTCTGTATCATTTCTCTTCTTTTCTCTTATAACGTCTCTGATTTTTTTTCTATCCCACCTTTACTTTACCCTTCTTTCCTCTAATACAGGAGATTTTCCGTGAGGATATCCAGTGCGCTTGCCTGTATAGGTGGCGGTATTGTTAGGTCTGGTCAAGCTAACAATATTTGTTTTCTGTCGGCCCGTGGCTGAACTTCGTTTTGTGGTATAAGTGCGGGTGTGATAGGACCCAAAATGTGCCCATTTCTGTGTGGTCTTCGGACGAAGGCACACATTTGTGTCACAATTCGTTAGGGATGTCACGCTTCTTCGAGGAGTTTTCTTTCTTTCCTTTCTCTTCTCCTCACTTAGTTTAAGTTCTCTTCTAGTTTTAAGTTTTTTGGGGGTCACGATTCAAGGAATTTTCTTATTGTCAAATTTTTATGCCTCCTCGGGTAAATTTAATTATGGGATAATATGGGTTTCTTTATTGTGGATTTCAAAGCATTCAGCTTTTCAAATTTTTTATAAAGTTTAGCTCAAGTTAGCAAACAAATATTTTACCTGACTGAACCAAGCATGTGCTTACAGTGTACCTTAAAGATTAATTAAAATTTTTTTAGTCAAGTTTCTTATAATTTCATAATTGAACAATCTTTTCTTATTTAAATTTTCAAAATTTTGTCTTGGAGTTTGCGATGATCTTGATAAAAGTATACAGGGTATATTTTAATTCGGTTTGATTAGCACATGATGTGTCCAAAACGAATAACATCTCTTTCTTCAGTTCTTATTTAAGGTTTAGATAGCACTTAGTGTATCCGAGAATAAGTAACTTACTCTGAGAAAATTTCGCGTAGGCTTTGGAGTGCGGCTAATTCATTAACAGACCTATGGTTATTTTACACCATCCTGTATATTTTACATTATTAGATTACTTTGAATTTTCATAGAAAAAATACTCAACTTGGAGTTTTCGTATTTTTTGATCGGGTTGGAGGAATGTGTAACGGAATTTTTCGCTTAAAACTCCGTTACTACGTTATTAAATAATTATTAACAACCCTTGCCCACAGTTTTGAGTATTTTGTTCTGAAATTGCAAGTTCGAACTTGATTCAGTCGAATATCAGTTCTCCAAAGTTGTTTTGTGATATTGATTTTTAGTGTGACGTAGTGTATCTATTTCAAATAATCCAAGGTACGTTCAGCATTAGGGTACACTGATTCCCGCTTGTTAGGAACAGTTTGGTTCAGTCATGGATCTATTGTGGTCGGTGCTCGGATTCGAGTAATCTGTTCGGTGAACAACTGACTGGGTCTGGTTCTGCGACCCGGGAACATTTTTATCGTTCAAATTCGATTTTTTGTCTGAGCGCTGACGTCATTAGATCAAGAACCTAATTTATTTATAATTTATTTTATGAAGACTGTCAAAAAGGAGCGTCAAAGACGTCGTCCTGGCCCTGTCTGATTTGGTCTTCGAGAGCGAGAGGTTGAGGTATCAAAGGAGTAGCATCGGGGGCAAAATATTTAAAGCTTATTTTTGTATTTTCATGTGGATCACCAAATTTTGTGAGTTTCGGATTTTTGAGGATGTCGAAAGGGACGGCCATTTTGTGGGTTAAGTACGCGTGTGTAGCAGTTGTGGTGGACTGCGTTTCGTTTTTGGTACTTGGGGAGCAAAGGCACTGGACAGGACTGAGCAAAAGGACAGGTGAGTTATTGTAAAATTATATCTTTATAATTTTTGATAAATCCATATTTGTATAACTCACCTGTGCCTGTTCTTTTTGGCACGCCTCTTTCCTGATCGCAATCAGGAAGTCTTTGGTAATTTTTTTTGAGGTCTCTGTAGTTTTGGAGGTTCTCTTTTTTCGATTATTTTTTTTAGTTTCATTATTAGTCGAAGACCAAGCCAGAACTATTTCGGGTTTATTGAATTAATCTTTTTGCAAATTTAAGTATGGAGGTATCATGACCTCATTTGGTAAATTTTCTTGTCGTTTGCAACCTTGCAATTTTTTTATTAACTTTATTTCTCTTTGGCTCGCAGTTAGTCAATTCAAGTTTGTATTTTCTATTTTCATTTAATATAATGGGGGGGAAGTGTATTCATGAATATGCTTTGTAGTATCTATGGGATTTAATGTAACTAAAACTTGTATTTTGGATTTATATAGTTTTTTTTATAAATTTTAAGTTATAAATAATATTCACCGAATTTCTTTTGGTAAATAAGCAGTATACTGTATATTGACAAGGCTTTAGCACTGCCTAATTCACTTGAATTTATTTCATGCACAATCTTCACGAGCAAACACCAGTAGACTGACACGGCGAACACGTTCCTACAATCTGCAGATCACCAGCTGATACTGGGGCAGCTGACTTGGCAAAACCCTGAGATTCCGAGCTATCAAAATCAAGGCCAGTATCACAGCTGTCAGACAGTTACGCTTGGTCGCAGTTCTATTCTCAACGTGGAACTTCATCGGGAACTTCTAACAACTCAGTCGAAGATTACACGTCACATCAAAGGAAGACGAACATTCATATAAGGTGTTTCTTTAATTAAAGCGTTCCATTCTTAAGATCATACTTGCAAAAGACTAGACCTTGGTTTTGTTGATGTTTACTCGTCTCGAGCAGTGCTAAATTGTTTTGGACTTTCCTAATCATTTCGAAGCAATTCACTTCACTTTAATTGTAAATTTATAACGTCATAGTTGACAGACAAATATTGTAAAATCTTTCATTTTTTTATTGCCAAATTTCAACTTGAAATCCAATTTTTTTATTGTTAAACTATTATCACAGACCTATATAGCTTCGCTACAGACAGTGCCTGGGGCCTGGGGACCCAATTGTTTGAACTGGCACCAATAGAGGGCGCCGCATGTGGGAAATTCCAATAAAAATATAATCGGCTGGGCTGGCGACAATAATTCGGTGGCCTTGAAAGCACATATCCCATAAAAAACGCTGCAACGTTGTCGATGCAAGAACATGTGAATAGAAGGAATAGCATTTATACGAGTAGTAATAATAAGGCAGCCACAATTCGAAATTATTAGAATTATTCCAGATGCACCAATCCGCGATCCGCGATTGGAGAAAATTTCCTGCCAAAAACTACTCCCTGCATCTCTTTGGTGAAACAACTTCATACCTCCACTAGGGCGTTCAAAAAGTCTCAGAAAAAAAGTTGTTTTTGGTCAGATCCTCGCCATTTTTAGCAAGGACGTTTAAAATTATTCCGGACCCAGACACACCCAATCCGCGGTTGAAAAAATTTGCCGGACAAAACTACCCCCTGCATCCCTTTAGGAAAAAAAAATGATAACTCCATTGTTTATGGTCCGATTTTCGTCGTTTTCAGAAGGATGTTAAAAAAAGTCAGTCTGAGAAATAAAAAAAACTGCCGGAAAAAAACTACCCCTTCCCACCCCCGAAGTTGTTTTTGATCGGAACCTCGCCATTTTTAGCAAGGACGTTCAAAATTATTCTAGAAGCACCAATCCGCGGTTGAAAAAAATTGCCGGACAAAACTACCCCCTGCATCCCTTTAGGAAAAAAAATGATAACTCCATTGTTTATGGTCCGATTTTCGTCGTTTTCACAAGGAAGTTAAAAAAAGTCAGTCTGAGAAATAAAAAAAACTTCCGGAAAAAAACCACCCCTTCCCACCCTCGAAGTTGTTTTTGGTCGGATCCTCGCTATTCTTAGCAAGGTCGTTCAGAATGACTCCAGAACCACCAATCCGCGGTTGAAAAAAATTGCCGGAAAAACTACCCCCTGCATCCCTTTAGGAAAAAAAAAAGATAAATCCACTGTTTCTGGTCCGATTTTCGCCGTTTTCACAAGGATGTTAAAAAAAGTCAGTCTCAGAAATAAAAAAAAGTGCCGGAAAAAAGCTACCCCTTCCCACCCCCGAAGTTGTTTTTGATCGGAACCTCGCCATTTTTAGCAAGGACATTTAAAATTATTCCAGAAGCACCAATCCACGGTTGAAAAAAATTGCCGGACAAAACTAACCCCTGCATCCCTTTAGGGAAAAAAAATGATAACTCCATTGTTTATGGTCCGATTTTTGCCGTTTTCACAAGGATGTTAAAAAAGTCAGTCTCAGAAATAAAAAAAACTGCCGGAAAATAACTATCCCTTCCCACCCCCGAAGTAGTTTTTGGTTGGATCCTCGCCATTCTTAGCAAGTACGTTCAAAATGATTCCAGAAGCACCAATCCACGGTTGAAAAAATTTGCCGGAGAAAAATACCCCCTGCATTTCTTTAGGAAAAAAATTATAACTCCATTGTTTCTGGTTCGATTTTCGCCGTTTTCAAAACTACGTTCAAAAAGTCTCAGAATTAAAAGAACTGCCATTTAGCGTTTTTTTTTCTTATTTAAAATCTGCCGCAACTATTGCTTTAATCAGGACAAATCAAAACCCTCATATACCAAATTTGTACAAAAATATACAGGGAGTTCCATGCTACAGGGTGTCAAAGTTAAACAAAATAGGAATTTTAAGCGCAACTGGTGCATCAAGTGCGGGCCAAGGAGCTTAAATTCTCAATATGGCGGACTTCAGAGAAAAATCTGAAAAATGCATAACATACAGGGTGTCACAGAGCCAGTAATTCAAACGAATCCTGTGGAAAGGGGACTCTATTTAGGGATATTCGAAGTTTGACTGTTGAGAAGTTATTTCAACTTTTATGATTTTCGTAAAACGAAACTTCGTTAAGACTCTTGGGGGTGGGGAGGGTTAGTTTTTTTGTCTGAAAATTTGTTTTTGAATTCTGAGACTTTATAATATCCTTGTGAAAAGGCGACAATCGGACCAGAAAAAATGCAGTAATGATATTTTTTCGTAAAGGGGTGCAGGGGGTAGTTTTGTCCGGCAAATTTTTTCAATCGCGAATTGGTGCGTTTGGGATTACTTATTTGGAACGTCCTTGCTGAAAATGGCGAGGATTCGACCAAAAACAACTTCGGGGGTGGGAAGGGGTAGTTTTTTGTCAGGCAGTTTTTTATGCTTCTGAGACTCTTTTGAACGTCCTTGTGAAAACTGTGAAAATCCAATGGATTTATCTTCTTTGTCCTAAAGGGATGCAGGGGGTAGTTTTGTCCGGCAATTTTTTTCAACCACTGATTGGTGTTTCTGGAGTCATTCTGAACGACCTTGCTAAGAATAGCGAGGATCCGACCAAGAACAACTTCGGGGGTGGGAAGGGGTAGTTTTTTTTCGGCAGTTTTTTTTTATTTCTCAGACTGACTTTTTTAACATCCTTGTGAAAACGACGAAAATCGGACCATAAACAATGGAGTTATCATTTTTTTTCCTAAAGCGATGCAGGGGGTAGTTTTGTCCGGCAATTTTTTTCAACCGCGGATTGTTGCTTCTGGAATAATTTTGAAAGTCCTTGCTAAAAATGGCGAGGTTCCGATCAAAAACAACTTCGGGGGTGGGAAGGGGTAGTTTTTTTTTCGGCAGTTTTTTATTTCTCAGACTGACTTTTTTTAACATCCTTGTGAAAACGGCGAAAATCGGACCATAAACAATGGAGTTATCATTTTTTTTCCTAACGGGATGCAGGGGGTAGTTTTGTCCGGCAATTTTTTTCAACCGCGGATTGGTGCTTCTGGAATAATTTTGAACGCCCTTGCTAAAAATGGCGAGGTTCCGATCAAAAACAACTTTGGGGGTGGGAAGGGGTAGTTTTTTTCCGGAATTTTTTTTATTTCTGAGACTGACTTTTTTTAACATCCTTGTGAAAACGGCGAAAATCGGACCATAAACAATGGAGTTATCTTTTTTTTTCCTAACGGGATGCAGGGGGTAGTTTTGTCCGGCAATTTTTTTCAACCGCGGATTGGTGTTTCTGGAGTCATTCTGAACGACCTTGCTAAGAATAGCGAGGATCCGACCAAAAACAACTTTTTTTAACCGCGGATTGGTGCTTCTGGAATAATTTTGAATGTCCTTGCTAAAAATGGCAAGGTTCCGATCAAAAACAACTTCGGGGGTGGGAAGGGGTAGTTTTTTTCCGGCAGTTTTTTTTATTTCTCAGACTGACTTTTTTTTAACATCCTTGTGAAAACGACGAAAATCGGACCATAAACAATGGAGTTATCATTTTTTTCCTTAAAGGGATGCAGGGGGTAGTTGTGCCAGGAAATTTTTTTCAACCGCGGATTGGTGCGTTTGGGTAAATTTTGAACGTTCTGGCTGAAAATGGCGAGGATTCGACCAAAAACACAACTTCGGGGGTGGGAAGGGGTAGTGAGACTCTTTTGAACGTTCTTGTGAAAACGGCGAAAATCGGACCAGAAACAATGGAGTTATCAATTTTTTTCCCTAAAGGGATGCAGGGGGTAGTTTTGTCAGGTAAATTTTTTCAACCGCGGATTGGTGCGTCTGGGTAAACTTTGAACGTTCTGGCTGAAAATGGCGAGGATCCGACCAAAAACATTTCGGGGGTGGGAAGGGGTAGTTTTTTGTCAGGCAATTTTTTTACTTCTGAGATTTTCAGGGTGTAGTTTTCCCGGCAATTTTAAGTAAGTATATGTACATCAATATGAATCTCAAAAATCCTTACCTACCAATTCCATCTTCCTTGCCTCTTTCTGTGAACATATTATTTATATCACAGATGTATATAGCTTAGCTAAGCTATATAGGTCTCTGTTTATATACATAATACATCTGCTTGTATGCAGATGTATTTTTATCCCTAAAATGGGCCGGATAGGCGACATTTGGCATCGACGAGTGGAAAGATGTAGAACTCAGCGACCTCTATGGGACGGTAGTGGAAATATTTGTACGAATTCCCACAAAGGATGCCAACTCCAGGGACTTGGCATCCTTTTGGGTTCGCCTAAAAATATACGGCGAGGCACAGTCTGTAGCGAAGCTATATAGGTCTGTTCTATTATAAAGTTGTTCAAAATAAACAACCCTTGTAACTGTTTTAAATCTGTGTTTTATTTCAAGTATCATATAATCAGGTCATATAACCAACTTCGTTAGCCGGGCCAAAGTTGTCATTATAAAACGTTGGTCCTGCTGAGTGCAAAAGGTATATCAGGGCATGCTTTCTAGTATTTTTTACTTTACTTTTTTAGTATAAACTTGTATCTTAAAAAAAGCTATTGTTCAGTATAACCCAGGATCTGGGGTTATATTAAACGGCATGTTTTTCCTTAGAAAAATGTTTTATTATTGGAGTCTGACCAGTAAAGGCCTTTCCTTAAACCTGTACTGAACAATCTGTATTAAAAAAAAATAAAAAAATTATCATCATCTTTGTCACTGAAAGATGAATGAGATTTATTCGTATTCTTAAATTCGACCATTTGCTTGAAACTAAAGGATCATTTCGGAACTATTTCAATATCTATGACTTTCATATACCTTAGCTAACCTTACAGCTGCGTGAATGTAGTAGGTTATTATAAACTTTTTCCACTTTGATGACTATTTTTCTGCCACTGATTTCAGCTAAACTTATTTGTATTTGACTGGGCACGTCTAGAGTGTTCTCAATTCATATTAAAAAAATACAGGGCGTGGTTTGTCCATTTATAACTTTAGTAGCTGCCATCATCTTTGCATGTAATGAATCTAATGCTCCTTTAATATCTCAATACCGAAATGATCTATCGCTGAACGAAACTGCGGACATTCTGCCAAATATTTCATATCATTTATGAAACGCTCCATGAAAGCTAACATCATTAATTTACTTTCTGTGTTTCACCACTGCTGTATTGTAGTCAGCAGCAAGAAAACTCGATGCCTAGGTTTAAGCGCCCGTATGTCGTGGATTATTGATCTCGAAAAATATTCTTCTGATGTGATAATGAACACTCCATAAGCATTTGCAATTACAAAAAGTAAGGGTGGCTTCTTGTATACAAACTGACAATAATTAGCTTTATTAATTGCAGCTTTGCGGAACTTGTACTTGGCCCCTTATAATTCGATTTCAAGTCAAACAGGATTACAATCTGGCAGAGATTTCTTGTAGCGATCATAAAATTTAGCAAGTTCATTATCATCAAACAGTGTATCTATAAATAAATAAATATGTTATATTATTATTATTCGTATTATTATCTGACTAAGATTTAATCATATATGGACTCTTTGATGACTGCAGGGAAGCTTTTATTAATGAGAGAATCTTAAAGCTGCCATGTGAATATATTTTGCAGAACCTTGTGTACATAAAGAGTAAATTGAATGACTACCCTAACCATGGCGATGTACATTCGTACAACACTAGAACCAGAAATGACCTAGTTCCAAAATATTGTCGCGTGGAGAGGTGTCGGAATGGACCGGGGTGCCTTGCTGTGCACTTCTTTAACAGGTTGCCTAGCAGTTTTAGGGATCTCCCCACGTCACAGTTATTGTCTTTGTGTAAGATTTTAAAGTGTTTGATTTTGTAAATTATTTTAAAAATTGAATGTTGACTTGTGTAAACACTGTCGTGTATTGGCATCAATAAAGTATTATTATTATTATTATCGACTTAGCCAAAAGGCATTCGCACTCCCTCTACGGGGAACATTCACTCAGATCCCGGGTATCCCGGATACCAAAAGGATCTGGCTCGGACGAGACCCTTGCCATGTTATCGGGCCTTAGGTGACATTGATGTTGTTGGACGATCCTGCATTCCCCATGAATTTCCTGACGGTTCGGGCTGTCGCAAGTAGTACCGCTTTCTGCATGGACCTGTAAAGACTATCAGTTAGACCCAGCTCCTTGATGTTTCTCAGCAAACTTTTTGGTATAACACCAGTTGTTGACATGATGATTGGAATCGTCTGGACGTTCTCCATTTCCCATTGCCTTCTAAATCTCTGTACTTCGCGATCTTCTCGACTTGCTTCACACGCAGGTTGTTGTTGTTCGGGATGGCCACATCAATCAGAGTTGTCTGCCTAGAAATTTTATCAACTATTATAAGGTCCGGTCTGTTATGGACAACTCGTTGATCTGTCAGAACTGTACGATCCCAGTACATCTTGTAGTTGCTGTTCTCAAGAACAGGCTCAGGTGTGTAGTTGTAATATGGGACCCTCTCTGCCTGCACAAGCAGCAGCTTTTCCGCCAGTTCCTGGTGCAAGATCTTGGCAACTGAATCGTGTCGTTCCTTATATTCCGTTGATGCGAACATCTGACATCCTCCTGTTATGTGCTGGATTGTTTCTGAAGTTGGGCACCCGTATCTGCATCTGTCATCCACTACCGATGCATCTCCTACAATGAATTTTAGGTAGTTGCGAGTTGGTATAACCTGATCTTGTATGGCCAGTAAGAAGCCTTCTGTCTCGGGGAACATTCGTCCGAGGTCAGCCAATAGTACGACGCTAACTTGTCGACATGTTCCTGGTTAACCTCATTAGGATGCCTCCCGTGCAGCGGCTTCTATAACCACCTCTGTAGTTTATCGTTGTCGGCGGTTCGGTGGTGATTTTGATGCTCGTGTTCCGTCAGACGTAGCGTTGTTGAGACGTCTGCTCCGCATATAGCTTTATGTAGTGTGGAGCTGTTGGCCTGTCTGTGGAAATAATTACGCAGGTTTAATATTTGTTGGTCCAATTGCTTGCTGAGGTCTGCCAATCCTCTTCCTCCTTGTTGACGTGGCAGAGTTGTTCTTTCTACGGCGCTACGGGGATGATGCTTATGAGCTTTTGTCAGTAGTGTCCTAACTTTTCGTTGCAACTTGTTGATGTCCGTGTTGGTCCAATTCACTATTCCGAAGGAATAGCTGAGTACAGAGCACGCATACGTGTTTAGGGCCTTAAACAAATTCCTGCTGTTAAGATCAGTTCGCACTACTTGTCTTACTCTCTTGATGAATTCATTAGTTAAATCGGTCTTCATTGTTCGATGGTCTATCCTTTGAGCTTGCTTCATCCCGAGGTACTTGTATGTATCTCCCACGCTCATTGCTTCGATCTCCTGGCCGTCCTGCATCTCCTGTGCGCCTTGTTCGAGCTTTCCCCGGACGATGTTCAGGGTGCGGCACTTGTCCAGTCCAAACTGCATTCCGATGTCCCTGGAGAACTCTTCTACAATTTTAAGCATTTGCGTTAGTTGGTTTTTGGTTGCAGCCATCAGTTTTAAATCATCCATATGTAACAGGTGATTCAACTTGAACGCTTCTGTGCTGTTGCTTTTGATAGCGAAGCCATATTTCGTAGAGTCCAACCGATGTGATAGAGGGTTCATCGCCATGCAGAACCACAGTGGACTGAGTGAATCTCCTTGGAATATCCCTCTTCGGATGTTGATTGTGTCGGTCTCGATGTTACTGCTTGCGGTTCTGAGTTGTATCTTAGTGCGCCAGGTTGTCATAACGTGTTCTAAAAAGGAAACTGTATGATGATCTATTTTATACAGCTTTAAGATACCTGTGAGCCAGTCGTGAGGTACGGAATCAAATGCTTTTTTGTAGTCCACATAAGCCATGTAAAGGTTTCGTTGCTTGGAATGAGCCTGGTTGCAGATGACAGAGTCTATGATGAGTTGCTCTTTGCATCCCATTGCGCCCTTCGCGCAGCCCTTCTGCTGCATTGTCATGATGTTGTTCCGCTCGCAGTGAGCATATATTCGCTGTGTAAGGCAAGATGTGATTATCTTGTACAGCGTAGGCAAGCAGGTTATTGGGCGGTACTTGGCAGGGTTATCTGTATTCCGCTTGTCTTTTGGTAATAAGTAGGTGGCACCCTGTGTAAGAAACAATGGCATTTTCTGAGGATCGAGCAAGACTTCATTAATTAAGGTAGTTATTTGTTCATGCGTGCACCACAACTTCTTAATCCAATAATTTTGGAGATGATCTGGACCTGGTGCCTTTCAGTTGTGGGAATTCTTGATGACATTGGAGACCTCATCGGTTGTGAATTGCTCGTGTTGCATCTGGCTATAGTTCCGGCCCATCTCGCGTTCTTCACTGATCCAGCTTGCACTGACATTGCATAGACCTGGTGTGGCAAGTTGATTTCTCCAGAAACCGTCGACCTGTTCTCTGCTAGGGTAAATCGTATTTCTGGTATCGGCGCTAGAATTCAAAGTACGGTAGAAAACTTTTTCAGATCGTTCAAAAAGTTTGTTGTCTCGTTTCCTGTTGTTACTAGCCTTGTATCTCCTCAGACGCCCTGCGAAAACAGAAAGTTTTTGTTTCAATGTATCAAGACATTGTTGAGCAGTGATGTTCGCGGGGTCACGCTGAGAATGCATTTGGGTGCGGCTCACTATTGCCTGCACCACCCTCTGGATCCTTCTAGTTCTAACTCCTCTGATATATTCCGTTGCTTGTCCTATGTCTTTACGGAGACTCTCGATCTTCCGACCCAGTCGCATCTCCCATTGAGCGATTCGTGGTTCTGGTCTTGCACGATTTAACTCTTGAGCTGTCCGGATCTTGGCTCCCATTGCAGTGATGATTGCCGTTGCAGCACAGTAGATTAACATGTGCATATGTTCTAATGTTGGTGTTACTGAAACATAGTTAGGTAAAATTCTGGTGTTCATAATATCGAGCACGATTGCAAGCTTCCTGGAAGAATTCAATCTTGGTAGTGGTGGTCTGCTCAGTGGGTCTGTGCCTTCGTATCGCAATACTGCCTTTCTCATCTGTGTGTCTAAGCCTTCAAAGTGTTCTTCGTTAGCCGATTCCAGACTCTCAGTAGTTGGTTCTACCGTTTCGGCTTCTAGTTGTTGTCCAGGCTCTTGAAGTTCCCCATTGTTGTTGTTGTCGTCTATGTTAATGCTTTCGCCGTGGATCTCTAGCTCAACTTCCCGTTTGATATCGTTAAGTCGCGTTTCTGGAATTCGGTTATTTTTTAGAATAGTTCGATACTGATCTGACACTCTTTGTTCAGACACTTGCATGTGTGGAAACTCCCCGCAGAACTTGGCATGCAGTTGTTGTCGGTAGCCGATCATCTCTTGTCCTAAGTTTGTCACCCTGTAAAAAATACGCATTATCGATTCATTCATGGACCCAGTCCATTTCATGCGTCGTCGTTGTAATCCCGCCTGAGTGAACGCTGGCTGAAGTTCCCGCGCAGCACCTTCGGTGGGTGGAACCCTAGTTCTCGTTTGGCTCCCATGTTGTAGATGTTCGTGTTGCCGGGCTGTAGCTGTTTGTGCAACAGGGGCCCGCCTCATCAGAGCCCTGTCACCGACGTCCCGCTCACTGTCATGCCCAGCGCCGGCTCCAGACATGCCCTGTCGATCCCCAGGTAGCGGCCCTATGACAATTATCCTATTATTCTCCATTCCATAGTTTTCTCCCGTAACGTGGGAGTGACGGCCCTCGGTCGCCTTTTACGACTCGCGGAGCCAAGATAGGAGTATTCTAACCCGCTACCCATACGGGTCAACTAGGATAACGCGGGATCGTTACTCCCGAGGATCTGCCCCTGTCACCGGCCAAACCCCTCCTTGCGTTAACTGGGAAACACGGGATCGTTACACCCGAGGATCTGCCCCTCTCACAGGCTAGACCCATCCCTGTGTAACTGGGAGTCGCGGGATTGTCACACCCGAGGATCAGCCCCCGTCACCGGCTAGACGCCTCCCTGCGCAACTGGATATCGCGGGATTGTCACACCCGTAGGTCTGCCCCTGTCACAGGCCAAGCCTCTCCATGCGTAACTGGGAATCGCGGGATCGTCACACCCGTGAATCTGCCCCTCTCACAGGCCAGACCCATCCCTGCGCAACTGGGGAGCGCGGGATTGTCACACCCGTGGATCTGCCTCTCTCACAAGTCAGATCCCCCGTACGTTTTTATTATTATTATTATTATCGACTTAGCCAAAAGGCATTCGCACTCCCTCTCTGGGGAACATTCACTCAGATCCCGGGTATCCCGGATACCATATGGATCTGGCTCGGACGAGACCCTTGCCATGTTATCGGGCCTTAGGTGACATTGATGTTGTTAGACGTTCCTGCACTCCCCATGAATTTCCTGACGGTTCGGGCTGTCGCAAGTACTACCGCTTTCTGCATGGACCTGTAAAGATTATCAGTTAGACCCAGCTCTTTGATGTTTCTCAGCAAACTTTTTGGTATGACACCAGTTGTTGACACGATGATTGGAATCGTCTGAACGTTGTCCATTTCCCATTGCCTTCTAATTCGTTCTTCTAAGTCTCTGTACTTCGCGATCTTCTCGACTTGCTTCACACGCAGGTTGTTGTTGTTCGGGATGGCCACATCAATCAGAGTTGTCTTCCTAGAAATTTTATCAACTATTATAAGGTCCGGTCTGTTATGGGCAACTCGTTGATCTGTCAGAACTGTACGATCCCAGTACATCTTGTAGTTGCTGTTCTCAAGAACAGGCTCCGGTGTGTAGCTGTAATATGGGATCCTCTCTGCCCGCACAAGCAGAAGTTTTTCCGCCAGTTCCTGGTGCAAGATCTTGGCAACCGAATCGTGTCGTTCCTTATATTCCGTTGATGCGAACATCTGACATCCTCCTGTTATGTGCTGGATTGTTTCTGAAGTTGGGCACCCGTATCTGCATCTGTCATCCACTACCGATGCATCTCCTACAATGAATTTTAGGTAGTTGCGAGTTGGTATAACCTGATCTTGTATGGCCAGTAGGAAGCCTTCCGTCTCGGGGAACATTCGTCCCGAGGTCAGCCAATAGTTCGACGCTAACTTGTCGACATGTTCCTGGTTAACCTCATTAGGATGCCTCCCGTGCAGCGGCTTCCCCAACCACCTCTGTAGTTTATCGTTGTCGGTTCGGTGGTGATTTTGACGCTCGTGTTCCGTCAGACGTAGCGGTGTTGAGACGTCTGCTCCGCATATAGCCCTATGTAGTGTGGAGATGTTGGCCTGCCTGTAGAAATAATTACGCAGATTTAATATTTGTTGGTCCAATTGCTTGCTGAGATCTGCCAATCCTCTTCCTCCTAGTTGACGTGGCAGAGTTGTTCTTTCTACGGCGCTACGGGGATGATGTTTATGAGCTTTTGTCAGTAGTGTCCTAACTTTTCGTTGCAGGTTGTTGATGTCCGTGGTGGTCCAATTCACTATTCCGAACGAATAGCTGAGTACAGAGCACGCATACGTGTTCAGGGCCTTAAACAAATTCCTGCTGTTAAGATCAGTTCGCACTACTTGTCTTACTCTCTTGATGAATTCATTCGTTAAATCAGTCTTCATTGTTCGATGGTCTATCCTTTGAGCTTGTTTCATCCCGAGGTACTTGTATGTATCTCCCATGCTCATTGCTTCGATCTCCTGGCCGTCCTGCATCTCGTGTGCGCTTTGTTCGAGCTTTCCCCTTATGATATTAAGGGTGCGGCACTTGTCCAGTCCAAACAGCATTCCGATGTCCCTGGAGAACTCCTCTACAATTTTAAGCATTTGCGTTAGTTGGTTTTTGGTTGCGGCGATCAGTTTTAAATATATAATAGGTGATTCAACTTGATCGCTTCTGCGTTGTTGCTTTTGATAGCGAAGCCATATTTTGTAGAGTTCAACCGATGTGATAGAGGGTTCATCGCCATGCAGAACCACAGTGGACTGAGTGAATCTCCTTGGAAAATCCCTCTTCGGATGTTGATTGTGTCGGTCTCGATGTTACTGTTTGCGGTTCTGAGTTGTATCTTAGTGCGCCAGGTTGTCATAACGTGTTCTAAAAAGGAAACTGTATGATGATCTATTTTATACAGCTTTAAGATACCTGTGAGCCAGTCGTGAGGTACGGAATCAAATGCTTTTTTGTAGTCCACATAAGCCATGTGGAGGTTTCGTTGCTTGGAATGAGCTTGGTTGCAGATGACAGAGTCTATGATGAGTTGCTCTTTGCATCCCATTGCGCCCTTCGAGCAGCCCTTCTGCTGCATTGCAATGATGTTGTTCCGCTCGCAGTGAGCATATATTCGCTGCGTAAGGCAAGATGTGATTATCTTGTACAGCGTAGGCAAGCAGGTTATTGGGCGGTACTTGGCAGGGTTATCCGTATTCCGCTGGTCTTTTGGTAACAGGTAGGTTGCACCCTGTGTAAGAAACAATGGCATTTTCAGAGGATCGAGCAAGACTTCATTAATTAAGGTAGTTATTTGTTCATGCGTGCACCACAACTTCTTAATCCAATAATTTTGGAGATGATCTGGACCTGGTGCCTTCCAGTTGTGGGAATTCTTGATGACATCGGAGACCTCAGCGGTTGTGAATTGCTCGTGTTGCATCTGGCTATAGTTCCGGCCCATCTCGCGTTCTTCGCTGATCCAGCTTGCACTGACATTGTATGGACCTGGTGTGGCAAGTTGATTTCTCCAGAAACCATCGACCTGTTCTCTGCTAGGGTAACTCGCATTTGTGGCATCGGCGCTAGAATTAAAAGCACGGTAGAAACCCTTTTCTGATCGTTCAAAGAGTTTGTTATTTATTATTATTATTAATATTATTATTATTATTTCCTATGGCATTTTGTTCACCTTCGTCTGATGATGAATTTTCGGCGATAAGTTTTGTGAATGACAAAAGATATTTTTTAGACAACGGCGATGCTATCTCACTATCATCATTGGTGATAGATCTCTCGGTTTTGGCATTTGCACACCGTCATTTCAAGTTTTTTGGGTCCGAATGTGAGAATTTTGATGATTTTTGTGCACTCGTAGACGGCAAGTCTGTGAACACTTTTCACTACCCGAAAACATAATTTATATGTTAATCGGAAACTAAATATTTGTATATTCACTATTATTTAGCTTCCCTTATTCGGAATCGCTGCTGTACTGACTCGCTGCTGCTTCAATGACGGACGGAAAATTGGTTACTGATACCCCGTACCTATGAGGAGACATGTCTGCGATGACTGCGGAATGGGTGGGGAGAGGCGGCAAGCGGTGTTGTTCTGCTGCAGGTACTGTCAGTGGCGTGTGCCTACTGAAGTATGATACATATGGAATAACACCAACTGGTTCGTTTTTGTAAAATATTCCGTCTATTGACGTACCGTTTCGAGTCGTCAAGAATCCTTTAGAAGCCAAAGAAACCGAATAACGATTTTGAAGATAGGGTATTAATTCTGGACAATTTACATTGTAGTTAAAATAACCGCAAATAAGTAGAGGACTATAATACAAATTATTCAAATGATTTATACAGTGACCGGTAGAAAGTGGGACACATAAATTTAATATTTTTAAACTCTCGATTTTGATTAATTTAAATTTCTAGCTGCCAATCAAACACAATTAAAGTTTAGTAGCAAATTCATGTGTTATCCGATGATAAGTTGTGCTGACAGTATTTTGCTTTTTTGTAATACACAGGGTGGTCGAAAAAAATACAAAAAAGTTAAATTTCTTTTTTTTACTATAGTACTATAGGTTTTGTTAAGTACATCACTCTGCATACGAAATGGCGATTTACGACATTTTTTTGGGCTCGAGGACTTTTTTATTTCAAAAAACTGTCGAAATTGGCAATTTACGAAAATTGTGTTTTTTTATGTTTTCTATAACAGATCGCTGGTAAAATAATTAATTTATTTTACCAGCGATCTGTTAGAAAATAGTCTACATGGAGAGGTAAAACTATCACAAGTCGTATATCTGAGAGTACTTCCAAATAGTTTATGTAAACACTCCCAGAGATGTACCTACTCTTTTAGAGATCGTTTACAATGGCAGAGAGTTCTCCGTGAGAGGGTTTACATTGGCAAACTATTAGGAAGTACTCTAAGATATTTATACTTGTGCTAGTTTCACTTGCGCATGTAAACTACGCATTAGTTGTTGAGACATGCCTGCCACGCGTGGATATTCTCACGCAAGGGATTAATTTTGCGTTCTACATGAGTAGCGCGCGCGACAAAAAAAATTCGCAGTTCAAAAACTATAGACGCTATAGGTAAAGTTTTTTTACCAAAAACTTCTTGTTTTGGGCACATTTCCCCATTGGAAAATTTCATTACACTTTTTATAACCTTGCACTTTTGTTGCTATTTAAAGTGGTTAATAAACAATATCGGACAACAACGATGGCATTCGTTGTAAGCGCTCATATGTTAGCTTCAATTTAAAAAAAATCAAGTCGATAGCTCCACTACTCTCAAAGATATGATGATGGAAACGTAAAAAAACACAATTTCCATAAATTGCCAATTTCGACAGTTTTTCGAAATAAAAAAGCTCTCGACTACGAAAAATGTCGTAAATCGTCATTTGCAGAGTGATGTATGTACTTAACAACACCTATGGGAATCTGATCTAGTTCTACCCTCAAATTTTCGAGAACGGAGCGACTTTTTAGCCCGATTTTGCTCCACTACTAGGTGGCTGTGACTTTAAATCTGACCTCCACTTTTGATTCTAAACAACTTTTGTAAGTAACTTTTTACAGTATTTTAAAAAATAAGGGTACTTTACTCTTGAGCTATTTTGACATTTTTGAATCTACCTCGTATCCAAAAAGGATATTTAAATTTTGATATGTGCGTTTTGAGTTTGAAATGATGCACCAACTTTTATCAAGAATAAAATTCTCTGAGAAATTAATAATAAAAAAGTTTTCCATTTGTGTCCAAGTTTCTGCCGGTCACTGTATATAACATTGTTCAGGAATGCTTTAATGTCATTTGAATTTTATTTTGAATTTTTTATTACTTTCCCCTCTCACAGTTGCCAGTTCACGTTCACTAACAAAAAAAGAAGCAGTAGCTATCAAGCTTCCGTGCATGCCACACCACTGAAAATTTAACGATTGGACATTGCTAATTCTACTGAAATCACACGGTGTGCCCCTTTGTGTTGAAGTGGCGTGGTACAAAGATCCCAGCGCTGGGTAGACGGTAGTACCGACAATTCGATAATCTGCATAGCCGAATCACACAGTTGATAGATGAGGATAGCCTTAATGAGAATGACGCATTTCAATCCAGGTTTGACTCCATGCATTATTCAATCAGAACTTTTTATAGGTTTTTGTCTAGATCAAATCATTCCAACCAAAGTATTACAAACACTGGAAGCAAGGAGGCCATACGACTTTCCAAAATATAAATACCCAAATTTGACGGAGACGTGAAGAGATGGCCCACCTTTTATGATTTATTTAAAACATCCTTAGAGAAAGAAGCAAGCTCTGTAGTAAAAAATTTGCCGTTGTTAGACTCTATTATTCTATCACTTACAATGCTCTTGTGGATCGCTATCACAATGAACGTGTTTTACTAACGGAATATTGGATGTCTTTGTATCAAGCTCCTGTGATGAAATCAAACTCTGCTAGTGAATTAGAGACAATTTTGAATGTGTTCTAGGAAAATATGGCCACTCTTAATAAATTTCCCAAGACAGACTTATGGGTCTTTACAAAGTTCAATTTACTCTTGCAAAAACTCGAACTTGCATTGAAAAATCATTTTGAGTTGGAATTTAGTGAAAAGAAAGTTCCCATGTATGATGACCTAATCAATTGTCTTGAGAAAAATTGTCGTACTTTGGAAAATAGTGCATTGACCCCGAAGTTTCAAACTAGTATGGTGGTTAATAAGAAGAATCTGGAAAGGTGCCAGGGAGGGCACTCAAAAGGTAAACGGTTTACTTCTTCTCTACTTACCTCTGTGAAATCGTGTATTTTTTGTAAAAATAATCATTCTCTTATAGCATGTGTAGAATTTAAGCAGTTAAGTGTTTCAGAACAACATTCTTTTGTAAAAAGGAAACATTGTGTTTTAACTGTTTGGCAAACTCGCACGGTATAGAGAACTGTACTTCTCGAGATAATTGTAAAATGTGTCATCAAAGACATAATACGTTGTTGCATTTTGTGGAGAGAGAGGCTTAAAGCGAAACTCCCCCTAGTACCATTCTCTCATCCAAGTCACCTCCTCCTCCTGTAACTAATAATCAAGTCAACGTTTTAACAAATTTTGTGTCGACTCAATGGAGTACTCTATTCGCGACTGCTTGTGTCTGGATCCCCTATCAACATGGTGAATTGATTAAGTGTCGAGCCTTATTGGACTCTGCTAGTGAGGCTAATTTTATTACCTCCTCTTGTGCTGCCTATTTAGTTCTCTCCATAAACCCTGATGTAACTTCGGTGGAAGGATTAAATCAGGTCCCAATATGTAACTCTGGTAGATGTGTTGTGCTTACGCTTTATGGTGTTGAACAATCCCCTATTTGTAGTTTTCAGGCAATGATTGTTCCCTCTATTAGCGGTATTACTCCTCGTACTTCCGTTACAGCATATAACTGGAATTTTGTGAAAGGTTTACTCTTGGCAGACCCAGACTTTGGTCAACCTGCTAGTGTTGATGTGCTGTTGGACACAGAAATCTTTAGTACTATACTTCTTCCTGGCTTGAAGAAGGGCCAATCATCAAACAAGTGTTGTGCACTAAACACCAAATTGGGTTGAGCGATTTTAGGTGCCACTCAGTCGACTCTTTGTGTTTAGCATTTGTTCATTGATTACACCAAATATCAATCATATGTTGAAAGGACTTTGGGAGATCGAGTGCATCCCAAATAAAATCCCCCCTAACTCTGATGACATGATTTGTGAAAAACTTTATGTTGATAGTCATCGACAAACTTCAACCGGTTGATATGTTGTCAATCTTCCCTTTCGGGTTTTCCGTCCCTCATTAGGTGACTCTTATTCTCAAGCTACTGGTAGATTTCTTTTATTAGAGTCACGATTGACAAAAAACCCCACATTGTACACTTCTTATTGTGACTTCATGGCCACATGACCTTGTCAAAACCACTTAACTCACTCTTGGGGTATTTTATACCTCATCATTGTGTAATGAAGACAGTAGTGTCCTCATCAAAGATACGTGTGGTCTTTGATGCTGGGGCTAAGACTTCTAATGGAATTTCTTTGAATGAAGTTTTATATGTAGGACCTAAGCTTCAGTCAGACATCGTTTCATTACTTCTAAACTTTCGGTGTTCCAAGTTTGTGTTTAATGCTGACATTTGCCAAATGTACCGACAAATTCTCGTGAATGAATCTCAGAGGGATTATCAGCGAATTTTGTGGCAATTTTCCCCTACTGAACCGATTCAAGAATACACTCTCAACACTGTCATATACGGAATGATATCAAGTCCATTTTTAGCGATTCGAACCCTACTTCAGCTCGTTCGAGATGAAGGTGCTACCTATCTGGATGCCGCTCACATTTTGCAATCATCAACTTACGTGGATGATATCATTTGTGGTGCAAATTCTGTTGATGAGATATGTCAACTAAGAGGTCAGCTCGTTGCCTTGTCAGATTTAGGAGGCTTCGAACTTCGTAAGTGGGCAAGTAACTCCCCAGAGTTCTTAGCTCAAATTCCTGATTCGCACCAACAACTCATTGACCTGTGTGGTGAGCCCAAAATAATTTCAAAGTTTTGGGTCTCCAATGGTGCTCTCTCACAGATTCATTTGTGTATGATCTAAAAGCTGTCCAACGGTCTTGTACAAAAAGAAACATATTTTCAGAACTCGCAGGGGTGTATGATCCCCTGGTATTCATTTGTCCCGTTACGATAATTGCGAAACATTTGATACAGTTGTTGTGGGCTGAAGGTATTGACTGGGATGAACCCCTTCTTCGTTTATTGTGTCCCGCTGGGAATGGTACACACACCAGTTGTCAAGTCTCAGCAATCTTGCGATTCCTCGTTATATCACAGATTCCCAAAGTGCTTCTAGATCTCTGGTGGGATTTTGTGATGCTTCGGAGATTGGTTACGGCCCAGTTGTCTATCTTCAACAAGTCTGAATCTCTGGCCAAGTAGGTATCTGTCTCATTTGTATGTGCAAAAAATAAAGTGGCTCAACTAAAACGGATATTATTCCGAGATTGGAATTATGTTCCGCTTTATTATTGTCCAATTTAGTTCAATTTGTGAGAGACAGCCTAAAGAATATATGTTTTGACCGCATCTTTGCCTTTACGGATTCCAGTGTTGCACTTTCTTGCGTTAAATCTTCGTCCCATAAGTGGAAAACATTTGTGGCAAACTGCGTATCATTGATTCAGGAAAGGATATCCCCGAATAACTGATTTCACATTAAGGGTACCAATAATCCAGCGGATGGTGCATCACGTGGTCTTTATCGTTATCGGTACTCAAATTTTAAGTTATGAAGAATTTTCAACAGTATTAACCCAAATCGAGTGTAGTACACTCACCTTTTATAAATTAATAACTTGCAAATTGGTATTGGGGACAAAGTTGCAGCAATGAAATAATGCTGATATATATTAACAAATATTAAACAATAAGGTAACTAGGTTAAGAGAAGTAACGACACATCAGTCGGGTTAAAGATGTAAAGACATGAACATGTAATAAAGACACACGAAATGGATTTACTGTGGTTTCAGTAATCAACTCCTTCACACAGCGACCGGCGACAGTTTACATGGCGACCCTGCCATCTACATCTTCTGATATACACAAGTTTAGTGAATTTTAAGGAAACGTCGATTCACCTACGGAGGAAAAATGGGTAAAACTGAATCGAAGCAAGCCGATGTAACATACACAGGGATGGTCAACGACAATTTCATCATAGGAGCAAATGCATTTGGTACGTCAATGGATGTAGATCCATTGACGTAGCTCTGGAGACAATGGTAACTTGGGCAGAAGTATGATGCTCCAAGCCCAAGCATTTTAGCGGCTCACTCCAAAGAGGAAGCAGCGAGAGTAACTCCAGAGAAGTGGAAAAGTGATCGTGTGAATGCAGTGGAAATTACGTGCGCGTTAGAGTACTGAAACTTGGAGTTCAAGGCGAACATTAAGCAACCAAGAACCCAGCGAGAACCCCACACGACACACCAAGTAGCAGTAAGCAGACTGATTTTATCTACACTGATTATCATTTTGGGATTATAATTTTTTAGAACATTAGGGTTGATATTTTAATTTTCTATGTACTTTTATTCTGTATTATAATGTTGGCAAAATCTGGCTTAAATAACAATTATCTGGTATAGGGTTAGATATTTCAATTTTTATTTTTTATAATTTAATATCTACGTTGATGAGTATTACTTGGGCAGAATTTCAAAGTAAACTAAAGAATTTACATACCGAGACAGTTACTATTTCAAAGAGAATTCTAAAAAGGAAGGTACCGAAGGGTCAAACTGTGCGCATAGAAATTCGGGATGAGTTACTTGACAGATATAATAAACTAACAAAAATTATAGCCACGTTTTGGTTAAAACTAGATAAGGAGCAAAGGGTTTTTGTTGACGAGATATTCATTTCTGTTAGAGACAGAGTATTACGATCTTTTCAAGCACTAAATGTTCGGTACAAAGTTCCAAATTCATGTTTAGAATAAATTAATCCATTAATAATGGATAATTCTGGAGAAGAAACAGAGTCTGGTAGTAGCGAAGCGGATAGTGACTCGGAAAAAGAAAAGTTCAAAGGAGTAGAAAAACAGGAACTTGAAATAATGGCGATGTCGGGAGTAGATTTTTTCAACCTCGCTAGCAAAATTCTCCCAAATGAGTTTGACGGTTCGGTAGATAGGTTGCAGGCATTTTTAGATGCACTGTCATTACTCAAGGCAAACTGTGCTGATCATCGAGATACCGCGGTCGTTTTTGTATGAACAAAGTTGGTTGGTAAGGCCCGTGATTTAATAACAGAGGGAGATATCTAGACAATATAATAGAAAAATTGCGGAACAGTATAAAGAGGGAAAATTCAAAATTGTTAACTGCCAAACTGTTAGGTCTCAAGCAAAATACGAAAGAACCCGTTAAATACGCTTCAGAAGTGGAAATACTGTGTTTTTCGCTTAAAAGAGCTTTTACCTCAGAGGGTGTACCACCTCAAGTAGCAGAGTCATATGTAACCGACACAGCGGCTAAAGCGCTTAGTAAAAATGCAAACTCGGATCGAGTACGCATTATTATGGAAGCGGGTACATTTCCTACTGCTCACGAAGCTCTAACAAAAGAAAAGTTGACAATCACTCGCGTGGTTACACTAGAAGAGACAGAGGTCAATTTCAAAATCATAATAATACTCGTCGATTTTACAATCAAAACCGTGGATTTCAAAACGGGAAGAACACCGGCAGAGGTTATTATAGGAGAGGAAATAGAAGCCGCGGAGTTAATTACAGTTATCCACCGAGAAATATAAGAATATGCGAGAGTCAGCAGGAATCGCAAAATAGACAGTCAGAACTGGAAAACTCATGGCGCCCCCAGGCGCTGGGGGACCTACCTTAAGAATACATACACTAGACCTCACACTTTCAAAATTTTGTTATATTGCGAACGCGAATGTCAGGATTCAAAGATATTTTATTCCTAGTAGATACAGGAGCGGATATCAGTATATTTAAAAGAAACAAAATAAGTAAAACTCAATTAATCAATACCCAATCTACTAGCATAATTAAAGGAGTAACAGAAGGTATCATTAAATCACTAGGGACTATGAAAACAACAACATTCATAGAACAATATGAAATAGAACACACATTTCATATTGTACAATGGGACTTCCCAGTCCCAGGTGACAGTATTTTAGGTCGAGATTTCTTGAAAAAATATAAGTGTAATTTGGATTATCTTTACGGTACACTGACTTTAAGACTAGATAGGAAAGTAAGAATTCTACTTTTAGACAGTCTGCAAGATGATACATTAATAATTCCACCACAATGTGAAGTTATAAGAAAGTTAAATATTCTCAAAAACGTTACTACGGATGTACTTGTAGAAAATGCAGAAATAGCACCAGGTGTTTTTATAGCACGAACAATTGCGTCAGCAAATGCACTGTTTGTAAAAATTATTAATACAACCTTTGAAAAAGTAACGATTGTAAAACCTAATATTATTATAACAAACTTGGACAACTATTTTATTTACACAATAAAAAATGATGTGCACGATGGGAAATCAAATTTAAAAGCTGAGTTGAACAGTGATTGTCCTAATTTCATTAAGAGTGATTTGTGGGCATTATGTGAAGAATTTTCTGACGTATTCGCACAAAAAATCTGACAAAATTACAACCAACAATTTTTATTCTCAAAAACTCAAACTCACAGATAACACACCAGTATAGATAAAAAATTATCGAACTCCTAAATTACAGAAAGAAGAAATTAATTGCCAAGTAGATGAAATGCTGAGGAACGAGATAATAGAGCCGTCTGTTTCAGCTTACAATAACCCTGTATTGTTAGTACCTAAGAAATCGGTAAACGGTGAAAAGAAATGGCGGTTAGTGATAGACTTTCGACAACTTAACAAAAAGCTAGTTGCGGCCAAGTTCCCCCTTCCGAGGATAGACAATATCCTTGATCAACTGGGAAGAGCAAAATGGTTCTCCGTCTTCGATCTTATATCAGGCTTTCATCAAATTCCCCTCCATGAAGATTCGCGAGATCTTACATCGTTCAATCATCGTTCACTAGATTACCTTTTGGGTTATCAGTCAGTCCAAATAGTTTTCAAAGAATGATGTCTGTTTGGCTTTTGAAGATTTCAGCAGGTGTTAGGCTTGGCCCCTATTCTTTGCGGCAACAACCGCGGTTCCTTCGACGTGGAGTAGTATTTCCTTTCAACGGGATCGATGTTTAATTATTTGGGCGATGAATTACAATTTAAAAATCCTTTATTCAGCAACCGCCTGACTTAAATCAAATTTAACCTAATCTGGGGGTCACAATCGGGAAGCAGCACTCACTAGGAGCATCTAAGCAATTCACTAAGCACAGTCACAATCGGGAATATTGTCGGAGTAGAGTGGTAGAAGGCACAATCATGAAATAGCCCTCTTGAAAAGTTCATTGCAAGTTCAGATGGTGACAACTCTAATGTTTCCATCTTGGCCTGGATGCACTTCTGTGATGCGTCCCATGGGCCAATACAACGAAGGTGTGTTCTCTTCCTTTAGTAGAACGAGTGACCCTTGTAGAGATTTATCATTGTTCTTGAATTTCCATTTGTGGCGTTCTTGAAGGTTATGAAGGTATTCCAATTGCCATTTGGCCCAGAAACTTTGCACCATGCGCTGAATGTGTTGGAACCTCCGGTTATGGTTGACAGGAGTACTTAACAGTGATGTTTCTGGCACTGCCGTGAGAGCTTGACCGATGAAAAAGTGTCCAGGTGTGATGGCTTGCAGATCGTTTGGGTCAGATGTCAAGGAAATGAGTGGTCGGGAATTAAGGACTGCCTCAATTTGACAAAGCAAAGTACAAAATTCCTCAAAGGTTAACGGGTCATTATGGAGCATTCTTTTGAGATGTGACTTAACAGATTTGACAGCTGATTCCCAAATGCCACCAATATGAGGAGATCTTGGCGGAATAAAATGCCACTGTATTCGACGTTCTAATAAATAATTTGAAATTTTATCACTTTGAGCGATTTCGTTTATGGTTTTAGATAAGACATTGTTCGCTCCCACAAAATTCATTGCATTGTCAGAATATAAATGGGATGGCAAACCACGTCGTGATACAAATCTTTTTAGAGCTGCTAAAAAACCTTCTGTAGTTAGCTCACTTACTAGCTCGATATGACATGCTTTTGACGACAGACAAAGAAATATGCAAACATATGCTTTTAATATCTTTCGATTTCTCATCTTGCACTCTTTTAGCTCGAATGGACCAGCGTAATCTAACCCGCATGATTCGAATATTCTAGAGGGTGCTTGGGAGTTCACCCATCAGCTCAGACATGTTAACAGGTTTTGCTCTAAAACAAGGAATGCACCTACTTTCTTGGTAGTTTGCTTACCATTGTGTGGCCAAAAATTTTGCCTTACATGAGAAAGAGTTGTTTGGCATCCTGAGTGCATGCTGCGCTTGTGTGCGTGGAGTATGACAAGACGAGTGAATAAATGATTGTTTGGTAGGACTGCGGGGTGTTTGCTATCGTACGAAAGTTGAGAGCGAGCCAACCAGCCGCCTACGCGGATAATTTTGTGATTATCAAGAAATGGGTTTAAGCAACTTAACTTGCTATTAGAATGAACGTTTTTTTATGCTTGTAATGCTTTTATTTCGCGTAAAAATACTTCATTTTGTACAATTTTTATGAGAATTCTAGTAGGTACTATTTTCCATTTCTTTAGGAGACAATTTTCCTGTTTGTTTAGATATATTTGTTTTGCAAATCGTAGCTTTTAAATTAGTAATGAATCTAAGGCAATACGCGGTTACTCTTTGGAGTTTGGTTACAGATGAATATCTGCTGAATAAATCAAAAGTTAAAGTATTAACCAGGATGATTAATTTATCGAATTGTTTTTCTTTCGGTAATTCGGAATAAATATTTGCGCATTCTGAAATATGTTTAACGGCTTTTTGTGATAACATTTCTTGATTTTTGGTTAAAAATGATGGTGCGTTCCACCACAAAGCATTCGATTTTAATTCTGTTGGGGTAGATCCACGTGTTATTAAATCAGCAGGATTTTCGAAGTAGAAACGTGATACCAATTTTCCCTACATGTTAGTTGCAATATTTCAGATGTCCTATTAGCAACGAAAGTTTTTAGGGTGTTTGGTTCGCGTGATAACCAGGCAAGGACAATTGTTGAATCTGTATAACATTGATCGTTTATTGATGGAATGCCTAAAATTTGTGAACATTTATTAATGAGTTTTGCCAACAGGTATGCTCCACACAACTGTAGTCGAGGTATTGAGATTGTTTTTATAGGTGCTACGCGACTTTTAGCACATAGAAGTTTCGATTGTACATTTCCGTTGCCATCCGTTGAAACTACATAAATGCAAGCGCCTTATGATTTTTCTGAAGCATCCGAATACCCGTGGAGTTCGACCTTTCGAGTGTCCTTTATTTTTACGTGTCGCGGAATTGATATTTCATTTACGCGGATCAGTTGGTCAAGTAATGTTTGCCACTGGTAATGAAGTTCGTTGGGCAATGATTCATCCCATTCAAGTTTCAACTGCCAAAGCCGCTGCATTACAAGTTTGCACCGTGTCGTTATAGGAGATAACAGCCCTAGTGGGTCGAATTGTTTTGCAATGTGAGACAAAATACTTCGCTTTGTGACCTTTTGTGATTTTTCGTGATAATTAATCGGACGATATTCAAAACAATCCAACTTCGAATTCCACATTATGCCTAGCGTTTTAGCAATATCCTCTTCCGAGAGAGTAAACTCGATATTTTTGTTTTCATTGGAGGTTTGATGTTCGATAAAAATTTACGTAATTGAAATCCGTATTCATCAAATATGGTTACTAGATTTTTGCGTATATTTACCAATTTTTCAATATTATCGCAGCCGGTCAAAACATCATCAACATAAAAATCATTTTATATTATGTCACTTTCATTGGGAAACTTTTGTGACATATCTTCTGCAATTTGTACCAAGCACCTAGTTGCTAAAAAACTAGCTGTGGCGGTTCCATAAGTAAGAGTGTTCAAGGTGTAATGTTAGAGTTGGTCATGAGAATTTTCGCGCCACACTATCCTCTGCAAATCGCGCTGTTCCGGCTCAATTAAAATTTGCCTATACATCTTTGCTAGGTCCCCTATCAATACGAAGTTATGCTGTCTGAATCGGATTAAAATTGTAAACAAATCATTCTGAACTACCGGTCCAACTTTTAGAACATCGTTTAATGAAACACCTGTAGATGATGGCATACTGGCATTAAATACAACACGAATACGAGTGGTAGTACTATCTACCTTTTCTACACTGTTATGTGACATATAAAATGATTCTATACAGCTGCTGTCAATTTTGTCATTTTCGATTTTGGACATATGGCCCAAAATGATGTAATCGTTCATAAATTTTTTGTAATCATCGTATAAGTTAAGATTTTTTTGTAATCGGCATTCGAGTGAATAAAATCTTTTTGTCGCTAAATTCTGTGAATTACCTAATTCGGTATAATTATTTTTTAACGGAAGTGTGACTATAAATTTGCCTGATTCGGCCCTGCGCGTTGTTTGAATGAATTTTTTTGTCACATTCCGCCTCTTCGCGTGAATAATTATTTTTTGTGTTAATACTAATAGGGATTTCTTCAATTGTCCAAAATTTTTGCATCTGAGAATCTAAGTTCGAAATCGTGAAAAAACAAGAATTAGATTTATTATTTTCCGTATTACCGATATTTCCCGAGACTATCCAACCAAGAAGTGTTTTTTGTAGTGTGGGTAATTTGTTTCCCAACTTGATTTGTCCTATGCACATGAGTTCATGAAATATTCCAGCACCTATCAACATGTCTACGCTGGAACATTCATTAAATTTGGAATCAGCCAATTTGATATCTGGAGGAATGTTGAAGCTGATTTTGTCAAGGGTACACGACGGTGCCTTTTCTGTTATGGTTTTTACTACCAAGAACTGTAAGTTTACTTTGAAATTAGAGTGCATGGAACCAATGGTAAGATTTACCTGTTTGAATGTGCTGGTAGATGTCTTGTTTACGCCTGAAATTGGGATTGAAATACCAGTGTTAGTGTTCCGTATTTTTAATTTTTTGTACAAGTTCTCGGATATTAAATTGGGCTGTGAACAACTGTCGAGAAATGTTCTACAAATTATAGGTGGATTGTCCTTATTATATACTAAACGTAAACCAAAGCGGTTGATAAAAGTATGTAAGTGTTTGAGTTATTTTGACATACGTTTTTTATTATTGTAAAATTTTGAGAATCTTGATCTGTACGTTCGCTTTCCTGATTATAATTATTATTTCGAGTGTTCGTAGTATTACTTATATTACCGGGAGAAGTTCTATTTGTATTATTCGGTTCATTATTGGTTTGAGATATTGTCATTCCATGTAAAAAGGTACTATGCTTCCTGTTGCATTTTTTACAACCACTTGATCTGCAAACATAGGGTGTATGACCCGGTCTTAAGCAATTTGTACAAAAATTCATTCTTTTTGCTTCTTTTTATCTATCATTTACCGATAAATTTTTGAATTGATCGCAAAAATATAAATAGTGTGACTTTTTACATAGAGGACATTGTGGACCAATCTTTTCTGTAGTGTGAAACGTCTTCAATTCACCTTTCTTGGCTGAGACAATATTAGTATCGAGCGATTCCCAAAACACGCATTTTTGGTTTAAAAATGTAGTTAAATCTGAGGTTTTTATATTAGTTTTATCTTTAGAAAACGCTTCCCATTCAGCTCTTAATTTTAGGTCCATTTTTGAAGTTAGAAGACAAATTAATGGGGTGTCCCATTCGCCAACATTTTCTCCCAAGTTTTCTAGCGATCAGTAGTGTTTGAGAAATGTGTCAATTAAATTTCTTAATGAGGTATGTAAATTAGATTTTACTACGGGTAAATCAAAAAGAATCGCTTTCATGTGTGTGTTTATTATTGCTTTTTTGTTTTCATACCTTTCGCGTAATAGTTGAATTGCCAAATTATAATTATCGTGTGTAATTTTAATAATGCTAAGTACTTTTAAAGCATCACCTTTTAGTGCTCCGTTTAAATAATGAAACTTTTGTACGTTGTCTAAATCAGGATTTTCATAAATTAAAGATTTAAATGTGTCAAAGAATTGTGACCATTCGCCATAACCTCCGTGATATTAGTTTATTTTAATTTCGGGTAATTTTATATTTAATTTCGGCTTACAGGGGTTATTCGAGCTACCAGTAGTAAAAGATGAGTTTGAACTAACTTGATCGGTGATATTTCTTGCATCAATTAAACTTTTAGCCTTGGAAATAATGTCAAAGTATTTGGTTTCAAATTCTTTGCGTTCTTTATTGTTGGCTTCATCTTCCCTTTGGCCTAGGTCAACAAGCATGCATTCCTATTCATCTTGTACTTTATTATATTCTGACAATGTGCTTTGAGCTTCTTCCAACTTTATGCGCAATTTAGTTATATCGATAGGTTCGATGTATACGAATGTAGTTAGAAAACTGCCAAATCTGGTTAGTCGTGCCTTTATTCGACCACGTTGTGTGATTATTTTAGTTATTTGGTCTTTGTTTTCTGGTGGAAACATTGTTGAAAATTATACGAGACAATTATTGAAAAAATATTGAGGCAATCCGGAAAATGGAAGGTTTGGGGTTGCGGAAAAGGATTAAATGAGGATGGAAAGGACTGACCTTTACGAGATATCGATCCGTAGGCTGGATATCCGGCGATGAAGAGCCAATGTTTGGCTTTTGAAGATTTCAGCAGATGTTAGGCTTGGCCCCTATTCTTTGCGGCAACAACCGCGGTTCCTTCGACGTGGAGTAGTATTTCCTTTCAACGGGATCGATGTTTAATTATTTGGGCGATGAATTACAATTTAAAAATCCTTTATTCAGCAACCGCCTGACTTTTACAATATTTTTTATATATCTTTTACAATTATTATTATTTCTCTGACATTTTTTTACAACAATTCAGGTACAATGTTTGTTGCCCTCTAGTAGACTTGATTTTAGAAAATATTTTAAAGGAATGACCGAACAATGTCAATGGTATTTGCGGGCATCGCACCAAAAAAAGCTTTCTTATATATGGATGATTTGATAGTAATTGGATGCTCTACTAAACACCATTTAAGCAATTTGCATAATGTTTCCGAAACTTGCCGAAAGTTTAATTTAAAATTGAATCCTAGGAAATGCAAATTTTTCAGTAAAGAGGTGACTTTTCTAGGTCATAACATTACCAGTAATGGAATTTTACCTGGCAAAACAAAGTATGAGGTAATCGAGAAATATCCTACACCGGAAAATTCCGATGAGGTAAAACGATTTGTAGCATTTTGTAACTACTACTGACGGTTCATTCCCAACTTTGCGGAAATAGCCAAGCCTTTAAACAAGTTATCTCGGAAAAATTCTCAGTTTTTATGGACCAGTGAGTGTGAAAACTCATTTCAAATACTGAAAAAATCCTTAATTAATCCACAAATCTTACAGTATCCTGATTTTGCTAGACAATTCATAGTTATCACAGATGCATCGAAAGAAGCATGTGGCGCAATTTTATCACAAAACTTTGACGGTGACGAACTTCCAATTGCCTATGCATCTCGTTCTTTTACTACAGGAGAAACCCACAAATCTACAATAGAAAAAGAATTGGCAGCAATCCATTGGGCAATTAATTACTTTAGACCCTATCTTTACGGACAAAAATTTTTGGTTAAATCGGACCACAAACCTGTATACTTATTCTCCATGAAAGACCCAAATTCTAAACTCACGCGGATGCGATTGGACCTTGAAGAATTCGACTTTGAAAATACAATATATCAAAGGAAAAGACAACTATGGTGCTGATGCTTTGTCGCGTATAACAATCCAAGAATTAAAAGATATTCAACAAAATGTGGCACAAATACTAGCAGTTACTCGTTAAGAGGGGGTTGCCGACAGCGAAAGTGACGTTAGATTTCGTATTTTTTTAAGTTGTATAGCATAAAATCTAATAACATTTTACCTGGCAAAAATTTAGTACAAACATCTGTCTTCATTTTAATTAGAAGATCTTAAAAGCATATGCACTGGAGTTATTATTTTTCCCAAGGTTTTCATAACCTATAAAACAAAACGCTGCTTGTAAGATCTTATGATTAAAATGAAGAAAGAGATGTTTGTACTAAATTTTTGCCAGGTAAAATGTTATTAGATTTTATGCTATACAACTTAAAAAAATACGAAATCTAACGTCACTTTCGCTGTCGGCAACCCCCTCTTAAATGACTAGAACAAATGAAGTAAAAATTCAAGATCCGCCAATAATATCAAACTCTCAGGAGCCAATGATTAATAGGAAAATTTACGAAACTTCAGAAAACGGCATTGTATTGCTCTAAATGCCTACATTAATAGTTAATCCCTGTAAAGAAAATTATTTGAAAATAAAACTTATCCATAACAAAAAGAAGCGCCAGAACAGATTATCCAAATCATTAATGACAATAGTTCTCTCGAGGACCTTTCGTCTCTGCGGATGATTGTGGTTTTACATATGTAAAAGGAAATTGGACAAAAAACATTGAAAAATTTGAGAATCCTCTTATACAAAATAGGTACTAATAAAAACCACGCAAGAGAAAAAAATGCTAATGGAAAAGTTCCATGATGATCCAATTATGGGTGGTCACTGTGGACAGGAACGTCTGTTAAAAAAACTCAAACTATATTATAAGTGGAAAAACATGTCAAAAGATGTAGCCAATTATGTGAAGACTTGCCGAAAGTGTCTAGTCAACAAGATTAAAATCAAAAGTAAGGAACCAATGGTAATTACCCCCACCCCCCAAACAGCATTCTACATTGTTTCAATTGATACTATCGGTCCTTTTCCCAGAAGTTTCAATGGCAATTGCTATGCTGTGACAATACAGAGTGAATTAACAAAATATATTGTTATGATACCAATAGCTGACAAATCGGCTGTTGCTGTAGCTAAGGCCATAATGGAACATTTCATTCTAATATATGGAATAATGTATGAATACAAAAACCAAATATTTGAAAACATTTGCTAATTGTTAAACATAAATCATGCCACTTCAACACCTTATCATAGTCAAACTATTGGCGGTTGTGAAAGGAATCATAGACTTTTTAATGAATATGTTCGAATGTACATTGACAGTGGTCACTCAGACTGGGAAAATTGGGTCAAATATTACACGTTCTGTTATAATACTACCCCCAGTTCTTACCACAATTTTACACCGTTTGAACTAGTGTTTGGCAAAAAGGGAAACTTACCTGTGACCCTCTGTCAAGGAGGAGTAGAAGCAATCTATAATGTTGAAGCACACGATCAGGAATTGCGTTATAGGTTACAAAAGGCCCTCCAACAGGCAAATAAATTCTTAGAACAATCTAAACTACAGCGGAAACAGAGATACGACAATAAATCAAAAATTATGTAGAAGTAGGAGATCAGATAATTATGTCGAATGAAAGCAGAACAAAGTTTGACCCTTGGTATCAAGGTCCATTTACTGTTATTTCAGTTGATGGAGTAAATTGTACATTAAAAGATAAAAATAAGAAAGAATTTACGGTACACAAAAACAGATTGCAATTCGACAATAATTCTTCCTAAATATACTCATTGATCTATCAAATAGAATTTTATTACAAAGACGTCGTTAATAAATTAAATATAGGAACATGTAAATACCTATTGTAGCGTAAAAATTAAATGTAGCATAGTAGTATTTCCTACCATTATTATTAGGTTTTGAATATCAAATATCTGGGTCATTAGGATAAGTTCAAGTGCACTATAAACTAGAATATTGTTAGTAGAAAACATAAGCGTAATTCTAAACTTATATTTACATTTGGTTAGTTTGTTTTGGTTTTACTTTAGGTTAAATTATTCAGCGTTATTCTATTGTTGTTTGATGTCAACGTGCCAATCGATTCTAATGTCCCTCATTAATGGCCACAATGAGGTCCATTCCCTTCGAAAGGGAGGTGTAGTACACTCACCTTTTATAAATTAATAACTTGCAAATTGGTATTGGGGACAAAGTTGCAGCAATGAAATAATGCTGATATATATTAAGAAATATTAAACAATAAGGTAACTAGGTTAAGAGAAGTAACGAGACATCAGTCGGGTTAAAGATGTAAAGACATGAACATGTAATAAAGACACACGAAATGGATTTACTGTAGTTTCAGTAATCAACTCCTTCACACAGCGACCGGCGACATTTTACACGAGTCTTTATTGAATTCTCGTCCCCTTTGTAGTATGAGCAGTGATCCAAATGACTTACAAAGTTTGTCTCCTGACCATTTTTTGACTCTGGAGCCCTTAACTGCACCATATGAGGATGATGTATCAAGTATCAAAATTTCCCTTTTAAATCGCTATCAGTTAACCCAACAATTGCACCAACATTTCTGGAAGTGTTGGAGCTCAGAATATTTACATAGACTACAACAGAGGCAAAAGTGGAATACTCATGAGTGTCCTCCTGCTCTTGGTACCCTGGTTGTAATTAAGGATGACAATCAGCCTCCTATGTGCTGGCAATTGGCAAGAATCACAAGGTTATATGGTAGCCCAGACAATGTGGTTCGTGTTGCCCAAGTCGTTACCACAAAGGGTACAGTGGATCGGTCACTTGTGAAACTTTGCCCGTTACCCATGCAATAATGCTAAATATTAAAATTTTTGTTTATTTTCTCTCTTTTATTTGATTTTTTGTTGATTTGGTAAATTTGGGGGTATTAATAAGCTAATGTAAATACTTTAAGCTTAAGTGAATTCTCAATTAAATTAGTAAGGTTAATCATGCGAAAATAATTTAAGATTAATTTATTTTAGTGGGCAGAATGTTCAGGAATGTCATTTGAATTTTATTTCGAATTTTTTATTACTTTCCCCCTTTCACGGTTGACGGTTCACGTTCACTAACAAAAAAAAAGCAGTAGCTATCAAGCTTCCGATCGTGCCACACCACTGAAAATGTAACGATTGGACATTGCCAATTCTACTGAAATCACACGGTGTGCCCCTTTGTGTTGGAGCGGTGTGGTACAGAGAAGATCCCAGCGCTGGGTAGACGGTGCTATCCACATTCTGCAAGGTGAGTGGACAGAGTGAGCTGTGAGAGACTTTGTACGACCCTCCCCCATTTATGTCTTCCTGCAGTGGCAGGTGGTATTTCAAAATTATTGAAAGGAAAAACAATTTTTTCTTTTTCCCCTGAACAACATCAATGTGTACTTGCCGAATTTCATCAACTGTGCGTTGAGATTCAGCAGTTAATTGTTCGTATTCTATTCGGGCACAACAGACATCGCCCTAACGAACGTTTGTAGTATCGAAATAAATTTCCTCTCTATTTTTTTAATCGAGAAGTAAGTGATTCATCCATGTTTCTGACATCGAAATTAAAGATGCTTTTGGTAAAACATGATCATGTAAAACATCCAAAACGTGCTTGTTTAAACTCTGCCCATTCAAATATGCCACCCATGGAAAGGAGGGACTTGGTAGAAAATGTACCCATTTATCGACAACATTATTTAATGTATGCTTTTTCAAACGTTTTAATTCTGTTCGTAGCACCTGATGATCCTTACTTTTGCTACCGTGATAAAATTTATGATCCTGTTTCTTATACGTTAATGGAGTTGGCTCGAGACAGCAACGTATACCAAAAATTTCGTGTGATTTGGAATAGTCATAAACGACTTGATCGTATGTTCCTCCTTGCGATTTGTGAATGCTCATAGGATGAGCCGGAACTAGAGGAAATTGTATTTGATGAACTTTAACAATTTTCGATTTAACGTCGATAACGCCTTCCTTCGTAAGATCAGGGTCCAATTTGATGATAAATCTAAAGCATGGGTATGTGCTGCGAATTTTATTGTTAACATTGTACCAGTATGTTTATCTGAAAATTGTATCTACAAACGTAAAATTTCTCCGTTTTCATCCATTTACACGTATTTCAGATAGCCAAATGATCCGTTTACCAGCCTGTCTACCTATATTCTACTTCAAGAGAGATCTACATTTTGACACTAATTTTTTTCAGATTCGTCTTTTCCATGACCTACCACGATCAAAATTACACCCCCAAAAACTGCAAAAGTACTTTACGCATTTTTTAGGAAAAAAATGAATAGCACAGTCATATTGACTTCACATACCATTATATCACAAAATAGCTTCAAACATAGCAAAAATACGGTTTTTCGGAGTACCCTGTACAAACACCTAGAGATATTTTAAAATTATTTCTTTGCATTTTGATTAGGGCTCACATCAATTCTCACGATTTCATGGCCCTGCTTTATACAAAATAAAAATTGAAAAAAATCAATTTTCTCTTAGTGTATTTTTTTTCTACACTTTTAACTTGTTAAAAAACATAAACTATATTAAATTTTAGAAAATGTTTTCAATAAAGAAACCCTTTTTTATTTGAAAAAAATTGAAAATTGATGGATATCCACATATCCTGGGTGCTCTTTATTGGAAATACTTACTAAAATTGTATTATTGTTTATGTTTTTAATAGGCCTAAGTTAAAAGTGTAAAAAATTTTAAAAAACATGTGTTTTTATTGTATAAGGCAGGGCCATGAAATCGTGACAATTGATGGCTTATGTAAGCTCTAACCAAACTGCAAATAAACAATTTTAAAATATCTCTCGGTATTTGTACAGGGTACTCCGAAAAAACGTATTTTTGATATGTTTGAAGCTATTTTGTGAACGTCTTGTATAAGCTATGACCGTGAAACTTGGAATGTGGGGTTTTCGATTATGACCAATACAACTGTGATATTAATTTTTTCCTAAAAAAATACCTAATGGACTTTTGCAGTTTTTGGGGGTCTAATTCTGATCGTAGTAGGTCATGTAAAAGACGAATGTGAAAGAAATTAGTGTCAAAATGTAGATCTTTTGAAGTAGAATATATTGACAACAAAAACAATGAATTAATGAAAAATAATGAATTGTCTCAACTTGAAGTGAAACACAATATGTATATACTAGTCGATTTGCTGCAAAAACAATGCAAGCCTATTTATTTGTGGCACTCAAAAGCAATGCCGAAAGTACCGCTACATCATTTTCAACTTGAAGTATCGAACGATTGAACAAAATGCATTAAGATTGATGTTTACTGAGAAACACAATTTTTAATTTTCAAATTACGTTTTGTGTATCTAAATTGTACAGTACTGGTGCTTAGAACAAGGGCTTCACATGTAAATTTTTGCCTAATGTTATTAAAAAAAAGTTGTTTAGAATTAAAAACCATGTTAGTGTATCAAGTTTTGAACTTGTTTGATATTTTTGAAGCATCAAAAACATTTATCTTTTAAAAATAATAAAATGTAGTACCCCACTGGGAACACCTAAAAATCTCTTATTACAACATAAATAATTACGAACCTTGTCTAAAATAAATGCAACTATAAGTGGTAAAATTCTTTTAGGCCTATAGATTTGCTGAATGTTGCATTCGACGAAAAAAGAAACTATGAAACTCCAGACAGATTATTTGGCCGGCAAACACTTGATGAATTGACGAAGTGTTGCCCACACAGAAAATGGAATTTTGTAGAAATTAACATAAGTAAAGAGCAACTTGATAGTGCAAGGAAAAATCATATCGCTGATTTAATTTTTCCTCTGAAAACTATTTTGGACGATAGTTTGGGATGTGCTTTATGGTTTGCAAGCCGAGCAGTTTCTGATGGATACACTTCACCATGTAGGGTAAGTACTTACACACAACATAAATGTTGTGCCACTCAGTAATTTTTTTAATTTAAGATTATTTTGGGGCATGGCGTACCCTATCATGAAGTACAGCTTTAGCAAAATATAATCAAAATCACATCAGGTATCTGTCACGTCTATTTTACAAATAATTTTTTTTTTTCAATAAAAACTCTGTTTTTGCATTGAAACACAGAATATTCTAAAATGTGTCATTTTCCAATTTCGCCACCCAAAATTAATTTCTATATACGTCACTGAAGTGATCTAAACTCATCGCCCCAGCCTACTTTTTTAAAAAGTGACATGCAAAAAAATATACCATTCTAGTGGCATATCAATTTTCAAAAATTTGTTCTTAATGGCTTAAATAATTCCTTGCCCGCACTTTCATCCGGCACCCCACAAAAGCTTGAGCCAATCCTGAACCCCCCAAAATTTTCGCTAGATACGGCCCTGGCCGAGACCACAAAAAACTTGTTATCTATGATGCTGCAATTTCCATAGATAATTTAAAAAATGAATTGGCACGTTTTGTATTAATTATTTGGGATTCTCTGAAGTTATCGATAGCTGATTCTTATGATGTCGGATTCTACAAAGAATATTCTGATAGATGTTGACATAGTTCCTTTTTTGTTTTTTTTTTATACCAACGAGTTTTTTGTTAATAAAACGTGAGAAAAATATGACACAGTTATTCTAAGGGAGGGGTAAAGAAAATGTTTATTAAGAAATGGGCCCTCGCCATATTCTTCCCGGTGGGTCTTTTGGGTGCCCATCCGCCCCTGTCTATAGCCGTGAGAAGTCTTATTAATACGTCAGTATATCTTTGCCCGAGAACAGCGGAATGTCGTAGTGGTGGGGAGGGCGAGCGCCGAGCACGCTGCATATTTGCGCAACTTTGAAATTCTGGTACGCGGAAACGGCTGGTTTTATAAAAAAATGATATGTAGAGAAAATTATTTAGTTTAATTTACTGTAAAATTGTTTTTACTGTAAAAGCAACCAGTAACGAGATATCTTAAAAAATATATTTTTTTGCAATTTTTGTAATTACTGGGCTAAGTTAACAATAATTACTAACAGTAGATGAGACATTCAAATATTTTTAATTGAAATTTAGTATACAGAAATAAGATTTCAAAAGTTTTATAGTCAATTATATCATTAATCTTTTATTAATTATTTTATCGCATTAAAATTCTCATCAATTCTCAAAATTCTCAAATTCATTATATATTTTAGAGGTCAAGGTAAATTAAAATAGGTGCTTTCCTTAATTTTTTATTATAATTTTTTTACATTCACATTAATCCTTAATATAATTTAATATTAACTTTCTTATTTAATTCATATAATATAATTTCAAATTTTAATTCTTGTACAGACTATACAGGATGATTTTTTTAGGTCTACCACCGCGATTTTCTCGCTTATTTTGCGCCCTACAAAAAAAGCGTAAGAAACAAAAATGTTGCAATTTTGGACAGCTAAGTGGTGCTGCAAAAGAAATCGGCATCCATGGCCAACTTGTCGCGCAATATTAAAAAAACTTCAAATTGAGCAAAACTATTAATAGCCGTCGAATGTTTATTTTAAGAGACGGAGGAAAACTTTTATATTGAAAATTGATGGCACTGAGAAGCTTTATCCATCCACGTAGTCAGATAGTTTCAGCAAATTACACAGGGTCTTCGGCTCTCTTGAGATCATGAAAATTTTTGTCGATTTAAAGTTTTATTAGTACACCGCGAAAAGTTGGGCATGGAGGCCCATTCCTTTTTTAAAGTCGCCTCGCTGACCAAAATTGCCATATTTTGTTTTCTTACGTATTTTCTGTGCGGCCTAAAATAAGCGAGAAAATCGCTTAATAAGAAATAAACAAAAAAAATTTCATAGCCTAAAATTTTGCGCATCTCCTCAGTTTTTCATTCTGAACAAGTTTTCTTAATAACATTTTGTAGTAAAAAAACCCTAATGGGGTTAAAAAATCATAGCTGGCCATGAAATAATTACCCCATCCAAATACCACCACCTATGAGATACTCCCCCTTGGTACTACCAATAAAAAAATAAAGACCATTTGTTTTCCTTGCCCTTCATATATTTCTGAGGTGTCCAGTATCAAATTGGGACACACTGTATAGTAGTCTATTCGACTTTTTTTATTCTGTTGGAGTCATTAGTAACACGAAAATTCTATGTTGGTTGTTCTACCTGGTGCTGGTCCAAGACTTGCCAAAAAAATTGTTTCTCCACTTTCGATATTCTTGTTTATTTCTGCGATACGTTGGGAGGTAAATTCTTCAGTAAATCTATGTGGTAACAAAGTACGGAATTCCAAAAATTCTACTAACACTTTCTCTCCATACCTTATGTTAATTTTACTAAAAGATGATATTTGATATTTTTCTCCAATTTCCATATCTCACACTAACGAATTTCTTCACTACTAAATTCTTGTTTAAATAACTGAGCAATGAGTTCATGTTTTAATAAATATAGTGCCCGCCAAAAAGTCTGCACCATATGGGAAAAATTTTTAGTAAATAACTTACGGAAAATTTATTTGCAGCATCAGGTTTTGCTTGCTCTAGAAACAAAATTGACATAATCAAATGTTGTGACGTAGTCTCTTTTATATGTCAAATTTGGCATTAATGAAAGAAATGTCCGAAAAATGGGCTTATTTAACCGAATTTCGAAAAGTCATAAGAAAAATATGTTTCTTTCGCAATTTTATACCACTGTGCAAAATTTCAAGAGCCTACTACGATTTTCATATTTTGAATAGAAGATGATTTTAATATTTTAGCAGATTTTGAATCCATTCTGAAACCCTGCAATGACCCACAAATAATGACTAAAACAGCTAGATATCAAAAACATGAAGCTTTTAGTGCGGGATATTATTTTAAATGTAGTTACGATAACACATTATCTTTTTACAAAAGTTACCGCGGAGCAGATTGTATGACTTGGTTTGCAGACCAGCTAGATGAAATTTAGTTTCATCAAAATTAAAAAACATCGAACCGATGAAGGAAGCTGTCAAACTAAAAGACTCAACACAGACATGTCATATTTGTGAAAGAAAATTTAACCCTAATGATAAAATTGTACGTGATTACTGTCATCTAATATCTTATTTCAGAGGTTATGCGCACCAATCTTGTAATTTAAATTATAGAAATTCATTTGTAGTACCGATTGTATTTCATAATCTCAGTGGGTATGACAGTCAAAAGACACAACACAACTTAGCTTCCAATTAATTAGGAAAAATACATTAGTTTTACTATATTTAATAATAACACAAACATCAAATTTCGATTCATTGACTCGTTTAGATTCTTAGGTTTCTCCCTCGACACCTTAGCCTCGTCTTTCAATAGTGAAGACTTTGTTAATACTCAAAGAATTTTGTGGTATATCTCAAGACAGTTTTAAACTTGCTAACCAAAAAAGGTGTATTTTGTTATGATTACATCGATAACTTACTCAGAATGTCGATAACTTGCTCACAATGTGTTTAGCATAAAACAAACAAAGATTGCTCTCAGCCCTTTTGACGATAAACGATATTTGGTAAATAATTTTGTCACTCTACCTTGGGGTCATAAAAATATAATGGAAGATGCACCAGAATAGATTACACATACAATTATCATATGTAATACATTTACAGGTAAGAATAAATAAAACTCACATTTAATTTAATATTGTTTTATTTCTTCTTAAAACAAATTCTTTATCAAAAGAGAGAAGCTCGAATATACAATACGTTTCAATACTAAACAATAAGTTACATACAGACATTATAATATCTACAGGATCCATAATATAATTACAATTTCCTAACAACTCATTAACTTGATCTAAAATAGTATGATAATGTTCAAGATAGTTACATTTTAGCAATAAGTTAATCTTTAAACTAATATTCTTGTCAATGGTGAGTAGCTCCAATACTTCGTTTTCGGTGAAATAATGGAAGTCATCATTCTTACAGAGTATAACCATCTTGAACTTGTTAACACCCAGCATTGTTCTCAATTCCAGGTTGGAGCCGAACTTCATCGATGACTGTGCAATATCAGAATTAAAGAGATATTGTATCCAGAGTCACTCATCTTCGAATTTTGATTTGATACCCAACCAACAACTCACAGAACGTTTGTGGCACTTATCCATGAGTCGTGTGTTTTATCTACACCAAGCCAGCGCACCAACACTTCCCCCCCTCCTACGTAGTACCCTCTCTACTAAGTAAATATTAGGATCTAGCGTTTTTCGTAATTCCTCTGTATAGATTCCTCCTTTTATAGGATTTCCTCTTACATCTTCGAGTACATATGTTACCGGATTAGTTATTTGTATTTTAATAATTTTAAAGACTTCTGTCGTCCAGTTAGGAATATAACCCTTTTCAAAAATATGTTTAGCTTTGCTAATTCTCACCATATCACCCACATTAAATTTTGGTTTGTTGAAAATCGTTAAGTGACTATAAACAGTTTTAAGTAAATGACTTTCAGTACTCTTATTTACATCCTTAGGCTTCATATGTATAGTACGATGTCTCCTATTATTATAGTCGTTGACTATTGGAAGTAACATCAATCAATCAATCAATTTGCTCTTTCAGGGTGCCTATACCCCTCTCCACAATTGCAGCTTTTTTAATGCTAAATGAACTATAATGATTTATATTAAATTGTTTCATGAGTTTCTTAAAATGCGTGTTGTAACATTCCTTTCCTAGGTTAGTTTGTAGATTTCTAGGTTGTCGTTTGTGAGATCTTTTCAGAAAAATTGTAAAAGCTTTTGTAACCTCTTCCCCAGACTTTGATTTCAGCGGTTCACACCATATTTTAAAAAACAATCAATTACTACCAATATGAATTTAAAATTTGTATTAACTGTTGCAAGATCAGCTTGCCAAAGATCGTCTAATCCTTTGATAATAGTTCGCCGGCGAGAATAATTTTTTCTAGCCGGTGTGTGTAGTTCTTTAACCAACTGAATTTTTTCTTTGCTGTTATATTTGTAAAATGGTTTTAGATTATCCATTTTATTTGATAGTTCCACTATCTTTTTGTCTTTCTCTTCGATACACAATTGTAGTCTATTTAATTCACTGTGCAATTCTTCATTAAAATTTTTGATAATTGTATTTTCATGTACCGTAGCAGTGGTTATTTTATGTAACTGTCTGTGAATATAATCGAAAAGTTTGGTTCTTATTTCATTAACAGTTTGATCAACATATCTCTTGTTTGTTGCATCACTATTTTCGTTTGGAGTGTGAAGATTACTAATCTTCAAATTCTCGTATGGATCGATGAAGATAAATGTGATGAATAAATTTTAGAATTAGAATATTGTCCAAACTTATTGACACTCATAGTGGATATGATGATAATTTTGGCTTGCCCTTATATTTATATTAGCGAATAACATTAGCTTCTGTTAACTCATTAATAATAGCAACAATTCCATTAAAGAAAGAAAATCGGACATCACTTCAGAAAAATTAAAAAGGATTTTCTGTCAGCGCTGGGGGTCGAACCCGGGACTTATCGCTTGCTAGGCGAACGTTCTACCACTACACTACGCTGAACCGTTGAAATTAAGTCGGTCTGTTTGTATAGTAGCTGAACGGAGAAGCCTTCGTTCGCACCATACCACAGAAAATACTCTCCAATTTCCTCCGAAACACACCAGACTAATAGACACAACCTTGACGTTAGATACAGTTGTACCACCATACATCTTGGAAGTCATGCTGGTGTAGTCCCTTACATACGAATCTCTCGTAAGAAATGACCCCCGGTGCTGACAGAAAATTTTAATTTTTCTGAAATGATGTCCGATTTTCTTTCTTTCATGTCCATTGGTCTACGTCCTATACGTATGAAAGTTCTTCTCCATTTTCATTTTCAATCATTCCTTACGAGAGATTCGTATGTGAGGGACTACACCAGCATGACTTCCAAGATGTATGGTGGTACAACTGTATCTTACTCACCTAAGTTGTGATAATGGTAGGTAAGTATTAACAAGAAATAAGGAAACATAACATTTTATGTGAAATGGGATATTATAATTCCCATCTGCCTCTATAATAGCATGGTTTAGAGTTTCTAGTATTATTCCGCAAATGCTTTATGTGAGAGTTAAGGCAAAGTGTGAAACATAAATAACATTAAATAACGTATACATAACTTGAGAGTACTGCGGCTCCGGGCTATGCATAAGCTTGGGGTTATATTACTCTGTATGTATGCTTTGGGCAAGACATTGTTTTATCAAGAAAAACACCGTCTCGGTATGATTTCAATAGAAAATAAGGCACTGGCAAGAGAGAGAACATATTAATAACAATTTATGTAAATGCTTGCTGTCAGTTTAGCGACACTGTGTCAATTTTTCTACGTAGGTATAAAACAAAGAGAAACATATTAAGCAGCTACTTGCAAGCGCTTTGTTCGCTTGGCAAGGATGGATGCAACCAAAATGTCTCTGTAAAATTGACACCAAGGTTGTGTCTATTAGTCTGGTGTGTTTCGGAGGAAATTGGAGAGTATTTTCTGTCCTAAGTTGGGAATTTGGAACCTATTGGCGATACACTATTCTTATCACGTTTAAATCCACACACCAATACCGTTGTTTTTGCACTCTACGCGCGTTTCGCTAACTAAGTTAGCATCATCAGGAGATGTGTAAAACAGTTTTAATCATCTCCTGATGATGCTAACTTAGTTAAAACAGTTTTAATCATCTCCTGATGATGCTAACTTAGTTAGCGAAACGCGCGTCGAGTGCAAAAACAACAGTATTGGTGTGTGGATTTAAATGTGATAAGAATAGTATTTTCTGTGGTACGAAGGCTTCTCCGTTCAGTTACTATACAAACAGACCGACTTAATTTCAACGGTTCAGCGTAGTGTAGTGGTAGAACGTTCGCCTAGCAAGCGAGAGGTCCCGGGTTCGACCCCCGGCGCTGACAGAAAATCCTTTTTAATTCTTCTGAAATGATGTCCGATTTTCTTCCTTTCATGTCCATTGGTCTACGTCCTATACGTATGAAAGTTCTTCTCCATTTTCATTTTCATTTTCAACAATTTCATTGTCGTGAGAGGTGTTTCCAGCATGTTTAGAGGCTACGAGGAGTCTTAATCTATCTATCAACTCATTTACATTATCCCAATAAACAAATTCGACAGGCTTTTTATTGTAGGTAAGGTTCATGCCGGTACCACTTGCCGACGATTGTGAACGTGTTTTAGGTATTCCAGTTTCTTGGTCACCTCTAGAGGCTTAATAATATCACTATATTTCATCATAAAAAACTAAATTGTAAAGTCCTTCTGTACCCTTAAACCGATACGCCCCCTTAATGAGTATGTCTCCTGGACAAAAAAAAGTTGATAAATTTTCTTCCCAGTAACCATTTTGATTGAGAAGAATGGTAAACAGGTCCGTATACTTTATCAATTTTAGATGACTTGTCCCCGTGTTCACGGATTCGTCTAGAAAATCCTGAGGGTACTTTGACATATCATTATCATCATCATCTTCAAAAACATTTCCCGGATTGGGTTGATTAGAATCCTCCCAATGACTCTCGGGACGTGTAAACGATCCCTGTAATTTATCAACTTCAGCACATTAAGCTTTTTGTCGATTCTGTCTTCAATTGATATTCCATCTTGTATTAATTTTGTTTGTTTATCTAAATAAATATTATCATTATCATCTTCTTTAGGTTCTAGTTTGATATCATTTTCATTCTTGGATTTTATTATTTTTTCTAAAGACTTTGTTACGGGCTTAAAAACTTTCTCGAGCGTTTGAGTTCTCTAATTTTCTTTGAGTGTTGCGCATTTGCAATTTGATCTTGCGATGTTAGCGGCATCTTTCCAAGTTAACTTATGACACTAACTTACAGCTTTATATACTTATCGAAACCACTCCTATACCATCCGGTATTCAACCCAAAATCCTTAACGATTACTAAAGTTCCGTAAGCATCACTCCAACATCGATGACACAAGTCCTTAAATTGTTCATAAGTTAAACCTGGAGTTACATGCTCGTCATATACATGTCTTAAATTGATATCATCTTGCTTAAAAAGCACAATCATGTTGCAGTTATCTCGTATCAACTGTTTAGGTACTTTTGAATAGGTTTGACAATGATATGTTACATCAATACTTTTGTGACGATCCATTGAATAGAATTCTCGTATTTTATCTTGCTTCTCGCAAGCTACATTGTCAAAAATAAAAAAGAATTTTCCAGAGCCTTCGATGGATCAATAACATCATTGTTAGCTTTGAATGGAAAATAGTTAATTTTATCACCAACCTTTTCTAACATTTTGTAATAGTTGATATTTTGGTTGGAATAGCGATTTACTGTATACATATATATTCTCAAATTAAGACCATTTTCACTGAATATAAGACTGAGAAGGGCATTGGTTTTACCACAGTTACTCGGTCCGCAAAAATTGCTCTAATAGAATTTGGAAGTAGTTCACCATGTTTAGATTTTTGGTGATGTCCTGCATCTGCAATAGCCAAATTTTCAATGGGTAAAGTTCTTTGCTGTTGTTAATATCGCATTTTGATGACGTTTAAAGTCACTGTATTGTAACGAAGTTACTAGGAATTTCCCGCTAGTTCTGAATTTTCGTTTTATTTCATTTATTTCTTCGACGCTGTTTGGAACAACCGACCGACCGCCGTAGTTTTTATATATTCATGAATGATTCTTTTTTCTACATAGGAAACCGGCGGTCGATATTTCGGATTGCATTTCATTAAACTTTGGTTTTGATTATTTTCCGGCTTTCCGCCGCTTGTAAAGAATTGTTTGTCATCATAAGGGATGAGGGATACCGGCTAGGGGTAGAACCGGGATATTAATTCAAATTACAGCTAGAGCCGCCGTTCTTTTTGGGAATCCGGGTATACTGGACATGCCCGATCCAGAGAGAGCACCGTCCGAGCTCTATGGGGGGTGCAACGACCCCTAATGGCCACACTAGCCCCCGGCAGCCGTTTTGGGTACCAGAAGAGTGGGGACGATCACCTGATGCCTCGCCACTGCCCCGACCAATGGGCGGCTGGCGCACTCACGAAGATAGGGGCGCCACCCAGGCCGATAAATACGCAGCGGCTGCCGAGGAGGCTCTCTGATTTCCGGCATATTTCCTGGTGAGCATTATTAGGTTAGATTTAGAAACTGTCCCGAACCGTGTTGCTGGTGTGAGTCCACTATCCCCAGCCGACACCGGTTCATTGCACCCCCAGATCAAGGTTAACTGAAGCTAGGCTTGGTACCGTGTTGGCAGCGTGAGTTACCATCAACCACCAACACTGGAAAGTTATTTAATCCTAAAATACAGTATGCACCAAGCTTAGCCGAATAGTATCGCTTGGACTGGGTGTGTATGACTCTTCCCGCGTCTTATTACTTGTCCTGAATAGTTTTGAGCTTGCTTACCGCCTGTAGACAAAACCGTGTCAATAATAGACAGAAGTTCCGCGATAGAGGCTTAACCTGCACGTTTCTTTTTCCAGATACTCACGTGGATCTCTCTGGACCGGCCGTGGCAATAACTTGAAATTGTTAAACAAATACTTTCCAATATATTATAGCTATTGTTAAACGAACATTTGTCAATTAATAAACCGTGTTAAAACTTGCCAAGCCTCCCTTATTTGTATCCTACCCTCGACGCACCACTGACCTCTGGAATTATTTTCTCTGACGAATGCTATCCTGGGTATAAAGCGGAGCATACCGCTCTAAAAAACTGGCGCCTGAGCAAACCGTTTCACCGAAAGTCCGATTTTTCCTTTCTTAAATAAAAGAGGCTATAAGGGAGCCCCCCGGTGAGTACACTAAAAGGAAAAATCGGACGTGAACGAAAACAAAGCTATAAAAAGTGGCGTACCCGAGCAGGGACCGTGGTGCTTTGAGGTGAGGTGCGGATAAGAAAAGCCGAAATAAGCCAGAGAGATAGGTAGTGTAGATAGGTAGTGTAAATAATTTAGGCATATAAAGAGGTTGTGGACAGTATAAAAGAAACCATCGGAAGATCGGATTAAATACTGGCCCCGCGTTATAGAAATCGCCGGCCGCCGGACGGCGCGCCAGTAGAAAAAGTCTATAGGTTTTTTATCTTCATTTCATTTTTTTTTGTGTGCCGCCGCACGCTACATATTTACACACAATAATAACAACTTGCCGGGACCGCGATAAAAACAATTTGTTGTAGGAACCCGAATTCGATTTTTTTTAATGAGTGATAATGAGGCACCGGCTACCACCGAGGCCGAGGTGGCAGGGGTGAAACCGGATGTCCGTGTAGGGTGGATTTATCAGTTAAGGAGGCTGAGTTGGATGCCGAGTTAGAAAAGTTTTCCTTGTCCGCGGAGGGTACGGTAGAGGAAGGGCGCAAACGCTTAATCAAATTTTTCCGGGACGGACAAGCAACTCCCCGACCGGCGGGTTTCCAATGGACTTTTCCGCAATTATTGGCACCGACTCCCACAATTAGCGCACCGATCTATACAATTTCGTGCACCATTCCGAGTACGACCATGATCGCGACAACCTGTAGGAAACTTCGCGGTACCGACGGCGCAAGTTCAACTCCTGGCCAAACCCTTTAAGGTACATGACTGGCATATTTCTTTCAACGCGAAAACCGACCCCGCGCTTTTCCTGGAGCGCATAGAGGAAATTTGCGCGTCGGAGAATATACACCCAGATAGGGTTTTACCACACATGCCCGAACTCCTAGAAGAGGATGCGGCATTGTGGTTCCGGAATAACCGCGAGAGTTGGCAAACTTGGCAGGGGTTTGTAGATGATTTTAGAATTTTTTATTTCCCAGTTAACTACCAGGTAGATCTAGAAGCGGAGATCGGGAAAAGAAGACAGCGCCATGGCGAACCCGTCGTCAAATACATTACCGACTTGCAAACTCTGATTCGCCGACATGGTAATGTGCCTCCACCGCAACAACTTGCGAGGTTCTATCGAAATTTATTACCCGAATACCGCGTATACATCCGCCGGGATGATTTTACCGATTTACCTTCTCGCGTGTTACCCGAGAGTTTGAGGTTTTACAGGCAGAGATAAAACAGAGTAAGACCGAGTCCGCATCGTCGCGCCGGCCGCCTCCGCCCCAGTCGCCCGCCAACCGAGGCATGGTACGCATCACGCCGGTGGCGGGAGACGCCCTGCACTCGTCGAACGTCTGCTGGCGTTGTGGGACTCGGGGCCATACGCGAAGGGAATGCACTGGAACGCCCAAACTATATTGCTCTTGGTGTGGCAAAATGGGAATCATGTCTCGGGACTGCCCTTGTGGTATTCCGGGAAACGGACAGGGCACTGCCTCGAACCGGGGACAGGGCAGCAGCCACTGTTAATTACCGCCCCATTTGCCGACCTTGGCTGTTTTCCGGCGGAAACACGACCGCCCGTATTCTTGATAATTGTTATAGCGCACTTTTAGATACCGGAGCCGCGGGTTCTTATATAGGGGAACATATCCGTCGACCTACAGCAACCGGCTAGGTAAAAATTTTCTAATTATTCGACTGTCGATTAGGGTCAAAATTGAATTCCAAAGTTAGTATAAGTGTAGTGCTTCCCGAAACTAGCCATCTCGCCGCGTAAGAAATGTGAAAATGTGGTAAGATAATCTATAGATATATTTCGCGATACTTTTTGTTTAGATCTTTAAAATCAATGTATCTGAACATATTGAGTATTGTTTGATATATTTGTAGTATCAACTATAGGTCTGCAGTATAGGTAATTATAGACCTGCAGTGTTGGTATGTAAAATGCTTTCTTTTTATGCCCTGTAACAAATTTCTTTATTTAATATTGCGTGTGCACCGTTTTACAAAATATAATCACTCCAGTCTCGGTGATATTGATCGAATCTATTTTTACTTGTGGCACCACAAGTGTTATTATTATATTCTACTTTAATGCATGTATAAGTATGTACACAGACTAATGAGTAATAGGCAGACAAATCCATAGCTACACATATGTTAAAAGGAGGCTCGCTTTTAGGGTAATATCTTCTAAATACATGAATAATATGCATTTTTTATTGTACATTAATCCACATAGCAAAGAGATTGTATTAGAACCAAATTTTGCTCAAAAATACTGTCTGTCTTTCTGTAATGAAATGAGGGCTCACTTATTTTTGACACATGTCCGTAGGGTAGCTTCTTCTGCAAAGCTATTTATTCTGTGCATGGGATGACACTTCAAATATTCTTTTTTAGCAGTCTCATTTTTTTTAATTCTTTTGATAATTAGGCAAGTAATGTACGTATAAGTATGTACTATTAAAAAAAGATGTCGTGATGTGACGAGGTAGCACTTCAAATATTCTTTCACATTGTTTTTTTTAGCAGTCACATTTTTAAAATTCTTTTGATAATTAGGTTAGGTTAGAATATGATTGGGGGGGGGGGGAATAATGTTACAATTAATTTTATACACTTAATTTATTAAAATAATAGATAGATATAATAATTACAATAGATAATTATATTCTCCACCGCCATTCACAGCAGGACTTAGGATGCTAGAAAAAGAGAAAATATATTAGTTTAACTATTTTTTATCAAGCAACATGTGTTAGGTACAAAATCTATTGTTAGGGGCTTTTTGGTATCGAAGATGAATAAATAATGTTTTTGCTAGCTATAGTTCAAAATACAAAAAACAATCATTTTTTAGCGTTAATATCCTATTTTAGATCGAATAATGGGGGGAAAAAAAATCTAAAACCGACAGTATCGGTTCAGTTTTATTTTATACATTAAAGTATTAGATTTATACCCTTCTTTTTTGCGGCCTCTTCAATCCGCTTTATTCGGGCCTTCTGCTTTTTCGAAAGCCCGGTCGGTCGTCGGAGTATGTCCCTGGCCCCCAAGTTGGGGGTGTACATCCCCTGTCGATCGTCCTCCCACGTCTCCCAATATTTTTCTGCCTCCTGCCGAAGCCTCAAACTCTGACCCCACTGTTCCCAAAATTGAAGCCCTTCTTCACTTGTTAATACCTATTCATACTCTTGAGGCATGGCTTTTTCTTTTGTGATCAAAAGTAGAAACTAAAATGTTTAAAATCTGAAGGGGCACATGTGTTTAAATAGATACGTTTAGAGGTTGGCTCTAATGAGAATTAAAACCCCTTCAAAGATTCTATTGGCCCAATATATGGTGGGGGTTTTGAAGAAGCGGGGGTTGGCCACAGTTTTGCCTGTGGCAACTCGAATTGGGATTTGCTATTAGGAAGTCTAACTTGTCTTCACTTATTCCAACTTAAATTTTTTTAATAAAAATCACATGGGCAAGCGAAATAATTTATTCAATTAAAAATCGTGATACAAGCTGAATAATATAAAATATAATTAAAAGTAAAATTACAGTCTAATACTAGCGAATATTTTATTTACACCTTATGTGCTATGTATGCACTATACCTATTTGGCATAACCATTATACATATTATCAAATGTTTCCCTAATTTTTTGAATACGGCTTTGTTCGGTATCTAGAATATTTTTTGCATTATTATATACAGCTTTAAGACGCCTCATCTCCGTCATACCCGATTTTATAAGTTGCCCCATTTCCCCCTCGAGATGCGCTATTTTTGAATTATGTTCGATCTCGAAATTATTAATTTGTTTTTCCGATTCATTTAAATTAGTCATATAGGTGTTATAATCGTTAAAAAGTTTTTTAAAAAATGTGTTGATTTCACAATCTGCTATACTCTTATCAGACCCCCCTACAGACGTTTGGGAAATAAACAAATTATTATATTCAGATAAATCTGCGAGCATTGCATTAACATTATCATTAAACCAGCTAGAATCTTCCGGTTGATGTGTAGGCTCTTCTTTTTGCGGTACATGGGCTTCCAACTGTGTTGTAGATTCTTCTTTTTGCGGTACATGGGCTTCCAACTGTGTTAGGTAAGCTGGCAATAATTGCGTTGTAAATTCTTCTTTTTGCGGTACATGCACTTGCAACTGTAGTAGGTGAGCTGGTGACAATTGCGTTGTAAATTCTTCTTTATGCGGTACATGCACTTGCAACTGTGGTAGGTGAGCTGGTGACAATTGTATTGTAACATTTGACTTCTTAGACCGCTTTTTTACATTGGGTGGCTGATTCGCTGATTTTCTTTTCTTCCCTTTATGTGCGGTTTCAAACCTGTGGTACAACTCGTAGATGGTTCGTTATAAGGAGCTATGGAGTTAACTGCCTTTATAGTTTCAATTGCACTATTACGACAATTTGGTACCAATGTAGACATTTTAACGAAAAAATGAATAGAACTGTGCTAGCTGTGGACAGAGATAGGGATATATATACATTATACCCCTTCTCTCACCCCAGCTCTAAAGAAAAAAGTGGGGCGCACCTCATGTATGAATATTTTCTTTCAATTACCGTTAAAGAATTTCGAGCAACTTGTATCTCGGCTATAAAAATTAAAACATGTTTCACATTTTAACAGCAAGTTTTCAAATATGTAGATGTTTTTATAATAATTGGTAACTCTACACATACAAAAACTTACCAACTGTAAATATTATTATAATCACTTTCTAAGGCACAGATATTGTATGCAACTCACATTTAGTGGCTATTAAAGATACACACTTGTCCGAAAACCAACACAACTCTAAATACAGTGCTTTTCTACAATATTTTATTTTAATTTTGGTAACAAATACCGAGATATTTATGTCATTCCCCGATAAAAGTATGTATATTTTAAGCTTATGTTTACAAATAACTAAAATCTATGATTTTCACTTGTGTAATTATGTTTTCATTCAAATTATTAATGCAAATACCATACATGTGATTCATTTATAGTTTTCCCAAGATTTTTTCTAAGGAAAATAGCTTTTGTTTTTCGAGAGGAGATTTATTCATTATACAATAATATGTTTTTCTATCTCCATAAAATTTTATTTGCCTGGGACAAAGTATTCTCAAAACGAAATTTGAATTTGAATAATAAGTGGAGGTTTTTTACCTGTTGGGTTGCAGCAGGTGCGAACGGTGCGGTGCACCCGGCTCCCGGTCCAGTGTACATTTAGGAGTGGGGCGAAACCATTTCAGAATTTGGAAATATTCACTGCGGCCTGTAAATCTGAAGATATTGAGATTTCCTTAGACTAATTTTTAAGTAATTTCCCTAAAATTTCTGGTGTACCAATTGGGGTCTTATTATAACAAAAATAGAGTTAGCGGTGTGGTGACGTCACACGTCATTTCAAACATTTATTCGTAAGGCTCAAAATAATCCCTTGTCAGGGGCCCGCACTTTTACCCAGCACCCGGCCCCGCAAAATCTTGAGCCACCCCTTAAACGGGGCGAGCTGTTACCTACCTACCTGGACCTCCCACAACGGACCTTAGGGTAAATTCAGTCTAGAGTTTTAGTGTACAGTTATAGGTGAAGTGCTTCCCGAAACTAGCCATCTCGCCGCGTAAGAGATGTGAAAACGTGGTAAGATAATCTATAGATATATTTCGCGATACTTTTTGTTTAGGTACTTAAAATCAATGTATCTGAACATATTGAGTATTGTTTGATATATTTGTAGTATCAGCTATAGGTCTACAGTGTTGGTATGTAAATGTTTTATTTTTATGCCCTGTAACAAATTTCTTTATTTAATATTGTGTGTGCACTGTTTTACAAAATATAATCATTCCAGTCTCGGTGATATTTATCGAATCTATTTTCACTTGTTTGGGGTGAGAGTTGTAAGAAAAATCAACATTTTTTTATTAATTAAACTTTATTACAGCTTGATATTAATTAAACTTTATTACAGCTTGATATTAATTAATAATAATCACATAGGTCTACACTACTTTATAAAAACAAAAAATGAGAGGTATATAAACGCATATGTAGGAATACTATTCTTTATACAGTGTGTTTCCCGAATAGGTGAAAACACTTGTTCGTAATTTCAATAATATTTTATGCAATTATTCTATGCAGTGTGTTTCCCGAATAGGTGAAAAACACTTGTTCTTAATTTCAATAATATTTTATACAGTGTAGATCCTAAAACCAAGTCCAAATACCAGCATGTACCACTAATTTTCTGCAATGGACTAATACACCACTTTTTTTTTATTTGCTCATCGGATAGTATTGGGTGAGATATACTTGCTGTATTTTTTTTAATTTTTTTTTCGCCCCCGTTTTGCCGCAATTAATTTTTAAAGTTCAATATACGTAACTACCTGTTGGATTTTATTTTTCCCTAAATTTACCGCCGTGGCACCAGGTTTGGCAACGCCGCACCTTAATGCCAAGCTGTCAGCCTGCGAGAACATAAACATAACCTATTTTGTGGCGTCACAAATCGGAACATCGGATCCCGCGGCCCGCCTGTTTTACAAGCTTTTATTTTTTATGATTTGAACTATTTTCACCATTCATTCTAATAATCCATGACGGAAATGAACTATTCTATTTTGCTGAGGAAAATGCTGGGAGCACTAGGTATTGGTATTGATGATTCGGACGTTATGCTGGTTGGTTTACAAAACTTTTTTTTATTGGAAACAAGTCGATTTTATCTATAAAACGACACAATTCGTAAGTACCTAACTGAACTTGCACAAATTAGATATCTAGACTTGCTGATATATTAAAGACAATAAAGAACCAACCAGGGGTAACATTTTAGCTGACGATTTTAGATTAGTGGCTTTGCCAAACGATTTTTTACTTGTTATCAAGTATATTCCAGCGACTGCTAGTTGTTTGAAGAAACTGATGATATTTTAGCCTCAATACCTAGTGTCACAGAATAAATAGCTTCACAACAGAAGCGTCCATAAGGACATGTGTCAAAAGGATGCTGGCTTTGACGCGAAATATCTTCTAAAGGGATAAACATTGTGCATTTTGTTTGATTTTACATTAATCCACATTGCAAAGAGATTGTATTAGGACCAAATTTATGTACAAGTTATTGGTTATTTTCCTGTAAATTGAAATGGAGCTCGCTTATTTTTGACACATCTTTATGGACGCTTCTGTTGTGAAGCTATTTATTCTGTGCTAGTGTTAATCAACAGCATTGATTGGTTATAAACTAAACTGAGAAAAGTCAATCCTCTAGACGTCAAGCACATACCTGGTCCGAATATAAAAAATATATTACTTTAATTTCATGAGCCCTTACTTACAGAATTAAGTTAGTAGTTAGACCTGCATCGGTTCAAAAATGTAACGCTAGAATATTGGAGAAGGTGCCAGTTCTTGGTGATGTTAGAAACATAACATGTAAAATGCAATAAAGCCAAGTTTTCAGTCGAAAAACTTTATTGTCATAGCTTGAACTATTTTAGACCCATTTAGGTAAATTATATTGTGATTGCCGAAGCATCCTCATAAAAAATGACATAATTCTTTAGGATTTTTTCACTATACATATTATATACCTATTTTTTCTGGAAAATAAATTTTCATAAGCATATTTTGTGATTGTGGTTAATGGAAGTTAAAAATAAAAAAATATAATGCAGCAGCCGGCCAAAAATTAAGATTTCTTTAATTTGCAAGAAAAAAAAAACATTATTTTGCTTTCTATGGCAAAACCCCAAATAAGTTATCTATTAAATTTAGTGAAAATATTCCAAATCAATTTTCAATTTCATGTCGCATGCACAGAGTGCAACAAACTGGATGTTTTTTTGGGGGGTTTCTTCTATTCTGTGAAGAGATAGACAAAGAGTAGGTAGGTGTACTGTGCTTGATTTTTGAGGGCAGTGGAAAGCAGTTGAATCTCAAAATCTTGATTCGTTTTGGAGATACAGGGCATTTTTCGTTTTTTAACGTGTCAGACAGTCCCTCCTTGTAATATGTTTTGATTTTTGACAAAAATCTTCTGTCATACTACTCCAATGTATAATAATTATTGAGGTATGTCGGTATGTCTTTGTCAACTAAATCCTGTAAGGTAGACCTTCATATTTTTTTATTGCACTTGTGTTGACTTTTTCCAATATAACAATCTACTGATGTTGTCCATGATTCTTCGCTATTTCCAGGAAGTCAGCTTACATTCATCTAAAATAAGTTTCCCATTAATATGTGCAAAAATTTTACAAGCGTGCTTAGTTCTATTAGTTGACAAAGTTAATGTCACTAGTGCAGAAAAGTACAACTTTCCGCATCAAAATGAATGCGACAAAGTGTACTACTACGGACTTAATTAATTAAATACTTCATTAGATCATACAAGAAAAAAATACCCGCAAAAAGTCATTGACGGTCAAGCACTTGATATCGAATGAAACTCTGCTGTCGAACTTGCATTGACTTTAGATTATTTAAATTAGTTCTGAATCATGGTTTTCACATGTAGATATCAACGATCGTTTTTACAAACGCATGATTTCTTGTTTTGATAATCGATTTCAACATTGGGCTGTGCGACACCCCCACGCCCCCTCCCCCATATCTTAACTATAGGTATATACACAATAAGTATTTCTTTAGTGTACTAGCAACTAAACTAGAAGCACAAAAAGCTGTATCTACGTATGTGCCACGATGTATGATCCTCGTACATCGTGGTATGTGCATAATTTAGGACTAATCTGCTTATGTTGGGTAATTACAACATAATATACCTACTTCCACAACTATTCAGTTGAATTTCTTCATTTTTAACATTTTTCTTATTAATTTTGTGCTCGGGGGTAATTTTTGCCTTAACCGGGCATTATGCATTCATTGCTATGTTCTTTCCTCTGCGTGTCTCCAATAACATTGTTACCATAATATTTATTCTCTAGTCTACCTAAAACCAGAATTTAAGCTATATCATCATCATTAAGCAATATTAAAACAATATACAAATCAAATAACAAACATACCTCTTCATTTCTCCATGTTTTGCTCCCCGTTTTTATTGATAAAATTGACACACCATATCAAAATCTATGCAAGGCAAGTTATCAGGACAAGCTTTAACAAATCTTGTCTTCATTATAAACCGAAAAAATAAAGTATTCACAGCAAGATTCTTTTAAAACTGAGAATAGAATTTATTTAGTTTTCACTAAGGTTATTAACCTTGGTTTCGGCGTTCCGCGGGCGAAAGTGAGGTTATATGCAAAGTGCGGCGTTGCCGACGATTTTCGTTAAAGCATTGAGTAATATGTCATCTGTCATATTTTATAGGGGGCATCTAATAAGTTCAGAATGGGATCAGTAAAATCCAAATATTTCATTGAAATGCTACGAAATTTGATTATTTCTCATCAGGCGCATACAAACTGAATCTAATAATTTGCCTGGGAATGCTTGGTTATATAAAAAAAGACGAAATAAGTACTAAGAAAATAGCAGGTACTTATTGAAATTAGGGATCGTGACGTCACATTCCCTACTTTTGCGACCGTTTTTTTCAATTTTTGAGCAAACTAATGGGAAAAAAATCTGTTGGTTGGGTTTCGTGATTATCTAGACATGTTTTACAAATTCCAAGGCAAAAAATTATTTTTCATTCCTAAGTATACTTGTCCATTAGTTCCTCACCTGCTATAATTAGCCCATCCAATGCTTGTTCAGTATCGTCCAACAAATATTTTTTTATGTCGCGGTGCCCCCATGGTAGAGTTTTTGTCGTGTTTGGAATTAAAAAACGTTTATTATCGTGATGAGATAGAGCTATTTTATTTTTTGTCTCCGTGTAAATATCATGCAAAATGCTTCTAAAGGTATTCATTTTTCGAAATATCAGCCCCCCGTTAAGAACTATGTTGTTTATAATCCTCTACATCTAAAGTTTTATTTATCACTGATCTTTTCACACCCTTAGCTTTTTTTTATTTTCGTATTTATAGTTTCAATAGAGTACGCTTTTGATCCTGTACCGTAAAAAGCTATTATTTCATCCTGCGGCAATTCGTTCTTCATTTTACCTAAGACCGACTCTGTTTTTGGTATCCCCAATTTATTATTTACCCCATAGTTTGAGGTATCAAAATGTTGAATATGTTTCTTCATAAAACTATAAAACTCATCTGTACATATTTTCAATATTAGGGAATCGGTGTCTGTATATAACAATGTGGCTTGATTACCGTAATGTTTCTTAATATCATCATAAAAAAAACTGTAAAGTACTGTTTTGGATAGTTCCAGTATGGAAAATCCTAGGAATATTGGCTTATTATAACATACTTTAAGTTTGCCCAAATGAATAGCAGCTAAATTTTCATTAAAAATTGAGTATGATTTAAAGTTAGGTCGGGCAACTAGCATAGCACCTCCCACACTATGTCCTCTATTTTCCCAATGCGTTATTAACTTTAAGTTTAAAAAGATCTTTGTCGAATTTATTGGTTGATTTATTACGCATTTCAGTATTTAAATCGATATATTTTTTCAACCATCTAGATTGTTTAAACTGTAACACCCTGTGGATATTTTTGAGCACTAAGCCGTGTTGTATAGCTTGTTGTAATACTCTGTAGTGTGTGACATAGCGGTTTTTGTCAAATAGGTTAGGAATCAATTTTGACGTATTTGATTTTGAATCTGGGGGTACAATATTTCCTACTAAAAACGGTAGGTCTGAATGAGCATTTTGTAATTTTTTTGGGTAGGATATATCAACTTCGAGAACGTACCCATAAGTAGAATCCGTGGGTACATTTAAAAAATCAATTTCTGAAATTTCCTTTGGGGTTAACCATTTGAATTCGCCTGTTGGAAGTGCTTGTGACATACTATGCCCATATAAGTTTGTAGCGTCTAAGTATGTAATAAAACTTTTCTCTTTATCGGGATTGAATTTTGGAAGGTGCTCGTTGTTTGCCACACCCATTCTATTGCTGCACTGACTGAGACCACCTCTTATAGAATTCTTAAAAAAATTTAACATTTCGATATCACTTAATAAATCCAATTCGATTTTAGTCGAAAGCAACGCGGCATCCCATGCGAGACCCGGAGCGGTATAATAATGGGTTGGGTCAAGTTTATATATGTCTAAACATTTTTCGCGGAAATTCTCAATCACATCGCCTAATATGACCACATCTGTGCGGAGGTACAGATCAGAATATTCTCCCAAATTTTTACAGTTAAACGTATTCCAAACCTCATTAGCCCTCGCGTAATCTTCCTCTGATATGCTCTCATCATTTAACTGATTGTAAAATTCGTCCTTGCTCGGTAGGATTTTATAGTCTAATTTGGATAAATGATCAACAAAGTTATATGGGAAAATACCCTTCTCTCTCATTAAATTAAACTCATCATCATTGGGGAACTGTTGTCTTGTCAAAGTCATTTGATTCGAGCGATATGTACCCATAGGTACATACTTAGTAAACGATATATACTTTTCCTTTGTCTGAGGTATAACATTAATTTTTTCCCCATTAGCACACAGCCCTTTAATGAAAAGGTGGCAATCATAATTTGATAGATTATTATGGGGACGAATGTTGGTAACTTGTAGTTTAAATTACATATAGAGTGTGTCGCACCGCGAAACTTCCCCCTTAAATGACAGTGGTCGCGTACCTTTGTTTGCCCTTGTGCAAAAGATTTATTACATATAGCACACGTGGTAGCGTTCCGAAACTCGGTCTCTTCATCAGCTGTTAACGGGGACATGGGCACAACTATACTTAAATATTTATCGTAAATTACTTTCAAATCCGCTTCTAACCGCTTGATAAATTCTGTACCTGCGTTATCACCGCGATATAACACAAATTTTGATTTAGAATCATCAAACGAACATTTTATATAGTATGCAAATGAGTATGGAACGTGTTTGTATGTTTGATTAGTAAAAGAATGCTTTGGATTTGGTTGACAGGTCGCGATAGGTGTCAAAACTGACTCGAAATCTGCGTAAACAACGAATGGCACCTTAATCTGTTTTTCAAAATTTTCAAATTTTAATTTATATTCGGGTACTTCTTCACCAAATTTATTTATTCGCAAATTCTTGGAGGGAATTTTCGTATAAATATTATTGCAATCGAGTTGTTGATGGATCCATACTTTTTGTGCCGTTGTAAACCACAGCAAACACCCGTCACAGAGATGCTTTGCACCGTTATGTCGCGTCAATTGGCTTGACAGTAATCGAGACATGTCCTTTATCCAAGTATAGTGCATATTTCCCGATGCGTCATCTGTTATAAGCAACAAATTCACATGGTTGACTAATTTTTTCTCAGCGTAACGTAACGGCCCGACAATTTCATAACCTACTTTATTATTTTCAAACACACGTTCAAGACCATACACATTTACAGAAATATCATGTAATTTTTCGAATTTGGAAATATCTTTGAGCTTCATAGGAAATTGTAAATTTTTTGTATCCAACATTACCGTCGAGAAGTGTGGATATGATGACATCTGACCACTGTTTTGGGATGCTGGAAACATTGCGGAAACAATTGGCCATAAAAAACAATGTTGGTCAAAATTCTTAACATTAACAACGGCCTTCTTATCCTCTATACATTTCGGCAACTTGATGTATGAAGATCCGCCCATTGGACTATAGTTGTTCACATTAACCTCCAAATATCGTGTTTCTACTAGACTCCAGCCTTAAAATAATAAACCATTAGATATTAATTTTTTAAACATTATTAGTTTTCTTACCTGACTCTCTTTCTTCAAATTCGTCCGCCTTGGTCATCATGATTTCACAAAATATGTCGTATATATAGTTAACATCACTGCCCTGATCAACGATTTTATTTTTGGTATTAAATGATTTAACCTCGTATATTTCCTTGGTTTCCAGCACATATAAGCCAAACACCTCCATATTAATTTTAACCGCTGTGTGTATTTCCAACTCATCCTGTATTAGCTTTGCGGTTTTCTCTTTGATTTTATTAAAAAACGTTTTGAAATCTGAATACTTTTTCTCCGACGTTATGCGATAGGTGGCTAATCTACATTTAAAAGCACTGTTGATTCGCTGAACACCATTATTTGATTTGGCACATATATTATCTTTATGCATACGTGTTCTGTTATGTGCAATCAATCCGCCAGTATCTACTTCCACATTACAATCGGGGCATGTTTTTTTCACGGGTGAATAGACGGGGGCAAGTAGTCCTGAAGTTGCGGTAGTGATTTTTAACTTTTTCGCCGGGGATGGACCATTATTATAATTAGTCCATCGTGCTACACATGATTGTTTTTTGTGACGATTCAAATTACTTCTATCTGTGAATATTTTCCCACAATGTTCACAGGTAAACATTTTTACCAAAGTTAATTGATAATATAGCAATAGAATAATATATTAGTTTGGGCAACCCCCTAAAAGCATCGATGGTGGCTGCCTTTAAACTAGATGTGGTAATAAAATTTCAGGTTGTTTTATTATAAGAGCCTATGCGTTCTGTAAAATAACCCTAGCAGGCTAAAAAATACCATTAAAAATACGATAAAAACTAATGGCAAGCCCTCGAATTAAAAACTTTCAGAAAATCATTGCCGAAAATCCATTACATTTTTATTGTACCCTTCATCGGCCTCATATGCATACATTAAAACCCATTAAAAATACAATAAAAACTAATGGCAAACCCTCGAATTAAAGAAATTCTAAAATTCCAGAGAAAGACGAAGCCGAAAATCATTATTTTTTAAAACCCCATTAAAACTAACGAGGGGGTATGTATCATCTGTAGGAAAAACTTTACCCAACTGCCTGTTGCGATATCGGGCCGAAACCATACTGTATTTTTTCTAGGGCGTTGGCTAACATTTTACAAGCTAATTACGTGCCGGGACCTAGGAATTTTCAGATTTTGTAGATGTGGGACAGAATAGAAGTTAATTTTTGTTTATTGCATGTATATAGGACATAATACGCCATACAGTGCGGTACACTGTATTTTTTTTTTTCATTGCAAAAGGGGTAAATAGCGTTAATTAGTAAAAAATGTAGGAAATGAGAGTACTTGTACCTATTTTAAATAGTTATGTAGGTATAAACGCTACGTAAAACAATAAATTGACACTGACAGTCCATGTAATGTTTTTTTTCATCGAAAAGGGGATAAATATTGCTAATTAGACAAAAAGCGCGGGAAATGAGAGTATTTGTACCTATTTTAAATAGTTATGTAGGTATAAGCGGTACTTAACCAATAAATTGACATTGACAGTCCATGTAATGTTTTTTTTTTTCATTGAAAAGGGGGTAAATAGCGTTAAATAGTAAAAAATGTATGAAATGATAGTAAGAGCTTATATTTTATTAGATATGAGGTAAATAGAAGATAATTATGCGTAAATAGAACCTAATACGCTATGCAGTGCAGTATATGTAATGTTTTTCATTGCAAAGGGGGTAAATAGCGTTAATTAGACAAAAAAGCGCGGGAAATTAGAGTGATTGTATGTATTTTAAATATTTCTTCACGTACATACGGTACTTAACCAATAAATTGACATTTATGTGCGAATTTCGCGGAAATATGGACCCGCGGTATTGTAATTACTCATTACGCTGCAATTACACTGTATGATGGCTGCGGGGCGCGGGGAAGAGGTCATGCGCTCGGTGCGCTTGCGCGGGGCTCCCAGGGGCCTAGGAGTGGGGGGTATTGTACGAAAAAGGAGTGGGGGGACCAAAAAGGGGTGGGGGGACTATTTTGAACTCTCAATTGTTAACTACTAACGGAAATCAACTTAATAATGAAAAAGGAATTAAGAAAACCACACTAGCTGCAATTAAAGCGGCACGTTTAGCAGTTAAAAAAGTAGGTGGAAAGAATAAAGTGCGAATCCCCAGAATAATTCCTTTTGAGGCGAGCGGTGGGTTTCTTCCTTTGATTCCAATCCTAGGTGCTTTGGGAGCTCTTGGATCGGTGGCCGGTGGTGCTAGCGCGATTGCTAAAACAGTTATCGCTGCAAAAGATATGCAGAAAAAGATGGAAGAAAAAAAACGTCATAACAAAGCGATGGAAGCAATCGGATCGGGGCTTTACTTGAGAAAAAACAAGCGAGGCTTTGGTTTATTTTTAAGGAAACAAAAAAACTCCCAGTGAAGCTACCCAAGAGACCATTAACTAACGTTGACCTCGAAAAATTTGCCAGGAAATTAAAGTTGTCATATTTTAGAGGTGTATTCATGAGAGATGCACTTCCAAGCAAACCACATGCGTATGAATCGGCAATTATTAATTTAGATGTTAAAAACAATAGAGGCACTCACTGGGTAGCATATAAGAAAGATAATAATATTGGTGAATACTTTGATAGTTTCCGTAACTTAAAACCACCGAAGGAACTTGTTAAATATTTCGGAAAAGTTAAGATTGTATATAATAACGATGCATATCAAAAATTTAATGAAATAAACTGTGGACATCTTTGTCTCGAATTTCTTTATAAAAAGAGCTGACCGACTTAAAACCATTAGTCATGTCGTTGTTATTCACGTTGAAAGGCTACAGCTCTGTGCTCTCGGTTGATTATAGTAATTCCATTTATTTAGACCCAACTTTGTAATACGGCTTAGCGTTGCTCGGGTTTTACTAATATAATACGATACCGAATATTGAGGCACCGAATAATAAATTTTATTTAATCGATCAAGCAAACGAACTGAAAGTTTTAGAAATACCCACAGGATCTTACGAAATTGCTGCCATAGAGACAGCGATAATTAATATTTTAAGAAATCTTAACGAAATACCCGATTTTTCATTGAAAGCCAATACTAATACTCTACAGTGTGAAATATACAGCGATAAATATACGATATTGATTTTCGACCAAAAGATTCGATTGCCACATTGCTCGGTTATTCCAATCGTTTACTACCCCCACTAAGTGTCCACGCATCAGATTTACTGGTGAATATCGTCAAAACCAGAACAATACATATTGACAGCAATTTGACCTCTGGAGCGTACTATAACAACAGACCTACTCATACTATTTACGAGTTTTCTCCTGAATGTAATCCGGGGGACGCCATAGACGAAATCCCCAGAAACCTACTTTACTTACCTGTCACTAAACGGGAAATAAATAATATAACCTTATCGATCAAAATTTTCAGTTGGTAAATTTCCGTGAAGAAGAAATAATTGTGAGATTAGAAGTAAAACCTTTGTAATGGGTCTCGTTTTCGGTGAGGGTCTCACATATAAAAGTGAGTTAAACCACTTTATAAACACTCTCGTCTGAACCTCACAAGCGTCAACCTCGCAACCTGACGCCTACACCTAAAAGCATAAATATTTTAAAGTCGCTCGGATATAATGTCGTTGGCACCAAATGTATTCGACGTGTATCAAAGTCCAAAGTATGATGAGTCAATCCAACGCATAGAAAGCCGTACTTACTATCCTTTCGTCAAGTCTTTTATGAATAATGACATCATTGAAATAACAATTAACCAGGGAGATGCTTGGTTGTTAATGTATGACGCCGCAATTATTAAAGGAGAAATAAAACCCACACAATGAGAAGGCACTTGTGAATTAGTTAATAATGCCGCGGCTTTCTTCTTCGACTCTATATCTTACGAACTTAACGGACAAGAAGTAGATTCTGTGAGGGACCCCGGCATTTTAAGCAGTATCAGAGCGTATCTTTGCTACAACCCCACTGATGAAAAACGCACCTCAAGTTGGTTGTACCCCGGAAAAAAAAACTATTTTGAATAGAGATTCAACGTTTAGTGTTAGAGTTCCACTTAAACAGCTGTTTGGCATCTTTAACGATTACCAACATGCAATTTCTGGTAAACAAACAATACGGTTAACTAGAACTCGAAATGACAAAGACTCTATATTGCTGGAACAAACACCTGGTACAACTCCAGATCTAACGGTTGAAGTAGCCATTACTAACATCGAGCTGAAAGTAAAACATATAATACCAAACGATAAAATTAAGTATAACTTATTGCAAGCCCTCAAGAGTAATAAACCCATCTTGATACCGTTTCGCAAATGGGAGTTACATGAATTACCTAATCTGACCGTAAATGCAACCAAAGAAATATGGTCCGTTAAAACCTCTGCCACAGTAGAAAGCCCAAGGTTTGTTATTGTTGGCTTTCAGACCGACCGCAAAGAAAATTCAAAAACCGACCCGACATACTTTGATCATGTAAATATTTGCGACGTACGCCTTATAATAAACGGTGAATACTTTCCGTTTGAACGCTTGCGGCAAGATTTCAATAGGGATTACTTGGAAGTTTACAATAATTACAGAGACTTCTACCCAAGCTTTATGAATACACGCGATAAGAGTCCACTACTTAATTATGCTGACTTTAAAGACCAGGCGACGTTGTTCGTTATCGACTGCTCACGTCGCAATGAAACAATTAAAATGAGCACTGTTGATGTTAAATTGGATATTGAGAGCTCTCAAGGATTTCCAGATAAGACCCGTGCATATTGCATCATTATCCATGATATAGTTGTGGAGTATTTGCCCTTGAGCGAAACTGTAAGAAGCTATATGATGTAAACAGATCCCGGATATAAATGCAGGGACATCAACACCATACCAACAGTTTTATTCGAGAACTAAGTTAAGATGAAGATTGCTGTAATAGACATTCAAGGTTTCTCGGTGGAGAATGAGTTGTATCCCAAGGAATTGACAATTAAAATTAATGGGCAGGTGATGCATATGGTTATAGCTCCCCCAAAAAGTTTTATGTCTCTTAACAATTTAAACAAGAGGCACGTGCGAGTTATGGAAGAAAATTTTCTGGGGATAAAATATTCAAGTGGACATGTTGAGTACAACAAATTGGTGGAAATACTGCAAACTACTCTACTAGACGTTCACATAGTTTACATGAAGGGACATCAAAAAGAACGTTTTCTACGTGAAATAATCAACAATAAAGTGGTTGATGTTGGAAAATGTTGCAAAACAATTGGATAGAGGTGCCGCTATTTGAAAAAGACATTCCAATATGCCTCCACCACAATGAAAATAAAAAATGGATGTGTAGCTTTAGGAATTGTGAAAAATTATATTCTTGGTTAGAAAAATACTTAATCGATTACTAAAAGTTGTAAGTTTTTACTAAAATAAAGGCCTTTATTTGCATTTTGTTGTTTGATTCCTATAAAAGAGAGAAAAAACTTAAGTGGGTCACACTTTCGAAAATGATGTTGAGTGCAGAATACCTGTTACTTCATTCTCTGATTATCAATAACATAATTTACGTCTATAAACCGTATGACGTAAACGATGTTGATATTTGTATGGATGATTCATTAAATTGCATTTCATTAACTCCAACAACTACCACTGATGAAGTTGTAATGACAAAGATATCAAGTAATATCAAACAGTATAAACGAATGATATTGAAAAAAAATATGAAAATGGTACGGTCGCTGACACAGAGTGGGTTACACCAATTTCTAAAACGTTATATGAGCTGCAACAAGTTACAACAGGTCAATCCCTAGAAAGCGTGGTTTATTTTATTGCCACATGTTCCTCACTCTTGATTTTAAAATGGATGATTAAATTAATCCATAAGTTGGTGGAAAATCAATGGATTAAAAAGCTAACATCAGTTGTGGAGCTATATTATTTGTGTAGTCTTAACACATAATAAAGTTATGAAAATAAAAGTAGTTTCATTTTTGTCAGTAATATTTTCCCGGTATTCTGGCGGTCATTCGTTGAAAATAACTAAACATCTTATAAAAGCGGGCCGACGTGAGAGATCACATCAACATTCTCAGGGTTAGCCATCTGTGTTTTTTAAACATTCAACTGACGAGCTGAAATTTTGTCTCAAAAACATTCTCAGGGTTAGCCATCTGTTTTGTAAACATTGAAATCAGCGATTTTGCATGCCCGAGGAGTAGGAATTCTGGTTAGCTCCACCCACTTGCACATGCGCAGCAAACCTTTAAGGAGATAAGCCCAGCCCCTTTGTGGGAAAGACGCCTGCGCGTTTAGACGAGGAAAGCGTATGCACTATGTGGATTGGCTTTTCAACACACCCACTGGTTCTTGAGTACCCCCTCAAGCTCAACAATTTTTACCCCATATATATTGGCCCCCAACTAAAATTTCTTCAGTTCTGTGACTTATCATTTTAGTAATTTTTGAAGAAACTTGACATCATGCAGTGCAGTGGGGCTAATATACTTCAAGACATTATCATAACGGTAAGTTTACATCTCATTCAGTTGAAGTGATTGTTGTGCTTTTTAAGTTTAATATTCAACAAGAATGGTCTGAAGTTTGATAATATTTACGTTTATAGTAAAAGCCTATATCAACCAAAATATCAGTTACTTCAAGATGTCTTAAAAAAGTTCCTAAAATCAGATATTTTCCATTCAAATTCAAGATTTTTAATTATTGTGATGGTTTTCTCACTTGGTTTAAGTAATTTTTAATTATCCTATGTCTCATTTAGTTGAAGTGATTTGTTATTGGTTATTTGGTATATGAGATGTGAAATAATTAAAAAGTTTGAAAAATCAAACAAAATATACTCATAATAATGATTTTTCTCTTTGTTACAGCCCTTGAACCAAAATAATGGTTGACTTATTCACCTTTTTTGGAGGAGGGCAACAAACAAGCCAACCCGAACCTCAACCAGAACCTCAAACCGCACCTCAACCGGCTCCATCAACACCAGCAAGGAGGGGGTGCAAAGGCAAGGGGAAAAATATGGCCCTGTTCATCAACAAGGGAGGAAGACGACAACATAAGCGTCATCAGTGACGCAACCGTAGGAGGAAACGAGGAGTTGTTTAACACCCAACAAATCCGGGGGCAAACTCCAACGTCCTATCTCCATAAAGTGAAAGGGCAAGCAAATGTTTTTTGCAAAAGGAAGCTTAGCGACATCAAGATGCAGCGAAATTCCATTCGGGAGCAACTTACCAAGCTTGAAGCCAGGAAGAAGAAATTCCTGCAAGATATGGAGAGGCTTACGAGAGAAGAAGATGAAACCAACAGTCTCATGACTAAATTTCACGAATTTTTTGAATTGTAATGTGTTTTTCTTGTATATATTTTATTATAGTATTATAGTTATATTTTAATAAACATATAATTTACCAATTTGATTGTCATTTCTTAACCTAAAACACATTTGAAACTCTCATTAAAAAAGAACTCAAGTGATCAGTGTCTAAGCAAGAAACATCAACATTTGATAATATCTGAAAGTGATAAGAAAAGAAAAGGTAAGTATACACTTTCATTTTCTACATGATACAGGTGAAAAAAACAACACTCACTTTTTAATGGTTTTTATTAAATTCAAATTAATATTAGCAATTTTCTTATTTATCTCATACATTTTAATTTCATGCTTTAAATCATCTAGAGATTTCAAATACATTTGAAGTTTCCTTCGATTGTACATACTCAACAGTCTAATCTCAACGGAAGTTTTCATTCTTCCAGGGAAAATTCAAAATTCGTGGTTCTACCTTCTGTAGGCCCAAGGCTTATTAAAAACACCTTCTATCCACGCTCAATTTCCCTATTTATTTATTTAATCCGTTGCGTATTGAATTTGTCTGTAAATCTTTGCGGTAGCACAGTGTAAAATGTAAAAAATTCCACAGAAACTCTTTCTGTATACTGTGCAAACTCTTCTAAACGATAATACTTGAAGCTCGCATACAATTTCTATACGTCGAGCCTTCATGAATGGTTTAATCAACGATTTCTGATTTAGTTGATTAAAGAACGTCTCCATTTCAAGGCGCAAAACTCACTGGAGAAATAAATGAACTCGTTAATGTATTTCAACTTGAATAAAGCAGTGGGGAAATACTCTACTATTTAAGTTATAACCTTCTCGGTTTTGTCTCATTGCTTTGTCATACTCACACATCTTAAAATGTCAGCAGAAATCGGGACGGTAAGTGATGACATTATTAAAACGCTTGAAAAAGTGTTTACGCTTATTAATAACTCTGATGACGCTACTTTAGCACATTGGAAAAAAATAATAAATGTACACATCCGGTTAGTTCATAAAGCATTGAAAAAGGCTGACTGTAATCATGGCACTCGGATTAAATTGCAAACGAACTTGAGTCATTTGAAACGATTTAAAGTGTACTTAAAAAAATTACAACACGTTGGAACAGGTCAACGTAAGCGGGAAAGTCGAAGCGATAGGGTAAAGTGGGAGGATATAAAATCAATTTTTAATAATCGTATACGTACGGGTGTTATAATTAATTTAAAGCACATAGATATTCTGCAGTTTTTTAAAGACGCGTTTTTTGTTTTTAAGACTCGCATTAATAGGATCTCAAGATCATTCAATATAATTAAAGTAAATGCTGTCTTTTGTGGTGAATTTATTAAAATGTCTGGAGATCAGGAGATACTTGAGAATAAGTATTTTAATACAAACAATGAAATAATCGATCAAGGAACACAGTTAAAACAATGGCTTGAAAGCAACATTATTGAAAAAATTTTAGCTGCCATTGAGTCCTTCGAACATCAGGAGTCCGGTTGAACTCTTCACAGAATCTTAAGTTTGGAAGTTAATATAAACAAGGTAGAAATGGGAAATGGTGGTAGGTCTTACATAAACCTCTCTGAATCAATACAATCTAAACAGGCTTGTATTAACATTCAAAATGATGATAATCTTTGTTTTGCTTGGAGTGTTGTATCAGCTCTATATCCACCTGTTGGAAGACCAAATCGTACATCCTCATATCCACACCCTTCAACCGTTTTAAACCTAGATGGCCTTGAATTTCCTGTAAGTCAAATAGCAAAATTTGAAAAAATGAATAATATATCGGTAAATGTGTATGTTCTAGAGTTAGTGTCAAATGAAGACAAATCAAGCTCTTTTAGAACTTCTCCGGCTCGCTTAACTAAAAACAAAAAGGAAAAACATGCTAATTTACTTCTAGTTCAGGATACATATTTTCCGAAAGTCGGTGAGCATGAAGCTCTCCCTATCGATGAATCATCAACCGAAATCAATTATCACTACTGTTGGGTTAAAAATTTATCGAGATTAATAGCATCCCAAACTAATAAACATAAAGGTAGGATGTTTGTTTGTGATAGATGCTTAAATTATTACTCATCCCAAGAAAAATTAAATGAACACATTGAATATTGCCAAGACATAAACAACTGCAAAGTATCATTTCCGAAAAATAAGTATATTGAATTATATCCATAAGGAAAAAGTACCACTTATTATTTATGCTGATTTTGAATCAATCCTAAAACCTTACGATGAATCACAATGTTTAAATACTGCTAAATATCAGAAACATGAAGCCTTCAGCGCAGGCTACTATTTTAAATGTGATTATGACGATACATTATCTTTTTATAAGAGTTATCGTGGTATTGATTGCATGACTCGGTTTGCAAATGAAATGGAAAATATAGCACTCTCTGTTGCTTCAAAGTTAAAAAATAATGAGCCAATGAGAGAATCTATAAGTTTAAAAAATGCAATTGCTACGTGTCACATATGTGAAAAACCGTTTAATTCTAACGATATAATAGTACGTGACCATGATCATATGACATCACGTTTTCGCGGATACGCGCACCAAGCGTGTAACTTAAATTACAGAAACCCCTTTGTAGTACCCATAGTATTTCATAACTTTAGTGGGTACGACAGTCATTTTATTATAAGAGATCTTGCTAAAAAGCATAATGTGACATTGCTTCCAATAAACAAGGAAAAATATATTAGTTTTACAGTTTCTGATACCAATACTGAAGTTAAATTTAGATTCATCGACTCCTTTAAATTTTTAGGCTTCTCTTTGGATACATTAGCATCGTCTCTCAATAAAGGGGACTTTATTAATACCCAAAAGGAATTTAGTGACGTATCTTCGAACAATCTAGATCTGTTAACCAAAAAGGGGGTATTTTGTTATGATTATATCGATAACATAAATAAACTTAATGAAAAGTGTTTACCACCAGTCGAGCAATTCTATAGCAAGTTAAATGATACTCACATTAGTCAAAGCGATTACAGACATGCCCAGTTAGTTAATTTAATATTTAAAGTTTAGGTGAATATAGTGACCTATATCTCAAGACGGACATTATGATACTTACCGATATCTTTCAAAACTTTAGGAAAACTTGTATAAAGAATTATGGCTTGGATCCGGCTTGGTACTACACTTTACCGGGATATACTTGGGACTGTATGCTTAAATATACTGGGTGTCGATTAGAAACCTTGCAAGATATTGATATATTAATGTTTTTTGAGAAAGGAGTGAGAGGGGGGATAAGCCAATGTTGTAATAGATATTCCGAAGCAAACAACAAATACATGAAAAATTATGATCCTAACAATCCTTCCAAATACTTACTTTATCTGGATGTAAACAATTTATACGGGTGGGCAATGGGGGAATCTCTTCCTTACGGTAACTTCCAATGGGTTGATACAAACATTAACGTGATGAATATTCCGGATAACGGTCCAGAAGGATACGTTTTAGAAGTCGATTTAGACTATCCGGAAAATTTACATGACCCGCCATAAAGACCTACCGTTTTGCGCAGAACATTCTAAACCACCAAATTCTAAACTTCCCAAACTTATGACAACTCTCAATTCAAAAGAAAAGTATGTTGTACACTACAGGGCTCTTAAACAAGCGTTAAGTCACGGTTTAACTTTAAAAAAAATTCATAGGGTTTTAAAATTTAGTCAGTCAGCCTGGCTAGCTCCTTACATTAAATTTAATACAGAATTGAGGACAAAAGCTAAGTTTAATTTTGAAAAAACAGTAATTAAATTGATGGTTAATGCTGTATACGGTAAGACCATGGAAAATATTCGCAAACATAGAAATGTAAAATTAGTTAGGAAATGGGAAGGTAGGTATGGAACTAAGAATTTAATTGCTAGCCCGGCTTTTAACAGCCGATTAATTTTTGATACAGATTTAGTTGCAATTGAACTGAATAAAACTGAAATCGTTTTTACAAAGCCCCTGTACATCGGGATGGCTATACTCGATATCTCAAAGACGTGTGTTTATAATTTTCATTATGATTACATGTTGCAAAAATATTCAACTGACCAATGTAAAGTACTTTATACGGATACGGATAGCTTACTTTATGAATTAAAATGTGATGACGTGTATGATGAAGTTATAAAGCGAGATTTGCATCGTTTCGATACCAGCGATTATCCGGTTGATAATCAGTATAATATACCGCTTGTAAATAAAAAAGTACCAGGTCTTATGAAAGATGAACTTAATGGAAAAAGAATGACTCACTTTGTTGGCCTTAGGTCAAAAGTGTACACGTTTCTGATTGAAGGCGAGCAATGTATTAAAAAATCAAAGGGGATTAAGTATGGTGTTGTTAAGAATTATTTAACTTTCGAAGATTATGCAAATTGCTTATTTAAGAAAAAGCAAAAAACCGCTACTCAATGCACTATTCGTTCATTTGCTCATAATGTTTTCAGTATTAAACAAACAAAAATTGCACTCAGCCCTTTCGATGATAAGCGATACTTAGTTAATAATGTTGTCACTCTACCGTGGGAACACTACAGTATTCCACAAATCGAGAACTAAGTTATTGTATATAGCTAAGAAACAATAATTGTTTCATTTAATCCCTCCCTGCTAATAGATTAGTCATACCTCCCATAACTTGCAGAGTATATATAGCAGAGAAACCTAACAGTCTTTACAACATTATCCAAAGTCGACATGTTCAACCAACAGCTAGCAGACCAACAGGGATTGGTTTCCTGTCCATACGTCAACAGTCATAAAATTAAGAAGTCACGCCTACGGATGCACTTGTTGAAATGTCGGAGGCAGTTGAATCATGTTCCCGAGGTCAACTGGCTAGAGTATTTCGAACGAATTAATAAAGAAGGAATCCACCTCGGATTAGGCCAGAGTAAATATTTTGTGTGAATATAAAAGAAGTTCCAATATTTGATAACTTTATTAACACAAGTTCCAACTGAATACAACATCATGCCTGTGTCGATAAAATATAAATGTACAACATGCGGTGGGGCAACTGATACACCCAATACTTCATGTATTCCATGTAGCACCAAGAATTTATTCAAAGATGTGACAAAACACATCCCTTCACATTATTTTAGTCCTAAATAAATGTATTAGGGTAATAAAAGATTTATTATGTTTGTGTGTCTTTTATTTAATAAAACCTCCTCCTATACAAATCAGCTAATACAAACTCCTCGTTGAATGAGCGAAGCTCAAAAATACAGTATTCATTAATATTATCTGATACAGTACATAGTGATTTTATAATATCTATAGCATTTATATTATAGTTATATTTTAATAACAAATCATTCACTTCATCTAACATATTATAATAAAAATCCAATAAGTTATATTTTAATATTAAATTAATTTTTGAGGTTATTTTACAATCAATTGTAAGCAATTGCATTACATCGTTAGCAGTGAAATAAAAATGAATATCGTCTTTAGAAAGCACAATCATCAAATAGTTGACACCTGGGTACACGCTCAATTTCAAATTGGAGCTGAATTCTTTTGGTGGTATTGCAACATCTTCACCCAATTTTTCAAGGATTTTGTGGAATTCCACTGTTAACTGGAACCATTCAAAACGGTCCATGGATATAGGATTTGACGGATCCAGCAGGTTTATAATTTGCACTGCTGGTTTGAAGAATCGTAGGGGGCTGAGTCCACAGTTTATCACATACAGATTTTCCGGCTTGAGCACAAATTGTGTACTTAGCAACAGTTGCTTTTCATTGTGGATCGCTTCATCGTAACCATTCAAAACACGATTAACCTCGTTATGTTCGCTGCTAGTGCTGTACCCCGATTCACTCATGGTGTCAAACTACATCTGTGGCCCTTGTCCAGGAGTCATGTGTTTTATCGAAACCCAACCAGCGAATCAACACTTTATCCCCCCTCCTTCTTAAAACTTTCTCCACAAGGTAAACATTTGGATTTGCTGCTTTTTGCAATTCCTCGCTGCCTTTTATCGGATTCCCCTGCACATCTTCAAGCAAATAAGTTATGGGTGTGGTTTTCTTAATTTTAACAATTTTAAATAATTCCGTGCTCCAATTAGGGGTGTAGCCCTTCTCAAAAATATGCTTGGCTTTGCTGATGCGAACCATATCGCCCTTTTTGAACTTTGATATTTTAAAAACTGTAGGATAGCTGAAGGTTCTAAGTAAAGCAGCCTCGTTACTTTTATTTACATCTTTTGGCCTCATTCCACTAGTTCTATGTCTTCTGTTATTGTATTTATCAACAATTGTAGATAATATATCAATCCACTTATATGTGCCATTTAGGCTAAAGTATTTAAATAATTGTTCCTTTAACGTACGTATAACCCTCTCCGCTATTGCTGCTTTTTTCATGCTAAATGTACTATAATGATTAATTTTAAACTTTTTCAGGATCACTTTGCAAGTTTCGTGGGTGCCGTTGAGAGTTTTTCAGTATTTTATCAAAGGCCTTTGCCACTTCTTCACCAGTCTTAGATTTAACGGCTTCACACCAAACGTACAATTACTACAAGAATAAACTTAAATTTGTTATTGTGAGCTGTATATTGATCTAACTGGGTGAGGTCAACCTGCCAGAGGTCATCCAATCCTTTAATAATGGTCCGACGACGAGGGTATTTTTTCAATGCTCGTCTGTGTAATTCATTCACAATTTGAATCTTTTCTTTACTATGCTTTGTTTTCGTTGCTTTCATTCGGTTTTTGATATTCCAAAATCCTTATTCTATACAAAATTTCACGCAGTTGTTTTTCTTGAATTTCAATATGTGACTGTAAGGCTTTTTTTATTTCAGAAAGTGAATCATCGACGTATTTTTTGTTAGTTGAGTCACCTAATACTTTCGGAGCCTTAAGATTGCTGATTTTTAAATTTCTCGCATCTATATGACCTTCAGGAGTAAAAGTTAAACCGCCTGTGTGAACACTTGGCCGTGAATAAATTCTTGAATACTGACCAAACTTATTAAAGGGTGTTTTTTTAGAGGCGGAGAACTTTAAATTGGCAACACTGTTTCCTGCGACAGCCGATTTGACAGTTCTTGTTTTTTTTTTAATCAGTTTGGTTTGGCAATTCATTCAGGTAACTTCCGGTCCGGACTCTATTCCCTCCTTTCTAGTTAAAGACTGCATTGGTGTTCTTTCGGCTCCACTACTTACATTGTTTAATTTAGCTACTAGCAGCAACACCTTCCCTGACATTTGGAAGATGTCAAGGGTGTGCCCGGTTTTGAAGTCTGGTGATCCTTCTGATGTGCGAAATTATCGGCCTATATCTATTTTGTCGAACTTTGCCAAGGTTTTTGAAGTCGTTTTGTATAACAGAATTTATCCATCTGTACGCAATGTCCTTTCCCCACATCAACATGGATTTCTGTCAAAGAGATCCACTGTCACAAATTTAACATGCTTCACTCAATTTGTAGCGAGCCGTCTTGACAAACAAAAGCAAGTTGATGTAATATACACTGATTTTGCGAAAGCGTTCGATAGACTTGATCATGGTATACTCATAGAGAAGATTAATATGTATGGTCTTAATTCCTCTGCATTGGCCTTGTTGTGCAATTACCTTGATCAGCGTAAACAGTCTGTTTTCTCTAACGGATTTCACTCGTTTGAATATACTCCAAAATCAGGTGTCCCACAGGGCTCGAATCTGGGACCCTTATTGTTTCTCTTGTTTGTTGATGATATTGCGAACTCGCTCAGTTGTGGTAGAGTGCTATTTGCTGATGATCTAAAATTATATGCCGAGGTTAATACCATTGAGGATTGCATACACTTACAGCTTGATCTTGATCGTATTCATCAGTGGTGCAACGAAAACCGGCTTCACTTGAATATTGCTAAATGTAAAGTCTTGAGCTATACTAAAAAACAATCGACTTTGGCACACAACTATAGTGTTTCCAGATGTGCTCTTTCTCGTTGCGATTCAGTGAAGGATTTAGGTGTCATTTTTGACTCAAAGTTGTCGTTTGTTGACCATATTTCATGGAAGGTTACCCAGGCCTCTAAGGTATATGGCTTCATAGTAAGAAATTGTCGTACTTTCACACAATTCAGTCCTTTGTTAGTCTTGTTCTCAGCTTTTGTTCGCTCTAAACTTGAATATGCCTCAATCATATGGTGTCCATTTTATAGATGCCATAAAGTAGCCATTGAACGCGTACAGAAAAAGTTTCTAAAATTTTTGGCATTTAGGGTAGACGGAATATATCCCGCGATGGGTACTCCATATGTTGAGCTAACAACTAGGTTTCAGATTCAGTCCTTAGATTTGAGAAGGAAATGTGCAGCACTGAAGTTTTTGCATAAGATTCTGCATAACGAGATAGATGCATGTGATCTCGTCTCTCAAATTAATTTTTATGTTCCATCTATCATTAGAACTCGCAACTCAAACACTTTTTATTGTGATAGAGCGAGAACAAATTTATTTTTTAGAACACCTTTGTTTTTAATGTGTGATAACTTTAATAAGCTGAGTGAACACTGTGATATTAATTTTCATAATCTGAATGTAATTCTAAGAGAGGCTGCTGATAATTTAGACAACTTCACTTTTTAAACTTTTTCTGTGTTCTGTGTATACACCATAATTATTTGCCTTTTTTCACTGTAATGTTTTGTCACTTATATCCGGGTTTTTATATTACTTTTTTATATTGCTTCTTTATCCTGCTTTCTTTATGTAGTCTTTTATGTATAGTTTATTAGTACCTAATACGCATATGTGATTATCTTACTCTTTATTATATACTTGTCCTGTAAATGGGGGTTACCTGTTGGGCAATAAATGCTATATTATTATTATTATTATTAATTCATCGTGAAAAGACTGTCCCCGGAGCAACGTTTGCAAATTGTTCAAAATTATTTTGAAAAAAATGGTTCAATTCGAGAAACACATTGGGCATTACGTGAGTTTTATGGTGCTCTTAATCGTCCTTCCAAGCGATTAAATCGAGAAACTATGGATCGTTTTCGCAATACGTTAACTCTAAACCTAAACGATAATACGCATCCCGTAAGACGTCATACAGTGCGCACAAAACAAGCGATTGCAAGCGGTACAGAGACATGATCACTAACTTTTTCGTGCCTCAATTGGAAGACAGTAATGTTGCAGACATGTGGTTTCAGCAGGGAGGGGCCACATGCCACTCAGCGAGCGATAAAATTAATTTACTGACCGAAACTTTTGACCTACGATTAATTTCACGAAATTGACCTCCTTAACTGACCACCTCGTTCGTGCGATTTGACGCCATTAGATTATTTTCTTTGGATATATTATATCTAAAGTCACATGTCTACGCCGATAAACCAGAAACAACTCAGCACTGGAAAGCCAATATTCGACGCGTTATTGCCGAAATACAGCCTGATTTACAGCTAAGGGTGTGTGCAAATTGGACCTCCAGATTATGCCATGTACGCGCCAGCCGCGGAGGCCAGATGCCCGAAATCATATTCAAACATTAATGCCAAAAAATTATCTTTCAAATAAAGATAATTTCATGGATATTAAAAACATTTTTTTATGTTTTATTTCAATTTAAAGTTCTCCGCCTCTAAAAAAAACACCCTTTAATACTCATGTTGTGACTGGTGATAACCTTGTATTGTGCATGTATTTATATTACAAAATTATGTGAGCCTCTTTTAATTCTGTCTATAGCGGTTATTTCATTATCGTGAGAGGTGTTTCCAGCATTTTTAGAAGCAATAAGAAGCATTAATCTATCACATCATCATCATCATCCATCATCATCCCAATAAATATACTCGATTGGTTTTTTATTGTAAATTAAATGCATACCAGTACCCGAACGTGTTTTTGGTTTAGCTGGAGATTTTCCTGGTTTGAAAATGGGTCTAATATTTTTAAAATATTTTGATAGTTTTGAGCTTTTTAATTTGCCTCTGGTATCAAGATGCGCCGCAGTTAATTTTAAAATCTCGATATATTTTGCAAAGACTTCGTCTGTGTATTTTGGATCAGTATAAAAAATCAAATCGTATAGTCCTGATGTTCCCTCAAAATTCTTTCCCTTAACAATTATATCTCCACTACTATCAAAATCAATATTTTTACCGGCTAGCAAAAATTTTGATTGAGATGCGTCATAAACGGGGCCATATACTTTATCAATTTTCTTTGAATTATCACGATGGTCTTGTATATATTGTTTTGCTATTTTAGGATAGGAAAAATCTTCAGGCTCACTATTTTGTACATCGGAATCGAAAAAATCAGCCTTCTTTTTTAACTGCGGGCTTTCCGGTTCTTCTTTTTTATATTTTTTTGCGAAGTTAGGTAGTTTGATTTTGCTCAGAGATTGCGTAACTGGTGTTAACATTTTTTTAATCGATTCGTCTTCTTCAATTTTACCTAATTTGAGTGCCACATACTTTTTTCTAACAGCGCGAGCGAGTTCACCGACTTTCGAGTAAGTCTGACAAAGATATATGACATCAACACCTTTGTGCCGTCCCATCGAATAAAACTCACGTATCTCATCTTGCCGATCACAACTCACATCATCGAAAATAAAAACTGAATTTTCCAAGGCCTCGGATGGTGGAATGACATCATCATTAGCTTTGAATGGAAAATATCCGATTTTAGGAACTTTTTTTAAGACATCTTGAAGTAACTGATATTTTGGTTGATATAAGCTTTTACTATAAACGTAGATATTTTCAAACTTCAGACCATTTTTGTTAAATATTATACTTAAAAGGGCATTTGTTTTACCACAGTGTCTAGGTCCTATGAAAGCAGCTCTAACGGACTCTGGGAACAGTTTACCATGCTTAGATGCCTGTCTGATCCCTGTATCTGCAACGTCTAAGTTTTCAATATGGAGAGAGCTTCGTTGTTGCCTTATTTGCATTTTGGACTCTTTTAAAATTAATAAGACATTTGATGTCTATTTATACTTTTAAAGTTATCTTGTAAAAAATCAGTGGAGGGACTATATATAACTTAGAATTCATTGTGGACATGCATATTCGTAAATATGAGTGACTTTGTTAATATTGACTTTAAGGCGTATCTTGCCTCACACAGAGTGTTATTTCAGCATTGTCGTGGTAATTCATTGACTTATATACTAGAAAAACAAGATTTTATTATCCCAAACGAGTGGTTTGAAAAAGTTGCCAAGCAAGAACTTCATGAAATTTGTACCTATCGTTTAATGTTGGAAAAAAAACAGCATATTGATAATTACGTGACACAAATCATTAATATATGTGACGCAGAAAACATTGAACAAATAAATTATTTTATGCTCGATGGACTTCTGAAGAAACATGGTTTGGACTCTGGGCTCCAATATAAGATGTATATTCTCAACATATTAAGTGAAGAATACCTTTTAGAACAGTCGTACCCTACCAAGAACTTAACTTTAAATTATAGGGATTTATTAATATGTATTGACGATTTTATATGTGCGGCCGCTTATCTTGCAAGATATGAAAATTTGAGAGATTTTACAAAGGCACTAAATGATATGAAATTAACCTATAAATTTGAATCTATACATAATGAGCGTCATATGCATATTTTGACTCCGGTCACTGGCCATCCACCAAAGTGAAGGATTACAAAATGACAATTTCGTTATTATATACACTTGCAGATAATGTTTCTGTTTAAAATAAAACTTCTTTTAAACTACTTGTTTTATTTTGTTAAAACTATCCATTTATGCCTACAAATTCAAATTATGAGTATGTCGGTATATCGGTTAAGCATACATGTTATTATGAATTCATTCGATTGTGTCATATTATTGCCTCTGACAAAGTGTGTTTGTATAGCTAAGGTGGTCCAACGTATAGAAAGTGAAGCACTCGAATTCAATAACATTCGACTGTGTCACATTTGCTCTAACTAAATTTGTTTGTATAGCTACGAACGCGAGCGTATAACCAAATATAAAACTCGACTGATCACCGAGGTCCGGCTAATTTAAGTTCGCGCACGTAGCCCGCAAATATTTAAATTGATATAAATTACATAGAACTGGTTAGTCATAAGTGCCGCGAACTCTCGGTTATTCATATACAGAGACTGTTGCTTTAATTCAAGCTATATAATAACAAAATATAAGCTATGTGAGTCATTCTCAGATATTAACAGTTTATAAAATATAAGCAATGCTGTGTACGATTAAACAAGGCTTCGCTTTGACGCTAGTTAATTAAAATATCGGCCGGGACACATGATGATGTCATTCGGGTCCGCTTGCCTACCGAACACCGCTGAGATATAAGTTTGGCCGAGGGATCGAGCGGAGATGTTTATAACTTGTTTAAATAAACACATTATTAGATCTTTTGCCGGCGCACCGATTAAGGTTGACATTGGGAGGCTTACTTAATAAGCGCTACAGAAATGGACTTGAAGTTATATTAACCAACATCGAAACATTAAGATTTTCCTTAACAGCAACAATTTATGTTGTTCAGCAACGGTTTTTACAAGGTCGAGATTGAAATGCGAGGATTTTGCATATATTACCACGCGGATAATTATGCCACCGTTGTTTAATTTACATCAAATAAAAATAGAATGAGGTTTGAGATATTCTGTGAGTCATTATCCCAGACGATGCCGCGAGAACGTTGGCCTGGGTCACCCGATAATTGTTTGGACATGTGCCGGTGTAGTTGATGCTATAGAGCTACATGCTACACCACGCGGATCATTACGCTGCCAGTTTTGTTTTAGTTAACAGTAAGGTTTGGAATTTGAGTTATTTAATAATTTCTCTAACCCTCGGTTTAAATATCATTTGTATGTACCACTGTCACAAATAAAGTTTGGAATTAGAATAATTCGTTTTATTTACTGTGTACGCTGACATTGCTTTGAGGACCGTTATTAGAAGACCGGACACCGCCGAGTTTTGCAATATTAGAAAACCAGTCAATTCTGTCGTTGTTTATTCAAATAAAAATTTGGAAATCGAATTATTTACAACACTACTGGGTCCATTTCCTTGAGATGATTTTCTAATTCTAGAACCCTTGTGGGCCCTCAGTTTTTGGTCCCTCACATCACATATTGATTTTTCTACAGATTAATAAAACACAAATTACAGCAAGAGTTTTTATTTTGATTGTAGACTCTCACATGTTGATTCCCGAGCGATGCCTGCGCGGTCGAGCCGCCGCCGCCGCCCCACCTAACTTTGCCGACCGCGTTCCATCCGGGTCGGGTCCGCTAGTCGCTTCTGAGTATTTAGAGGCCGGGCGTTCGGCTAGTCAGGAGGTCGGCGGTCGCTGCATTCAATCGGTAGGCTTCGCTCGACATCAAGCACGCGAGGTTTTAGACTTGCGTCAACATATTATCGTCGCATGGGATATGTATACGCTACCAGTTTGTTTAATTTACAGCAAAGTTTGAGATTCGGAGGATGACGTGTTTTACTACTACGTTGCTCATAATAAAGTACTTGGGTTTGTTCCTTTATTAAAAGAATTACAACATTTTAACATTTAAACATGTTTTCTATTCCAATGATTACAAGTACTATTTCTAAGAATTGAGATATTTTTAAGGAAACTCAGTTTTAGGGACCTTGGATTCACATGATTTTTCTACAGATTACAACACAAATTACAACAAGACTATTTATTTGAAGTACACATTCTATTAGTTTATTAAGCACGTTTTATGAGTAAAACATATTAATATAACACAAATTACAACAAGACTATTTGAAGAATTCCCCCATGTTAATTTTCTATTCCCCCATGGAGACATTTTCCACTATTTCGAACTGATTGGCCTTGTTTTTCCCCATATCCACTTGTCCTTTGTAAACCAGCGAGTATTTTCCACTGGAAAAATGTTCGATGCACGGCTTGAACACCTCCGTCACTCTGTTTGGCAGGAAAACGACACCATGCTCCAACTCAAGCAAAACGGTCTCCCCGAACGTCGTTTGCACCACCTTGCCCGAGAGAATTTTCATCGGCACGCCTTCATCCAATTCCACTAACTTTACCGTCGGTTTCTGAGACAAGCAACTAAATTTGTTGATGGTTTTTAAATCCATTTCTTTGCTGCAAGCCATCTTCGACTACTGAACTCCAAACAGCAAACTCTGTCTTTTATCAAAGCTAGAGGGGTGGAGGGGGGGATTCTAGGAAATGGAGACCACCAAAATTCCCAGAGCCACTTTGCCGCAATTTGACCTTTGACCTCTAAGCCCAGCCCCCCGTCAATTCCCAGAAATTAACCTTGAAGCGATTCTCGGAAACCTTGAAGTCTAGCCACACCCCTTGACCTTGAACGCCAATTCCCAGAAACCTTGATGCGCGGAAACCTTGAAGTCTAGCCACGCCCCTTGACTTTGAACATCCCATCGCGACTTCGCAACAAACAAACGACCTTGGCGGCCATTTTGTCCTCGTACCCGCTTTGACTCACTACTTATATACGATACTAAACCACAGTTAAAATACTCTAGGGCTTAACGGTTAGTAAATGGAGATAAACCCTAGTGCTAACCCTGTGAGCTAAACTCACAAAATAAATCGAGCGTAAACTCTCCTAGTTTACCCCGAAAACAAATATGAACCCGTTGGTTCACAACACAATACAGGGAGCCTTACTGAAACGTCTGTGGAAATAAGGAGATAAAAGGTACAGAGCGTCGAAAGAGTCGAGATATTTGATTGTAGAGTTAGCTGTTTAGGCCGATATTTCAAAGAAATATTTTAATCAAAAACTTAAAACTTCCTACGTCAACAAACCTCCAAGTTTCCATTTCGCTTCCATGCCTCCCGGGGTACTATTTTTAGCACCTATAGGCCTCCTAGCCCAAACAAAATGTGCTTCGCCCTCTGCGAACACAACCATACGGTATTTAGCACTAAACCAACCATACACAAACTCAACACTCAAAACAACAAAAAAGCTAGAGTACCTAACGACAAAATTCTAAATAACTCATTCAGTGTGTTCAAAGTTATGTTACTACCTTTTAAATTGAGATACACTAATCTAGTACAAACTCCGCAACCACAAAAGCAGCAAACAAACCAATAGACAAGTTCAATGTCTTAAAAATCCAAAATGTCTGAGTATCTACTATCAAAAGAATCAAAATAAATTTTAAATAAGCAAACAGTACTTTACGATATTCCCAGGATATATTTCAAGCTAACTATTTGTACATAAAGTAGTAAAGTTTGCCCCAGTAGTCCAAAAAGTGTCTATAAATGCGCCAAACATAATATAACTAGTTAATTTCCCTAGCTATACCAAACAGGATAATTACTGGTAAAGTTTCACCCAGCATCCCAACCTAAAGCACAACAAGTAAAGTTTTCCCTAATTGCCAACCAAAATAACCTAACCGCAGACACAAATTAGCAAGAGATAGCCTGGCAATAAAGTATGAAAAAATACTAGACCAAAAAAATTGAATTTCAAATGATAGAGATAGAAAAATACAAAATAGGCTTGTCAAGGCTCTTGGTTTGTTTTGGCTTGATGTTCTGCCACTTACTTACTCACTCTATAGGAAATTAGATAATACGTTCTTTTGCTAACTGCTATAGGGATATTGTAAATTAACCTTAAAATACTTCAAGTAAATAAAGATCCCACCGTCTAATCCCATTTGTAACATATTCTAGAATGATGTTGGTCTAGGATATGCCACTCCAAAAGAATTTACCTATGACATGGTTGCCAACGACATAAAAAAACGTCAATCATTCTACACTTACGCTCAAAATGCCACAAAAGGAACTAAACAAAAAAATTCAGGCTTCTTCAAGCTGTCAAAATTCATTTTTTTTTCAAATCTCAAATGTCTTAGCTCCATCTTAGCAAAAATGTCAGCAACCACAGTCAAAAAAATATCCACAGATAAATTCAAAAACATCAACAAACAATTTAAAAATAAAAAAAAAATTGCAAATTCAAGCAGTTCCAAATTTAAGTTAACTCAAAAATAAAAAATAATTTGTGCTAAGATAGGGAACTTGAGGATTTTTCAAAACTATTTTTAAACTATACCTAAGTGATAGGGAAATACGAAAAACGCATTAAAAAAATTTTTTAGCTATTGTTACTGAGATATAAATTTTCTAATTTCAATTCCTGTAAAACAACCGGTGACGTCACTTATATGGATATCGAGTAGATTTGGTAACATTGTAAATTTATTTTTATATCTATGATTTTGAGATCCTTTTATTTAATGGGACTGACAGAATCCTTCTCGGTTCCCTTCCACAAAATGAAGAAGAAGAGCTGAACTTCTAACCTAAAAAGTTGTTTTCTGGTTATAACCTATAAACTCAGAAAAATACCTAAATTACTTGTTTTAACTCCCCCAGCCGAGGCCTTAGGTTTTTATTATAGTCTCCTTATTATTCATTATACTACCTGCTGGATTATAATTATAAACATATTGATTGTCAAAATATTTAGTTGTGTTGTCTTCTCAGTGTTGTGTACTTTTATAACTGGAGTTCTACTTGCCTAAAAGAGACTGCGAAATGTATTATTATTGGTGGTAAAATCGTATGAGAATACGTCTTTAAATTCAAATTAAACATTTATACAAGTTCTACAGACTTGGCACAGAAGAACAAAATTGTTAGAAGCTATAAAACGTACAAATTATTTTTCCACTAAAACTCTTTAACTCTTTGTATGTGAAGATCATTTTTATGTAAGTCATAGCCAGGTGATATTTATTGGTTTGCATTTATATAATGCTTTTTAGCTAAAAGAAGGTATGGAAAACTATATACAGTGCCCGCCAAAAAGTCTGCACCATATGGGAAAATTTTTTAGTAAATAACTTACGAAAAATTTGTTTGCGGCATCAGGTTTTGCTTGCTCTAGAACCAAAATTGACATAATCAAATGTTGTGACGTAGTCTCTTTTATATGTCAAATTTGACATTAATAAAAAAATGTCCGAAAAATGGGCTTATTTAACCGAATTTCGAAAAAAGTCATAAGAAAAATATGTTTCTTTCGCAATTATATACCCCTATGCCAAATTTCAAGAGCCTACTACGATTTTCATATTTTGCCCTTTGTTGGATATTATTGGACATAATATTTTAAATTTTCTAGATATTTCTGATCAGATCAGCATGACAGAAATATTTGTGTTTTTTTACAACCATTTACTATAGAAAGAAGTTTGTAAATCGAATTTATGTGTTTATCTGTAAAAATGAGATCAGTTTTGCACCAAGCGTGCTTCTTCAACAAGCCCTCATTTTATTTTTTTTTGCAAAAAAAGGGAAAAGAAGGATATTTAGACCGTAAACTAAGTATTGTGCAGTATGTAGTCAATCAATGAGTGTTTTAAATTACATAGGATCGACTTTTATGGATTAACAAATACGGAAAAGGGCAAAGGGCAAAATATGAAAATCGTAGTAGGCTCTTGAAATTTTCCACAGGGGTATAAAATTGCGAAAGAAACATATTTTTCTTATGACTTTTCGAAATTCGGTTAAATAAGCCCATTTTTTGGTCATTTTTTTCATTAATGTCAAATTTGACATATAAAAAAGACTACGTCACAACATTTTATTATGTCAATTTTGGTTCTAGAGCAAGCAAAACCTGATGTCGCAAACAAATTTTCCGTAAGTTATTTACTAAAAAATTTTCCCATATGGTGCAGACTTTTTGGCGGGCACTGTATATGATGGAAAGTTGTAAATGGTGCATCCCAGTTCTTACATAAATTATTTATTAGGAAAATTAGAGTGGTTTCTCTGAACATATTGATACGAATGATGTTTATGATTAAACTTTACAAGACTTCTTAAATAACTAGTGCTTTTAAATTTGAACGTAAAAGTCACGAATCATGTGTTGGCATTTTTGGTTCGTAATTACATATTGGATTTTATTCTAAGCAACGATATACACCTCACGAAAGAGAGCAGAGAAAAGAAAAAAAAGGTAAATTATGTTAAAAATAAACATTGATTTGTAACAACTGCACTATTTACTATGCCTAGGTATGCCTTAAGTTCAAATTACTTCAATATATAGTAAAATCCATGAATTGGCCACCTTTATTTATAATTTGAGCACTTTTTGTTACCTATAATTATTATACAATTATTATCTTTACACTGCCTACGCCCGTAAATAGCGCTCAAACGCTCGGCCTAGTTCTCCCACTCCTGGCCGTCAATAACATTTCATTTTCGTAGCCCGGCGACCACACGGAGTGGATAGTGGATACACTTGTCTTATTCACTTTGGCTATGTCTATGCAGCCACGTTAAAAATGCCACGGAATGTTTGCAACCTCCTTGGGAAGCCGCGCAGTCTAGACATTGTGCTTGAATGATCTTCTCAGCCACTTCATCTATTTCACAAACTATTGCATAATTTTTGGAACGAACCTTGTGTTCTGGGCATATTTTGGGTTTTACAGTTTTACTTTCCTGAGTGTCTCTTTAAGTGCACATAACAATCGGCTGAATCATCATATCTCTTGCCGCACTGAAAAAAATATTATATATTCGGTACTTAACTAATCAACAATATTGTTTTTGGCTTACCTCTGTGTCTTAACTCCACGAATTTCTGCTGAGTTATAGAGCTTGCTATTTGTAAAATAATCTGACACAATGAAGACATCTAGCTTTGGCAAATTATTTGATTATAAGCTTTCACAAAATTTGCTTCCATTGTTGTATCACGTTCAAAATACGACAACAACACTTCCTGATCGGCATTAGTAGATATTTGATTGAACACTGAATTTCCAAATGCAAATAATCATCTATCAGCATCAGCATTCACTAATAAGGTTATGATTTCAGTTTGACGCCTGACACTGACAGCTGGTATTCCATAAAACACAAAATATGCCAGCCCAAAACCCAATGTTGCCAAATTTACCATGTTTAGATATAAGTGACGTCAGATCTTTGTTTAAGCGCGCATTCAAAAAGCCATTTTCAGAATCAGTTTGCCAAAAAGGAAACAATTATTTTGCAGTTTTTATTTGAGGAATGTTATTCTCCATACAAAAACTTTTCATTAAATATAAATTGAACAAAAAACAAAATTTGTGCAAGTACCCTATTAGTCTTCTACAAACTTAAATTCAAGAATACTGTGCTTAATTATTCCAAGTATCAAAATCGAGCAAAGGAAACAACAAAATTAACTCGAGCCTCGCGTTGGAAGTGCCAATTGTATAACGTCAGTTTCGGCCCGGCTATCGAAACCGGTTATATCTGGGTCAATTAGGATACTTGAAATAAGACACAGATTTAAGACAATTACAATGGTTGTTTATTTAGAGATTTGTTTACAAAAAAATGAGCGACTGCAATTCGTTAACAATATGAAAATGGGAAATTTAATTGAACAAATTTAGGTTAAATTAAGTGATTAAATTAGGTGATTATAAAATGAGAGTTGAAATAAATTTGTTGCAAGAAAAGGGAAAGTCCAAGGCCGCCAAGCACTGATACGAGAGTACGAAGTTCGATAAACTCAAAATTGACAAAGTTCTGCACGTCTGATCTTACTTTTGGGACACTTCAACAGGGAAACACCTTACATGTATATTCGAAGCCTTGGGAGTGCTAACAGCCCTCGACCAACTTTCCGTTGTAGTTTCGACAAAGTTCGTTAGAAGTTCCCGATGAAATTCCACGTTGCAACTATGACTGCGACCAAGCGTAACTGCCCGACAGCTGTGATACAGGCCTTGATGTTGCTAGCTCAGAGTCCTTGCCAAGTCAGCTACCCCAGTATCAGCCAGTGGTCGGCAGATCGTAGGAACGTGTTCACCTTGTCAGTCGACTGGTGTTTGCTCGTGAAGATCGTGCATGAAATAAAGTCAAGTGAATTAGGCAGTGCTAAAGCCTTGTCAGTATACCGCTTATTTACAAAAGAATTTCAAATAATATTAATTGACCTAAAGTTTATAAAGAACTATATAAATTCAAAAATACAAGTAAGTTAAATCCCATATATATTAACCCTCAATGATATTCATGAATATCCTCCCCCTAATATTTTTAATTAAACACAACTTCGATTTGACTAGTTGCGAGTTCAAAATCAAAATTAATGAAAGAATATTGCAATGTTGCAAACTGCAAGAAAATTGAACTAAATGAGGCCACGATACTTAAACTTGCAAAAATATTAATTCAATTAACCCGAAATAGTTCTGGCTTGGTCTTCGACTAATGAAACGATATAAATATTATGATAGAACCAAAAAGAAAGGAGGTCAGGTATTCGAACCTTGTGTGCTATTTTAAAACCATGTGATCACCGACAAAATATAAGTACCCCAAACTCAATAGAGCAGCACAGAGCAGGGCAAGGCAGCAACGCTTATTTCTTAACTGCGATCAAGGAAGAAGCATGCAAAAAGAACAGGCACAGGTGAGTCATACAAATATGGATTGACCAAAAAATTATAATGAAATAATTTTTCAATAACTCGCCTGTCTTTTTTGCTCGGTCCTGTCCGGTGCCTTTGCTCCCCGAGTACCAAAACAAAGCAGTCCAAGCAGTCGGCCGCAACTGCTACCACGCGTCCTTAACCTCAAAATGGCCGTCCCATTCGACGTCCTCGAAAATCCAAAAAATCACAGCCGGTGATGATCACATGAAAATACAAAAATAAGGCATTAAATGGTTGCACTAAAACAAGATACAGCAAATAGGCACACAAGATTACGAAAAGATAAGATCGGGGCGGCGATAAAGATGGATTTGAATCCGGAAAACAACGCACCCGATATTACCTTACTACGTCTCGCTTCGAAGACCAAAATCAGACAGGGCCCAGGGCAACGTCTTTTCGCTCCTGTTTGACAATCTTCACAAAATACTCAAATTAGGCTCTTGATCTACTGAAGTCAGCGCTCATATAGAAAATGTTACCAGGTCGCAGAACCAGACCCAGTCAGTTGTTAACCGAGCAGATTACTCGAACCCGAGCACTGACCACAATAGATCCATGGCTGAACCAAGCCGAACGAACTACCACATGTGCCCAGTGTACTCCAAGGTTCAAGGTGCCTTAGATCTTAACAGATGTTTTCGTATTCACTACGTCACACCAAAAATCGATATCACACCACAAGTTTAGTGAACTGATATTCGACTGAATTTGATTCGAATTTGCGATTTCAGAACAGAATACTCAAAACTGTGTGCAAGGGTTGTTAATAATTATTTTAAAACGTGGTAACGGAGTTTTAACAAAAAATTCCGTTACAGGATGAGGGCTACCGGCTAGGGTAGAACCGGGATATTAATTCAAATTATAGCTAGAGCCGCCGTTCTTTTTGGGAATCCGGGTATACTGGACATGCCCGATCCAGAGAGACCACCGTCCGAGCCCTATGGGGGGTGCAACCACCCCTAATGGCCACATTAGCCCCGGGCAGCCGTTTTGGGTACCAGAAGAGTGGGGACGATCACCTGATGCCGCGCCACTGCCCCGACCAATGGGCGGCCGGCGCACTCACTAAGATAGGGGCGCCACCCAGGCCGATAAATACGCAGCGGCTGCCGAGGAGGCTCTCTGATTTCCGGCATATTTCCTGGTGAGCATTATTAGGTTAGATTTAGAAACTGTCCCGAACCATGTTGCTGGTGTGAGTCCACTATCCCCAGCCGACACCGGTTCATTGCACCCCCAGATCAAGGTTAACTGAAGCTAGGCTTGGTACCGTGTTGGCGGCGTGAGTTACCATCCACCACCAACACTGGAAAGTTATTTAATCCTTAAATACAGTATGCACCAAGCTTAGCCGAATAGTATCGCTTGGACTGGGTGTGTATGACTCTTCCCGCGTCTTATTACTTGTCCTGAATAGTTTTGAGCTTGCTTACCGCCTGTAGACAAAACCGTGTCAATAATTGACAGAAGTTCCGCGATAGAGGCTTAACCTGCACGTTTCTTTTTCCAGATACTCACGTGGATCTCTCTGGACCGGCCGTGGCAATAACTTGAAATTGTTAAACAAATACTTTCCATATATTATAGCTATTGTTAAACGAACATTTGTCAATTAATAAACCGTGTTAAAACTTGCCAAGCCTCCCTTATTTGTATCCTACCCTCGACGCACCACTGACCTCTGGAATTATTTTCTCTGACGAATGCTATCCTGGGTATAAAGCGGAGCATACCGCTCTAAAAAACTGGCGCCTGAGCAAACCGTTTCACCGAAAGTCCGATTTTTCCTTTCTTAAATAAAAGAGGCTATAAGGGAGCCCCCCGGTGAGTACACTAAAGGGAAAAATCGGACGTGAACGAAAACAACACTATAGTACACATACATACCTATTTATACTATCTTTTTATGGTGGGGGTTTTAACTTGCCGCTTTTTAATAATCAAACTGTAAAGTTCATACTTGCGCATCCAAATATTACACTAACTAGCATAGCTCTATATATACGATAGACAAATTTAATTCGGAGTAAAGTAATAATGGATTTCATTAAAATTGAAGTAGATGCATACATTGCTTCTCAAAAAGTGTACAACCATTCCTGTAGTGGTGAAAAATTAATATATTTACTTAGTAAACCAGATTTTATAATACCGAACGAAAGCTTCACAGAAGTTGCTGGAGGAGCATGTAGTGTTGCGGAGTGTTGCCTAATGTTGGAAAAGAAGCGAAAAATTGATAATTATATTAAGATCATAATCTGTAACGGATTTTTTTTGTAAATTCCAAGAAACCCGTTACAACGTTTTTATTTGATTCCAGACAGGCATAAACTAAGAAGGCACACCTATTATAGGATGGTACAGCTTACCTTCTCTTGTTAAATTATTGATATTTCGAATTATAAACAAATTAATTTCGCGACCGTACCGCCAGCGACCTCTTGTAGTGGGTGGCGCAACCCGCAGAACATGTCGACTAGTTTTCGATATTTGGTAGAACAGGCAGTGGAATTTATTATGTAAATATTTGCGAACAGATTGAATAGAAGTAAGTATGTTAAATTGCTTTAATTATGATAGCATTTGTTTTGTTAATATTTACTGTACAAATAAAGAGAATCGTTTGAAATTAACCGTCAATTGACTCCAGCAGCTCGATTCCTATTGGCTGCACTTTTTTATGTACCACGGTTGTATAGAATGAATCGAACGACGCAGCGGCTCTTGCTCTCTTCATTTTTGACTCTCGAATTGATCGGTACTCTCTAGTGGCAATCGCCTTTTCTGAATATTTTCTCGTTTGGTTTTTTTAATATTTTGCTCTAAATTGATCGCGAATTTGATCGGTAGTACGGGTTAATTGGTTTTGGTGAAGTATTTTCATTGTAGTGCCTGGTTGGGGTGATTAAATTGGTTTTCTTTTCTTTCACGGCGGAGTGATCACCGCCATTGCAAAAACTGACGTCGCCATAAGCTGACTAGGAGCTTGGAACGGAGTTCTGTTGGACAGGAATCGATCAAGGACTACTAGAGGAGGAAAATCGCCTAGGTGAGTGTGGTTTTTTTTATTATATCGTTCATATTTTCGGAAATTTTATTCAGTACCACCTCACCTGCGGCCATTTTCTCTCGAGGTTGCTGTTTTTTTGTATAACTTGTCAGTTATAACCTTTTTTTGGTACCTCTAAAAAAAAGACAGCTACCTAAGACTTTCGTTCTCCTGACCAGTAGATTTCCATTCTAATATTATACTTGTTTAAAAACATCATTTTCACCCTTGGCAAAATACTACCCGATCGAATTTCGTCGATAATTTCGCAATAAATTCATAAATACTAGAGAGTCCACTTAACAAAATATTAATATTCAGATATAATTTTTATTAATAATTTCCAAGTTCAATAAATAATTTCGAATCAAATTCCCTATATAGTTTAACTATCATAAAGTTAAACGACTAGCAATTAATTGCAGGTTCTAAATTCAGCTGAATTTGATTTTATATTTTTTTAATAATTAAGTCTTAAAATAAGTAGTTCTGTTTTAAGTTGAATTTTATATACCTTCTTAATAAATCACTGTGTATCTTACACATTTAAATAAATATTAGCATTCTTGGACTAACTTCTGCTCTTGTTGTGTTTGTTACCTATGTACATCATCGACACGGAGACGTGATACTATGACAGTGAAGAACACCCACCTTCGACTAGTACGCTGCTGAGCTAGGCACCGAAGCGGTACGGCAACATCTGCACAACACCTGAGATTGGCTCTGCTCTAGCTAGTCAACACAGGCGCCTAATGCAAGCCACCCGTTAAGGCCAGTTCGTAGCAGGAAAGTCGTCACAGTCAGTAAAAGGAAAGTCGTCACAGTCAGTAAAAGGGAAGGGTCGTCGCATCGAACAGAGGATATTCTTCGATCAAGTGTCACAGTCGCAAGTATAAACTTTCACTCAAACCTCAAGTGCTAGTAGTTCCAAGAGACTCTCAAAAACACAGGACGTTCGAAATTTTATAAAGAATTCACTAAGTTTTAAACTATTTTGTTTGTTATCAAAATCTGACTACTCATGTAAATTTTTGAATTGTCATAACTATTCACAGTTATTTTCCATTAAATATTGTATGATTATTTTGGTGTTTGATTTAGGAGGGGAGAATAGTTGTTGGGGGCAACGAATTCAGGTCACAAAGGAATCCGAACCCACTTAAAAATACCAACTAGCCTTTTCGGTTATACTTATTTGGCGAAACCCATCGTGGGACCTGATTGGGTTGTCTTTCGACTTGCTACCCTTGCCTCTTGAATCACACGTTGGTCGAGGAACTTGTTTAAATTGCTATTCGATTTTTGATCTAACATTTTTTCTTGGATTCATGGAATTATTGTATTGAATAATTTGGAACTACTTTCACGCTTTTGTTAAATTTTTTTGTTTTTTTAAATACTGATTTTTGCTGACCTTGTTGAGTATATTTCTATCAAGATAATTTTGTATGTCTAATATGGAGCCAAAACATTTAAAAGATGGCGAGCTAACTTACGAACTACGAATTAGGGGAGTAGACTTTTCAGGTACTGTTGAGGTTAGACGTACACGATTAAGAGGAATCCTTCAGCAGGAGCGATCAAATCGCAGTTTTTTGACTATTGCTAATCCTTTGAAATTTTCCGATGATCTTAAGCACTATTTAGATTCTTTTAATGATATTTCGAGTAAAATTAAAGCTTTTTCTGGAATCAAGGGCGACTATGAATGCCGCAGATTGGAGACTAGGTTACAACATCTGTCACACAGAGTTTCTCGTATGAATCCAGAAGATGAGGTTGAACAACAACAACTGAAAGATGCTCATACTAAGTTATTAGACCTTGAGGGGGAATTTGCATTAAAATTTTTAGACTTTGAACCTCCCGCTGATAGAGCCTCCACTCCTGTGAGAGAACAATGGGGTGCAAGTTTGTCAAGACCTCTTGTTAATGTCTGTAAATGGAATGTACACTACTCTGGTACCGAAAGGGAATCTCTTATCGCATTTTTAGAGAGAGTAGAACTTTTACGCCAATCTAGGGGTGCGTCAGAGGCTGATTTGTTCTCTGCCGCTTGTGATCTTTTCCAAGGGCATGCGTGGACATGGTATGTAAATAATAAAGACCGAGTTCGTGATTGGCATGATTTATGTCAGAAATTAAAGGAAAACTTCTTACCTTACCATTACGATCAAGACTTGCTTAATGAAATAAAGAATCGTACACAAGGCGCTCGGGAACGAGTGACAATTTTTATTTCTTCAGTCGAAGCTCTTTTTAAACGATTAAGTAGTCCCCCTGATGAAGTTACTATTGTGAATCAGATCAGGCGTAACTTATTACCGCAATATCATGCTCATCTCGCTTTATTGGACGTAATGACAATTTCTGAGCTTACCACTCAATGCAAGCGCTTGGAGGAATCATATTCGTGGTCGGAACATTATAAGGCCCCACATACTCGCAATACTGGATTGTTGGAACCTGATTTGAGTTGTGTAGCTATTCACGATTCGCCCAGACGGGTTCATGTAAATGCTGTGTCGCTTGTTTGCTGGAATTGTAACAAGGCGGGTCACACTTATCCACAATGTAATGCTCCAAGGACGAGATTTTGTTATGGTTGTGGAAAGAAAGATGTTACTAGACCGACTTGTTTCAATTGCCGTTCAAAAAACGTGCAGGGCACCAGTGGCCGTCAAATGACTGTCACTGGAGGAACACCAACCACCAGAACAACAACTCCAAACAGGGAACGCCAACCAAGAAACTAATCTCTCCCAACTCCTCCCTAAACTCCTCTACTTCTGTCCGCTTTTCTCGTACTGAATGGAATGAATGGCTTGATGTAGTGGCTAAGTTTGTTGGTCAAAGATTTGTTTTCGTAAGTCCTATTTTTGTTAAGAGACCTGATGACAATAGATGTTACCTACCTGTGTCCATTTTTCATGAGACAATTTTAGCACTCGTAGACGGAGGCTCAAATTCTACAATTCTTGGTCCATCCGCGTTACCTTTATTAGAAAAATATAAAATTAAAATTTATCCGGATCCGTCAATCATTGTTTTATATCCAGATGGAACCTCTTCAAAAATTTATGGTTATTGTTATCTTCCTTTAACGTTGAGAAATCACACTAAGACAATGAAAGTGTTAATTATACCACAGATACAACACGATTTTATTTTAGGGATGGATTTTTTAAAATTATTTAGATTATATGTTGATTATGGAAACTTTTCATATACCATTCCTTCTCAAACTTCGTCACATGTAGCTTTTATTGAGTCTAAGAACGTTTCATGTAAGATACACTCGGTGCACGATCTGTCACAGACACAACAAACTGTTCTTGACCATGTAGTCGACTTGTTTAAATCAATTTCCACTAAAGATACCTTGGGCTTAACGTCATTAATATCCCACAATATAGACACTGGAAATGCTAAACCGTTTAAAGTTCGTCAGTATCCTCTATCACCCGCTATGCAGACCCACCTTAATAAGGAAATCGATGAGATGCTTAAATTTAAAATTATTGAGTCCTCACAATCGCCCTGGTCCAGTCCTCTGTGGCTGGTCACAAAAAAATCAGGAGAATATAGAGTGTGTTTCGATGGTCGCAGATTAAATCAAGTAACAGTTAAAGATACTTATCCACTTCCTCTGATAGATAACATTCTAAATAAACTCCGCGATGCTAGATTTATTACGTCCATTGACTTAAGAAAGGCTTTTTATCAAATTCCATTAGACCACGAATCAAGAATTAAAACTGCTTTTGCTGTACAGGGTCGAGGAAGCTTTCAATTCAGGGTTATGCCATTTGGACTTTCTAATTCACCACAGACTATGCAGAGATTAATGGATAGAGTCATTGACCCTAGTTTGGAACCTTTTGCATTTGTTTATCTCGACGATATCATTGTAGCAACACCGACTTTTGAAAAACACATTGAGATTTTGCATAAAATATATAATAGACTAAAACAAGCTAATTTAACTATCAATTTAAACAAATGTGAATTTTGTCGGTCTTCACTAAAATATTTAGGGTTTATTGTTGATAAGGAAGGTCTAAGAACTAGTCCAGAAAAGGTAGAGGCAATTGTCAACTATCCAGCTCCGAAGACCACTACTGAAATAAAACGTTTAATTGGTCTCATTAGTTACTATCGTCGTTTTATTAAAAATTTTAGTAGTCTAGCTTCTCCAATCACTGATTTATTGCACGGTCGTAAAAAAGGACAAACTATTAAGTGGACTTCTGAGGCTGAAGAAGCTTTTAATAAAATTAAATACTCTTTGACTAATAGTCCAGTTTTGGCAACACCATGTTTTGAGAAACAATTCATAATCCAGACAGATGCAAGTGATACTGGACTGGGTGCCGTTCTTTATCAAAAAATCGACGGAGCTGAACATCCCATTGCTTTTGCGAGTAAAACTCTTAATAAATGTCAACGTAAATATTCAGTTACCGAGAGGGAATGTTTGGGTGTTTTATTCGGGATTGAGAAATTTAGAGGTTATGTAGAAGGTACTCATTTTGTAGTTGAGACAGACCACGCTTCTCTGGTCTGGTTCATGAATTTATCTAATCCAGCCGGTAGATTAGCTCGGTGGGCACTCAAACTATCTCAATTTGACTTTGAAATACAACATCGGAAGGGTTCTACAATGATAGTTGCGGATGCTCTTTCCAGAACAACACCTCTTTTAACAGAATTATCAGTCCTGGATGTTGCAGAATTCAAGCCATGTAAATGGTATTCTTCTCTTTATCAAAAAGTTCTGACAAGTCCAGATGACTATCCTACGCTCATGGTAAAGAATAATTTGTTGTATAAACATGTTTTTGATAGAATACCATCCATTACTAATATTTCAGAATGGAAAATGGTAGTACCAACTTCAAATAGAAAACAAATTTTTTCAATATATCATGACAGTACTACTGCCGGACATTTTGGAGTGTCAAAAACGTTAGCACGAATTAGGGAACTCTACTATTGGCCTAACATGCGTAGAGATGTTGTTAGATATGTCAAAAGGTGTCCGATTTGTGGAGCCAATAAGAGCCCAAATGTTTCGCAACCAGGTCTTATGGGATCCTATCGAAATATAAATTTCCCTTTTCAAATGATATCAGCCGATTTATTGGGTCCCTACCCACGATCCAAAAATGGTAATCAATATTTACTGGTAATAGTCGATTGGTTTTCTAAATTTGTTCTTATACAACCTTTATTTAAAGCCACGTGTAGTTCACTTATAAAATTTATAGAGAATCAAGTTTTTTTACTGTATGGAGTTCCCCAGATATTTTGTTGTGACAATGGAAGCCAATTTATTAGCAAAGAGTTCAAGACTCTCATGGAGAAATATAGGGTGCAAAAAATATTTTATAATGCTCGTTACCATCCGAAAATAAATCATACTGAAAGGGTAAATCGTGTCATAGTAACAGCTTTAAAATCTTACATTCATGAGAATCATAAAACCTGGGATACAAATATACATCAGATTGCACAAGCTATCCGCTTAGCTAAACACGAAATAACTGACTACTCACCAGCATTTTTAGTTTTCGGTAGAAATATCCCACTTTCAGGTGACTATTATGGTAAAATCGCAGAAAATGCCAATAACATTCCTGTAATAGAAGCAAAAAACCAACTGGTAGATGACTTGCAAGAGTTACCTAAGGTATTTTCCGATGTCAGGATTAAGCTCAGACGTGCTCACGAGAAAAACTCTAGACATTACAATTTAAGGAAGCGCCCTATGTCTTTTCATGTAGGAGATTATGTTTGGAAAAAGAATTTCACTCTATCTAATGCTGCTAATGCATATTCGGCAAAATTGGCTCCCAAATACATTCCATGTATTGTGCACAAAGTTATTTCACCTTTAGTATATAATTTAAAAGATAAAGCCGGAAGTAATCTGGGTAATTTTCATATAAAGGATCTCAAACCAAATTACTCTGACGATCGAGAGACCGATGACGATCTTGACCAGTCAGGTGATGAGTAGGTGATTCGATCTGTGCCGTTCCTTTGTCAATGTACCTCATTATTATTTTCATAACTTGTCTGGTGACAATTTTCTAGTAAACACTTTATTATGGGTGCTGTGTGGTGAAATGGTAGAGGGTAACTCTGACATTAGCGTTCCTAATTTTTTTAAAATATGACTTATGTCACCTCTAGGGAACAGCTAATATACAGACCTATAGACCTTTATTTTAATACCACATTGCCTGTATAGTTTTTTGAATATTCGGCTGACGAGCCTGTATTCTGTTGAATATATCGGAATAGGGATTCCGAGATATTCTGTTATATTGTTGGAGTTTCTTTGGACTTGTTTTGGAGGTTCAATTAGTAGTGTTTATGATTCTTTTTCCTAATGCACTGGACATTGATTATTTTTTTTTTTTTGATGAAGGAATTGCGGACTTCGGATTGCAAATTTAACATTTGGTGGTAGCATGTTTTGGACTTTCCAACCATTCAAAATGTGTTACTTGGGTTAGTTTGGTGGGTACTTATTTATGAGTTCATGGTTCATCAGCAAGTACTGAATCTGATAACCATTGAATCAACCAGCATAACACCGCTGGCTGATGAGATACGTGTTATTTATTAATACCTAAGTAGTACCAACTGTAAGACAGGATGAGAAAATGTGGATTGTTTTTCGGGTAATAGACCATGCTTTTATTGGTGTCACAATTCTCGGCTCTGCCATCAGTTTGGGAAATTCTGGTTGAGTAACACGTGATTCATCTTAACGTCCTATTGGTCATGATCATGGCGTTCAATACGTTTGAGGTTTATATTTTGATTGGATGGGGTTCGTTTTTTTGGTGAGGTTTGCTATTGTACTGGGTCTTCCAATATTTCATTTCCCGTATTGTTTAGTTGCGATGTTGCTTGAAATGGTTTCATGTTCGTTTCTCTTGGAACCTAGATTTATTCAAACAGAGCACACGTGCCTGAGGGTGATCGGCCGTAAGTTTAGCATGAAATTATTTTAACCAGTGGGGTTATTTTTTATTTTTGATTTCCTACCCTTTTGTCCCCCCTGTACAATTAGCCAATTTCACAATTTTTTGTTTCCATAGTAAATAATTCCATTTTTTTCTGGAATGCTATCCATTCCAGACCCACTCTTTTCATCACTGCTCCACACAACAGGTTGAAATCCTCTTGTGTGATGATTTGGTTTCTATACATTTTTTTGTTTTCTTTTTGACAGACCAGTTAGTTCTTCCGGAGAAATTGTTTCCTCTATATCCTGCAATGAGTCACAGATGAGCAGGCAGCCTACTTTTATAAGTGACGGATATGGCAGTTTTGGCCAAGACTGTCATATCTTCTTTTTCTGTCAGGTCCTTATCGCGCCCGTATGTTGGAGGGGTATGTTCGTTTTTTGATTTGAGATCCTCGGGTACTGAGAGTTTACTAATGTGACTTTCCGCGATAGGAACCACAGGTGCTCAGTACCGTGTGACTCAGGTCCAGAGGCTTACATGTGTCGCTGGCAGACGGGTTCGATTTGCTTCGAGGAGTTCCTTTCAATTCCTTTCTCCTCTTTAGGTTAAGTTGGGTTGGGGATAATGTGGATTTAACTTTATTGGTATTAAAATGATTTATTATGATTATTATCTTGATGGAATGACGCTGAACGAGGGAAGTATCAGTGTTTGTCGTCTCTTTTCATTTTGTATAACTTGTGGTAATTTAATTGACAATTTTTTTCTCAGTTTTACATACCTACTTTGAGTTGTCTGTTGATTGATTGAGGTAGGTGGCAATGATTGGTATATCGCTTGTCGTAGGCCAGGACAGCACTTCGGTGTCCGAAAACAAGTGATCTGCTATTTCTTTCCACTTATCTACTTATCAATAAGTTTCACTGTCAAATTTTCTTAATATCTTGGTTTTGCTGTCTTGGATCAATAACAACTCATATCTGGCAGTGGTATAGTGCTTATCGGAGGCTTGGAGAGCACTTCGGTGTCCAATGATAAGTATTTACACTGAGGGAAATTTCGCGTAGGCTTTGGAGTGCGGCTAATTTATTAACCGACCTACGGTAATTTTACACCATCCAGTATATTTTTAATTGTTAGAGTTCTTTGAATGTTCTTAGGAAAAAATACTCAACTTGGAGTTTTCGTATTTTTTTGATCGGGTTGGAGAAATGTGTAACGGATACACGGATACACAGGATATTCTTCGATCAAGTGTCACAGTCGCAAGTATAAACTTTCACTCAAACCTCAAGTGCTAGTAGTTCCAAGAGACTCTCAAAAACACAGGACGTTCGAAATTTTATAAAGAATTCACTAAGTTTTAAACTATTTTGTTTGTTATCAAAATCTGACTACTCATGTAAATTTTTGAATTGTCATAACTATTCAGTTATTTTCCATTAAATATTGTATGATTATTTTGGTGTTTGATTTAGGAGGGGAGAATAGTTGTTGGGGGCAACGAATTCAGGTCACAAAGGAATCCGAACCCACTTAAAAATACCAACTAGCCTTTTCGGTTATAAATCAACATTTATGATCAAGAAAATATTGAATTAATGAAGAAAGATAGTGCATTTAAAGTACATGTTTTTAGTTTAATATCAAATTTTAATCTATAATATTTGGAGGACTCTTCTCCAGTGAAAAACATAATAGAAAACTATAAGGGATGGGAAGTATGCTGTGATGATTTTATGTGTCAAGCTGCCTACTTAGCGAAACATAAAAATTTTAAAATATTTGTTGAAGCTTTAACTACTATGAAATTATCATATACGTTTTAACCATCTAAAAACAAAAATCATTTAAGAATCTTGAATTGGCTGGAAGAAGACGTAAGAAAATGTAAGGCAAATCTAAAAGCTCTTTTAGGATGGGCTTGTGGACCCGGCTCGGGTCACTGGCCATCTACCAAAGTGAAGTATTATAAGAAGATAATTTTGCTCTTATCAACTCTCACAGATAAATAATCATTATAAACGTAAATATATTGTTTTATTTTCAACATTCACTTTTGTGAACTGTAAGTTTCGTTAACTTTTCTTTAACGTTTTGTTGACGTTTCGCTGACGTTTCGTTGGCGTTTTGTCAACGTTTCGTTGACTTTTCGTTAACGTTGCGCTGACGTTTCGTCGACGCTCTCATCGACGCTTTCTTGACGCTTCTTTCTATTCTACTGGGATAAAAAAATGTCTTGTTTGTCTACTCAAAACTCTAATCCCAGTAAATTGTATATAGGTATCTAACTAGCAAACTCTATTGGAAATAAAAAAAATATATAATAATTTTCAAACTCCATTGCAGATCCAAATATTGCGCATTTCGTTTGACGTTTCTTTATTTGATTGTTACTAATTATCTATTAATGGTTTTTGGAGTAACAGATTTAGGTTTAATAAATAAAAAAATATTTTCATTTAAATATTTTTATTTTCTCCAATCTCAAACTGATTCGCTGGATGATGCTTTCCTGTGTTGAGTTGTCCCTTAAACATGAGGGAATATCTTTCAGATAAGAAATCCTCCAAGTGTGACTTGAATACTACCGTGACTCTCTGCAGTAGGAATACATTCACCAAATTTCGTCTTCACCAGCTTGCCCGAATATATTTTCAATGGCAAATCTTGCGGTAATTCCGCCAACTTTATGCTGGATTTTTGATTGAGGCATGTCAACTTGTCGATTGCTTGTAGATCCATGTTGTCTGCTTTCAAACTAAACTGAGTTCTCCGGCTAGAACAAACCACCTTATATCCAAACCCAGTGGTAGAGAGGGGAACTGAACATGTCATAACAATTCTTATCTTAAGGTAAATAACCTATCGGGGTCAAAATGCAAGTCCTGTCCGGGGTCAAGTCAGGTCAAAATGCAAGTCATCTACCACGTAGCGGCCGTGACGTCACTGTCCTGATACACGCTTTGCTTAACTACTCAGTTAAAATTTGAGACCGACACTACCAGTTCTAAACAACTTTTGCTAATAATATTTTTAAATATTTGGAAAAATAGGGGTACTTTTGAGTAGCTCTTTGAAGCTCTCTCGTACACACAAAAAAGGAATTTTAAACTTTAATAAGTATACCTACATTACATCGTAGAAGAATGAAATTTTCCGGGATGTAAGAAATTCACATCTCTGCCCGAATTTTTGGCGTACACTGTATAATGCAATTAAAAATATAAAATTAAGCCAAATACGTCCTGGTTTAAAATAAGTACGGTTATTTAGTAAAATAGGAATGGGTGCTTTAAAACTATTTGAAATTATTATAAATTTAAAAATATCTTGAACTTAAACGGTAAAATTAAACATGTAAAATGGCTAATTTGTCTTTGTTACCCTTTTTATATACAAACAAACATTATTTAACAATAATTAGGAACATATTGTCTTGATAGTTGAATTACACTGTGCCATTCAAGACTATAAAATTTAAAAAATCTTTGATTAAAAAAGTATATACATACGTAAGTACTAAAAGAAGTTAGACCACTGAAAAATATGATTCAGTAAAATTTGTTGCTGAATTTCAAACCACGTGGTTAGTGAGACAATTTGGTTTCAGCATCTTGTTACATAAGTACCTACATCAATTTTTATTATCAAAAATATTACTCAGGTATACATCATTCACTTTAAGTCAGTGGCTTTCACCTTCTTTGATACATTATGAATTATCTTGTGCATTCTCTGTGTTTATATATTTTTTTAATTAGTACCTACCTTTACAGATGAAATTGTGTAAGTTTGAACGTTTTTGACTAAGCTTATGAAGTGTGTTACGGTTTAAAATTACCAGTAAGAATTACGTAGTTGAGACGCTTCAGGTATCACCCTATTTATTTTAAAATTCCCTGGTTTCGCGCCAATCGCCGATCCCGGAACGTACGAGGGACAGTCCATGAGCAGTCCAGCTGTTGCACATAAAAGCTATCACTATTGTGCTATTATTTACAGGGCTTTTGTTACTGTAAATACCACACAATGCGCCCTAGGTATTATCTGTCGCTTACAGATATATTCTTTTTGCCTTTGACTGCTTTTAATTCCATCATTTCGTTAGCGACTTAATTTCGTAACGCACCCTCGTAAAATTTCCGATCGCCGCTGGTTGCGCTAACTTGGGTCTGAATGCGAGGAACGCACTCTCCTGGTTAGTTCATCCAAATCAGTGACTGCTATTGTTGACGTTTGCGTGTTGTTTACACCGTCAACTCATGAAATTCGTAAATTTTATGTATTTCGGCGATTTTATGACTAGTTTGAGGTGTTATTCGTGTTGTACGTGGGTGAATTATTATGTTGTGCAAGTTTTCCTCCCTGATTTGACCGGAAGTTGCCGATACTCTTTTGGAGTCGGTTTCCCGGGTTTTCGGATAAACAAGGACGCATTTTCATTTTTTGCCAAAGCCTGTGGAAGAGTGGACGCCACGTTTTTCACCTGTGGGTTTCCAGTCTGTGGAGCATTCCAATTTGGGATTTTCTTGTGGAAAACGTACCTTCGTGAGTCCCTTTACGTCTGCCTTGCGTTTGATTGCGTATTTTACCTTTTGGGACTCACAATCGACGAATTGTCGGATTTTACGTCCACGCCACGAGGTGTCTTGCCCCTCAAGAACAACAAATCCGAGGGTTAAAAGCCAGAAAGCTAAATCAGACGGCCATCATCATCGACGGCCTTTTTCTTCTTCTTCTTTACCTCCAGTTCTTTTGCCTGCTGCTCCAATTCTTCACATTGTAATTTACTACGTTGGAGTCTCTACGTCTACGTTTGCCTTCTACGTTCTTCGTGTGGACGTTCTGCCTCTGCCTACGTGTAGGCATCCGACTCTACACGCTCTGCACGGCCCCTGTGGGTTGGAGAACTGATCCTACTCCGCCCTAACTGTAGGATAAGGGCGTCGAGCTCGCCATACCTTTTCTACCCCCTCGACGTTGGAGGCTAGAGCACTAGAGCGGAGGCAGATATTCAGCGTGGGATAAGTTACATATTAATTTGGTATCCTTTACCTAACAAACATTTAGTAATTGCTATTATTTCACTGCTGTTAACCGCTGACGAAATCAAGGGGGAGCCATATCTAAAAATTATTTTGTGAAATTAATTTGCCTTCACTTACCTCTGTATTACTGTATATTTAGCCACGCTACCTAAGGTGCGTTATCACCATACGTGGTGTTTCACGAATATTAATAGTTCGTTGTGGTCACTGGCGAATTCATTCGTCGTGATTGAATACATAATAATTATAATACAAATAATAATAACGGGTAGGAGCTCATTTACCTATCAATAAATGTGAGCCAAACGTGATCACGGATGGAGCTATCATAAGGTTAATTTTGTCAGTATCGAACTTGAACTTAAGTTAAAACTTTTGCGTACTTTTCTGTACTAATACCCCGTCTGGAATATTATATGGCTCGGCAAAAATTATTGGGTTATTTATTATTTTCTTTCAGTGTAAATAGGGTATTTAACCGTTTTTCAAATTTTATTTTGTTGAAAGCCTGTATTGATGCAGACTACACTAGTAAAATTCTAAACTAAAAATTTTACCTCCTTTGGGTGAAAATTGAGTTCAAAATTATTTCCGTTTTTAATGGTTTTCTTAATTTTGACATAATAATTTTGAGCTATGTGAATAGGACCGCGAAGCCTTGAAGCTTTATTCGTTTATTGTACGTTGCCAACTCGCGTGATTTTTCCTTGCTGGTCGAATATTTTGTTATTAGAATAGCTGTGTTCTAGTATGGAAACTCAAATTGTCAACATAAAGTTGATTATACAGTTCAAATTCTCTGACAGTTTTTAACTCTGGTTATTGGTTCGGACTAGTTTGAGATTGCTTCCTAGAACAAACCTATTAATTGCAATAAATAAGAACCGCAGTTAACTTTATAAAAAAACACTATATTCCGTAAAGATATAATATACTTTCTCAATGTTTGTTGAAGAATAGTCGGTCTTTGGAGTACAGGATTTACTTCTGAATACAAGTCCGAAAGGGGATCTGGCAACGGTGCAGCAAACTAGTAACGATAACGGTGCCGTCCTAACCTAATCTTGATGTTTTGTGGGTATCGAAACATAACCTAGCTTTCTAGCTTTGCGGTTTTCGCGTTTCGCGAGATTGTTTCGCTTATAAATAGGTATGTCAATTTCCGGAAGATTGTCTGAACTTGCTTTAACAAAACCCACATTCACTACAGGAGGAGCCATTACTTTACTCTTTGTCAACTTCTTCGCACTGAAACAGAAAGCAAATTAAACACTCTATCTACTCTCATACCTACATAAATGCATCAGGTAGGTAGGTATTTCTTGGAATTTAAATGATTACCTATTTATATTCTTTAGGTACCTACCTACAATCAAATTGAGAAAGAGTGCTTACTAAATTATACTTTGCTCTCAAACACTTTTATCTGGGGATTGAACTACCTACTACCAATATCAATTTTATGGTACCTATTCATTTTTCTTTTTAATTGAAACTATAGGGTTTAGGATTGTACCATGTACATAAGTTAAGATTTGCATTTGTAATTAATTAGATTTTATTACACTATCTCTCTCAATTTCAAACACAAGCACAATTTTTAATTATATTATAAGAAAGGAGCAATGATAAAAATTTACATTGCCTACTTGCTTACCTTATTTTAATCGTTGATTTGTGAACACTTAGGTCAGGTATAAAAATGAATTAATACCTCATTTAGTCCTTTACTATTATGACGACGCGATAAACAATGGTTTTAATAAAATATAAAATTCAAAATCGTTTGGAGCCCCTCAATAACTTTGATAAAATTACAAATTTTGAAATGTAAAGAAAACTCCAGCTGATATTATTTGACTAGTGACATATCAAATCACAAAATAATAAGATTAGGTCTCCAGTCCAAGTCCGTACCACATTATAAAAAAACGAATGAAAATGTTCGGCTCGTTATTATGACGTCAACACGCGGTCGGGTCCCGAACGCAAATTCAAATAAATTCAAATTTTATTTTGAAAATTCTAACTTCGTGGATACTTATTCGGGAAATAAAAAATGGTTAAAGCTATCTTAGGACTTGATGAATCAAGTTATGTGCAATTTATTTGAAAATTTGATTAGAGGAAACTACCCTATTGTGTGTCACTTGCCTGTAGCCAAGTTATTAGAACAACGGATAACTTTCTGGCTTAAGTTGCCTAAGCCAGTGGCGCTTTATTCTAACCTAATTTAATTGTGTTTTCGAACCGAACCCCTGAGCTGGTCTAGCTGGACACTTTACTGTGAACTACTTTTGCAGCTCGGTTGCCAGGCATTTGACTTAAACCTTTACCTACCTATTTTTCCCACTGCAACAAAAGTTTGTAGTAAGTTCTCGCAAAATGATTAATCGACGCCTATGAAGGTAAAGTTGACAGAGGACATTATTACGAAGAAGTATTCAAAGTCCTGGGTACTTTTGTGCGCTATATAACAGAGGCTTCGTAGTTAGTACTTTAAGTTACAAAATTTATTGAAATGTAGGTAGCCTTAAGTTCTATCAGAGAGAATTTTCCTTTTGATATACCTACCTAATGTAAGGGACCAGTGCATTCACCCTCTTGACCCTCTTTACGAAATGCCTATACTGCTAAATTGGCATAACAATATTATCCACATTAGAATATCGCAATAATAATAATAATAATAATGCTTTATTTGCTTAGAAAACTGTACAAATTTACAATGAAACTGAACATTTGTTTTTAGCATTGTCAAAAGAAAACTAGATGCAAATTAGATTGTAGCAAGATTGTAATTATAGAATTCCTTTAAATCATAGGGACACATGTCACTCAATAATTTATGTATTTTGAATTTGAACCGATTATAGGGCAAGTCCTTTATTCTTTGTGGTAGGTGGTTAAAGAGTTTTGTCGCTTGAGTTAGAAAGCTTTTGTGTGTTAGCTGTAGACGATGTTGAGGTATGATTAAAAGAGAGTTATTTCTTGTATTGTACTCATGAATTTGAAGGTGAGATTGATTTAGGTCTGGATTGGATTTTATGTAGTAGGCACTCTTTGATGTATAAACCAAGTAGGGTCATAATGCTAAGTCGCTTAAAGTGGTTCCGACAGGACTCTCGAAATGGGATTTTTGCAAGGGCTCTAATTGCCCTTTTTTGTAGTTTAAAGATAGAAAACCATTTTGTGGAGTCACCCAAATTATAATGCAATACATGAGTTGGCTTTGGAATAGACCCATGTATGCTGTGTGTGCAACAGTCTCTGAGGTAAACTGGGACAGTTTGCGAAGGAGGTAAATTGTCCTGGCGAGTTTGTTGCTCAATAGATCGATATGGCTCTTAAATGATAGATCCTTATCCAATATGATTCCCAAAAATTTCACCTCATATACACTGCTCTGGACATCTCTCAAAGAAAAATTAATGAATAGTGTCTTGTTAACATTCAGGCAGACCTTGTTTCCTGAGAACCATCGTTGGGCTCTATTCATTGCCAACTTACTGGATTCGTTCATCTGGTGTGAATCTTTGTTGTGGAGATATATGGTAGTATCATCTGCATATTGTATGGTATGTGTATTATTAAGGTACATTGGAAAATCGTTTACATGAATAATGAATAGGATAGGACCTAGGATTGATCCCTGAGGTACCCCCTCGTCTATTGGTAATGCTTCTGATGATATTCCTTTAAATTCAACTAGTTGAAGTCTGGAACTAAGATAGGAATTTATCAAGTAATAGGTTTAATTAGGTAGGTAACTGGTGTTTAGCAAGTAAGCAATATTGTTAGTACTAAGTAGAACAATCACTTCTGTAACGAGAGGGTTGTCGACATTCAATCAGTCAATATACAAATGTCTTAGTATAAAGACCCGCTTTTCATTTCATTACATGGCGACCCTGCCAAAGGTACTTAGTACTTAAGTTTAGTGAAGTAGTGAAATAGGTGCAAGCAATGGGGAAATCCTGCTCCAACAGTCAACAAATCGAAGAAAATGGATTGGTGAACTTGAACTTTATAGTTCAACAGGACGAGTATAATGTCACAAAAGACATTAAAATTGTACTGTATCTCATACTGCTGCTGTTGGCAATCCACTTGACGTTAAGGATATTCCAAGTTGTCTTTGCAGTGCTCTTCTAGTAGTGTGTTTAAAGCTGCAAACAATTATCGGGTGTGCATCAGTTAAGAAGAGTCAGAAGTCACGGAAGGGTAGTGCCGTGAGAGTTGAAATAGTGTGCGCAAGGTGCATCCGATGAGTCTGAGTTTTTGTTGTGTAAACTGCTAGAGTAAGTCTTGGTAATCCAATGTCTAATTCGCTTGGTACTGGTTGTCCTTATTATGAACCTATATACCTAATGCAAGGTGACTTTGAAAAACTTAATCTGACAATATTACAGATCAAACAAGAAATTATTAGTTAGTCGATAAGAGCCATCAAAAAGAATATACCAAAAACCGATAAAGTTAGGCACGAGATCAGGGATAACTTACTTAAATTATTTAATGACTTTACTGGTACTTTGAAGAAATCGTGGTATTCTCTAGACAATCTAGCCAAAGCTAAATACAAAGAAATTTTTCAGGGAAGCAGAGATAAAGTTATCCGCTCCTTTGATGCATTAAGAGTACGTTATAAAGTACGGATTTCTTGTATAGAAAGTATAGATCCTCTTGTTTTAGAGGACAGTATCTTAGAAGACTACAGTGAACCCCAAGTTGAAGAAATCATGGCTGTTGCTGCTATGACTGCTGCGGATTTTTTTAACTTGGCTAGCAAGCTGGTGCCCACTCAGTTTGATAGATTCATTGCAATTACTTAGAAATAACTCGAATGATCACACTGCAAATGCAAATTTCATAAAATCATGTCTAACCGGGAAAGCTCGCGATTTAATTACCAACGAAAACACAATCGATGCGATAGTTGACAAGTTAAAGAGTGGCATAAAAGGCGAAAGTTCGCATTTATTATCTGCAAAATTGTTGAATTGTAAACAAAACGCCATAGATGCGTCGAGGTTCTACAGAAATGGAAATGTTGGCGGATAAGTTGCGGAAAGCGTATATCTCGGAGGGCGTACCATGCGACGTAGCTAAAAATTTCGCGGTTGAAAATACAGTATGAGCGCTAAGTACCAATGCTAACAATGAAAAAGCACGACTCATAATCCAAGCCCCATACACATCCCTGCCAGATGCGAAGTTGTTAGAGAAATATCCAGTTTAAAAAATATAGCACAGGACTCGTTAATACTAAACAAAGAAGTGCACCCAGGCGTATTTTTGGCCAGAACCGTAATATCAAAACAAAACCCCCTGGTTAGAATAATAAACACAACATTCTAAAATGTGAGTATAAATGTCTCTAAGGGGGAAGTAGTGCCTCTAAACCAATTTAATATTTTTAATATAGAACTTGAAAAGCAGATCACACTTTACAATTATTACTAAATCAGCTGAACTGCGATATGCCAAATTTTATAAAACAAAGTGTCATAGAATTGTGTAAAGAATATTCTGATATTTTTGCCTTAAAAAGTGGTAAGATAACTGTTAATAATTTCTATACGCAAAAATTCAAACTTTCAGATAATAAGCCTGTATATATATTGACATTTCAAGTGATGGTGTAACGCGTACTTCGGTTTCCGAGCCCCTGGCAACGACAGTTGGAGTGCCCCAAGGATCCATTTTGGGCCCTGTACTGTTTATCTTGTACATAAATGACGTTGGATTACAGCTTGACTGCAGTTTTTCATTATATGCGGATGATTCTTCCATAGTTGTTTCGGCAAAAAATAAAAATGAACTTGAATTTAGAGGAAACACTAATTTGGATTCGTTGTATAGATGGTTCAGTTTGAACTCCCTATATATTAACAGCTCAAAAACAAATTATATTTCGTTTCACAATTATAATAATAAATCAAATTTAGATTATAAACTAAGTATAAATGGTACTAACATTGATAGAATTAGATCCACTAAATTTCTTGGTGTTATTATAGATGAAAACCTAAACTGGAAGCTGCACTGTGAATATTTGGTCACAAAGCTTAATTCCATGTGCTATCTAATTAGAAACCTAAGAGAAGTTTTAACAGTTAGTCAATTGGTGTCAGTTTACTATGCCCATATAGAATCACGGTTAAGATATGGCGTATGTTTTTGGGGATCTTCCTCTTTTGCTGAAGATGTTTTCATATGTCAAAAAAGAATATTAAGATGTATTGTGGGTGCTTCTCCAAGAAAATCCTGTAGAGATATTTTCAAGAAGCTTGACATCCAGACGCTCCCCTCACTTCTGATTATTGAACTTTGTTCTTACATATTTGAAAATAGAGATAATTTTCTGGCTAACTCTGACGTGCACAGTTTTAATACGAGAACCCAGGGTTTGCTCCGAACTCCTTTCTTCCGCTACCGAATAGGGCGTCAATCTCCAATCTTTCTAGGTACTAAACTTTTCAACAGATTGAATTTGGAGATTGTAGGCTCACCTGACATAAATATTTTTCGACGACGCTTAAGATCCTATTTGTTGAGACACAGTGTGTATAGCCTAAGTGAATTTCTTAAAATAAAGGATGTATTTTGATAGGTTTCTTCTTTTTTATTCGTATTTTTAATATGTTACACTTGGTGTATGTTTGTATACCTATGTATATTTTTAATGTATATTTTTTAATGTGTACAATAATAATATGACGTTTTCCATAATACCTTTGTGTGTTCGTTTTTTTGGAAAATAAAGAGGGTATTTATTTATTTATTTATTTATATAAAAAATCACAGAACTCCAAAAGTACAGAAAGAGGAAATTCATCAGCAAGTCGAGAAAATGATCTCAAATGCTATAATAGAACCGTCGATCTCGGACTACAATAGTCCGGTATTATTAGTGCCGAAAAAAGCTACTAATGGCCAAAAAGCGTGGCGATTGGTAGTCGATTTCAGACAACTAAATAAAAAACTTATTGCTGTTAAATTCCCTCTCCCTCGTATAGATGACATTTTGAATCAACTTCGCATAGCAAAATGGTTCTCGGTAATCAACTTAATATCGGGCATTTAGTGTAGATTCGGGATCCTTTAGGTTCACGCGGTTGCCCTTTGGCTTATCCGTAAGTCCAAATAGTTTTCAGCGAATGATGTCTATAGCATTCGCAGGTATTACACCGGAAAAAGCATTTCTCTATATGGACGATTTAATAGTGATTGGATGTTATGAAAAGCACCACATAAGAAATTTGAGAAAGGTATTTGAAACATGCAGGAAATGTAACTTGAAACCAAATCCGGAAAAATGCAATTTTTTTAGAAAAGAAGTTACTTATCTCGGTCACAAAATTACAAAGACATTTTACCAGATGATTCAAAATTCGATACTATAGATACCCGATACCGAAATCCCCGGACGAAGTCAAACGGTCTGTCGCATTCTGCAACTTTTATCGTAGGTTTATACAAAATTTCGCAACTATAACACAACCCTTAAATAAATTGGTATGCAAAAACGTTGAATTCAATTGGTCACGAGAATGCCAACATTTGTTTGAAGTCCTAAAAAATAGCTTAAAAAGTCCTCGCATATTACAGTACCCAGATTTTTCAAAACAATTTATCCTTATCACAGACGCGTCCAAAGATGCTTGCGGTGACAAGAGTTACCCATCGCGTATGCTAAAGAAGAATCGCACAAACCAACCATTCTGAAAGAACTAACCGCGATTCATTGGGCTATAAAATATTTCCGATGTTACTTGTTTGGACAAAAATTTTCAGTTAAAACAGATCACAGACCATTAGTCTCTTTATTTTCCATGAAGGACCCCTCGTCAAAACTTACTCGAATGCGATTGGGTCTAGAGGACAGCGACTTTGAAATAGAATACATCAAAGGCAAAGATAACATTGGCGCGGACGCCTTGTCAAGAATAGATATGCAACACCTAAAAGAAATGCAAGAAAATGTGTGTCAGGTATCCGCGATAACTAGGTCCATGGCAAGAGCTAATGAAACCAAACCAACTAAACAAACAATAACGCGAAAAACGTTACCTCAGCCAAAGGTATTCGAAACACTAGACAATTATAATACACTGAAATTACCACTTTTGAAATTTAAAGTTATGCCTACGTATATAGTAACAAATATAATATGTAGGAAGAAAAAAATGAGCGCATAAAGTACACTTCCAGTCATCAATGGTAACATTGTGTTAGAACAATTGTTATCTAAGCTCGAAAAGTTGGCTGAGGAAAAATGTACTGAATTAAAGTTACAATTAGACAACAATATATTTACACAGTGCACTGTAAATGTATTCAAGCAAGTAGGGCAACGAACTTTAAAAAACTTATCGATATTACTCTGTACCCCTCCAAAATTAATCACAAATAGAAGTGACAAGGACAATAGAGAAATTTCACAACGATCCCATGTTAGGTGGTCATTGCGGACAAAGAAGACTGTTAAAAAAAATTGAAATCATCCTACAGATGGAAACACATGTTACGTGATGTTGCCAAATACATTATAAACAAATGTCACAAGTGTCAAATTAACAAAGTACATTCTAAACACGTAGAACTGATAACTCTTACGCCTACCCCCCAAACCGCTTTTGACATCATATGCATCAACACAATCGGTCCATTTCAAAAATCCAATGAAGGAAATATATACGCTGTAACCTTACAATGTGAACTAACGAAATATGTAGTTATTGTGCCAATACCAAATAAAGAAGCTTAACCTGTAGCTAAAGCTATTTTCGAAAATTTTGTTCTCATATATGATGAAGGGAATCAGGACAGATTTGGGAACAGAGTATAAGAACGAACTTTTCAGTAACCTAGCCAAATTACTAAATACGCAGCATAAATTCTCAACAGCTTATCACAGTCAAACAATTGGGGGTTGTGAACGCAACCACCGTGTTCTCAACGAGTTTGTCAGGATGTACATAAACAAAACGCATTCAGATTGGGATACGTGGTCAAGATATTTCACATTTTTCTATAATACTACTCCTAGTACTTACCATTCTTACACACCATACGAACTTATCTTTGCGAAAAAAGCGAATTTAACTGACGCGTTGTCGGGATCCCTTGTGGACACACTATATAATACAGATGCTTATGACAAATAAGTTCGTTACAGGTTACAATTAGCGCGAAAAAGAGCCAGGGAATACCTTGAAAAGTAAAAAAGAACGAAAAAAATTATACTGAATCCAGGTGACCTCATGTTGGTAACGAACGAAGATTGCCACAAGCTGGATTTGTGGTTTGATGGTCCTTTTCCCATTATTTCAGTCGAAGGACCCAACTGTATAGTAAGAAATGATAAAAGCAACCAGTACTTCGTTCACAAAAATCGAATAAGAAAGTATCTTAGTTTATAAGTTTACATTAACTTCATTTCATTGTCATTAGTACATTTAAGATTTGGTTTTCCCTTTGGGCGTAGTAATTATCATTTTATATATATAATATATGGGTATTTGTATTATTATTATTGTTTTAGGTATTTAAGTAGATATTCAACGGTATTTCGTTTTGGGGTTGGCAAAAATGCACTTCACAAGTGGCCATAGTGAAGTCCATTTTTCTCAAAAGGGGAGGTGTAAGGGACCAGTGCATTCACCCTCTTGACCCTCTTTACGAAATGCCTATACTGCTAAATCGGCATACAATATTATCCACATTAGAATATCGCAATAGGTTTAATTAGGTAGGTAACTGGTGTTTAGCAAGTAAGCAATATTGTTAGTACTAAGTATCATCACTTTTGTACCGAGAAGGTTGTCGACATTCAATCAGTCAATATACAAATGTCTTAGTAAAAAGACGTCCCGCTTTTCATTTCATAACACTAAGTAAAAGCCCGAATGGAGTTTAAAAATGACTCGATTATTTTAAGTAACACCTAGATCTGTCAAAAGCATTTTGTCGGTTAGTTAAGTCATAGGAAAACCAATTCTAACAGTTCAAGTTTATTTTTTTAACTTAGCCCCGGTAAAATGTATTAACAAGTGTTTGCACTGTTAAGTATAATTTTCTTACAACTGGTTATTGGGCTTTTTGCTGGATTATAATTAAGATTGTTTGACAAGCTATTCAGTAAGTCAGGATTAGAAATTCAAAAAGTGTGGTCGTTAAAAATTATTATTACTGAAATAAAGACACTACAATACTTTAATGGGTTTATTTCTCACCTAAATTATACAGATAAAAAATATTTTACAATTTTTGCTATTTGAAAATAGCTATTTACTCAGGAAAGACCACATTTCAATCAAAAACTATTTTTTTGTAATTTCAAATTTAACTGCCGGATGAGTCTTCCCCCAGATCTTGTTCACCTCTGTATATTATCGAAAATTTCTTTGACTCAAACCCACTCAGATGCGGTCTGAAGTCTTCTGTCACTCGATTTGGTAGGAACACGGCACCCTGCTCGAGCTGCAGCAGTACTTATATTTTCTCCAAATTTTCCTTTGATGATTTTTCCACCCAAGATTTGAAACGGCACGTCTTTAGTTAACTGGTTCTAACAAACTGTTGTGTTTGTAGCAGAGAATGTGCGTTGATTTTGCTTAGATCTATTTTTCTAAAAATTAATTTATAATTATATAAATAACACTGCTAAAGAAGCGGTTTTTACTTACGATTTAGATTTTTTCATTCAAGTGGCAAGACGAGTCGAAAAACAACCTCAGCAACAGCAGGAGTACGTCAGTAGCGATGATCAGAGGTGTAATCTGAATTTTTCTAAATTTTTCTTATATCGTTTCGAAATTGCATAACGCACAGTAGAAACAATATGTTTCTTACCAAATTTTCTTCCTTATCCGGTCACACACATACACACACCCACACACACACATGTTCATAGGCGCTTGGTGATGGATATCTACGTCAGTTTCTGAACAATCTGTACCCCGAGACAGAAGAACATACCTTTTTTATTAAAACTTTATGTCATCAGCGTTGTCACATTTACCCAGCAAAATACTGTTTCATTCTTTGATACTACTAAAAAAACCTTGAACTACACGTGCATAGTGTTATTCGGCAACATTGTGAAGAAATTTCAGTTTGTTTAGTTTTGAGGTCAGTTACATTAGACGATTTTTGTTTGGGTTGCATTTATTGTGTATCGGGTCGAAAATGCTGACACAGGGTTACCTACTACAAATCCCTGCCTGTTGATAAGCTCCCGAGGTTCATGACCACCAACACGAAAGTTCTGTCTCTATCCAATACACGAGGTTTCCTTTTTTATATTTCGTGGAATGTGTTGAAAATTATTATGTAAATGTAAATGTATATTTTGTGTTTATCTGAAGTCTAAAATACCTACCAATAGAGGTAATTATTACGAAAAATATTCAAGTCCCGGGTATTTTTTTACTCTCTGTAATTACGACCTGTGATTTGTATTTGTTTTTCTTTGTGATTCCATAGGTACTTATAAATATTTGTTTTAGCGTGTTTAAAGTTGAAATTTTCTTTTGCAATGGTGTAGTATTTTTTTCCGGAAAATACCTGCTGGATTCTGCGTGATGGGTAATGTCTTTTTGACTTTCCTATTGCGTCGTATTTTACACGAACCTATATATAATTTTTGCTAATTCTACGCTTTCCATGGTGTGTATGTATCGTGGTGGTACTGTTAAAATGATACGTGTATATTTCTTTAGTAAAATACTGCATAGAGAGCATCAACAGTTTGCAGGTTTTGTCATAAATAAATTCTATTCTGACGATAGTTTTTGCAGTTTTTAATTCACGTACAAGAGACGGAGGAGATGTAAATATAACACCTTTTTTTGAGAAAATTCCTAAGTCTGTAGAATCATGTGTGATGAGAGAGTAACGCCTTTTTGGTTTTCCTAGAGTGTCATGTTTTTATCTACCTTGTTTATCTTAACCAATTTGGGCGCTTTTTGTGGAAAAATCTGTAGTTCTATTTTTTTTAAATTTAGCACTTATTTAACCAGAAAACATTAAATCGTTGACTGACGTATTAATAAGACTTCTCACGGCCGTAGCTTCATGTCCTGGAAAACGGATGGCGCCTATGGTCACCAATGTATTTTGCATTGTATTTTGTCTCCGGGAAGCGCATGGTGAGCCAGAGAAGTGTCGAACATGACAGCCGTGAGCAGTCTTTATTAATACTTCAGTCAACGATTAAATTTTGTCTTGCAGAGTTAAGTACCTTTATCGCTAAGCGCCAAAACATCGCGTAAACCTCAAAACATCGTGTTAAAATCAAAATAAATCTATTTTGTGTTTGGGTTACTAAGTCGTAAGGGTTTCTTGACAAAATTTAACGAAAATTTTGTCTAGTTCTCGTTACGACGTTTTAAATGTCCATTTAATTCCGATTCATTCATTTTGCACCCCATGTAGACGTACCACTATAAAGAATATTGCCCTACTATCTGCAACCACCTATACAAGCTGATGCATAATAAATAATAAAAAAACCTATGTAGAGCTTGCTGTTTCAAAACCAAACCGTTGAACCGTATGTTCGGTTGCAAAAGTGTTTAAATTTTATTCATCAATTGAAGGTATGTACTATTAGAACGATTACATTATTGTATGCACTGTCTGACGTAAATCACAAAGACAATATTCACTTTATTCTGTTTTGTGATTGGTTAGCGCTGCGGTGCTAACTTCATGTACTAACTTCAGTCTTTGTTTTCGACATTTCTTTCTGGTCTAGAATTGACCCGCCTGTCCTCTGGATCTGCGATTGTGGTATTTTGAGGTTTTAATAAATAAGTTTAATTTTAAAAACCTTCTACAACATTCTAGAAGGCAGAAGTCATCGGTCGTCCATATTTCAAAGAAGCTTATAAATAGACCCCGCGACAAGAAGTCGAGGCACTTCCATATCGAACACTCGAGCACTCGTGGTAAAGTCACGTCAGGTGAAACTTGGCTTTGATTATTCTCGGAAATTTCCATGTGAAAATCTATCAAAGCCTAGTTTTACACGTTATGGTCAGCTTAAGTGGTTTTGTATATGGTGTGCGTTTGTTTTCGATGTGCTAATTGGGGTTTTCTGTTTTTACAGGGTTGCTACTGCACTGGAAAACCGGGAAATGTCAGGGAATTTCAAAGTGATCAAAATTGTCATGGAATTGTCAGGGAATTTTGTGAAAATTCCTAAATGTCAGGGAAAATACTTGCCATTTCTGGAAATGTTTCTCGGTTTCCGGCCTGAAAAACGCTATAGAAAATATTTAATCCGGTCTTCTATTTGTATAATAGGCCAAGTGTTCCAAGACTACGCCTGCGCCTGCGTCTGCTTATCAGAGGGCAGGTGCGCCGGTAGATCGGTAGATCGCGGATGGAGATTCTATTTCTGCAGAAATACTTATAGACTTATGTCAGAGAATATAAAACAACCAGCAGTATACCTTACTCTTGAGAAATCACCCTCAAATTCAATGACCTTGAGCCATATTGGGGGAATAGAAGTCGGAGGTGTAGTCGGGAAAATCAATTCAGAAATACAGAGTAGTATTAGTAAAGTATACAGGGTGATTCAAAACTATGCGGCACCCTTTCAGGGGCGTACTTTACTAGTTAAAATAAGACGAAAAGTTCATATTAACATGGGTCCAAAAACTCTTCGTTACGAAAATACAGGGCGATTAAAGTTTAAAAGAAAATTTCTATTAACAATCAATTATTTTTTTTATGCCTTAGCGCCTTACTAGTAACGAAAATTACATACTCCTACTGCCATTCCATTTGAAAATTATTTCGTTTACTTCAAATAATAGTTACATACCTCAACCCGAAAAAGCGTTAGAGTCGAAAAAAGACGACAAATCAGAAAACTTCAACTTTCCGCGAAAGGGAGAGAGATATGAAAAAAATGAAAGAGGCATTTTTTGTTCCAAATTGCATTGTTTATTCAATAACATAATAAATTGTTGTATTGTACAGGGCCATACTATTTTTTTTGTTTAATTTATGGTAGCGATTACCCTTACCTCCGCCACTGGATACTTTCGCGACCTGATATTAGCATTTCTTATGTCACCCTATGATGGTATTATTGTCTACCAAATTTGGTTTAAATATTCTTATTGGTTTGGAAGGTATAAAGAAAAATCGATATTTTTTTCAAAGTTTAATCACCCTGTATCTTCGAAACGAAGAGTTTTTGGACCCATGTTAATATTAACTTTTCGTCTTATTTTAACGAGTAAATTACGCCCCTGAAAGTTTGCCGCATAGTTTTGAATCACCCTGTATAGTGAGTGGTAAGCACAAGCAGCTTTGACTCGTTCCTGGGATTCTTTATTTAAAGAGACTAGCACAAAGCACAATTTACAAAAAAAACACACTCCACGGCACTGTAATATCTCTCATACAGCCAAAAAAGAACTGCCCAATCGCCCCGACACTGCATCCATTTGACAGAATCTATTCCCAAATGGTGGCTGCGCGAACAGGTGTGCTAAGAAAGAATTTTTATTTTTTTATTTTGTTTTTGTTAAAAGTACTTATAATATAAGTAATATATTATGACCTTTGTTTGTTTTTTTTTTTTCAAAAAATATTGGCCATTCATTACCTACCTTACAAAAATCACTTAAAGTTGTCTGGAAAAAACTGTAAAATGTCATGGAATACCTGGAAATGTCAGGGAATTTTATTGATCAACCAAAGTAGCAACCCTGTTTTATTACATGTGCTGTGTGAGCACGTGTCTTGAGGTGTAGGTGTCCACATATTGCTGAGTTTCAACAGCGACCTGCTGCAGGAGAGGATCCCGGGAACACAGTCTGGGTGAGTTAGCTGCTTGATTTTTAATCATTCCTTATTAAATACCGTCATTTGACGACTTTTGAAGCTACTCTCATCTAGGCCTGTTCACCCCTTTTCTCTGTGGGCATCACGCTGCGAGCTGTGACTATATTTTGGTTGTAAATTTGTTTTATTAGCACACGAACCCTTAAGTTGTCCGAGTTAGACGTGAGCTTAACCACGGTTCTTATTTTGGTTATCTAGCTTTTGTGGCTGTTATATTTTTTGTCTTGTGTTTAATCACTGAACGGATAAGTTGCCAATCATTCTGTATTTTATTAATGTTACCTTTTATCTTGTGAATATGGTACAATAAATGTATAAGGCAGGTTAAGTCAAGATAATTGATCGCCTTTGGGTTATTAATTTTTAATCTATTTCATAGTCAGGTTCAGGGTTCATTAATTCAAAATTGCATACTTTAATTCATCTTTGGGTTATTAGTTAATGTTTGTCAAACTTAATTGCAAAATCTTTGAAAGTTTATTTGTTTTCAAAATCTTTTTACATTTAAGAAATTTAACTATCCATTGTAAACGCGTCATAGTTTTGACTGCAGCTTTTTGGAGACTGTTCGTTGTGTTTTCTTGCATTCCGGTACGTGAGCGAAGCACCATCAGAGTATGGACATAGCTACACAACATCCTACGAACAAGTCTGACAGTGGTTACACATCGTCTAGCCCCAGCTTAAATCGTCCACGACCACGACCCAACTTCGAGTCTCGAGTCTAGCCGAGGTCATAACTACAACGATAAGAAGCTTGGAGCAATGGTGGCGACTCACCAGTGTCAACGACCCAGAACTTTTAAGGTACTCTGTGGAACTCAGTAGTCTAAATTTTCGAAGTGCTCGTAAACAAAACTATAAATGCTCACGTGAACTTTTCGTGCTCGTAGTGTTTTCATATTAAGCTCACGAACATCTACGATGTATTGTAAAGTTTAAATTTTTTTCTCAGTTTTTTTCAACAAATTCTAAATTGTAAATAATCAAATTCACTGCTCAGTTACTTCACTTCATTGTAACAAATTTTTACTTCACTCTAATGTACAAAATTTAACTTGTAAATAAATAAATAAAAAAAAATTTAAACTATACAACATTAATATTGGACATAAACCAAATTACTATACAAATAAATTCTTTGGAAAATTAAAACCAAATATCCCAAATAATTTTCAATCAAACTTAATTTATAAAATCCCTTGTAATGATCGCCCTTCGGTTTATATTGGTCAAACTAAACAATATCTTCATAAGCATTTATACAGGGTGTAAATTAAGTTCTTCGACAAACTTCGGCAAATGATTCTTTCAGAGATTTTAAGTCAAAAAGTTCATGTAAACATAGGTCCAAAAATGCTTCGTTCTCAAGATACAGGGTGTCAAACAATATTCTTTAAGCCGATTTTATTGAACTTTGGCAGATGTATTAATGATAGTAAGAGGCTAATTTAGCTTTGATTAGATTAAAATTATTAAGTCTAGTTTTCGAGATAAAAAATAATTAATTTCGAAAAATAAGCAAAAAATGTTTCTTTTGTTGATTGTATTATCAGGTAAAAAACTTAAATTATTTACAAGACTAAAACTAAACTAGTTAATAACATTATTTTACAATAGTTGTTGAAAATGACCACCGCCTACTTCAACGCATGCAATAAGTCGTCTTAACATTGATTGACGAACTCTTTCGAATATACCTGGCATCTGATTAATAATGGCACAAGATTCAAATATCATATTTCTTAGATCTTGTTCATTTTGGACTGGACTTTTATAAACTAACGACTTCAAGTGACCCCACAGAAAATAATGCAAAGGATTCAAATCTGGTGATCTGGCAGGCCAGGCTTGTGGTCCTGCTCTTCCTATCCAACGGTTAGGGTAATTCTCGTCCAGAAATTGACGCGCAACGACACTAAAGTGTGGCGGAGCTCCGTCGTGTATTAACCACATCCTGTTTCTGGTTTCTAAATCAACTTCTTCTAAATGGTTGGGAAGTTCATGCTCCAAAAACCTTCGATACTCTTCGCCATTAAGCCTTTGCGGAAGAATGCAAGGTCCAATAAGGTGATCACCGATAATGCCTACCCAAATATTGAGAGAAAATTGCACTTGAAAATGATTTTCTACGATAGCATTCGGATTGTCCTCAGCCCAGATATGGCTGTTATGAAAGTTAATTATGGCATTTCGAGAAAACGAGGCTTCATCTGTGAAAAGCACATGGCTTAAGAAATCCGGGGTTCTTACTAATCTATTACGCAACCAAACACAAAAATCGACCCTGAGGGGAAAATCTCTAGGTAATAGAGCCTACACACGTTGCATATGATAAGGATAAAGTTGTTGGGACCTTAAAATTTGCCAAACAAGTGTGTGTGTCAATGACGTCAAAACCTATAGACGTGGTGCCCCATTGTTAAAATGCCCTATATTTTGACTCCAAGATTAAATATATCCATACTACTCTAACAACATGCTACAAACAAAGACAGAAAGTCAACCATCAACCAACTATACACCCGGTGATTCCCGGTTATAGTTCCTCCAGAATCACACTTAGATATCGCATGTTTTTTCTTGTTTGGGGGCGCCGGAAGCATCGGAACCTCACCTGAAGACTCGGGGGATGGTCTAACGACGCCAGCCTCCGACCCCAGAGTCGCAGTAAGTTCGCTACGGCTCGACAAAAAGGGGCAATTTCTGACAATCTCGCGACATTTTCGGAATAATTTAATGGAGCGCTTAGATTGTGATTAGTTCTGGGCGTCAAGCATTTATCAAAACAAACCTGTCTATAGGTTCTGACGTCATTGGTGTGTGTAATATTCAATTCACGACCTATTTTCCATCTACTACTTTGCGGGTCTTCTTCAATTCTGTTTAACACAGCTTCTTCAATCGCAACTGTTCGAACTGTCGCAGGCCTTCCCGGAACATCTGTTGTCCTTTTACAACTGCCAGTTTCACAAAGTCTTGCGTGAATATTAATAAAAGTTTGGACGTCTGGCACCACTCGTTGAGAAAATCGCACCTGATACATTCGTCTTGCCGCTCGTGCATTACCGCGAGCCATTCCATAAGTAAAATGAATGTCTGCCATTTCTGCGTTTGTGTACATTTTGGACAAAACACATGATAAATTATTACTTATAACGTCAAAATGATAAAAAACTACCTGTTTTCTTCTAAATCAACTGCCATGACTGATTCTGCTACCATGGAAACCTCTCAATTGTTTTCAAAGGCTACTATTTTCTTGTGTACTGCATGCCCCGGAAGTATGCAATAAATCATTAAAAAAAAAAGAAAAAATTAAAATTTCACAAAATAGCTTAAAAATTCATTTTTGTTGATTAGCTGCTGTCAATAAGACAAATAAACGCAAAATAATTGCGAATTGTGCCAGTGCAGTGGCGCGAAAATAAATAATTATTTTATTGCGTTGTTTTAAAGGGACATGTAATAAAGTCGTTTTTATTTTTTATCTCGAAAACGAAGCAAGATTCGAAAAAAACACAAGAGACAAAAAAGTTGTATTTTTAGTTGGTGAATTAAAAAAAATTTAAAAAAAGTCAGTGGCGCACTTTTTTTTTTCTAAAATAGTGGGGAAGGTGCATTTCGGGACGCCACTGGACTTAATAATTTTAATCTAATTAAAGCTAAATTAGCCTCTTACTACCATTAATACATCTGCCCAAGTTCAATAAAATCGGCTTAAAGAATATTGAGATATTTACGAAAAACCGATTTTTTTTTTTTCAAAGTTTGACACCCTGTATCTTGAGAACGAAGCATTTTTGGACCTATGTTTACATGAACTTTTTGACTTAAAATCACTGAAAGAATCATTTGCCGAAGTTTGTCGAAGTACTTAATTTACTCCCTGTATAAACATAAATATGATGTAAGAACCAATAACCACAATTCTACAGCATTAACTAAACCTTCTTTGGATAATTTTCATCACTTTAACTTTAATGACACACAAATTTTAAGTAAAGAGTAATCAATCATACTAAAAGAAATATCCTAGAAATGATTTACATAAAAAAACATAATAACTGGGTTAATTATAGAACTGACACCGAAAACCTTTCTCATATTTATTATAATCTTATAACTTAAAAAATAATTAAGTCAAAAATTATTTTTCTAATATAGAGTCCTCCCAAAAAAAATTTTTTAACAATGTCCATATCCATAATGTATTTTACCTAAAATAATTACATATTTACTTCTATCATATAGAAAATTTATGTTCTTGCATTTTCCAAACATACTGTAAAAAGAGTTTGTCTTCCTTACCTTTTTTATAAAAGAAATAAAAAATAACATTTTTTGTTCTCCAAAAACATTTCAGTTCGATTTTAAATATTTTACTTCTCCGACTGTTTGTATGAACGCATGGTGACACAGATTCCAAAAAACGTTTCTTCTACACACCATGACTAAATAATTTAAACAAAAATAAACAATATAGAGTGAAACTAAACATACCACAAAATGAATGAAAATAAACAAATGGAAGAAAAACTCTTGAAAAATAATATTTAAATGTATTATGTTTATTCAAATTTTATCCTTGTATGGTTACCACCTAAGAATTAACAGAAAAACCTTTCTCTCGTAGATTACAAATTGTGATTATATAAAAAATGTGATACCTGACGATGGCAATAAGTGCCGAAACACGTGTAGTGTCCGAACAAAAACCTTCTTTTAATGAAGAAATATTTTAATGTGTTAATATAAAAAAAATTTACATGGTCGAATCCCAGGAATTTTATTCAACAAAATAATTGACGACCAGGAATGAAAATTATATTGTAAATAGGAAAATGTTATGTTTTGTTTAACCACCAAATAGTGCAAGTTTCTGGCGCTCAAATATAACCATTTTGGTTATAAACTTACTAGCCATTGACACCACTCCTGTTTGTACTCCCTAATATATTACTTGCTGTTGAAATGTTTACGAAAAGTGCGTTTCAGTCAACAGCCGTGACCTCATTTACGCGTTTCGCATAGGCATATAATATGGATTAAATTTTTAACAAACTAACAACTAACACAACAAGAACTAACTAACTAATTTCGCAAAACGTTTTGCGTTTATCTTTCTGATTTCTTGACTGTCTGGTCTTTGGCAGTTTTAACTGAAAAATGTTTTGAGTCACTAGGACAAATACCTTTTTGCCCAATCTGTACGTCATCTGAGAAAAATGTGGTCACATGATGACTAAGGCCCTTTTGACTTTCCTACGATTTTGTCACCCCTGTATATGAATGTCAAACGCCGCATAAACGCCAAAACTTGGTGTAAACGCCAAATACCGTCGCGTATACATCAAAACGCTGTGCAAAAGCCAAACGCCACGAGAACACCCAATGCCACGAAAATGACAAAATATCTCATAAACATCGAAACATTATTTTTTATAACTGTGATATTTTAACCTTTGGAAATTCTAAAACGAACAAATCTCAATAAATCGGTTTATTAAAAATGTTTGCCTTAGTTAGTCTGTCTGTCCTGTTTGTGTACCGCTACAAAGTCTGTATAATGCTATTTTCTTGAGAAAGGAGGAATTTAAAGATCCACATACAGTGTGTCCCAAAAAGTTGGAAACATATGGCAAACTTTTTTATTTTTTATTTGTCAGAAAATTTTATTCTTGATAAAAGTTGGTGCTTGCCCTTGATTGAAAAATGACCCCAACAAAAGTTATGCAGTTGAAATTTCCTCAAGAGTAAACTACCTTAATTTTTAAAGATACGAAAAAAAGTTATAGGGGAAAGTTGTCTGAAATTAATAATTATGTGCAAATGTGAAATTTGAAACGGATTGCTCAAATTTTATTTTTATTTTTATCTTTGATGTTTTTTTCAAAAACGAGACGACGCAGATTTTTCTTTAAGTGTTTAGTCACACCGTTTTTAACTCAGAATCATGATATAATCCCTGTTGCTTTCAATAGTTTTCAAATATTCCCACATTATCATTAAAAAAACAAATAATTTGTTGAAGGGTGTTGCCCAAGCACTTAACCAAATTTTATGTTTGACAAAACTAATTTTTTTATTATCAAATCAAATCAAATCAAAATCTTTTATTTCCGTTGACATGACAGGTACATGTGTGGAATACGTCAGTTATATAACACATAGATCATAAATATATATATAAATACAATTATATAGGGACAATAACGATACAAGCAACACTAAAATGTCAAACAAAAATAACGTCATACATTAATTATTATTTACGAACGCATATTGTGTAATACAGTAAAATATTCATCCAACGAGTAGAATGAGTGTTCCAACGATATCTGCCTTACCTTGCTTTTGAAGACTGGAATACTACTTATGTTTCTCACGTCACCGGGAAGGTGATTATAAACTTTTATTGCCACTATGAATGGGCTATTGACTGTTTTAGACATGTGGTGTTTAGGTAGTAGTAGGTCATTTTTGTTATGGATGTTGTAGTCAATACATCTCTCTGAGAAGTTACAGTATTCCCGCGGATTTGCCTTGACATATAACGCACAGACCAGGACATACATAGACACTACAGTCAGTATGTTCAACTTACGAAACAACGGACGACAAGACTGCAGTTGAGATTTAGAGAGCATCAGACGGATTACTTTCTTGTGAGCGATGAGCAAGTCCTGCATCCGCGAGGAATTTCCCCAACAGATTATGCAGTAATTTAAAATAGGGTATACTTGTCCATAATAATAAGTCATCAGAACTTCTAGAGAGACATATTCGCGTATATTTCTTATATCCTATATACCTTTGTTTAGAAAGCTTGTTGCAGAGGTTTGATACGTGCAAGTTCCAGTTCAGATGTTTGTCCATTGTAATGCCCAGTGATTTAACGTTTTCCCTATCAGTGATAGATTTACCATCTAAACTTATATACAGACTATGATTGTTGCGCCGAGCTGAATAGGTCATCATTTCTGTTTTAACACTGTTTAAGGATAGTCCATTCATTTCACAATACCTGGCCATCACTCTGACACAATCTCTACCCCCAACTGCCAGATCTTCCATGCGATCAGCCCGGAATCCCACATTTGTGTCATCCGCAAAAAGCGACAAAAAATTGGCTGGAAAGTATTCTGATAAGTCATTCACAAATAAAAGGAACAGAATCGGACCCAGAGTGCTACCCTGAGGGACTCCCAAGGACACCACTCCGGACTCAGATGCAATCTCCCGTCCGTTCCCTCTCACTACAACTCGCTGGTGACGATCACTCAAATAAGATTTCACCCAGTCCAAGGCTGGTCCTCTGATACCATAGTGGTACAGCTTTTTCAATAACAAATCGTGATTTACCATATCAACGGCGCGAGTTAAGTCGTAGTAAATACAGCACACATTACTTCTAGATTCAAAGTTTTCCAAAATATATTTGTATTGAGCCAAAATAGCATCTCTTGTAGAGAGTCCAGGACGGAACCCATATTGCTTGTTAATTGGGTAATACTTTACACCAGTAGGAAAATTCTTTCTTGCCATAAGTAGATGACTTTTTAACCACTATTAGATGACTTATAACGGTTGCTAGATTTTTTTTGTTGGGGTTAATCAGTTATTTGGTAATTCTTTGTAGCAGCAGGAACATTCTTTTTTACCGTAAATAGATGACTTTTTAGCCACTAGCAGGGGATTTTATAACGGTTACTAGATTTTTTGTTGGGGTTAATCAATTATGAATACCTCTGTAGATATAGTAAAACTAACTATAAATAATATAATACTGAACTAATAACTAAACTGTTTTATTCGTAAATTTAAAACTGAGACAAATAAACATTTAAAACATAAAACATATTTCTTATTTTAAATGGAACATGGTATAGCATAGTAATACAAAAATTCGTAACCTTTTATTGTACTTAAAAGTAAAATCCACTCAACTTATAATAAAGTAGCACTATAGGACATTAGTCATTTTATGTCACATCAATTTGTACAGAAAGATTCACTATATTTGGACCAGGGCTGTCTCGGTTATTTTTCATCTAGATAATCTGGAAAGTATGAAAAGGGCATAATTAACTCTAATGTACAGGGTGATCCATCCAAGAGGAACACCCCCCGTAACTTCTTTATTTTTCAAGTTAAAGAAAAAATTGTAGAGATAAAAGCTTTAAGGTTTTTTGTGAGCTTTTCCATGAACTTACTGAAATTGACACAGGGTGTTCCGTAAAAGCTGGACAAACCAAGCTGATGTTTTTTCACAAGAACACCCTGTATATTATTGCATTTTTGGAATCTACACTTCGTCCCGATTCCAACGACATATATATGTTATATGATTTCTCCAGCCGTTTTTACAATACAGGGCGTTCGAACTTCATATTTTCATGTTTTCACATCCTCTATCTCAGAGACGAAACGTTTCCTGATAAATTAAGTATAAGAAAAAAATATGAAAATGATGCCCCTAAAACGATAATAGTCATTTTGTAATCATCCACACAAAAAAGTTAAGGTTGATATTTTTCTAGTCCAGGGCAAAATATTGAAATATGAACCTTGATTCGGAGTGGGTTCAAAATGACTATGAACGTTTTAGAGGCACTATTTTCATCATTTTTTCTTATACTTAATTTATCAGCAAACGTTTCGTCTCTGATATACAGGATGTGAAAACATGAAAATATTATGAAGTTCGAACGCCCTGTATTGTAAAAACGGCTGGAGAAATCATATGACATATATATGTCGTTGGAATCAGGACGAAGTTTAGATTCCAAAAATGCAATAATATACAGGGTGTTCTTGTGAAAAACATCAGCTTGGTTTGTCCAGCTTTTACGGAACACCCTGTGTCAATTTCAGTAAGTTCATGGAAAACTCATAAAAAACCTTAAAGCTTTTATCTCTACAATTTTTTCTTTAACTTGAAAAATAAAGAAGTTGAGGGGGGGTGTTCCTCTTGGATAGATCACCCTGTACAAGTACATCCTGGAAAAACTGTAAAATAATACGTTTTATGCTCATAAATATTCCAAGGAAAACTATATTAGATTTTCCAAGAATATTCCGCAATTTTCTTTTTCCTAATTTACTTTTGATATTTAAAAATAATAGACCATGAGTTTGGCGCCAAAACACAAATTTTCACATAATCTGTTAGTTCATGTTAGTTTTTTCAATCTTTTTGTTAGAAAAAAATGCATTTTGTGATATTGGCAGTTATTGTTATAACGAATAACTGTGAATATTCGTGTCATATACAGGGCCTCTAGTTTTATATTATGTTGTATGGCTGTACTAAATTTGCCAGAACTGGCATCAACTATTAGTCATGCACTGTAAATGAAACCTTTTGGTTTCCCTGTAAGTGCATCAGTTTTCAATTCCTTAGTAGAAATGTCGCCAATACGGACACCGTTGGATCACAATTCTAATAAATATAATTCTTGAATCATTGTGCATTGCGCATATTTGCGAGAACAACCCATTAAAAAACGCGTGTTTTCCCTACGAATTTATATAAAAATTGTACACCTGACAAGTGAGAATAACACAAATTGAAAATTGTACACCTGACAAGTGAGTATAACACAAATTGAAAATAATTTCAGTTTTGACGACGTTATCACACTTTTTTCGTGCTCTCAATTGTGTGGTGCTCTCTTCCAGGTGGTACTGATGATGGCGTAAGCCGAAAGTGCTCTACCATGCCAATTTAAAGAATATATATTTTTGCACGAAAATACACCTCGCATTTTCATATTTTTCATACAAAAACATATTGCGCTTGCGCAATCTAGACCCCAAAGAAAATTTATGCCTAGAGTAGCAAGTTATTTTGCTGTCGTAGGTTGGAACCTTTTAACGGTAGGAATATTCTTTTTAACCATTAATAAGTGGATCTCAGTTAAGGGAACCTACTTACAGCAATAAGTCATCGTATTTCCATTAAAAAAGAAAGTATAAAGACCAATAGATCAGCAGATTCTAAGTAAACGGAGTTATTGGCAAAACTACTAGCTGTGGTAGCAAGGGCGTCTTAGCAAAATATTTTTTCTTATGCTTAGTAGACAACATTGCACGGATAATAAAAAAATACTTATCACAATGCAGATTATCTTAGCAAGATTTTCTTATTGGTTGATTTCGCTCAGTGTGAGCTAAGAATTAATTCTGCATAAAAACATATTTTAAATAAAAAATGTTATGCCGTAGTCGTACTAAATTTGGGTATAAATATTACATTAAAATTATGATATTATATTTCTATGAAGTCCTAATAAATAAGAAAACAGGGTGGACGTTACATAGACATTACAAAATAAAGCAAGGAAGAAAATTATAAAAAACAAATTAAAAATATTACCTTTGCATTTATTTTAAATGTTGACATAATTATTACATAAAAATTGTGATATCATAATTCTATAAACTACTAAGAAATAACAAAATGACGTGGGTGTTATATCCACATTACATATAAAAAAGGAACAAAATTATGTAACAAGCATGTTTAATCTATTATATCATATCTGAATAAATGTGAAAGAGATTTTTTCTACTCCTATGCAAGTAACATAACTATTAAGTGACGGTTTAGGTTATAAGTAAGTTCATTGTTACGAACACTGATACGTAATGACTGGCACGTAATGACTGACACGTAATAAAAAAAATTACGTATCTGTTCTTAATTAAAACACAATTATCACGGGTGCCTTGTTAGCGCGGCATCCGCGTCACCATAGCAACTAACCAACATACTAATTGTTGCCTGACAGGTAATCAAAAGTATAGCACTCGCCGCTGCAAGGCTCGTGCGCAACTTTTCCACTCATGCGTAATAAGCTGTTTACAACTCTCGCTATGTAATATTGTAACGGAATTTTCTTGTTAAAAGTCCGTTACCACGTTTTAAATAATTATTATCAACCTTCAACACATAATTTGAGTGTTCTGTACTGAAATCGCGAATTCGAATTTAATTCAGTCGAATATCAGTTCTCTAAACTTGTTTTGTGGTATCGATTTCTAGTGTGACATAGTAGATACGAAACCAAGGTACGTTGAACCTTAGAGTACACTGTAATACATGTGGTAAGTCGTTCTGCTTGGTTCACCTGTAAGTTAGCGCTTAGATTCAAGTAATCTATTCGGAGTACACTGGCTAGGTTGGTTCCAAAAACCAGTGTCATTCATCCGTGTACGCAGAATTTTAATTCCAAGATCCTAACCGTATTATTTTGTGAGATGCTATAAAACGAAGTGTGGGCTGCCACTAGCTCTCTCTATTTTTCCGATCTCCAAGGGGCAAGTGTCCGTCAGGTATCAAAATAACATCAGGTGGTTTTCAAAGGTTCTTTATCTAACTTTATCGCCTGCCTGATGCTATTTTTCGATTATTTTATGAGCGTTTATTGTGTAGATTAATTTTTGAACCCGATTAACGGTATATTTTTTTGATTTCATGTCAGTTGCCAGCCATTCAGATTTTTGGAGTATTCGAGGTCGAGGAGCCAACAACCATTTTGTACGTCAAGGCGACGCGGACGCGTGTTCGTGGGAATCTTGCATTTCCATTTTCTTGGAACGAGGCACAGGACAGGAGCGGAGCACACTTTGCAGGTGAGTTTTTGAGAAGGTTTTCTTTGGATATTTTTTTGGTTAATTCCAAAATTGAAAAACTCACCTGTGGCTCGCTCCATTGCCGACTATTTCTTGGGTAGAGTTAATCTCTACGCTTCTCTAGCACCTATATCCCAGGAAATAGACGTGGCTACCTTCGTCCTGACCTGTGCAGTTCAAGTTAGTTTCAGTTTGTGTTTCAGTATTTTTGGCGGTTAAATTCACGAGTCAACGCACATAATAAGTCTATACCTGACGGAGGGCCCCTGTTTTTGTAATATCTTTATCGTTCTGAAATAATTCTGGTCAAGATTAATAACGTAATTTTTTTATCAGATTACCGAGAGCAGCTTATTTTCATAGCTGATTTTGGCCAATAATTATTGTGGTAGTTTCATGCAAATTTGAGTAGTTTTTTTAAAGAACCGTGACCTCAGTAATAAAATATTTCAAACTTTTAACTTATCGTCGACATATTCTGGCTCGCAACTAGTCAATTTGAAGTTGTGATTAGTTGAATATAAAAAGGCGGGAAGTGTATTCATGAATATGCTTTGTAGTACATATGGGATTTAACTTAGCCTATAGTTTCGGACTTGTATAATTTTTTATAAATTTTAAGTAGTAATTGTTGTTATCTATATTGATTCTGTAAATAAGTAGTCACAGTGACCCTGACTATACAGACTATACATATAAAGGTTTTAGCACTGTCGAATTCACTTGAAATCTTTTCAGGACAACTCCACATGGAACACGGAACATCTAAACGATTGACAAGTTGTTAGGCCCTTCGACGTTTGGCAGACCACAAGCTGACGCAGTAACAGTGGAACTTGGCAAGACCCTGAGAACCTGAGCTAGTAAGATCTACGCCACCATCACCGTTGTCAGACTGTTAGGCATGGTCGCCGTCGAAACTAGGACTTTGTCGGAGGCCACCACAGAGGCTTGGTCGAAGACTGCTCGTCATTCCCAAGTGCTTCAAATCTCCATGTAAGGTGTTTCTTTGTTTCAAGCGTTCCAAACTTGAAGTTACACGTGCAGAACTTTATTAACTCAGAGTTTTTGGACCTTAATACTCGGGTCAGTGTCTACTTAAATTATAACTTTACTTCCTTCTTAAGCATTTAGTATTTTTGGATTCTAAGTCTGTAATTAATCTAATTAAATATTTGTAAATTTCATATTAATCTTTTCAAATTCAAATTCTCTTTGTAAATCAGCTAATTAAAAACTGAAATCAGTTTGCCACCTGAATTTTCAATATTTATTTTTATTATTCAACTACATACTTGTTGCAAATAACCAACCCATGTAATTGTTTTAAATTTGTGTTTTATTTCAAGTGTAATAAAGTCGAGTCAGTTATAACCGGTTTTGATAGCCGGGCCGAAACTTACGTTATAATATACTATATCCAATACCTGAATTTCCTTTAACATGATCTCAAATTTATGTAAATAACAAGTAACGTAACAAAAATGTTTACTACTGGGAACATGCCAACCCTTCGAATTAATATTTAAAGCAGTCAAATTTTCTCAAATCTCTGAAGGAAAATGGATAATAACTGTTCCAAAGCACCAAATAGCTGCTTCACTTTGCAACGAAATGTAAAACAAACACCATTAACTTGGAACCAATCTTCTAGGATTAACCCCAGAATGTACCACGTAAATTAAATCTTTCAAATTTCATAGCCGCAAATCCGGTCGGCTAAATTTCAATGAAATCAAATTGCCCAATTGCCCAAGTTTGACATTACCAAAATAAATAACACCTCAGATATTGAGGAGGTGTCATCCCCAGTGTATTTTCAACGAAACAGTGTGCAGAGACTTATAGTGTACTTAATACTTATATGTTTATTGATTTATTTGGTTTATCAATATTGTCTTATAAAATTTATTTCATGTACAAAATTTTAAGCATTGGAGGGAATTATTATGTGGAACTTAACCTCTGGGTGAAGGAGTTATATTCCACAAAATGTTGACATTCACAAAATGTTAACATTCATTCCTTAGTGGGGTCATCTACGTTTATTTTATTTATTTAGTTTACTTTTATTATGTTCAATGGTATTATTATTATTATTGATAAATAAACATTATTATTATTATTATGAAATAGTAGCACTTGCTGAAATGACTAAATGTGAACATACCTATAAAAAACATTGCAAGGCTTAATACCACAATCTGTCTTTATACCTTGCTGAAATAAAAATCTTCAAAATAAATTCATTTTCTGCTCTGCACAAATTATTGGGGAATTTTTATCTTTAAAAATGCTAACCAAAATATCTTTACGCCAATGAGTTTTACTTAAAAAGTAAACCAAACATGTTTTTACCGAAACCGTAAATATTCACAAACAAAAAGGACAAAACCAAAAACTCTCCCAAACGAATTGGTATATCAGGATGCAGTTTGCAGCATTCAACTTTTCTTTATAACCGAGCACAGTAAACCTTTGGTACTTTTTGTATATGCCTGTTCGGTAAATAGGAGAAACCCCAAAAACCATCCAATCTGTTACACCCTGTACATTGAAATATTCAATTTATGGGATAGGTTATTATTCACATTAAGAAAATACAAGGCATAGTGTGTTCTTCTGTTGCCTACTCTTTATAATCCCCAAATCATTTTGAGTTATTTTTCTGCCAAATTCGAACTTATTCTTACTTTATATTGATTGTTTATAAATTTTAGGTTCTATTGGTGGGAATGGGAGCTGACGAGCTATTTGGAGGCTACACTCGTCATAGAACTGCCTTTAAAAGAAGCTCATGGTTAGGATTAAATGAAATCTTAGATGATGATTGGCAAAATTTATCATTTAGAAACCTAGGTAGAGATGATAGAGTAATTTCAGATCATGGAAGACAACTTAGAACTCCATACCTAGATGAAAATGTAGTAAATTTTGTGCAATCTTTAATGTGTTGGGAGAAGTAAGTAGGTATCTTAATAATGTATGTGGAAAATTGTAATGGATACAGTTACATATTTCCTAGAGGCCAGTTACTGTGCTCTATCGACAAACTTGTACTAAACTAATTACATTTGGACTTTGTCTACAGCAATGAAATCATTTGGGAAGGAATTGCTGCGTTTTTTGTTTATGTTGAATACATCTCGGCAAATAACCCCTCTATGACATATCTCATACATCTATATATCTACTTACAAGATATCCATAAGTAAAATAAAATTGAAAATGAAAGGTGCAACATAGCTGTGTAGCATGCAATGTTGTCCATCCAGAACCAGCAAACACCAACTAAAGGATATACCGACTTAAATTCCATGCCTCGAACTGAGACATTGGCAACAATGGATCCACCAGCCGGTTCCATCATCGCATCTCCTGTCAGTTAATTTCAAACCTGCCCTAAATATCATTGTGTAAATATTAGGACGAGACATGATGTCTCTGCTTGCAAAAAAACCCTGCCCAGTTTATTCACAGCAATAATCTTGTTTGTGCTAAATGGAAACATTTGTCTTAGTGTTGGTGTTTTTAAGCAATGGCAGATACCTACCTCTGGTTTTGTATAAAAGGGGTTTAATTTTATTGATTTCTACTGCTGTAGAAGTCAGGATGAAATATTTGCACCATTATTATTTTGTCAAAATGTATGCATACCCAACCAAGAATATTGCTTATGACTAACTACTTATGTATACATTTGTGCTTTTATTGTTGTCTGCTGTACAAACATACCTGAAGAGAGATTGACAAAGGTATCTATAATTTAAATAAAAGTATTGAAGATTTGCTAGAAAAAAGCAACAAAGACAAAGTGCTAACAATTTTGTCAAAAGGGCCGATCGCTATTAGATCCGCATTAGGCTGGGCGCTGGGCGTTTTCATATTTTGTACTGATACGTTTCATACCGCCATGAAAATATACTTGAAATCTTCCCGTTTCATACCACATACAATTATTACTACTTTAAGCGGGGCGACTTCGGACAGTGCGGCTAACTTTGGACAACTGTCACTCTTTTCGCGCGTTCGGTTGTAGCGTTGCCTTCAAACATCCAGTGAGAGATGTTGTTATTGCATGTAAGTATTTACAAATACTGCGCAATAAGTAAACAAATAAGTGTAATGGTTTGTAATGAGTTTTAAAAAGTAACTGGCGTAGAGGTTATGTGCTTTTGTAATATTTATATTTAAATAAAATGGGACTCAAGTTTCATATCTACTTAATATCTTTACAAAATTTCAAGAGCATATATATAAAAAAAACACATTTTTTACAGGGTGGTTCATAGAAAAGCTGTGTTTACGGGTGAATTCGGAGAATGGTGCGAGCGTATAGAAGGGTGCTTGGTTCACACAATTACATGAATTCCGACCCCGTGCAACTAAAAAGGGCAATAAAAGATGTCCAGACCAACAAAATGACAGTTAGGAGGGTGTCTGAATTTTACCAAATACCCAAGCTGACCATTCAAGATAAAGTAAAAAGGATTCATACAAAGAAACATGGTGGGCAGACAATGCTATCTACAGAGGAAGAACGGCAAATAGTTCATGCAATATTGTTATCTGCAGAGTGGGGTTTCCCATTAACCGAATATGACATTTGTGTATTAGTTCAAAATTATTTGGTAAGGAAAGGAGTAGAACTACAAAAATGGAAAGATAACTTACCTGGAAAGGACTGGGTCAAACATTTTTACGCACGACATAAAACCCTTACTGTCTGATTCACTTAGAATATTAAGAAAAGTAGGGCGGAAGTGACTGGTACGACAATTAATGAAAATTTTCCAAATTGAGACAATCAATTGAAGGTGTTCCAACATTATCAATTACAACGAAACCAATTTTAGTGACGACTCAGGAAAACCAAAAGTCGTCTGCAAACGAGGGTCAAAGCAATGTGATCTCATAATTATTTCATCTAAAACAAGCATAAGTCCCTGTCTGGAAAGACAAAGCGGAGTCGGCCATGGAAGCCGATGGAAGGCGTCTGCACATCCCTTCTCATTTCCAGGATTGGCACCACCTCCCTCAGCTCTGACGACAGCTGCCAGTGCCCGTAAACCGAGCCTCCAGCAACCCAAAGGTTGAGACCCTCTAGTCTGAGGGCCGCCTTGGCCACCTCGTACTCCACCACCACGCTCAGCGGAGGCAGCCCCACCAGTGATTCTAAAGCCCGGGTGGGCGCCGTCCTCAGAGCGCCAGTGATGCACAGGCAGGCAAGGCGCTGTATCTTGTCCAACGCCGCCCCTGGTCTGTTCCTGCAAGTGCCGGACCACCATGTGACGGCCCCATGTGAAATTATGGGAACGATCATCGCCCTGTAGATCCAGAGCATGATCCTAGGGTTCAATCCCCACGAGGTGCCAACGGCTCTGCGACACGCCCAAAGCGCATTACACGCCTTCTTGGTCCTCATGAGGAAATGCTCCTCAAAGGTCAATCTGGAATCCAGCCAGACTCCTAGATATTTAACCTTCTTTGTATCCTCGAGGTGGACCCCACATAACTCTATGCGAGGAATGGGGTTCACCTTTCTCTTCTTGGTAAATATCACCAACTCATTAGGGTTGACGTTTAATCCGTTCATATCGCACCAGTGTGAGAACCTCTCCAGAGCTCCATTAAGGAGCTCCTCCAGAAGCTCCATGTCGGTGCCTTGAACTAGGATCACTATGTCGTCCGCGTAGGCTTGTATGTAGACCCCCTGCTCCTTCTCCATTATTCGAAGCAGCTCATCAACCACCATGCACCAAAGGAGGGGGGACAAAACCCCTCCCTGAGGACAACCTCTTGATGCATTGACGGTCACTCGCTCTCCGCACAGCCCGGCCTCGACCACCCTGCCAGTGAGCATGGATCAGGTCCACCTTATCAAGGCTTCCCCGACCCCTATGCCCTCCACAGCCCTGCAGATCGAGTCCACTGCTGTGCTGTCTAGAAAGACCCCCACTGAGAGTAATCCCCCCCTCTACGTTGAATAGACGCCGAAAACACGTAGAATCAACGGCAATATGTCACAAAGAATTTATGTGCTCAGCGACGTCTAATAAGACGTGCAAAATTACGTAATGGCGACATGTAATAGGTCGTGCAAAATTACGTAACGGTGACGTCTAATAATACGTAAAAAATTACTTAATGGCGTCGCATCGCATACTCAAAATAGATATAAAAGGGTTTGTGATTTGTAAATGAAATACATTTTTTAGCAATATACGTTTATTATATTTTAAGTACCAACAAACACAATAAAAAATTAAATAAAAAAGAAAACAAAAACATATACATACATATACAACTCATTTTTATTTTTTGAAATCCGATGATGTTTGAAGAAGTTATGGGTAAAAAACGGTTTTTTCATACCCTAGATTTTCAACAGCATTGACATGGGGAAATAAAACAAACGTGTATAAAACCCCTCCCAAAAAAATTGAGGATCTGAAGAACAGAATAACAGAAGAATGCCAACGTATTTCTCGCGACACATTTGTTAAAGTAAGAGCGGAATGTGAACAGAGATTGTACTACTGTCTAGCGACTAATGGAGCTCATTTTGAAAATTTAATAAAATAAGTAGCCACACAATCATTGTGTATTATTTCCCCATGTGAATGCTATTGAAAATCTAGGGTATAAAGTAATTTATTTTAAACTGAAAAAACCGTTTTTTACCCATCATTTCTCCAAACATCATCGGATTTTAAAAAATAAAAATGAGTTGTATTCGCAATAACATCAGCTTTAAAATGATGTATCACAAAGGGGGTATTCCCATTTGAAATTTTAAAGTTAGGGGTGGTGGGGGTTACAGGGGTGAATTTGTCAACATGACCTGTACGCCAAAGAAGTTTTCCCTCCGAACAAAAATTGACGGGTCCCGGCGATTTCTGATTTTTTTCGTAGTTTTAAAAATATTAAGGGTGGGCTGTTTTCAAATGAACACAGTGTATATGGAAATATCCATAACCGAGTCCATAACCCAAGTTATAATAACAACAGGGATAAATAAAATGGTAAAAGGTAGTACCTATTGAATTTTGCAGTATAAAGTGGAGAATTAAATCACTTTGAATGTCATTTGATTTGGGTTAATTTTATGCCAGGTAATTAAAATTTGCGTAATGTAAATCCATCATGGTGGCTATAGAAGCGGTGTGGGATTGGACTAATGTTTACTTTTTCTCGAGCTCTTAATAAAAGAATAAAAAGTTACTCAAGTACTACAACGCAAGGCACCGGAACAGCGGATCCACACGATTGCTAGGTTAATAACAGAGAATGACACATGCTCGCGAGAACAGCTCCAGATAATAATGGCGTGCCGCGTTCGAGACCGGAGGGCGGATGGATATGGCGCGGCGGCGCGGCCTGCTGGTTAGGACGCGCACGGCGCAAGCGCAGAATGCAGTATGTCATTATCACGTCTTCTCGACGTTAACTATCACGAGAATAAAAACTATGCATAGAAGTAATTTATTTTGACGTAATTTCGACGTCTTAAAATCTCCAATAATGGAACATACGTAAACAATGTAAAATCGACGTCGATTCGACGTCCTATATTTTAAAAAATATGAGTACACAGCTTGTCACCAATATTCGACATCGTATTGACGTCAAGGTTATTGCGTTGCTGGCTGGGACCACATATAGTGGAGTCAACGTAGACGAAAAATGGTGTTAATTAGGAATTAATTAGGGTCGTGGATTTGAATAAAACCTTTTGAAACACCTTCAAACATACTTTTATTTAAAAGTCTGCAGGTTGAAAAAGTGCGCGTTTAAAAAAAAAAACTCAAAAAATCGATTTTTCACCGAAATTTCTCAAAAATTGTCTACAATTAATTGTAGAATCATTATTTTTCAATGAAAATGTTTTTTGAGATGCTGATTATGAATATGAAGTAAAAATAAATGAAAAACAAAATGACGCCTAGTAAAAATGAAGTTGAATGCAAGAATAATCGAATTTTCTTCAAGATTTCGTGAAAGTTATTGCAGGTATTCATGATAATGAAACTAAAAACGTATTATTTTTAATATATATATATATATATATATATATATATATATATATATATATATATATATATATATATATAGACACCTGCGATATATCGAATGCATAGTTGTTTTCAGTAGACCCACAAATGTATTAATTTGGAAGCTGCTTTAAAATAATGTCCACTTATTTCTTAAATTGTGGCATACAAATCAACATAATTAGTAATATTTTTATAGATTTTGTAATGCGAAAAGTGCCGCAAGGTAGTATCGTCGACATTTTCCATATCGGTACTGGGACTATTCGGCGAGGCCGTTTTGGCACTTGTCTTTCGGCGCGGCCCATTCGACGCCATCCGATTCTGCGCCAGATTTTGTGGGGAAAAAAGAAATAAAGCGAACAAGATATTTTTTAAAGAAATATAATAATTTTGTATCGAATAGATAGGACAACATGCCTGTGTCAAAACGAAATAATAATATACAAAATATAAATGCATATATTAGTCAAACAAGAATAATATATAAAATAATTTACCAATTTATCAAAAAAAATCTAAAATTTCTCTATTGTTAAAATCTCTAACTAATGCTAAAATCCTGGAATCTGCTTGTTGGTACTTTCTAAGCTTTGCTGGTGGTGCATGACCAGCAAATTTGAACAAAGGTGGAGCCGATTTGAATGTGCCATCTACAAATAATGCTTCAATCTGTTGAAGGAATCGGAGGCTGCCTGTTCTTCCAAACAGCAAAATCCTATTTTATACTGGCCCAGAGTCATACAACACAATTCTCTCTTCGGTGCCACTGATGTTGATGGTTTGGTACTGTTGTGGTATACAGGATGATTTTTTTAGGTCTACCACCGCCATTTTCTCGCTTATTTTATGCCCTACAAAAAAAGCGTAAGAAACAAAAATGTTGAAATTTTGGACAGCTAAGTGGTGCTGCAAAAGAAATCGGCATCTATGGCCAACTTGTCGCGCAATATTAAAAAAACCTCAAATTGAGCAAAACTATTAATAGCCGTGGAATGGTTATTTTAAGAGACAGAGGAAAACTTTTATATTGAAAATTGATGGCACTGAGAAGCTTTATCCATCCACGTAGTCAGATAGTTTCAGCAAATTACACAGGGTCTTCGGCTCTCTTGAGGCTATGAATTTTTTTTTGTTTATTTCTTATTAAGCGATTTTCTCGCTTATTTTAGGCCGCACAGAAAATACGTAAGAAAACAAAATATGGCAGTTTTGGTCAGCGAGGCGACTTGAAAAAAGAAATGGGCGTCCATGCCCAACATTTCGCGGTGTACTATAAAAACTTTAAATCTACAAAAATTTTCATTGTCTCAAGAGAGCAACATTTTTGTTTCTTACGCTTTTTTTGTAGGGCGCAAAATAAGCGAGAAAATCGCGGTGGAAGACCTAAAAAATCATCTTGTATATAATTCTTGAAGTGATAGGGGCGCTGCCGGTGGTACACGAATATCGTTTCGTGTTTTTCAAACCATTTTTCTTAGCGCACTTGCATTTGGCATTGTTTTGTTAAGCTGTGGGTTTTTGGGTAACTTCTGCTCGCCGTTTCTTATGTTGCTTTGTTGTATCAACTTCTATTTTACAGGGTGTTGGCTCGTGAGAATGAGTATATATGTAAATGCTTCTGCTTCACAACTTCTTCATGTTTAACATGTATTCTGGCCTTGCCGCGGTCCTTTTGTTCACATCAATAAAACTTTGTTATATGGTCTTTGCTCAATTTGTCGAAAATGTAAATATAACCTTCATTGACAAATTTTGGTTTTCCACGTTTCGTACACACACACACACACACACACACCTCCATTCTTATTACTTATTAGGAACAGGAACAGTCGTAAATGACTGAAAACTAGAGCCTTTTTGTTCATATTTGTATTTGTTACCTGGGTTTATTATAACCAATGCTAGACAATAAGTTTTAGGTAAAATAATTAGTAAATGCATTTATGTATTAATTAAGTTTTAGCATCAATAAAATTTATTATTTTTGACCTGTGAAATTCGGATACCAAAAATATAATTTCTGATAAGCAAGAAAGGCATTTAAATAAGATAAGAAATAAATGAATATCGGTTAAAACGCATTTTAAAATTTATTATTTTTGACCTGTGGAATTCGGATACCAAAAACATCAGTTAATTACAGGTTTATTCAAATATCTGGCGCCGAATGAGAGACGACGCCAAATCACCAGCGCCGACACGGTCGTTCCAAAACGGCGGCGCTGAACTGTCCTAGACCCCTCCATATCACATACATCCTTGTTCTTTCCTGACATTTATAGGCCTACTAAAAAAATTATTTATTTTTTTAATTAATCGGTTTTTACACAAAATCGTATTTTTTACGCAAAAAATATATCAACATTCTGTTTGAGCGCATTTGTGAGGAATGTCGAACTAAGAAAGCAACGGGAGCCTAAATAATTTCTCCCCCAAAACTCCCCCCTACCGACCCCCAAAATGAGAACGAAAAAATATCAAAATTCTTTTTGAGCCGATTTGTGAGAAATATCGACTAAAAAAGCATCTGGAATCAAAATAATTTTTTTCACTAAACTCAACCCCAAAAGAAGACTTTAGGGGAAGAAATTATGTTGACTTCCATGCTTTCTTACTTCGATATTCCTCACAAATCGGCTCAAACAAAATTTTGATATCTTTCTTGTTCTCATTTTGGTGGTGGGTTGGTGGTGAATTTGGGGGGAGAAATTATTTCGACTCCGCATGTTTTTTTAGTTCGATATTCCTCACAAATGGGCATCAACAGAAGTTTGATATATTTTTCTTTATTCTGAAAATGACATAGAGTTAACCTATACAAATGGAGGGTTCAGAGTTAAGACCAAGTCAATATTTCACAATTGGGATGAAATGTGTTTAAGGCTTCTTACTCAGTACTCAAATCGATGCTACTATATTAAATATGGCAACTTGATTCACTTTCGCCCTGAAAATATATCCTTACTGAGTAATAATCCGTAACAAACACACATCCCAATTCTGGAATATGGACTTAAGTATACTCTCAATTGGCTCATGATAATAACAAATATTTTAAATATATACAAAAAAGGTGTCCGAAAGTATTTGTATACCGGGAGTGAAAATAACTTCTCCCCCAAAACTCATCTCTTACCAACCCCCCCCCCCCCAAAAAAAAGAAAGTAAAGGGATATTAAAATTCAGTTTTGTCAGAACTGTGAGGAATATCGAACTAAGAAAGCTCCAGGAGTCATAATAATTTCTCCCCCCAAACTTAATCTCTACCAACCCCCAAAATAAAAAAGTAAAGGGATGTCAAAATTCAGTTTGCGCCGATTTGTGAGGAATATCAAAGTAAGACAGTATTAGTAGTCAAAATAATTTCTCCTCCTAAACTCACTACCTATCGACCCCCAAAGTGAGAAAGAAAAAAGAGATCTAAATTCTGTTTAACACGATTTTTGAGGAATATCGAACTAAGAAAGCATCCGGACTCAAAATAATTTCTCTCTAAAAACTCTTCTTTTGGAGATTGGTAGGGGTTGAGTATAGGGGGAAAATTATTTTGATTCCCTATAGTTTCTTAGTTCAATATTCCTCACAAATCGGCCTAAACGGAATTTTGATATCCCTTTTTGTTCTGCTATTGGGGGTTGTTAAGGGGTGAATTTGGAGGGAGAAATTATTTTGACTCCCGATGCTTTCTTAGTTCTATATTACTCACAAATCTGCCCAAACAAAATCTTGCTATCCCTTTTTGTTCTGCTATTGGGGGTTGGTAGGGGGTGAGTTTGGGGAGAGAAATTATGTTAAATTTTGGTGCTTTCTTAGTTTGATATTACTCACAAATTGGCCTAAACAGAATTTTGATATCATCTTTTTTTCTTCATTTGGGGGTTGGTAGGGGTGAATTTCGGGGGAGAAATTATTTTGACTTCCGGGTCTTCTTACTTCGATATTCCTCACAAATCTCCCCAAACAGACTTTTGATAGTATTGCGTCAATGTCAATGTCAAAATTAACAGTCTTTAATTTTAATTTTTAGGTTAGGTTAGGTTAGGTATTTTGTTGTTAATATTTTTTAGCCTAGAGTGCCTAAATTTATCCAAATAAAATAGTAAAATATCAATAATAATTCCAATGTATTGCATTTTTCCTACACTATTTCACAAGTGAAGCAATGCTAGAACTCTTAATGTCACGTGAGTTCGCGCCGCGCCACGGCCGGTATTTTTCGTTGGCCGCGTGGAATACACTTGGATAATATTTAAAGTATATATATATGGTGTGACAACGTATTTGTATAGAAAGAATATACAAGGTGCCACTTGGGGGGCTAATATGTAAAAATTCCGGGTGTGTGAACGTCATTTTAGTATTTGGTGTCACTACGTTGATTTACACGTATATATATATATATATATATATATATATATTGAAAACAAACGGTAACTTGCGAAACAAGTAATTGGGGTTGCAGTCAGGAAAGGTTTAAGGCCTTAAAGGAACACTCTTGTTTGAAAAGTCAAGCTTTCGGAAAGTTTTATTTCCTTTTTGAAGACATCTAAAAGTTATAAAAAGAAATAGATATTCATGTTACACAATGGGTAAAAGTGAGGTTATCTTACCAAAATTGAGATTTATACATGAAACCAGCAAACATAGAGGACAAAATTAACATTGTGTGTTACGGAAAAATGCAACCATGGAGTCAAGAATTAAAAAACGGTTTGATACACATTAAAATTAATATAAAAGGGAGGAACTCCCCACGAGTCGATTACATTTTAGCGGGACAGGAGAGCCCATCTGTCAAAGTCAACCATCAAAGGAAGGTCAATCTGACCACAAAAACAGTATTGAAACAAAAGTAATATTGGTTGCCTAGCTATGCGCGGCAATGGAATATGAAATGGTGCATATATTAGGCAACCAAGCATGCTACAAAAATTTTATTAAGAAATATTAATCATTGTTAAGCAAAAGGCGGGGAAAAAAGGCATCCACTCTACTAAGAGATTAAGTATATTGTTGTTTAAACATAGTCAATAAATAGTTATAGATGACACTTATATTTTGGATGTCAGATCTTTTATTAATTGCATAGTCGTTATTATTAATATGTAACATTTCTAAGAAAAGGCGCTTAGTCAAGTTTCTCTCCGCACAGAGTATTTTCACCTCACTATACTTCATAGTATGATCCATGTCAATTACATGTTCGGAAAGGGCACATGAAAGCACAGCTCTGCGGCAGTCACTTCTGTAAGAGCAAAGCCTATCTTTTAAATTACGACACGTCTGCCCAATGTAGACCCCGTCACACTGTTCACACGGAATTTGATATATGACGTCATTACTCTCACCCACCGTTCTGCGATCCTTGATGCGAGTGAAAAGAGTGGAAATGGTTTTCGTGTTTCTCAACCCAAACTTAACGTGTCTAGAACCCTTGAAAACATTTAAAATTTTTGGTGTCAAGTAGTTAATGAAAGGGAAAGAAAAATATCTACTAGCAATAGGATGACTTCCCGCCTGTTGAGGTTGAGGAGTGTTAACAACTGGTTGATTATTAAGCTGGGTACTAAATATTAGTTTATTAAGTAATTTAAGTGGATATGAATTTTCCAAAAAAATTTCTCTTTCTTTGAAAATTTCATTTTCATGTGATAGTTCTAGAACCCTCCTCTTCATTGCAAGTACGAGATTCACCTTCATTCTATAAGGGTGGTTAGAATGAAAGCTGATAAACCTGTCACTTGCCATTGGTTTTCTATACCACTCCGTAGTTAGGATGTTATTTAAGTCTCTATGGACTCTAACATCCAAGTAAGGAATACTATTATTCAACTCTAGTTCACATGTGAACTGTAGATATTGGTTATAGGCATTGAACAGATTAAGAGTCTCGTCTATGAGTTCCCGAGGTAGAGCAAGTATAAGGTCGTCCACATATCTTTTTACGAAGGGTATATTGAAGGGTATCTGGGTCAGACAAGAATCAATGAGATCATCTAGCACAAAATTAGCCAGAATAGGAGAAATAGTGGAACCCATAGGGGTACCAAAAACCTGTTTATAATATGTACCATTAAAAATCAAAAAAATAGAGTCAAAAATGTACCTGAGAATCTTAATAAACATATTCAAGTCACAGCTACAATTCGGTGATATATCATCCCAATGTCTAGTTATACTAAGTTCTACAACGTGCAAAGGTAAGTTAGTAAAGAGTGAGACTACATCAAAGCTCACAAGAACGTAGGAGGGAGGTAGTTGGAATTCATTAATAAAGGTGCAAAAAGCAAAAGAATCTTTTAAATTATATTCATTGTAAGTTATATGAAGTAGTTAGGATATCCGTCAAAAAGCGCGACAAGTTCCCATTAGGAGAATCAATGGAAGAAATTATAGGTCTCATGGAAAGCGTAGGCTTATGTATTTTAGGTAGTGCATAAAAACGAGGGGCCACAGAAATATACTTCCTAAGTTTCCTCGCCTCGACATCTGATACAAAAGACAAACTTGACATTTCTGTTACCAACTTATTAGCTTTGTTTTGATATGTTGTAGTAGGGTTGTACCTAAGACTCTTATAATACCGCTCATCACCCAACAATTCACTACACTTATCTACATATTCATGCTTATGCATAGCAACAGTAACATTTCCCTTGTCACTTCTAACAATATAAATATCAGGATGTTGGCGAAAGAACCTTTTACACTCATCAAATATGTCATTCAAAAAATAATTATTAATAGGGGGTTTATGAAGAAAATTAGTGATGATATTGGTACATTGAGACCTTAAACGGTTATGATCATCCTCATTACAGGAGGATATAACGTATTCAACGTCAGACAAAAGTGAGAAAAGGTTAAGATCATGAGTACCAGGCATAACACTAAACTTGGGACCCAAAGATAGAAGTTTAGAAACATTCGGAGGAAAATTATAATTAGTAAGGTTCTTAAACCACTTATCCTGAGTTCTAATGTTTTTAAATTTGTCATATTTTAATTTATTGAATTTATCAGAAGTAACACGGGAGACTCTATGGAAAATTTTATTATATTGGACTTGCTGTCTAGCAAAAAACTCATTAGACACATGTAAAGGAAGCAAATCAAGACCATGACTCATCGCCTCTCGAACCCGATGTTTTGGTTATACCAAAGTCTAGACGCTGGTTATACCTAGTCACACGTTCGACGTTGCTGGTGGAAATCACTGTCAGGCATGTAATTTTTGCCGAAAAACAAATCCATTGGTTAACTCATCGTAGCTTTTTTCGATCGAAAACGTATGTGAATTAATCAAAAAAGTAAATTTCGAATTTTCACATCAAATAGTCGTTAGTATTCGGAAATTTTAAAGTCAATAAAAACAGCAGTTTTGAAATTATTTGACAAATTATTTTCACGTAAATTGTATTTTGTATAAAATAAAATTGTATAAAAGTTAATGTACCCCATATCTCATAATTAAAGGCACATATTTTGGAAAGTGATGGAACTCATGAAAAAAAATAAGGAAAGTTCTAAGAACTTTTATGTGAGCATTCCCAATAAAATTTTACTTTTTTAGAAACAGGTGCCAATGTTAAATCTAAAAAAAAAAGACTTTCTCTAGGAGATTATTTTCTTTGACATAATTAAGCATACGAGCTTTTGTTCTTATCTTAAAGGGTAGAATTGAGCTGCACATTTTTGAGAAAAAAATCGTGACCAACAGGTGTATTAGAGCACCTTTTTTATTCAAAATAATGTGCCCCGCGAATGCGATTGGTTCAGAAAGGCAAAAAACGATAGGTACTACAAAAAAGTTACGGTAAAAAATCAACAGCAAACTGGTGCCACCGGTGCCGTCTAGGCGGTAGACAAAATATTATTATGTATTCCCCACCATCTAAAATCTAATTGTGTCAAATTTGAACTCGTTATTTCAAATAGTATCTACCAAATCAAGAACCAAAATTTGTTAAAAAAAATTCTTTGAGGCCCAGTGCCTTTAATTATACCCGGTATAGATAATTAAAATTCATGGCCAAAATGCTTTTTATGAAAACGCTATAATAATTATTATGCAGCTAATCATGACATGAACAGGGTTCCATAAAATTTTTGTTGAGTAATCGGCAAAATTTATTAAAACTGTTTGAAATCTAATAGCCTGATATTATTGTAATATGTTAAAGCAGTACATTATGTGAAAGATCATTCGAATAGTGTGGCATAAATAGGTAGTTCGGAATTTGAAATTATAGTAATTTTAACCAGTTCAGTGATTGAGTATGTGTTTGGTGTAATGTGACCATACTTTCGGAAATTCGGTTTTTAGTTTTATCTTGCTTATCATACAAATTTCTTAGTATGATTTGTATTTTGCATAAGTTACTATTATGACCCCACAAAAGAGAAGTGTGAACTTGTATGTGCTTAATAAATTATACAGTTCTGTCATAAACCGAGACCCCTGGAAATTCCCAGTCTTGTAGATACGTCGCTAAAGTTTACCTGGATAATTTTAAATAGGGAATAGTCATTCTTGTTTTGCTCTTGTTTTGCTCTCGGTGGAATGACCTATTAATGACAATGGTTTCATTTTTTTATTCCCGAATTTCAACCCACATCCGAACCATGGAAAATTAAAAAAAGCATAAATTTTTACAAATGTTTGGTCAAGTTTTCAGTATAAAAATTCCAAAAGCCAAAGAAGCTATCTCTTATATTACTTTTGTTCATGTAAAACCTATCCAAACATCTAAAAAAGCACTAATACTGCTTATTCATCTTAAAAGACAGGTAGTTTGTCCGTTTAAACCCTGACGTTCTGGGTGGTTAAGACTGCACAGGTAGTCGACAGTTAATAAGCAATTGTGAAATTATAAAAGCATTCATTCATTTCTGTTTATGATTAAATATAAAATTAGATCAATACAAAAAATTAATCCTATTATATTGATGGTCCTCTTCTTTGAATTGCCAAACAAGAAAATAATAAACCATGTGGTGCAACACTGACGAAACAGCAACAAATCAGCGTTAACTATGGCAACATTGCATGCTTCAGGATAGTACCAAAGATTAGTGTGTTTCGTAAGCAAAATATATACTACATTTTAATTTTCAAAATATCGCTGTATATCTGACATAATCCGTACTGCCATACCATATATACTCCTAAATACATCATCAGGATTCCTCTACGTATGCTATAAGTATATACAGGGTGATTCAGTTCCGGTGCTCAACATGTGGATCTCGGAAACCGTAACAGATACGAAGTCGGTTAAATTGAGGCAAACTTGCGCCTTTGGACACCTAACAATATGCCGTTGAGAAAGTTAAAATATTTTCATGGGTTGCTGAGATATTTAAGAAAAACCGAATTTTTGAAAATTAGATTTTATTTTTTTCTTGCGCCATTTGCAATAATAGTGAAAAATTAATTATACTTTTTCATTGCAACTTTTTCTGTACTACGTCGTGGTATTTTTAGATTTTCGGGGTGACGTTTCGTTTTGAGATAGAGGATCATCTTCATTTTTTTAAATACGGACCTGGATTTTTTATTCCATATTTCGAAATAAATCGTTGTTTTGAGTACAACGATATATGACACATACATATTTTTTCTCGTTTTGACCGCCAAAATGCACATTTACTACGAAAAAAATTAATACGGTCCTAGACTATGCATTTTTCTCTTTTTTTTTTCAAAGCTATTCTAATTATAACAAATGATCATTTTTTTATACCTACTGGATTAATTAAACTCTTTGTTTGTCATATTATTTTGATTTTTTTTTATTATACTTTAGGTAAAATGTATCTCACTGTGGTTAGTTATTATTGTTGTTATTTACCTAAAATATAAAAAAGAATTTCAAAATATGACAAACATGGAGTATAATTAATACAGTAGGTATTAAAATAATGATCACCTGTTATAATTGGAGTAGCTTTGAAAATAAAAGAGAGAAAAAAAAAATCCAGGTCCGTATTTAAAACAATTAAGATGATCCCTCTATCTCAAAAACGAAACGTCGCCCCGAAAATCTAAAAATACCACGACGTAGTCCAGAAAAAGTTGCAATGAAAAAATATAATTTATTTTTCAATATTATCGCAAATGGCGCCAGAAAAAAATAAAATCTCATTTTCAAAAATTCGGTTCTTCTTAAATATCTCAGCAACCCATGAACATATTTTAACTTTCTCAACGGCATATTGTTAGGCGCCCAAAGGCGCGCAAGTTTGCCTCCATTTGACCTACTTCGTTTCTGTTACGGTTTCCGAGATCCCCTTGTTGAGCACCGGAACTGAATCACCCTGTATATATAGAACGTAAGATTGTGAGTGTAGATGTAAAAACAAGAAAAGGTGATAATGGGCATAGCACTCCAAGTTAGAAAACAAAAAAAAAGACTAGTAACCGCATACACGTGTTTCATGCTATTTGGCAATCATCAGTACGGTGTAACATCAACCAAATCGAAAAGATAGGAAAGATTTGGGAAGCAACAAATGAAGTCCAGGCAGGAGCCAACAGCACATTTGCAGCTTTAGTCAGCACATCCTCAGTTTCGGGGCTTGATACTAACACAGCCCCGGAGGCTGCTAAAGCGACCTACGTGGAAATCTTCTGGCCCAAGATACAATGAAACAAAAAACGTAAGATTGTAAGTGTAGATGTAAAAACAAGAAAAAGTGGTAATGGGCATAGCACTGAAAGTTAGAAAACAAAAAAAAAAAGACTAGTAACCGCGTACACGTATTTCATGCTATTTGGCAATCATCAGTACTGTGTAACATCAACCAAATCGAAAAGATGGGAAAAATTTGGGAAGCAACAAATGAAGTCCACGCAGGAGCCAACAGCACATTTGCAGCTTTAGTCAGCACATCCCCAGTTTCGGGGCTTGATACTAACACAGCCACGGAGGCTGCTAAAGCGACCTACGTGGAAATCTTCTGGCCCCAAGATACAATGAAACAAAGAACGTAAGAAAGTGATAATGGGCATAGCACTCAAAGTTAGAAAACAAAAAAAAAGACTAGTAACCGCATATATGCCCCGCTAAATCACCGACATAGATTCGTTAAGAATCTGCGATTTTTTCATTCTTCGATCTATCTTTAGACAAAAAAATCGTCCCTCCGCCCCTGCATCGATGACATTGGATTCTTTGCCATAGAGGAAATCTGTAGACCTTAGGCGATAATTTTCACCCGCGCTAAATCACCGACATCGATTCGTTAAGAATCTGCGATTTTTTCCATTCTTCGATCTATCTTTAGACAAAAAAATCGTCCCTCCGCCCCTGCATCGATGACATTGGATTCTTTGCCATAGAGGGAATCTGTAGACCTTAGGCGATCATTTTCACCCGCACTAAATCACCGACATCGATTCGTTAAGAATCTGCGATTTTTTCCATTCTTCGATCTATCTTTAGACAAAAATATCGTCCCTCTGCCCCTGCATCGATGACATTGGATTCTTTGCCATAGAGGAAATCTGTAGACCTTAGGTGATCATTTTCACCCGCGCTAAATCACCGACATCGATTCGTTAAGAATCTGCGATTTTTTTCATTCTTCGATCTATCTTTAGACAAAAAAATCGTCCCTCCGCCCCTGCATCGATGACATTGGATTCTTTGCCATAGAGGGAATCTGTAGACCTTAGGCGATCATTTTCACCCGCGCTAAATCACCGACATCGATTCGTTAAGAGTCTGCGATTTTTTTCATTCTTCGATCTATCTTTAGACAAAAAAATCGTCCCTCCGCCCCTGCATCGATGACATTGGATTCTTTGCCATAGAGGGAATCTGTAGACCTTAGGTGATCATTTTCACCCGCGCTAAATCACCGACATCGATTCGTTAAGAATCTGCGATTTTTTTCATTCTTCGATCTATCTTTAGACAAAAAAATCGTCCCTCCGCCCCTGCATCGATGACATTGGATTCTTTGCCATAGAGGGAATCTGTAGACCTTAGGCGATCATTTTCACCCGCGCTAAATCACCGACATCGATTCGTTAAGAATCTGTGATTTTTTCCATTCTTCAATCTATCTTTAGGCAAAAAAATCGCCCCTCCGCCCTTGCATCGATGACATTAGATTCTTTGCAATAGAGGGAATCTGTAGACCTTAGGCTATCATTTTCACCCGCGCTAAATCACCGACATCGATTTGTTAAGAATCTGCTATTTTTTCCATTCTTCGATCTATCTTTTGACAAAAAAATCGTCCCTCCGCCCCTGCATCGATGAGATTGGATTCTTTGCCATAGAGGGAATCTGTTGACCTTAGGCGATCATTTTCACTCGCGCTATATCACCGACATCGTTTCGTTAACAATCTGTGATGGATTTTTTCATTTTTCGATCTATCTCACAAAATAATAGTGCCGCCGCCCTTGTATCGATGACATTGAATTACTTGTCATTGGGGGAAATTGTAGACTTTCGGTATCAAAGCCGTGGATGATCCATATACCTATCTACTAACGAGTAAAAACCGTGGATGGCTTACGATTTTAGGAGCTGTTGCCAGATCTAAACCGTGGATGGAATTTTACCAAACCGTGGCTGAAAAACCGTGGCTGCCTTCACATCAGTGTGATTATTTATAGATCATTAGAGCAGTTACGAAGATCACAAGCTGAATCGGCTAGTACTTCCCAAAATCAAGAAGCTGACATTATCCACGTTGAACCAATAATAGCACAGTAAGTAAATGTTGATCTCTAATAATAGCACAGTAAGTAAAAGTTAATCTCTCGTCTCCTTTAGGCAAGCACTCACAGACCATGACTATTGTTCCAGTTTATCCGGGTAAAGTATCATAAAGAAAAGGTATACCTACAATTTAGTACAACTAATTTGCAGACACTCAGGACTTCTTTGCCAAGAAGTGGAAAAATTATATGTATAAGATGAAGAGTAAGTAGAAATGATACAGTTTGACAGTTTTCGTTCTCCGTATTGCCTTTTATCCTATTTATTTACCCGCCCTGGATTTTCCTTATAACTTATATTTTTCAAATAAAATTTATTTTAGGTTAATTCTCATGGATGCAGATCTAAGTTGTCAAGAAGAGATCAGAGAAGAGATCACCACGTCTGAAAATTTGCAAGCAAACAAGTAAGATCCTAAACTATACTTAATCAAAATATTTTGTTTCTATCAATATATTGGATGAGATTAGTAATTGCACATCATTTTTTCTTCTTAGCAGTTAGCTGGCGTCAAAATAGAGCGCTCCGATTCGGTCTACACCCTATAAAAAAGTTTAAAGAATATCTTCTTTTGTAATTTTTCCGAACCAATAAGTCAATCGAGCTGAAATATTTTATACTTATGTTTTCTTAGCGATATTAGCGCAGTAAATAACTTATCAGTTTTGAACTTGCCACTAGAGGGTGGGGGTAAATCTAACCATTTTCGTTATAAATTACCGAGTAAATTACATTGTAAGGCAAAATTAAATGTTGACTATGCAGAAACATAAGTATGCAAATTTTCAGCTCGATTGACCTAACGGTGTGAAAAAATTGCAAAAAAATCGAAAACACTTTTTAGTTTTAACACATTGTAAATCAAAAAGGAGCCAGATTCTGAAAAGGCATAATCGCTGTATTTTCATGTCAGTTGTCTGCTATTAAAATACGCACCATTATTCGTTATTCGTGACACATCCAGTATATATGTTCCATTATTCAGTATACTGCCAGAACTGGAAATAGTCCCAGAAAATGAGACCAACCATACCATAGAATAAGTAATCATGTACCTGCAGGGTTTTCCAATGAAATGACTCACCCCCGAATTTTCTTTATTTTTCAGTTTTTTTTTAAATGGAACGAATGGCACTATTTTCAAAAAAAATTCTCATATAAGGGGGAAAGCTTGAAAAAATATAGGTTGCATGTTCTGTATTATAAAAATGACTGGAGCGAACATATGATAAAACAATGATCTAGTTTTTAAAATGAAAGTTAATACAAAATTAACAAAAAAAGACTTACACATATACCCCTAAATTGTACTATTTTCTAAAATCTGATTGGTGATTACCATTACTCACCACAAATGTCTCTAATTTTCTTAGACAAGTTTCGCAGTAGATGATTCCTACCTTCTATCTTTTCACCAAGGACATTGCCATATGGTATACTTTCAGTTTATTGTATACTCTGCTGTCACCACCTCCAACAAGTAGTTTGAAGATGACACCATGCAATTCCATGCTTCTTTTGAACCCCTCCACAATAATATCACTCTCCATACTTGTCGAGGTTGACGACCAATTTTTGTAACATTGGTGCTCTGGTGCGGCCAAGCATTTGGATTCTGCTCGAGAACAAATACAATAGTACTTGATCCGAACACCAAGGAAAAGTATTTTATGGGTTCTTGCACCAATAATGCATGCCTAAAAATAAAATTTACTAATAACATACAGGATGAACGAAGGTTTTTGTTGACAAATTTTGACAATTCATAGCAAAAGTCGTTTTAGAACAAAACATTCCTATTTTCGAAGAGATATCGACTTCAAATTCGGTATGTAGTAAGACCAACAACAGGTATGCTACAGAACTGCCCATTTAGATTCAGCAGTGGTGTGCAGGGAGAGGGGTAACTAGCACCCCTTTTTTAAACACAATTTCTGCTTCAATGGCTTTCAAAAATGCGTTCACTTGTTAATTTCTAATACCTACTTATAAGATATCCCAAACAGTAAAATGATCTCGTTGTACCAATAATTATTGCCACAGTTTGTCTACAAAAACCGCGAACATCCTGTATAATGTAATGTACTAAAGAATAAATAACTGAAATTATTTATACATCACATTTATACTTACCACTCCAGATTTAGCATCATAATTTATAGAATATGAGCGTTTACTCCAAGCACCATCAGCTACCACCGTTATTAGTGGTATACCATTTTTGTCGATTTCGCCCAAATTTCTCGCCATCTCAGCTTCTTGTTTGCCAGCATCTTCAATGGTTCTCCATGCAATATTATGAATAGCATCTGCCATGGTCTCCTCGTAGTCATAATATGTTGATGGGGCCATAAATGGGATATTTAGTGAAGTGAATAGTGTTTCACTGCCAGAATATCCAGAACCACTTGATATGCTACCCAGGACAAGTCCCTTGTTTGGATCAATGCTGTCACTGCTGCCTTCAGTGGTATCACATAAGCTTTACAGATTTGGTAAATTACACATTTTGCATTTGAATGTGATAATACTATTAATTCCCATTCTTCTTTCACTAGTTGGGTACATAGAGAAATAACTGGTGTCATAAAAAGTGTAAATACCAAAGTTGGGAGACTTGTGTCCACAATGCGGCTAACATGTCCTGCTTTCCGCAATAGCTGCCATTTTCAAGATATGCCACTAACTTATGTTTTTTTAAATAGAAACCACAGCTGGCCATGGTCTCAAAAAGTCAGGCATTTTTAGAGCTTTCCAATGATATAATACTCAATATGGTTATTCAGAGAAATAATGGAAATAAGTAAGGTTTCCATTTAAAAAACACAAGCTTGTGTGGTATCTCGAAAATGGCAGCTGTCACAGAAATTAGGACGTGATAACCGCATTGGGCACACAATTACCTCCAACTTTGCTATTTACACTTTTTATCTAAAATCAGAAACAACGAAGCTAGATGGATCAGAATAAATTGGCAAAATTTCGTGTTTTTTTTTCTAAATATCTAGTAAGCCATGACTTTTCAAAAATCCACAAGGCTCCTTAAATTGGGCCCACAAAACTGCACTTCTTTCCCCATTTAACCTTCCTTCTATCTCCGCTAGTTTCCGAGATCCCCATACTGATCATAAAAAACTCACCCTATATATTTTTGATCTGTCAACTTTAACACAAGCTTAGTCAATGATGAATGAATTTTTAAAAATAATAAATTATTATATAATGTTTCAGATATGCAATGGGGGATGTATAACAAAAAAGTAAATGGTGATTGGTGATCTCTTCGGGCGAGTAAATGGTGTTTAGAAAGTATATATTCTTCCTGTAGACACTCGACTCCGAAAAAGGACAGTATAATAGTATATTATACACTTAGGTTGAGAAGTGAGCCATTATTTACCGAGCATTTTTATATCCTCAGGCACGTAGAATTTTTTTTACTACTAACATTGAAATATTGCCACATTTTACATATTTGACTATTTGATTAGATTTTGATATTTTAGTCATTTCTCGCTTTTTCAAATACTTCGAAATATCAAGTAGCCTGGGAGTTCAGTTGTCAAGCTGATAAAATGAAACTAATTTTTAAATGTCATATAGAATTTTTTTATTATTTACCCAGGTATTTTTTTATTATCATTATTTACCTAGGGAGAGAAATATTACTTCTCATTAGAGGAATGAGGTAAATAATGGTGATTTCTCAGGTTAGTAGTAAAAAAAATATATTCTTAATTCAAACCATGTCAATTAACAATTTGTTTTAGGGCAAGGCACAAGTAAAAATGACCTCTTCAAATTAGTGAACTAAAATGGTGTTTAGTAAGGATACTGTGGTTGAATGTCATCTTTTTTGGCGAAAGCAAGTGTCAGCGCAACACAAAAAAAGGATAGAGCTTGTAAGTAATTTTTATTGTACAAGTATTAACATTTATTTATGTTTTAGGAAGTGAAAAAATGGAAATATAAATTATCATTATTAATTCAGTAATTTTATAGTAATAATTGTGATATATCGGACAAAAATCAGAAAGTGTTGAAAACTGGTAGAAATATTACGGAGAGCATAAATATTATTAAACTAAAAAGTTCTCACCCCTAAATTGTGTGCATCATACCTTACAACATTGTTTCTACCCGAATTTTGGAATTTTTTAGTATATCTACGAAACGGTGCACTTTACGCTAAAAATATTTATATACAAGTTTGTTCCCCATAAAATTCTGTACAAAAAAGGTTCTATAACAATTTTTCCTAAAATGGGTAATTACTTAGTAAATAAGGCGCAAATGAAATCAGTTGCAGAAGAACAAGTTTACATGCTCTACAATTTGTTATGCATTTGTTATGCATGAATATTAAACCTATGGAATATGACGAAGAACAATTAAGATAACCTTGTAATAATTAGTGGATGAGGTCTACAGAGGATCCAACGAAAAAAAAACAAGTACTTTACCTCTGAGGTGACGTGGACACAAGTACGATAAGTATAAAATATCGCCTATTTAAAGGATTGAGTGGTGGAAGTGGTGTACTTATTTCAATTTTAGCTCGTTTACCACAATATTAGTTTTAGGAAAAAATGTGTACTAACATTTTTTATAGACAATTTTATGAGGAATATCTTTTTCAAACGTACACCGTTTCCGAGATAATCTCTCAAATTTGAAAATAGGGGTGAAGACGACGTCCTAAGGGATGAAGCACACTATTTAGGGGTGGGAACCTTGTGATTTAGGAATTCTTATGTAATCTCTAACATTTTCTCCACCAATTTTCAAAACTTTATGAGTTTTGCCCTATATAAATCATTATATTACTGAACTACGTTTTATAATAATTATTACATTAGCTTATACTATTAACACTAAAATATTGTTATGGAAATTATACACTGTGATACGTAGATATATCAGAATCATTTAATAAAATATAAAGCCAAAATTGTAGCTTTTCGCTTTAATTTACCTCGTCATTTATCTTCATAAACTCCTGGGATGTACTGAAAAAAAAAAAGTAAGTATAAAGCAACACAAATTTTCATCCATTTGATTTTTACCTGTAATTTGTATTCAGCTGCAGATATTGATACGATTTCCCAACTATCTATGATGAATAAATGTATTAAAAAGATATATACAAATAGGTAATAAAATGAACTAAGAGAATTTTGCTTTGCTTAATTTTACCTTCTTACTCCACTGAAAGAAAATTGACTATTTTTTCAAATAGGTAACAGGTACTTATGTTTATTTAGCTACACTACAGATCATAAACTGCCCAAATGGTAGATCCAGAGTAATAAACAAGTAAAAGAGCATGGCTAATCATTCTTGTGAAGAGAATATATTGAAAATACCCGACACAAATTATTTCGTCACTTTAAAGGCATGAGTAGTGTTATAATATTATAAAATAATGGTACACGTTAGCAGTGACCACTGCGCGGTGACCTGGATATCTTTTGTTTCCCCGCATACACATATTTACATTGCATTATTTATGGTTGCATAAGATAGGGGTACAAAAGGGGGGGACCGATACAGACGTATAAGGGACAAGGGAAATCGAAGCAGACTTAATCAGCTGATGTAGAAAGCTCTTAACACTGATCATTTTTCTATTTAGCAGTTCAATTCCTTACCTTTATGGTTTAGATTTATCCTCCGGTTACCAATATGCGTCCTAGAAATTCTGGCACCCCTCTTGTATTCCTGGCTGGCTTTGTTTATGACCACTACTCGCGATGCCACTGGTATTCTCTTTACGCAACCGCTAAGAGATGCCTTGTTGATAGTTCAGGAAATTTAGATGTTAGGTCGAGCTTACTTAGTGTACTAGTACTTTTGTGTAATTTTGGGCTTCACGTAAGTTATACTGCGGTCATCTGAAAATAAAATAGCTAGGTATCAACACTTTACTGGAATATTATTGTATTCATTATTTTACGTTTAAACAAATCATCTCATCTAGCACTTTTATAAGAAAAATTGTGATGATTAAGTACTAATTGTGTCAGACTAGTATTTATGTAGTAGTAATTGTCTGATTAAGGGGGGGGTTGCCTACAGAGAAAGTGAGGTTAGATTTCGTATTTTTTAAGTTGTATAGCATAAAATCTAATAACATTTTACCTGGCAAAAATTTAGTACAAACATTTCTGTCTTAATTTGAATCATAAGATCTTAAAAGCATATGCACTGGAGTTATTATTTTCCCCAAGGTTTTCATAACCTATAAAACAAAACACTGTTTATAAGATCTTATGATTCAAATTAAAAGACAAAAATGTTTATACTAAATTTTTGCCAGATAAAATGTTATTAGATTTTATGCTATACAACTTAAAAAATACGAAATCTAACCCCACTTTCTCTGTTGGCAACCCCATCTTAAATATCCTTACTTTGGTTATGAAACTCAAGCGTGACGTGGGGCTGATATTTGTTTGACAGGGTTCTGTCAAAAAATAAATTACCAACCTTGGTACTATTTAAGCATAAAATTTACCAACTTACGTCCTTTGGTTGGTTGGAATGATACCCCTTTCTTTAAATGAAAGAGCAATGGAACAACTGTTCATTTTAAATTTAACGTTTATGGTGTAGCGATCCAATTATTATGGAATGTAAGACGATTTTGCCGATTTTTTAAGAAAAATCAGTTCGAAATTCCTCTATGCCTTTTTGTGATATTGTATATTTTATATATTTTTTACTACAATATGTTACTGAATGGTACAGATTCCAAATAGTACATCAAGAGTGAACACATTATGCAGCCTTTAGAAAGAGAAACAAAAAAATACAGGAACTGATTAACAACAAACTAAAGCCATGGACCTATATTCAACCAAATTTCAGACAATTTTCGAGACTACACAAACTCGTGTTGAAAATATTTAGAAAAAATATGTTGTAATTATCACATTAACGGTCAACAATTGCTTTTTGCCCACAAACGAACTAAAAAGTTTATTTGTTCTGTCAAAAGAAACGATTATAACGTTATACCGGGTACCTAAATTAATAAGTTGTTTTTTTTTTTTCACATTTAAGCTTTACATATTTAATTTAATAACGTTATTACCCTTAATATTTTATGTAATACTCTTAAGCAGGGGTTGCTATAATCCGACTAGGGTTTCCAGTTCCGGTATTTAGTATCGGGATTGTCCCAGGATTTTACCCAAAAAGTGTGGTCCTAGGATTTTCCTTATGGTCCCGAAACCTTAAGAGTTCCGAATTTTTTTATTACGTCATAAACACGCCGCCATTGAAAGGCCAATAGGCCGGCTGGGCCAACACGACCCAACAAAGCACTTAGGACGGTAATTCACCTGAAAGCCTAAAGAACTAGGGTAGGGGTCGTAGGTGATTCCCTGGTATTTAGCATTTAGCGTGGTTGTGTAGTGTGATTAAAAATATCCTTATATACAGGTTGGGCCAACGAAAACTTTACACCCCGATTTTCCGGCTTTAAAATGAAAATGTGGAAAAACGCTCGGACCTGTCGATTTTTGATTCGAGGGGGAACCACTTGTCTGCTTTTTTCATCCCCGTAACTTCAACCACCTACCGGGGGGAAGCACGACCCTGTAATTTTGAATAGGGATGAGGGGTGTTGCGATACCTCATTTTGAAGGTCTCATCGAGTACTATCTGACCCTAAAATTTCCCGGTAAAATTTTCATCCATAACGAAATGACTATAATAGTGAAAGAGGCAAAGTGGAAAAAATATCTACTTAATAACCAACAAATACTTACTTGTGTGATTAGTTTATTAAATGCTGGAAATGACCACCATTCACCCCCATGCAGTGAAATAAGCTTTGTTCGAAACGTTCCCGTACATTTCACATAATATTTCGGGTATAATTTGACGGCATTAATTAATTAGGTATCCGATTTCGCAAATCATCCAGAGACCTTCAAAATGAGGTATCGCAACACCCCTCATCCCTATTCAAAATTACAGGGTCGTGCTTCCTCCCGGTAGGGGGTTGAAGTAACGGGGATAAAAAAAGCAGACAAGTGGTTCCCCTTCGAATCAAAAATCGACGGGGCCGAGCGTTTTTCCACATTTTCATTTTAAAGCCGGAAAATCGGGGTGTAAAGTTTTCGTTGGCCCACCCTGTATACTTATTTAATTACATAAAATTGTGGAACTATTACAATTTTTAGATTTTAAACAAATAAGAATACTTACTTGTACTTAGTCATATACAGGGTGTCTACTGACGGAGGGCCACTTGGAAATATCTCGACAAATATGCATTTTTCGGAGAACTTTATTTGAAAAAAAAATTACCTTTTTGATGGCCCAACTTTGTGTAAAAACAAATTCGAGATCCATGGCCTACTTTCCGAGAAATTTTTGAAAAACCCGAAAATTGCCAAAACTTCTTTGGCATGTAACTTTTTTATTTCAAGAGTTATCGAAAAAGTTTATGAATAGAATCTGTAGGCAAAATTGATTACTTTAAGCCTGCTTTATCACAATTTGGCAAAATGCCGCGGTTTAGGGGGTGCTCTCTTAGCGCTTAAAAAAAAGTTACTCAATAATAGCATGCCATGGCGTCAAAAAACTACCTATTTTATGCACTTTTGATCGATATATCACAAGCGCTACATATCCCATGCATTAGCCTGATTTACAATTTTTTTAGAAAAAAAAAATTAAAATTTAGGTGTCTTGGAAAAATGCTTTCAAAGTTCGGTTAAATAAACTACAACTATCGATTTAATTAATTTCACAACACATTACATTGCAAATCTTTTGTCGAAATGAAATTTGTTGCGAGAAATCTGCATCTCCCACATTTTTGAAATTTTCTAGTATGCCTTGAAAAACAATAGCAACCAGCTTCTGTCACTCAATCAATTGGATCTTTCAAAGATTATTGTTTGATAGAAGTTGAAAGAATAATTGATTCAAGAAATAGGTACTTGTATAAAATTAGCGGCATTTTCAAACGAAGACAAATTCAATTTATTTGTAATGTACGTGGAAAGCAACTTTAATTCAACTCTAGGTGTTAAGACAATATCAACATAGATATCCAAACGCCCCTAGTCTAAATAGAACCATATTTAAAAAGTTATCAAGTAACTTAAAAAAACATCAAATCGGAGATATGTGTGAAAACGCGCCATGATTTTTTAAGTTACTTGATAACTTTTTAAATATGGTCCTATTTGGACTAGGGGCGTTTGGATATCTAATATGTTGATACCGTCTTAACGCTAGCCTTGAATTAAAGTTGCTTTCCTACATTACAAATAAATTGAATTTGTCTTCGTTTGAAAATGCCATGCTAATTTTATACAAGTAGGTACCTATTTCTTGAATCGATTCTTTCAACTTCTATCAAACAATTAATGTTTGAAAGATCCAATTGATTGACTGACAGAAGCTGGTTGCTATTGTTTTTCAAGGCATACTAGAAAATTTCAAAAATGTGGGAGATGCAGCTTTCTCGCAACAAATTTCATTTCGACAAAAGATTTGCAATGTAATGTGTTGTGAAATTAATTGAATGGATAGCTGTAGTTTATTTAAGCGAACTTTGAAAGCTTTTTTCCAAGACATCTATATTTTAATTTTTTTTTCTAAAAAAACGCAAGGGATATGTAGCGCTTGTGATATATCGATCGAAAGTGCATAAAATAGGTAGTTTTTTGACGCCATGGCCTGATATACTTGAGTAACTTTTTTTTAAGCGCTAAGAGAGCACCCCCTAAACCGCGGCATTTTGCCAAATTATGATAAAGCAGGCTTAAAGTAATCAATTTTGCCTACAGATTCTATTCAGAAACTTTTTCGATAACTCTTGAAATAAAAAAGTTAAATGCCAAAGAAGTATCCGCAATTTTCGGGTTTTTTAAAAATTTCTTGGAAAGTAGGCCATAGATCTCGAATTTATTTTTACACAAAGTTGGGCCATCAAAAGGTAATTTTTTTTTTCAAATAAAATTTTCCGAAAAATGCATATTTGTCGAGATATTTCCAAGTGGCCCTCCGTCAGTAGACGGTACATTTAAATTAGTTGGAGTTGGAGCTACTTTAGTTGTGTTGTTTTTTTTTAAGTAATCTCAGTTTTAGTTTGTTATTTTATGTTTGATATTTTGTAGGAAGGTACTACCCACATCTAAATAAAAATATTTCATTTTTATAAACTTTTTAAAAAAAAATTTTAAAGAAACAAAGTTTTGATTTCTTGGACATTTTTCGGGACTTTCGGGACTAGTACCGGAACCTCAAATTTTGGGGACCAAAGTCCCGAATGACTTTTCTGTCCCGGGATTTGGGAACCCTAAATCCGACCTATTATAACTAATACCTATGATTTTCCTGAAATTGAGTGTGATTTTTCTGGTATTTATTTTGATCATATATGGGTACTTATTGGCAAGATAAATTTCCCGTTTTTCTATTAATGAAAACTAAGAGCTTTCTTTTTCTGTTTTTGGGTGATTTATTTGAGTAAAATACTATCCGTGTGAGTTAGCAAGGTCAACCTACAAGTAAGTACTACCTATTTTCTTTGAGCTTTATTTTGTGCCACATATATTTTGAGAATAAATACGAGATAAAACAGCTTTCCAAAAAGCATCAGTTTTTGCGATATAAGAAAATTTACATGAAGTCAGACCTAAATCAAACAAAACCTGCCTAAACCAAAACCCTGTAAAGTTTTGCTCGAGAAAATACTTAACTTAAAACTGCTCACGGATGTCAATGCAAAATACTGATTTCCAGGACATGAAGCTATAGCCATGAGAAGTCTTATAAATACATCAGCCAATGATAATAGGCATAAAATGAATTTTGTTTTACCCCAGCATAACCGAGTATCATCGAATGTGGCCCATATTATGCTACAGTAAAGTTTTTTTTAACAATTTGCCTACAAATATTAAGCACAACGTAGTATCTTCTTTTTAAAGTGTGACCGAGGCACACGGGAATAGAGGCCTGCAGACTCGATCGATGACGTCACACACTCAGGCCGTTTCGAACTAAGATATTCTATGTGTTGCGGTATTTTGGGGAGATTTAGAGCAATTTTTTTATGGTTCAAATTATTTATTAACACGTACCATAAGAAACCGAAAAATATTATGCACAACAGAAAATAAAGCATTCTGAACAATTAAGTTCGTAGTAATAAACATAATAAACTCAACGAAATTCAGCAATTGTTAAAGGTGGCTTTATGCAGCACTCCTTATCACTTCTCTGTCACAAGCAACATTATGAACATTTATCTTTTTATTAATGATAATGAAGTGTCACTAATATAATATAATGAATGAAAATAAAAAATATCACTTACTCGCTAATTTTTTTTGCGCCATAATTCTATTATTTTTAATCTTTCAATAATTATTGAGATATTATGTTTGCCAATGTAGCCAAACATTTTACAATTAACTGATGATAGGATACACCGCAAGAACAATTTCCTTCTGTTAATGACATTTTTGCAGAATTTTGAGAAAAATTTTCTGTCGTTTAACACATCTGCAATTATGTACTGCCCCTGTTTTTTTTCGATTAAATGATATATGGTCTTAAGTCTTAACTGAATTGAGCTTAACATTACATAAGAAAGGATAACTGCATATGGCGATTTGTAGCTGTACATGCACGAATACCGTGCCGTCAGCCGTGTGGCTCTGTGAGCTTCGACTTATGAGCGCGACATGCCTTGTCGACATGAGCCTGACAGTGTGACTTTTCAGCGGAGGGGGGGGGGGACGCCTGCAGGCCTTCTAGTCCCGTGTGCCTCGGTGTGACCTGTTTCATACATTACATTGTTATTTTCTAGGTTGTAATATCTCCTGAAAAAAATAACGAAACCTAGACAAAATTCATAACCAGTAGAGTAGGATAGGGGTTTCTAAATCACATTTGCTCTTGACCTCTAGAGTTCAAACTCCCAAAGTCAAATTCCAAGGTGGTGGCCTACAGGTAAACAACGTCTAGACGTCCGGCCCAAGTGACCATGTACCTGGAGGGTAATTTGCATAATTTATTTGTTATCTGAATTTAGAACCCAATTTAGATACCAGGTAGATTAATTTTGGACATCCCATTAATTTTAATTAAATGCAATAACAACTAAAATGTGCACTCCTCTACATTTTTGTAATAAACATAGGTCCCGCATTCCACTTTTATTTACATATATGAGAAAGAGAGAGATAGCTATGTACGCCTCAAGTGTCCCATAATCTGGGTACATTCCATATGAATCTGATTAATTATTACTACCCAGGATTTTTTATTTAATAAAAATACCTAATACAATTAGGAGTTCATATACCCCCCACCCAATCATTTATCCCCACCAACAAAATTGAATTTTTAAATAAAATAATACAGAGCTTCCTCAGTTTTTTTACGATGTGTAACAGTATAGACTAACATGTGGATGTGTTATACGAAATATCCTGAAGTATATGATCTACAAAGTGGTGTTGAAAAGTTAAGACAATTTTTTTCCAACTTAAAATTTGATGCTGAACATGGGGCGATATATGGAGGTGGTAAATTTGTACCAGAAGAAGAGTGTATCGAGCGTGCAGAAAGGTATGGAAGTGCTCTGGAATTGTGTGAACAATTTTTGGAAGATAAGGATATAAGAAGTTTTGCTTTGGGGCGCAAAAAATTGGATTTGGATAGTAATTTAAAGGAAATAGGAAGATATATATCAATTGAAGGCATAGCCAGCGTTTTGGACATTAACACGCTTATAGATATATTTTATGATAGTGATGGTGATAGTGACTAATGTAACAGATACTCTCATTTATTGTATTTTTATGAAATCTACAAATTTTTCTAGTTTTAAAACTAAGTAGGCAATAAAGTGTAAAATGTCTGAATGCGCAAACACTGATCATTCATCAGGAAGAAAGAGAAAATGTTTGTTTAAGTTCGAAGGCAATTACTCGCAATTTATAAAAAAAATACAAAAGTAGAGAAGCAGCTTATCTTTATGATCTATATCAAGCTCAACCCCAGTTGGATGAAGAATATCAAGCCTTAGAAAAACGCTTTGCAGATTTAGATGAAGAAACCTCTATATTCAATGCAATTATTTTTGAATACAACTATAGAATTTTTAGAGAAAATTTATATTATCAAATTATGTACTTAGATAGTGGATTATTATCTTATACCTGTAAAATAAAATAAAATATATGATGTAATAAAAGATTTAGTCTAAAAGAAAATTTATTTGTATTTTTCATAATAATTATAATTATATTATGCAAGTTGATTCTTGTCAATCTATGTGTTATAAGGACTATCCATCCCCAATCATTTAACATAGAGTTTATTTCCTTTTTTCTTACAATTTTTTCAATTAAATATACATCAGGATATTTCACTTTTTGAAGTTCTTTTCCATAAAATCCTCCTTTTATTTCAACACCTTTTTCATCTAACAAATATGTAGTTGGATTTGTGAGATTTATCCTTTTCACTTTAAATATTTCGTTTGACCAGTTTGGTGTATATCCTTTTTAAAAGCTTCCCTATGTTTACTGATGCGCACATAGTCACCAGGTGAAAATAATGTTCTGATATTAAAGGTTTTTGGGTAAGTATATACCTCTTGCAATATTGATTTTTCATTGTTTTTATTAACGCTCTTAGGTTTAAATGATGTTGTTCTATGTTTTGTATTATTATATTTATCGACGATTTCTTGTAATATGGGTATCCAACTAAATTGTTTCCACATTGAATTTTTCAGAGTACGATTAACCCGTTCTACAACACTAGCTTTCATATTCGAAAATGAACTGCAATGGTTTATTTGAAATTCCGTCATAAGTTTGCCAAATTCTTTATTATAAAATTCTTTTCCCATATCAGTTTGAAGGTTTTTAGGTGATATTTTAGCCTGAATTAGTACATTTTTCATAGCTGTAGCAACATCTTTCCCACTTTTAGATTTTACTGGTTGTACCCATACATATTTAGAGAATACATTGATTACAACTAAAATATATCTATTACCTTTATTAAATTTAGAATAAGGAAGCATTTCAATCAAATCAGCTTGCCAAAGATCATTAAGACCTTTAACAATTACACGCCTTCTCTGATAATGTACTCGTGCTGGTTTATGAAGTTCTTCAACAACTTGTTTTTTAAGGTCCGACATTATTCTATATCTATTGAACACTTTATCAATAATTCACCATAAAAGCTGGGAAATTCAGCACTTATAATATTACATTCCTTAAGAGGAAAAATATAGCTCTCCCTCTGATCTTGCAACAAAGCGTAGTTTTTAGTGTTTTTGTTAAAATCACAGATAAATGGTAAAACTAAATTATAGTACAATTTAACGTTCTTTATATCTACTACATTGTAAAGTTTATTAGAAAATGTTGATGATTCATCCAAAGATTGATATCCTTTTTTAAATATGTGCGCTCCAAATTTATCGATTGTCATTATCACTTGAATGTTCAATACATACTAAGAAGATTTAGATTTAACATTACACTTATTGAATAATTTTTGCCTCGCGAAGTTCCTCGACAATAGACATCATTTCATTATGGTGACCAGTATGACCAGCGATTTGAGATGCCAGAAGTAATTTTAGTCTTTCGACAATTTCATTGGGATCATTATAATATACGTAATCTAGCTTTTTGTTAGATAGACTCATCATACCTCTTCCTTTCTTTGATCGTGTAACCGATCTTGTAGTTGGTCGCGGCAGTCAACTAGCAGACATTGATCTTTCTCTGAGCACAGATGGTTCTACTAATGTTCGTAATACTTCATTTTTTAATATATTCTTTTTAACGAGCCATGGTTGCAGAATTGTTATATATTTGGAATTCAAAGAGCCCTGTACTTGTTCGGCAGGATCATTGTTTCGTCTATATGTCGAAGTTTTATCCAAAATATCCATATAATTTTCCAAGTCTACATTTGTATACCCCAGAGGGTTTTGTTTAAACAATAACTCGTAAAGTCCAGGTGTACCTTCATACAATCGTTTCATATCAGGTTGAAGTGTATTTTTCCTAAATATTTGAAAATCTTTTCCAACAAAATCAACTAAAGCGTTTCCTATCGAAAATTTGCCTGTAGGTATATCATGTTTTATACCATATACGTAATCATAATCTGTAGAGGTTCCTCGTGTCTGTCCATCAATGTAGGTTCGTGGAAGAGGATTAAATTCTTCAAGCCATAATTGATAACCAGGTTGTCTCGATAAATCCTCAAAATATTGTCGGCTTTGGTCAACAGCATCATTAATGGTCTTATCGATCACGGTGTCTTAACCAGTTGATTCAAAGGGGTCTCCTTGTTCAGGGATAAAACTATCTTCCAAAAACGACAATCCACCGAAAGGTAATAATGGTTGTAACCGTTTATGAACCAGTAAAGAGCTTCGTGGAGATGAAGAAGGGATTCCTCTAAAACTTTCCGCTTGTTGTTCAACTTTGGGTTCAATTTTAGGTCCAATTTTAGGTTCTTGTTTGATATTCGAAAGCAACTTTTGTAAAGGCTGAGTTATTGGTTTATACTCTTCTTCCAAACGCCTCTGAGTTTGTGACTTATCTGAACGTAAAGAACGATATTTCTGCTTTAAAATTTAACGAGTTTTTACCAAATCTTTTGCTAGTTGTTCATCCATATTCGAAGTGATATAATGTACTGTTTACTACTACAGATTAATATATGAGAAAAAATTGATCGAAGCCTTTTCTATAGCGCCCATTATTTAATGCACTATCTTTATCAATCACAATAAATCCATATTCATCGTTCCAACACAAGGAACATAAATCCTTAAACTGATGAAATGTCATATCTACATAAACATGATCATCATATATATGTTTTAAATTCGTATTATCTTGTTGAAATATTATTAATAAATTTGCATTATCTCTTATTAGTTGTTTGGGAATTGCAGTATAAGTCTGGCATAAATAAAAACAATCAGTACATTTATGACGCCCAAAACAAAAGTAATTTCTTATAACGCTTTGACTACAACACACCACATCATCAAATATTATTAGAGAATTTAATTTTATATCGTTTGGCGACACTATTTCATCTTCATTTTCACTTTCAAAGTATCCAATTTTTCTAAGAGGTTTGAAGAGTTCACGTAGATATTGATATTTTGACTGATTTAGAGATTTTGAATAAATATATATATTTTCAAAGCGTAAACCATGAGGTTTTCTATTAGACTAATCATAACATTTGTCTTGCCACAACCGGAGGGCCCGATAATTAAAGCCCGCTTACAATTTCCTGGGAATAAATTTCCGTGTTTCCGGAATGTAGCTATTTCCAAATCATGGTTTTTAACAGGAAGAGAAAAATTTTGTTTAACGATCTTCATGCTCACACTTTATATACTAATCAAAACACAACCCATGTTTACATATTTAAGCGATTTCATATAAAATATTCGTCAGTTATATAAGTATGTCCTCCTACGATGGTTTGGTTAGTTCCAAAAGATTATTCGGTAAGAAAAGTTCCGGACTTCTTAATAAATTCATAAATAAGTTGCCGGTGGAACTACACTTGCCGTCATACAATTTTTGCGGTCCTGGGACCAAACTCAAAAAAAGGTTATTAAGGGGGGATCGCGGTATTAACCCTTTAGACGAAGCTTGTAAAGAACACGATATAGCATACTCAAAGTTTGAAGATTTAGAAAATCGACATCAAGCAGACAAACTATTAGAACAAAAAGCTATAGAAAGAATTAAATCAGGTAAAATAGGAGAGCGGATAGCTGCTGTAGGTGTTGCGGGTGCAATGAAGGTAAAAAGAAAATTAGGAATGGGTTTACGAAATAAAAAGAGGAAAACTAAAATAGGAAAAGCTATATCATTTAATGATGCTTTAATAACAGCAAGAAATGCAATTATTGGAACAAAACACAGACATTAAAAAAGTTGCAACATCAGCTTTAACAGCATTAAAGCGAAAACGAATTAAGAAACCTAGAGGACGTATAATAAAATTCCCAACATATCAAGGGGGCTTACTACCCCTAATTCCTCTGTTCGCGGGTCTGTCAGCACTAGGAGCACTAACTGGAGGAGCGGCTGGAATTGCAAAATCGGTCAACGATGCAAAGCAGCAAGGGATACGCTAGAAGAAGCAAAGAGACATAACAGCCATTGAACAATTAAAAGTTGGAAAAGGACTTTATTTAAAACCTTACGAACAAGGTTGCGGTCTTTACTTAAAGCCATATCAAAAAAACTGCTAAAAAGACTACCACACCGCCCACTCACCAATATTGATTTGCTAAAATCTGTAGAAATATTAAAAATTCCCTATTTTAGAAATGTGTTTATGCGTAACCAATTACCGAAAAAAATAAAAAAATACGAATCAGGCATTATAAATTTAGATGATGATCGGGGAGAAGGTACTCACTGGACATGTTATATAAAAAAAAGGAAAATATATTAATTATTTCGATAGTTACGGGAATTTGAGACCCCCTCTAGAAGTTATAAAATATTTCTTTAGCGATGGTAATAATAATATAACGTACAATTATGACCGATTTCTAAAATATAATTCTAATAATTGCGGACATTTGGTTTTAAAATTTCTTTATAAGAATTCGACACGGTGCTAAGTAAGTTAGAAAAGAGTTGGTTGTACAAGTAGTATCATGTCTTTCACATTAGTCCTATCAGGTACGACAAATGTATTGTCAGCTAATTTCAACCCACCAATTTATTTAGATGATAGCGAGTACGTTGTTGGTTTAATAAATTTTGAAACATTTAACGCAATTCCTAATATCGACGAAAGAAATAATAAATTTACTTGCGGGCATATGACTTAGATGATATAAATAAATTTGTACGTGAGGAATTAGAAACTATTGATTCTGTTCTGAGAATTTCATCTAATAATAACACACTCCATACCATTATTGAAAATGGGAAACCGATTCGATTTGATGATGGATCAATCGGAAAAATTTTAGGTTTTAAGAATGGTATTCTAGAACCAAGAAAACATGTGTCGGATTATTCAGCAGAAATAATTTAAGTGAATGCTATATGTATCGACTGCAGCATAGCGGCGGGTTCATACTATAATGGTACACCGGCTCATATTGTTCACCAATTTTTCCTAGCGTAGGACCAGGTTTTAAAATTATAGAGACACCTCAGAATATTATTTATTTTCCTGTCAATGTAAAAATTATAAGTAATGTCAATATTCAAATACTCGATCAAGACGGAGATTTAGTTAATTTCAGTGGGGAAACAGTTACGATAAGACTGCACGTGAAAAAAATTTCAGAATAATGGTTGTAAGATATAATCTACATACTAAACAAGCTAAAGTTTATAAGAAAACGCGGCATCCTCGTCAAGTCAGTACTAAAGTTTATAAGAAAACGCGACAACCTCGTCAACTCAGTACTAAAGTTAATACCAAGCGGTTAACACGTAAAAATAAACTATTTTTGAAATCTCTAGGGTTTGCGTTAGTTAAATAATGGAATACCTAAATATAAATAAAAACTATCTTGTGGACAATTCTGTTTGGCGAAAATAATTGATAAGTATATGATTCACAGTCTTCGAAAAAATTTGAATACAATGATGAAATTATTATTTCTATACAGGAAATTGGTAAATATACTTTACCCTGTGAAAGTTTTCTATACATTGAGGGAAAATTAACAGATCAGAATGATAAAGTTTCAGCAAAATTAGAGTTTGTAAATAATGGAATTGCTTTCCTATTCAAGGAAATCCGGTATCAATTAAATGGTGTTACTATCGATTCCGTTAGGGATGTTGGTATAAGTTCCACCATTAAGGGTTATCTGTCTCACACCGAAAATGAAGTAAAAAAATTACGTAATGCCGGTTTTTTGTTAAATCAAGAAAACACATTGGTTGACTCCAAAGGACACTTTAATGTGTGCATTCCTATGAACACAATAATGGGATTTTTTGAGGATTTTAAAACGGTTCTTTTAAATGCTAGGCAAGAATTAATTTTAATTAGAACAAACGATGATAAAAATGCCGTCATCAGCACAGACCCAAACGAAATTCCAAAGATAACGGTGTCGAAAATAGAGTGGGTTGTACCTCACGTCATCGTTGATATAGAAAGGGAATTATATTTTACAAAGCTAATTAATAAAGGAGATGAAATTTTTATTGCATTTAGAAGTTGGGAACTTATAGAATATCCGGAGTTACTGAAAACTACCAGACATAATTGGCCTGTAAAAACTTCAACAAAAGTGGAAACACCGCGTCACGTGATTGTTGCATTTCAAACAAACAAAAGGGGGAATATTACTGCCGATACGAGTAAATTTGATAATTGTAACCTTAGAAATATTAGAGTGTTTTTGAATTCAGATAAATATCCATACTCTGACATGTACTTGAATTTCGAAAATAATAAGTATGCCTATCTCTATGAAATGGTCTCGTCATTCAGAAAATCTTATTACGATGGATCGGTGGAACCTGTTTTCTCGCCTAAAACATTTAAAGAAATTGCACCTATTGCATACATAAATTGTATGTATCAGAAAGATGCTGTCGAAGTAGGACCTATTGTAATGAGAGTAGAATTTGAAACAAGTAAAGATATACCTGACAAAACATCAGCTTATTGTTTAATACTACATGATAAACTATTTGCTTACAACCCACTGACAAAAATTGTGCGACAAATTTGAAGTGCGCATGTGTCAAATTTAATAATAAAAAGTTAGTTATCTGAAATTTTCCATTAGTTTACAATGCTCCTTCAAGAGAGGATTGAACAATTTCAGAGAGATTTAAAAAAATTAAAAAATTATATTGACTATTATCAAAAGAAAAAAGAAGTATTTAAGGAATTTTCTAATTTAAAAATATGAGTGTGGTAGTCGATGTGCAAGGATTTAAAGTTGAAAACAATAAATTTATTGTTAAAGAATTTGCCGCCTATGATGGTAAAAAAATTTCTCATTATGTGTTTAAACCGCCATTTCAAATGAACCTCTTACCTACTTACCTTCATAAACAAGCAGTTTGGCTCACAGAAAACCATCATGGAATTAGGTGGATGGATGGTTTTATTCCTCTACACAAATTTTCCAACATTGTTCAACGCATTACCGACAAGAGTGATCGAGTATACATTAAAGGAAGCGAGAAAGCCGAATATATTAGAAAATACTCATCAAGATCCGTCATCGAGCTTGATGAACAACCACCCTTAAAACATCAAGACCCAACCTGTTTTTTCCATTCAAAAGAAAACTGTATGTGTGCATTATCAAATGTTTTTTACTTGTATGATATTTGTTTAATGAAAGAATAAAAAAAATAATAATCAGTTCTAGTATATTATTTACCATCCCTGAAATCAAATACAACATATCTATAAAACTATTTATTTGCAATACATGTTTTTAAAACGAGTTTCATATATTCTACATCTATAACTATGACTTAATACATTACTTAATAAAATTTCACTAAATTGAATTCTTCTTTCAAATCGAAGACGATCGAGTACTGCAAATTCATAGTTGTTCTTTCTAGCTTTATTGTATGCGAAACTCCATTTTACCATAACATGAATCTTAATGCTTCCAAATGTCACCTTCTTCATACTTCTAGTTTGTGTTCCAGCAAGTTTGGGTGAAGTAGTACTAATTCCATCATAATTAAATCATTTTCGATAGCTTGATCTTTTCTTGCCAACAAAACATTATAAGTAGTACTACCAACATCCTTATAGTTTCGGTTGAGTGGTGATTGAAACGTGTCGAAATATTGTCCAAACTGCTGCTTCTTTACTGCATATATTCGATTGTTAAGGAGAGGTACTAACTGCCACAAATTGGAAACTGTTTCACATCCCAAGTACACGTAATATCCATTTTTTAAACATTTTATTACACGTACATTATCTCCAAGCTTTTCGAAATATATTTTGAGTTGTTTAAGTTCGATAGGAGATATATCATCATCTTGGGAATAAAAATAGTTTAATATGTATCCCTGATTTTTTAAAAGCACATTTGTTCAAGTTGAATATTCGAGTATTCAAGATCACATTATCATGTTTAGAATCACTACTCTTACACTTCAGAATATTACTGGGGGGTAACTGAAGATACTCGTTTAGGAAAGAGTACTGATTTTCGTTAGTCGACATTTTAACACAATCACAGTCTTTACACTAATAATACCCACATAAATACGGGGTGAATATATACCTATCTCCCCCACCACTTTTCTTGTATAGTTAATATGTGCGTCTGTATATTATCCATGAGATAAATAATATAGTAAATGGTGCTATTAAACTGATTGAAACAACTCGCAACATAACAAGAAGTGTAGTTACAAATACAAGTATCTCGATTTGTTTGTAAAGCGATCCACTCGGATGTCTGAATTGTGTTATTGTTAAAGATATATTTCAGTTTATAATAATTATTGTAAGTCGAACGAACACTGTCTATTTTATAAGTAAACACTGGATATCCGGTATTATTAAAATTTCTCACTTTCATAGGATGATAATCACTTTTTTCAGTTTTGTTGTCACTCAAGCATAAATATCCTTCTTTAACTCGAGGCAAATAGTTTATAAACAGATTGCTGCCCACTAAGGCTGTTAATATTATTAATGACGTCATTTTCAACTTTATCACTTGAAAGCTTAGGATCAACTAAATCCTAAAACGATTTAGAGGTGGTTTTATGTCAGAAATAAAACAACTCACGGGTTAAATATTTTATTAATATAGTAGTAGTGTATAAAGTAGTAGTATATAAAGTAGTAGTATATACAGTAGTAGTATATAAAAATATAAAGTGGTACATTTAAAAATATACAAACACAATATTAATAAAATCCCTTAAATAGAGCAAAAAATACAATCAGTATAATAAAACATACACAAATAGTAGAAAAATTAGTGGTACTGGGTGCAGGATTTGTATTACTCCTATACATGCTGGCTAAACGAAGTGCTTGTATAAAATCACAAGATTTATTATATTTGAAATGTTCCATCAATGGAGAATCTTCCATTTCCCACTTGTATATTTCCACATCACAATAAACACATTGACATGAATCTAAGCATCCTGTAAAATGAAAACCAGCTCCGGCTAAATCTATCGGATTTACTTTTCCTTTCCAGTTTTTGAAAGTTAACAATCTCTTCGAAATTTTTTAAATTACTAGACTGACTTACAGGCTCACCGTCGAACTGTATTCGGTTTGCCATGTCGAAATCAAATAAGCGATAAGCTGATCCTACCTTCATATAAGAATTGCTACTTTTTTACTTTTCTTGGGTTTTGGTTCATGGTAGTCTTCTAAAAATTCACCAATTTTTATCAAGTTGTCTAAATTAGTATCGGGGTCTTCAAGAGTTAAATCACAACCGTTTTTAATTAACATATCCATTATTTTTTCAACTTTAGGGTTTTCATAATCAGAAATATCTCTATGCCCCCATGCTAGAGTTTTTAGAGTACTAGGGATGTGATACCGTTTATCATCATCAGATGATAGTGCTAACTTATTTATAACTTCAGTAAACATATTGTGTAAATGCGATTTAAAAATATACATGTTACAATACACTTTAGAATTTTTTTCGACAACTTCCTTGTAATGGGAAAAATCCAGTTGTTTTCTAACCGTATTTTTCTTAATACCTTTAACTTTTTTCAGAATATCATCTTTCGTTTTTACACAATATGATTTAGCTGCAGTACCATAAAAAGATTCTATTGGTTCGCCAGCCATTTCATCCTTAAATTTACCCACAACTGATAAGTTTTGAGGAATATTATAAACATTGTTTAGAGCATAATTCGAGGTATCGAAAATATCTAAATTTTCTCTTATATCATTGTAAAAGTTTTCTGTTGTTACTTCTAAAATAAAAGAGTCGGTGTCCATATACAATAGAGCAACATTGTCTCCATACTTTGGTTTAAGGTAATTGTAGTAGAAATTATACATCACCATTTTAGAAAGATCTAGAATGGCGAAACCAACATAAATTGGTTTATCATATATTATACATACTTTTTGTAACTGAACGGCGATTAAATTTTCAGAAAATATAGATAAATCTTTAAACTGTGGTTTTGCTATCAACTTTTCTGCACAATTACTATTTTTATTAGGCTCCCAATGAGACACGAGGCGAATATCAACCCTTTTGTCCAAATTTTCCATGGTTTTTCCATAAATACTATTTGTTAATAATTTTACTTGATTTTTTTCGAACTCTTAACCATGGTGATTGAGTAAATTTAATAGCTCCATGAATTTTAGTTAATTTGAGACCGAATTTTAGACATTGCTGCAAATATAAATAGTGTATAATATAATTATACTTATTATTTAAATTTGGTATTAGTTTCGAACATTTGGAATTTGGGGGTATAAAGTTTTCAGGACAAAAGGGAAGCTCGTTATGTAAATTGTGAAGATTTTCAGGATATTCTAAATCTACTTCTAAAACATAACCTATAGGTGATGTATCGGAAAGTGAAAAAATATCTATTTGTTGAATTTCATCTTGGGAAAGCCAAACAAAATCTTTCTCAGGCAGATATTGTCTCATAGAAAAACCATATAAGTTTGTCGCATCTAAATACATTATAAATTTGTTTTCTTTTGATGGATTAAAATTCTGTAAAAAAATATTGTTGGCTTCTGATTTTCTCGAAATGCAAGTGCTCACTCCGCCTCTTATGCCCTTTTTGAAAAAAATGGATCATATCAGGTTCTATCAATAATTCCAATTTTATATCTGTCATTTTTAACATGGCGTCGAAAGATAAACTCGGAGAAGTGAGATACTGTGCCGGATCTAGCTGGTAGGTTCTAAACTTCTAAAGTTTTCAAACACGTCACATAAAATCATGACGTCAGAGCGGAGATAGCAATCTGAATAATCACCTAAAGTTTTGCAGTTAAATATGTCCCATACCTCTTTAGCTCGTTTATAATCATCTTGTCAGATATTTTCATCTTTTGACTCATTATAAAACTTATCAATTGCAGGAAAAGCTTCTTCCAACAACTTATCATAGGAATCAACGTATGAATATGGAAATACACCTTTTTGTCTAATGTAATGAAATTGTAAATCATTTGGAAAACACTTACGAATTTCTATACATTGGTTGTCTTCTAATATATCCGCCATAGATTCAAGAGATGCTGGTAGAAATTGAAAAGAGTCTATGAATTTCAACTTTAGTCTAACATTTTCTTCCATCAAAATTTGTTTACTAAAGGATATATATTTTTCTTTTGTATGACCTATCACATCAATTTTCTCTTTATTGAAGCATAAAGACTTAATAAACAAATGCGAGTCGTAATTTTTTAAATTATGTAAAATAATCGGAACAAATGTTGGTGGTTGAAAATGTAAATTACAAATGAAATGCGCCGCTCCTCTAAAAGCACCACTAAGATGATCATGGTCCTTACATTTTTTAAAATTTGGACTATCTTGAAAGACTTTTCCACAAATGTAACAATTCGTAGTCTTCATACTGTTTTTGCTGAATTAATGATAATGGTATCATGGGAATGTTCTTACTTAAATAATTATTATAAATTCTTTTTACGTCATTTTCTATTCAATCTATAAATGTTTGAGCACAATTCTCTCTATAAATTTTTAATTTTGATAAATTATCATTAAATGAACATTTTATAAAGTAAGCGAAAGAATGGGATATATGTTCAGCTGTTTTGACTGTATAACTAGAAAGTGGGTCTAAAGCTTGATTATCACGATTTACTGGTTTTAAAATGCATTCAAAATCAGCGTAAATTACGAAGGGAACTTTGTATTGTTTTTGAATATTTTCAAATTTTAAAATATTTTCGGGAACCATATTACCAAATTTATCTGTAATTAAATTATCTGATGGAAAATCAATTCTTACAAAGTTGCAGTCAAATTTCATATGCCTTTTCAATTTTTCAGCAGAAGGGAAATTCTGTAAACATCCGTCGCATAGATATTTTTTACATTTATGTTTGGATATTTGAGAAGAAACCAATCTACCTAAATCTTTTATATAGCAATAGTGTTGATTACCTGTACCGTCCTCAATCAATAACAAATTTATATGTAGATTTTTCTTTTGTTTAGTGTAGTACAAGGGACCGACAATTTCATACATTGTTTTGTTTTCCTTATAATAAGGTTCACATCCGAAAACGTTTATTGAGATATTGTTTTGACTCTCAAATTTTGACACATCCTTTATTGAGACAGGAAAGTTTATACCGCTTAAATCAAACCTTCCCTTAAAACAAGGGTATGATGATGTCCTCTCTGCATTTGCTAGTGGTTGGTGCACAGCAGCCATTAAACTCCATCCAAAACAGCACTCATCATTGTTCCGAATGTTGATTACAGCTTTCTTTTTCTGGATTTCTTTAGGCAGGGGAATATATGATGAAATTCTTAGAGGATTATATTTATTGACGTTAATTTCTAGGTGAAGAATCTGTATCAAGATCCATCCTAAAAATAAAAGAAAAAAAAATGAAAATAATTATATCGAAAATGAAAATAATTAGACAACAAATGAAAATAATTATACAAGGTTTATATTTATTCTTACCAGAGTCACGTTCAGCAAATTCATCCGATTTCTTAGCAAGTACCACAAACAAGTCTCCATATAAAGCTTCAATGTCCGTAGAATCCACAATTACTTCGAATTTGGTATTGAAAGACTTAACATCCATAAGATCTAGTGGTTTCGAATAATAAATACCATATAATTCAAAGTTGATTTTAATAGCTGTATGCCTCAGCTGTTCTTCCTTGAGTAAAGTTAACACTTTATCCATAATCTCCTCTTGAAATGTTTTAATATCGATAGTGTAATTTTTCGGTGACACTTTGTAAGTAACAATTCGATATATGAAGCCACTTCGCAAAATTTCAATACCCTCCTTCAAGAAAGTGAAACATTTTGCTTTGTGGTTATTGGTTCGTACGTGAGCTACCCATTGTTTCTTGTCCACATGTATTTTACATTTACAGCAATATTTACTATCTGCAACAAAATCGCCTGAAATTATTTATAAAGTTATATAGTAATATTATAATTGCGGTTAAAATAATTCAAGTTTTTTAATAAATTACCCGTACTAGATCCTGGTCCCGTATTAATTGTTTTAGATGTTGAAGGGCTAATTTCATCTGCTGGCAGAACATTATCGACTGAAATTTGTTTAAAACATATAAAGTTGTGTAACAATACATTAGTTTATAAACACTTACGATTTATAATATAATCCTCTATATTTGTCTGTATATGTTTTCTGTTACAGCAATTTTTGCGTAGATGCTGTTTAACGGTTTGTATATTTTTGAATTCTTTAAGACAAAGGGTGCATAACACTACCATGGCGGGTTAATAGAAGCAAACTATTAAAAAAAGCAAAACTATAAACTAGGAACTAACGTATTATGAAAAAAAAAAAATTAAACATTATTTTTTTAATAATAACTTGGATAAATCTAATAATAAATCGGCTTGTCGATTTATAATGGTTGATAGCTTTTCTTTATTATCCTTCATTTCATTCATTTGAAGAAAGTTATACAGGGTGTAACTAAACTCATGGTCAAAAATGAAACCACGTATTCTTGGAGTCAAAATAAGGGCACTTCTTCATATATTTTGTTCTCCTACGGGCCATAGTTTTTTTTATACAGAGCGTAGAAGTTTGGAGAAAAATACACATATTTCTTAGTATCTCTAGAAGTATACGAGATATGTTCTTCAAACTTGGCGTGTCACATGAGCGGATGAGTTGTCAAATTTAAGGTTAATATGAAGCTTATGAAGTCCCCAGTCGCGGAGATACAGGGTGTTATTAAAATTAATTAGTACAGAAAAATATGAATACCCTCTATAATCGCATTTGTTTAATTTATTTTGAGTGGTAAATCTAATGGTTAACAAAAAGTATCTCTTAGTATTTTTTCATATTCGCAGCCGTTTCTTAATTATTTTTAAAGAACGGCAACGCTGCAATGAGCAATAGTCACTTTAAGAATAAATCTAGCAATCTGTGGATGTCAATTAAACTTTATTTAACAAAATACAAAAGCAAAAACAATAATAAAATAAACGTATTGCTATTAGAAAATTAAATTATTAAATGTTCGAAATGACCGCCGTCTCTTTCAATACACGCAACTATGTGTTTCCGCATGTTTATTATTGCCATTCGCAAGTCCATAGCAAAAGTGCATATCAATCAATTCTTCAAATGAAAATATAATTTTTCAAAATATTGATACTAATGTGCAAAGTTGGCAGCCAAATGATTCAAATAATGCCAAGTTTAATTGACATCCACAGATTGTTAGATTTATTCTTAAAATGACTTTTTTATTGCAGCATTGCCGTTCTTTGAAAATAATTAAAAAACGGCTGAGAATATGAAAAAATACTAAGAGATACTTTTTGTTAACCATTGAATTTACCATTCAATACAAATTTAAAAGAAAATATCTCATATACTTCTAGAGATACTAAGAAATATGTGTATTTTTCTCCAGACTTATACGCTCTGTATAAAAAAAACTATGGCCCGTAGGAGAAAAAGATATATGAAGAAGTGCCCTTATTTTGACTCCAAGAATACGTGGTTCCATTTTTGACCATCAGTTTAGTTACACCCTGTATATTAAAGCCTTTGTCTTAGCGGCACTACATTTTACCTTTTGTTTATTAATTGATTTCAAAGATCGACTAGAAAACAAATATTTTTCTAGTTCAGTAATTTTCTGATCAAATAATTTCGGTTCAGCATTTTCCCAATCTGTGCTACTAAAATCCAAAAGGTCTGTAGGAGAAGTATGTTCCTTAAAATCAGACATTACCTGGTCGACTTCATTCAGAAATTCTTCATCTGACATTGATAATTGCTTATCTGATATGTTTTGTTCAACTAGACAACATTCCGAACTGGATGAGTCAGTGTTTAAAAACGTTTCGAAATCATATTTTAAAAATTTTTCTAACGCAGGTATACCGCCCGCTTTCAATTTGTTTTCCATTTCAAAACATATAGAGCAATTTTCACGATCGTGGATTCGACACATATTGATTACTGACATTTTGGATTTTGTTCACTATTAAATTGGAAAAATATCTTTGCTATTACTTAAAAAAAGAAAATATCTTTAATATTAATTTAAAAAGAAAACACCTTTACTATTAATTAAAAAAAAAAGAAAATACCTTTACTATTAATTAAAAAAAAAGAAAGAAAATACCTTTACTAACAGAGCACTGTAAGCAAACGAGCATTAAAAACACTAAAAACGAGCTAGTTATTAGGTTAGTTATTTTCAGAAAACTGTAGGCACTAAAACACTTAAAGCCGGGCAGAGAATGTTAGTAGCTGAGAAATCTTTTACAACTGAAGCGCTCTGTATACTTTTATACTCCATATCCCTCTCCCCACCATGTTAAGTTCGATTAAAAAAATATGTATTTTATATATTAATATAACTACCTACATTATATACTACTAACTACTAACTAATAAATAATTATTTTTCCAGCTTGTTGTTTCTAAAAATTTATTTAAGTTTAAATTAAAATATTTAAAGCAGAATTCATTATTACCGAATTCGGAAGAAAACACAGGGTGGAGGGGCCCCTTCGAATATGGCAGTTAAATACCCCTCCTCCGTGGGGTAGTTTTGAAATAGAACTATCGATGTCCCTCTCTCGAGGGACATTTTGATGCCATCCTTTGTTAGCTCGATTAATCCAATCTATAAAATTTTTTAGAGTTAAAAACACTGCTTGCATTCAGTGCAGACCAATTTTTTTTTAATCGCTATCTGTCAAATAGTGCTGTAACCGCCGCTGAGGAATATTGAACAGTTGTTGAACGACAATATAGGGTGGTGACGATTCCCACCATGGGTATCTCAGCTGTGATTGCTCGAAATTTAGGGCCTAGAAAATTTCTGAAACTGTCATCACATTGACTATGACCAAGTTTTATGAGTAAAAATTATGAAGAATAATAATAATAATCCTCACCCTCACAATACTCCAAACTAGGAGTACCCCAGAAGCAACCACATGTTTGTGCGGGGGGGGGAGGGCAATTACTATTATTTTATCTTCGTTACCATTTGCAGCTAGGGTCGACTTTTGTCCCGATAGAACTAGGATAGCATTCCCTCAAGTACTACGGAAAACCCTAGAAAAATTAAGGAGCAATACCGTGTCCAGCTCTCTTGGTCATAGCGGTGTTTTTCTTTAAAGACATGTGCATGCCCCTGCCTCAACATCGGTTCGAACCACGGTCGATCGAAGGCATAAAAACATGCAGTCTAAAAAGTCCGCATCGGTACAAGCGACGCCACCGCGACATAATGAATTAAGATATCTGACATTTAGTAACAGAGCAACTTTAGTCTAATTTGACCGACGTTGCATCTTTCCGAGATACAAATGCTAAGCATCAAAATTTTCACCACCCTGTATATATTTGTAGTAAGCTAGGTAATATTGAATAATTATTATATGTGACAAATACTGCAGGATTACTTTTAATTACTAAATATTAATTGCTAACTTTGAAAGGAAGAGTTAAAAAATTAAATAATACCGCTAATACCTAACGGAAGGCAGCGCTAACTAGAGAATGCACACAGACGACGATTACAAAAATTTGGAGCCACATTGAACGCAACCAATAAAATTCGCTTACGTTGACCGGCAGCCCCAACTCTATTAATTTCGTGGTTATAAGTTTTTCGATTTCTGCAAGATAATTCGAACTATAGTAAAATGTATAAAGTAGGTACTTACCAGTTACACTTACGGGAACACATTTTGTCGGGAACCAAACACTGCACTGAACACAGATAGCAACTTGAATATAGCTGAATAAAGCTAGTATATATACGATGTAGCCTTTCATTTTTGCAGTTGAACAGAGGCGCGGAGGATAATTTTTATCACTTCAGCCAATATTTCAGCAACTATTTCAAACTGATAAAAAATAATTGTCGGGACGTCGCTGTTTATTAATGGGCCCGGACCTTTCCTTAATGCATTATTTGTTTTTTATTTGAAACTTGTCCTATTGAGAACCACAAAAATAAAGTCCAAGGAGATAAAGGTGCAGTATTTCGTAAATAAAATGCTAATGTGTGCCTCGGAATCCTTACCAAAACAAGATTATGTAAATGAGAGTCTGGTTGTTTCAAAATTTATGACCAAAGATGTTTGTGCAAATAAAAAAGCCGTTTGAGGAACAGCAATTAATTCGCTAATAATATTATAAAATCTTCCAATGTATTTTTTAGATATAATATACAGGAGAGCTAAAAATTGAAACCATATTTTAACAATCTTAATAAAATTCTTGTGCAATGCACCCCAGGTATATAATCTGTTGGGTCAGACGTCTAGACTTTGTTTACCTATATGCCACCACCTTGGAATTTGACTTTGAAAGTTTGAACTCTAGAGTTCAAGGGCAAATGTGATTTAGAAACCCCTATCCTACTCTACTATAACCGCATTTTTATAATGCCATCACAAAATATTGGTAATAAATGAACGCCAGAATTGTTTTTTATACAAAATAAATATACGCGTGTGGGCGTTTTTTAGAAAAATACACTTTCTTGTTGTAATAAAGACGGCATAAATATTAACTGCGAATTTTAAGCTGCATTTATTAGTAAGTAAGGTATATAAAGTTGAGTATCAATCAATTAAACAGATTACGTTTGCGCAAGTATCCAAATGATGTAAGAATGACATTTTGCGTAATATTTTGTCGGGCAAAAATATCAACTGCGTTTTTATTATTTATAATTACCTTAAAAATCAAGTATTAACAGTTTGTTCTGAAATTAAACATATTGTTTCGCCGGAAATCGCATTTTAAAGAAATTTGAAGCTATCTTTGAGAGCAAAATTATTAACTGGCTGATTTTTGTTAAACTTTGTAAGTGGATACTAAGTCTAATTTTTTGAAATTAAACAAAAATTGGTAACGGAAGTATTTTAAAATGACAAATAACAATTAATTGACCTACATGCGCCGTAAATAAATGTTTAATTTCGCTATATGTGATTTAATATAGTTATATTGTAAAAAGTTAAACAAAAAGAACAATTAATATTTTTGCTTTCCTAAAGAAATGACAAGTGGCAGTTGACCTATATGCGCCGTAAATAAATGTTTAATTTCGCTATACAGGGTGATTCACGTAAATGGTTCATTAGAAGTTTACGGGGAAGGAGTGCGAATTTTGATTTGAAATTTTGGTTACTTAAATAACAGGTTGTAAACTTTCTTTCTAAAATATTTTCAACTTCCGATCACTTCCGGTTATACCTCGGGTTATACCGGAAGTCGATAGCAACTTTGTTATTTCAAATAGAACACCCTATATATTATTACACCATTTGGTTCCTTATTAAATTCCAAATCTTTTTTCTGAATATAATGTGTACCCTATTCCTAACCCTTTTCGAGATATTCGCAGATTTTTGATTTTTTTGAGTGTTGCAGCCATCGACCATAGTGATGATAACTTTGAAATTTATGAATCTGGAAAACTGAAATTTTGGACTGTCGTAGGCGAAAATCAACTTTATTAAATGGTCTGTATGCCATTTCAAAAATTGAAAAATCTAATTTTTTTCAAATGGAACCCATATTTTTTATTGCACCATTGAAATGCTTGTGAAAAAAAAGTTCAAAAAGATATAACACACTGTATGTCTAAATAAAGCGGTATGGTGCCCACCTTTGTTTTAGATGTTAGTTGGTCGAGCGGTATGTTTAAAGGTGGTCCATAAGTTAATTTATTTTTGGTGTGGGTCTAAGGATTAACGGAAACAACAGGGGAATTTTAATACATATATTAAAAAGTAAATGGTACGCCTATGGCGTATACAATATTTCAGTTACAAATACAGTAAAATGACTTAAGATTGCTCAAATGTGAACAAAATGAATTATTAATAATATTACTAAGTAAATATTACAGAAAAGAATCGACAATAAAGAATTTAGCGCAAATTAATTATCTATAATTTTTAGTAACTGGTTTAAAACCTCGGTGGCGAACAATACTAGCTTATAGCATAAACTGATAACAAAACCTGCAGAAATAGTACGTGAATGTAGCTCAAAATATTCCAAGAATAATGTCCAAATTATTGGCACACAAGTTAGTTAGCCTGATCACACAACGATAATAAAAATATGTAAATTCTTAAAAATGATTCGAAAGTGATTATAGAGACACAAAATTATTAAAATAACTTGAAATTGGCACAAAACGTATTTGAAAATACCCAAAACTTAGCGTGAAATATTAATATTGGACTTAATACGGCACTGCTATGCTAACAGCTTTTTAAATACCCAAAATTTAGTGTAAAATATTATGACAAAATATAACAATCCTTTACGACACCTCAAGTAAACACTAATAGCAATCTAAATAAAATAAAATCAAATAAATGAATTAACTGGAAAGAGAAAGGCAACACAGTCGACAAAACCCAACAAAACAAAATTCAATCGCTTACTTTTTGGTCAGTTCAACGGATAGCATACTGTACTGAGGCCGGTTCTGGTGTAGATCCTATGGCAGGCAAGGCATCGGACTCTGGATGTTGTCCCTGTATCTTGGGATCGGCTACGGCTTCTTCTCATGGCTGGCACGGCATCGGACACTCGCTGGTCTCTCGGGCAGGACTTAGCCCTACAAATGATGGTCGGCGTCTACTGGCTTCTTTGGAAGTAACCCCCTTTTATATTAGCTTGGTTCTTTGTTCTCGCCTCGATTCCAGGATGTGCAGGTGTTCGCGAGACGCTCGCGAGCTTGTCGGCGGGTAGGACATATAAACAAACATGTTTTTCGGGGAACATTAATTACCCTGGCCGACCTATCCAATATAAACAACATGGTTTTTCGATTAAATTTATGACCCGATATTCGGCGGCTTGGTCCCTAACCCGATGAATTTGAAACGAGATATTTTAAGGGAGTACTTAACATTGTATCGAATTATTTGATAAAATAAAATGAGAAAATTGGTTGGTATCTACGGGGCACCTCAGCAGTTGCTTCCTTATTACGCAAAATACGTATTTTTTCTGCTCTGTATCGACAAAGATGCCATTTCTCAAGGAGCGTCACATTATAGGGGGCCATGGAAAATGAAATAACGCAATTATATGACAAGGTTAAGCTCTAGTTAATAATATTTTTTTTCCCTGAGAAGCAACAATACAAAATTAAATAATACTAACAATTACATAATAATAGGTACTAGAAGAAAAAACAAGAAACTACATAGGTATAAGTAAAACACTTTATTCATATTATGCTATTTACCTGTTACGTATTGACATTTGCTTCTCTTTGTTTGGACCTTGCCATGGACTATGAAATTTCGTTCGAACTTTCTGAATTTTCTTTTCGTCAAAGGTGGTAAATGTAAATTGCTTCCATTAAAAACTCTAATTGTTCTTTCTAAAATTCTTTTACACTCTCCATGAGTGTAAAACATATTCGAAATATCTTCGTTAGAATAGTTAATTTGAGCCATTCTTGTCAACAGTTAATATTTTATTGTTTGGAACACAATAAATGACAATCACAAATGAAAAATCCATGGCCGCCTATTAGAAAAGGTCCGTTGTTTCTCGATATGGAGCAGCAAAAATACGTATTTTGCGTAATAACGAAGCAACCGCTTCATTTAGACATATAGTGAGTTATATCTTTTTGAACTGTCTTTTCACAAGCATTTCAATGGTGCAATGAAAAAATATGGGTTCCATTTGAAAAAAATGAGATTTTTCAATTTTTCGATGTTGATATTGGGATTTTTTTCCCGAACACCCTGTACAATATTTTGAAATGGCATACAGACCATTTGATAAAGTTGACTTTCGCCTACGACAGTCCAAAATTTCAGTTTTCCAGATTCATAAATTTCAAAGTTATCATCACTATGGCTGCAACACTCAAAAAAATCAAAAATTTGCGAATATCTCGAAAAGGGTTGGGAACAGGGTACACATTATATTAAGAAAAAAGATTTGGAATATAATAGGGAACTAAATGGTGTAATAATATATAGGGTGTTCTATTTGAAATAACAAAGTTGCTATCGACTTCCGGTATAACCGGAAGTGATCGAAAGTTGAAAATATTTTAGAAAGAAAGTTTACAACCTGTTATATAAGTAACCAAAATTTCAAATAAAAATTCGCACTCCTTTCCCGTAAACTTCTAATGAACCACTTACGTGAATCACCCTGTATATGATTCAATATAGTTATATTGTAAAAAGTTAAACAAAAAAAACAGTTAATATTTTTGCCTAGTGTATACCAATGAGAAGTGACAGCTGACGTACATGCGGCTCAGATAAATGTTTAATTTTGTATAAGTTACATTCTAATTGTAAAAGGGAATGATCATCTGCAATAAAAACGTAGTTAATATTTTTGCTTTTGCCGAAATAGAAAATTATCCGATTTTTATCCCTCTTTGTCGATCTAAGTTACTTCCATATTCTTAAAATGTTTAATTTCTTAATTTTTAAGTTTTTTACCTAAAGAGTCTAAAAAATCCAGTTAACATTTTTGCTCGAAATTTCTAACGAAAAATAGGTGTTTTTTGAGGTAACTCAAGGTTCCGTTTTTTCAAAATGTTTAATTTTTGGTTTCTACCAACGTATTTACTTATAACTTTGATATGGTAAAACAAAATTGCAGTTAATATTTTTTTCTAGGTCAAATTCTATTTTCCCTGGCCTATTCAGTGTGTTCCTAAATGTGGACACCCTTGTAAAAATTTTATTTTTTTGATATTTGAGTGTTTCTTTTTCCATCATGGTGGGAGGTGGGAAGATGTTCGATTATGTTTATACTCCAAAATTGCAAAAATATTAGTTATGTTTTCATCAAAAATCTGACACCGCCATCCTATTTTGCATCTCTGTTTGAGAGACTTGTGGCATGTGAAATGCTCCCAAATATCATCTTCCCACATCCCATGATCGAATATCAAAAACAAAAAAATTACGAGGGTGTTCACACTTAAGAACGAACACACTGTATATTAAAAACAATTTTTTTAACTATTCTAAATACTTTCATGTTTTTAGTACAATCATTCAGTTATTATTGATTATTGAATAATGTAGCACTATGATAGCACTTTAATACGTAAGAAAATGTTTGGTACAATTTGTCATTAGAGATAAAAAAAAATGGGAACACAGAATTTTTGATATATCTAACTGGTGTTTAGAAAGGTGAAAACCCAAATTAGCTTATCCCCATCCTTCCCCATATTGTCACCATCTTCATAAAAAAATTGATTTACCTCGTGTCCTATTAGTCTGGGCAAAAATTCAAATTCTAGCAAGCACGGAAGTTTCAACATTTCTTGTTTGTGGACGGACTTTCTTTAGCTCATTCCCAAAAGATAAAGAGCGCCAAAGTTAAAAAACAAACAGTTTTTTCTTAACAAAAGTTGTAGTTCTTGAAAAAAATATATACAAAATATTGGTATTGTTTATTAATTTTTTAGAGTTACAATGTTTGTTACACAATAAATTTGGATGGGATTTCTGCAGTTAGTACAGCATTTTTTATGTTTCCATGATGAATTCTTGAATGTTATTCATAAATTATCGTTGAACAAATTTTATGTTTCTGATGATTAAGGAAAAATTCCAAAATAAATTCTTTACACGATTATAAAAAAATAGAAGTAGAAAAGTTATGCCCCGAGTAAAAAATGTTGCCAATTCCAATGTCTGCAATTTTTTTCCTTATACTGTTTTCTCTGACCAATATGAAATCAATTCTAATTTTATGGCTGCGAAATCGGGGGGATGGGGATATGTTAATTTGTGTTTTGACCTTTATAGCCAGTAAAATTATCTCAAATTTTTATGAGGGTGAATAAATAGGTGATTACGGAAGATAGCCCAAATTCATTTTTTACAACAAAATTCAACAAAATTTTCGGTAATTATGGAATATACTGTATGCACCGCCCAATTTTCTTGAAATTTTGGCTACCCCCCTATTTTCGAGGTCCCTGAACACGAATCTGACCTCAGTGTTTTAAATTTTCTTGTCGAACAGCGGCTATCTTGAAAAAACTGTTACACACGATATCTCACTTCCGGTTAGTCGATTTTTATTTTTTCAAATATCTACAATTTTTTTTACATGTCCTTTTGCGATGGCTCAGATATTATCTGACACAGAGTGTTATCGTTGACATATTTCTCCCTGCAAAAGAAAAAAATTAATAATAATAAAATTCTGCCAATAGGAGGCGAGATATCAAGACTAACCGTTTTTTCAAGATGGCCCCCATTCCACGAGGAATTTTTTTGGAAAAGTATAAATTTGGACACCTTCTTCTACTCACCCTAATAAAAATTGGCTATTCCTTCTGTTTGTCCATTCAAGTATTATTTTCCTGTGCCATTTTGAGTAGTGATTTCAAGACATCATCCTGTAGAAAATGTTGCCTAAAATTTGCTTTCAGGACCCATCCATCTGACCAATTTCCGAGTGGTACTGGCGAAAAAATATTGCTACGGTCTCTTTGTTATCACCTAGGATTAAAACGTGCTGCAAAATTAAAAAAGACGGCCCTCCAATTTGGTTCTCGAATTGCTAATTCTAAGGAGAAAGCTGGTGACATTTCCCAGAGATTAGGTTAAAACATCATGTACTGAAATAACATTATAATTAAGTGTAAGTGGAAACATTGCAATATAAATTGAAATTTAAAACAAAAGTGTAGTATTTATTTAACCCTTTTTTAACGTTTTTTTCATCAAGAAATGTTACCAAAATTGATAATTGTTTAAAAAAATCAGGAAATCAGAAATATGAAGTAACTATCATCAAGTTCTTTTATTAAATATAAAATTTTGAAAAGTTGCTAGCTCCTATAAATAATTAATATTTTTAAAATATTGTAAATAAGATTACCTACCATTTTTATGAAGTGCGTCAACATTGCATACTTTAAATTACGATCATGGATTGTGACGACCAGGGGCGTGCGGTCCATGGAAGCAAGGAAAGCATTGCTTCCCTTAAAAATATACCTGTTATAAAAATCAAGAAGCAATCAAAGTAACAAATAATAATTATTTAATCCGAAAATTTTATAATATAATCATGAAAATAAATTCATCACAGTTCACTGTGTAAGCAGCGTTTAAAATTAAATACCTATGCTGCAGAAAAGATAACATCTAATACATTATTCTGTCTTTGTCCTCCTAATAAGAATGCAGTTATACGTCTCTCTCATCACAGGCCATCGCAAGGCCTACTATAAAGACAGGCCCTGGCGCACAAAAATCACGTGACCATCTTAGCCCGACGTTACATGTCATTTGTCACATAACTGAAAGCGGCAGCTTGGGTTTTGAGAAGTTTTAAATGTTTAAAGTGTTTTTAAACGCCTTAGTTTATATTTTAGAAACAAGTTTGTGTCTAGTGCGCGTGTGTCCTGGCGGAGGGGATACGCCCAGGTGTTATGGCGTCTGGGTGGGAGTCGTGCCGTCCAAGAGTATTGGTGCCGCTCGCACCGACGCGTGAGCGCTGTAAAGGGGAATTCTCCCCCGAACCACAGAATAGGGAACCCGGAATGGACTATTATGGACATGGACAGTATTGGACAGTGGAGCCTGAGACACAGACACAGAGGGGTGAACTGCTTACGGAAGATCCGCGAGTTCAGACGGTCCGGGTGGCTGGAAGCCGTTCCCGTTGACCACGTTCGGGTTTGTGTATTTATTGTATTCACCATTCACCTTGTGCGAAATAAATCAGTGTTGTAACGTACTCTAGGATTTTCGTTGTCGACCCACGCCCTGATACGGTTTCTATTCGGTCGTTCACGCTGCCGATCAACTGAGACCTCGTCAATATTTACAGTATACCTATTGAGGTTAGTTTTCATTTTTATTTCGTAAAAAGTAACCTAAATACCAAATATTGGGTCTGTTTATATTATATTTATACATATTACAAAAGCCAGGAAGAAAGTATCGCCATAACAAACATTTGTTTTGCCTCGGGATGAAAATTTCCGCCAAAAATGGATTCGTCAAATTACAACTGAGATTTAGTTTTTAAAAAACCCTTAAGTATGTGTGGCTAACACATTTTCAAGAAAGTGAAACAGTTAAAGTGGACAAATGTGTTGTGGGATATATGAAAATACCTATAGAGAATATCACCTAAGCTAAAGGAACAATTTTTAAGAATGTGCCAAAATATTGTGAGTGCAGTGCCGTTTAACTCTCAGCCTAAAACAGCTGAGGCAGGTTGAAAATTTTGAAAAAACAATTAGAGAAAGCTTGGATGCACAAAACTAATAATGTAATAGATGAAAGAAAACTTGCCAAATTGTTACGAAATTTGTTTTTTCTACTTATTTCCAAAAATGCCTTTTATTATAAACGACTAAGTTGGTCACGTGACTACGCGATTATGCGTTAGCGCCGTGGCCTGTCTTTATCGTTGGCCTCGAGACCATCGTATACCGCGTCACCGCTTCGCCACCCAGCCCCTATAATATGCAATATCTTAAATTGCTTATTGGTAGGTGGGGATGGCTTTTACTCCTACTACGCCTTCGCGCTGCGGTGACCGATGGAGAGAACAGACCACGAGCCGGACACAGTTGCCAAATGTATCGGTCCACACAAATAACGGTCATAACCGTGACAGATATTAAAATTTGTGTCATAACTTCACAAAGCTTGGCCCCGACACAGGGCGATTTCCGTCTCACCATTGATTAAGGTACCTTATTGAATGGCCTCACGTATTTTATAGCACCCAATACCCAATCCATAGGGCCTTGGCTCTTTCCTAGGATTCGTTATTCAACGGGTAGAAATCGTAGAATTGATAACCTTGTTGTCACTGGAGATGGAAGTAGGGATTTAAGGCAGCCAATGGTCCGCCGTATCGCGCGTATCCCCACGAAGATGCATTTCTCCTAGTATTTCTGGGGAGTGTCCAGTTTTAAACTGAGTTTGGAAGGGCGAACTAGAAGCAGTTGCTCGGATTAAATACGAATTCGATTTGGTGTTTCGAATGGCGTCTCCGTCTACATCAACTAATTTCCAGGAAAAGCAGGCTGTACACAACTGTACAGTTGTGTGGTGTGTTATTTGTTGGACAAACGGTTTTCTGCACAATGCTTTACCGAAAAGGTAAATATAATAAACAAGGGTAGAACTAAACCTGCAATGAAAAATTTAACCAGCAAAATTAAAACTTGTACCCAACATTTCAATGCGGATAAAATTTATGAACAATATGAGTTGGCAACAGGTTGTGAGATAAAAAATAAACTTTTTTGCTGGCCTTGTTTGCTTTTTGCAAATGAAAACGGTGTCTGGAATAAAAGTGGTTTTAGGGATTTAAATAATTTGCATAACGTAGTGAAGCGACATATTATGTCTAAAACTCACTTGCATGCCGTTATTAAAGAAAAAGTTTTCGGGAAAACTCGGATCGAACACGCATTAGATAAACAATTACCTACAAGTAAGTCATCAAAAAAATAATGAATTAGTTGACAAAAATAGAGACGTGCTAAAAAGGCTTATTGACGTCGTGTGCTTTCTTGGCCAGCATGAACTTGGATTTAGAAGTCATGACGAATCAAATTTATCTGCAAATAAAGGCAATTACCTAGATCTTGTTTCTCTAATATCTAAGTATGACCCTTGTTTAAAAACTCATTTGGAACAGGCGTGTGTTTCATGGCACATCAAATCGAATTCAAAACGATTTAATTTCTTTTATTTCGACTGTTATTCTAAACAAAATAAAGGATGAAATCAAACAAACACGTTTTGTTGCTATTATCTTAGATGAATCAACTGATGTCACAAATTTTAGTAAACTTTCTTTTGTGGTACGATTTGTAAATGTAGACGGAAACCTATAGGAAAGATTTCTGGGTTTTATCAACGTATCAGGAGATAGGACGGCTGATGCAATATATACCATTGTATGTGGACTTATTAAGAAGTTATGGCTGGACATTTAGGGGGCCTTCAACTTCAAGTAAAACTTCAAGAAACTTGGCCAAGTGCGATTTTTATTCACTGTTTTGAGCACAGATTGAACTTAGTATTGTCTCAATCAGTAATGCAGATTAAAGTTTTTTTTGCAACTTTGAGTGGAATGGCAGCTTTTTTCTCAAAATCCACCAAGCGCACACAAGCCCTAGATACAATTGTGAAGCGAAGACTACCGAAAGTGGCTCCAACTCGCTGGAATTACAATGGCAGGCTGGTATTGACCATTTTCGAACATCGCGATTCACTAATTGAACTATTTGAAAGTATTTTGTAAAATAGTGAAAAGTGGGACTCAGATACTATAAATAGCTCCAGAGGATTTTAATTTTCTTATCGTTGTTTTCTCATTTTCGGATAACCTATTTAGCTTATTACAATGCAAGACAAATGATATTGGGTTCTGCATTAAAAAGATAAGCGAGTTTAAAAATATCATTAACAAAAAGAGAGACGACTTTGAAAAATGCTGGGAAAATACCAATGGTAAAAGTTTGGAGCCACAAAGAAAACGAATGCGCATAGATAATGTTGGAGATATAAAAACTTGTTACCGTCGACTTTTTTATCAAATTTTGGACCAAATTTATCATGAAATGGACAACAGGTTTAAAAATTTTGATGACCTAAACTTTTTAGAATTGTGTAATTTTAGCGCGTTTAAAGGAAAACAATTTCCTGAAAACCAATTAAAATCTTTGATGCATCATTATGGACAGTATTTTGACATGGTTTTGTTACGTTCCGAACTTACAGCTTTGTATGACACCGAAGATATTGACAAAAAAGCAAATGCATGTGAGTTATTGACATTTTTGAAAGAAACTTCTCTGGATAAGGCATATTCAGAGGCAGTGAAATTATGTGAGTTAGTGTTGACAATTCCAGCTACTAGTGCCTCCGTAGAGCGTAGTTTTTCTGCGCTTAAACGCATAAAGACTTACTTGCGAAATTCGACAGGACAAGATCGACTTTCCAGTGTATCTTTATTACCCAGATGGCAAAGCATGTATCTGTGACATCATTTTTAGGGAATTATTAGGTAACAGCTGTTATATAGCCCGGGGATGTAATGGGGCTATCGCGACAATATAACATCGCGTCTCATCTTTGAATGACACTCTGAATATATAACCAAGACATCACGTTGTTCTTAAATTGCAGATTAATACATCCCTGGAATAGCACTATGATATCACCATATACTAGTACAGATTGCAAAACTATCCCTGTGATGTAACATGGATATACGCGACTTACAACTGGGTAGGTATATCTCAAACGCGGCTCCATTACATTTCTCAAGAAGTCTCCAGTATGTTTCGGAGATATCTCAGTAACATAACTTTGAGAAAGATTGAGGAAATGTATCTGGTACATCATAGGAATATTCGAAGAAATATCAGAAAATTATCCCTGATACATCACGCGGATATACAAAAGTGGGGATTTTAAATATCACGAAAATATTCTGGAGACATGTAGTATATATAAATTTTAAGATGTATCCAGAATATTCTACCAATATCACATTGTGTGATATTGGTGTGCTGCCCTCTGTCACGTCAACATTTGCCTCTACCGTTGCGTGTTTAGTCGTATTTCATATGGTCCAAGGCGGAGGTGTCGTTGGTTTTTTGTGCAGCGCTTGGTGCGAGTTTTATTAATTGTTATGTTTTACAAAGGTGAAACGGTGACTCAAAAGTGTTGTAGTGTGGCGTCGGGTGCTTTTTAGGTAAGTGAAATAATGCATATAGGTTAGGTAGGTATAGCAAACTAAAAACTTTGGTCCTGCGTAACTAACGCCTTCAGCCCTTTGCTTTTCCGATGACTTCGATTTCGTGATGGAACCAATCGAGGAGGCTATGGTATACAACCGTAGGTTAAAGAGATAAGAAAAACAATCGGAAAATCTAAAAACCTCCAATATAAGTAAATACTATGTATTTTATCAGAGATGTATCGGTCTATCGGCTTAGAATTTACCTCGTAGGTTATTGAATTCGTTTAATAATAATAATGCTTTCTCCTATCACACTTCAAACTAGCATAGGAATAGGTAGGTACTTTCCATAATAATTATGCTTGTGTCGGGTAAGTAGGGCACAGTAGTTTCAATTTACTTAATTGAAATATTATGAAACTTTTTTTGATTCCAACGTTTGGTGACAGTATTATCAGCAAACGCATAGGTACATACTTGCTTACCTGTACTGATTTTTTCATGATGGGAATTACTATTGATACCTATGTGAGTACCAAATTTATATGTGGAGTTGGATATTTTTAAATAGTACAATGGAATTCTGTAAGGCCATTTTATTCCTTATAAAAAAATTTCATGTCTCAAAAATAACCATATAGGCACAGCTTACCCTATAGGTATAGGCACAGCTTACGTATAGGTATATTATTATCAAATGGGTTATTATATTATCAATATCTAAAGAGTCGCAGGAAACAGATTAATTAGGTGCTGAATTGCTGGTTACCGATGTTTTTGTTTTTCAGATGTGCTTTTCTGAAACCACCGATTTTGGATTTCATTGAAAAAATGGGGAAACCCGAGGGAAAACATTTCTGAATGGCTAAGGCAGACGAAACTAAGATAGCAAATAACGGGAACGAGACAAAGTTGTAAATGATAACATATAACACTAAGTAAGTTATTGAAGTAAGGTACCTATTTGTACAATAATTATTATATTACAATATGTTTATAATATATCCAAAATTTTGTTAATTTGAGTATTTACTGCCACTTTAAAATTTAACTTTAAAAGCTAACCTTAACAGGGTGTTTGGTAAATAGGTAATGGTTCTTCTATTAACGTATGCTTTTTTGGCCAAAACCTAAAATTCGTTCTGAGAATTTTAAAATAATAACTTAATCCTGATCATCAACACAAACATATGGCCATCAAAATTTCATGATTAGGCATAAGAGAAGAAAATATTCTACTTTATGGATACCTACTAATACCTACTACATGGGCCAATAATGGAGTTGTTTTGTAAAAACAATGAATGTTATGTCGCCCGTCGATGTTTGCATTTTTAGGTTAAATGTTCCATTTATTAAAACTTTTACTAAAGACATTTTCTCATATTTTGTTTAGCCTAAAAAATATACAGGTATAAGGTAAGTATTAATAATTATTCGAAAAGACTATTAACATCCTGTAACTCAGACAATATACCAATCGTGAGCTTATTTTTATACATTTACATACTAAGAAAAATTTTATTCTCTGGCGAAAATTAGGCAGTTTATATCAATAAACATAATGCCATGTTTTCTGAGTTACACAATTATTACACAATTATTACAATTAAAAGCGAACATGTCGAATATGTGTTACATATATTTTTTAAACTAAACAAAATGTGAGTATTTAAATATCATGAGTAATATAATACTTATAGAAAATGGAATAGGCTTCCTAATTAAAGTGCAGAAATATATGTATGTTCCTGGAAAAATCGTATAGATGGGCGCCACGACCTCGGGAGTCCAAATTTACATCGTTTAACCAAAAATCTTCCATTTCACACAAAAAGCATAATATTTTTTATCTGTCTGTTTTCCATAATAAGTCCAGGGCGCGAAATTGGGATCTGCCTATATACAGGAGAGAATGTATTGTACACATTTGATATATATCTGAAATAAGTTACATTATATCACAAGGATGTATCATGGTAAATGAATATGACAAGCTGGTGATATAACAGGTATGTAATGTGCAGGCATCTGATATGTTCCTGAAATAAATTTTAGTTACATCACAGGTCTATCGCCTGGGATATCTAAATGACATATAGGAGATGTAGTCTGGGATGTATGTGGTATCTACCCGTTACATAAGCATACATATCACAGATATACCATCGCGATGTCATTATAACATCTCACGAATGGCAACTTGTAGCGGACATTTTAATATCTCTGTTACATATCTGGCTACACCTTGTGATATCACATGTACTGTCCTAAAGAACGAGTGTTTGTCTCAGCTACATCACTGGATAAGTTTTTGTCAACTGGGTAGCAATTGAAAACAATCTTGTTAGGGAAATGTCGCAGCACCCGCGTTTCTACAACGAAGTTATAGACGAGTTCGCAAAAAATGATAGATGAATCCAATTACACTATAAATAGGTAAGTTTTTAAAAACTGCTTCCTTTCTCCCAAATTTCACCGCACGCCCCTGGACGAGACTATAATATTTCTTACCTAACACCAGGTTTTCACAGCCTAACATAAACTCAGACACTTTAAATTAGCAGGACATCAACCGAGGGCTGCAATGACGTCATATTTCGTTGTTGTTTGCAGACTGGGGTGGTGCTACTCAACGAAAAAATTAGCGACTTATTATAGGTTATAGAGGGGTATTTTGTGGTTATGGGTATGTCAGTTTCTGACAGTTAGAATGTCCCATATTTTAAATATCCTGCTTTAGTACCATTCACGTTCTTTTTACAGTAACGAATTCCCTTTGCGGTCAATATTTCGCAGTTGTGGTGCCCAGGCGGACGCGCCACGCCAGAAGTTTCAATGTCACGATATTCTACAGTAACCCGTGAGGCCCCACATTCCAGATTTTAAAGAATTAACAACTTTCCGCTTCTATGGAAGCTCGGTTGGGACGCGCGCCGCAAATATTCACTAAAAACCGACCAAAACCAGATTTGCCTGGAAAATAGCCGCGCAGTCTGGAATTCCAGCGGGCACGTGGGAAATTTAGCCTCCAACTTAAAATATAAAAGCGCGTGAAACCAACTGAAGTCAGCCAGTCGTCGACCAAGCCGGTTCCCAGAGAGAAGCGGCCAGCTGGCCGCAGATCGTCAAGTTGCCACAAAAATCTCTGGTCAAAATCATCAAGAAAGAAACATGCTCCTACTAAGTAAATTTGGACTGACCAAAGAGTAATATATTTTTGTTTTGCTTCCTTTGTGTTTGAATTGCCTTTTTATTTTGAATTTTGAAACTATGTTGAAAACTTTCAGATAAATTGAATTTATTGAGCAATTAGAATAATTTTATGACTTTTATAAACTATGAATGGTTTTTGGGAAGTTATTTTGAACCATATTACTGTAGATTTCAAGAGTTTTTATTCTAACTTCGAACTAAAATAATTTTGTAACTTTTATTGGAAATTTGAAAGGGTTTTGGGGAAACTATGTAGATTCAAATTATTTTGCCGATGAATTCATTTAATTGAACTATTTTATGTCAGAAATTTCGAGTAATTTTGAATTACAGTCTTCTGCCAGTTTTACGGGGAGATTAATCAATGTTATACAGAGTAATCAATTAACTGTATGCTATTTGGGAATCTTTTGCAATTTTTGTACTTTTAATCTGAATGCTAGGAATAGTGAGATAAAACACAATATTTTTTCACCTTTATTACTAAGGGAGGAAATTGTGAAAGGCAAGGTTTGAGCCTGACATATTTCAAAAAGCAGTGCTCGACTTGCATGTTTATGTAAACACAGGTAGTAGAATAGCTATTTAAAATACGGGGCATACAGAACAAAATATCCTGGAAATGAAAGAATATACAAACCTAATGTGCTTGTAATATGGATGAAAGTCCGGAAAAATAAACATACAAGCCCAATGTGCTTGGAACACGGATTTAAAACCTGAAAATATAAATATGCAACCCAAACATGTTTGGAAGTATTGCAAGTTAAAACCCGCACACAAGGACAAAAACAAACAAACCAAAACTTAAATATGGTTTTGGTTTTACAGGTAACACAAAGGCCTGGGCGAAAATCGCTAACTTGCCTGGTATTCAAACTTTCGACTGCGAAGGGGATCCTTCAACTTTGGGAATAAGATGGGAACTATGGAAACGAGCGCACCAGATTTACTTAAGCGCTTCGGACATACTAGATCCAGTAAAAAAGCGTGCCATACTCTTACATTCAGGGGGCATAGCCTTTCAACAAATATTTTATAACCTACCAGGGGCAAATGTAGATGAATCACTCGACGAAAACCGAAGAATTAATGTGTATCAAGTAGCTTTAGAAAAGTTAGATAATTATTTCCTCCTTCAAAAAAGTAATATTTATGAAAGACACATTTTCCGCTCGATGAAACAAGAGGAAAATGAAAAATTTGATGAATTCTTAGTTAGATTAAGACATCAAGCTATCAATTATTGTCAATTTGTAGATCTCGAAGGAAATTTAACTGATCAGATAACAGAGAAATGTAGCTCTAAAGAATTGCGCCGAAAAATCTTTAGTTTGGGTGATGCCATTAACCTAAATGATATCGTATTGGGGGCAAATGCTCTTGAGAGTGTTAAAATGCAAATGAAACAAAGTCGAAATGAAATTTGTACACGTTGTGGTAGCAGGGATCATAAATCAGACGATCCTAATTGCCCCGCAAGAAAACAAGTTTGCCACAAATGTAATTTCACGGGACATTTTCGGAAATGCTGTCGGTCTGTGCGCAGAAAAAAATCCTTTTGCAAACCATGCAAACCATCCTGTGATTAAACGAGTAAAATTAGGAAATGAAAGTAAGGCCACCGGAAGCAAAGAGGATATTGACTACATATTTCACATCGACGAAGACGACTCTATCGTTTGAATAGTAGGAGGGGTTAAACTCATTATGATGATAGATTCGGGGAGTAAAACTAATATTATAGACGACAAAGCGTGGAAAATATTAAAGGAAAACAATATTCAAGTGACCAATCAAATAAAAAGTCCAAGTAAACAGTTTTTTGTCTTATGGCAATCATCCGTTAAAAACTCTAGGGAGCTTCGATTCTGATATAAGGGTAGGATTAGAAAACCGAAATGTAACTTTTTATGTGGTTAAGGAGGGTGGGTCAATGCCTCTTAGGAAAAAACACGGCCAAATCACTGGGAGTTCTCAAGGTTGGACTGGGGATAAATTCCATATCCACCGTTTTCCCAAAAATAAAAGACGTACTTGTTGAGATACCTATCGATGAAAATGTACCCCCTGTTGTGCTGCCTTAGCGGCGTATACCAATACCTTTGAGGGGAAAGTAGATAAAGCCTTGCAAGATTTGCTGGAGAGTGATATAATGCAACCTGTTAATGAAGCGTCGAAATGGGTGTCACCGATAGTGCCCGTTTTAAAGGATAATGGCGATGTACGCATTTAGATATGAGAAGGGAAAATCAAGCTATAGCACGGGAAAATCACCCATTACCTACCATGGACGTTCTGTTTGCGCACCTTAGAAAAGCAAAGTTATTTTTCAGACTTGATGTAAATAATGCTTTTCATCAAGTTGAGACTTCCGAAAAGTCGAGATTTATCACTACTTTTATTTCCAAAAGAGAACTTTTCCGATACAAGCGACTTATGTTTGGTATTACCTGTGCTCCGGAAATGTTCCAAAAAATTATGGAAAAGATTTTAATTGGTTGCAATGGAACATTAAATTTTATAGATGACAATCGTTTTTGGAAAAGATGAAGTCGAACACGACCAAAACCTCCAAAGAACGTTACATACTCTAAAAGAAAACAGTGTCATCCTTAATGAAAATAAATGTGTCTACAAAATAAAAACTATTGAATTCTTAGGACATGTTTTATCTGACACAGAAATACGACCAGTAGAAAGCCCATGTGAAAGCAATAAAAGCTTTTAGACAACCTAAAACCATCGAACAAATTCAGAGTTTTCTTGGACTTGTTAACTTTGTAGGAAAATGGATAGCAGATCTAGCCACCATAACTGAGCCCTTAAGAATAATCCTTCGGAAAAAACTGGGTAAATGCCACCTATCATCTCTGGCAACCAGAGCAAAGAATGGCATTCAACAAACTAAAAGAGAGACTTTCGTCTGAAAGTTCTCTGGGGTTTTACGACCCCAATGATCGTACACAGATAATAGCTGATGCCAGCGCGGTGGGATTGGGGAGTGTCTTAATTCAGTTCGATATGAATGGCCCACGGGTCATAGCCTACGGAAGCAGAAGTTTGGCGGATTGTGAAAGGAGATATTGCCAGACCGAAAGAGGCACTAGCCCTTGTGTGGGCGGTAGAGCATTTCCATGTGTTTCTGTATGGAAAAGAATTCGAGTTAGTGACGGATCACAAGCCTCTTGAGGCAATCTTCAGCCCCAAGTCTAAACCATGTGCTAGGATTGAAAGATGGGTGCTAAGGTTACAGTCCTATAGGTACAAGGATATCTATCGTCCTGGAAAGTCCAACATTGCAGATCCGATTTCACGTTTATGTTATACAAATACAAAGATACCTTTTGACAAATTGTAGAGTATGCCAGACCAATTGCCATACCTCTAGAGAGTATTAGTAATTCTTCAAAAAACAATGCAGAAATTTTAAACGTCAAAATTGCACTTTCTGATGGCAGATGGAAAGAAAATGTAAGGAACTATGAAGTGTTTCAAGTGGAATTATGTTTCCACAGAGAAATTTTACTAAGAGGTGATAAGATTGTAATTGCAGTAGGGCTGAGGCAACGTGTACTGGAAGCAGCACACGAAGGGCATCCAGGTATAGTTGCAATGAAAAGACGCCTCCGCACGAAAGTGTGGTGGCCAAAAATAGACTCGGATGCAGAGCGTGTTGTCAAGAGTTGTAGAGGATGTACCCTAGTAGGCGCTGTCGATCCGCCTCATCCGCTGAAAAGACGCGAACTACCACTGCGGCCATGGATTGACATCGCAATTAACTATATGGCCCTCCTGCCAAGTAACGACTACCTTTTAGTGCTAATAGATTATTAGAGCCGTTAAAAGGAAATCAAAATAACTAAAGATATAACCGGACTAAACACAGTATCTTTACTTCGAGAAGTTTTTTTTTCGAGGCTAGGACTTCCCGAATCAATAACTGCTGATAATGAAAAGCAGTTTTCTTGGAAGGAATTTAGAGATTTCTGCAAGGAGAATAATATTACGCTGCACAACACTATCCCATATTGGCCCCAACAAAATGGGGAAGTTGAACGGCAAAATCGAGACATACTAAAGAGATTGAAAATTAGCCAAATCAATAGGAGTATAGTACATTCCACAACAGGCAAGACACCGTCAAAGCTAATTTTCCAAAGACAATTTAGAGATAAATTACCAAATATAGGCGATCGACCTATCGAAATAATAGAAGTTGAAGTAAGGGACAAAGACAGACTAGAGAAACGGTCGCTGTTTTCGCCCGACAATCCGCCGATTGTCGGGCGAAAACAGCGGCCGGGCCGGACGTAAACACGGCATAAATCTTTGAAAATTTCGTTTTTTCCGCGGGTTTTCGCGAAGTTTCGATGCTGCAGAAAGTGCAAAGTAGGGTGGTGGTCAGTTTGAGCCAAATTCATCTCGACTATAACCAAATATCGCCCTGCAAAAGTGGGGTGTCAAAAGGAAATTTGAAAATTCATTTTCTCGGAAACTACGTCCGGCCTCAAGAAACTGAGGACAGATTCGTGTTCAGGGACCTCGAAAATGGGGGGGTAGCCAAAATGGGCTCGTATACCACATTTTTTTATTTTTGCAATGGCTAGATATCGCCTTTAAACGTCCGGAAACTGGCTGTGACGTAGTTAGCATTAATTTAAGAACCGGCGACGTCGCCTTCTCCCCTCTTCGTCTTCCGTCAAATAAAATAACCTGACATGGCCTGTTAACCTTTATTATAAATGCAACCTCTATCAAACTATCAATAGTTGTCTGAAAACGTTTCTACCTGCGAAGATTATCAGCCCTTTGCCCAATGCGTTAGCAGAAAATAAGCAAGTGATCTTTAGTTATTTACTAGTTTGCGCGTCGTTATAATAGTCATGGAGGTTGTTCGTTCCCTCTTGTGAAAACTCCAGCAGAAACTCTGGAAAATTGTTTTTATCGACACCGACGAAATTCGCCGAAAACGGTGGTTGGAAACAGTTGGCCTTCCAATGAAGAAAACGTTTTTGTATTGTGGCGAAGACCATTTCAACGTAAGTACATATTATCTGTTATAGAGAGTTTGAAGCACTTTTACTTCTTTTTTTAATACTTACTTACTGTCTTGGGGTTATAAGACTACATCTACCTGAATGTAATAAACCTCAAAATAACCCCTGTTAATAAATTCGAAATTTTATTTCATATTTATCATACTCTTTAATCGAGCAACTTTTATTGCAATAATTTTTGTATAAGAATAGTAAGATACATTTGTCTTTCTTTTAGCTTGAGCCTGATGGTAAGAATTGGATGTTCTCCAAAACTGTGGGAAGCAAAATTATCTTGAAAAAGGAAGTTGTGCCTCGGTTCTACATAAAAAGCAAACGAATTGCTCTCTTCCAATTCATGTACTCGTAGAGAGGATAATAAGACGAAATCGAGAATTTGCAACGCTCAATATACATTCGAGGGTAAACCATCAATTAATATGCCTTTTAGATCACATATTGGTTATTGTGTGAGGCCTTTAATTTTATGAAATATATTTAATTTAAATAGTTAAGTTGTATTGTAAATTATTGCTCAATAAACTGTAAATTATGTTGTGTTCATTCTTTCCCTAATTGGTTACCTTTTTATAGTAAAGTTTGAATAATAATTCATTCTAAAGTGATATTTTCATTTTCTTTTTGTTAATGACAAATATTCAGAACCTAAAAAGAAGAAACGTTCTACAATCATAGCAGGGAGACCGGAGAGGCGGGCAGGGACGTAAACCCACGGTTCCGATTTGGACGGCGAATCCCGCGCGGGACGGACGTGAGGCCGCGAAGCGGGTGAACATCGCAGCGGCAAAGTCGCAGCATGGCCGATCCTCTGAGGTCCCCATGAGTTTAATAAACGAACACACCCTTTCCAATTCCACATAATATGGCAGATTGTCCGATGTCGCCTTCACTAATCCTTGCTCCATACTATGAAAAGTTCGATTTGCTATTGAAATAATCAAATCATAACACAAACTTGCAGTGCAAATTTGAACTGTATAAGTAAGTCTCACACGTCAAACGTTGAGTGTCAAATGAATCGTCGTAAATAAGCAGTGTTGCCAAACTTGCATGGCCGTTTACCTAGCGACCGGGGTCGTATAGAATGTATTAATTTAATGATAATATTTTTGTTAATTACCATGATCTGCATTGAAAGATATTAACAATAATAAATTATTTTAATAAAAGTTACAACAGGTATTTAATAATACCTTAATATGCTAAAAAACTATATCAGAATTCCAGTAAAATTTATGAAATACCCCTTGTATAAGGAACGGCAACTACGTCATAACCTTTGGCGGGAAAGTATTATTTATAAAATTACAGCAAATCTAAAGCAAATATGAAAGAAATGAAAGACACGGGTCGATTTTTTTCTTATTTTCTACCGATAGATAAAAAAATTAATATTTTTGTCCGAAGTATACGAGCCCATTTCAAGAAAATCTGGCGGTGCGTACAGTAATTTCCATAATTACCTAGATTATTGATATTATTTGTACCAGCAGCGAATGAAGACGTGTCAAACCGCACATGAGGTGTTTAATTACAAACGGCCTATCAGGAGAGAATCGTATAGCGCCTTCACCAAAAGTCTAAAAATATCGATTTAAACATTTCAAATTAAACTATCACTTCTGAATTATTTTAAACAATGATTTATTTGCCTGTGCCGGTAACAAATAAAATAAATGCTAAAATAAACCTCTTAGGTAATCACAAGTTTTATTTCATATTTTGGTAAGTAACTTTGGTAAATTCTTTCAGAATACATAAAAATTGCATTTAGCAGCAGCGCATTATTTCGATTATTTCCCTCATACTGCTTACATCCAATAAGGTAGCTCCTTTCATAAAAATCCAACCAATGATATGCCTCTGCTAGCGATAATTTGCACTAGTGCAATTACCGGTAATTGCACTTGTGCAAATTATCACTTCGTTGCTTAGCAACCGCGAATCTGTTGGATACAAACACGTACCTACTTCTTAAAGTTTGTATGTTTCGCACTGTTCTAAATTATGCAGCTTAAGCTTATTAAGCATTATATCAATGAATTTATATAACTTTTACATTGCTAAATTATTGTTATTTAGACCTCTGCCTCCGTTTAAGTTTATGACACATTAAGAAAATAAACCAACGCCGACAGGGTGTAGGTATAATCGCATTTGCCTTGGATACCCAAGCGTCATGTTTGTTTACTCGAACGCTAGTTATACTAGTAACTTTGCGGAACATTTAGTGATACTGGAATCATTTTAAACAATCATTCTAAATGCGCACTGCACCACATACTAGTTTTGCAATATGCACTCTTTGCTGAGCTGCAACGGATGCAAGTATAATGATAATGCACATATTTTCTTGAATTATTTTGTAGTTAAAATGACAATGTCGTTCTTAGTGTCAAACTTTCATACTGATTTAATTACTCTTTCATATATTATATTATTTAATGTGTGGATTACTCTCTCAAAAATTTAAGCCTGGTTCATGCAGCTTCTTTATCTTTTAATTTTACTTTATCTTTAAGAAATAACCAATGGCATTTTGTCCCTTGATTTGAACTGACCAATGACATTTAATAAAAAGAGGTGTTTGTTCTAACCAGAGAAATGGAGTAGGGAGAACGCGCTTTGACCCAAGAACCGTAAACCAGGCAGGATTGCTTAATCCCTATGCTCTAACGTTCGCCACTATCGGCCGCCGCTGTGACGTCACGACGAGTCCTCTCGGACCGGCGCGGCACCGTCGTAAGTAATAACAGAACTCGACCCCCATTCTGTGACTCGACCTTCAACGCTGAAGCTTGAAGTTTGTTTGGATTGGAGTTTTTGTGCTATTTTCCGTGTGTTTTCCGTATTTTAGTGTGGTTCAGGTGGTTTTAGTAGTCTTCCTAGTCCTCTAGGAAGTACATATATGTATAGAATCAGAATGATAATGTTAGGGAAGAATCCTGATATCTTTGACTCAAATGTGAATACAGAAGCAACAATTGTAGAAGAATATATAATTCCCAATGTTTTAGAAACTGCAAATGTAATCTCTAAGGGATTATTGGAACAAAACGAGACTCAAAATTCGAAAAGTAGCTCTTCTTTTTCATCTGTAACTTCCAATGAATCTAAGGCAAATTCCGACTTCACAGCAACATCTAAAGCAATCACAGAGGACGCTTTGGAGTATATTGCTGGATATTTAGCAAACAAAAACAGACATACTCTGCCCAATTTGGGGCAAAAAAGAAAACGAGATTCCATATACAGTGCTATTCATAAAGTTTGCACCAAAGGGGAAAAATTTGTATTATTATATTTTTTGAAAATCTGATTTTGGGATACTTATATGTTGGAGCATGTCTTTATTTTAAAATAAAAAATTGGAAAGAATCAGGTTTGCCTTGAAAATATCGGAAAAAGTTATTAAGAAAATGTGTTTGTTTTGCATTATTGCGCCTCTATGCAAATTTTCAGTACATCAAATACGATGTTCGTTTTTTTCTCTTCAAATCGGTATCGATATTTTTTTCCGGCATATTGTCCCCAGTTTGACGTTTGCAGTTTGTTTTCAGCGGTAGTTGTTTTAATTTCAGCAGAGAAATGGCCAGTGTTTTTGGAAAATGTCATGTGCAGTACCAAGCTGTTAAAATTATAAGTCTAGGAGACCTCCGGGAGTATCATTTTTTCGGTAAGTTTAGTAAAAACAATCGCCGAAATTTTGGGCACCATAGGCGCGCATCTGTATAATTTTAATGATTTTGCAGATTTCCTAAAGATGATAACCATGTTGAATATGTGGTTAAAAATTCTTAACTTGGAGACTGATTGGACATTGAGTCCAAATAAATTTGTTTGTTCAAAACATTTTGCTGCTGATGCCTTTACTGTGCATCGTGGCGAACGAGGACGAAGACCTCTAAAGCAGTCTGCAGTGCCAAGTCTCTTTCTGGAGCAGACAGAAAAATGTTTGGAGCAATGGATTTGCAATTCCTTGTAGTCCCGGGCCATCTTGCTCTGCACTCTCATGTAGTGCTGCTAATCAAGAAAAGCCTGCTAAGTCTAAGAAAAAACTAAGAAAAAAAAACAAGAATTCTATCTGAATCTAATAAAGTTCCGTAAGTATTTTCCAAGGTTAGTGGAGAGTAGGTTGAACGATAACTTTTCGGTTCATGCGATGACGTCACATATGGATATCGTGCGCATATAATATTAGCTTGTACGTGGCTTGTACGCCTGCAAGGTTAGTAAAGAGCTAAATATCAGGATATTAATATCTAATTATTTGTTTTACAATACATCTGCATGATTTTGATGTTTTAATTAAGGTAATACACTATAAAAATATAATATCTATAAAACTGTCCAAAGATAGTGTAAAAATCGCCACACACGTTTAAACAAACAAGCTAAAATCGAGGTTATTTAAATGAGCTCAAACCAGAGAACGCTAAACCATCTGAATGCATGTAAACTCAAAGCAAGTATCCATTTTATCCACATGTGACGTCAGAGCCTTTCCCTTCCCGCTCGCCTCACCCTTGTTCTCTGGTTCAACCTATTCTCTACTAACCTTGAGTATTTTCAACAATTTTTGTGACTATTTACAGGTATGCGGAATAATATAATAAAGCAGTTTTGAAAGAAAAACAAATAGGTTTTAAAACTATGTTAAATTTTAACAGATTCTTTCTTTCTTGTAGACACACCGATACTAGTACTTCAAATACAAGTACTGACAGGCATGGTCGAAGTGGTGTGAAAAGGACATTAAGGTTATTTTTTAATCATATCGCATCATTCCAGTTATTTTAATGTTATTATTTATTACAGTAATGAAAGTTCTGGAACAAGTACAGGTAGCAGTACAAAAAGAAGGAGAATTACTCAACGCATAAAATTTCTTCACAGCTATTTGTAATTACATACAAAATGGTATTAGGCATTTATTTAAGTGTTGCAAATATTTTTATCAATAACTATAAAACCTCTATAATGTATTTTTAATATAATCTATTTTTTAGTACATCTCCAACTACACATGCGATTGTTCTTAAAAAGAAAAATGCAGCTTTGCAAAAACGCCAACTAGAATATCGTAAAAAACTCTATGGTGCAAATAAGAAAATCAAAACTCTTAAAAAAGATGTTACTTCTTTGAGAATAGTGGTAGATTTTCTCAAAAAAGAAAATTATGTATCGAGAATAGTCTACCTTACCACAGAATACGAGCCTCAAGAATGCGAGTAAAAAATTTCGAATGTTGCCAAACTTCCAAATATAATTCTCTTTAGGAAATATAATAAACCAAAGCCATTACGCTAGTGCACCAGAATTGTACAGGTTTTTTGCGATCCGGCAACGCCTAGCAAGACCAGTAAAGATTCACCCTGCAACCAGTATTCCAAGCTGAATATTTCTTAGAGCGACTGGCGGTCGCAAATATCACGAACACTAGTCTTCGCCTCACAGCCGTGCGCGAAGGGAGACAATTTGAGTTTTGCGGTGTTAGTAGTGGTTGTATAATGACCAGTGTCCGCGGAAAGACCATACATAGCCAAGCCAGGGAAATTATCGCAAACGTAATAAGGGTTTGCGATGAGGAGGCAACTAATAACGCTTTCCAATTACTTATTTTATCACTCAACTGACTACCAAAATTTTCACCGCCGTTATTACCGACGCCTGAGGCGGCAGCAATTGTATGGCCTATTCACGCGTTTTTTATTTTACTTCCCCTCTGCGTCTCTAGCGTTCTCTCCTATGTTTTACTATAATGGGTTGGAGCATATAGAAAAAACTTCAGAAAGAGGAAAATATGTACATTGTAAATAAAGTTAGATCGGCACATATAAATTGGCATAAACAATTAGTTTTTTTACATACTTTGAATCATTTTTTTTTATTTTTTATAATGTATATTTTAGGTTAATTTAGCTGCGCAAACACTGAGTGGTAGTATGGCAATTGCATGAATTTTTGAAACAAAGAATGCCACATACCGAAATTCAAAGAATGTGAAGCTACGGTCAAATTTATCAGGTACATTGACCAGTTATTTGATGTTCTGAATTCTAGAAGTCTTTGGTCAAGGGGATACAAGGCACCTCTTAAAATAGAAAATGAAATCTGCTGGCGACCTTTTTTAACAGAAGCGATACAGTATTTACTGAGATGTACAGATGTGAGTGGACGACCTCTCTGGCTTACTTAAAAAAAAACCTCCTTTCATGGGCTTTGCAATATCTGCTACGTCAGTTGCAGGTATTTTTGATGAGTTCGTCAAAGGCAAGAAATTAAATTATTTGCTTACTTATATTATAAATGTAGTCAGGACCACTTGGAATTTTTTTTTCTGTTCAGTAAGGTGAGACACAATGGAAAATACACAGCCTTGTCTGAAAAATAAAAATATTCTTATGTTTTAGAAGCATAAATGGATGGAATAACAACCCTTCAGCATTACAGTTCATGTACACCTTTCGGAGGCTCCTCTTGCATAGCAAGACATCACCAAGAGGGAATTGTAAAATTCTTGACACTACCTCAGTTTTAACCGTGCCAAGCAGCCAAAAAGAAAAACAAAACATCTACAGTGGTAGAAAGAAAGTATAACATCGATCCAGTTGAACTGTGTTTGAAGGATCATGATTATGATTTCATACCAAATTTTATAGGACTTATATGATGTATCATCAAACGTAGTGGTATATGTGGCAGGATATGTCGTAAAAATGCTAAGACGAACATTAAAATCTACTGAATCTTTAGCATGCTGTTCTGCAAGTATGGAAACGATGGCAGAAGATTGCCATTATCCACTAATTTGGATAAGAAATAAAGGTAAAATTATTGAGCAATAGATAATTATAAAACAAGCAACTTTCAACTTAGTAGAACATAACTCGCATAGAATAACCAAAATATCTATTATAGCATGTTTTTCTTTATTAATCGCAATTTCAGGTGGTCTGCAAATTCCCTCTGCCGGATTAGTCAAGATATATAAACATGTGGAGACAGCTATAAGAAATTTACTACAAGCAACTGACAGCAAAATACCTGAAGATGAAAATTTCTTAAAGAAATTTACAATAGCTGTAGGACAAAAATTCTTCCACGAAGCAGATAGGCTGTTTCCAGTATTTGAAAAAAATCATACATTTGTAGATTCACCATTTGAAGAAAGACACATTTTTAGGCTAATTAAAGAAATCACACTAGCTTACACAAAAATTAGGTTGTATAATTTGTCTAAATGGTACACTGCAATGATTCAAGGGCCAACCGTTCGTAAAGAATTAACAAAATTAATCCTTTTAATCATCAATAGTCCCTGTCGACGAAATTTGGTAAAATATTATTTTTATATGGTTTATATTACTCCCGTACTAAGGCAAAACAGTCTATGGGAAAAAATGTCAATTTTGAATTTCCTGCCTATCTTGTACAGGGTGGGCCAAATTGGACACTTTTAAAGGGAAACTCCTATTTTTGACGGAGATGGACGAAAACTGATATCGGTGTCTGAGACTCATTTTTTATGATAAACTTAGTGGCGAAAACCGCAAAGCGATACCTGTCACCGTTCTTGAGTTACAGGGCGTTTTCCGAAAATGTGCGGTTTCGAAAAGTGGCCGTAACTTTTTTCGGGTTAAAAATTTTGGGTTTCTGTAAAAACATTCTTAAAGCACTTTTTTTCGCAGAATCCAATGCTGCTACTACATTTTTTTTCTAGTCAATGGTTTAAGAGTTACGGATAAAAAATATTATTTTTTAAATGGAACACCCTGTATATTTTTGCATTTTTTAATAGAACAAAAAATTACCATTCCAAAAATATATAACACTTAATGATTTACTTAAGTAGTTATCAATTACTAATAGCTTTTATGATTTCATGTGTTATTGGAAGCACGCACTTTCAACAAGTAGGCTTTGGACGGTGAGACAATGAAACAACCGTGGAAAAATGTTTACTGTTACCTACCTGTCAAATTTTCAGTTAGGCTGTTTAGGGGGTAAAGATTTTTCTATTTTTGGGTAATTTATAAACTTTATAACATACCTAAAATGAAATTTGAAAGTTATGAAAAATGGGATATGATAGTCTGTTTTATACAATCCGGGAAAAATGCCTATCTCTGTTTAACTCATACGTACCACCTACCTTTTCGGCGTACTATTAATCAAATCTATTAACTATTACTCTAACACTATTAATCAAATTGTGTCGCAATCTTGCAAAAATGTGCTTGAAAGGATGTCTTCTCTCTGGATACCGCTCGTAGTATAAATTGCTCGTTGCATCTGATTTTTCCCCGGATTGTATAAAACAGACTATCATATCCTATTTTTCATAACTTTCAAATTTCATTGTAGGTATGTTATAAAGTTTATAAATTACACAAAAGTAGAAAAATCTTTACCCTGCCTAAACAGCCTAACTGAAAATTTGACAGGTAGGTAACAGTAAACATTTTTCCATGATTGTTTCATTGTCTCACCGTCCAAAGCCTACTTGTTGAAAGGGCGTGCTTCCAATTATACACATGAAATCATAAAAGCTATTATTAATTGATAATTACTTAAGTAAATCATTAAGTATTATATATTTTTGGAATGGTAATTTTTTGCTCTATTAAAAAATGCAAAAATATACAGGGTGTTCCATTTAAAAAATAATATTTTATATCCGTAACTCTTAAACCATTGACTAAAAAAAAATGTAGTAGCAGCATTGGATTCTACGTAAAAAAGTGCTTTAAGAATGTTTTTACAGAAACATAAAACTTTCAACCCGAAAAAAGTTACGGCCACTTTTCAAAAACGCACATTTTCGAAAAACGCCCTGTAACTCAAGAACGGTGACAGATATCGATTTGCGGTTTTCGCCATTAAGTTTATCATAAAAAATGAGCCTCAGACACCGACATCAGTTTTCGTCTATCTCCGTCAAAAATAGGAGTTTCCCTTTAAAAGTGTCCAATTTGGCCCACCCTGTACAGTTTGTCAAAGTCTTTCTAAATACGTTATTTTGTCGTAGTAATAGAAGATTTAGATTGTGATATCTCTGCATGGCAATACAGTCTATAATACTCCTCATGCTAAAGTTTACCGTGGCAAAACAACCTAACCATTAAATACAACCATGCAAAGCAGCGTGTAAGAAGCACATAGATTATTATAGGTACGCTTGATTTTTGCGTCAACATAAAAAAAATCAATACAATCTATCTGCGTGTGTACCTACATCAATTTGCCAGAGGAGTACGTTTGGAATTGTATTGTGTTTGGCTATGGTAAATTAAGTTGTGAGCTGTATATATAAACTATTTTGCCGTAGATTAAAGTTATGTTTTGAAGCGTTCAGTAAAATTGTACCGGTCAGCAAGACCAGCAGTTTTGTTAATTACCATGAATAATAGCAAAATGTCATCTAGTGCTGCAAGAATCTTACAGATTTTACTAGCATAGCTATAGGGATACTGGATCACTTTGGTAACCTGTCCATCCGCATCTCCCCCGTATAGGGTGGGGTGGCCTCCACGAGCAGTTGTGCGAAGTCTTCAAGGTCATTGCCGAAGAAGTGGTGACACCTGCGAAGTGTCGCACCACCAGCTACCTGTGTCACCTCGCCGAAGAAGTCGACAATAACCAGAAGAGGCTGTTGAAAATGTGCCACGTCATGTTGTGAATGCTGGTGACACAGACAGAGAGAGAGACAACACCTGGTTAGGTGTGACGAGCCTAGCCTTGCCGAAGAAGAAGTCGTTGACAATAACCAGACCTACAAAAGTAGGTTTATTTAATTCAACTTGAAGTCTTTTCATTTCGATTATAACTACGTCTTTGTCAATAATTAGAGAACTGTGAAAATTTGGTTGAGAAATGTAATACCGAGCACCATATCTACCAGACCATTTCCTTACTAATTTTACATCTCTATATTTTTTTACGTTCTCAATAGTTTTACCATAAGAATTTTTTTTTAATTATTTATTACTACATTTACGCAGTTCTGTGTTTAAATCGATATACTTTTTAATGCAACAAGTTTGTTTGAATTTTAAGCAGCGATGAATTTTGGTAACTACGATTCCCAAATCTATAGCTTGTTTCAAACTTCTGTAATGAATAACATAATTTTTTTGTTATATAAAGTAGTTAATAATTTCTTTAAATCGGAAGCTGCAGTCGGTGGAGTTAAATGTTCAGGACATAGAGGCAAGTCCTTGTGTAAATTAAATAATTTTCTAGGATAGTGTAAATCTACTTCAAGAACAAAACCATAATCACAATTTTTAGGTTGGTTAATGACATTATAGAAATCTTGGCATGAGACCCATTCAAATCCTCCATATGGTAGATAGGTGCTCATAGCTGTTCCATATAGATTATTTACATCAAAATACATCAAATACGATGTACAAACGTCGGGTTTATACAAGTTCCCCATATATTTATTATTAGCCTCTCCATACCTATTGCTACATTGTGAAATTCCCCCTTTAATTCCCTTTTGAATAAACGAAGACATTTCATAGTCGGTAATCAATTCCAATTCTACTTGTGTTATTTTCAAAATTGCATCAAATGCAAGACCCGGAGCTGTGTAATAATGAAGAGCATCTAATTTGTATGTTTTGAAACACATATCTCTGAAATTTTCAAAAATATCTGCAAGTAATAACACATCTGTTTTTAAATATAATTCTGCATATTCTTGTAAATTTTGAATGTTGAAAGTTTGCCATACATTGTTAGCGTGACTGTAATCACCATCAGAAATGTCTTCGTTGTGTATTTTACTAAAAAATGATTCTTTTGATGGTAAACTGGTATCCGACAATTTTTCCCAACAGTCTAGATATTCATAAGGAAAAACACCTTTTCTTGTAACTAATCCAAATTGTTCTTTATTGGAAAAATATGATTTCGTTATTACTTTCTGTTCGTTATTCAAATAAGATGTTAGTTTACTTAAACTACTTTGCATGAATCTAAATGAATCTAAAAATCTGAAACTAATATTCGTACCATCGATATACTTTGTAAACGAAATATATCTTTCTTTGTTCAAGGGTAATAAACTTATTCTACCTTTAACTTTTGTACTAAGCGATTTAATTAAAAAATGACAATCGTATCCAGACATGTTATGAAAAATAACTGGAACAACATATGATTTTTTAAATTGTAGGTTGCATATCATGTGTGCCGCTCCTCTATATTTTCCAGTGAAATGATTGTGATCTTTTACTTTATCATTAAGTGTGTTGTCAAAGGGTTTTTCACATATGTGACAATCATGAGCTGTTGTGAAATTGTTTCTTTCCTCACTTGTTAAATCGTCCATGGGTTTAGGATTATTAAAAATTGTATGTAATTCTATAGCAATTTGTTGCAGTTCTCGTGAAAACCAATCCTGACAATTGCGACCTGTATATAGTTTAAATTTCGATAAAGAATCATCATACGTTGATTTCAAATAATAACAAATACTGAACGCTTCATGTTTTTGATATTTCTCCGATTTATTAGCACTGCTGTTGTAATCGTTAAAAGGCATAAGAATACTCTCAAGATCTGCATATATAACAAACGGGGTAAGCTGTATGCAAAATTTTTAAATTTCATAATTTTATTTTTTTCTATAGGTAAAACTACTTTAACATCATCCAAATTTTCACAATTTTCTATATGTTTATTTAAATGAAATTCACTACTAAAATTATTGAAACATCTCTCACAAAACCATTTCTTGTATTTTGCGTTACCAATTTGTTTATGAACCAGACGAGATAAATCTTTTATGTAAGCAAAATGATAATAATCTTTGTAGTATTCACAATCACTCTCACTATCACTCCACTCTTGGTTACAGCAAATCATAAGTAAATTTATCTTAGATGAAAATTTTGTTTTACTCATCGTCAATGGTAAAACTTGATTTTTTTCATTAATAGTAAACACATTTATTGCTAGTCTATTTAATTGTTCAAATTTGGGAATGTCCTTTAAATTTATAGGAAATTGAATGTTATTAAATTTCAACATTTTACTAAAATGAGGATATGATGAAGTTCGATTTACGTTATTTTTTGCTGGATATAAGGCACAAACAACTGACCATAGAAAGCAATAAGGATCTTTATTCTTTATATTAATGACACTTTTTGTATTCTTTATAGCTTGAGGTAAATCAACATAGGTCGATATACCAACAGTTATAGGACAATATTGATTTAAATTAATTTTCAAATTAAGAATTTCTAATAACGCCCATCCGCTATCCCTTTCATGAAATTCTTCAAGTTTCGCTAAAATTTTGTTTGTAACATAAGATTTGTACCAGTCCTTTAAATCAGTATTATTATCGATGATTGCATTTTGCGTTGCAAAGTGTTTAATAGAAATTTCGCCAGTTTGAGGTTTGATAAATACACCATAGAAAATAGCATTTACTTTCAACAGACATATTTTTAGTTTTTTAATTTGAATCGAGAAACTTCGAAATGCCTTTTCTAGAAATTGCATCGGATCTTTAATTTTGATATTTGTTATGATACCAGATTTAATTCTACCGTTTAAACATGACTACATCTTGCCAAATTAAATTTTTATTTTTCGAAACCCTACCTTTGTTCTCTAATTTAGTTTTAAACTTTTGGATATAAGTTCTAAGAATTGCAAGATTTGATTCCACTTTAGAGAAATTTTTCACACAATTTAATTTATGTTTCACAGATTTTTTAAGAATAAAAACAATTTTTTTAAATGACTAATAAATGTTCGCAAATCGTTTTTTGTCTTAATTAATCTACTCACCATTTCTACTTTTTTAACGGCTTCATCGGAGATCTCATCGAGGACTTGTTGAGAGTTGGGGCTGCTGCTGCTGCTGTTGCTCTTGCTCTTGTTACCACTCATATTGATGAAACGACAAACTTAACTGTGTTAACTGTGTGTTTAAATACTATAATAGTAAAAAAATTCGTTTAGCGTAATCTTTAGTTCTCGGAACACAGATGATAAATAATGCAATTAAATACGAAAAACACATCAATTAATTTAAAATTTATTGATATTTATCTGAAATAAAATGACGTCAGAAGTGCAATAAACATGTTTACTTGAGATAACAATTTTTTCATTTGAGATAACAATTTTTTCAAAAAATCTAATTAACAAATGACGTCAATCTAAATATTGGAAATGCGATAAACATGTTTACCGGATATTTTTTTCAAAAATCTAATTAACAATAATTTTTATCACGAAGTAGAAATAAAGCGTAATGTTTAGTTCTCGGAACACAAACAGGATGATAAAATAATGCAATTAAATAACAACACGTCAATTAATTTAAAATTTATTGGTGTTTATCTGAAGAATGCAATTAATCATCGTAGAGGAACCATTGACGTCAGCTACTCCACTGAAGTGTTCCCATTGGTCAGTGCATAAAAACAATTAATTTAAAATAGTTCTCGGAGGAAACACATGCATTTCTGTATATAATCTCAGATCGTTTTCGGTGTGAGCATCAGTTGTGTTTGCTGCTGCGTGTCCAACGAAGATTCTTCTTAACAAAAACGTTCTGCACAATGGCTACCGTTCCATCGACGATTGTGGTTTTTACCAATGATATGAATGAATATGAGTGAATTTCCCAGTGAAACATTTGATTGTGGTTATGAAACAGTTGTTTCAGTAAGTTTATATATTTATTTTTTTCTCTCTAATTCCATTTATTTATTTGATGGATGATCAGGTGAATAGTTGCTAGGCATGTGTTTAGCTTTTTCTACTTCTGGGACGACTTCTTCGGTGTGACAAGAAAAACACTTTTCGTTAGGTCGGTCTGCTTCACCGCCACACTTGATACATTTGAATGTCACTGGAGCAGGCATATTATTTATTATAAGTGCAAAGTGAAGACTAAACATCAAATCAAATTTTACTCTCAATAAATAGGCAGCAGAGCAGTCTATCGATTAATTCATTTGAATCATCCTAGTGAACATAATTTAATTTTAGTTTATTGTTCTAGATATGGTGTGAACGAATTGAAAATGAAAGGGGACAAAGTCTTCCTTTCGTTATCGTATTGTCCGAAGGCAGTAACGTTAAAAAAGAAATTCGGAAATTTACCAGATACATGAGGGCAAAAATAGAAAAAGATGAAAAATTCAAAATATTGGAGGATACAGTGAGAAAGTACAAATTCAATTTATTGGATGAGGAAGACGACGATTTGCGTCTTGTAGGAGGAGGAGTAAAACGAGCGTATTTGGAGTCGGCGGCGACTTTGCAAGAGATTAATGATGAGGAGGAGGAACAGCAGCAGCAGCAACAACCTCAACAACAAGAAAAACGTAGAAGGAGAGAAACAGATAGCGGGATGTCATCGTCGTCGCAGTCACCGTTGTCACCACCTCTCCAACAACAACAACGACAACCATTAGATGAAGTATATGCACAAATTTGGTAATTCAAATCTGATAGAATAAAAAACTTGATATAAATTTGTCTATTTATTTAAAAAACCTTTTACAATAAACAGTCCAATAATACAAGTAGTATACATTTTCCAAAGTACAATTTAAAGTATTATTTACGTGTTGTAAACAGTGGTACGACTTAAATGCGAGCTTCAAATTCTCCAGTGTCGGACATCCATCGTCGAGAAAATCGGTGATTTGGTTACTTGGTAGAAAATTTTCCAACCATATTTTCTTCTGAAGGCCTTTAACTACGACTTTCTCTTCTTTTATTTGTTCCTTTATAAAATCGGCGATGTTTTCGTAGGCCAAAAAGTCTTCGCTATAACTGTCGAAACACAAACCGTGCAAATTTCTCGTTAACCACTCCATGTGACACTGAACTTTCGGTTTGAATTGAGTCAAATCTAGCGGTAAGTTTACAAACTTGTGTACGGCAGTTCCCATATTTCTGTTTAAAATTGAAATTTCTTTACACAAAAAATTGTGTTCATCTCCATACTGAAACCCTTGGACGTCTATAATAAACATGGTGCACACTTGTCGAGAACTAAATTGAAACTAACGAAAAACTTTTAAAATTATCTGTTTAATCGGCTAATGAATCTGACGAACTCATAGGGGAATGCGATGGATTGCTAGGAAGATCAAATCTTCTAGCAAAAGCGTTGCCTCCTTCTTGACTAATGAATTTAGATGAGTTTATTATCCTTCTTACATCGTTTGATGACAACTGGGTGGGGTTTCGACACACCGCATATACATTTTGCAACTCTCGTCTGTACATAGGCATCCTAAGCGTTTTCTCGACTGCTCGTTGTCTTATTCGCTCCTCTTCAACAAATTTCGGTTTACCATCGTGTCGTCGTCGTCGTCATCGCTGCTGCTATAAAACACTAAAACCAATTTCGGATTGGATGTTATATTTATAGTGAAATGTTATGCAACGTTCGTCTTATCGATCCAACTGTTGTGTTTGTTATAGAATCCCAACCATTTCACAAACACTTTATCCGGTTGTTTTTTTTTTAATTTTCAACTAGATACACATCGGGATACTTTACTTTTTGTAGTTGATACTTGTAGAATCCTCCCGAAATATTCTGATCGCTAGAGTCCTTTAGCAAATATGTCGTAGGGTTTGTCAGTTGCACTTTACTAATAGTAAAAATTTCAGTTGACCAATTTGGTATGTACTTTTTATCAAAGACCCCTCGTAGTTTTGAAATGCGTACGTGATCTCCAACTTTAAATTTTTGATTTTTCAAGTCGAGAATTTTTATTTGATTGTAGACTGTACTCAATAGACGTTTTTCATGTTTTTCGGTTAAGTCAGTCGGTTTCATACCGATCGTTCTATGTTTTTTATTGTTGTATATTATCAAGATTTTTGGAAGCAATTTTAACCATTTATAGTTACCTTGCAAACTAAATTCTTTCCACATCATACCTTTTAATGTTCGATTCACTCTCTCCACCATAGACGCTTTCTTTTCGCTAAATACACTGTAGTGATTGACACCGTATTTCTTAAACGTATCATTGTAGAATTCTTTACCTAGATCAGTGTGCAAATTTTTCGGTGTTTGTTTTTTAAGGACTTGTTCCATAGCAGCCGTAACCTCAGAAGCAGTTTTATTTTTTAAAGGTAGAGCCCAAACGTATTTTGAAAAACAATTTATAACTACTAGTATGTACTTGTAACCCTTATTTTTCTTTGAGTAGGGAATCATTTCAACTAAATCAGCTTGAAGCAAATCGTATAAGGATTTTATTATAGTTCTACGCCTAGGAAAATTGATTCTAGCCGGCTTATGAATTTCCTCGACAACTTGTCTTTTAGCAACCGTAATCATGACAGTAGTAGCAGCAATTCCGCACAAGCATATGGTTGCTTCTGGGGTATTCCTAGTTTGGAGTATTGTGAGGGTGAGAATTATTATTATTATTTATTATAATTAGGCAATTATTTTTGCTTCTTTTAATTCTTCAATTATGGAATTAATCTCGTTGTTGTGACCCGTATGACCTGCTGCCTGTGATGCCAACAACAAACGAAGTCTATCGACTAACTCGTTTGGATCGTCTCAATGAATGTAATCGATTTTATGTTCGTTCACCTCCATAAACATTCCTTTACCAGTTGTTATTGGAGCAATAATTATATTTTTTAAGCCTACTTCCATCAACCTGTTTGTTAGGTTTATAATGACGCCGATTTGCATTGGTCTTGAGTACAATTTGTTGATAATTTGCTTGATCTTCTGGGGTGAAATTGTAAAAAGCAATTCGTACAATCCTTGGGTACCTCTAAAACGTTTATTTTTAACTAAGATGTCAGAACCATCAATGTCCACTTTTGAATCTCCAATCATGAATTTTTCACTATTTTTATCTAAAGGAATACCGTATTTGTGATCAAATTCTTTATTTTCCTCATCTTGATACATTCCATTTATGTATTTTCTCGGTAAAGGATCATACTGTTCCAAATAATCCCTATATGACTCTTCTGCAATGTTTGTAAAACGTGTGTTTTTTCCTTTTTTTCTTGTTCATCATCATCATCATCATCATTGTCTGATTTTATATTTTCCAAAATCGATTGTTTTAACTCACTGGGTTCATCATCATCATTATCATCATAGTTCTGTTTAACTAGAAAAGGTGATGACAGTTCTATAGATAATCTACGTGGGATTTTAGGTGTTTCGGTATATCCTGCATTATTATAATCCTCGGTATAGTATTGTAATGATTTTGTTCTCTTCATTTTTCTCTTAATAACTCCTTTTTTTGGTTCAATTTCTCTCTTCGCATCTTCGACAGTTGTTGCTGCTGTTGTTGAAGTTGTTGTCGTTGTTATTGGTGATTGCGGTTGTAGCGGTGATAATTTAGATTCGATATTAATCAAATGTCTTGTTATGGGATTCAATAATTTCTCTTGGGCGATCTCTCCACTTTTCAACAATTCTAGTTTGTTTTTTACATTTCTACGTTTTGTAATAAGTCTGTTCTTTAGTTGTTTTTCATTCATGTTTCAACAAGTTGCAGAACAGGTCTAGAACAGGTCTCAGAACAGGTCTAGAACAGAAAGCAGTTCTCCAGAACTGGTCTAGAACAGATCTAAAACAGGTCTAGAACAGAAAGCAGTTCTCCAGAACTGGTCTCGTTCACTTCTTCAATTCAAATAAATAAATTGATCAAATCCTTTCCTATATCTACCGTAAATAAGTTCACAGTCTTTGAAAATCACTAAAAAATCGTGTGGATTTTTCCAACAGAAAGAACAAATTGTTTTAAACTTTTCAAATGTCATGTCTGTACCGACGTGATCGTTGTAGATGTGTTTTAAGTTTAAATCGTCCTGTTTGAAAAGAATCAAAGCATTAGCATTGTCTCTTATCAAATGTTTCGGAATTTTAGCGTAAGTCTGACATAAGTAAAATGAATCAATGTTATTGTGTCTACCCATACTAAAGTAGTCTCTGATTACATCTTGGTTATCACATGCGACATCATCAAATATAAAAATTGAGTTTGCTTTTGCATCAGACGGATGTAGTATGTCATCGCTCGCATTAAACGGATAGTAACCCATCCCTTTGATTGGTTTCAACAGCTTCTCCAAATACCTGTATTTCGGTTGATATAATGATTTGTAGTACACGTAGACATTTTCAAATCTTAGTCCATTCTCATGTTCGAGTAGATTGAGCATCACATTTGTCTTACCACAATTGGACGGACCGACAACTAAACAATCTTACTGTCGACGGAAGTAAAATTCCATGTTTTCTAACGTTTTGCTTCTCATCGTTAAACACATCACTTTCCATGTTTAAAGTAGCCTGTTGTTTGACAAATTTCATTTTGACACGCACACTCATTCAACAACGACTGTTGTTAGTAAAATGTTATATAAAAATGCATTTTTAAATTTTTATATTCACTTCACAGTAATCGACTATGAAGGTCTATTGTGGACAAGGATTACTGAATACGTTAATCAACAAATTACCGTTTGAATTACATATACCCGGTGGTTATCAGTACTGTGGTCCGGGAACTCGTCTACAAGAACGTCTTTCTCGCGGTGACCCCGGTATTAATGGTTTGGATAGAGCATGCAAAGATCACGATATAGCATACTCTCAAGAAAAAGATTTAAAATGAAAATGAAAGCTAAAGTTAAACTTGGAATGGGTTTAAAAAAACACGAAATTAAAGATTGCGTTAGAAAATTGGAAAATTCGATGCAAAACATCGCAGGTGCTATTGAAATTTTACAATTGACTACTACTACTTCTAAACGACAAACTGTAAAAAAATCTAAACGAGAACCGCGTTCAAAAAAACTCAAAGAAGAGAGAAAAATGCAAGAAGAATCGATGGACATTGCAGATGACTATCCTATAAACAACCCAATTTTAAAAAGAAAATTTTTGGATGGGGAAATTCTACCGGAAAGAAGAATTAAACTAAGTGACGAAATTACATTAACACCACAAAAAAGAAAACGAAACGATGACAACGAATTGAATGGAGATGACGTGGTTAAAAAGTTAAAAATTGATTCGCCAATTGATCTACCAAAACCAAATAGGAAAAGAAAACTAATCACAAGTGACATTAACGACGAAATTCCAAACAAACTAAAAGTTGTATAAATTGAAAGAGAATTTCATTTATTTGTTCATTCCTAAACTCTAAGCGATTATGGCATCATCTAAACGTTCTACTAGAAAAATTCCACGACGAAAACAAAAATAAAAAAAAACGGAAGAAACAGAAAAAACAAAATTTTTTACAAATTGTTCGACAGCTGAAATCAAAAATTATTCAAAATAAACCTAGAACGTTGGGGGAAGCTATTCAAGTGGCCATTAAAACAGCTCACAAATTAAAAAACAAAATTAATTCATCATCTCGTGTCATAAAGTGCCAAAATCTGGAGGAATTTTACCTCTAATTCCCATTTTTGCCAGTTTGAGTGCTTTGGGTGCTCTTAGTGGAGGAGCAGCGGGTATAGCAAAAGCCGTCAACGATGCCAGAGCCGCAAAACGACAACTCGAAGAAGCACGTCGTCACAACAAAACGATGGAATCGATCGCCGTGGGTAAGAGTTTGTATCTGAAACCCTATAAAACCGGACTTGGACTTTTTTAAAACCATAGAAATAATTGTCGGAGAAGCAGTAGCACACCCCCACCTCCGTAAAAATGATTTTACCAATGAACGATCCAACAACAAACATCGACTTGGAACATTATGCGCACACTTTAAAAATTCCACATTTTAGAGGAGTATATATGAGAGATGGTTTTCCAAAGAAATTTAGAAAATTTGAAACGGGTATTATTAATTTGGATGAGCGAGGCGGACCAGGCACCCATTGGACAGCATACAAAAAATTCGATAAACGACTTTGGTACTTTGACAGTTATGGAAATCTCCGACCACCCCTGGAAGCCTTAGAGTACTTTCAGTCTGCAGGACCCTGTAACATTTTATGTAATCATGCTACGTATCAAAGATTTAACTCTGTAAATTGCGGACAATTATGTACTATATTTCTTACTCAATAAATATATAAGGCTAATTAGTTTTTCTTTCGTTTACTTTAAAACCTTCAATCAGAAAAAATGTGTTCCTATACTTTTACGTTGTCAGCTAGAGATTCGGTGTTGTCATCAAAAATTTACCCACCGATCGTACTGTCCGATGAAAAAGAGTATGTTTTGGGTCTAATTGATTTTGTAACTTTTAATTCCATTCCCAACGTTGATAACACCAAAAATAAATTTTATATTGGGAAACATGTATTTGAAATACCCGAAGGTTCCTACGAAATTACCGACATTGAAAAAAGTATTTTACAACAAATTTCAGAAATGGAAGAAAAATCGAGCAATAAGAAAAAACATTCTACAGTGGTATCTAATACAATTCTAAAGGAAGAAGATGAAAGCATTTATTTAAAAATGAATACCAACGTCAATACTTTACGATTTGAAATTAAAAGCAACAAGACAATTAATTTTGAAAAATCCGATTCTATCGCTCCTCTGCTGGGATTTAAAAAGAAAAAATTAAATGCTAACAAAAAACACATTTCTGATTTTCCTATAAACACTTCAAAAGTAAACTCAATCTGTATCGATTGCAATTTAATTACAAATTCCTACAACAATAATTCTCTCGTTCACATTCTGCATACACTCTATCCAACAAAATTGTGGAAAAAGTTTCAAACGTTATCTACCTACCCATCAACACAAGATACATTGATGAGATTGTTCTTAAAATTGTGGATCAAGACGGTAAACTTATCAATTTGCGTGAAGAGATGGTCACAGTAAGACTACATTTAAAGCAATTAATTAGCAATGGTATTTAGGTATAACCAGCAGTTTGCACCACCACAAAATTAAAAGAAGTCGTAGCAAGAAAAAACAACAGTGTATCGAAACTTACCAAGGTGTTAACATCAGAAAACAAGATATTCTTAAAATCTTTAGGTTTTAGAATTTTATAAAACGGCTACTGAAAAGAAAACTTTTTTCAAATTTTGGTACAATTTGAAGGAATTTTATCTGGAATAAGAAAAATTATTGTTTACATTAGGTGTTCTTGTGCGACGTCGTACAAACAACAACAACAAGATGAGTTTTAACATTTTAAATGTGGGTGAACACGTTTTAATGGATAATTCCATTATAAACTGTGAAATTCATTGTCACCCGCCGTATGCTAATACAACCTTAAATAAATCCGATGAGATTCGTCTACCTAGACAGACACAAGACATCTACACTCTACCTTCTCAAAGTTTTCTATACATTGAAGGAAAACTAACCGATACCGATGACAAAGCTAGTACTACATTACATTTTGTTAACAATGGTATTGCATTTCTTTTCGATGAGATTCGTTACGAAATTGGAGGAATCACAATAGATCGCGTACGCAATCCAGGTACAACTTCATGCATGAAGGGTTATGTATCGTTTACCAACAGGGAATCGGTAAGATATGAAGGTGCCGGTTGGAAACACTTAGGCAAACCAGACATTGTCGATTCGGATGGAAATTTTAGCGTGTGTATACCGTTAAAAATGTTATTGGGATTCTGTGAAGACTTCAAAATTTTTTTAATAAATGTTTGACAAGAATTGGTATTGATTAGAAGTTCTACAGATCATAATGCAATTATTACTAGTAAGGCTACAAAAAATCCAAAAATTGAACTAACTAAAGTTTTATGGAAAATGCCGCATGTTCAAGTAGCCGATGTGGAAAAGCTGCGTTTATTAAAGTACATTAAAAAAGGACGAGAATTGAAGATTGCGTTTCGTAGTTGGGAATTGCACGAGTATCCTGTACTACAAGTAACAACTAGACACACGTGGAACGTAAAAACGACAAATCAGTTGGAAAAACCTCGCTTCATAATTGTAGGTCTTCAAACAGCTAAAAAAATCAAACCTCTCAAGATGCTAGTCACTTTGATCATTGTAACCTGATAAACATCAAGCTATATCTTAATTCAGAAGTGTATCCGTATGACAATTTGAATCTTAATTTTGATAAAAAACATTTTACTATTTTGTATGAAATCTATACTCAGTTTCAACAATCCTACTACTACAAACATTCAATCGAACCATGTTTGACTTTGGAAAAATTTAAAAGTATAGCTACATTGATTGTCATCGATTGTAGTAGACAAAATGAAAGTTTAAAAAATGGAGCCGTTGACATTAGATTGGAATTTGAAACGGATAAAAATGTTCCTTCAAATACAACAGCTTTCTGTTTAATTCTTCATGATCGACTAGTAAAATATAGTCCACTTACAAACGTAATTAAAATTATGTAACAAATAAAATTTATATTATAACAACTTACAAATAAAGTAGTTAATTTATATTATATTCAACCTATAATAAAATTATTTTCACAGTACACATGTTTATTAAAGTTCAACCCTAATGACGTAATTTTTTAAATATAAAGAGGCATTTGAAGAAAATCAAATTCATATATTTACCTGTTACGATACAAATGACTTATATTTCTTATCTGTGTTCAAAATGTTCGAGACAAACAGAGAGTGTATTTTTTACTTTAAATGCTAAACCTCGAAAGAGAAAATTTCAGTATTGTTGGAAGTGTCGACAACAAACCTTGTGGTTATTAACAGAAGAATAGTGAAGAACAACTTGAAAATTAGTTTTGTATTAATTTTCGTATTGATACAAATCAATTGTATAATAACCAAAACATTTGAAAATGTCACCACAGAACCCTACAACGTATCGGCACTACTCGAGTCATGCAAACAACAACACAACCACTTGAAATCTAACTTTAATCTTTTATACGATACCAATTTGATAACGTATAAAGAATGCGCTGAAAGACTGGATTCTTATATGGAAATGTACGATAATGAATTAGAAGTAAACAATATCTGTATGGAAAAAATCAGTCAATGCGAACAAACTGCAAGTGGAATTAATAACGCTACAGAACGAGTAAGATTACTCGAGGAAAACATTCAACTCGAATCATCCCTACATCTTTTACAAAACACTTTAAAAGAAAAAAACCATTTTATTAAAATTGCTTATTCCTCAATCGAAGAGGGTAAACAAAAGATTTTAAATTTAACCAACCAAGTAAATTTTTTAGAACATGAAAATACTCGCAAATAAAGCTAATAGATGTGAACACGAATTACAACTACAACTAAAGGAACAAAATAATGTTTATCTGAATCTAAATGATTGCGTTGAAAGAGAAGATATCATCTATCAAGACCAAAAAAATAGATTTGTAATTAGACTTAGTACATGCAGAAAAAACAATAAACGAAACCAAACTGAACAAATACAAAGAGCAAGCTACATTTCAAATAACAGTCAGTTTGTTCTCACATGTTGCAAGATGAAGTTCATTGTTGTGGATCTGCAAGGTTATCATACTCCTACCGAATTTCAAGTTAAAGAACTAGCAATTTACAACGGTTACGAGATGAAATATTATGTGTTTAAACCAAAAAATCCGCTACACTTGCTAAATCAAGAAGAAAAGAAAAATGCAAAAAATCTATTCAACAATCACATTGGAATTCATTACGATAGTGGATTCATCGATTATGATCAAGTATACGACATTTTGTCAAAAGAACTAACAGACGTTGACAGAATTTACGTAAATGGTTTTGAGAAAAAAGATTTTCTGTTGCAGTGTATCATTCAACACATATCTATCTCAATCATACCACATGTAATTAATTTAGAGTCTGATCCAAACTGTCCGCAATTAGAAAAGAGCCAGATTGATTGTCGATATCACGAATTAATTGAATGTGCTTGTAGTATCAATTTTGCTCGTATTATTTACAATTATATAGATGGTTTGTTACCGCAATAAATGTTATTTCTATATTAATAAAGAAAAAAAGTTTTTGTGCTGCTTTATTTCTACTTGCAGGCAAATTTTAAAAAAACAATAACAAAAATAAAAAAAAATAAAAAAAAATAAAAAAAATAAGAAAAAATAAATATATAATTAGGATAATTCGATATATTCATTCAAATAAGTTATTAGATTTTTGAAAAATTTGTTATCTCTAAAAAACCTTTTAACGCTAATTCATTCGTGTAAACATGTTATGCAAAACATTTCCAAGACCAAAATATATTATTTTGTATTTTATTTCCACTTCGTGATAAAAATTATTAATTAGATTTTTGAAAAAATTATCCAGTAAACATGTTTATCGCATTTCCAATAATTGGATTGACGTCATTTGTTAATTAAATTTTTGAAAAAAAAATTTTTTTATCTCAAGTAAACATGTTTATTGCACTTCCAATAATTGGATTGACGTCATTTGATTTAATGAGACTTTTGAAAAAAAAATTCAAAATTTTCAACAGCCTCTTCTGGTTATTGTCGACGACTTCTTCTTCGGCAAGGCTAGGCTCGTCACACCTAACCAGGTGTTGTCTCTCTCTGTCTGTGTCACCAGCATTCACGACATGACATGGCACATTTTCAACAGCCTCTTCTGGTTATTGTCGACTTCTTCGGCGAGGTGACACAGGTAGCTGGTGGTGCGACACTTCGCAGGTGTCACCACTTCTTCGGCAATGACCTTGAAGACTTCTTCGCACAACTGCTCGTGGAGGCCACCCCACCCAATACGGGGGAGATGCGGATGGACAGGTTACCAAAGTGATCCAGTATCCCTATAGCTATACTACTGAGGGTGATTATAAATCCAGTAAGTGTTGTGATTATTGATTAACTGATTGTAAATATTCATAAATGTACATACATCATTTTGCTGTCTGTACAGTACTATTGCAAACTAACTTAAGAAACATACATTCTTTAGCCATTTTAATAACAAAGCTAATTAAACTAATGCAAAGCAATTTAAGCAGCAAATATAACAGTAGCGTTAAATTTTCGTGTAGCATCGAAATCTACATTTTTTTTACATAAGCCAAAATTTTTTTTACGTTTCATCACAATATACAAAATTCGGCAGCAAAATTTGCAAAAACCAATTATTTCTCAAAACGTTCATTTTTACTTGTAGACTGTTTTACCTTGGCACGGGAGATTAGTAATAATTTTTTTAAGCCTATTACTGGTTGCGTTCAATGCAGGCCGAATTTTTGTAATCGCTAGGAAGCACTATCTGTCAACATTTGACAGCACTGTAATCGCTGCCGTGGTACGTTGAATAACCAATTTGGTGTTGTCTGTCATCAGATTTTTAGTAGGTCATGTTTATGTATTTATTTTCGGTATTTTCTATTTTTATTTTTAAAATAACTTTATTTTCTGGGTCTATGCCGAAAATGCACTATTTTACCATTTTGGCTAATTTTTATAATGGCGACCAAGAAATAAAAAACAACTGCACAAGACGTTTATTTATTTTCAGTGGTATTTTCCAGATAACCAACATTTCCAGTTACCAAGAAAATCTAGCAAAAATGAAATCGCTGCCGAACCGAGGGCAGCGATAACTAGCGCTATCTATCATTTCTGCTCGTGGAATGCACATTGATGTAAAGCGCTGGCAGCGATTACAAATTTGGAAGCGCATTGAACGCAACCATTAATGTCTTTTTTCGATTATAAGTTTTAGCCTTTATGTCCTCACTAAGTTTCGAATATATTTGGCCCATTTTTAGTCGAACACTTAAAAGGGAATAAAAACAAAAAATGGTGTACTATACAATCCCTTGAACTGTACGAATAAAAAGGTATGAATTAAACGTAAATTTATATACATGATGACTTGATTATTTCATTATTAGAAACTCACTACATTATAAATCATAATATATTATCCTTGTATATAAAGAACATCTATGAGAATGACTGAAAATGACTAATGGCCTTATTTAATAATAATTATTGTCTACAATCTACAAGAATATTATTTTTATAGTCAGGCGCATATGCGCTGTGATATGCTATGTACAAGTTGTTTTTGTTACAAAAATAAGTAAATATATTGTGTCCACATCCACTTATTACTTACATTTTCCATAAGTACTTAACAACGAAAGTAAGATTTTTAGCTTCCAAGTAATGAAATTTCTACTTTATACTTTTGACCAAAATTTGTTGTTCTTATATGTTTATTACAAAATATTTAAAACAATACTAGTATTGTTAGCAATAAGCAACTATAAGTCTCAAAGCTCATAGTAGTAATTATTGTCCATGTTAAAAAAATAATATTTAACTTATTTAACAATGATACGCCCATGGATGAAGGTGGTTTAATATGGCCGCCACTTTTATTAGGCAGTTCGCGCAGCTTGTATCGTGTTCTCCCTACTCCATTTCTCTGGTTCTAACTTTCTAACTTTTTGTGTCCTGTGCTTCAAACAGAGATATGGAGAAGGATAATGCGCTTTGACCTACTGCGCATCCGATTTTTCGGCTACAGATAATGCCCATTGACGGCCGCCATGTTAACCCAGTCTTGTCTTGTAGTTCACGTTTTGACGTGCTTACTTCTTAATTGCTTTTTTAAGGTCCATTTAACCTTTGTTTTAGCTCTGCTAGTTTCCGAGATCCCCATAGTGGGCATCGAAAAAACTCACCCTGTACACAGTGTCTGCCAGAAAGTTGGACACAAATGGAAATTTTCTTTATTTGAAGTTTCTCAAAAAAAAGTATTCTTGATAAAAGTTGGTGCTTGTGCTTAAACTCGTATACAGGGAAGGTTGAAAAATACTTATGAAAATTCCTCAAGAGTAAAGTACCCTTATTTTTAGAGCTACAGCACTATGGCACTAAGAAGAGTTGTTTAGAATCCCAAGACAATGTCAAATATGAATTCACAGCCACCTACTCAAAAGAAGAAGAAAAATCACTCTTTCGCATTTTTTTTTATTCACCACGCTGTATAATAGATAATATTAATATTAGCGATGTACCTATTTTGAGGCACATCTTCGAGCATGACAGTACGATACCAACGATTTTTATTTACGTTCAACTAGCATCTTAAAAACATTTAATAACTGAAACTTCTGCAAAGTTTGTCGTTTTTTTGTGTCCAGGTAAAATACTACTAGGTACAATTTCAAACATAACATAGTAACTAATCTGTGGAACACAAAAATATTTTAATACAGCAACAATTTAAGAGTTATTTAATAAATGATAATTCCACAATAGGTGTACTACTCAGGGTTAGAGGAGAGCTGGGTTATTCGCAGGTTCGTAAAAATTTATAATAGGTATATTTATTTATTTTTGGTAGGAAATAGGGCGCCACCTACTTTTGAAATTTTCTTATATCAAAATTACTTCTTAAAGTAGGAAATGAAAGTAAAGATTGTTAATAGAAAAACCCCGAATCTCTGTATACCCTGCAATGAAAATTAATTAGAAAGAAAGGTCTAGTTTAGTCCTTTATTCAAACTCTGCCTTCTTTTTCAAAAATAAAAATCACAAATGCGTGGAGACATTTATTAGTTTTTCTTTAGTTTACGTTTACTGTGAAGCAACCATTTGCTTATAATGTAATTGTCAAATTTTAGGTTACATATTTGCATCTACGAAACGGTTTCGAAACTTTTCGTTTACAATTACCATAATGATAAACTTATTATCCTTACTTGATCATAAATTTGGAAAGTTGTTTTAAATTTTTACGACTATTGGCAATTATAATTTCGCTTTCGTGTATTACACTTAGAGCACTCCAGAGTAATGGAAGTGGAGTACTCCTGAAAAGATAAGTACTCCACTTCCATTTCATTCTTTCGGGTATGCTTGAGCTTGATGCTCCAGAGTTGCTCTTTTTTCCTCCACCCTGCCCCTTTTAACACCAGCCGTTTATTAGGTACGTGACGCTCCTAGTTGCGCAGTAGAATCATTGATTGTCATTTTGATGTTTTATGGACCTTCGCTTGATTCTCTTGCGGAGTCAATGCTAATTAACGAAAAATATAACTTACCATAACTTTACTATCAACCATTTTTTCCATTTCTATTTGCAAATTATAGCATTTGCATCGTAAATTTAAGGTTAGTTCATAGACATAAAACAAAAATAATAACTGGATCCTATATAGCGTTCGGGTATGAACGGCACACAAGTAAAACGGAGTCTCAAACACATAGAGCTTGACACATCATACCCAAAAGCACCCAAGGTTAAGTTTATACTACAAAAATCATTACAAAGTTCATGTACGTCAAATCGTAAAATCACTGTTATAAAATTAGCAGAATCACAAGTCAAATAAACTGAATACAGATAAGGGTTGATCCTACCTCAACCATGTAGACGGTGTTCAGATGCTGCAAACCATTACATACAATCAAATAAACCACATGACTGTTACTCGGAGGCAGACGTTCCTAGTATCCTTCAGTTGACGAACGTACATGTGTGATTATTTCTGCATGTATCTTCCTTATTTTTCCAAAATCTAACCTCATTACAGCAAACTTCAAAAAATATACAAGCTTCCAGAAATTTTAGCTTCTCAGAAACTTTAGCCTGAATTCTCGTAAATTCCAAACTCTCGGAAATTCCCTATAAAAAGTTACCTGTTTTTTCCTCTTTTCTTCAAAAATATAAGGGTATACTCACCACTATTGGGTGGGAGTCCTTTTTAAATAACCAAAAGAAAAGGAGTCAAATAGGCTTCACAGAACACATCAAAATTTTATCCTAAAAAAGATATACATTGAAAAATATCAACAAAAACTAACAGAGATAAACGTAGTCGATCGAGTTGTCACGAGATAAACGTAGTCTTTGACTACGTTTATCTCGTGACAACTCGATCGGATTGAAATGGATCCGATTGAGTTATGTCAAATCTTTTATAATTCTACGTTTACATCATCAGTATTGAATCCTACGGTTTTAAATCCTCTCTAGGGACATTAACTTCTTGTACTTATTCCGCGCTAGGTTGGTACACATTCTGGCCAACTTCTGTTTGGAAATAGCGGCTCGACTTGAAATTTTAAATATGATTGAATTTCAATCTGTAGGGTTTACGCCGTATATTTGAGTCCGCTCCAGTCAATTCAAACCTCTCTCAATCGGATCTAACGCGTCGAGATAAACTTAGTCAAAATGACGGCATAACTTACGAAATTAGCTGTAGGATGACAGGGGTCAGAAAACAATCAACGGGAGTATTTCCACTTACAGGAATTTTACAAATCACTCGCCATTTAACTTCGGCATGATCTCCAATCAAACCAACATAGACTGTTGAAAAGTTTCTTTGGAATCTCAAATCTGTGCCGAAAGTTTTTGTCCTTGTCTCCATCGCCGGAATAAATAATATCAACAAAAACAAAAACAACAACCGTTCCATTTCGGTGGTAACGAGAAACTAAACAAATGCGTTGCCAGCGCCGTCTGTACGCAACTAGCGGAAAGTACCAGAAAGTTCTGGAAGGTGCTAGAGAAAACGCTCGCTAACGTCGTGTCATTGGTATTTAGCAAATATGGGCGGAAGATTACTTCTCACCACTACCGCTACTAGGTGGCATTACTTGTTCAATTTATATTTCTGTAAGAGATGGGAATTTGCAAATGCTACAGTAGTTTCACCAGTCGATTCTACAACACACCGTTGATTGAGGACCATCGACGAACACACGTAGTCTCCCTTTCAATGTCTTGTGTTAAAAAGTGTTGTTCACAGACCTACAATAACCCGAAGCTTTATGAAAATATATAATAAATGTAACATATTAACATACCTTAGAATGTTTCTTGACTACAAAATAAGCCCTTTTTATGGCTTGCACCCTTGTTTGTATAAATAAGGCTTGCACCCATTTTGCCCTCAAAACTGGATCCTTAGAAAAGGCAAAAACGGACACTTTTGGCTTTGGCCCGGTTAGGTAATTGCCTTTCCAATTTGGGCGTCGATTGATTCCTTCCTCCATCGACGAATTTGGGACACAACACTTCTCGGATTCTACAACCACAAGGAAACACTCATTTTGATACAACAAAACACATTTTCACTTCCTAACCTCCGTACCTATTTATCGTTTATCTGATGGCTCAAAACATGAAATGTTTTTTATACTCACACACTAATTATCGGACTAGAATACCACCGCACACTACTGTATCCACCAAATACCTACACGTAACAATAATATAAGTGGAAATAAGAAAACGAGAATCACAGCAAATTAATAACCGGCAGCAAAAAGCAAAAACAGCTGGAGCTCGGACGGGACGATGCGTGATGACTAACATACAGTTTCCTGCCTTGTAAAATTTAACCTTCTTCCATCGACGCTTTGCTCGAACGGTTGATTGCGGTTTCCTTCCTCCATCGACGGCTCGAACCGTGGTTCGGAATTTGGCGCCACCGTGGACGCGTCTCGGTGAAATGTAAGGGAACGAGACAGAAACGTTTAGTAACAAGTGGGAATGTGACAGACAGACCATAAGGACATATTTGCATACCCAATAAAAAGTATAGAGGCCATAAGGAAAAGCTAACTAGTCTCTCCATAAACAAGGGTATTAGTATCACTATTAGAAATATTTGTTTACTTTTTTACTGAGATTAGGGAGATTTTAAGTTCCCATGTTTTTGTGATAAGAATTATTATTTTGTTATTAGCTGTTTTTGTTTTGCACATTTAAATAAATATTTAAAAACACAATTGTGTTTAAGTGTTTACCTATTTAGTTGTTTTATTTAACAATAATAAAATGTATGTAATTACATTTTTGTAAAAAGGAATTATTCCTTTTGTATTTCAATACATTTTTCTCAAATATAATGGGTAATGTAATGATTACTTTAAAAAGTAATTTGGCCCAGCTCTGCCTGAAGGTATAAATATTTAAAAGCACAATTGTTTTTAAGTGTTTACCTATTTAGTTGTTTTATTTAACAATAATAAAATGTAAACAAAAGTAATGTGTAATCTAATTACATTTTTGTAAAAAGGAATTATTCCTTTTGTAATTTAAATACATTTTTCTCAAATATAATGGGTAAAGTAATTATTACTTTAAAAAGTAATTTGGCCCAGCTCTGCCTGCAGGTATATCTTTCCATTGGTATGTTGCATTATTTCAGATAACATGTGTTGGTGGTGCTTATTCTAGAAATTCTAGGTTTCCCAAAGACCGGGACCTCTATTTGGAATGGTTAAAAGCTTTAAATTTGCCCAGCAATGTACTATGGTCGAAGAACAAATTCTTTTGTTCAACACATTTTAAATCTGATGATTTTTTGTTGGTGAGCAATAAGAAATGCCTCCAATCAACTTCTATACCATCAGAAAATTTATCTGACCAACAACAAAGTGGTCCGAGCCTACCACAAGCTTCAACTTCAACAGATTCAATGATTTCTCTTAATGAGGCACCAAGGCAGATTCGCCGAAAACGGTCCAGGAAAAATAAACTTTTTTACTAAAGTTGCTTCCACATCAATATAAAAGTATACCTAAACGTAAATAAATGCAACAAAAATTTGAAAAAGCAAATTATTTTGAATTTGTCGCACTTTCGTGGGTTAAAATGGCGGTAGAAAAATTGGCAATCTTGCGCACGTTGTCAAGCATTCTCCCTACTCCATATCTCTGGCTTCAAACCATCTCGTTTGTCAGTTCGATGCTTCAAACGAGTTTCGTTGTCAAACGTCATTTTCCTTCTGTCCCAAGTCCCAATACGAGTAATTATTGTATTATTTATATATTTGATTTGAGTTCGGGTCGTGGTGGCAGTTCCGTATAAAACGCCGTTGAGTTTTCTTAGTTGGTATTTGGTTTAATATTATTTTTAGATCGGAGAGAAAATTTAATTTAGCTATGTGGCTATATTCTCTCCGTTGTAATTGTAAATTACAAAAAAGATGGTCAACTCCTGTTGTGTATTTGTTTGTGCCAAAACGGGGCGGAAAGAATAAGAATAGTGGGGTTTGTTTTCATTCGTAAGTCTTAAAAATCTTTGCTAATAATAAACTAATAACTTTGCAGTTTTCCAAGAGATAAGGTGATATTAGAGAAAAGTGGATTACAGCAATGAAAAGGAAAAATTTTGTACTGTCTACAAGTATTTACTCGCATTTGTAGTCAACATTTTATTGAGAGCGATTTCATCGATAATTTTGGACAGCGCAAACTTAAAAAGTATGTAATTACTACAGTTTTTTATGTCATGATAGAAACTCTATCAAGGGAAAAACTGGCAAAATATTGTGCTAATGAGTAATGAACCTAGCTCTTCGTAGTCAAAGATGGAATTAATCTTGAGGTTCTGGTCCCTTTAATAAGCTACTTATTTGTAATTCGTTTTGTTAGATGCCTAAACATTAAAAATTATATAAAAAATATGTAAAAGCTACCTGTCTTAGATGCTTTTCCTATTAAAATGAATTTTAAAATTAATAAATCAGTTAAGATATGCAATTAAAGTTGAAAATGTACACCTTATCCTAGATATTTTGTCGCCTTTATTTTAAAATAAACTTTTATTTTGGAATTTTTATTTTATTTGTCTCCATTTATTTCCAAGTACATAAAATTGCCATGTAATTTTTTTAATCAATTCATTACTTTTTTCTGTGCAATATTTACATAATTGTGATAGAAAAATTCTCATTCCTACAAACAAGCCCCGAATTTTGGGAATACTGATCATAAATAAAGAGAATTACGGAACATGCCCATTAAATTCCCCCGTTAATATGCAACAACCCTATATACCTCCTTTGCCTGAATCAGCTGACACATTCATTACGCGTCTTACTTATTGCCATTTGAAACCTATCTCTCTCTAGAGTTTGCTGCCCCAAACAACAATGAAAGTCATACCTGTGCGACTTCCATAGTACTTATCAATTCGATGGTGGAGAGTAGGTTGAACGGTAACTCGGGTGAGGCGAGGCACACGGGATAGAAGGCCTGCAGACTCGATCGATGACGTCACACACTCAGGTCAATTCTAACTAAGATATTCTATGCATTGCGGCATTTTAGTTTTAGAGACATTTTTTTTATTTTCCAGATTATTTATTAACAGATACCATAAGAAACCGTTAAATGTTACGCACAACAGAAAATAAATCATTCTAAACAATTAAATTCGTAGTAATAAACATAATAAACTCAATGAAATTCAACAATTTTAAAGGTAGGCTTTATGCAGCACTCATTATCGCTTCTCTATCACTCCATTATCATTTTATAGAGCAGATTACAGCAGATTACAAAGATAAAAGTTGGTTATTATCTTCTAGCGAGAAAGTAAAGAAATTTTAAGGAAATGAAAACTACATAAAAACCTCGTGCAAAAAACAACATTATGAACATTTATCTTTTTATTAATGATAATGAAGAGGAGGTGAAACAAACGTAATAAACTCAATGAAAATAAAAAACACTTGCAGGCAAATTGCTTTAGATACCTAATATAATGAATGAAAATAAGAAATATCACTTATTTTTTTTTTAGTTTTCTTTCTACCTTTTTATACATATTTTGCAGAATTTTGAGACAAATTTACAGTAGTTTAACACATCTGTAATTACGTACTGCCCCTGTTTTTTTTTTCAATTAAATGATGATGCTATACGACCTGAATACCTCTAAACACGATATAAGAAAGGATAACTGAATATGAGGATTTGAAGCTGCATATGCACAAACACCGTGCCGTAAAGCCCCGTGCCTCGATTACGCCTCGCTATTGTTTATCTGTGGCCTCAACTGAGAACTGAGAGCGTGAACGAGGCTTTGGCATGAGCCTGACAGTGTGACGTTGCAGCGGAGGAGAGGGGATGGCTGCAGGCCTTCTATCCCGTGTGCCTCGGGTGAGGCGAGCGGGAAGGGAAAGGCTGTGACGTCACATGTGGATAAAATGGATACTTGCTTTTTTTGTCGTTTTGCGATAGAAGAGGAAAACCTTTTATAGGCACCACGCGCAGGGGCGACGGGTCGGGGGGGGGGGTAATGGGGGTAATTACCCCCCCCCCCAGGAATTATAATTACCCCAAAAATTTATTTATGGATGGAAAAATGGAAAGGCATTCCTATCGAAAGTGTCCCAAATTCAGCCGTAAGTGCTTTGCATAGCAATAGTTATTTATGTACCAAGGCACTGAAGTTCAACCTTTTATGACTCATGACGACTTTAGTTGCCGAGGCCTCTGGCCGAGGCAAATAAACCACATGAGTCATAAAAAGAACTTCAGTGCCGAGGTACATATTATATTTATTTGAAATCGGAAAAAAAGTTTTATTAGGCAAGAAAATAATAATAAGGGATCACCCGTCCATGAACCGACTACGCGCGGTGTTGCTTGACTTTGAAGATAGCTCTACCTAGGTCAAGTATGACAAAGACACGGCGGCTTCGAACAGAAAAACCAAACTGCTGCTTGTTGTTCAGCCTCCATAATAAATCTATCGATATTCAAACCTACTAAAATATTTATACTGATGGATTGCGGTGCTATAGGTAACAATTTCGCAATAGGTTTAAGGAGAGTTCCTTAATATAATCATTTAAAGGAGATATATTCATGTCACGGTGGATGTGGCGATTGGCGACGTACCAATCGGCACCAGTGATAGTCCTAAGACAACGACTTTGAACTGCTTGGAGTCTTTTGTGATGAGTTTTTGCCATGTGCTGCCAGCCAGCACAGGCATAGGTCATCACGGGGCGAACAATGGTTTTGTAGAGAGTGAGTTTTGACTGTATTGGGAGTTTGGATCCTTTGTGGATCATCGGATACACTGCTTTGTATATTTTTAGGGCTTTTTGTCTGATGTGTTCAGTGTGTTTTTTGAAAGTGAGCCGGCTGTCTAGATGAACGCCTAGGTACAGGGTGATCCATCCAAGAGGAACACCCCCCTTAACTTCTTTATTTTTCAAGTTAAAGAAAAAATTGTAGAGATAAAAGCTTTAAGGTTTTTTGTGAGATTTTCCATGAACTTACTGAAATTGACACAGGGTGTTCCGTAAAAGCTGGACAAACCAAGCTGATGTTTTTTCACAAGCACACCCTGTATACAGGGTGTCCAACTTTATTACTGTACAAATCGGTAAAATCTTCATTTTTGGAGATAATCGCCTAAACTTTTTTTTGTTTGAAAGACCTTCAAAAACCGCTTCTTTTGACCTTCCTGCCATTTTCAAAATGCAAATCCAGGGCCGGCTGCGATTTTTTTATACACCCGATTTTCACGAAAACCATTATCTGACCCCACAGCGTTAATCAGAACACCCCAAAACCCCCATACACCAAATCTGAACAAAAAATATACAGGGAGTTCCGTTCTGTAGGGTCTCAAAGTTGAGCAAAATAGAAAATTTAAAGACATCTGGCGAATCAAATGTGCCATGAAATCCCTTCAAAATAGTTGAATGGTCAACAGGACCACTCAAAATGTTAATGTGAAAAGATTTACTACAAAAATATACAGGGTATTTTTCTCCGAGCCATCTCAAAATTCTGAAATTTTATTAAACTTTATACTGGTCAGGAGTGCTCTGGAATCATTGAAAAAATATTAATAAACACAAAAGTAATTTATTTCTTTACAAAATGCCAACCAACAAATAAAAATAATTTAAATTATTGGACCTTTCTCAACAAAGTCACTGTCTAAGATGATAGATTTTCTGTGCGTTTCCTATTATGGCACACCAGCTACCTTAACTGATATGGACTTACTGACTGGCAGGCTTCTGTATTTTTTAAATTTAGTTCGTTTATAGTGTGTTTTGTTATACACGATTTTTTACCCCTACAAAGTTCCAAAAATTCAGTAATTTGAGATGGCACAGAAAAGAACACTCTGTATATTTTGTATTGGACCTTTGCACACCAACACCTTGAGTGGTCCTATTGACCATTCACCTGTTTTGAGGGGATTCCATGGCACACTTGACTTGGCAGATGCCTTTAAAATTCCTAATTTGCTCAACCATGCAGAGTGGAACTCCCTGTATATTTTTTTATTCAAATTTGGTATAAAAGGGTTTTGGGATGTTCTGATTAACGCTGTGGGGTCAGATTTTAAATAAAAAATGGTTTTCGTGAAAATCGTGGGTATAAAAAAATCGCAGCCGGCCCTGTATTTGCATTTTGAAAATGGCAGAAACGTCAAAAGAAGCGGTTTTTGAAGGCCTTTCAAACAAAAAAGAAAGTTTAGGCGATTATCTCCAAAAATAAAGATTTTACTGATTTGTACAGTAATAAAGTTGGACACCCTGTATTATTGCATTTTTGGAATCTACACTTCGTCCTGATTCCAACGACATATATATATATATATATATATATATATATATATATATATATATATATATATATATATATATATATATGTTATATGATTTCTCCAGCCGTTTTTACAATACAGGGCTTTCGAACTTCATATTTTTATGTTTTCACATCCTCTATCTCAAAGACGAAACGTTTGCTGATAAATTAAGTATAAGAAAAAATGATGAAAACGATGCCCCTAAAACGATAATAGTCATTTTGTAATCATCCACACAAAAAAGTTAAGGTTGATATTTTTCTAGTCCAGGGCAAAATATGGAAATATGAACCTTGATTCGGAGTGGGATCAAAATGACTATGAACGTTTTAGAGGCACTATTTTCATCATTTTTTCTTATACTTAATTTATCAGCAAACGTTTCGTCTCTGATATACAGGATGTGAAAACATGAAAATATGAAGTTCGTTGTAAAAACGGCTGGAGAAATCATATGACATATATATGTCGTTGGAATCAGGACGAAGTGTAGATTCCAAAAATGCAATAATATACAGGGTGTTCTTGTGAAAAAACATCAGCTTGGTTTGTCCAGCTTTTACGGAACACCCTGTGTCAATTTCAGTAAGTTCATGGAAAAGCTCACAAAAAACCTTAAAGCTATAATTTTTGTCTTTAACTTGAAAAATAAAGAAGTTAAGGGGGGTGTTCCTCTTGGATGGATCACCCTGTACAGCGCGGAAGTGGAGTAATCAACCTCAGAGTCATTTAGAACGAGCCAGGGAGGCGGGGCCTGGCGCCCCTTAGAGAAGACGACTGCTTGGGTTTTGCCAGGATTGACTTTGATCTTCCACTTATCAAACCACTCAGAAAGAGAGTCCAAGGCAACCTGAAGCACTGCGACGACCTGAAGCGGTTATCGCAGTATCGTCAGCGTATAGGTACAACGAGGTGCCGGCAAATCTGGGAATATCGTGGGTGAAGAAGAGTGTTGTATAGAGTGGGACCCAACACTGAACATACTTTCTTTGAGTTTACATGCATTCAGATGGTTTAGCGTTCTCTGGTTTTAGCTCATTTAAATAACCTCGATTTTAGCTTGTTTGTTTAAACGTGTGTGGCGATTTTTACACTATCTGGACAGTTTTATAGATATTATATTTTTATAGTGTATATTGTATAGTGTATATTAATTAAAACATAAAAATCATGCAGGTGTATTGTAAAACAAATAATTAGATATTATTATCCTGATATTTAACTCTTTACTAACCTCACAGGCGTACAAGCGCTAATATTATATGCGCACGATATCCATATGTGACGTCATCGCATGAACCGAAAAGTTACCATTCAACCCGGTAGATAGAGGGAGGAGATACCGTTTTGCCGTTGTCCACCAGTACCTTTGTATTATGCCAACATAAATCTCCAAACAATGTAAACAAACATTAAAATCACAACAAAAACGTAAACATCTTTATTTATCTCTGAGTTTTCGGGTTACGTGCCTATTCATAAGTGGCGCATCTGCCGCCCAAAACAAAACTATTAACCATTTCCGCAAAATAAAAAGTACTTTGCCCTGTATAAAACCCTGTCCACACTTCGAAATATTCCGCAATCGAGTAGGGCTTGGCCCACTCCTATGAATAAAGAACCCCAGGAAGGAGCAAATTTGGGCTTTACGGTGGACCGGTCCAGTCTCTGCATATGGTGGCATGCCGTTTCCGGTTTATAAAAGTACTCACCTATAGAATGTTATCCCCCAAATATTTTCTGGTAGTCACGGAATAGCCGCAGGCTGCACAGCTAACCATAATAGATCTCCAAAAAGTACTTATCGAAGAACTACACAAATATAGCACAAACCACCGTGACAACTGTCAAATATAAAAATATTTTGTCAAAATTCAGTCTCCATAGAGGGCGATTTCCGTCGCACGTATTTTATAATGCCCATAAAGCTTTGGCTCCTTCTAGGGTTCTTTATTCATTGGTCCACTCCATATCTCTGGCTTGGTCATGTGGTGCCCACCTTTGCTTTTAATGTTAGTTGGTCGAGCGGTATGTTTAAAGGTGGTCCATAAGTAATTTATTTTTGGTTTTACACAGTAAAATGAATTGAGGATGCACAAGATGAACAAATGAATTATTAAAATATTACTAAGTAAATATAACGGAAAAGAATCGACAATACAGAATTTAGCGCAAAATAATTATCTCTAAATTTTAGTAACTGGTGTCAAACCTAGGTGGCGAACAATACTAGCTGATAACAAAACCTGCGGAAATAAGTACGTGAATTTAGCTCAAATTAGCCCAAGAAATAATACCAAAATTATTGGCATACAAGGTAGTTAGCCTGATTACACAAATGAGAATAAACTACAAAATTATTAAAAATGATTCGAAAATGAAATATAGACATAAAACTATTAAACTGATTCCAAATTGGCACAAAAACACATTTAAAAATACCCAAAATTTTAGCGTAAAATATTCATAACTGTAACGACACTGTTTTAAAATATAAAAAATATAACCATCCTTTTCGATACCTCAAATAAACAGTACTAGCATTCTAAATAAAATAAAATCAAATAAATGAATTAACTAGAAATAGAAAGGCAACTCAGTCGACAAAACCCAACAAAACAAAATTCAATCGCTTACTCTTTGGTCAGTTCAACGGACAGCAACTGTACTAAGGCCGGTTCTGGTGTTGAATCTATGGCAGGCTAGGCGGCAGACTCTAGATGATGTCTCGGGCAGTGCTTCGCCCTGCAACTCGGGATCTTCTAGGGCTTCTTCTCATGGCTGGCACGGCATCGGACGCTCGCTGGTTTCTCGGGCAGAACTTCGCCCTACAAATGGTGGTCGGCGACGACTGCTGCTCCCGTTTGGGAGTAACCCCCAGCTTGGTTCTTTGTTCTCGCCTCGATTCCAGGATTTGCAGGTGTTCTTTAGACGCTTTTGTGGGCGGATGGAATGTATAAACAACATGATTTTAGAGCAGGTTTTTCCAAGAACACTAATAACCGTAGCAAACTTTTCTGGCGTTTTGGTAATTACACAATGTAAACAACATGGTTTTTCGTTTAATTTAATGATCCTGGTTTCCGGTGGTTTGAGTCATAACCCGATGATTCCTCGCAGAAATATTTCAAGGCTTTAGTTAACATTGTCTCGAGTTATTTGATAAAATAAAATAATAAATTTGGTTGGTATCTACGGGGCACCTCAGTCACATGACATAGTCACGTGAGTACATCCGCCAATCATATCTGTTTCTCTGTTAGGAAACATAAATAGAAAACAAACAAATCAACAACAAAAACACTGATCATGTTGGCATCATTTATTTTTGTTTATGTTCAACCCGAATCGCTTTCGGGTATTACACTTAGAGCACTCCAGAGCTACTCAGGAGTACTCTACTACCATTTCATTCTTTCGGGTATGCTTGAGCTTGATGCTCCAGAGTTGCTCTTTTTTGCTCCCACCTGCCCCCTCGAGCACCAGCCGTTTATTAGGTACGTGACGCTCCGAGTTGCGCAGTAGAATCATTGATTGTCAGTTTGATGTTTTATGGACCTTCGCTTGATTCTCTTGCGGAGTCAATGCTAATTAACGAAAAATATAACTTACCATAACTTCACTATCAACCATTTTTCCTTTTCTATTTGCAAATTATAACATTAGCATCGTAAATTTAAGGTTAGTTCATAGACATAAAACAAAAATAATAACTGGATCCTATATAGCGTTCGGGTATGAACGGCACACAAGCAAAACGGAGTCTTAAACAGACAGAGCTTGACACATCATACCCGAAAGCGCCTCTACTCTCCACTAACCTTGAGATAGAACCACGATACACAAAAAACGGTATGCCCGCGCGCAGGTACTGTGACGTCAATGGTGACGCTTATTCGACAAAATCATGGCTACCTTTAATTTTTAAACGGAAATTTGACTCGTTTATAGTGAGATAGGCAACCACATAGTCCATATACACCAAGGTTCTCAGGCAAGGTCTCTAAGAGACCTTGGTTCTCAAGGTGCCTACATTCTGTTTTTGGATTTCACTTGACGTGAAATTGATAACTGACGTACAGTGAGACTAATTTCATGACTATTTTTTTATAAGTTGGCCGCGCTTTTGTCGAAGTGACGTAGGTGCGCAGAAGAGTCTAATTTTCGTTCTCCCAGCTGGTATACCGTTATCTGTGTATCGTGGATAGAACAAGCTCCCACTCCCATATACCCAGTGATGTAATGTATCGAGATACATGTATCTAGATACTGTATCTAGATACTTTTTATGTATCTAGATACATATCTAGATACTTTCAAAAATCAGGATCTGCTTTAGTATCTAGATCCCTTTGAAAGTATCTAGATACTTAGATACTAGATACATTTTTTAGCCACGATGCCAAGGCGTGCCACATGCCTATATTTAATTTTTAAAACGTTCCTATGGGCAAAAATTAATTTTAGGTTTATTGTAATTCAAATAGGATTACATGCTTTGTGCAATCGATGAGGCAAAAAATATAACACGGTTTTACTATCATTTGCGCCAATCCAGCGCCTCTTTACTACAGGAGAACAAATTTTAACGCCAATGCGTAACAGGCTCAGCGATGAAAACTTCGAAATGTTGATAATGTTAAAAAAAACAATACAAATAATAAAATGGGGAGTGATTTAGTGATTTTTAAAATACCGTACATAAAGCACCTACCCAGTGCTCACTTTGGAGTGACGGTAAACTACTGACCCACAACTTGTTTCAATTAGTGACAATCTAAACTTTACATTCGTCTAAACAGTTCTACTTTATCTACACACACACACACACACACACACACACACACTTGTTTCATAAATATCTAAGTTGGTAAGTATATTGATTGCCTTATGAGGTCTGAAATTTGCTTAATAATTAACTGATAGTATCTGAATGTATCTGGAAGTATCTAGATACTTTTTTTACGTATCTGTATCTGTACCCAGATACTTTGGAAAAAATGTATCGGTATCTGTATCTAGGTAGACCTGCCAGACAGTATCCGTATCTGTATCTAGATACTGAAAAAAATGTATCTGTTACATCACTGCATATACCTATGCCCAAATGGAACCAGGCACCACTTGTGTATGGATAGTATCGATAGTCCAGAAAAACTATCGATATTTTCGATAGTCAAAAACTATCGATATAATCGATATCACTATCGATAGTTTTTCACCTCTACTTCTTTTCTGCTTCTGATCAATGAATAAAGAACCACAGGAAGAAGCCTGACGTAATTTAACTGCAATAAAGTACGCGACAGAAGTGGCCATATTGTTCATCCACATTCCACGTCATTATAACCTCATTCCAGTCTTTGGGTTTGTAAATGGTTCTTTATTCCTGCGCGAGGCTGCAAACAAACCGGAAACAATTCATCCTCCATACGAGCTTCGCTAGGTCTGTGGTATCGTGGTATGGCCTATACCACGAAACCACAGACCTAGCGAAGCTATATAGGTCTGTGGCACAGAGATCATATACATATATGATCTCTGTGGTCTATGGCAAAGTCTCTAGCAAAGGACCTTGGGTATGTGCAAGGTTAGTCTACTAATCTTGGGGTATGTGGCCAGTGGCCATCATAGACAAAGGATTTTACTCATGTTCTATGGTGGCTATAGATAACAACCACATTACCACATCGTCTCCAATAACGATCGGTCAATGTCAGATGTCAGATTCCAAGGCGTCTCCAGGGGCGCCTAAGCCCCCTATTCAAATGGACGAGGATTCCTCGTACAGTTTTTCCTACAGTGAGGGGGCATCCTTCCCCCCACCCTCACCCCCAACCCCACAACTCAACGAGGCCCTCATTGACTTTATGAAGACCTGGGAAAACCCCTCAACGCGACAATGAGGGAGATGACAATTGAGCTATCTCTCTTACGCGCAGAGCTTGCGGGCGCGAGGGCTCCCGCAACCCCCAACCCCCCCCAAATTCAACCCCCCAAGGCCGACTCCAGGCCAACCAACACCATCACCGCCCCCCCCAAACTCCAACTCCGCCCATGGAGGGTGTGGAGAGCGCGGGTAAGCGCAAGGTGGTTCCGGAGCCCCCCTCGAGTGATGACGAGGACGAATTCCGCCCCGCCAAGTCGAGAAGGGCCCGGGGTGCCAGGGAAGACTTCCCAGCGTTCCCCACTTCCCCCCAAAACCCTGGCCCAAATCCAGAAACCCCCTACCCAACCTAATGCAATCCCATTCATCACCGCCAAGGAGGGCATTACCACCATAAATGCTCTCAAATCTATCCAAGCCCCTGCTCCCGTTTCGCAGGGCAAACAACCTTCAAACACCCCCTCCACCCCCAACTAGCCCCTAACAACACCCCCAAAACTAAATCCATAACCCCAATTGTCCTAAGGAACAAAAGTAAGTGGGTAGCTCTTACCAAAGTCTTCCTCACCCACAAAATTCAGTACACCTGGGCCACGGATATCCCACTGGGTATCCGTATCGTGCCAGCCACCTCCGATGACTACAGGGCCATCATTAAGGCCCTGGAAGTCAACAAACTTCCGTTCCACACCTTTCCCACTCCCGAGGAGAAGACTCTCCACGTAATTGCGCGTGGAGTCTCATACGCCTTCTCCGAGGAAGACGTATATTCCGACCTCACCTCCAGGGGCTACAAGCCAAATACAGTTATCAGGCTAAAGAAACGAGATGGCAGTCCTATGCCTCTCGTTCTGATAGTTCTACCCAGAAATCCCAAATACCTTTCCCTGCTCGATGACCAAGGTCTACTTGGTCTGACACACAGGTCAAATTCGAGCAGCAAAAGTCCCCCAGTCCGATTACGCAGTGCCACAGGTGCCAAAAGTTTGGCTATTCACAGTCCAAGTGCACAGCCTCACCTCTGTGTCTGAAGTGCGCGTCCCCGCACTGGACATACGAGTGCCAAAAGTCCAAGGACACCCCGGCCAAGTGTGCCAACTGTAGCTTGCCGCATCCGGCTAGCTACAGGGGCTGCAAGGCCGTCCCAAGGGTGCGCTCCTTTGCCCAGGCTGCCACCCCCAAACCCCCCACTCCCACTCCTATCGATGAGGCCGCTTCCTCAATGGCAAAAATTACCCAAATTCTCGCCCCCCTTGGCGACGCTCCCGCTGCCATGGCGCAACTTTCCGCCTTGGTAGATTTCCTCCAATCCCTCCGCAAATGAGTGGATTCCTACGCTATTTTGTTCCATATCTCCTTTCCGTTCTAAATGGCGGTAGAAAATAAACATCTTCGGATACCTACTCTCTTGGAATGCCTGTCACATTCTCACCAAAAAAACCGAGCTTATCTGCTTCATCAACGAACAAAAATTCGATGTTGTCCTGTTGCAGGAAACATGCTTAAAGCCCACCGACAATTTCAATATCGCCAATTTCCATGTGCACAGGCTAGACAGGCAGCGAGCCTACCGGTCAGGGGGCGTGGCCGTACTCGCTAGCAAACACCTAAATCCCGTCATCGTTCTTATGACAACCTAGAGGTTGCATCCCTAATTATTCCCCATGGCAATCTAAAAATCTGCTTTTCTTCCGTTTACTTACCCCCAAATAAGCCTATGCTTCAGGCTGACCTACAAAAGCTGTTCGACTTTCCGGGTCCGGTCGCTGCCATCGGTGATTTTATTGCCAAATCCCCCACTTGGGGGAGCAGGCTGACGAATCTCCGGGGAAGAGTCCTCGAGGACTATTGTTCCACGGCAAATGTCCTAACCTTTGGTCCAGACGAAGCTACCTTCTACCCTAGAAACCACACCCATAGACCCGATGTCCTAGATATTGTCCTATTAAAAGACTGCAACCTCGAATGCGATGTTCGCGTAACTCATGACCTCTGCAGCGATCATAATCCCCTCACACTTCTTTTGGGCGATCCCAAAACCCCCCTAGACTACGCCGTCACTATCCAGCGGGTCCTCTAGCCCCACTTTCGTAACAGTCCTATCCTCCAGGACTGTAACGCCCAAGTATCCGCTCGGAACGTGGTCGAGCTTGAACGCTAGGCCCGGTCCTGGGAACACCGGATATGTAGGGCTCTCTAGGATTCTTCCCGAGAGCACGTTACTAGTCGAAACAAAGACCCTCTCCCTCCCGATGTTAGACAACTCCTTAAGAGAACCCGCTCGGCCCGTAAAAGGGCTTGTCGCACTCTCCATCCTGATCACAGACGAGTAGTCATGCTGCTAATCTCCAAGCTGAAAGACACTCTACAGCAAGTCCGTTCTGACAGTTGGCAACGACGTCTAGAATCCCTAAATCCCCAAAAACGTAAATACTGGCAATTTATCAAGGCCCTCAAAGGTCCCAATGGGGTTGTATACACCTCTGAGGAGAAGGCCGAAGCTTTCGCCTACCATTTCCAACAACAATTCCAACCCAATCTATAGATTCTGACGATGATCTTGAGTGGAAAGAGATGGTAGAGGCAGAGGTGGGGCGCTTCTTGCGTCAAAACCCCCCGGAACCCCTCCCGTTTTGCACCCACGAAGAGCTCGACGCCATCATCTCGACTCTAAATGTCCACAAAGCCCCAGGATACGACAATATATACAACAAATATCCAAAACAAATTGTCAAATTCCTTAATCTTATAAACCAGTGCCTTCGTCACCTCTATTTTCCCACTTGTTGGAAACACGCTATCGTGATAATTATTCCTAAGAAAAAGTCGTCATCCTACCCCCAAGATTATCGCCCCATTAGACTGTTGCCAGTAGTAGGCAAAATTCTCGAAGGTGTAATCCAATCCCGGCTACAAGACGAGCTCAATCGAGTAGACGCACTACCCCCTGAGCAATTCGGCTTTCGAGGTGCACATTCCACTGAACACCAAGTCGTCAGACTGGTGGAAGAAGTCACGCACAACTTCCAAAACCACATAAATACAGTAGTCATTTTCTTAGACGTAGCCAAAGCCTTTGATCGGGTATGGCACCCCGGTCTCATCTATAAACTCATCCTTTTAGACATCTCCTTGGCTGAGGTGAAGATAGTCTCTTCTTTCCTGTCCGACCGGACCTTCCAAGTCAGAATAGATGGTCTCCTCTCTTCCCGTAAAACGGTAGAGGCGGGGGTCCCCCAGGGCTCACTGTTAGGTCCCACTCTGTACAATGTCTTCACATACGTTATTCCCAGATCTCCCGGCACATCGCTGTACCTACCTGTATGCAGATGATACTGCGATAACCGCTTCCGGTCGTCGCAGTGAGCAAGCGTGCAGGGTGCTCCAGGTGGCCGTGGATACTCTTTCGGAGTGGTTTGACAAGTGGAAAATCAAAGTCAATCCTGGCAAAACTCAAGCAGTTATCTTCTCTAAGGGGCGCCAGGCCCCGCCTACCAGAATTGTTCTAAACGATTCTGAAGTAGATTATTCCACTTCCGCGCTGCACCTAGGGGTTCACCTAGACAGCCGGCTCACTTTCGAGAAACACACTAAGCAAACCAGGCAAAAGGCCCTAAAAATCTTCAAAGCAGTATATCCTATGATCCACAAAGGATCCAAACTCCCCATTCAAGCCAAACTCACTCTCTATAAGACCATACTTTGTGCCGTGATGACCTATGCCTGCGCTGCCGGGCAGCATATGGCAAAAAGTCATCACAAACAACTCCAAGTAGTTCAAAGTCGTTGTCTTAGGACTATCACGATTCACGGGTGCCGAATGGTATGTCGCTAATCAGAATATCCACCGTGACATGAATATTCCATTTTTGAATGACTTTATCAAGGAACTCTCCTTAAAAACCTATGCAAAGGCGGAGACTCACCCAAACGCTCTTCTCAGAATTGCTACCGATTATGTCCCCAATCCCGATCTCTCACACAAAAGGCCCCGTCATACTCTCATCTGAGGAATTTTCTAGTCCTTTTTTCTAAAAAGGCAGCCAAAAGCCACTTCGTCTGACAAAACCCTACTCGTAGTTCTACACTAAACCGCCAAGGCTTCTTCTAGTAGCCGCACACCACTCCCTATGGCCACCTCTCCTACAAAATAGGGCTGGAATCCAACCACTTTACCCTGAAATAGGCGAGGTTTTTAGTGGGTATGCCCCCTCCGGGGGGAGACTACACACTACCACGCGGACGGCCGCGTGGTGCCCTTAAAAGGTTTTCCTTTCCTATCTCAAAAAGACAAAAAAAAAAAACGATCGGTCCCCGCTATTTAATAATGATTTAATACAAGGCTTCCTGTGGTTCTTTATTCGTTGCTTCTGATTTATATATTTTGTTTTGTGGTGTAGAGCTAAGTCATAGATTACCAGAGAAATGGAGTAGGGAGAACGCGCTTTGACCTAGTGCGCATCCTACTTCCAGGCAAATGTAATGTCCGGCATATTGTCCCCAGTTTGACGTTTGCAGTTTGTTTTCAGCGATAGTTGTTGTATTTTCAGCAGAGAAATGGTCAGTGTTTTTGGAAAATGTCGTGTGCAGTACCAAGATGTAAAGGCCGCTCCACATTCGCGGCGCGAAACCCCGCGAAGAGGCGCGAACGTGAGTGTGGAGGTTGTCGGCTTTCGCGTAGTTTTCACGGCTTCACGTTCGCGCTTTCCGGTGTTCCCCGATCGGAATCGGTTTTTTGTCCCGCGACAAATGAATTATAAGTCTAGGAGACCTCCGGGAGTATCATTTTTTCGGTAAGTTTAGTAAAGTTATAGTAAAGTTGGTTTAATATGGCCGCCACTTTTATTGGTAGTTCGCGCAGCTTGTAGCTCGTTCTCCCTACTCCATTTCTCTGCAGATTACCCACCAGCTAAGCTATATATTTTGTGGTGTGGAGCTATATATATTGTGGTGTAGAGTCATTGAGGAATGAGGTAGTATTGGAGGAGAGAAGCTGTCACGTGACCCAAAACGGGTTCACCTACGTCATAGATTACCAGAACAACGTAAATTTGTTGACCCGGTGCTAAAAGTGGCTAAAAGTGCATTTTCATTGTTATTGCGAGCTATTGACCTCTGGAAATAAATATGTCATGTGCTGTACGTTGTTGCAGTAGCAATTCTAAAGTGGACAAAAAGAAATTCACAGGAATTACATTTCACAGGTAATGTAAACAATAGACAGAGCCGTATCAATATAATTTATAATATCCACTTTGGTACTTTATGAAAAGAAAAATATTACCTTTATAACTACTCTAGGTATGTATTTTTCAAGGATTGCCTACAGGGTGTTTCTTCCTTCGATTCAAAATAACCCCATATTTTCTTTCGTAGGTTTTTTATAATTTTACTAGGAATACTGTTTAATCAGACCCTGGCGTGTCAGCCATATTGATCACAGACTTAGCCACACCCCCTGAACCCGTTTGCTATATGCGACAAAGTATTGATGTGGCGCCTCCCCCCCAGACTACCTCAATGTGTAGAGTGCAAATCTGCAAATATCTCGAGAAAATTTCTAAATCTAGTAACTTGCAGGTATTATTAAAAGTAGTGCTGTTCTGTAATTATTTTATGGTAAATGTAAATGTGGCAAGTACTTGTACTCCCTTATTATATTTTACCATTTTTGACAAACATCTTCGTGAATCTACGTGTCTGCCTGTAATACTAAAGGTAATGCATTTGTCTTTGTTTGGTTTGGAAATTTGTGTGGAATTATACCAATTATACCTACACGTGGACACTCGTGGACATATTTTAAAATAATGTTTGTGTTATTTTTATTTCCACCTAAATATTGATGATTGATGATAAATACTATTTTTGCAAGTAGTAGTAGAAAACCTAATTAGGTAGGTACCTACTTGGCCTCCCCTAATTTGTATCTAGAAATATACAGGGTAGTAATTATGGAGTTTTGCTATTTCTCACGATTTTTTGCATATTGATGCATGATTAATAATCTGCATTAATTTTTCTGGCGGAAGGTCCTAGTTTCTGAATTATTACAGTGATTTTTTTGTTTAACCTAGAACTATGGGAGTTGGAGTGTAATTCTGCGCCTTCCCCTAGGAACATATTTTAATGTCAATATTAATCGATGAAATGATATAATTTAACCAACCAGGTGAAAATAGGAAGTGGCTATTTATACGTCCGACGGATACAAACGTCAGTATACGTCTTGCGCTCTCATTGGCGGGTTGAGTCACGTGACTTCTTTGGATGTGCATTTAACCCCGTACACGTCCGAGTCCGAAGCCGAAGTAAACTAATATTTAGATATGTCGGAAGTGCATTTTTCTCAAGCATCTTTGCAATAAGGAGCGTATGCACTGCTCCTTTTTGGGGGATAGATGCTGCCGTATGAAAAAATAACAGGGCATTCGCACCATATTGTGGCAGTCGGCAGCGATGCGCGCGGCACCGAATGTCAGGGGGTAGCCAAAATTTCAAGAAAATCGGGGGTAGGTTACACCATTGGAAATTATTACCACTTCATTTTTCATTCCGCAGCGCCCATCGTGGAAAAAGTAGGGTATACGCAATATAAAATGAGACAAGATAGGTCTGAATAATCTCGGACATCATCCAATCAACTTAGTAAACAAGCCGATTCATAATCCATCAGATGGTAGAAGTAAGGTTATGTGTCACGTGACTCAATCGACCAATGAGAGCGCAAGACGTATACTGACGTTTGTATCCGTCGGACGTATAGATAGCCACTTCCTTGAAAATAACACATTTATTTTCGGGGGTGAAATCACAAGTGCTAGTCCTTTTATTGATACATTTTTCAAAAGCGTTCTCTTGCCTAGAAGGATCACGAGTGTAAATTTGTTAATTTATTTTCTGATAAAATCCCGAGAGCAAAGCGAACCATACAAGCAGTATGAGGGAAATAATCGCTAAAATAGGTGCTCACTCTTTTATTTACGCCATAGTTATGCATAAATAACATTAAACATCAAACAACAACAGCAACGTGAATAAAAAAAAAACTAATAGTACCTATTTAAATAGATAGAGAGATAGAAACAAGGGGTGGCTCACTACCTCAAAAATGTCTCGAGGTGACAGTATTGCGAAAATTGGCGATTTCCATTGACGTCAAAACCTATAGATGTGGTGCCCCATTGTTATATTGCCCTTTATTTTGACTCCAAGATTAAATATATCCATACTACTCTAAAAACATGCTACAAACAAAGACAGAAAGTCAACCATCTACCAACTATACACCCGGCGATTCCCGGTTATAGTTCCTCCAGAATCACACTTAGATATCACGTTTTTTCTTGTTTGGGGGTGCCGGAAGCATTGGAACCTCACCTGAAGACTCGGGGGATAGTCTAACGACGCCAGCCTCCGAGCCCAGAGTCGAAATAAGTTTGCTACGGCTCGACAAAAAGGGGCAATTTCTGACAATCTCGCGACATTTTCGTAATAATTTAATGGAGCGCTTAGATTGTGATTAGTTCTGGGCGTCAAGCGTTTATGAAAACAAACCTGTCTATAGGTTCTGATGCGAGTTCTGACGTCATTGGCGATTTCCAACAGTCTGCAGGGATTTCCCGCAGACTGCTAATAATTTCTGGAATTTCAAGAAGCTGCCAAGGGATTTCTGTGATTTCCTACAGTCTGCAATGGATTTTCAAAGGCTGCAAACGATTTCTTTAGTCTGCGAATGATTTCTTGGATTGGCAATCATTACTTATTTTTTAAAGTTAATAAATTTGTAGGCACATAATATGATGGCTGGGTTGGAGGTGTAAATATAGAGACCCAAACTCCAGAAACAAAAATAGCAATGTAAGTATGCACCCAGGCTCACATCCAGGTTTCCACATATTAATACTATTTATTCGTTCATCCCTCGGTTAATCTCTTTGAACTTGGAACTTTCTCTGTGGTCTTCTGTGGTACCGTGTGGTTGTGTGGTGTGATTACCATATCCTTATACAGTTTGTTCAGCAAATGTTCGGCCCTATGCCACAACTCCCGTCCTTGTCTTACTCGTGAATATACGATGGATATCAGTTGTATATTCACGAGTCAGACAAGGACGGGAGTTGTGACATAGGGCCGAACATTCGCTGAACAAACTGTATATATTGTTCTTTAATTAATATATTAAATTGTGGAATTTAAACTGAAATAAGAATACTTACTTGTATACTTAGTCATACATTTAAATTAGTTGGAGTTGGAGCTACTTTAGTTGAGTGTTGTTTCTTTTTATGTAATTTCAGTTTTAGTTTGTTATTTTATGTTTGGTATTTTATAGGAAGGTACTACCACCAAACTATATAGTTCCACCGAAATATTGAGATAATTTCGAGGATAATTCACTCACCTTTTAGAAATTTGGAATAAACTTGTGTGTGTAGTCAAGTTGCTGGTTAGTCCAGTAAATTTAAGGTTTAATATTGCAATTCATTGGGTAAGAAAATTGTTTTTATCCATCGATAGTACACCATATAGAAAGCTTAAATCTGAATTTTCACCATCAACCCTGTGCAGGTTTTCCGCCATCTTGAATTTAGTGGTAAATTAGTTTTTTGCGGATAACAGCTGTTTAATTTTACCAAAAATATAGCCGATACCATTTTTTGGAAAAAAGATGCTCTGCAAATTTGTTCTCTTGACATTTACTTGAATTTTGCATATATAGCAAGTTATAAGAAAATAATCGAGAAAAAAGGGTTTGCAAACTTTTTTCACATCTAATATCTTTTTTTCTGCTAACGACAGCGCAAAATTTTCTTAACAAAAGTTGATCAATACAAAATTACCTATGATGTTTGTCTGAACAACTTTTTTCTATCAGTAATAGTTTATTTCTGGTAGCGTCTCAAAGTTAACGCAACGTCTCCTGGCACCTCGTAGGGTCAAAGTACCCGCGCTATACCTTGCCGGTACCTTGCAAATTTTCCCAAATTTTTTGACATATTATGTAGAGCACAATAACTATTTGTGTCCGCGTGTCGTAGTTTGTGGTACAAGGACGAAAAGTTGAGTTTTTCGGATACGGATGCGGCCAAGGCACAGTCAAGACTAGCGAACCGCAGGAGTACGAAAAACAACTTTTTCTCCTTGTATCATACAATATTTTTTATTCGAATGTGCTTAGATACCTATATATACTAGCTACTTATTTCAAAAAGTAGAAAATTAAGATCGGAAATGCTACTGTTTATTTTTAATTGCAATATAAATCTTAGTTACCTATGAACGTCTAGTTGGCCATGACACAGAGCAAACTATTGAACTGTCATGTGAATTTTATTTTGGATTCCATTCGATAAATGTAAGTAAATACATAAATATTTTTTTATTAAATTCTCGCTCCATGTAATTTTTATTTCTCTTGTTTTTAGGCTTTCACGGATGTTTTCCATATGAGAATGAATTTCCGGGCACTTGCGCCATGGTCGATGGAAATGTTCTAGACATTTTGCTAGTCGTAACTGGAGAGCATCTCTATTGGTAACTCGTCCATTGAGGGATTGTAACTAATCATCAAATGCCCAATTAATATCTAGTGGCAATCTTACTGATAATAAATTGCGATCCAACATAGGACGAGTCGACACTGCAGATGCTTACGGGTACGATCAGCTAAAACGTCTGGATGATTTCCATCGACCACGGCGGGACAGTCTAAAAATTTGTTCTCATATATTAATTTATATTATACAGCGTGATCAGTTAAGGGCTGCCCTCGGCTGTTTCTCGGGAACTATGCAAGCTAGAAAGATGCGGTAAAAAAATTGTTTATAAAAGTGACCCAAATAATTTCAATGAAAATGTTTTCAAGTTCCTTCGTTTGACGCCAGAGGGCGAATTCGCCATGTTGTTGTATAAAACTGTCTTTTCCTCCACAAATCGCCTACCTTATCTGGATCTGAAATAGTAAAGGAATGAACGGCAAGCGAAATAACTTGAAAACATTTTCATTGAAATTATTTGGGCCACTTTTATTAATTTTTTACCGCATCCTTCTAGCTTGCATAGTTCCCGAGAAACGGCCGAGGGCCGCTCTTAACTGATCACGCTGTATATAAATATTACCAATTAGGTACTATAAAATATATTTAAAGTAACACTTCAATATTTTCACTACCAATATGCGTACATTTTTTTCCTGAATATTTACATTATAAACAAATATAATATATGTTAATTAAATTTTATAATAAGTAATATTGCACTATAGAAAAATATTTTTGAAACTATTATACGCTTTAGTAATAGTGAATATAACAAATAGTCAAATTAAAAACATGAATATTATATGTGATATCATCTTAGTTTTTAGATTTAAAACGCATACAAGTTGTTAAACCAAACACCAGTATATTTACTCTTATAATACAGCCGATTTTATAAAAAATTCGTTAAATATAGTATTGCTGTGCCAAATAGTATTATTAAATTTCCTAATACGTATAATTATTTTTATTATAGCTTTAAATATATTTTTTTCTCCGTGTAGAAGTTCATAGGTAACTAGGATTTATTGCAATGAAAACTAAACAGTATCATTTCTGATCTTAATTTTCTACTTTTTTAAATAAGTATATATATCTAAACACATTCAAATAAAAAATATTGTATGATACACGTACTCCTGTGGTTCGCCAGCCTCGACTGCGCCTCGGCCAGTGAAGTCTGCATCCGTCCGAAAAACTCAACATTTCGTCTTTGCGCCATAAACTACTACTCGCGGACACAATTAATTATTATGCTTTACATAAAGTACAGTCAAACTTGGGAAATTTTGCGAAGTACAGTCACGGTACAGCGCGCGTACTTTGGCGCTACGAGGTGACAGGAGACGTTGCGCCCAACTTTGAGACGGTACCGGAAATAAACTATTGCTGATAGAAAAAAGTTGTTCATACAAATAACATAGGTAATTTTGTAGTGAACAACTTTTGTTAAGAAAATTTTGCGCTGTCATTAGCAGAAAAAAAGATATTAGATGTGAAAAAAGTTGCAACCTCTTTTTTTAGATTATTTTCTTGTAACTTGTTATATATGCAAAAATCAAGAAAATGACAAGAGAACCAATTTGCAGATCACCTTTTTTTCCTTTAAAAATGGTATCGACTATTTTTTTGGTAAAGTTAAAAATACAGCTATTTTATAAAATTTATTTGTGGCGCAAACAGATCCATTTAATTTTTAATTGGGTTTTTCGCCACCAAACTGATCGAAAGACAACTTTTTCAAGTTGCCTGGAAAATTCACAAATTCTTAACAGTGAATGAACGAAACTTTAAACGTGTAGCTCAAAAAAGAACTTCCACAAATTTGTTTTCACTTTGACGTGGCATGATCTTTGAGAAAGGAGGAAGATTTATTCTCCGAAAGCTCAGGAAACAAATTTGTTGAAGTTATTTTTTGAGTTACACGTTTAAAGTTGCGTTCATTCACTGTTAAGAATTTGTGAATTTTCCAGGCAACTTGAAAAAGTTGTCTTTCGATCAGTTTGGTTAAAATTAAAAATACAGCTGTTATCCGCGAAAAACTATTTTACCACTAAATTCACGATGACGGAAAACCTGCAAAGGGTTGATGGTCGAAAATTCGGATTTAAGCTTTCTATATGGTGTACTATCGATGGATAAGAAAATTTTTCTTACCCAATGAATTGCATTATTACCCATATAAATCCAATTAAATTTACTGGATTAGGTGGCTAGGGTTTCCATAAAGGTTTTATGAAACTGAGGACAAGTGGGCTCTGAAATCCGGACAAAATTCGGACATTGCCGAAAAAGACATAAATTTATTTATGTACTTTAAAGGGTAAATTAAATTAAAAACAGTTAAGAATTTGCCGTTCTGATAAAAGTATCTACCTTAGAACATAAATAAAACATATATTGTAATTATTGTGGTAGCATTGCTTTGTACAAATCATAAACTAACCTGTTTGACTTTTCAAATGTCTAATATGTTTTTCAGTCTTCTGATGATCTTCAGTGTCCTTTTTGCCTTGGTGAGCAATATTGAGATTTGTATTGCATACGTTACAAATGACATCGTAATTGAATTAGTAAAATTTAATATTGCATGTTGCACACAGAGCGCCAGAGCCTACACAATTTACATGAATTTTGGGATTTACCGATACCGCGATACCGACAGTTACTACTTAAAATTCACGTGTGGCCCGAATATGAAAAATTTGACCTTGGCGTGACGTCGAAGTATAGAGATGGGTACGTTCGTTAACATATGCGTTGACAATCGGCATTAGTAGAGATGTGGCCTCCTAGCAATTAAATTATTCAAGAAAGTTATGTTGTTTTTACAGTTTTAGGTTTCACGGACATTTTTTCAAATCCCGGCCGGACTTCCCCGGGCACCTTAAAATCCCAAACATGTCCGGGTAAATCCGGACGGATGGAATCCCTACTGGTGGCATTTTTGAAGAAATCGTCTAAACATTACTGGCAGGTAGTGTGTTTGTACATTTTGTGGTGCACAGTTTTAACTATTGATGCTCAACATTTTTGGGTATTAGGTCGAGCATTAGGTACATTGATATTTACAAAATAATAAAATGATTGACACTGGAAATCAAAAATAGAGTCAAAAAGGTAATAAATTAACTTAGACCGTGATGTCTTTATCATCACAGCAGAATATTTCCACATTTTTTTATTCTGTGAAAACGCATAGTAAAAACCGAGGTAAAACCTACATTTACGATATTTTGTGCAACTGGCAACTGCGCACCAGCCTTGACGTGCGAGTTTAAGCTTTAGGTAGGGGTTTTAATGCACTTCTGAAAATATATTTTTATTTTTTTGTTGACTTTAGAATTTTGTTTTCGTATGAAGCTATTTTTCCACCTGTGGTTAACATTTTTTACATAATGACTGAATCACCCTGTATTTCTTTACCGAGTTGTATATTAATACCGACTTTTCTGTTGCGTCCTGCTTTTTTATCAACCCTGCATATACAGTGTGTCCCAATTTGATACTGGACACCTCAGAAATATATGAAGGGCAAGGAAAACAAATGGTCTCTATTTTTTTATCGATAGTACCAAGGGAGAGTATCTCACAGGCAGTGGTATTTGGATGAGGTAATTATTTCATGGCCTGCTATGATTTTTTAAAATAGCAAATTTTCATGAAACCCTATTAGGGATTTTTTTACGACAAAATGTTATTAAGAAATCTTGTTCAGAATTGAAAACTAAGTAGGATTGCAAAATTTCAAAAGTATAGGCCTACTTTGATTTTTAGCTTTTTCGTCCTTTCCCACTTTTTTCTTAGAAATATGTCCTTTCTGGAGCTTTCACGTCAAAATATTATTAAAGAAACTTGATCATCGTGACAAAAATAAAATTTTGACGTGAAAGCTCCAGAAAGGACACTTTTTTAAGAAAAAAGTGGGAGATAAATCTAAAAATCAAAGTAGGTCTAGCCTTTTCAAATTTTGCGAATCTACTCAGTTTTTCATTTTGAACAAGTTTTCTTAATAACATTAAAAAATGCCTAATGGGATTTCATGAAAATTTGCTATTTTAAAAAATCATAGCAGGCCATGAAATAATTACCTCATCCAAATACCACCGCCTGCGAGATACTCTCCCTTGGTACTACCAATAAAAAAATAGAGACCGTTTGTTTTCCTTGCCCTTCATATTATTATATTTCTGAGGTGTCCATTATCAAATTGGGACACACTGTAGGTAATTTTTTTGAACCTGTATATTAACGCCAGAGTTAACATCATTTTGAAAAAAACCAGATCTGGGGAAATCGTGACGTCATCTGATGATACAGCAAGCGATTGCTACCACTTGGTAACCTTAAACGCAACCATTTTCTAGATATTGAATTCTGGGACGTCATCGAGATACTAGCTTACACTCTTTTAGGTAATATTTTAAATAATGGCATGGTGGTGGAATCCTTCTGCTGGCAGCAATTTTTTTATTTTCTGAATATGGAAAGAAAGAAAGAACCTTTATTTAAATAGGAAACCCTAATATACAAACAATTGACTTACGATTAACTTACTTAGGAGGGAGCCAACAACAACAGTCATAACAACACGTATACAAATATGTAACAAAATACTTTGAATGTGATACACAACCACCAGAAAAACATACCTTACTAAGAAAGCACAAATACAAGGCATTAGTTTACTAATTGCTTTTAATATCATCTAATAATCGTTTCCTAAAAATTCTAAGCGAGGTCGATTTCTTAATCTCATCCGACAACATATTGAACTCCCTGAATCCTTTCAAAAAGAGCGGGTTCATTGAATTTCTATTACCAAGTCTATCGATGTGAAAGTCGCAGTTTCTTCTTGTGGAATAATTGTGAATGTCAATGTTTAGATTTATAAATTCCTGAAAGTAAGATGGGGCTAAGTTGTGCAATATCTTAAAGGTGAAAACCATTGTTAGGTAGTATAACCTTTTGTTTACTGGAAGCCACTTTAGAACATCACGCATGACTGCCACTGGCGCACATCTGCCAATCTTTAGTATTATTCGCATTCCACGGTTCTGCAGTTTTTGTAGGTGTCCAATCTGATGTCCGGAAGAGGGGAAAGTTTTTTATTCGTGGGTTTACGACAAAAAGCCACTCTTTATAAAAACTCCTGCTTGTTCCAAAACGCCCAAAACTGTTAAAATATTTTAGATTTTTTTATACAAGGTGTTCAGTATTTCGAAAAATTTAGAAAAATTTTGTTATTCGCCAAGAGTAAAGTTGTTTTTGACAATATCGAAAAATATTATCAAGGATGTCATTAAGAATCCACAGGGGGTTACAAATTTGAGGACCACTGCTTCGACGATGAGAATAGCTACGATGAAACCGATAATTCACTAATTATGTAATCATTAATATTATAATAGCTTTTCAAAAAACTGACCTTTGAAATATCCCGACTTTTATTTAAATTTATTTTTTGTAAGTTTTGTATTTCATTTATTAGCATTTAACAAATAAAAAATTTAAATATCAATAAAACAATTACATTTATTTATTGTCTACAAATAAAAATAGTTATTCTTAAACACATAATATAGTTAGAAAATATCCCAATGAGGATACGTCATAAATGTATCAATCGTTTGCGTTAAAATTCAAACAGGCTTCGCGCACACTACTTTTAATCGCTTGCCAGACAACCTTTTCCCCATTAGAATTATACCAGATTTTTTTAAATTATTTATGGTGTAAATAAACATATTATAAAACAAGGTTTACCTTTGCTCGATTCAGACATTTTAGATTGTATTCTGCAATGTTCGTTGGTTAAACAGAAAGTTTTTTGCAGCATCGGAATGATGCTAGAAAAGTTTTTGATGACTATTTACGGTCTATATAAACAAATTAAACAAGGTTTAGCTTTGCTCGATTTAGACATTTTTTATTCCTTTCTGCAGTTTTTGAAACCTTGTAGCGGAACGTTGCAGCGCTAAAAGCTATCCAGAAAAGTGAAATTTGCATTTCCGGGGTACAAATTAAGAAATTAATTGGTTTTCAACTTTGCGCGAATTGTCACAAAAAATATGTCGCTAGCTCCCGTACTACAATGAAAGCTGATTTTGATTGTCTTCTATAATATCAGGATCCTCACTCACTCTCCTTCTGAAGCTATTATCCGGTCTTCTGTCGCCTGGTATGAAATCAGTTGAACTTCTATCTTTTCAGCACCGATTGTCGAAACAATGGTAGTTAGGGATGTAAACTTGGTTTAAAATTAATCCACCTATGAGCCGTTTTCATAATTGACCTAGTACTTGTCAAAGTTAAAGTACCATTGCAACAATCATATATTATATTGTTTAAATATTGTTGCAACAGGTACTTACCTAACCTAACTTAAAAAGGCCACTTTAAGTTTACTAAACTTTAAAAAAAAATAAATTGCATAACTAAGAAAGAGATATTTCGACAAAGTCAGCAACGAAACCTCTAGTTCCAATACTTATTGAGAGCAAGGGTCCATTTGCTTAGAAATAATAAACTATAAAAAAGGTTCTAAGTACTTACGTAAACGAAAACAAATAATGTTTGAATGTTGCATCATATACTTGAAGGAATCTTGAGAGATATTTTTATAATAGTAATAGTTATGGATTTTTTAAATTTATTAGGACAAGTTTAGTATCTTTCCATGTAAAACGCAGTGTAGCACCACAGTCTAAGCACCAAATGTATATTTAAACCAATATATACTAAGTGCTTAGACTGCGCAGGACTTGAATATGCTCATTTGGTCATGTGGCTAACTCTGACAGCAGTGGTGTAACCACAAACTAGTTTTTTTTGGGTGGGGGAGGGTTGAACAAAGTTAAATAAATAATAAAATAATTGAATTACTTGCAGTTGTTAATAGTCCAAGAGCCCGCTAATTTTTTCTACCTTGAAGAGATCCACAGTTCTAATATTACGTAATCGATTCGTTGTAATAAGCCGTATACGAAATGATAACGGTGCCACCCGAAATCTTGACGAAAACATGGTTTTTTAATTAAAAATAAGGCCGTTTTTCAACAACATATACCTTTTTCATCATCCATGCATCAAATCAACGCTAGAATGTTGTATGTAATGCGTACAATGAAAAAAACATACGGTGCCATCACCCACCCTGCCACAACCCCTGGCACCGCGGCGGTAAATGGGGTTGCTCAACAGAGTTAACTACCTTTTTCATTATCCACGAACAAAGTTATAGTAAAAGTTGTAAATGAGGACCTAAGGAATAAGAAAAACCAACGGTGCCGAACCTCAGCTTGCCAGAAATTCCTGGCACCGTTGGATGAAGTAGCGCGCGATCGGGCCGACTTTTGAAGTGACTGTACTTTCGGGAAGCCTCGAGCATCAAAACTCTTGAAGTGACTGTACGCCCAAAAACCAGTTTTCGCCACTCGCCACGCTTGCTGCATTGTCATTCTGTTCTCTAGGCTGCTCTAGAAGGCTTTACCTTTATCCCAACAATCGAAAAGTTTTGAAAGTGTTGTGCACCATTTAACATGCTTTGTTTTTTGTGCAAAAATTCAAGTGGAAAATTGATTCCGTGTGACGCGGATCATTTTGCGAAGTTATCGCAAATCTTGCATTTTCGAAAATTAAAAAAAATTAAATATTGTGACGTCGAACTTCACCGAGATAGGTAGTGCGTACCACGTTCCGTGCTTTCAAAAAGTTGTTGTCCTGAAGAAGCAATTCAGGAATGAATTAACAGCATTGTTCCCTGAAAAAATTGAGGTAAGCATTTTTTATGTAAAACGTGGAAGCAACGTGGAAATGAAATACATAACCTCACATTTACGCCGGAGCTCAATACTGAAATACAGATTCAACAATTATTTTTGTACATTGCAACAATTGCAGAAGCAGGTCAATGAAATATTTACTTGAAAATATAAATTATAGAAACTTTTTTTTGTTGGATAGGTCTTCGAAAACTGCATCCAATGCAGGTGTCAATTTTTTTGAAAACCAAATGCACTCCCAACTGCGATAATTTTTAAACCCCAAAAATTGAAAAAACACATTAGGCATTTTTTTTATCAAAAAAATTTACTTAAAAATGTTGTTTAGAATGGTCCAAAACCCCCCAAATCCAAAGTTTCAACAAAATCAAAAAATATTTATTTTTCGAAAAATCTTAAAGTTCAAAAAAAGTAGGCTTTGATTTTTGTAGTAGAAATCTGTATCACAGTAATACAGTTTTTTGAAACCTACAATCTAAAAAAAAGTTCATCGACATCGGAGCAAAAATAACAATTTTTCACAGGTGTCTCTATTCCAAACGGGCCACACTGTATACATATGGTATGCCTTTGAGGACATACTTTTTTCTATAATTTATATTTTCAAGTAAATATTTCATTGACCTGCTTTTTTCGTCTTTTTTTATGTAACCAAGCTTTCCCAGGCAAATTATTAGATTCAGTTTGTATGCGCCTGATGAGAAATAATCAAATTTCGTAGCATTTCAATGAAATATTTGGATTTTACTGATCCCATTCTGAACTTATTAGATGCCCCCTATAAAATATGACAGATGACATATTACTCAATTCTTTAAGGAGAATCGTCGGCAACGCCGCACTGCCGCACTTTGCAGAGTTTGTTTGACTTTCGCCCGCGGAACGCGGAAACCAAGGTTAATAACCTTAGTGAAAACTAAATAAATTCTATTCTCAATTTTAAAACAATCTTGCTGTGAATACTTTATTTTTTCTGTTTATAATGAAGACAATATTTGTTAAAGCTTGTCCTGGTAACTTGCCATGCATAGATTTTGATATGGTGTGTCAATTTTATCAATAAAAATGGGGAGCAAAACATGGAGAAATGAAGAGGTATGTTTGTTATTTGATTTGTATATTGTTTTAATATTGCTTAATGATATTATGATGATATAGCTTAAATTCTGGTTTTAGGTAGACTAGAGAATAAACATTATGGTAACAATGTTATTGAGACACGCAGAGGAAAGAACATAACAATGAATGCATAATGCACAGTTAAGGCAAAAATTACCCCCGAGCACAAAATTAATAAGAAAAATGTTAATGATACTGTGGTTAAAAATGAAGAAATTCAACTGAATAGTTGTGGAAGTAGGTATATTATGTTGTAATTACCCAACATAAGCAGATTAGTCCTACATTATGCACATACCACGATGTACGAGGATCATACATCGTGGCACATACATAGATACAGCTTTTTGTGCTTCTAGTTTAGTTGCTAGTACAGTAAAGAAATACTTATTGTGTATATACCTATAATTAAGATATGGGGGAGGGGCGTGGGGGTGTCGCACACCCCAATGTTGAAATCGATTATCAAAACAAGAAATCATGCGTTTGTAAAAACGATCGTTGATACCTACATGTGAAAACCATGATTCAGAACTAATTTAAATAATCTAAAGACAATGCAAGGACAGCAGAGTTTCATTCGATATCAAGTGCTTGACCGTCAATGACTACTTTTTGTGGGTATTTTTTTCTTGTATTATCTAATGAAGTATTTAAGTAATTAAGTCCGTAGTAGTACACTTTGTCTCATCCATTTTGATGCGGAAAGTTGTACTTTTCTGCACCAGTGACATTAACTTTGTCAACTAATAATAGAACTACGCTTGTAAAATTTTTGCAGGTACATATTAATGGAAAACTTATTTTAGATGAATGTAAGCAAGGTATTGCTTTTCTTTGCCGACTTCCTGGAAAAAGCGAAGAATCATGGACAACATCAGTAGACTGTTATTTTGGAAAAAGTCAACACAAGTGCAATAAAAAAAATATGAAAGTCTACCTTACAGGATTTAGTTGACAAAGACATTCCGACATACCTCAATAATTATTATACATTGGAGTATTATAAAGGAAGATTTTTGGCAAAAATCAAAACATATTACAAGGAGGGACGGTCTGACATGTTAAAAAACGAAAAATGCCCTGTATCTCCCAAAAGAATCGAGATTTTGAGATTCAACTGCTTTCAACTGCCCTCAAAAATCGAGCACAGTACACCTACCTACTCTTTGTCTATCTCTTCACAGAATAGAAGAAACCCCCCAAAAAAACATCCAGTTTGTTACACCCTGTGCATGCGACTTGAAAACTGTATTTTGAGATTGGAATATTTTCACTAAATTTAATAGATAACTTATTTGGGGTTTTGCCATAGAATGCAAAATAATGTTTTTTTTTCTTGCAACTTAAAGAAATCTTAATTTTTGGGCGGTGCTGCATTATATTTTTTTATTTTTAACTTCCATTAACCACAATCACAAAATATGCTTATGAAAATTTATGTTCCAGAAAAAATATATAATATGTATAGTGAAAAAATTCTAAAGAATTATGTCATTTTTTATGAGGATGCTTCGGCAATCACAATATAATTTACCTAAATGGGTCTAAAATAGTTCACGCTATGACCTATTATAAAAGTTTTTCGGCTGAAAACTTGGCCTTATTGCGTTTTACATAAGTTATATTTCTAACATCACCAAGAACTGGCACCTTCTCCAATATTCTAGCGTTACATTTTTGAACCGATGCAGGGCTAATTACTAACTTAATTCTGTAAGTAAGGGCTCGTGAAATTAAAGTAATACATTTTTTATATTCGGACCAGGTAGTGATGGGTAAGGTGAAAATTACCAAAGTAACTTTCAGTAATTTACCACAAATTACCGTAAGTTACATGTGCCCTGTCGATAATATTACCTGAAATCTGTAGTTTTTGTGTAACTCGCCCAGTAAAATTACCGGTAACTTTACAAGTGTATATTTGGTTGCGGTACCCAAGACCTCACAAGGTCTAATTTTTTTTGTCTAATGATTTGTTTTCTTTTATAATATAAAAATAGACAAAGAAAATAATTTAGTACATAGTGGTTCTACTCCTAGTACTGGTAGTAGTAGTAATTCTTCTAAAGACCATATCACTGATACTCTGAAGAGTGGGCGGAGTGGGCTTAATAATTTTATAGACAGAATAGATTCTAGCGAACAATTAAATTTAGATAAAAAATTAGGCAGGGCAATTTTCGCCTCCGGCTGCCCATTTTCTTTAGTAGTCTTTACATACAAAGATGTAACCAAAGATTTTTTTTTGTACCTGAAGAATGATATTTTTATTTTTATATTTTAATAAAAGCATAATTTAACTGGTTATTTTTTATTAACCCTTGCAGTTACATAAAGTAAAGTATCCATTTCATAAATTCTCCGTGAAAATACTGTCTTTTCAAAGGCTTCTAGCAAAATTACCCAAAATTACCAAAAATTACAGAACTTTACCGTAAGTTATTGAACAAAAATAAATTACCGGTCACTTTCCAACACTAGGGCCAGGTCAGTGCTTGACGTCTATAGGATTGACTTTTCTCAGTTTAGTTTATAACCAATCAATGCTGTTGAATAACACTAGGTATTAAGGCTAAAATATCATCAGTTTCTTCAAACAACTAGCAATCGGTGGAATATACTTGATAACAAGTAAAAAATCGTTTGGCAGAGCCACTAATCTAAAATCGTCAGCTAAAATGTTACACCTGGTTGGTTCTTTATTGTCTTTATTATATCAGCAAGTCTAGATATCTAATTTGTGCAACTTCAGATAGGTACTTACGAATTGTGTCGTTTTATACACCTCTTATAGATAAAATCGACTTTCCAATAAAAAAATGTTTTGTAAACCAACCAGCATAACGTCCGAATCATCAATACCAATACCTAGTGTTCTCAGCATTTTCCTCAGCAAAATAGAATGGTTCATTTCCGTCATGGATTATTAGAATGAATGGTGAAAATAGTTCAAATGAAAAAAATAAAAGCTTGTAAAACACGCGGGGCCGCGGGATCTGATAATCCGATTTGTGACGCCACAAAATAGGTTATGTTTATGTTCTCGCAGGCTGACAGGCTTGGCATCCTTGGCATTGAGGTGCGGCGTTGCCAAACATGGTGCCATGGCGGTAAATTTAGGGAAAAAAATCAAACAGGTAGTTACGTATTATGAACTTTAAAAATTAATGGCGGCAAAACGGGGGCGAAATTTTTTTTTTAAAAAATACAGCAAGTATATCTCACCCAATACTATCCGAAGAGCAAATAATAAAAAAGTGGTGTATTAGTCCATGGTTGCAATGTACAAAAATAATTGTTGAATATGTATTTCAGTATTGAGCTCCGGCGTAAATGTGAGGTTATGTATTTCATTACCACGTTGCTTCCACGTTTTACATAAAAAATGCTTACCTCAATTTTTTCGGGGAACAATGCTGTAATTCATCCCTGAATTGCTTCTTCAGGACAACAACTTTTTGAAAGCACGGAACGTGGTACGCACTATCTCGGTGAAGTTCGACGTCACAATATTTGATTTTTTTTTAATTTTCGAAAATGCATGATTCGCGATAACTTCGCAAAATGATACGCGTCACACGGAATCAATTTTCCACTTGAATTTTTGCACAAAAAACAAAGCATGTAAATGGTGCACAACACTTTCAAAACTTTTCGATTGTTGGGATAAAGATAAAGCCTACTAGAGCAGCCTAGAGAACAGAATGAGAACGCAGCAAGCGTGGCGAGGGTCCGGCAGTGCAGTTACATGAACGCCTCTTTAGCCGACTGTTGACTCACCTCTAACCGTGGCCATAACGTCCCTGATAAGTTTTGATAGGATTCTGGTGACGCTTTGCACCTCAAGGCACTTTCCTTTTTAGATTTCCAGGAAAAATTTATCAAAAAACATGACAACAGCACAGGCTAAGTGGTAGTCGGCATTCCGTCTGCGCTTTGTGTTTTGATACATCGACCTATATAATATACTCTCCAACCCCCAGTCGATGTAATTGAGCTGCCACCACAGCTCAACCTTTATGTTTGACAGAAAAAAGATACACTATGTTATGCTTATTTACTAAATGTATAAAAAAAAGTAGCATACATCACAAAAAAGGTTCTACTTTGCCATTAAAATCGAACATTTTTTAACGACTAAAGTATCGAAAATATTTTAAACACCCTTCGAAAATATAGTAATATAATATTCTTAGAACCCTCCAACCCCCACCAACCCCTCCAAAAATAGATACACTATGTTATGCTTATTTACTAAATTTATTAAAAAAAGTAGCATACATCACAAAAAAGTTCAACCTACTTTGCCATGGAAAATCGAGCATTTTTTAACGACTAAATTTTTGATAATATGAAATGTAAACTAGGCTGAAAATTGTTGCTAGAAGTTATATTAAACAACATTGAAACTACACTGATACAAAATATGTATCTATAGCCGGACTAGCACCTACTAGCCTGTTAGATGTTAGTTGGCAATTGGTATATACAGGGTGGTCTACAAGTTAACTTCTTTTTTGGTGTGGGTCTAAGGATTTAATGAAAACACAGGTGTAATAAGTATAATATTGAGAATAAAAGTAAAATATGAAAATAAAATACAAAACAGTACCTAGTATATCAATAGATACAAACTGTAGCATTAAAATAATAAAAATAAAAGGACATAAATTCCTGAAATTAAATTACATCACATAGATACCAACATCCATTGGTCAAAATAGTATAAGTCTATATCAAAAGAAATTAATAATATTAATGTTAATTTAAATAGTTTAACTCCAAAATTAGCCTAATAGTACAAGTTGAGTTATACAATTTAGGCCAACACTAATTATATGAAGTAAATAGTAAAACTAGACTTATACCATATCAACCATAATTTAGTGTTGACCTATACTGTTTGTATCATTTAATGTGAGGTGTGAGGTGATATTTATTGTTTTTTAAATGAACGTGTTTACCAAATACTCAGTCATTTTCGGGAGTTTTGTGATATAAAAAGGTTGTAAAATGTGTTCAAATAGGTATAAAAAATTACTAGAACTGGCTTGAATGGATTTAGGTAAGTTCTTAGATTTAATGTGTGATTAAAAAGAGACTTAAGATGAGATGTTAGCCCTAGAACCATCGATATTAGAAAAGCCAATTAGTCCAGGTTTGTCAAGTATTGAATTACACATAATAATAATTATTATATTAATGATGGCGAAAACGTTGGTAAGTAAATTTTCCAAACCATAAATCCTTTTTTTTATAACGAGGGTACAATATTGTCATAATAGTGACACCAGCGCTGGGCGGCCTGGGAGTTGCAAACATTAAACTTCTTTCATTTCCAGTGGCGACATAACTTTTAGTTTATTTCTGCCTTGGTCTTGGTTGTTATTCTAATAAGATCAGAGCAGTGAAAGTGTGTAATAATTTTAAAAACCCATATGGTTACAATGAATTTCGTTTTGCTTGAATTTAGTGATAGTGGATAGTTTCCTTTTTAACAGACTTCAAAAAAGGAGGAGGTTATCAATTTAGTTGTGTTTTTTTTATGTTTGTTACCTCAGAACTCCGGCATTTACAAACCTATTTGGACAATTCTTTTTTTATTTGAAAGGGTATACCTACAGAATGGTCACATTTAAATTTGAAGAACAAATTCCACCCTTAAGGGTGGACAAATAGGGGATGAAATTTCATATTGAACCGATTTCGATGGTTCTTTTTTATATTAGAAAGGGAATACCTTAGAGGTGGCCCCATTTAAATTTGAAGAAAAAATCCCACCCCTAAGGTTGGAAAAATAGGGGATGAAATTTCATATTGGACCGATTTTGATGATTCTCTTTTTATTAGAAAGGGATTACTTTGGAGTGGCCTCATTTAAATTCATTTAAATTCCACCCCTAAGAGTGGAAAATAGGGGATGGAATTTCATATTGGACCGATTTTGATGATTCTTTCTTTATTGGAAGGGGGTACCTTAGGTGTGGTCCCATTTAAATTTAAGGAAAAAAAAAACACCCCTAAGGGTAGATAAATAGGGGATGAAAGTTCATATTGGACCTATTTGGATGATTCTTATTTTATTAGAAAGGGGTTACCTTAGGGGTGGTCACAATTTGAAGAGGAATTAAATTTGAAGAGAAAAATTTCAATCCTAAGGGTGGACAAATAGGGGATGGAATTTAATATTGGATCGATTTCTATAATTCTTAATAATTCACTAAAAAAGAAGAAATAAAAAAATTTTTAACAAAAAAATTAAAACCGACTTCAAAAACTTGCCCGTATGCACACTCGACTAGAAATTTTAAAAAAATTAACAACAAATAACACCAACTTCACAAATTTGCCCGTATGTACATTTCAACTAAAATTTTAGAAATATTTTCTCTTTCTAAATTGAGTTATCTTTGGAGTCGGTGACAGTAAGTTATGATGTATGTAGGATATGTTGTATTCTTATCTAAATAGATTTAAATTCCTTGCCTTGACTGTCACTAAATCGAAAGATAACTCAATTTAGAAAAAGAAAAATATTCCTAAAATTTTAGTTGAAATGTGCATACGGGCAAATTTGTGAAGTTGGTGTTATTTCTTGTTATTTATTTATTTATTTTTTAACTTTTAGTGGAGTGTGCATACGTGCAAATTTTGTAAGTCGGTTTTATTTTTTTTTGTTAATTTTTTTTTATAATTTTATTATAGTAAGAAAACTGTTTTATGAATGTGAGTAATGTAGATTGTGCTGGCCGGGCCTCTGGTTAAATAGGTAAGTAAATGGAATAGGTACCTGCTACATTATTTTTATATAGAGCGTTTTTTTAACACAGACCGTAGGATTTTACATGATACAATTTTAATTTAACCCCATGTTAAGCACATTTGCACTGAACTAATTATATAGGAACATAGAATAGATAAAATTCAAATTCTAAAGAATACATAAGGGATATGGGTGGGTGATTGGGGTGATGAATAGGCTTAGGACATAGTCAATATACATAGGTATAGGAAAATGTTAATTTTAAAAGGAGGTAATTATTGGCTCCCCTATTAATTTTACACAAACTTAAGCCTGGTTCATGCAGCAACTTTATCTTCTTATTTATGTTTTTGCTTTGTTTTATTTTAAGGAAATTTGCGAAATTTGAATCCATACTAACTTTTTTACTGCTAAATAGAGTTTTTGTGTGGTGGAGTTCTTCTAGGTGATTGTAGTTAACTATATTGCTTTTATTTGGCAAACCATTTTGTATTTCTTAACCTCAAATTGGTAATTTGACAAAACGACGTGTGCGCAGTTCTAACTGCTCTCAGAATAATAAAGATTATAAAGAAAAAGTTAAAACTTCCCAACTTTTAAATAAAAGTAAAAGCAAAACATAAAGCAAAAGCATATTAAAGATAAAGTTAAAGTTGCTGCATGAACCAGGCTTTATTTAGCAAAAACTTTTTAAAATATTTGATTAGACAAGAATAGCTGCCAGCAATAAATGTTTTAACTTTTAATGCGGTAATACTTAAGCCAACAGCAATTATCAAAATTATTGAAGATCTGGTTTTGCAAATAACTCGCAAGTAACTTTAAAACATTTTAGTAGGAAGCGTTCAATGTTGCTAGGTATTCTTGTCTAACCCATTACTTTAAAGAGTTTTAAGAAATGTTTCGGGAGCCAATAATTGACACTAATTGATCCCTAAGAATTTACATTGAATTTCCTATAAAGTATTGTCCTAAGCTGATGTATTGTGCATCACGAGGTATACAGTTTAGGTATTTAGGCATGTGTCAAGTTATAAAAAATATAATAAATAATTTAGGATTTTGGATTTTTTGTTAAACAGTATTTAGGTAAAAAAATAATTAGATAAAAACAATAATTTGATTTTATAAATTACTATATACGTAGGGGGTGGGGGCGCCGGTTACAATTAGCACCTGGCACAAAAGTACCTTAAACCGGCACTGGCTTTAATAAATGGACTATTGCACGTAGGCGTTTGTAAGCCTGCCTTGGTTTCAGTACAGTTACAATTGGGCACTCCTCAAGTTGGTAACGCTCTGAGGTCGGTACTTGTAAAGAATGTAACTTCAATGCCTTGGTACATAACTATTTTCGGTAATTTTTTACTTTTACTACCTATCTCACTTGAGCCGATTTTTTTCATCAGATTGTTTGTTTAGTTAAAAGAGTGTCACCACAATGTTCGGTCTCAATATTGAATGTTATTCTTTTATTGAAAAGGCTTTATTCTGTTTTCAACAACTTTTTTTTTGTTTTCTTTCATCCAACTGTCTATTCTACATTTATTATAATTTCACCCGTTCGGGTAAAGCAAATAACTATTTACAATACTTTTTAGAAATAATGGATAGAGATTTAATACAAGAAAATTGTTTATTAATTAAAGCAAAGATTTGACTAACGGAACTGGCATTTTTAAACAAAAAATAGTAAATTTTTTTGGAGACAGAGAGGAGAGCAGGCATCACCATCTGGAAGTGGTTGGCCCCACCGGAAGGTTGACCTTTCTGCTAAGGCAACTACTAACTGCCCGTCTTGAACCCTAGGATAGTTTTTAGGTCAACCCTAATTTATTGGCGGAGTCAGCAGACGGCGGTTTTTATATTAAATTGCTATTTTCCTAAACGCCCTGGGGAATATAATTAAATTAGTGCCCCTATCTAGAAGATTTTTTAATATAAAAAGCTGGTATTACACTTGTCGATTTCTTGGCCAATAAATTGCACAATAAATTGGCCAAGAAATTGTAGATACCATGGTATGTTTTACACCATTGATAAATTGGTCAATTTATTGTGCAATTTCAATACTACCAACACGAAAGCACAAATATGCAAACATTAATAAGTAAATAACTCCGTGAATTGCTCAAATCACACGCAAAAATCGAATAAATAATAGTTAAATTAGTCAATGTGAATAGTGAGTGAACTGAAGCATAATCTCATTTCCCATAAAATTTTTTTAGTCACTAAAATTGGTATTTGGGTCCGAACACAGAAAATCCCTAGAAATACCCAAACTTGCCACAATATTTTCGAACTTACGTCAATTTCTTGGCCAAGAAATTCACAAAGAAATTGAAGGTAAATTGACGACAATTTCTGTTTTACACCTACAATTTAACTTTCACAATTTATTGACGAAGAAATTGACAAGTGTAATACCGGCTTAATTAGAAATTTATATATACCAATGTGGTTTTCCTTTTATGTCATTTATATTCATAAATTATTTAAAGGATGGTGAAACAGATATACTAAATGGAATAAGAGGTTTAATGTCGTCTATGGATCATTTATGCCGAGCCTATTAATTTCATTTGTCGGACTTATAATAACTTTATTCTTAATGAGTGGTTGTTTGAAATTTCAGATTTGTTTTAAAGGTATGAAGTTTTAAAAATAAAATAGTATAAGTTTATTCTTTTTAATGCACTATAATGAAATATGTCAGTAATTTAAATTCTTCAAATAAAGATTTCTCCTAGATTTTTAGGTAAATATTATGAGAGGAAACGCGAAATGGGCTTATAAAAAAGCATTATCCAAAGGCTGACAGAGATTACTAAAGTTTTAGATCAGGGGTGAAATGACAGGGTGGTCCCAACTTTATCAGCAATACTTTAAAAACTGCTAGAAAATTTCAAAAAAGAAGATTTTTTAACATAAACATGTATCGAAATCCTAGCGGTTTTCGATATACAGGGCGTCAAAGTTCAATTTTTTTTTCAAGTTTTCTTTTTTCTAAAGGAAGACGACTAAGGCAAACATATTTGGTACAGTTTAAACAGTCATTAAACACTATAAATTAAAAATAATTCAGCCCATCTACATCCACCAGTGCCGGAGAGATGGGGGTCAACCATTATATTTTTTTAATACAAAAATGGTACACCACTGGAAAAGTAATTTTTCTTGCCGTCACTAAGTTTTCCAATCAATTATAAGAAAAAAACTATTCTTGACTTTTTTTCGAAAAATGTACCGTTTTTGAAAAATTAACTTTTATGCGTTTTAATTTTTTTAGCAGAAGAAAATCAAAGTAAATCTAAGCTTTCGAAAATTTGCACACCTACTAAGTTTTTAATTCCGAACAATTTTCCTTAATAACATTTTGCCAAAAGACCTACCTAAAGCCCACTTTACTGGTGCGAAAAATTTGATTTTTTTAAATTCCCAGGACACATGATTTTTCGAATCTAGAAACCTTTTTGTAGGTTTTATGACCAAATGTTATTAAGGAAAGTTGTTCGGAATTTAAAACTCAGTATGTGTGCAAATTTCGAGAGCCTAGACCTACTTTGATTTTCTTCTGTTAAAAAAATTAAAACGCATAAAAGTGAATTTTTCAAAAACGGTACATTTTTCGAAAAAAAGTCAAGAATAGTTTTCTCTTAGAATTTATTGGAAAATTTAGTGAATGCAAAAAATATTACTTTTCCAGTGGCGTACCATTTTTTATTAAAAAAATATGATGATTGACCCTTGTCTCTCCCACACTGGTGGAAGTAGATGGACTGAAATATTTTTAATTTATAGTATGTAATGAGTGTCTAAACTGTACGAAATATGTTTGCCTTATCTGTCTTCCTTTAGGAGAAATAAAAGAAAATTTGAAAAAAAAAAATGAACTGTACATCGAAAAGCGTTAGGATTTCGATACATGTTTATAGGAATAAGTCTCCTTTTTTTGAAATTTTCTAGCATTTTTTAAAGTATTGCTGATAAAGTTTGGACCACCCTGTATAGCTGATTCATATTAGATTTCATTTAAGAAAGTTAAGTAATTTTTAAATTTATTTTTAATTGAAATAAAATTTATTTTATATTATTATTAATTTGATTAATTTTTTGTTTTAATAGAATTTTAACTTAAGGTGACATTTTCAGGGGGGAAGGTCCACCAAAAATTAAATTAAAATTAGCAATTTTCCGGTACAGTTTTCTCCGCGTCTAAATACATTTTTGACTAGACAAATGAATGTGTAGCAGCAGCAAACATTCATTTACCGACGTATATACTTGATAATAAGGTATAACAATATACAATAAAACATCCATACCTTTGGTCAATGAATTTCAAAAGTACTTGAATAATAACACGCAGTAGGTAGGTAGTTCATTTTGATATAAAATTATACAGGGTGGTTCACTTTTATGTGGTAGGACTTTAACATTAGATAGAAAAAGATAATCTAAAATGAAAATTTTATATCAACATATATCGGGGAAAGCTTAGTTTCCGAGATACAGGGCGTTGAAGTGTTGGAAAAAATATGAAGTATTTTTTACACTGTCCGAACCAGTGGAGATATTTAAACCAAATTTGATGTGTAGTACCACCTTTTTGACTACGATATTTAGTGATAATATGAAGGTCCTGAAATAACCAGTGGTGGAGTTATGGGTTTTCACTATCACTAAATTTAAAAAGTAATTAGTACGGACCTGTCTCACATCAACGTAAATTTTTTTTTCGTAAAGTTCTTTCAATTCTCTACAAAAAGTGTATCTTGACATTTTTTTGTATCTGCCACGGTTGTGTAGTAAATAAATTATTTCGTTTCCATCTCAGCCTTTTTTGCCTAAAAATGTGTTTTCTAAGATTATTGATAAATATCGCAAATAACAGAAATTAATTATGGAACACTTATCGGATTCAGCTATTTTATTTTTAATTTTATGGAAACAATTTTAAAAATAAACTGGCACTTGGTTTGAGGTACATTACTTTATTATCATTTTAACATTTTTATCAAATCTATTATTTCTTAATAATTTTTATAATTCTAAATTTGTAGAATTCTAAATTATACCACGACGAGTAAAACACGATTCTTCCGCCCATAAAATGTTATTTAAAAATTGTCTTTCCAAATAGGCGCCATCCGCGTCCCTCGGTGTTTGTTAACATGCACCGGCAATTCAGAACTCGCGGTCTGAGAACTAGAATCGTCGAACGAGGAAATGAAAACAATATCCAACAAGTCAGACGCAACAATGAGATTCTTCGTGAATTCGATAGGAATCCTACAACAAGTAGCAGAAGAGTGTCAGTGGCCCTACGTGTTTCAAAGTCTGCAATTTTGTGAGCTTTAAAAAGAGATCACAGGCATGCGTATCATCTACAACCCGTACAAGGTTTAAGGCCCGGCGATGCAGAAAGAAGATTATTGTTTTGCCGATGGATTTTGGAGTCAATTGAAGGAAATAGACAATTTTTAAATAACATTTTATGGACGGACGAGTCGTGTTTTACTCGTCGTGGAGTAGTAAACTTTCATAATCAGCATATTTGGGCACAAGAAAACCCACATGCAATCCGGCCAAGAAATTTTCAGGTCGCATTTAGTGTCAATGTTTGGATTGGACTGTACAACCATCATCTGTTTGGACCCTTTTTTTTGCCACAGCGAGTGAATGGTGACAATTTTTTGGAGTTTTTAGTAGCTGAGCATAATAATATGAGGGAAGACATTCCTTTAAACTTAAGATTGTTGGCTTGGTTCCAACTTGACGGCTGTCCTGCACATTTTCACCGAAATGTGAGGAACTGGTTAAATAATAACTTTCCAAATAGGTGGATCGGACGAGGGGGACCGGTCGCTTGGCCACCACGTTCTCCGGACATAACACCTCTGGACTTCTTCGTATGGGGATTTTTAAAAGAACAAGTCTATGCGACTCCTGTAGAAACAAGGGAACAACTTATTGATCGTATCAGAAATGCGTGCGATGAATTGAGAAATGGCAATTTAATCGATGCTGTTCAATCCGTTAGGCGTCGAAGTGAATTATGTGTGCAACAGAATGGATCACATTTTGAACAATTGTTGAATGTTGTACAAATTTAGAATTATAAAAATTATTAAGAAATAATACTAGATTTGATAAAAATGTTAAAATGATAATAAAGTAATGTACCTCAAACCAAGTGCCAGTTTATTTTTAAAATTGTTTCCATAAAATTAAAAATAAAATAGCTGAATCCGATAAGTGTTCCATAATTAATTTCTGTTATTTGCGATATTTATCAATAATCTTAGAAAACACATTTTTAGGCAAAAAAGGCTGAGATGGAAACGAAATAATTTATTTACTACACAACCGGGGCAGATACAAAAAAATGTCAAGATACACTTTTTGTAGAGAATTGAAAGAACTTTACGAAAAAACGTTGATGTGAGACAGGTCCGTACTAATTACTTTTTAAATTTAGTGATAGTGAAAACCCATAACTCCACCACTGGTTATTTCAGGACCTTCATATTATCACTAAATATCGTAGTCAAAAAGGTGGTACTACACATCAAATTTGGTTTAAATATCTCCACTGGTTCGGACAGTGTAAAAAATACTTCATATTTTTTCCAACACTTCAACGCCCTGTATCTCGGAAACTAAACTTTCCCCGATATATGTTGATATAAAATTTTCATTTTAGATTATCTTTTTCCATCTAATGTTAAAGTCCTACCACAAAAGTGAACCACCCTGTATTCTAGAACACACATTTAAGTTGACATAATAATAATAACAATAACAGCAACATCATTTAACAAAAACTTTATTTAAAATTTAGATTAGAAATAACAGATAACAATACGTAGATAAATAATAATATTTGTGTCAGGCAATGTACGTACATAACAAAGGGAAATATAAAATAATAGTGTATTACACACCGAGGTGGGAAGTGTTTCATTACTGTCGAGAGATTAAATAGTTAACCGAGGTGCGAAGCGCCGAGGTTAACTTTATCTCGTAAAAGTCAAAAAATTGACACGTTCAAACTTCTAAAAAGTCAGAAATGTCAACATTACATACATGATTGTAAATAAACGTTAAATAACTATAAAATCCTTGTAGTAATAGTAATTGAACATAACGACAAGCACAGATTGAATGAATTAAAAAAGTTCATATTTTTAGAGAACATTTACCTATTACTAGATAGATAGATAGATAAATCTTTATTTGTTCCTATACAAGACCCAAAGGGCATAGAACATGTCAATATAAGATAAAAATGTAAAAAATAGAATAGAGTACCTAGATCACCTAATTAGTTATACAATAATAAAAATAAAAAATAAAAAAATACACTTAACATTTTACCGGAGATTCGAAAAGAACATGCATCTAAACTGTCATATTTGAATTGTATCCTCAAAGTATTCCTTTAGATTATAATAAGCCTTGTCAAGAAGGAAAACCCTCAAACTATGTCTCATGCTAGAGAGGGGGAGACCTTGCAGACTCGTTGGTAATTTGTTCCAGATTTGTTTTATGGAATATTCAACATTCATTTGAATGTATGTAAGGTTTGTGAAAACAGGCCTGAGATTCTGTCTATTTCTAGTATGATAATGGTGATTTTCCACTACCATAAACAAATCAGGGTTTTTTCTAATAAAAAGAGCAGCCTCCAGGAACAGGCAACCGTCAAAATGCTGTTAACAACAAAGACCTCTCTACAGCTATCCCTTTGCTTCAGATTAAAAATACGCCTCGGACAATTCTTCTGGTTAATCATCACCCTTTCCACATTTACAGAATTCCCCCAGAAAATGATTCCAGGTAATTCTCGAGTGTACATATGCATGGTAAGCAGACAATGCTGTCGCGACATCAATACTTGTAGCCAGGATATTCAGTGCATATCCATATTTTGCTATATTTTTTTACAAATTATCAATGTGTGCCCTCCAATCAAGTCTCCCGTCCACTACAACTCCCAAGAAAGAAGCACTGCACTGTTAGCACTGTTAGTTGCAATTATATCTACATTTTTTTAGATCTGCATTTAAGTTTCTACTAAAATTCAGAAGCTGTGTTTTGTTCACATTCAAAATGAGATTGTTCGTTGTAAACCACTGGTCGAGCGTTGTTAGTGCTGACTCGATGCTCCTTTTGCTTGGCTCCAAAGTTAGTTCACTGAAAACAGTGGTGTTGTCATCAGCATACAAGATCATAAGCTCATTAATAATCCTAGGTGCCTCGTTAGTATAAAGAATATAAAGTAATGGTCCCAGTATGGACCCCTGTGGCACCCCCCTTATAACAGTCATAGGTTCAGATATTATCCTTTCACCTATTCTATGATTACAATACTCTATACAAATAGACTCAAAATAAGTAGATAAATACAAATAGAACAAACTTAGCCAAAATATTCAAGACACATCCAAGTAAAAAGTTATTATCAATAGTTTTATATACAGGTATTACTCTACAGATAATAGATATGTTATAAATAATAAATAATAATAATATTGAATTCTTCCTTTTGTGTCAAAAATCGGCTAAGAAATGTACTTTCTTTTTAGCTGGCTAAAAACGATTTTCTTTGAATATTTTCCATCTTGGCAAAAAATCCAGCTAAAACCGAGTTACTGTTAAATTACTTACAGACATTTAAAAATCGCGAAAATTTTATACGATTTTGGCAGACCTAATCAGTGCTGCCATATTGATGACCACTAATTCCCCGATCTTTTTGTGCACATTACACGACCAGAAAATTGCAAAATCATAAAAACAAAATAGAGCTAAAGTGTGCTGATAAATCTATATTTTTTTATGTATATTAGGTAGGTATATCAGTATTTTTCTTTTAATTACAAGATTAAATAAAATTATTGAAAACCATACAAAAACAAGAAACCTACATTCTTAGTCTATTTTTATCTTATGAACCAAGAAAATATGTAGTTGGTTCTAGGTACCTTCATATTTAGAGCACCTACCAAATAAATTCCTTAAAAATATGAAATCCAATAAAAAAAAGCCCATTTTTATTATGTACAGAGTAGTATAGAGTATATGTTTACCATTATGGTTTCCAATAGGAAAAACATTTTTATTTTTTATTTTATTGAAAAAAGTTACTCTTGATAAAAAATTTTGCTTGTTCTTAAAATAAGATTGACCTAGAAATAATTAACATTTCTTGTATAGGATGTTCAAAGAATTGAAAAAACCTAAAATGGTAAAGGAGTAAACTGCCTTTATTGTGGAGATATGGAAAAAGGTTATTATAGGAAGATTTATTCAAAATTAAGGAACAGTATATAATGACAATTTTCAAAAGAATCGGTCTACTTTGATTAAGGGACAAAATTAGAGACGCCGTTTTTTCTATATCTTTAGATGATATTAGAAGAAGTTTATCTGAATTAGTTCAATTGAAGAATTCATGTGCTGAATATGGTGGCAGTGTGTACATTTTTTTTTCAATTTTTTGAACGCCCGGTACAAGAAATGTATTTTTTTTATGCCAGTCTTATTTTAAAGATCAGCAAAACCTTTTTCCCTAGAGTAATAGTCCGGTCAATTTAGAAATTTCAATTTACCAAAATTCCGCCTGTTGAATTTTAGCAGAGACCTTGGGTTCACCATTATAAAGAAAAAGAAAAAAGTCCCCATCAATCCCATGTCTGTTAAAAAAGTTATTCAAGGTCAAAGGTCACAGGACGGATACATCGGTCATTGCCTATTTATAAAAGTAAAATATTTTAATATGGATAATATGTACAGGGTGGCCCATCCAAGCGGAAAAAGTGTGCTACGTGGAGACACGTTAACATAAAATCGTCATTCAAAAAATGAGATTGTAGTAAAAATTAAGGGGAATTCGAGGGTGTACCCTAATTTTGTATACGGGGGTCGGTAAAAAAGTTATCGCGAAAAAACATTTTTTGCAAAATAAAAAAATATATTTTTTTACCTACACATCCATTAGAGAACCTTTAAGTAGTATTCCCGAATATTCAGTTTTTTAATATAACTTCCGGTTATAGCGGAAATGAAAGTGGTATTCTCTATTTTACAACTTACACATTTCTCTTAAGGCGCTACGATACCCCCCATTTTCAAGGGTTTCGTAGTTTACATCTCCTACTTGCATTTCTTAATATTTTCACTTGATTTTTTTTTGTGGCTTAGATAAAACTACGAAGAATCGTCGTTGTGTATCACGAACTGTGCAGGACTTATGCGACACTGTGAAAAAAAATGCCAAACATACCCGAAATTCGACTATATTCGGTTAAGAATTTCGAGTATTTCCACCGCTCAAAAATAATTCGAAATACACAACGACGATTGAGGCATTCGATAACATTATTTTAAGACTACTTTCAAGTTGATACGTTTGTTCGTTTGGCTATGATTTGAAAACTACGAACCCATTGCCCGGCAATAAAATGATCCGTGAATTGGCCATTCGAGCAGGAATTAGACGTACGGAGATAGGCGGGCGAGCGGGCGTTCGCTGGAACTCGTGGTTCCCCTACTTCCCCCTACTTCGGCGTACCTCACCGGGCTCGGAAACCACGTCAGGGGAACTTTCAATCGATATCAGATGGTTCATTTTTCATTTTATTAGTCTCAGTCTCCCTTATTTGTGTTTCGCTTGTTTTGAATGTTAGTATGTTAGCAAATATTTATATTTCAGAGTACCCGAAAAAAATATTTTCTACCGCGACATTATGTATGTTGACTGGCATATAATAATACTCATTATTATTATTCCTCCAGGAATAATAAATAAATAATTATTAATCCATTTAATTTTTAATTGGGTTTTTCGCCACCAAACTGATCGAAAGACAACTTTTTCAAGTTGCCTGGAAAATTCATAAATTCCTAACAGTGAATGAACGAAACTATATATACACGTGTAACTCAAAAAATAACTTCAACAAATTCATGCCACTTCACATGATCTTTGAGAAAGGAGGAAGATTTATTCTCCGAAAGCTCAGAAAACAAATTTGTTGAAGTTATTTTTTGAGTTACACGTTTAATAAGTTTCGTTCATTCACTGTTAAGAATTTATGAATTTTCCAGGCAACTTGAAAAAGTTGTCTTCGATCAGTTTGGTGGCGAAAAACCCAATTAAAAATTAAATGGATCTGTTTGCGCCACAAATAAATTTTAGAAAATAAATAATTATTATTCACAAAGTACCTACTTTTTGCTTTTGTGTAAAATGGTTTAATCCCTAGGGCATAAAATGGCCTGGTCGTGCAAAAAGAGTAAATTTAAATTCTAGACCAAATTGTGCGCTTGATTTTTACTTTAAAAATGTGATAGGTACAAGTAATAATTTTGTCAAATAAATGGGTCATGTGAAGCATTTTTTGAAAACGAATTCCTATGTACCTAATACGATTATTGTGTCAAATCGCTGCATGATAAAAGCTAATTTATATACTTTCCAGAGGGAACGATAATAATTCTGACATCCAGTCAGTTTTAGAAACTTCTTCGTTAGAAGATTGTTCGAAAGTCATTTGAGTTGAAAATCAGGCAAAATAAAAATAGAAGGTACATTTTATTGTTCCAGTCTGTCAAATTTATGACATTTTAATACATTTTCTAGGATGTTCGATAATTCAGATTTGTCAGAATAAGGTTCTGAAACTGAACGGCAGTCAGGGCAAGAATACCTATAATGTCACATGCAGTGAAACCAATAGGAGTAATTTGTGGGCTTGAGTGCTTTTATTCCCGTACCTAATATGGTTTCCAGAATTTGAGAGAGGCGGGGGTACCTACATATTTTGCATTTTGCACACTTATTCGGATTTAGGTATAAGTAGTAGTGCAGGTGCATAGGGTTTGGGAAACAAACTTTCTGGGAAAAATAGGGCTTTGAATGGAACATTTACAAGGGATTAGAAATTAATAGCTCCTATTATCTCACAACTATTACCTTATTTAAAAACGGAGACCAGTTTCGTAACTCTATAAATTACTCCTTGAGGATGTAATTTTATAGATTAACGAAACCGTTGTGATATAATATGGCCTATGCACTCTAATCCCTCTAAAGTGAACTCTTACAGTGTAGAAAGTTTTTAGTTAGATTTATTTATTATTACACAAATGTAAATATGGAATACCTACTAGGTATATAAAACATTTTAAAGAAGTAGACTTTAGACGCACATTTTTAGTCGTAGCAACACTATTATGCAGAACAATTATCCAATCAAACATTGATAGATGTTCAACTGACCCTAATGTGGTTCAAGAAGAATTCGGTAATCGAATCGTTAATTTAGATTTTATAATTGAGCAATTACAGAAGTTTTTTTTATACACGAACCCTTCATAGCATGCACCTTTGCTGATATGAAAAATAATAGTAAAATTGCTTCGACGCCAAAAAGCTATGCAGTGTGTTGCCAACGAAAAGTGAACGCCCTGAATAACTCCCAAAAAATATCATTTTTGCAATAAAGCAAACAGGCCACCGCCGTTTTTTAAATATAATATATTCGCGCTTCTTCGTCGGCATCGGCGAGACTCGTGTGACCCGTCGGCGGCGGCCGGCACCTGAGTTATTATTTCATATTATCTACACGTCTACACAGGAAAAAAAGACTGTTGTGATTTTAGTGAGTTCGTGTATACAGGGTTAACTATCACTTAGTACAAAAATTTTTATGGCAGATAAAGAAAAATTAGACTTGCTAAAATAAATTTTCAAAAATTTTCTAACATTTGTCTTAAGCCTAAAAAAATTTTTTTTCAAATTGTATTAAACCCCTCAAAAAACGCCGCCTATGGACGCCCGCGCGACATGTCTAAAAATTTCGCATATGTCAATAGCGCGGCGTTGCCACGTCTATCAATTTATCCGAGGATTCACCACAAAATTTCGATTTCCTTTTAAAAACGATTACTTTCTGAGGAACATGTAGAATGCCTATGAAACACCTACCTTACTGACATTTCCAGGATTGTTTGCACCATTTGCTGTTTTCTTGCTTTTTTACATTAAAAGTCACACAACACAACATTCACATTTTTTAAATCTGTTGGGGATCTCTTGGTTTCCCTCTGCTATTCCTTTTGTTTGAAGCGAGGTACTCAGCCTGACGACCACGACGAGGTAGATCCCCTCCGCCAGGAAAACCCCGAAGGGTAACCGAAAAATCACAACTGCACTAGCACACATTGCACAAATGCACATGCAAAGCACTACAGTAGCTGTTCAAAGAGGCCGCCGTTAACTTCGATGCACAAATTCACTCGGTTAACTAAAGAAGTCCGGATACGTGCAAAAAGTCCATGATTATTCCGGATTTGAACAGCTGCACCTTCAATTCGTTCACGTAACTGCTGCTCGTTGTCGATTTCCTGCTCGTACACAATCGCCTTCATGAATCCCCAAATACAAAAATCCATTGGATTCAAGTCTGGTGATCGCGGCGGCCATGCAATGGGCCCTCCTCTTCCGATCCAACGGTTGGGGCATTGGTCGTCTAAAAGTGCACGAACAGGTCTCGCAAAATGGGCTGGTGCACCATCGTGCATAAACCACATGTCATGCAGTACTTGTAGTGGCAAATTATCAAACAAAACATTTGTCAGAAAATACAAGTATCGTTCAGCGTTTAAATTTTCCGGTAGAATGTATGGTCCAATTAATCGATCTCCATAAACTCCAGCCCAAACATTGATGGAAAACCGACGTTGGAAATTAAACCGCCGAACAGCATGTGGGTTCTCATCGGACCAAATATGGCTGTTGTGTCTAAAAAAAAAAACAAAAATTTAGAAATATTCACAATTTTGGCGAAGGCGTTAGGATTGACATAGCCAATTTTATAATAAATAAAAAAGATAATATGGAGGAGAGAAAGCTATAAGTAAGTAAAAATTTACATACGTGTTTAAAACCCCAGCACGTGTGAAGCAGCATTCGTCTGTCCAAAGAATGTTGAAAACAAAGTTTGGGTCTTGGGCGATTCGATCACGTAGCCAAGTGCAGTAGGTCATTCTCACCGGAAAATCATTTGCTTCTAATGCTTGGACCTTTTGTATGTGATAAGGGTGAAGGCCGTTTTCCCTTAGAATCCTCCATGCCTGTAAATAATTGTATTGTTACATTTTAAATTTTATGTAGGTATTAGGTGCAAGCAAAGACAATCCCATCACATGGGATAGTCTTTGGTAGAAGTCAGTTTTATTGGTTTTATTTTACTTGCCTTGTTCTGAGATATTCCCAATCTCCTTGCAATAGCTGTAGTGCTTATGGAAGGTTGCTCTTCCACCAAATCAAGCACTGACTCAACATCGTCCATGTTCATTTGCCCTCCAGGCCCACCCCTTCGAGCTTGCAAAACACCAGTGTTTCGCATACGTTGTACAATGTTCACGAAAGTACGTGGGTTAGGCATATTTGCCCTGTTAGGAAAACGAATACGGTATTCTGCTGCAGCTCGATGTGCACTTTCATCGCATCTCCCGTACATTATAACCATGTCCGTCAACTCGGCGTTCGAATACTCCGGCATTTTCACAAAGACGCTGAACGATTTGCCGCGAAAATCAAGACCAAACTGGGAAATAACGCCATGTTACATTCGCAAATGCCCTCCGTCGGCTACTAGCCAAACTTGAAAAGGTTTGTTCCAACAGGGTCAATAACCGTGCTCAAGTACGTTCAGCGCATGCGCACTACCCCACTGGCTGTTCCAACTGAATTATGTACCTACCGACACGGGACGATACACGCACTGTTCCAGCCGATTTATGGATCATTTGTGTATCGTCCTTGTACGATAAAAACGGTGCCTGGTCTAAAGCAATAACCGCGTGTACTGACATGCGCAGTGTATGGTCGTGTGACAGAGATAAACATTAACAGCATATTTTTGTTTTTACGTAGATAGGTTTAAATCGATGGCTGGGATCGTGTTTTTTATTTCTTGTTGGTTTTTGGCTTGTTGGGTAGGGCGGGGAATCGTTGAACAATAATTTTTTAGAGTGAAGAGTGAGGTTAGCCCACCGAACATTCGGTTAGCCACATATTAAACACGCAGGTTAGGTGCGGTCGCAAAACGTGATTTGGTCGATTTGATTCACAATCCGTTCCATCTGAAATTTTCTTTGGGATCGCACATGAACGGTGCAAAACTAGCGCATGCGTTCTTTAAGGGTTATCATCTAGTTCATGTACAGTTCTGTGACGGTACGTAAATTCGAGTTGGAACAAATGATCCCAAAGAAAATTTCAGATGGAACGGAAAAATTGTTCAACGATTCCCCGCCCTACCCAACAAGCCAAAAACCAACAAGAAATAAAAAACACGATCCCAGCCATCGATTTAAACCTATCTACGTAAAAACAAAAATATGATGTTAATGTTTATCTCTGTCACACGACCATACACTGCGCATGTCAGTACACGCGGTTATTGCTTTAGACCAGGCACCGTTTTTATCGTACAAGGACGATACACAAATGATCCATAAATCGGCTGGAACAGTGCGTGTATCGTCCCGTGTCGGTAGGTACATAATTCAGTTGGAACAGCCAGTGGGGTAGTGCGCATGCGCTGAACGTACTTGAGCACGGTTATTGACCCTGTTGGAACAAACCTTGTATGTACAGTTAGTTGCCTAGCTAGGAAGTTATGAAATGACGAACGGGGCAACGCGGAGCAGTCGAAAAAACGTTTCATAGACTCGACCGGGCCGATACGTCGCTTAATTCATACCGCCGAGGCTTCAGAACAATAAATCCTTTATCTATGCTTCAGAAGAGGTTAGATGGTGGACAAGAATTCATCAGAGGAGCTCCGGGGGTATTAAGGGAGACGGCTTGTGGTGTCGCGGTAATGAGCTTTCCGCGAGAGTAGGAACCGGTCCGGATACGAGCTAAGGTAAGGGGAATCTAATAGCGCTGCATCTGTACAGATTCAAATCGATTGTTATTTATGTATTTTTTAAATTTGTTTGAGTAAAAAGGTATTTTCACCGTTCCTAAATCAACGGCAACACCGCGGAAAATCACTTCAGCTGTCAGTACCTTCAGAAGCCAAATTGGATGACGTCATTAAAGGCGGGGATTTACAGGGAAAATAGGGGTCTTTACCCGTTTTTTTAAAGATCGTAAAAAAAATCTAAAAATATTTTTCTATGTTTTCTTAAGCCACCCTGCGCACGTGGTAAAAATTTTTGTACTAAGTCATAGTTAACCCTGTATAGTCACTTTTCCATTACCTACTTTAAATATACAAGCAAATCCATGTGGTCCCAACAATATAATCTATACTTTTGACGTAATTGCAGATGAACCAATAAGTTTAAAATAGTTTGAATTTCCGTTAAGAAGACGTATTGTCACTTCGATACTAAAATTGGCATACTACAATGAAAGCATAACCTCGGTTTTAAAATGTCTCATGTTTTATTTAAACAATTAAATTTATTTTATTTAAATAATAATAATTCTCACCCTCAGACTACTCCAAACTATATAAGAGTACCCCAGAAGCAACTGAAAAAACATTATAATTCATTGGATGAACAAAACAACTTAATTGCAATTTTTATATTCATCAATGTAATAATAGTCCAAGAAAATTTTCATTTTTTTATAGAGGTAGAAAAAAAATTCTTAACAGGTAGATATTTTCAGGGTTGGTTGTGGGTAGCGTCCTGAGTATAACCCCAAAAAATCACCATTGAAGTCGTGTTACGAACTCCGCAATAGGAGTGGTTTTGCAAACATTTTTTTTGCAATTTTTTTCTTCTCATGTGTACAATTTTTTTTCTTCTTATGTATTTACTATTATGTTCTCTACAACTTTCCCTCATGAAGTTTTTTTTTTAACTTCAATACTTCACGAGATATAGGTAAAAGATCACCACTATCTAAAGTGCTTTATAAGGGTAAAAAAAATCTTTAAGACAAGCTGATTTTTTCAGGGTTAACTGGGGGTTAACTTAGGAGTGCAGACAGTGATCGCAAATTAAAGGTTTTAAATCAACCCTACACTCTATATCGTTCGTAGTCATAATGAACATTGTGCAAGTGAATGGCTATTAACAAACTAAAAAATTATAAGTTACTACACTAGCAATTTGCAACTTGCATTTTACACATCATTTGCTTATTATTCAGGCAATAATATGATATATTACTAATAATTATTATAATTGATATTAGTACCCACAATTATTACAAATCCAGCAAAAATTCAGTGACAGTAGTTGTAATTTCAGTATAATGAACAGTTAAATGTATCCCTATTCAATTCAACACCATGAAACGTTATGTTGTTCTGACAAAAGAATGTGCTTAGAAAAAAAGTATTATAGAATCAATTCCAGAACACGCTATTTATTGAAATATTATATATTTACTAAGTAAAATATTACATTTAAATTATTCATTAGAATTCAATATCAATTGTAATTGAATTGATTATTGTTAGTTACAAAAAAGCTTCTGCTTGAGTTTGAGGAATAATATCTCATATTGAATTAAACAGTTTTTTTTTACAAAGTGACAGATTTTTCTCAGTGTAGTACCCACGGCCGGCCTGCCCCTCAATCGTAGCACTATGAAGGGGCAGGCTGGAGTGGGGAGTCGTGGGGACTGGAGGAAGGAAAGGGATAGGCATATCTAATCGAGCGACGTTTGTCCTGAATTGAGTCGGGCACTTCAGGCGGATTTCATAAGTATCGAAGCCTCTTAACCATCACAGGATTCCTTTTTTAATTCTGAATCCAACGATATATAATTTGACCTATTTATCTCCAACCGTTTCCGAGATATTTATCAGAGAAGCTCCATCAAACTAGATACATGGTCTCATGGTCGGTGTCTGATGTTCGATCTGAGTAGGCCAAACAATAAAACCAAATTTATGACAAATCAAGTCAGCCATGATAATAAAACTGACAATCGAGTAGGAGGTCAATTCAATATTTCTATTTACGTGTCAGATTAGTCTAAAATTTTGTTGCTGAAGCTGTTAGTAGTTGCTGTTTAAAAAATGTTTTTGAAAGAAGAATGCTGTGATATTTTAGAGATCTTCATCTCGTAAATATCCAAATAGAAATGTTCCGAGTGCTTCATTTATATGCAAGCTGTATCGAAGATTCAGATCGACAGGAGAGCAAGAGCAAGAGAAAAAAGGGTTTAGAATTAGTGAGGACGAGAGAGAACGAATTTTAAATTATTTCAGAAGAAATAACGAAAAATCTCAGAGAGATGCAGCGAGAGACTTACAAATTCCCCGGTCTACAATACAAAGGGTAATGAAATTAAGCAAATTTAAAGCCTTCAAAATATTACCTGTTCAAAGGCTATTCCCTGCAAGAAGACTGGAATATTGTCAAACAATGTTAAACTTTTATTTTGCAAGAGGTGGAGCAGGATTTTTTAAACAAATTATTTGGTCCGATGAAGCTACATTTACAACGGCGGGAATATACAACCGGAAAAAGAGTATATTTTGGTCTGTTGACAATCCACGGGCATTTCGTGAAGTTGTGAAATCCGGCAGAAATTCCGTGGGTGTTTGGTGCGGAATTGTGGGAAATTTTATAATGGGCCCTCTATTTTATTCAGGAAGTATGACAGGTAGGAAATACCTACATTTAATCCAGAACGAATTGGAACAATACTTTGACCAGTTGCCATTAATTTTTCTTAACCAACTCCAAGAAAGACAATTAATATGACGGCAAGATGGGGCTTCCTTCCATAACTGTGGGCCCATAACGGAATTTTTGAACAATTCATTTGAAAATTGGATTGGTAAACATGATAAGGTGGCCGCCACGTAGTCCAGATTTAACCCCCTTGGATTTTTTCTTGTGGGGGCATTTAAAAAATAAAGTTTATAAGAACCGCCCCGAAAATGTTGAGGAGATTAAAAGACGAGTAAAATTAGAAATTGATAGTTTAAACAATCGTCCCTTACTTAATCTTTGAAAATGCCCGAAAAAATTTCTTAAAAAGACTTAGGTTATATGTAAATAATAATGGAAACCATTTTGAACATTTAATGTAATTGAACTTCTAACTAATTTTTACTAATAACTAATCATATTGTTGTTGTTATAATAAATATGACAGTAGTAAAAATAATAAATGTTTCATAATTTCCACGAGATTTTTAATTAAGTTTAATGCAGTTGAATGGCTATAGCCACTTTAACATTCAGCCTATTCGCTTGTCAGTTTTATTATCATGGCTGACTTGATTTGTCATAAATTTGGTTTTATTGTTTGGCCTACTCAGATCGAACATCAGACACCGACCATGAGACCATGTATCTAGTTTGATGGAGCTTCTCTGATAAATATCTCGGAAACGGTTGGAGATAAATAGGTCAAATTATATATCGTTGGATTCAGAATTAAAAAAGGAATCCTGTGATGGTTAAGAGAAATGTGTAAGTTGTAAAATAGAGAATACCACTTTCATTTCCGCTATAACCGGAAGTTATATTAAAAAACTGAATATTCGGGAATACTACTTAAAGGTTCTCTAATGGATGTGTAGGTAAAAAAATATTTTTTTTGATTTTGCAAAAAATGTTTTTTCGCGATAACTTTTTTACCGACCCCCGTTTACAAAATTAGGGTACACCCTCGAATTCCCCTTAATTTTTACTACAATCTCATTTTTTGAATGACGATTTTATGTTAACGTGTCTCCACGTAGCACACTTTTTCCGCTTGGATGGGCCACCCTGTACCAAGTCTTCGTCCAACCGTTTATTGTAAAATTATTTATGACGTACACATGTTATGTGTCAATTTTGGATTTTTAAAATTGTTTTCCCAGGTGAGAATATTACCAATGTCTGTAAAATACGTAATTACATAGTATTATAGTCATTTTATAAGTGGTTTAAATTATTATTATAAAAATAATTGTCTTATGTTGTTTGTAGCTCTGAAGAAGGTTTTAAATAAAAGACCGAAACGTTAGGGCGAGGAAATAAAGTATTTGTTTTCTTCTCAGTGTCCTAAAAAAAGCCGACAATATCCCATTTGAATAATGTATAAGGTCCAATAGCGTCACAAAAAACATTGTATTAGTATCTAAAACTTTTGTAAACAAAACTTTTTTCTAACCTCAAAAACTAGCAAGTTAAGGGGGGTGTCAATTTATACTGTACTTTATTAACCTCGTTAGCAACAGTTTCTGCCAAAAAGTTGAAATTTCAAGCCACTTTATAACTTTTTTTGAAAACATAATAGGACTTAATTTGCACATTTATTTAATTATTGTCAGATGACATCACTAAAATTAATAATTCGCTTTTGAATTTTTTTTGTTAGTAAGCACGATCATTCAGAGTAATTTCATCCTAGCGGATCTGTTGACTCTTCCATTTTATTTAAATTCGCATGTATTTATCTCAGTAGGTAGGTATTAGTCAGGGAATTTTTTGCTTTTTGGTCAGGGAAAACCTGGAAAAGTCAGGGAATTTTAAAAACTCGATTTGGTAGACACCCTGCTCAGACCAAAATTGTAAACCATAAAATTATATACAAAAATGGTCCTTATACTTTTTTCCTAAGAATTACCAGTTCTGAGATATCGCGATTCTAAAAGTCGAACGAGTTACATTTTATATAATATGCACACATTTCCGCGCCACCTGTGAGGTAGTGTACTTGGCGCGTTTTTTTAACGTGGATTCCCCGGTAGGCATACTCCACAAACGGTTATGATGAAGTTTTATGGGACAATATTCTATTTATTGCATATTGATAATTGATATTGATTGGTGATATTGATAGTGGTTATATTGATTTTAATTGTATTATTGATTTCTATTGATATTTTAATCTGCTTTCATATTCTTCAAATTCAACTTCAACAGTCATGTCTTCTTCGATTTCTTCTTCTTCTTCTTCCTGGATGTTTATAAATTGTTCAAATGACGATGTGTCAGGTGTCAGCTATCTCTTCATTGGCATCACATGAATCCTCGTCTGCTGTATTTAAATCGACATTCGAGCAAGACTGGCCTTGGCAATTAGTACACGCTGGTGAACAAAGTAATTCTACTTTTCTACAGCCACATTTAGCACTACAACCTTTTCTGCAATTGCAAAAAATAGTGTTAAGGGGTTTTCCCAGAGCAGGTGGCAGTAAAGTTTGAATCGGTTCCAAAATATTATTTGTTAATTTCCAACCCCAGTCTTCTGGGTTCAATTGATTGCCTAGCCATATTTGAACTTGATAGTAGACTCGATACAAATGTTGCTGAGCCGAAGCCGTTGTTGGAGGAAGGCAAGATAGTTGTACTTGTTTATTGTTCCGTGTATTTTTTACAAAAGTTAAATATCTGTACTTGTCTATACAATCAATTTTTTTGAAGCTCCATTAACAGCAAGGAGAAAGATAATTCCTGCTGTGATTATCGTTTGCAGAGAAGAACCAATTTCTTTAAATACTTTAGCGCAATTGATTTTCAATTTAATATTGAATATTCCCTATTTGAAATTGTTTATTCTCAATTTGATATTGACTATTCCCAATTTGAAGTTGTCTATTCCCAATTTGAAATTGATTAATCCCAATTTGAAGTTGACTATTCTCAATTTGAAGTTGTTTATTCCCAATTTGAAATTGATTATTCCCAATTTGAAGTTGAAAAGGTATAGTTTCGATAACTATCACTATAATACTAGCAATAATTTTATTAATATATTATATACTAACCTATTTTTTTTTTAATTTTTTTTATTTTTTGTCTGCATATCATTTCTAATAAAAAAATTGTCATAATAAAATGTTCTGTCCCTAAATATTAGATATTAGATATTAAACTATAATATTCACTATGAATAATTACGTAAATGATTTTCGCATAAAAAAGATAAAAACTAATTTTGCAGAGGATGTCTACACATGTAATTCGTACATTGGAAAAAACAAAACACCTGGTAATTTCACCATATTTCACACAAATATTCGTGGTATTTATACCGCTGGAAGATTAGATGAATTAAAAATTACCTTCAATGAATTCACTAAACCGCTTGATATCATAGTATTAACGGAAACGATGAAAATCTCTGATTTGACACTTGTGGACATAGCTGGCTACAATACACTATACAACGAGGGTGATATTACGAGCCATGACAGCTTAATCATATACGTCAAAAAAATACAACTTGTGGGATTCTGAGATCTGTTTTTTTGATAACATAAAAGTTCTGTCCTTGTTTATAACTACTCCAGAAATTCTACCATTCATATTACCGGCATTTACCGTTTCCCCTCCACTTGTGAAGACACCTTCAATAAGAGTCTGTACACCTACCTTCGAAATCAAGATAAAAACAAAACCTATGCCAGTATAATAATTGGAGACATAAATTTAAACATACTGGACTCAAGAAACACGACTATAGAATACTTGAATGTACTAGCAGAATGGGGATATTCTTCCGCTATAAACGGCATCACTAGGGAAGAAAAGAATAGCAAAACCTGCATTGATCATATATTTATTAAAAGCAATATATGCGAGGAATTAATAACTCCTGTCATACTTCACACTAAAATCACTGATCACTATCCAATCTTCCTGAAGATACCGCTACCTGAAACAAACAAGATACATAATAACAAAAGAATACAATACACAAAGCAAGTAATAAACATATTGAAATTACTCCGAAAATGATATTGAACATAAAACTAACTTATTTGTTACTATCATGCAAAACTACATACATTCCAATACAAACATTATCAGGCATAAAAGAGAGAAAAACAGGCTCTACAAATAAATGAAAAAACAACCCAATAATCAACAACTAAAAACAGAATTTATAAAATATAAAAACAAAATGATAGAATTAATACGGAACGCAAAGTGCAACTATTTTAGGCGAGTCATCGATAAAAATAAACACTCCTCAAATAACCTATGGCATGCATTAGAAAAAATACAGGGTAAAAGTCAAAGTACAGAAATTCGGAAGATTAATGAAAGTGACAACAGGATATATGATGATAGAGGTCAAATGGCTGAGCACTTCGTGGAATATTTTACTAAAGTAGGAAGCAATTTGGCTAAATCTATCCAAACAGATCCAAAAATCAAAGATACATCAAAGAGAATAAGCAACTCATTTTTTCTTAAGGGCACCGATGAATGTGAATACAATTAAACTTCTACAGAATTCAATTAAACTTCTAAAAAAAGAAAGCTCCTGGACTAGATGGAATCACAAATGAAACTGTTATAGACTGTGCTGAAAGCATGTCGACGCCGTTGGCGCAGATCTTTAACAAGTTATGGAAATCGGTGTCTTTCCATCAGCATTAAAAATCGGACTGATTAAACCAATATACAAGTTAGGTGGTAGGCTGCTAACTTCAAACTAGGCCGATTACGCTTATAAGCACTATAGCCAAAACTTATGAAAAGATTCTACACATGGATTTAAAAATCCAAAAGGGGCATTAGATTGAGCATTCAAAACTGCAGTTCCCCATTTCACCTTTGTTCTAGCTCTGCTAGTTTCCGAGATCCCCATAGTGGGCATCGAAAAAACTCACCCTGTATATTTTATATTATTTATATATTTAGAAGCTAGGAAAAACGCAGTGGCTGCACGAAGGCTCTATGCAGAGAGATATCCCGATCGAAATATTCCAGACCGGAAATATTTCCTAAAACAAGAAAATACATTACGCAGAAATTGTTTGTAGGATTGTGTTCTCATTAATTTAAAATTCAATAAAAAGTGTTTTGTGAGATTCTGCAGCAATAATAATAGGCAACAAGATTTTTGTTTGATTACCATCGGGACCCGAGAGGATAGTTGGATGCAGATCGCTGTCATGAACCTTCTTACAAAGATATATTATTGTTGTGAAGATCATTGTGATGTAAGACATGCATAAAATGTCATGTTTTCTTGTGTGGTTAGGTGTGCAACAATGGGATAGGAGGTGTGATTGTTTGGAATTTTGGCGGTTTTGTTTGAAAAATAGGAGACAATATCGCACTGCCTTTTGGAGATTTGAGATTTCTATCACAAATATGTTGTTTTCTGTTTATTGTTAATGTCAAAAACTGATATTTTCATTCAGAGTACACTTTACGTATTGTATAATGTGTAGTATTCTACAATTTTATAAGACATACATAAATAATAATTGTTAAGACTCCATTTCAGTAGTGTATGGTGAAATTTCTCTTTTATTAAAGAAACAATTAAATAGTTAAATCTTATTCTCTTCATTCCAGTACACTGAAAAGGACATAATCTACCCAATGTGTTAACAAGTGTGTTACTTAAATATAGTTAAGCACAAGAACCATCTCGAGACCAGAGTATTGTGACTATATATTTATCTTGTAACTGAATAAAAAAGTTCATTTAGCTCTCACATGGTTCAACCGAGGGTTCTACAGAAATAGTACCCAGAAATGGCTTAAACAATATTCAAAATTCTGTTATGAAAAATGTATTATCTTAGCGACGAAAATAAAAGTTCTTCCGCATTCTAAATTAGAACACGTTTGATAATTCCCGAATTCCTTATGATATATGCTCCAGGGCTCTTCAAAGCTTTTAAATTATTGCTTTGTATAGTAGCAGTGACTTAGTATTGAATAATTAATAACTAGATGCAATAAAATCAGTTGGCATAAGTGATAAGTTTAGCGACATAAACTTCGCCCGCAATATGTATGGATCTCGGCCAATAATCTTGGTTTCTAGATCATATTACCTCTTCACACCACTTTCAAAATCACCATAGTACACGCTTGTCTCTGTTTCTCAGAGAATTCTTAGAGAAACGACCTAAACAAAGTTCAAAACACTTCATACTACCCAGGTATTCTAGGCAGATTTCCAAATAATAATTATGTTATTATAACTCTAAAGTAGCACTGTTAATGCTATAATTTTCACTCTTCTATCAAACTTGTCAGAAAACCACCTGGTCCAAATAGCAGTTGATTTAAAAATGGTCTTTAGTTTACAATTCTCAGAAAATATTAACCTAAAAATTTAAATAACCTACAAGTTTAACATCTTCTTCCTCCAAACCACAAAACATAACCGATAAATCTTCTCCCTAAACCACAAAACATAATCGATGATCAGCTGATGAATTATTGTAGATCAGGAAACAGGATTATTGAACACTTGTCACTTTGCTTTCGGCAATATAGTCCTTGTGCCAGATCAATCAGTCATTATAATTTAGGGGGACTGAATGAAACTTCTACCACGTGTTTCTGGTCTCCATGTGGAGCAAAAATGTCGGGGGGGGGGGGGGGGGGCACATCATGAAGAGGTAGCTTTCAAATATGGCGGCCGTTCAAAATGGCGCCCAGACTGTGAAGTTTTAAATTCAATTATCTCGAGATTGGGTGGACCAATCTTAAATTTCTTTTTTTCCTAATGTAGGTCAATTAACTCACTACATTTTTATTCCTATGCTTATTGCCGAGAAACCAGTATTTATCGGTCAAAACTAAAAAAAAAAACGAAAAAGTAGGTTCTTCGAAATTTACGTTTTGCTGTTTATTGAACTAACGGTTGGGATATGGGGAAAGGGTTCTAAATAAAAGTTGTAGAGAAACATTTCACATTTAAATTGAAATTGAAGATCTGATCAATGGAACTAGAGATGTTGAGATTCAAAGTCGACGGGACGGGATTGAGCGTATTGACCAAACGCTCGTTGCCTCCCAGCGTGGAGGCGAGACAGCCGCCATATTTGAAAAAAAATTATTCTTCTTTACTAGTATCACTATTGCAGTTATTGTAATAATTATTGTACTCTTCCTCATCTGCTGTTGCTTTGGTACACCCCTCGCACCCACAGCTCTTGGTGCATCGAATTTGAGTTGCTAAAGCACGAGCAAGTTTCTGGTACAGTTCCTCTTGCAGTGGCACCGCAGAAAGGAAAGTACGCACTCCAGTGCTGGCAAGCCTTCCATCCATTTGATGCACAAGTTACCAGATATGTATTTTTCCCACTCATGAGCAAAAGGGTCTGGAATTACTGGTTTGGTTTCCAGGCTTTTGAGCCAGATTCCGGCCTGGTAGTTGGCACGTTTATTATGTTGTGTCAAGGTGTCTTTACAAGGAGGCATTTGGAAGCTCTCAATTTGTCCCTCCTTCCCTGTGAACATCTGGTAGCACAGCTCATCAACAGGTTTCACCTTGCATTTGGGTGCATACAACTGGCAGACGAATTCCTCGATGGTGTCATCAACATCATTAAGACAGCACCCAATTTCTTCCTAACTTGCTGAACGCTTCAATAAATCTTTGCTCCTTTTTTCACAAAAGCTTAAATCCTTTAAGTTTTCCCTGGCCAGCAAAAGCACTGACTGTGTCTGACCAGCGATAATACCTGATAAGAGCTGTAACAAGTTCGCCTAAGGCAGATACTGACTACGTTTATATCGACGCGTTCGATCCGATTGAGAAAGGTTTGAATTTTTAATTCACTAGAGCGGACTCAAATATTCGGCGTAAACCCTAAAGATTGCAATTCAATCATATTTAAAATTTCAAGTCAAGCCGCTATTTCCAAACAGAAGTTGGCCAGAATGTGCACCAACCTAGTGCGGAATAAGTACAATAAGTTAATGTCCCTAGAGTGGATTGAAAACCGTAGGATTCAATATTGATGATGTAAACGTAGAATTATAAAACTCAACCGGATCCATTTCAATCCGATCGAGTTGTCACAAGATAAACGTAGTCATAATCTGAAAAACTTGAATAACTGTTAAAACACTTTTGTTTCTCTTCACAATACATAAGTTTTTGCTTTTTATCTCTTTCCATAAACTTGAGCCAAAACTAATACATCTGTATCATTTGAAAAGAAAAGAACTGATTCATATGATATAGCGGCGTTCCTTGCATGCAACATCATTCTGGAATCAGCTTCTTCTTGAGTGCAGAACAGCTCAGGAACAGTTTCGCAATTTTCGGGATCGGGATCCCGTTTTAAGATCCCGGGATGAAAATCTAAATCCTGGGATCCCGTTTTGGATCCCGGGATTCAAAACCCAAATCTCGAGATCTCGGGATCCCGGGATCCCAAAATCAATCCTAATAATATTTTTATTAAAATAGGTAATATTAGCAATTGCAAATAAAAATGCAGACATACGGAAAAAAATTATTAAAAAACACAAAAATAGAAAACATTTTTATATATTTACCTACATAATATTGTATTAGGTAGGTATAGGTAAGTGAAATGAAAAAGGAAGCTACGTGAAACTTTTTTAAAAAAGTAAAAACAAAATCCGTTTATGTTTTGCGAAATTGCTTATTAAAAATAACATATGCTCTTAAAAACACCAATTTTTTTATGGTCGGCCATATTTGTGAGTTGTAAGCCTATAAACACACAAAGACACAAAACATATTGTATAATAAATCGTTATAAATGTAAATGTTAAATTTACCTGTTATTTTATTAGTTAGCTCTTTGTAAACTTCCACAAATCTAGCTATACATCTACCGCCAGTGGCGCTCGCATTCAACTAACCTAACAACTAAAACAGGGGAATCCCCGCACGGCGATAGATGGAATAACCGTGCGCGGCGCCGGCGATAGGTGAATCCCCGGTTGTATCATAATAAATACGTAAATAACCTGGGTAAAACTGACTAAATAAAACGCCAATAAAGTACAAAAAAAAGCATTTTGCACAAAAACCGTCGAGAACAGATTAAAGTTCGATCATTTAAAAAAATCGGGATTTTCGAGACTGCTATATATCAACCCGGGATTTTCGGGACCCCACCAGGATCCTGGGATCTTGAAATCCCGGGATCCCGGACTGGAAACCCTAGACATAATCCTGAAGCAGATTTCTCCAACTGTTACGAAGATTTCTTGGTTTCCAATCATGTTTTAAATTTATCCTCTTTCCAACTGTCAACAAAGAATTTTATCATTTTATTTTTCTGTTACTATTCCTTAACAGCTTCCTCCAAAAAACCACTTTGTGGCCACCCTTAATTAATAAAATTAAAAAAAAACAACAATAAAACGTGGGTTATTGAACAAATTAATTCAAATATATTCACAAACGCTATTGAAAGCCTTAGTCTCTTCTTTGGAGTACGGATCTGAGGAAGTTTGCCGTACCTTTCATGGTCGTTTCCTGGTGTATGACTTGTAGCAGGAATGATGATAGTGAGCCTGACTAGCGACAATCTCTCGTGAAGTAATTGCCATGATTTTAGTATCCATTCGCTCAATGGCTACCGCTCGAAATGTCTTTTCTGCTCTAAGATCAACGGATTGAACACATTTTTCTCTTGTCTTCGAATTTTGGCAGTATTTTCCTGGCTTGTCACAAATAATGCAGATCTCCGGATACACATGCTCTGTAGTACTGGCATTTATCCTATCAGGCAATGATCTTTTGATAGATGGTGGAGTTCCATTGCTGTCTCTATTATCTTCATCAGGTGAAGGACCTTTATCTGCGGCGCGGGCGATTCTTTCAAGATTTCTTTTGCGGACGAAAGCTTTGCGACATTCTTTATGGTAGTAAATATCAGGAATTTGTTGGTCAGATAACCCCTCGTGCAGTTTTAAGCTGGATTTATAGATTGACATAACATAACCACAATGCAACCGTAAGAAGTTGAAACATACAAAAATAGACCGGGCAATTTATAGATTTACGTAACGTATGCCATAACGTAACGTTTCCGTAAGAACTTCTTACGTTACGTTATTACGTTCGACCAATGAAAACATTGGATTTTATCGATAAGACAAAATACTGATATATATTTTTTACGTTTTAACTGGTTTTTCCTAATGTTTAATTAATGTAAAGTTTACCAAAGTGTTTCTAGGCACAATATTAACTAGGCATATTATTTAACGAAAAGAAGCAAGAGTTAGCATTTAGTAAACACATTAGTTTTTCAATTTTTTTAATCAAACATGAAATATTAATACAAACAAGTTTAGTCCAATTCATTGCCCTTGAAACACAAAAATCTTAAAAAATATATACAAGTTTTTCAGAAATACCTGGCATAACTTCTGGAGCATACAGAACTTCAAAAAATAAAATTCTTATTGACCATGTGTCGATCGTCTTTGGTTTCTTAGACACAGGGCGTCCAGGTTTACTGTTTAAAATTGAATATTTACCGTAACTTCTACTTTATACTAAGTACAGTATCGAAATTTGGTACAGTTGTATTTCTGGAGATGAAAAATCAGAAAAAAGAGCTGACATCCACAGCGTAAAGTGCATGCGCCATTATCATATCGTGCATGCGAAAAACCTACTTTTGACCGATAAATACTGGTTTCTTGGCAATAAACATACGAATAAAAATGTAGTGAGTTAATTGACCTACATTAGGAAAAAAATAAATTCAAGATTGGTCCACCCGACCTCGAGATAATTGAATTTAAAACTTTACAGTCAGGCCGCCATTTTGAACGCCCGCCATATTTGAAAGCTACCTCCTCATGATGTGCCCCCCCCCCCCCCGACATTTTTGCTCCACATGGAGCTCAGAAACACGTGGTAGAAGTTTCATTCGGTCCCCCCAAATTATAATGACTTGGCCAATTTTGGAGGTCTGGCACAAGGACTAATATTCGGCCCTGCACAATGACGTATTTTTACAGTCGGCTCTCATTTGGAGATTAACATTTTATTTTCAATTTATTGGCTTTGAAAAGAATTAATAGAACAGCAATGCCTCTATGTAGACATGTTTATTAATCATGGTCCTTTCTAACACCGCTGTTTTAAAAATCTGGTAGAAGAAAACAAACCTATTCAGAGTGTCTACCAACCTGGAAAACCTGGAAATATCAGGGAATTATTTTTGGTCAGGGAAATCAGGGAAAAGTCAGGGAAATCTATCAAATAACCGGCAAATTTGTGGTTTAATAGATATAAAAATAGGAAATCTTTAATTCTTACAAAAACTAATCAAAATTATATCATATTCATTTTGATTCTACTCCACAGAGATCACATTATGTTATTTATTTATATGTGATCCCTGTGCTTCCACTATACTCCAAAGATAATCTAACTAAATAAGATTTTACGAAGCTATTTATTTTTGTTTTGAATGTGTTTATTTTTTATATGTTTTTTTTATTTTGGAGAATGTGTAAAAGATATTTGTTTGTTTTATACGTGATTTTATATTTTTACAATAAATCTTGTATCTTTATTTTTTACATGGTGGCTCATTATAAATTGACAACCCCCCCTTAACTTGCTAGTTTTTGAGGTTGGAAAAAAAAGTTTTTTTACAAAAGTTATAGATACTAATACAAAGTTTTTTGTGACACTATTGGACCTTATACAGTGTGTTCTAGAAAGCCGTGGCAGACAACTTATGTTTCTTTAAATGGAACATCCTGTATATTTTTGTTATATGTTCGCTCCAACCGTTCGTTCAGAACTAAGCCTTTTTTTGAGGGATTACTCCTTGGGTCATAGGCTGCCATGTAAGACAAATGCCAAATTATAGTAATAGCTGACAGTTTGCAAGTATATTCATGCTTTGGAAAACAGAATGGGCTCTTTTAAGATTTCAGGGAAAATGAAGGAGGAAAATTGAGAGAAATAAGAAATTTTAAATAGTAACATAGGTAATAAACTTCGTCAACTTTATTGTTTGTAATTTAATTTTTATTGAAAACGACAATGACATTAAGAAAAAGGATATATTTTTAAATGTTTTTGTGGGGTTATTTAAAAAACAGAATTTATTATGACAGACCGAAAAATGTAGAAACACTGAAAGGTAGAATTCGTGAAGAAATCCACATATTAAATACTGAACACAGCAATTTTATTGTTCCTCCAATAAACAGAAACTTTGTAGCGAATATCAATAAATTCATACGTATATCCTTTTTCTAAATGTTATTGTCGTTTTCAATAAAAATTAAATTTAGAACAATAAATCCAACGAAGTTTATTAACTATGTCACTTACTATTTAAAATTTCTCATCTCTCTCAATTTCCATTCTTAATTTTCTCTGAAAACTTAAAATAGCCCATTTTGTTTTCCAAAGCGTGAATATACTTGCAAACTGTCAATAATTGTTACTAAAATTTGGCCTTTGTCTTCCATGGCAACCTATGACCCAAAGTAATCCCTATAACCAAAATGGTTATGTTTGAGCGCCAGAAGCTTGAACCATTTAGTGGTTAAATAAAAAGCACATTTTTCTAATTACAATATATTTACAATTTGGAATTGCACATTTAGTGGTTCACACAAAGTACAGTAGGTAAACTGAGTAGTTAAATTTGATACTTACAATTTATAATTTGTTAAAAAACTTGGAAAAGGTTAAAGTTTACAATATAACATTGGAGATGTTCGTGAGCTTAAAAGCAAAACACAAGTAGCACGAAAGGTTCACGTGAGCATTTAAAGTCTTGTTTACGAGCACTTTGAAAATTTGGACGTCAGTTCTACAGAGTACCTTAAAGCCTTCTCAAATTAAAGCTGAGTAGAGGCCACCTTTGCTCTAAGCTCCTTGTTCGTGGATTAGGACCTCGGCTAGGCCTCGAGACTCGAGCGGGTCGTGGGATGTCCGAGCTGGTGCTGGAAGGTGTGCTGACTACTCTAAGCCGGGTTGTAAGGTTGGTGTGCTGGTACTTAGTCCGCCACTGTCTCGCTTACGTGCCTCGCTCACGTAACGGAGTGCATGTAACAGAAAATACAACGAACAGTCTCCGAAAACACTGCAGTCGAAAAAATCGATGCTTTTACAAGGTTCAGTGTTACCTAAGTTACTTAACAATAGCTATATAAAAGAAATTATGAACAATCTGTTCAGATTCGTGACTTAAAGTTTACTTATACTTGACGTTATAATCTCAAGATAAATTACGAGACGTAACTTTGAGTTAATGACCCCTGACTGAAATAAATTAAAAATTGATAACCAAAATGACCAATTATCTTGACTAAACCTGTCTTATAAATTTACTGTACAATATTTACAAATTAAAAAGGTAACATTAATAAAATACAAAAGTTCTAGCGACTTTCCCGATTTCACCCCTTGGCAAAATACCAAAAACAATAGCCCTGTAAGCTATGTAAAATAAGAAAACGTGTCGTGAAGTCTACACCACGTCGAACAACTTAAGTGTAAGTCAGGGAATTTTAAAAACTCGATTTGGTAGACACCCTGCTATTCCACGTCTTCAAAATTCATAATTTGCAAGAATTACACTTATCAGATTTTGAATGATGAGAAAATTGTATTAGTCAATTTCTGGTTGCTTTGGATGATGACTAATTTATTTTCTCATGTGCTCTGGACTGATGAACGTCATTTTATTAGATACGGAAAGCCAAATAGAAAAAATACTAATTTTTGGTCTAATGCAAACCCGCATAGAATTATAATAACTGAAAGACAAGGCCATTTTGGAATTAACATGTGGTGTGGAATAGTAGACCGACATTTGATGGGACCCTATTTTAAAAGCTTTTTTTATGAAGGCACTTTAACTGGAACAAGGTATTTAGAATTCTTGCAGAATGAGCTCCCTAATTTACTGGACAATGTTCCACTCCAAATTAGAAGACATGTGGCTTCAACAAGATGGAAGCACCATGTCATAACGTGGCCATTGTTCGAAATTATTTAAACAACGGTTAGGAAAACTGATGGATAGGAACAGATGGCCCACTGGAATTCCCACCTAGGCCCCCGGACTTGACCCCTTGGACTATTTCTTGTCTGGAACTCTGAAAAATTTAGTATATAAATTGAAGTCTACCAACATGGATCATCTAAAACGAAAAATTGTGGATGCCTGCAATAAAATTAGCGGAGATATCTTACAAAAAGTGACACGTAGTGAAGTAAGAAAACTTCTGAATTCATATATAGACAATAATGATGCACATATAGAGCAGTTGATAAATTAAAATAATGTTTATCCAATGTCTGATTAGTTTTATGGTTAACTCTTAGTATCCACCTTGCTTTTGAGTGTTTTCTAAACATGTTTATAAATAAGAAAATGTTGCTGGATTTCATATTATATGAATGGCGTCATTTATTATCAGTTGTTTTTCAGGCACCCTCTAGAAACAATGCAAAAATCCGTGTAGCTTCAAATATTGGTCCATAACTTCGTAACGGTAAAAATGTATTTGAAAAAACACTTCAAATTGTCGGGGCTTTTAAGCCATGTAATAAAACAGGTATGTTTCTGAGAAAAAAATTTTGGTATGTCGCGACGCCTAACGCCGTGTTTATTTTTTCTTTAATTTATGCCAAAACATTGAGTGAAAATGGAGCATAGTAACATACTTTTGACAGAAACTAATTTGCTTTGGCCATTTTCGAGAAAAACGTGGTTCCCCAGATAAAAGAATCCCTGTACCTAGTCAATGCAACAATGATATAATTTTATTTTTAACAATTGTAAAACAACTTTAATAATTTAAGTAAAATTCTTATATAAATATAATTATATAATGTAGTCATTGTCCGGATAAAGGATGGATTTGCATAATAATTACTTTTGTAACTTTCGTTGGGTTCAATAAAACAACATTTTGCCTTATAGCACTTGAGTGAAGTTCGCAAAAGAGTCATAGCATTAGACATGTGCACATCATATTTAGTGTGTAACCCAATTTTATTTGTTTCAGTTGAAAGTACCACAATGAGTACTGCAAGCATATGTTACAAGTGCAACCAGCCCGGCCACTTCGCAAGAGAATGTACTCAAGGTGGAGGTCGCGACTTTGGACGTAGCAGTTTTGGTGGACGAGGTCGTGACAAATGCCACAAATGCAATAAGGTATGTAGGTACTAGAACTAGCTTTTGCCTATTTATGCTACTGCTACTAATAGTCCGGAAGACACTTTCTGGTGATATTTTAGTAAGGTTAATTCTTCAATTTCATCTTTATTTCATTGCTTAAAATCTTCGTACAGTCAAAGATAATCTCTCTGTTAACAAGATGTACAACCTCATCATTGAAAATTATATAAAATATTCTTTCTAATTTTGACACACCGTAAAGCTCCGCTAATTCGGATCCACTAATACCGGGGCGATCTATATTCTTTAAATTTTGGAAATAATACACATTTGGAATAAGTATTGTAGGATGTATTCTCTGAATACAAACAACTACGATTTAAAAACCTGAGCTATGTATGATATAGATTATAGTATCATTAGTTATTCCACATGAAATGGATTTCGGAGGACCCTTTAACTATACATATATACCTTGTAATTAAAAGACTAAACTTGAAAATAATCAAAAATTCAGATTACTGACATATAAATACAGGGTGCTTCAGTCACGATGTAAAAAATGTTAACCACAGGTGAAAAAAGCTTTATAGGAATTTAAATTAAAAGAATTCTAAGGTCAACAACAAAAAAATATAGAAATATTTTCTAAAGTGCATTAAAACCCTTACCTAACAGCGCTTGCCTAGTCAGCTGGTAAGCTCGCTCGTCAAGGCTGGTACGCAGTTGCCAGTTGCACAACATATCGTAAATGTAGGTTTTTACGTTTTCACATAAATCTCAAAATATGTCAAAATATTCTTCTGTAGTACAAAAACATCATGGTCTAATTTATTTATTACCTTTTTGACTCACTTTTTGATTTCCGATGTCAATTCTTTTCTTATTTTGTAAATATCAATGTACCTAATGCCCAAAAATGTTGAACATCAATTAAAACTGCACAAAACATACAAACGCACTACCTGTCAGTACTGTTTAGATTAGTTCTTCAAAAATACCACCAGCAAATTCACTATACACACAAGTTTCTTTTCTTGAGCGTCAGAACTTAGCACCCTCTAGTGCGTATAAGAAATTTGTTATGATACAGTAATAGGCCCAGTGGTGAGTGGCGTATAATAAAACTGTGCCATGACCATGATGAGATATTTCCATAAGATTGTACTGGTAGTAATTTTCTCGTATAGCAAGCCAATTCTAGTTATACTATTTTACACCAATCAACAAGGTATACAAGAGCATGAACTGTAAATAGAGTCTGGCAACAGCAGCTTCTATGACCCATAGTGCGAAACGCCGAGAGAGGCTGAGTTCTTCCTTCTATCTTAGACTTGGCATTACTGACGAAGGCGCCTTGCCACGCACTGGCAGCCTGGACCGCTCCTCTGGGTCGATCACCCGAACAGCTGTCAATGGCGAGTGGGCTGGTTATTGCTACGCCATAACTGCACAGTGTGCACAAGTAGCAACAGCATACCGGAGCACTGAGTTACTGGGGTAATAAGGTCGATTTGCCCCATGTTTTATACTTCGGTAATTTTTTTGCATTTTCCTTTTTCGTAGGCCTCCCCCACTGTGGGGTTAAAATTTTTTACATCATGACTGAATCACCCTTCACCTGTCTATCAGCATTGATGGTGATTTTAAATTATGTTTCATTTTCAAGTACAGTTTTTAATAGGTTGGTGATTTACATTTTAGATCCTTTTCTAAAAGTAGTTTTCTTGCTCCCTCCTCCTTAAGTGCTCTTTACATATTCGACAGCACACCCGAAAGCGTAAGTCAAATGTTCGAGGTGCCCTGTTTGGTTGCTAAGTACAAAAAGTATTGCCTGGCAACTCTTACGCAGCAAGAACCTTAAAACCATTAAGAAATATATGTAGCATTATTAAAATTGCATTAATTTTAATATTTTTTTCATGATTGTTTTATAAACAAGTTTTAATTAGAAGGAATCACGAATTATATAAAAGAAACAATAATGATATTGATATTGCCTCAGTGCCAAATAAGAGTGGCCTAATAGGGTACAATCGACGGGCAGTTATTTGGGACTGGGTTAAGGCCCCTGTCTACTAAATCATTGGTCTAGGGTTCAAATTCCACACAAAGCGCAATTCTTTAAATTATTTATTTTTATAATCACTACATTTTGTCTCTTCTATTTTGTTACTAATTATTATTTGTAGTACCTAGTTGAGAAATGATTATTATGAAGATTATTACTTACAGTCTACTCCATAGCCAAGATGGCAAGCAAATCTGACAGTGATTCAGATGTTAGTACAAAACAATTGAAAAACACAGGTTTTAAGTGCTGTGCTAAAAAAGTTGCAGTGTCAGTGTGTTGATATTAATTGTTACTAAATCTATAACACTAATTGCACAATATTAAAAGAATAATTGACAAAACAAAAATTGAGTGCTGCGAGCAGATGTCGCCGATAAATACGTCAGATTTCGGCGATGGAAATGTAAACACAACTATCGCTGTTCAAAAAATGGAAATGGCCAAAATGTTCTTAGAAATTGAACACCTCCATCTATCTATCTAAGCCAAGGGGCGTCCGTCTCAGATCGGCCCGGCACGTAGGCCTACATGGGCCCGTTGCGCACCCGCTGCCAGTATCACAAGGCAGTCCGCATGCTGGCTTTCTTAATAAATGGCCGCAACTCCCCCATTCTGATACCACACACATCCTCCTTGTCCAGCCTAGCTGTGCCAAAGGACTCAAACCTTACCCTATCAAGCACAGGGCACACTGTAACTAGATGGTCGGGGGGTCTCCTCGGCCTCTAGGCATCATCTGCACTCTCGCCCCTCCACCACCTCTATAATGTGGAGATGATGTGCCATATGGCAGTGCTTGGTGAGGACCCTCACCATTCCCCTCAATTCTTCTTTTGGCAGACACAGAAGCTTCTTCGTCAAGGCAGCCGGTGGTCCATGAATCATGAGCCTCGTCTGCCTCATTCTGAGCAAACTCGCCCTACACTTCTCCACTAAAGGGGATGTAGTGCGGTTTGTTCACAGCACCTGCAGCACCACCTTGCTATCAGAGTCTGTGGCCCCTCACTCGGAGCCTGAGTGATTCTTCCCCCCCATCATTATGGCGAACACCTCTGCCTGGAACACCGTAGTGTGCTCACCTAGGAGGCCCTCAGCCTTTTGGCCAGTTCCCCCCCATTTTGGACCCATCCGTATAACTCTCCTGCGACATGCCTACAGTGCATTGCACGCCTTCTTGGCCCTCGGGAGGGTTCCTCATAGGTAGCAGCTCTATACGAGGAGTGGGGTCCACCTTGTGGGTACTTTGTCAATGCTCCATTAAGGAGCTCTTCCAGAAGTGCCCTACACTAGGATCACTACTACATCCTCGTATGCCTGTACGTAGACCCTTGTTCCTTCTCCAGGATTCGCAGCAGTTTATTGACCACCATGCACCATAGGAGCGGGGACAGAACCATCCCTGGGGACATCCCCTAGATTTATTAACGGTCACTGTCTTTGCACATCTCGGCCTTGACCCGCCTGCCGGTGAGCATGGATCGGGTCCACTTAACCAAGGCTTTGCTAACTCCACCACCACCCTGAGGATCGAGTCCACAGCTGTGCTGTCGAAGGCCCTCACTTAGAGCAGGCCCCCATCCAGTCTTGTGACAAGCTGGTGCAGGGCCGAATCCACAGACCTACCCATCTAGTAGGCCTGTTGTGTAGGACACAGAGATGCTCTGAGAGCTAGCTGCTCCCTAAGATGTCTATCCACCAATCTGTCCAATGTCTTTATCAAGAAGCTGGTGAGACTGATGGGTCTATAGGCCTTGGCATCAGTGTAATCACTGCACCCTGGCTTAGGTATAAAAAAGCCTGATCTGCAACCACCTCCAGGGGACATGCCCTTTTGCGATAGATGCTCAAAACATGCCTACTAAAGGCTGGGTAAGTGCCCCCCCATCTCTCTGTAAAAGAGATGGGAAGACCCCATCCAGCCCAGCCGCCTTATATGGGGAGAAGGACTCTATGGCCCTTCTAACCCTGTCAACATTGACTACTCTTGTGGCAAGGCTGTAGTCATTAGTCAACCCATCTCTAGCCACCTCCTCCCCCTGTCCCAGTATGGATCCTGGAAAGTGTGTGGCCAACATGAGCAGCAGGGTATCCTAGGGGGACGAGACATACTCTCCCTCCCCAGTGCGGATGATGCCTATTTTAGCTAGAGGGGTCTCTTGAGAGCACCCTGCACAGCCTTGATACTGCCAGCTTACTATTGACACTCTCGCAGTAGGCCCACCAGGCAACACTGTGAGAGTCCCTAATCTCATGTTTGTATAGTCCATTCCACCATGGTGTCTTGCCACCCTCTGTCCTCCTTCTCAGGGAACAGTTCGCCTCATATGATTGAACGATGATAGTGCCCAGACGCTCATCGGCGTCATCGAGCTCCTCCACAGTTCTGTGCATACGAGGAAATCCCGCTAGCCGCCCTGCTAGTTCCTGTCCATAGAGGTCCCAGTTGGTTGCTTTTGGGTTCCTGTAAACGAGGTCTCTGAGTGGGTCCCTCCAACCCTCCTAGGTGAACGATAAGTACCTGTGGTCCGACAAAAAAGTCTTTCCCTAACACTGCCCAACCCCTCACTTCCCCAAGAAGCAGGTCCGTACACAGAGTTGGGTCTATGACGGAGCGTCTGTTCGGGGTAAAAAATGTGTTTTCAGTGCTTGTCCCCTACCTGGTATCCCCGGACAGCTCTCCTGAAGCGGAGGCTCTCAGGGTCAACTTCCACCAGGTTAGCTAGCCCCCCCAGGTCTGATGTTAACCAGCTCCCTGCTTAACCACTTCCTGAACTGCTTGTCCCCTCCTTTCACCAACAGGTGCTATCGCCACACCCAAGCTCCTTGCGGTTGAAGTCTGTTACCTGATCACGAAGACTCACTACGATCCTCGGCAACCCACTGCCCACAGCACATGCATACGTGCTCCTGGGAGATTCCTATGAGGCACACTTATTTGCCTCGGCCAGAGGCTTCGGCAACTAAATTCCACATGAGTCATAAAAAGTTGAACTTCAGGCCTTGGTACATAAATAACTATTATATAAAAGAATCAGAAAATATAAACAAAGCCATGTGGAATCTTTTGAATAAGATAACAAAGAAAAATAAAAAATCTGAATCAAGTTACGAAAATTTCTCTAAAAAATATAGACAAGTTTCAAACTTTTACATCCAACAATAGGGTACTTGACGAAACTTTACAAAGTTGATAAAACAATTCCTGGACACTTGCCTAAGACCCTACGATTATTTACAAAATATATATTTACGTAATTAGCAAGTTATTAGACTTTCTTTGAAATTTGGCGGGAAAGCACTTATGACGTCACAAGTGTTTTATAATGGCAATTTGGCAAAATAGCAATATCACTGAAGTTCTCTGAGACATAACCTTATTCGGCAGTGAAAGTTACAAGGAAAGTTGAAATTTCAAAATTCTAACCTCAAACTCCCAGACTTATGATGCCCCGTGAAACCACTTTTAGAGTTGATTGATTCCTTCCTCCATTGACGATTTTAGTCAAGAAGGATTTTTTTCGTAAATACTTATTCAATCGTTTTTCTGTAAATTTTTTTTGGCTAGGTTGGGTCTAAAGTCCGGAATTTGGGCTCAGTACTTCTAAGCACTATGACGTCTTCATAAACGCACCTTCAAGATGGTCCCTAGGCCGAGGTTCTCTCTCTATTAATAACTCATAATACTGTATTCTTACTACAACGTAGGTACAAATCTTTGTATCCCATGGATTTCGGCAGACGCTAACAGCATCCAATTTCGGCAAATTACGGATTGTCCTTTCAGGGTCCATATGTCCATGATACCTTACCTTACACGATAACTAGGTCTGCAAACAATATATAATAGTAAATATCAATAACAAACTATAATATATTATCTACTAATATTTTGATTTAGCGAGATACGGAATAACAGTTGGCAACACGGGATGTCATCTGCCAATCAGAAAACCATACGTGTTAGATAACATGTGGATATATGAATATGGTTAGATGCCTAGGTGGGCGGGTAACGTTGCCAAATACGTGATTATTTCCCCCATTATTGGTACCTGAATATTTATAGTATGTTTCGTATACAGATATTTTAACTAAAGTGTTACGCAGCAGAGATGAAGGATATAGTTTTCAGCGTGTGCAGCATAAACAGACCATTTTGATATAGAGGAGTCGATATACGGAACATATTCGTAATAAAAAGTCTTTATGTGACAAAATGTGTGTGTGCAATTGCGTTAGTTAAAGCTCGAAGGTTTGAATAGATTAAGTAACAGATATTCATAGGCAAGCTGGAGATACTTGAATAGAAAACTGCAATTTGCCTTTGTTCCACGAATGATTGCAAACGGGCACCGGCAACGTTACAGTTCCGTTTCTCTGAGAGGCACAGAGTTGCCACGTTTGGCGTTCTGGACAATAGAACGACGAAACTGTAGATTTCCGCCTGAACAAAATTGTGCAACTTCGTCTTTAATTATCATAAAAAATGAGGGTTAAAAGCCGTTGTTTCATTTATTACGTGTTATGTTGGTGCATCTACTGTAAACAGAGTACAGTTTTAGAGCAATTAAAAATATTGTCAAGTACCCTATTCCACAAGAAATCCAAAATTGTATTACCAACTTGAAAAATAAAAAATCCACAGGGAGTGATGAAATACCAATAACTCTGCTGAAGAAAACTGCAACTATTATATCAACACCACTTTCCAACATTATTAATGTACCAATAAAACTAGCATTAGTAAGAGCAATTTACAGAAAAGGTAGAAAGGATGAAGAATCAAACTATACATATTTATCCATTCTGTCAAATGTCAGCAAAGAGACAGCTATTTTGTGCCTGGATCTCTCAAAAGCATTTGGCAGGGTTGACCATGGGGTTTTTTGTGGTAAATTAAGGAATTATGGTATAAGAGGAGTAGCCTTAAAACGAATAGTCATATTTGTCACAGCGAAAGCAGTGTTTGTGAGATGGATGAGTGTGGCGACTTACTGAGGTCTGACACAATGGATGTGGAGAGGGTAGTACCCTAGGGATCAATCCTTGGGGCTAGGGACAGTAGAGTCCATCTTGAAGGCGCTTTTATGAAGATGTCATAGTGCTTAGAAGTACTGAGCCAGAATTCAATACCAAAATTTGCAGAAAAACGTGACTGAATATTTATGAAAAAGCACTTCTTGACTAAACGTGGTTTCACAGGGCATCCTAAGTTTGGGGGTCTGAGGTTAGAATTTTGAAATTTCAACTTTTCTTGCAAATTTCACTGCAGAGTAAGGTTATGCCTCAGAACACTTCAGGGGCATGTTCACGGTTTTACCCAGAAGTTAAAGGTTACCCTGGTGAAATTATGCCAGAGCGTTTTGTCCTGATAAAATATACCCGGATAGAACAATGAACGCCTCGGACGTGCCGAACGCAGATTTGAAAGACACATGTGCTAAAATTCGTTCGCTTGTTCGTTACTAACCTCATTTACTGAAGTGTGGTTATGACTTTCATTCTTGTCTCTTTGCTTTTCGATTTCGATTATTTATCATCTACATTTGAGCGTTTCTTTAAAAAATATTGAAGGTGCCAATACAGTGAGTACTTATAATCCGTGTTATAATCAAAATGTTATTTTGGTTTTTTCCTTTTAAGAACAAAGCTGTGGTATCATGGACCCTGGGATATCGTTTTTTAAAACGAGTCTTGCAGATAGTGACTCTTCTTCAACTGATACAGAAGAAGTAGTTTCTGTAATGGGTGAAACTGCTGGTGCTTTGAGTATTTTCTTGTCTGGACAAATCGTAAGGCGTCAAATAGATCACAGCAATGCATACGTTAGCGTTACGGTTGCAAATTTCACCGACGAGGAATTCCAACAAAATTTTAGAGTTTCAAGGCAAGCATTTAATTGGTTGCATAATAAATTAGATGAAAAATTAAAAAAACTCTTCATATGGGCCACATAGAATTGAAACAAGAACACAACTGTTAACAACAATATGGATTCTAAGTACGCCGGACAGTTATAGGTAAGTTTTGCACGTATTATTCAAAGAAATAGTGATGTAAGTTTGTGACTTGCAGATCGATAGCAGGAAGATTCGATATGCCAAAATCAACATTATACAAATGCTTTGAAAGGGTGGTAAATGAATTGGTGGACTTGGGTTCAGAAATAATCAAGTGGCCAAATCAACAAGAACGGATGGAAATAAAAGCCCCTCTCAATAACCCGGAAGTCTACATAAATAGAAAATACTTCCACGCTATTACCTTACAAGCAATCTGTGACCATAAAAGAAGGTTCCTGGATATCTTTGTTGGATATCCGAGCTCTGTTGGAGATTTGAGAATTGTTAAAAATTCAGACATTTATAGAAGAATAGATGCTAGGTACTCCAGAAAATTACTTCGGAGATAATGAAATAATAATAGGATACAAAGCTTATCCCATACTAAAATGGTGTATTCCGCCCTACATAGATAGAGGAAATCTTTCTAGACAAGAAATTAATTTTAATACTCAGCACGCAAAAACTAGGCAGGTCATAGAAAGAAGTTTTGCACTTTTATTTGGCCGTTTTAGGAGGCTCAAATATCTGGATATAACCAAAGGAAAATTAATCCCTGACGTCATTCTAGCTGCTTGTGTGCTACATAATATCTGCCTGATGTTCAATGATGATCGTCTGGATGCTTATGCAACTGAAGGAGTGGAAAACATTCATCATGAAGATGGGCACAACATTGTGGTTGCCAACGAACAATCTAGACAAGAGGGACTGCAACTTCAGGCTAATATTGCAAATTTATTAAGAAATGAACAATAGGTAATAAAATAAAATGTAAATGAAACAAATACCTACATCAGAATTGGTACTTTATTTTTTATTTTAACAGAATAAAACTATAAAAAAAAAACAAAAACGTAGTCCTTCATATTTGTTATTACATTTATTTTTATTACATTACATTACGAGAAAATAAAAACAAAATATCACTTCTACAAAAATCTGAAGAATAGTAGAAAACTTCGATTCTTCTATGGGTTTATTTAATACTATTGATCTAAATTTGGGTTTCGATTATTTTTTATAAAGTTTATATAATCTTCAAAGGCATCTGTAGCTTCTTTTTTTGCTGCAAATTTTCTTCATGCCGCCTCTGTTTTTCATTTTCTCTCTTTTGCAAATCTTCTATTAAGTTTCCTATCTGTTCCGTCACTTTCTCCATTTGTTTTAAGACATTTTTTTTCTGAATTTTTTACTTTTTTCTTTTCTTTGAGCTTCTCTGTGTCATTACCTTTTTCGTTATTTGCTTCATTATATTCCTCTGGTAGTTGATCACGCGCCTGTGAAATTGGCTCAGGACTTTTCATTCGGGATGTTGATGCTATTGCCACTGGCGTAATATTATGATCTTCAGAAAATATCTTCTCTTCATAGAACTCAAAATTTTATTTTTCCTTTACCAATTGCCTTCGTAGACATATTGTCCTTTTTTTAACATATTTAGATTTTAAATACTTATACTTATTTTTACATTGTTCAGGGTTAAAATTTCCTATTTTCTCTGCAATTAATTTCCACACCTTGTCATTTTTAACAGTAGATGATTTGAAAAGTTTTGTATGGTCCTTATATGCACTTATTAATCTCAGAATATCTTTTCGAGGCCATAGCTTCCTTTCTGATGCTGTGTCAAAGTCTTCGACAACATTATCACATGATTGTTGACTTGACTCTTGACTCTGTAATGATAATCTATATAAGTAAGAGGCAAATTTTGTGCGAAGTTTTGATATAAATTTCACTACCCTCTTTTAATAGGTAGTTACACTTAAAAGACCTACCTCAGAAATGATATCCATCATAATATCTTGGCTTGGTTGACTGTTGTTCTCAGTGAGAGGTTCTTTGTGTATAACAATTTTACCAAATATTTTCTCTGCCAAGGGTGTTGGCAAGTATACCAAAGAATCATCTAAAAACGGTTGTAGGTATTATGGAAAGAATACAAGTGTGTTGTTTTGATTTACCATCAGTTCGGTGAACTAAAACGCTTTTATTGTCCACGCCGAATACAGGTTTCCCGTTCTCATCGACACATTTGATGAGATTGGCTAGTTAATATAATGTTTTTGCACGACATTATTAAAAAACGGATATAACTATAACAAATTGGTCTCGTGTATGACTGACAGACCCGGAGGTAAAACAAACCATTTTTTGTTGGATTAAGTGGCAGTACTCTGTTCTTTGTGCAATATCTTGGAAAACTCTTTAAGCTGCGCAAATATTTTCTTATGTGTAATTAGTTTAAATAGCTTGGAGAGAAACAGTTTGGTAAAAACACTATCCCAACGAATCAGCACTGATTTTCGCCGTCGGAAACAACTATTCCAGTCCAAACTATTAAACAAATTACACACAATAAATTCTACTCACAGGTAAAATAATTTCGAATGAATTCAACAAAAAATAACCACTTAATCCAACAAAAAAAGATATTTGTTTACTGTTTTACCTCCCTCAGGACTGTCAGACGTCAGACTGAAAACTAAAAATCACAAAACATAAATTTTGGCTAAAAATATGCTATAGCGCATGCTCGACAATGTTTACCTACCTCTTTGACTGGGTTAAACATTGCCCTACTCTGACACTATTCAGATCAAACTTATCCCTCTTTTGTGAACGGTGTAACAATTACCTGGTAAAACCGTGAACGACCGAGGACGCGCTCGGGATGCGCCCGACATACGCCCGGGGACGATCGTGACGATGTCATAAGTACTTTCCCGCCAAATTTATAAGAAAGTCTAAAAACTTACTAATTACGTAAATATTAGAAATAATCGTAGGGTCTTATGCAAGTGTTTAGGAATTGTGTTATTATATTTGTAAAATTTCGTCAAGTACCCTATTGGTGCCTATTTTCCAAGTATGACTGAATAAAGCAAATTTTAGAGCTTCCAAGCCCGAAGATTTTTAATTTGCCTAGTAATTGAAGGGTCCGTTGGAAGAAGGAGGTAACTAACAAAATCTTGTTTTCAAGAAATACGCGTTCAAAGTTCATCCTTAAGAGCTCTTATATTATTATGGTTTTTAATATTCAAAGTGATTTCTTGAATGTATTATGATTAAAGGCATTTTTTAACATACATGTGTTTCCACAATTTTTCTTATTATCTTCAAATTTTGAAAAAAATATCATTTACCTCCTTCATTCATAACAAAAAAGATAAAGATAGTTCATAGTAGAAACAAAAAAAGGTAACTTAAATGATATTTTTTATTTATTGAAATAAAACACAATAAACTTAAAACTACGAGTAAATACAAGAAATTTTAATTTTTAGTTTCATGTTCGTTTATGACCTGTTGGTAGAACCACTGATATTCAGGTCTCACAAATTTTAGCCGAGCTTTCAAGTTCTCAATATTTTCATCAGATAGCGATCCATACTTCTTCTCGATTCTTGGTAACTGAATATCAGCAGGATTAGGATTATTCACGCGTGCGTTTCTAATTAGATTGACTTTTTTAAATGGAGTATGTGAATCATAGGACTCTTTGTATAAATAACTTCCGTATTCGTTAATCCTAATCCATTTTATCCCATCCCTGAACTGAACAGTTTCGTTCAGAACATTTTTCTTACGGTTGATTAGATTGAGTTTAGAAGCAAGCTCATCGAATTTTCTGAAATGGACCGACATATCCGTAACATGGTTAATTTTGGGTGATTTGCTTATATCTCGGTATTCTTCCGGTATGTATATATTTTCAACTCCTCGTAATTTTTTTTCGATCCGTCCGAAATCACGGTCAAAATCTAAAAAACTGTGCCCTACTTCCGGAAATTTGTGGTCAATCGTTTTAATGACACCTTTCGTAATTAAATATTGGTACAAGCATATCATCTGGAAATTTTTGTCTGGCCCGCACACGAATCGGTCCATATTATTAAATTGGATATTGTGCCGGTCTGAATTTCTCGATTGTATTCAATGAAGGTTAACAGTGCACTGCAAACTTCGTTACTCCCACGATTTGCCATATCTTCTGTCCAAGTGAAAAAATTAGCTTTTTCTCCTGCTTTGGTGACCAGATGTACGCCTAAATTGTACATCCACATTGGTCTCAAATAGAACGCCTTGGACGTTGTCAACCGGGGAAGAGGAAGTGTTTGTTGCAAATCTATCGTTAAGTAGGCAACTTCTTCTCGGCTTTTTGCTAGTGAACGATCTTCACGCTCCAGTGCAAAAGCTGAATCATAGTTTTGTTTATGCTCCTCACTATTATTCCCACTATCGCAAGTGCTACAAGTGTCGCTGCGGGTTTGCCGGAAGGACAAATTGAATTTCGTAGCAAAAATTTTAGCGTAAGTTGAATACTTCACAAGAAAACATGCCGCCATACTCTCTTCACGACATTTTTCCTCATACAATCGGAACATTTTCGAAATGTTTAACTCAGGCGAAAGATATTGTTTGTATGGATTATTGGTCCTGGAATAATGCGATGATTCAGACGGGAACGAACTGATGTGACCAGTAATATATTTCAATACTTCAGCTGTCAGTTTATGGGGTCTTGTATTATGTTTACCTCTGGCATCCGGAGCAGGCGCTGGAAGACCTTTTTTATAGATTTTCGGATATATTCCACCTTCTTTTTTCCAATTTGGAAAATTGAGCAAAATGCCTTTTTACAGACGGATATAGTATTTTTCTCGATATTAATACTCTAGCTAAATGTAGAAGATAGAAAGTGTTTCCACTTTATTCTTTTTATCTACTATTTCTGATGGCATCCCTGGACCTAGAATTTAAAAAAATATGTATAGGATTAAGGGATGCTAGTAAACAGAACAATGAAAGGTATATTTTTTATTTACTTACCTTTTTGCTTTGCCGGTAAAATATTTTTGAGGTTAAGATCCATAACTTCTGTTAAATCTTGCCTGTCTTCAGTTACTCCTTGTTCAAGAGGCCTCAGAACTATCATCTTCCCTCTCGAAGACATTTTCACACTTTATTTACACATAAATTACAAGAACTACATCAAACTTGAGACACAATATGCGCGTACCATTTAGTATTTTGCACTTTTATTGGTGGATAAAGGAAGTACCTACAACCTCGACAGGCGTTTACATGGATGAAGGAGACAACTACCTTCTAATATGAATAAAGGAGACAACTGATGTCAGTTACCTCTTTTATTCATCAGAAATCGACTAAACTATGTCAGTTATCACCTTTAGTCTTGTGTAAACTTCAGAATTTTGTGACTTTTGGAGCCAAAGTCGGGGATAAATGATAGTTCATCACATATCTCCTTCATTCGAAAACAAAAGTTGTTTTTTGAAAAAATGTCAGTTACCACCTTCATCCATCGGACCCTTCAATTCAAAGTGATGCTTTTGATAAAAAGCTTTCGCAAAACCAGTATACAGGGTGAGTTTTTTTTATTGATGGTCAGTATGAAGATCTCAGAAACTAGGGGAGATAGAAGGAAGGTAAAATGGGGAAAGAATTGCAGTTTTGTATGCCCAATTTAATGCACCCTTGTGGATTTTTCAAAAAAGGCATGGCTTACTTGATATGTTGAAAGAATGAAATTTTGGCAATTTATTCTAACCCATCTAGCGTCGTTATTTCTGATTTTAGATAAAAACTAAATACAAAAGTTGGACGGAATTGTGTCCCAAATGTGGTTATCATGTCCTACTTTCCGTGACAGCTGCCATTTTCGAGATATGACTCGAACTTGTGTTTTTTTAAATGGAAACCATAGTTGGCCATGGTCTCGAAAAATTAGGTATTTTTAGAAGAGCATCCCAACGATATAATACTCTATATGGTTATTCTGAAAAATAGCATTAGGGACACAATTCCCTCCGACTTTGGTATTTACACTTTTTATCTAAAATCAGAAACAACCAGCTAGATGGATTAGAATAAACTGCCAAAATTTCGTTTTTTTTTATGGGGATCTCGGAAATTAGCGAAGATAGAAGGAAGGTTAAATGAGAAAAGAATTGCAGTTTTGTGGGCCCAATTTAACGCTCCTTGTGGATTTTTGAAAAAAATGAAATGTTGGCGATTTTATCTAATCCATCTAGCTTCAATTTTTTCTGATATTAGATACTAAAAAGTGTAAATACAAAAGTTGGAGGGAATTGTGTCTCAATGCGGTTATCATGTCCTACTTTCCGTGACAGCTGCCATTTTCGAGATATGACACAAACTTGTGTTTTTTTAAATGGAAAGCATAGTTATTTCCGGTATTTTTCCGAATAACCATATCGAGTATTAACTCGTTGGAAAGCTCTAAAAATGGCTTATTTTTCGAGACCATGGCAAACTATGGTTTCCAGTGATGTAAATATTGCTTAGATGTTTCATTGACACAGTTATCCACATTGGTTTGACTTGGAAATCATAGCCGATGTTAAAATTAAAGCAAATTAATGCAGAGGTATAAAAGGACTGGCAACCAGAAATTCTTGACACTTTTTACTGAATTAAGATCACATATTAATAGGAAAATTTCTGCTGCTTCTATCTATCTGGGTAAGGGGTGGCTGCCTCAGATCGGCCCAGCACGCAGGCCACCATGGGCTCATTGTGTCCTCACGGCCGGTATCACAAGGCAGCCAGCATACCGACCTTAATGAAGACCCGCAGCTCCCCTATCCTGATACCATATATGTCCTCATCGCACAGCTTTACCATGCCGAAGGACTTGAATCTGATTCTGTTAAGCGCGGAACACACTGTGGGGGTCTCCTCTTCTTCCAGGCACCATCTGCACTCCTTCACCCCAATGAGGTGGAGGTGGCGAGACAGATGACAGTGCCCAGTGAGAACCCTCACCAATCCCTTAATCTCCTTTCTTGGCAGACCCAGCAACTCAAGGAATAGGGCAGGCAAGCCACTCCTCAACGAATCTGCCCTGCAGCCATTCATACAGGACTCAAATTGCTACCCGAGGTGTGATCCCCACAAGGGGTTCTGGTCCCATCGGCCTGCTCATGGATCCCTCCCTGGCCAGAAGGTCGGCGGTCCCATTTCCCTTGATGCCCAAATGACTATGCACCCAGGACAGAGTCACCTTATTCCCTTCGGCCACCAGCTTGAGCAGACTCGCTCTACATTCCTCCACCAGAGAGTATATGGTGCGGTTTGCTCACAGCGCTTGCAGAGCAGCTTCGATGTCGGAGTAGAATGTCATCTCACGCCCACTCACCCGGAGTGTGAGTGATTCCTCCGCCCCCAACATGATAGCAAACATCTCCGCCTGGAACACCTTAGTGTGTTCTCCGAGGGAGGCTGTAAGTTTACAGGCCAGTTCCTTGCAGTAGGCGCCGGTCCCAGTCCCCCTCCCCATCTTGGACCCATCTGTATACCAGACAACTCCCTTCTGGGTACTAATATTCTCTTCCACCCACTCTTCCCTTTCAGGGAAGTTGGTCATGGAAGCTAATAGAGGGCACCTTCACGTCCCTTCTCACATCCAGGGTGGGAAGCGCCTCCCTTAGCTCAGACCACAGCTTGTGATGCCCGCAAAGTGAGCTCTCAGTAGCCCAGATGTTAAGTCCCTCTAATCTGAGGGCTGCCTTGGCCTCCTCATACTCCATCACGGCACCCAGTGGAGGGAGACCCACCAAGGCCTCCAGGGCCCGAGAGGGGGCAGTCCCGAGGGCCCCCGTGATGCAGAGGAAGGCTAGGCGTTGTATCTCATCAAGCGCCGTCTTCGGTCTGGTCCTGCACGTGCCTGACCACCAAACGACAGCCCCATGCATGATCATGGGTACAATCATTGCCTTGTAAATCCAAAGCATGATCTTTGGACTTAGTCCCCACGAAGTTACCACAGCTCTGCGGCATGCCCACAACGCGTTGCATGCCTTTTTGGTCCTTGTGAGTATGAGTTCCTCATAGGTCAGTGGAACCCAGCCAGACTCCCAGGTACTTGACCTTCTTAATTTGTTGGGTCCCTTGAAGCTCTAAAAGAGGGCTGGGACCACTTTTCCTGGTAATAATACCAGCTCAACCTTATTAGAGTTGACACTTAATCTGTTAGAGGCACACCACTGAGAGAACTTCTCCAGAGCTCCATTGAGGAGCTTCTCTGAAAGCTCTATCTCTGTGCCCTGCACTAGGATCACAACATCGTTCGCATACGCCTGTACGAAAACACCCTGCTTCTCCTCTAAGATTCGCAGCAGTTCACCTACCACCATGCACCATAGGAGGGGAGACAACCCCCCTCCCTGGGGACAACCCCTCGATGCATTAATGGTCACCGCCTTACCACATAGCCCCGCCTCGACCTGCCTTCCGGTGAGCATGGATCGGGTCCACCTATCCAAGGTTTCCCCATCTTCCACTCTCCTCACAGCCCTACAGATCGACTCCACTACCATATTGTCGAAAGCACCCTCTATGTCCAAAATGACCCCCACTGACACCAGTCCGCCCTCCAGCTGCCGCTTATGGCAGATACATTCAAGGTACTCAAAATGATTTATCACTTGACCCGAAACGTTTCTGGTCATGTATTAACTTTAAAAATTGTTCCTCAAGAATACTTGGAGAAATGTCGTTGGGTAATGAGATCTTTAAAAGCGTTTTTTAAAATCCGTGTTGGGAGATAATGGTCCAGCCCGCTACAGCATCCCTCGGCACACGCCTCAACTTCACCCCTGCATGCGCTCTGACGTCATGTCGCGAAATTCTGAAAATAAAAAATCTCCAGTGCCAGGGTTTGAACCTGTGACCATCGGTTTACAAAATCGACGCTCTAACTAACTGAGCCATCGACACATTTGAAAATATTCGTAATACTTTAAAATGGTGTAAACTAGAATCTCGGAATTAAGTACAGGGTATCTCAAAAGCAACTGAGAAATTAGATATAGTATGGGGGAAACTCAAAAGGACCTAATTTCATCGCGTCACAGATTTTTCCAATAGTACAGGCGTGGACAAGAAAAATATACAAGGTAGAAGGTAGGTAAAAACAGTTGATATTATGTAAAAAAAATCATATACAGGGTCAGACAAAAATAAAAAAAGCCTAATTTCATCACGTGACGTCTCAGACTTAAGAATAAGTAAAATACAAGATGAATCTGAAACTAAAGCCAAAAGGACCTTAATATTTATCGTCACAGATTTTTTTCAATTAGCATAAGTACAGGGTGGAAGCATACAGGGTGGACAACAAAAATTCATGGGTGTGACAAAAAAAACAAAAAGGCCTAATTTCATCACATGACTAAGAATACAGGATGCATCAAAATTTATGTACAGGGTCAGACAAAAACCAATGCCAAAACGGCCTTAATAGTTTTACCACGAGACCTCGTAGAACTAAGAATACCGGGTGTCACAAAATTCATGTAGATACGGGGTGTGACGAAAAACAAAGCCAAAAAGGCCTAATTTCATCATGTGGCGACGCAGATTTAATATGTGTCAAAATCCAAAAGCCAAAAGGACCTTATTCGATGCATGACAGATTGTTCCCAAATAGTACAGCGCTGGACAACAAAAATGTACAGGGTGGTCAAAACAGCTGATAACAAAATCATGTACAGGGTGTGACAAAAGCCAAAAAGACCTAATTTCATCACGTCGCATCTCAGAATTATGAACAAGTAAAATACAGGGTGTCTCAAAATTCACATTTATACAGGATCTAAAGCTAAAAGGACCTTAATTGTTACGTTGCAGATTTTTCTCAAATAGTACAGGGTTGGACAACAAAAATGTACAAGGTGGCCAAAACATAAGAAAGCCAAAAGGCCTTAATAATTTTACTACGAGACCTCGTAGAACTAAGAATACCGGGTGTCCCAAAATTCATGTAGGTACGGGGTGGGATGAAAAAAAAGCCAAAAAGGCCTACCTAACAGTTTATCAGATAGTTCAAAACTATTGTAATAGTTGTCCATGAATAGTTCATGTCCCTTTAGAAGGTAAGGTCTCATTAACCGTAACACTAAAGCCCCAACTTTATTATTGTCTATATCATCATTAGTTGCGCCACTATACATTTCCATGTTTACGAGGTATCCATCAGAGGTGGAAGTTCGAAGAATTTTATACTATACCGAGATTTTTTGCCTTTGATGTAAACTCTAAATCCGAGCCTACCTCAAAAGTGTAATAAACTTTCATCTATTGAAAGTTCTTTATTGGGACCATATACTGCTTGACACCGTGAAATTTATAACGACAATTATCATTGGGTGAAGTAAAACTGGTTATATGACTCGTTTTTGATAAACCAGGAATAAAACACACGTTTTAAAATTATTTACAAAGGTGGTTTATTAAAAAACTATTAAGGAATGTTCTTAACAGTAAAAATTGTGAAATGATGATTTACAATAGAAGTTATGTACAAGCAGTGAAATTGAAAACTTGACAATAGTTTAAATTTAAATCTAACTTGAGGAAAACTGGATAATACAATAATGTCAAAGTCTAAAGTTTACGAAATTGGCACTGACTGATAAAGAAAGTTCGAAAGCTCAAATTTATACAGGGTGAGTCACATCTAAAGGCAGAGCTGAAAACACAAGGTAGAATTCGCTAAAATAAGCACATATGCTTAATAAACATTAGCTCAAAAACGCTTGGTTCTCCATATACAGAGTGTTGAAACTTTTCCAAATATTTTTTTATTTTTTTCTAGCCCGTTTAGGAATTATATTATACATATTATGGGTTGTCATTTTGTGCAATAATTTGGCCCTGTTCAGATGAGCAGCGGCATAGATACAAATAATTTTATTTTAAATGCCAGCATAATCACCTTGACACTAGTTTAAAAAATCCGAAATTACGAAGAAACTGTACCAGAAATAAAAAAAATACCAAGAGGCACTTTTTGTTCCAAATTAAATGGGCTATCCAAAAAAGGCAAAATTTTTGGTTTTGCACAGGGCCGTACTACTTTTTTTCTACAATTATTTACAGTAACTATTTGTACCTACGCCGCTGGTGATCGGAACGGGGTCAAATTATTCCACAAAATGGCAACCGTCCAGTGTATAATGTGTACCAAATTTGGTTGGAATTCCTAAATGGGATCGAAAGAAATTAAAAAAATATGTTATTTTTGGAAAATTTTCAACACGCTGTATATGGAGAACCAAGCTTTTTTGGGCTAATGTTTATTAAGCATATGTGCTTATTTTAGCGAGTGCTACCTTGTGTTTTCGGCTCTGCCTTTAGATGTGACTCACCCTGTATATAACAAAGTTCTGCACTGTTCCGAGTTTAAATTTGGAACGATTTGTCAAAACACCTTACTTGAACGTTTGTTCCTTACGAGGTTCCGGGATTGTTTTCCGAGGTTGTCTGCGACCAAGCTTCACAGTCTGTCAGCTGTGTTATAGGCTCGGGTGGTTGGCTAGCATGTATCTCAGGGCTTTGGCCTAAGTTCAGCTGACCCTGTATCGGCTGGATGGTCTGCAGGCTGTCCTGTGTGTTGACTAGAAGCAGCTCGTAGAGGTGTTCGTGCCTTGTGCAGTTTTGAGCATGTGGGAAATTCAGAAGCAATTAGACACAGCCAATATACTCAGTCAGTGACGTCAAATTTTTATAAATGTTTATTCATAAGAAAAATGCTCGAAAAAAAAAAATTTAATAATTATAAAAAGTACAACAATTTGCTTAAGTTTAAGATTATATACTAGTTAATAAACCCCAAATGTATATTCCAGAATATACCCTGTATAAAAACACTTAATTGACTGGATTGCGAGTTAAAATCAAATACAAAAAAATTTACTTAATTTAAAGAAAGATATCCCGACGTTTAGAACCCAAGAAAACCGACAATAAGAGGTCACGAAAATTTAGGAATTTAGGTATTAAATTTACAAAACAACAAAACGTTTAGCTATTTAACAGCTACAAACGCTGCTCTTTCCGATACAAAATAAGAAAAATTACGGTCTAAATTGAGGTACAAAACGTTTAGCTATTTAACAGCTACAAACGCTGCTCTTTCCGATACAAAATAAGAAAAAGTAACGGTCTAAATTGAGGTAAACGATAATTAAAACAACAGCGATATTACTAGAAAAGATAAAAAATCTCCGTCAGGCTATTGGTACATATTGAGTGCGTCATGCAACTTTACCGATACAATAAAACTTACTTTTGAGCAGACCAGGACTGAAAGGCAGCCATGGTTATTCTTCCTTTTATATTTGCAATTAAGCTGAGAGAAATCTCCAAAAAGAATAAACGTGCCTGGGGCAAGCCACAGGTGAGTTTCAACAAGGAAGGAAAATTACCAAAATTATAAAAATAATTTTAAATGAAACTCACCTGGTACTTGTGTTCACCTTTCCTGTGCTCTGCTCAAAAATCAACAGGTTTTTCAAAAAACCACGGCGTAGCCCTTGAACGTCAAGATGGCGACCTGGTCCCAAACTTCACAAAAACTCCAGATGCGCCAGGTCGAGATTCCACATGAAAAACAGAAAAATACGGATTTATTCTGCTGCACCAAACAATAAAACACACTATAAGCACTCAATATCTCCAAATAGAGATAACAGGAAGCTGATAAAAGTAGATAATTAAATCGAGACACACAGCCTTCCTGCTATCACCAAATACCTGCCAGGACACTTCTCGCTAAAGATCGCAATCGGAAAGGGGCGAGACGGCTCCGCAGGTAATTTTGAAAGATCTTGCATTATAAAAAAATACAACATAACACAGCCAATCACGACGCCGCATTTGTCGAGGTCATCTGGCCATCTGATCATAGAGCAAACAAAAACTTTGTATGTTAAAATTTCACGATGGCTTTCCGCATAGGGTATGGAACCAGATTCGCACAAAATATTTGCTCTGAACTGAACAAGTGACATCAACAAATACGTAGCGGATTACTTGCTAATCACCTTAGTGCTAAATGTTGGAACATACCTTCGACTAGATGCACAAAAAAGTCACTGTACTTCCACTAGTGCATCCACCAGATGGAAGCACACATACCAAAAGAAATGAATTTAAATAGAAAATTGTGATTCATCTTACTAAAAACCATGTATTATTATTTAAAACGTAGTAATGGAGTTTTTAAACAAAAATTCCGTTACAAATTATCAAATCTATTAGAGGTTGTACTTTATATTTACCTTTTGCTTGGGGAGGGGAACAACATATAATTCTTAGCAGCTGTTCAAATCTTCTTCCTGATATAACGTATCCAAATATTGGATGAAAATAAAGTACATCTTTGTGTGAATATTTGCTCTTCTAATGGGTGATTCATTTAGAGGTACTTTTTGTGATGGGGATTTAATGACAGATCGCACATGCCCACGTGTCATTCTTGTTCAGTATTGTCTGACATTTCATAATGGAAAGACTTAGCCCGGCGCAGCATCTACAAATTATTCAGCTGTATTACGAAAATGGGCATTCTCCGAGGAATGTGTATCGCGCGCTTAGAGCAACATATGGTCTACATAATCGGCCCACCGAACGCACAATTCGCTATACCATCGATAAATTTTAAACCCAATTTTCATTATTGGATAATACGCGACCAAAGATCTTAGCTTAAAGGCCTATAAAAGATCCTTACCTAAAATGCGCCAAGTTGTTGCATACGACAAGCCGAGCTGTTGAGAACGGCGACGAATTGATTCTTGACAGTCTTCGCGTACACTCTCCGCTACTGCCGCTATATTTACTTCATTACGTGCTGAATGTGGTTTATTTGGTCATGTATTATCCAATAATGAAAATTGGGTTTCAAATTTATCGATGGTATAGCGAATTGTGCGTTCGGTGGGCCGATTATGTAGACCATGAGATGCTCTAAGCGCGCGATACACATTCCTCGTAGAACGCCCATTTTCGTAATACAGCTGAATAATTTGTAGACGCTGCGCCGGGCTAAGTCTTTCCATTATGAAATGTCAGACAATACTGAACAAGAATGACACGTCAGCTGACACGGCACATGTGCGATCTGTCATTAAATCCCTGTCACAAAAAGTACCTCTAAATGAATCACCCATTAGTAGACACAAACCCAGAAACTGTTTCATCTCATCGACCGTAACAGGACGAAAAGTTGCATTGCTTGATCTTCTAGTTTTTGGCTTAGAATTGGTTACCAGAACTGTACCATAATTATTTGCACAGTCGACAATATAATACAGGATGTCATAAGTAAAAAAGTTCAAATGTTTGCAATGGATTTGAATTAGGATCAGTATTTACTTTGATACCGCAGGTACTTGCATCAAAGTTGAAATTAGGAATGGGTGCTGTTGTGGTTACCCATTCTTCTGTTTCTAGCAAAGGCGGCCCATTTGGTAAACCCTATATCGGTACTTCAAGGGGGCTGTTTTGTATTGCCCTTGGTTGTGGCTGTCTTTGATCTTGGCTTGAGTCTCCGTCCTTTTCAGTCACTTCAACTTCTTCGGCGGACGAAGTTGAGTCCGAAGACTCATCATCTGGTACATAGTCTTTATCAGACCCATATTCACCATCAACGTCTTCATATGGATCGTTCTCCTTATCTTCATCGCCTGTAGAAACTTCGTCAAATAGTCTAGCTAACCGTTCCTCCTCCATTTTATAGGAGTCCATCTAAAACAAAAACATGGTATAATGAGACTGATAATACTTTCCCGACACCCATGATGGTGATAAGGAAGTAAAAGTTACTTCTACGGCCACTACTTACGTTTTCTATAAGAGAACACTGTTATTACTAGGTTTAGTAAGCATGTGTTGTCACATTACACAGCGTGACACTACTCCCGGATAAAGAAGTAAAAATCACTTCTACGGCCACTACTTACGTTATTTATAAGAAAACAATGTTTTTACTATGTTTAGTAAGCATGTGTTATCGTCGCGTTACACAGCGCGACACTACTCCCGCCCAGTTGCGTTGTGAACTGATGCGAAGACGCTGTTCGGCATTGTGAGCCGCGAGATTGGGAGGGGCTTCAAAAAAGTGGCCACCGTAAAAAGGAGGGGATTACTATGTAAAATGCAGCACTAGCCGATTCTTGTCTCAGACAATTGAGGTACAACTCTGATGCTATGAGTATCTTATACGGAAGCCCCGACGCTGCACGGCGTACTGTCACAAAATATTAAGAAAATATTGACGCAGATTTTGCTCAAATAGTACAGGGCTGGACAACAAAAATATACAAGGTGACCAAAACATAAGAAATCCAAAAGACCTTATCAGCTGGCGTCCCAGAATTAAGAATAAGTAAAATACAGGGTATCTCAAAATTCAGGATAGGACAAAAACCAAAAGCTAAAAGGGCCTTACTCGTATCAACACTTGCAAAAATTGTGTACTATAGTATTTGTCCTAATAAGATTCTTTTTTATATAGATTTGTCCGCTTTAGAATTTTTGAAGATATAAAACAGAAATAATATTGTGGTTATAAAAATAATTTTTGTAATTTTAACCACACGTTTTTGGCGTTTTCACTGCGTTTTTACATTTACGTGGCGGCATTTGGTGTATAGGGGTAAGTTGACGATACTAAAGAAAAATGCTAATTAAAGGTCTTTACGCTATTAATACAAATCTCAAAATTATTAATTAAACTAAGCATAGACTATACTTCAAATAAACGTTAACATTCTTGTAAAAAATAAAACATGTTTAATAAAAAACAATAAAAACAAAAATACATCATTTTAGTCATCTTACCCCAAACCCTGGGTAAGATGACAAACATAATACGGTAAGATGACTAAGCACAAAAGCCACAAAAAAGTCACCATGTTCTTCATAACTCGTGCCACCAAGAAAAGCAGGCAGCATATTATAAATCAATTTTCTATTGGAGATGTCTTGAAACATCTCGTTACATCCTGAACATGACTTTTCAGTCTCTTGATTGCTAGTTTTTTGTTTTTTGTAATTTCATGTGCATCAGTAGTTTTTCTTGCTTGTGGTTACTAGTGCCTGCCTACTGGTTATCTAGTTCGACTTGCTTTTTCTTTGTTTTTACTTTCTTTTTTAAATTACGTTTTTTGTTCAATATGACAAATCGTCAACTTACCCCAGGGAACATTAAAATAATGTTTGAGGTTATGTCTAAACCAAAGCCAAAAATTGTATACTTAGGAGGGTCACGAAATTACTAATAGTATGGATAGTCTCTGGGTAATAGCAGAAAAGAACCTACTTATTAGTAAATGTTCTCAAAACCTTACACAAACTCATAAAAAATTACAACGCATAACGTTAGAATCAACATGTGTCATTGTCGGCTGGCTTAGCAACTGCCGATAAAATTAACCCGAGCATATTAATTATAGCTACCGTGAGGTAGATGGCTTGTGGGTCAAAATATCGGTAATCGCTTCTTATTGACAATATTTGCATTAGTCTTCTTACCCCGTTCGTCATCTTACCCCGATCTCCCTTATGCAGCGCTTGGCATTCATATAGACAAAAAAAAACAATACCAAAACGGCCTTATGCGTCTTGATAACTGCAAAAAATATTCTATTGCTATAAGATTCGAAACAATTTTAAGTTAAAACTACTAGCACGAGATAATTGCGTAATAAATTCCCAATCTCAAAACGGCCTTCTAACCACAGACGATTTTCCGCTTAATGACCTGAAAGTGAATAAAAAATTCATTGCATAAAAACAAAAACCAAAAAGACATTACTCCACGCGGAATTCCACAGATACCAAATGGCATTTTTCCTAAACGACGTGTAGACTTAATCAAAAAGTAGCAAAACTTTTCGCGAAATTAGCTTGTTATAAAAATTTGACCCCATATTATACGCATAAATGCATCGTGTAATAAGGTCGGCTACCGAAAACGCTGGTCCGCCAACACCGGCCGCTGGTAATGGTATTTGTCATCATTTTTCCAACACACGGCCAATATTGCATCTTCAGCAAAATCAAAAATAAAAAAGTAGGTTGCGGGCATCGGCACGGGCGGATATCTACGTCTGGCAAAATAGTTGTCCAAATTCCACACTAAAATTAATAATTTCAGAAATAAGTAAAATACGACACCGGGATTCGAACCTACGACCACTGAAATATTGAATAAAAGGTATCTACGTACTTTTATTATTCTGTTTTATTTTGTATTATTTTCCTGGTTGTCAAAATTATTAATAATTTTTTTCCTTTCTTTTCCTGGGTATCAACCATCGAAATCATGTAAATAAATAAAATAAATAAATAAAAACCCTCTTTATTTTCCAAACGAATACACAAAAGCATTATGGAAAACGTCACATTGTACACATTAAAATATACATAGGTATACAAACATACACCAAGTGTAACATATTAAAAATAAGAGTAAAAAACTATCAAAATACATCCTTTACTTTGAGAAATTCGCTTAGGCCATACACACTGTGTCTCAACAAATAAGATCTTAACCTTCGTCGAAATATATTTATGTTAGGTGAGCTTACAATCTCCAAATTCAACTTGTTGAACAGTTTAGTACCTAGAAAGATTGGAGATTGACGGCCCTATTCGGTAGCGAAAGAAAGGAGTTCAGAGCAAACCCTGGGTTCTCATATTAAAAAGTTCAATAATAAAAAGTGAGGGGAGCGTCAGGATGTCAAGCTTCTTGAAAATATCTCTACAGGATTTTCTCGGAGGAGCACCTACAATACATCTTAATATAATTTTTTGGCATATGAAAACATCTTCAGCAAAAGAGGAAGATCCCCAAAAACACACGCCATATCTTTACCGTGATTCTATATGGGCATAATAAACTGACACCAATTGATTAATTGTTAAAACTTCTCTTTAGTTTCTAATTAGATAGCACACGGAATTAAGCTTTGTTACCAACTATTCACAGTGCAGCTTCCAGTTTAGGTTTTCATCTATAATAACACCAAGAAATTTAGTAGATTTAATTCTATCAATGTTAGTACCATTTATACTCAGTTTTTAATCTAAATTTGATTTATTTTTATAATTGTGAAATGAAATATAATTTATTTTTGAGCTGTTAATATATAGGGAGTTCAAACTGAACCATCTATACAACGAATCCAAATTAGTGTTACCTCTAAACTCAAGTTCATTTTTATTTTTTGCCGAAACAAGTATGGAAGAATCATCCGCATACAATGAAAAACTGCAGTCAAGCTGCAACCCAACGTCATTTATATACAAAATAAACAGTACAGGGCCCAAAATGAATCCTTGGGGCACTCCAACTGTCATTACCAGGGGCTCGGAATTCGAAGTACGCGTCACGCCATCACTCGAAATGTCAATTGAGACATGCCAAGCAAGTAGCTTTGCAGCCAATTCAAGACCCCCCCTCTTCCATATGTCTCAGCCTTAAGCAAAAGCCGCCCGTGATCCACACAGTCAAATGCCTTGCTGATGGCACTCACCTTCCTCAACATGTTGCACTACCCTTTCCAAGAAACAGTGAATTGCATCATTTGTAGAATTTGAGCGAAAACCAAATTGGTTTTTAATGAAAATATTATTCCTATTTAGAAATGATTCGAGTCGGCTGAGGTAACATTCAAAGATTTTCGAAAAAACTGGAGACAGTGCTATTGGGCGATAGTTTTCAAGAGCATTCTGGTCACCTTTTTTATGTAAAGGTATGATTTTACTCATCTTTAGCCGACTAGGAAACGCCCCATCCACAAATGACCTATTAACAAGGTAGACTAGAGGCTTGGCTAAAATGGTTACACATTTCTTTACGAGAAACGCTGACACCCCGTCAAATCACGACGAGTGTTTGGGTTTTAGTTTTCCACTTATCAGCGAAATAAATTCCTCTTTCACGAAAGGCAACAAAAATATACTACTATCATTGGGAGAAACGTTGTTACTAATACAATTTATTTTAGAAATTTTGTCGATGATATTCTTTACAGAGTCCCTAAAAAACTCATTGAAACTACTTGCAATTTTTACTGGATCTTCAACGGAATGACCTTCAACATTAATACTAATGTTGTTAATAACTGATTTATGCTTATTATTCATTACGTTAACAGTGTTCCACATACACTTAATTGAATCCTCTGTAGAGGAGATGTTACGCTGATAGTAGGATCTTTTTTTATTCTTCACAAAGAGGGAGTGCTCCCATTTACGTTCTAGATAAAGGGGTTTCAACTCCGGAAATTGTTTGCTAAGATTAAAAAGGCTTTTTAAATTGTCACTAGATAATTTAACATCCTGATCTACCCAAAGTTTGCCCTGTCTTTTGTAAAACTTTTTGTAGGGAAAGTTCTAATTAAAATGAAACATAAAGGCACTGTAAAAAACATTGAATGAATCGTTCAAGGTGTCCTGATAGTACACAGTGGCCCAGCTCTCAGACATCAGGGCACCCTTAAACCATTCTAGATTATTTCTACTCAAGTCTCGTTTGTAGTGTGCAAAACCATTGCACACTTTTTTACACTTAACTGTTAGTAAAACAGCACTATGGTCTGAGAAATGAACATCTATGACACTACTTTGCAAGTTTTCAGTGTTTGAAAACACATAGTCTAAAATATAACCCTGACGTGTCCCTTCACCAAGAATCATCTCCATGTTGAATCCAGATAAAACACCCGCCAACAAGTTATAATTCAATCTATCCCTTACGGGGTCAACGTTAAAATCACCGCACAGATATATATCTACATTAGGTTTATATAACAGTTCTAAAACTTCTCTCAGTTTATCACAGAATAACTTAAAACTAGTATCAATTGGTGATCTATAACACGCCAAAATAATTGTTTCTTTACTATCTTTTTTGCATGCAATGCCACAGATCTCGAATTCTTTTTCTAAACAAAATTGATCTAACGGTATTGGTCTCGCGCTAACCTCCGTGCTACACCATATTCCAACCCCTCCATGTTTAAAGCTGCTTCTGCAAAAAGCTGAAACTTTGTAAAAATTTGGGAAATAAAAAGTGTCAATACTCGAGCTTAAATTGTATATTACTAGAACTAATAAAATCACTGGTAATAAAATCCACTTTTCTGTTTGTTAGGCCCTGACAATTTAACAGAAGGAGATCATAAGTTTTATTTCTACCTATTAAGTCGCTTGTTTTGTGAAAAAATATTGTGACATAAGCACCAGTGGGCCACTTTTTGGGATCTATAGCAGTTTCATAATTGCTCTGATTGATAGTAATCTTGAAAGATGCATACGAGTCCGGGTACCTCGAATTTAACTTTTCACACTTTGCCTCGGGAAAATGTACTTTAAGAATAGTCACTAAATCTTCACATTTAGTTGCCGGTTCCAGTCTTGACTCAAATATGTAAGCCTTTTTGGGATTAGCCTTAACAGTAAGAAGGTCAAATGCTTGTCCTACAAAACCAGCTGTTTGCTTCTTTGTGGTTTTCTTTTTCCGATTTACTGTTTGCCAGTTAGTCGTCTCTTGTCCAATTTCTGTTTTCTGGTCGCTGTGTATGCTGCCGGCGCTGCCGCGAGCATTATTAACATTTTTTGCGGATACAGGCGATACCACCTCGACACGAGGTTTCGCAGTAATTGAAATTGCAGGTTTGTTCGCTCCTTGGTTTACAGGTTTCTTCCTGTGTGTTAATGTTGTGTCGGCTGTGTTTACAGTGTTTGATTTCTTCACATTTTTGTCAATAGTGCTTTTAGTTTCTGTTGTTGTTTTCATGTTTAGTGTGTCTACTGTTCCTGCAGATGGCAGTAAAGGTTTATTTACATTTCGTTGAAGAAATTCTTCAATTTTCTTTACGGTCTCGTACAGGGTGGCCCATTTAAAACAGTCCACCTGAAATATTTTCAATGGAAATGGTTTTTCCGGAAAACCCCGAGACAGGTCAATTTTGCTTTCATGGGGGACATCTTTTGACCGTAAATTCATGACTGTATGGTCATCCCCCTAAACGGGGTGGCAACCCCTTCAAGAATCTTAAATAGCACGGGGGGTCAAGCGGCATATCATTGGATTGGTATTTCATTGCTCTTTAAAAACATGCTGAAATTTTATTTATTTTTTTTAGTTAACAGTCTGTTTTTTTATTAATTGACTTGTTATCATTATTAATTTCAACCATTTCAAGAAATAACCTTTTATTAAGATTTTTTTCCCTATGTAATATTGAAACATTGTCAAATTTAAAATGATGACCTGTTATAAAAGCATGTTCACTTAAAGCAGTAGTAGTTTTTTGTAATTTGACATCACTTTTATGTCCTGAAATTCTATTTTTTAAATTTTGTGATGTTTGACCAATATATGAATTATTACAGTTGGTACAAGGTATTGAATAAACAACATTAGATTGGTTAATTATAGGTGTCTTATCTTTTAATTTTGTGTATAAACTTCCAATCGATTTAACATTTTTTAAAGCTATTTTAACATTTTAATTTTTAAAAATTTTAGTTATTTTAGGGGTAAGTTCTTTAATATAAGGTAATGACCTATAAAAGAAATGATCAGGAATATTATCAACCTCTTGAATTGCAGTAATATTATCATTATTATCATTATTATAAACATTATTTGAAATTTCGTGGGGACGTGTATTGAAAAGTAATTTGTTAAGGAATTTTTCAGGGTAAGAATTATCCAAAAATATAGATTTAATTTTGACTAAATTATTATGCAGTAAAGTTGGATGAACTAGTTTTATTATTCTATTTTTTAAAGCCAAGACAAGATTCGTTTTCATTTTATTGCTATGATAAGAATGATAATTTAAGTATCTATTAGAGTTAGTCGGTTTGATATACCAATCAGTAATTAGAGTGTTATTAGCAAGTTTAATAACATTAACATCTAATTATCATGTTCTTATTAGTCTTGATGTTAAATCTCTTTTCACTAACATTCCAATAAATTTAATTGTTAACAGTATTAACAAACATTGGGACAATATTGAAGATAATTGTACAATCAACAAAGAAAAATTTATTGATATTTTGAATTTTATTTTTAACTCTTAACCATTTTTCTTTTAACAATCAATATTACAAACAAATTTTTGTTACACCTATGGGTAACTCAATTTCTCCTATTATTGCGCAGTATGTTATGGATGATTTATTAGATTACTGTATTTCAAGACTTTCATATAACGTTATTTTTCTAAAAAAATATGTAGATGATATTATATGTTGTATACCTTTCAATAAAATTGAAGAAACTTTAGATATCTTCAATAATTATAATCAATATTTGCAATTTACAATGGAAATGGAAACAAACAACACTATTCCTTTTTTGGACACTAAAATTATTAAACTTGCTAATAACACTCTAATTACTGATTGGTATATCAAACCGACTAACTCTAATAGATACTTAAATTATCATTCTTATCATAGCAATAAAATGAAAACGAATCTCGTCTTGGCTTTAAAAAATAGAATAATAAAACTAGTTCATCCAACTTTACTGCATAATAATTTAGTCAAAATTAAATCTATATTTTTGGATAATTCTTACCCTGAAAAATTCCTTAACAAATTACTTTTCAATACACGTCCCCACGAAATTTCAAATAATGTTTATAATAATGATAATAATGATAATATTACTGCAATTCAAGAGGTTGATAATATTCCTGATCATTTCTTTTATAGGACATTACCTTATATTAAAGAACTTACCCCTAAAATAACTAAAATTTTTAAAAATGAAAATGCTAAAATAGCTCTAAAAAATGTTAAATCGAGTGGAAGTTTACACACAAAATTAAAAGATAAGACACCTATAATTAACCAATCTAATGTTGTTTATTCAATACCTTGTAACAACTGTAATAATTCATATATTGGTCAAACATAACAAAATTTAAAAAATAGAATTTCAGGACATAAAAGTGATGTCAAATTACAAAAAACTACTACTGCTTTAAGTGAACATGCTTTTATAACAGGTCATCATTTTAAATTTGACAATGTTTCAATATTACATAGGGAAAAAAATCTTAATAAAAGGTTATTTCTTGAAATGGTTGAAATTAATAATGATAACAAGTCAATTAATAAAAAAACAGACATCAAAGATTTAAGTTCCATATACTGTTTTATTTTATCTTTAAATAATTCTAATAACAATACATCTATTAATATTTCATTGTAACTCTTACATCTTATAATAATTATATAAAAATTTGGATTTCCAGAACGTTGTAACATAACCTTATATCAACTAAGGTTATTTCTAACCTTGTATCACACCAAGTTTTCTGACACTTTTTGATGATAACCTAAAAAACATTTTTTCTTATTATAAATTTATCTTTTGTTTTTTTGAAACTAAATTACCTTATTAACAAAAAACAATTACAAACAAAATTGACGGTATAAATTTTCACAAGAAATTATGTAAAAACCTTTTTCTGGCCCTTTTAAACCTAAAATCTATCTGGTTTTAATATTGGTAAAAAACTTCAACATAATTGTGAGTAAAATTTCAACCTTTTCTCAATATTTTCTAATAATTTAAATAATTTTCTACCCCTGATGAAGGTCACGAAGTAGACCGAAAGCTTGGTATTATAAAAAGAAGTTAATATATACCTTTCTGGCTGCAAAACTCGTTATTTTATCTACTAAGTAAAACTACACAGCCGTAAACTAGCTATTTAATAATTATTACTATAATATTACTGAATTAATAATGGTAATTTATATTTCCATTTTTTCACTTCCTAAAACAAATAAATGTTAATACTTGTATAATAAAAATTATACTTATAACTTCTATTCTTCTTTTGTGTTGCGTCGACACTTGTTTTCGCCAAAAAAGATGACAGTCAACCATAGCATCCTTACTAAATACCATTTTAGTTCACTATTTGAAGAGGTCATTTTTTTACTTGTGTCTTGCCCTAAACAAATTGTTAATTAACATGGTTTGAATTAAGAATAAATTATTTTTATACTGTCCTTTTTCGGAGTCGAGTGTCTACAGGAAGATTATATACTTTCTAAACACCATTTTCTCGTCCGAAGAGATCACCAATCACCATCTTCTTGTGCAGGGGGTGGCCGCCTTAAATCGGCCCGGCACGTAGGCCACAGTTGTGCACCAATCACCATTTAGTTCTTTGTTATTCATCCCCCATCGCATATCTGAAACATTATTATATATATAATAAATTATTATTATCAAAAGAGTTCATCTATTATAAAAAATGAAGTAATGTGGTTTTACTTTATAAAACAATGATCTTGTTTTTAAAATGAAAGTTAATACAAAATTAACAAAAAAAAGACTCACACATATACCCCTAATTGTACTATTATTTTCTAAAATCTGATTGGTGATTACCATTACTCACCACAAATGTCTCTAATTTTCTTAGAAAAGTTTCGCAATAGATGATTCCTACATTCTATCTTTTCAATAAGGACATTGCCATATGGTCTACTTTCAAGAAGTTTATTGTATACGCTGCTATCACCATCTCCAACAAGTCGTTTGAAGATGACACCATGCAATTCCATGCTTGTTTTGAACCCCTCCACAATAATATCACTCTCCATACTTGTCGAGGTTGACGACCAATTTTTGTAACATTGGTGCTCTGGTACGGCCAAGCATTTGGATTCTGCTCGAGAACAAATACAACAGTACTTGTTCCGAACACCAAGGAAAAGTATCTTATGGGTTCTTGCACCAATAATGCACGCCTAAAAATAAAATTTACTAATAACATACAGGATGAACGAAGGTTTTTGTTGACACATTTTGACAATTCGCATCAAAAGTCATTTTAGAACAAAAAATTCCTATTTTCAAAGAGAGGTAAACTTCAGATTCTATATCACAGATTAAATAATATAATATATGAAATTCTATATGTATTCGTAGTAAGACCGACAGGTACGCTACAAAACTGCCCATTTAGATTCAGTAGGGGCGTACAGGGGGGGGGGGGGGTAACTAGCAACCCTTTTTTAAATACAATTTCTGCTCCAATGGCTTTAAAAAATGCGTTCACTTGTTAACTTCTGATACCTACTTATAATATGTATCCCAAACAATTAAATTACCTTGTTATACCAATAATAATTATTGCCAAAGTTTGTCTACAAAAACCGCGAACATCCTGTATAATGTAATGTACAAAAGAATAAATCACATTTTATACTTACCACCCCAGATTTAGCATCATAATTTATAGAATATGAGCGTTTACTCCAAGCACCATCAGCTACCACCGTTATTAGTGGTACACCATTTTTGTCGATTTCGCCCAAATTTCTCACCATCTCAGCTTCTTCTTTGCCAGCATCTTCAATGGTTCTCCATGCAATATTATAAATAGCATCTGCCATGGTCTCCTCGTATTCGTAATATGTTGATGGGACCATAAATGGGATATTTAGTGAAGGGAATAGTGTTTCACTGCCAGAATATCCAGAGCCACTTGATATGCTACCCAGGACAAGTCCCTTGTTTGGATCAATGCTGTCGCTGCTGCCTTCAGTGGTATCACATAAGCTTACAGATTTGGTAATATTACACATTTTGCATTTGAATGTGATAACACTATTAATCCCCATTCTTCTTTCACTAGTTGGGTACATATCTTCAAACGAACAGTCGAAAGGGGGATGTTTTCCAATTCTGGAAATTTCCTTGAATAAACGTCCTACATCGACTATTCTTCTGCCTCCCAGTAATATTTCGTCCTTTTCTATGGTTTGGTTGGTCTCATTTTCTGGGACTATTTCCAGTTCTGGCAGTATACTGAAGAATGGAACATATATACAGGATGTGTCACTAATAATGGTGCATATTTTAATAGCAGACAACTGACATGGAAATACAGCGATTATGCCAAACATGTCTTTTCAGAATCTCGCTCCTTTTTGATTTACACTGTGATTTTTTGCACTTTTTGGCACTATTAGGTCAGTCGAACTGAAAATTTGCATACTTATTAGATTTGCCCCCGCCCTCTAGTGGCAAGTTCAAAACTGATAAGTCATTTACTGCGCTAATAACTCAGGGATTTATCCTCTAAGAAAACATAAGTATAAAATATTTCAGCTCGATTGACTTATTGGTTCGGAAAAATGACAGAAGAGGAAGATATTCTTTCAACTTTTAGGGTGTAGACCGAATCGCTCTATTTTGACGCCAGCTAACTGCTATCAAAATATTATGTGCAATTACTAATCTCATCCAATATATCGATAGAAGCAAAATATTTTGATTAGGTATAGTTTAGGATCTTACTTGTTTGCTGGCAAATTTTCAAATGTGGTGATCTCTTCTCTGATCTCTTCTTGACAACTTAGATCTGCATCCATAAGAATTATCCTAAAATAAATTTTATTTGAAAAATATAAGTTATAAGGAAAATCCAGGGCCGGTAAATAATGTATCATTTCTACTTACTCTTCATCTTCTACATATAATTTTTCCTCTTCTTGGCAAAGAACTCCCGAGTGTCTGCAAATTAGTTGCACTAAATTGTTGGTATACCTTTTCTTTATGATACTTTACCCAGGTAAACTGGAACAATAGTCATGGTCTGTGAGTGCTTGCCTAAAGGAGACGAGAGATTAACTTTTACTTACTGTGCTATTATTATAGGCCAGGGTAGATAATTTTTGAGAACAAAAAAAATCTAGAACAGCATGACACTCATTGGAAAAGGAAGAAAATATAGCAAAATTAACAGGAGAAATAATTTAAGGGCGATTTGAGGGGCGGGGGTGGAAGGGGGTGAACTTTTAGGGGTGTTTATCACGATTTCCGGCAAAACTACAACTTCTATCGAAAAAAGTTTGGGCAAAGTGGGCAAAGTTGTAGGTAATAAAAAGATCTACAACTTTTGTATTTGCACTTTTTCATATAACGTCAAAATATCCGCGAAAAATCTAAATAACCGATTTTTTGGTTTTTAATTTTTATCTTCCACAAAAAAAATCCACGAAATTTGGTGACAACTTACCTTTTTTCGATTTTAAACCTAAAAAGTAACCTCATTTTCAATCGAAAATACCCACGTCAAAAAAACTGCTTTTTAAAAAAGTCGGTTCGATTTTTGTTCGTTGAAACCTCTACTTTTTGATGGTGTAAAAAAATGTACATCACTATGGAAAATTTTCTCAGAAAATGCAAAAAATAAAAAAAACTCGGATTTCGAATTTTTTTAAATTATTGTTTAAAATTTTGCGCTATTTATTTAAATTTACACTTTAATTACTTGAAAATTGTAAGATTTATATTGATAAACCAAGAAATTGCAAATCGATATACAATGTGTCCCGGATAAGAATGAACAGCATGGGGATCTTGCAAACGGTGAGAGATAGAACAACGGTTAAATGGGGAAAAAGTTGCGCAATTTTTAAGTCAATAAAATGGTGCAAACAGATTTCCAACATCCGTTTTCTTTTTTGAGTTATTTTGAAAAAAGTTAAATTTTGCGTTTTCGATTTTATTTTTTTCTGAAGTTGTTATCACAGGTAGGAAAACAAGAAAAACACTTGGCACTTTTTAACGGGCTTTAATATGGCGTTTTTACATTTGTTCTATAACATTTCATTTTTTGAGAAACCATCTTCAACTTTATTTTTTTAAATACGGATCTGTTCTTTTTTTGCAGATTTTGAAAGCACTTTTCATTGCAAATACCATAATGTACGACACGAAATATTTTTAAAATGTTTTGAGACAATTTTACTGAAAACTTTTTTTTTCTAATGCGGCCCTGTGTTTAAATGGAAAAGAAAGTAATTCAGTATAATTGTCTCAAAATATTTCGTGTCATGGTATTTGGAATGAAAAGGGTTTTCAAAATCTAAAAAAAAATGTTGTAGAACAAATCTAAAAACGCAATCTTAAAGCCCGTTAAAAAGTGCCACAAAACAGTGTTTTTCTTGTTTTCCTATCTGTGATAACAACTTCAGAAAAAAATTAAATCGAAAACGCAAAATTTCACATTTTCCAAAATAACTCAAAAACGTTTGCACCATTTTATTGACCTCAAAATTGCGCAACTTTTTCCCCAATTAACCGTTGTTCTATCTCTCACCATTTGCAAGATCCCCATGCTGTTCATTCTTACCCGGGACGCATTGTATATCGATTTGCAATTTCTTGGTTTATCAATATAACATGGAATCTTAAATTTTTTGCATTTTCTGAGAAAATTTTCCATAGTGATGTACATTTTTTTAAACCATCAGAAAGTAGATGTTCCAACGAACAAAAAGCGAACAGACTTTTTTAAAAAGCAGCTTTTTTGACGTGGGTATTTTTGATTGAAAATGAGGTTACTTTTTCGGTTTAAAATCAAAAGAAGGGGTAAAAATAAATATTTGGATTCGAAAAAATTACAGCGTGTTCGGGACATAAGAAGGTAAGTTTCCACCAAATTTCGTGGAATTTTTTGTTCTGGGAGATAAAAATTAAAAACCAAAAAATAGGTTATTCCGATTTTTCGCGGATATTTTGAGGTTGTGAAAAAGTGTAAATACAAAAGTTGTAGATCTTTATATTACCTACAACTTTGCAATTTAACTTTTTTCGATAGGAGTTGTAGTTTTGCCGGAAATCATGATAAACCGTTTTCCATCCCTAAAAGTTCAGCCCCTTCCACCCCCGTACCTCAAATCGCCCTTAAATTATTTTTTCTGTTATTTTGCTATATTTTCTTACTTTTCCAATGGGTTTTATACTGTTCTATGTTTTTTCACTTTTTGCCATTTTCAAAGGCTTAGAATCAGGTACTTACTGTGCTATTATTGGCTCAACGTGGACAATGTCAGCTTCTTGATTTTAGGAAGTACTAGCCGGTTCAGCTTGTGATCTTCATAACTGCTCTAATGATCTATAAATGAATGAATTTTTATTTTTATTTAATTTTTTATTTGTGAATCTGTGAAAAAATATTGAATGAAAATAATTTTAGAAAATTGATATATTGCTGAATATTCTTGAAAATAGGTACCTAAGTAGGAATAGGTATGGATAAAGGATAATTGCAAGGGAAACTTGAGGAAACTCATTTATCTATCTAACAGAACTAAGTGACTTTTTGTTTTTAAATTTTTTATTAGAATGTCACCCTGTATATTTTTGTACCCTAAATAGGCATTTCTTATAATATCTTTCTTCTCTCGAGTAATGAGCAATCTAAAACATTGCTTTTTAAATTTTACACGTAACACTTTATGGGTTGCTTTCCATGGCTAGGGTCTCCTAGTTTCGAAAATTTTGACATTTATATTTTTGAAAATTTACAAAATTTAATGGCATATATCTTCCAAGCAGCTGGGGGAAACATATGACTATATATCTTTGTAATCGGGAAGAAGGGTAGATTTCAAAAAAGTAAAAATATATTATACATATAGGGTGATATTGTAATAAAAACGCACCTAACCCCCAAACTTTTATATTCGATGTTCTCCTTTGGAAAAACATCCGGACGGTGTATATCTCCCCCGATTTTTTTTAAAGTTTGGCTACCCTTCTATTTTCGATGTCCCTGAACACGAATCTAACATCGGTTATGGTGCTCGGACGTATTTTCGGGGAAAATGAATTTTCAAATTTCCTCACGTTTTCACGGTGATGTTTGTGGTTATAATCGGGATGATTTTTTACTGTACGCAGCTCAAACTAATCACCACACTATTTTGCAACATCGAAACTTCGCGAAAACCCGGAGAAAATCCGAAATTTGGAAGATTTATGCCGTCTTTACGTATGTATTTACGTATGTCGTGCGAAAATCTTTCAAAAGGTGCAGAACAGTGTGGTGATTAGTTTTAGCTCCGTACAGTAAAAAATAATCCCGATAACCACAAATATCACCGTAAAAAGTGAGGTGTGAAAAGGAAATTTGAAAATTCATTTTTTCGGAAACTACCTACGTCCGAGCACCAAAAACTAAGTTCAGATTCGTGTTCAGGAACCCCGAAAATAAGGGGTAGCCAAAATTTCAAAAAAAAAATCGAGGAAAATACACCGGGCGGAAGTTTCACCTTTTTTTCAGGTAAAAAAAAAAATGAAAATATAACGCAAAACGCAATAAGGGGGCGGGTAACCTTGAATGGGTCACCCTGTAACCTACGTTATTTTTATATTTCTGGGTTTTTATTGTTTATTTTTTAATACATTACATCAGCTGTTTAGATATTCTGTGCTAATAAATATATCTCCAAAAATAAGAAGTATAAGGCTTATTAGGTATATAGGAGCAGGGGTGAAATTAATATTCGTAAAATTAGAAAAATCTCCCTTCATCTACTTATGTAGGTACCTACGTAGGTATATTACAAAATGTTGACAATAACCAACTTGGTTTTGCAATAGTTGCTATTGTAGACAGAGACGGAACATTTTTCATGTTATCTACCTACCTATATAGTTATATCATAGGAGAATCTACATCGTAGTAGATTCTTTTATGGTTATTGTTATTGTAAAATGTAATTTTCGAGATCCTTGAACACGAATGTCAGATTCGTGGCGGACGTAGGTATTTAGTTGCCGAGAAAATAAATTTTCAAATTTCCTTTTGTCAGCTCAAACTAATGACCACAATATTTTGTACGTTTTCGGCGCCGAATGTCGGGCGAAAATAAATCTTGGAGAATGTCGGTTTTCCACGGGTTTTTGCGAAGTTACGATGTTGTAAAATCTGCAAATACCTAGTGTTGTGATTAGTTTGAGCTGCATACACTAAAACATTCGTTTTGTTTTACGTACCTTAGTTTCGCCAATCGTTTGTTTTTGCTCCTAAGGGACAAATATTTCTTGGTTGTTTGTAGTCTTCTTATGCCTCATGGCGATGGTAGGTACATACCTAAACCAAACCACCAAAATACACGCAACAAAAGGTAAAGACACGATAGTAATGTGCATAGTTCCAAATTGGCACAGAGTACAAAAATAAACGATAGTATTATAGTGCAGTGGAAACAACTAAAGGCGGATCACAACTGAACTGTATATCAGAACTATAAAAGTCCGTATTTCGCGCCCAACGCCAATAATGAATAAGTAGGTCACAAAAAAACTGGTGAGACCGAGACCACTGCGGGGAGGGGAGGAAGGACTAGTCGGCGACTGCTGCAACCACCAAAACAATGGTACAGGGTGATTATTTTTGGGCTGACAACCTGAGAATACAGAATAAAATCGCAGAAAATATAGTACGAAGATTTTCTGTGATAAAATGCCATAGATTACCATCACAGAATGAATAATAGTGTATTGCCATATAATATAAAAATATATTAGAATAGGCAGTAAAATAAGTAAAGTAATATTTAGGTAATAAGTAGGTATACAGGGTGGTCACTTTTACAGTGCATACCATTGGGATATCCGAAACGGTAAGAGATACAGTGTGGGTTAAATTAGAGAAAAGTTGCGTTTTTGTGTGCCTTTCAATAATCTGAAAAGAAATCTAAGATATCTTGGGTACTTCCTGAAATATTGCTGAAAAACTGAAAATATGCGTTTTCTTTCTTCGTTCATAACTTTTTTATATGTAATGGAAAATTTATGAAACCTGGCAATCTTACATTTCTTGATGTGAGCTCTTCAATGGAAATGTCAAATAATTCCTACGCCAACTAGATTCTGAAATATTCGTTTCGGGTATCCCAATGGTATGCACTGTAAGAGTATTATGTTTTAATAATTAAAAATTTTAAAATACCTATACTCATGTTATTACTCCATCATAGCTCATAGCCATAGCACAGCTTATAGCTCGTTCTAGACGTCTAGAAGTGTTAGAACATTAGTAGAATGAAAACAAACTCACTTTTTAGGTGCCTATACATGGTTGGCCCATATGAATTGGTGTAAGGTGTAAATAACAAAACAAATTCGCCTTGGATGTGATATTTTGCGGGAATATAAATTGTAATATTGCTAGCCTAAAATCAGGATGTCAAAAGGGGCAAAATCTATCACTAAAGCATAGGTGCAACGTTTTTGCGATTAGTTGACAAAAGTAAAAAACTAGGTTTATTTTCGAAAATATGAAAACGGACTTGATAAGAATTAGAATCTCCATTTTCGGACCAACCAGTCGATTTTCACGTTTTTCCGATATGGCCCCTTTTTTTGGAACGCAGGAAAAAGTTTGATGTTTTCAATGAATAGATGTATATACAGTGTGTTTCACTTTAAAACGGACAATTTTGTATTTTTCGAAATTGGTCGATCTTCAAAATTATTTTTTTTAACATATCGTATTCAAAGAGCTCTATCCTTTGGGCTACAGTTTTTTGATATACGATCATTCCATGCCCTACTGCAATCAAACGAAGACCCCAAAAATCACGAAATCGTGTTAGGCATTTTTTGTTTGAAAAAATAATTAGTGCCATCGAATTCAGCTTAGCTCAGATGCCTATTTCCGCAGTTTCAATATTCTAGAATATTAGAACGTTAAACCTTTTTCAATTGAGGGAATAAGTTGTTCAAAAGATAGGTGAAAATTTGGAATAGAAAGTTTCGGTCCAAGACTGAGAAAATTGTAAATATTATTAGGTATGTGAATATTAGTGAGATTTGTAATCCAATTTGGATTATTATTTTTGAAAATGTTAGTGTAAGTTTCTTTATTTGCATTAATTTTTTGTTTTAATAAATTATTAATTTTTTTGATGTTTTGCTTTTTAATGTTATTAAACTCTTTTTCATATTTAGAATTCTGTATATGGAAAAACTTATTCCAATTGACAAAATTATAATGATGAATAATTTGACTCTTTAAACCAAATAAATCTTTTTCCAAAGAAGCAATACTGGAATATCTATCACATATGCACAAATTTATCAACTGTAAAAAAAATTGTGAAAACAACGATTTAACTTTCTTTTTACCTTGAGTATTGTTGCAAATTTGGTCCTTTTTTTATCAATAAATTAAGGAAAATTGGGTACTAGTCCTAAGTTTTTACATCTAACAAGGAAAATTCTTCGGTTTTTTCCCTTGCAATCTTGAACATTTTTTAACTATATTTCTTGAAAAGTTTGTTATCATGTCCATTCATTTGGTTCATCATAATCAACTCATGTAATCCCAAGAGTTATTATTATTTTGTATTATTTTCCTGGTTGTCAAAATTATTAATAAAAAATTTTTTCCTTTTTTTTTCCTGGGTATCAACCATCGAAATCATGTAACAGTGTGGTATTGCGATAAAATTTTTTTATTTAATTTTATTCTTCTTTATACATTTCTTCTGAGGTATTACTTATTGCTAACATATGTTTCAATCGACAAAACGATCTCATCAGAGCCAAATTTTTTTAAAACAATTAGAAAGTGCTAAAAAAATATAAAAAATGACTAAAATTACTACAATCAACAATATAACATTTTATTTTTTTTCTTTTTTACAACAATCAATTTTCAAAAAATATACTTACAACTTTATGTTAAAATAGGCATGGTTTAATGGTTTCAATAATTTATATATTTTTAAAAATTTATAAACATTTTTAGTTTCGAAAATGAAACATTTTTGTACGAACCAGATGATAGCAGTGGAGGATGTGTCGCATTTCGCGCGTCAATACAAAAAAGTATTTTTTTTTTCTCATCAATGCAAGGTAAAAAGTCAGTATCAATCTATAGTGAGGCGCATTAAAATATAGGTTTAAAAATTAACTTATAAAATTTTTGTAAATATTGGAAAAGTTATTTAGATCATTTTTTATGTTAACCGTACTGTCATTCTTATGTATGTGATACATCTCAAGATAACTTCTTTTTGTAAAATCTATCTCATAATGTAAAACTTCAGTGTTTTCGAAATCAAAAGAATGTTTTTCGTTAATTGAATGTTGACTAAGTGCAGAAGAGAAATTGGTTATTGTTATTAATATCATTTTTGTGTTTATATAATCTATTTTTAAGATATTGTTTTGTTTGTCCAATGTATACTGAAGGGCATTGTTGGCAATTAACTTTATACACTACATTTGATTGTAAAAATTTTTCAGCAGTTGGTTTTAATTTAGAAAAATAAGCTTTTGTTTTGTTATTAGGTTTATGACCAATTAATACATTATGTTTTTTAAAAAATTTTGCAATAGCTTCAGAAGTACCTTTAACATAACGGAGTGAAAAATATTTTTTATTAGCATTATTATTATTAGGGGACCTATGTTTATTTTTTATATTATTTATTCTTCTTTTAATGGTAGAGTTAAAAAATGAAGGTGGATAATTATTATTCTATAAAACTTTTTTTAACTTTTTCGATGTTAGCTTTATGATATTTGGGTTGTGACAGGCGAATTGCTCTGTCAGTGAGACTATTTATTACACATTTTTTAAAAGTATTAGGTACATCTGAAAATGTAAGTATCTTTCTGACCATACAGGGTGATTCACGTAAGTGGTTCATTAGAAGTTTACGGGGAAGGAGTGTGAATTTTAATTTGAAATTTTAGTCACTTATATAACAGGTTGTAAACTTTCTTTCTAAAATATTTTCAACTTCCGATCACTTCCGGTTATACCGGAAGTCGATAGCAACTTTGTTGTTTCAAATAGAACACCCTATATATTATTACACCATTTGGTTCCCTATTAAATTCCAAATCTTTTTTTCTGATTATAATGTGTACCCTATTCCTAACCCTTTTCGAGATATTCGATAATTTTTGTTTTTTTTTTAGTGTTGCGGCCATCGACCATAGTGATCATAACTTTGAAATTTATGAATTTGGAAAACTGAAATTTTGGACTGTCGTAGGCGAAAGTCAACTTTATTAAATGGGCTGTATGTCATTTCAAAATATTGTACAGGGTGTTCGGGAAAAAATTCCCAATATCAACATTGAAAAATTGAAAAATCTCATTTTTTTAAAATGGAACCCATATTTTTTTATTGCACCATTAAAATGCTTGTGAAAAGACAGTTCAAAAAGATATAACACACTATATGTCTGAATGAAGCGGTTACTTCGTTATTACGCAAAATACGTATTTTTTGCTGCTCCATATCAAGAAACAACGGACCTTTTCTAATAGGCGGCCATGGATTTTTCATTTGTGATTGTCATTTATTGTGTTCCAAACAATAAAATAGTAACTGTTGACAAGAATGGCTCAAATTAACTATTCTAACGAAGATATTTTACACTCATGGAGAGCGAAAAAGAATTTTGGAAAGAACAATTAATGAAAGGCATTTACATTTACCACCTTTGACGAAAAGAAAATTCAGAAACTTCGAACGAAATGTCATAGTCCATGGCAAGGTCCAAACAAAGAGAAGCAAATGTAAATACGTAACAGGTAAATAGCATAATATGAATAAAGTGTTCAACTTTAAAACTGTACAAATCCGTAAAATCATTTTCAATCATTTTTGGAGATAATCGCATAAACTTTTTTTTTTGTTTAAAAGGCCTTCAAAAGCCGCTTCTTTTGACCTTCCCGCCATTTTCAAAATTCAAACACAGGGCCGGCTGCGATTTTTTTATACACCCGATTTTCGCGAAAACCGTTTAGCGATTTTTTTTTTATTTAAAATCTGACCCCACAACGTTAATTAGAACCCCTCAAAACCCCAATATACCAAATTTGAACAAAAAATATACAGGGAGTTCCATTCTGTAGGGTGTCAAAGTTGAGCAAAATAGGAATTTTAAAGTCATCTGGCGAGTCGAGTGTGCCATAGAATCCCTTCAAAACTGTTAAATGGTCAACAGGACCACTCAAAATGTTGGTGTGAAAATATTTACTACAAAAATGTACAGGGTATTTTTCTCTGAGCCATCTCAAAATTCTGATTTTTTATTAAACTTTATACTGGTAAAATATTAATAAACACAAAAGTAATTTATTTCTTTATAAAATGCCAACCAGCAAATTAAAAACAATTTAAATTATTGGACCTTTCTCAACAAAGTCACTGTCTGATACATTTTCTGTGCCTTTCCTGTTGTGGCACACCAGCCACCTTAACTAATATGGACTTACTGACTGGCAGGCTTCTGTATTTTTTAGATTTAGTTCGTTTATAGTGTGTGGAGCGGTTTTGATATACTCGATTTGTGACCCGTATAAAGTTCCAAAAAGTCGGTAATTTGAGATGGCACAGATAAGAACCCTCTGTATATTTTCTATTGGACCTTTGCACACCAACACCTTGAGTGGTCCTAATGACCATTCAACTGTTTTGAAGGAATTCCATGGCACACTTGACTTGGCAGATGCCTTTAAAATTCCCATTTTGCTCAAGTTTGACACCCTGCAGAATGGAACTCCTTATATATATTTTTTATTCAAATTTGGTATCTAAGGGTTTTGGGGTGTTCTGATTAACGCTGTGGGGTCAGTTTTTAAATAAAAAAATCGCTAAATGGTTTTCGTGAAAATCGGGGGTATAAAAAAATCGCAGCCGGCCCTGTATTTGCATTTTGAAAATGGCGGGAAGGTCAAAGGAAGCGGTTTTTGAAAGCCTTTCAAACAAAAAAAAGTTAAGGCGATTATCTCCAAAAATGAAGATTTTACGGATTTGTACAGTTTTAAAGTTGGACACCCTGTATGTAGTTTCTTGTTTTTTCTTCTAGTACCTATTATTATGTAATTGTTAGTATTATTTAATTTTGTATTGTTGCTTCTCAGGGAAAAAATATTATTAAATAGCCCTTAACCTTGTCATATAATTGCGTTATTTCATTTTCCATGGCCCCCTATAATGTGACGCTCCTTGAGAAATGGCATCTTTGTTGATACAGAGAAGAAAAAATAGGTATTTTGCGTAATAACGAAGCAACCGCTTCATTTAGACATATAGTGTGTTACATCTTTTTGAACTGTCTTTTCACAAGCATTTGAATGGTGCAAAAAAAAATATGGGTTCCATTTGAAAAAAAAAAGAGATTTTTCAATTTTTCGATGTTGATATTGGGAATTTTTTCCCGAACACCCTGTACAATATTTTGAAATGGCATACAGACCATTTAATAAAGCTGACTTTCGCCTACGACAGTCCAAAATTTCAGTTTTCCAGATTCATAAATTTCAAAGTTTTGATCACTACGGTTGATGGCTGCAACACTAAAAAAAAAAAACAAAAATTTGCGAATATCTCGAAAAAGGTTAGGAATAGGGTACACATTATATTCAGAAAAAAGATTTGGAATTTAAGAGGGAACCAAATGGTGTAATAATATATAGGGTGTTCTATTTGAAATAACAAAGTTGCTATCGTTGAAAATATTTTAGAAAGAAAGTTTACAACCTGTTATATAAGTGAAGTACCCCGAAATAATACGAAAAAATCAAATTTGCTATGAAACCATGACACATATGAAAAAATGCTAAGAGAACGTTTTTGTTTACAATAAAAATTTACATAAGAATTTGAATACATTTTATTGCTATATAAGGTGGTTCTATTTTTTTTTCTAAAATAAATTATACTAATTCCCCATTTCTACGCCACTGGTTGTTCAAGATGTTTGATATTATCAGGTTTTATGCTAACCCATGCCGTTATAACGTGTACCAAATATGACTTAAATATCTCAACTAGTTTGTAAAATATTCAATAAATTCCACATATTTCTTGCAACTTTAACACCCTGTAACTTTTTTATAAGGCCTTAAAATGATATAGTTTATAGAAGAAAGTGCGGTTATTTTTTGGTTTTCTATCACCTGTGTTGCAGATTAAAACTGAATCACCTTGTATACAAACGTTTTGTTGATGACTGTTTCTTATGCTTACGTAATGATTTAATAAACGAAACTATAAATGCTTTTAATAACTTTCATCCGCGTCTCCAATTTACAATCGAACAAGAACAAAACAATTCAATAAATTTTCTTGACTTGACTATTTCGCATAACGCAAATGGAAACATTTCAACAAATTGGTTTACTATACCTATATGGTCAGAAAGATACTTAAATTTTAATTCAGATGTACCTAATACTTAAAAAAACTGTAATAAATAGTCTTACTGACAGACCAATTTGCCTGTCATATTTTTTAGGAAAAACATTGTGTTTTCGAGAAAAAAAATGTAGAGGGAAAAAAGTTTCTTAAATAAAAGGGCTACACAAATCATATTTTTGTTATAGTAAAAATGACCCACAAGAAAGTTCGAGCAAAAAAATTAATAGGGGTTGTTAGTTTTTACCCTTTTTTAGGGCAGTGTGTAAATGAATAAACTACCCTAAGGCATCTTCCAGTAAGTAGATAACACATACCAAATTTCAAATTTTTAAATAGCGCCGTTATCGAAACAAATAAAAAATACCTTTGGGTCACCCTTTTGACCAGAATAACTTGGCAATGAAAGCCCAAATCGAGAAATTTTATATGAAAGACCCCCCCCCCCCCCCCCTTAAAAGAACCTGCCGAACACCCGTTTAAAGTATTTACTATACATTCTGACTCGCCCTTTATATTTTTCAACTTGTCTAAATCAATTTCAGCAAGATTACAACCTGAAGTAGGCTCCAATGGTTTCTTCAGAGATAAATTTTCTACAGGTATTTTCTATTAAAAGAATTACATGTTAGGTATGTTGTTTTCCCAATTTTTCAAAAAATTTGAGCTGCAGTTTTCGTAAAACTTTTTTCTCTAATGATTTTTTCATTAATATATTCTGAGTAAACTACGAGAAAATAGGACTAGATTTATTATTGCCTTTTTCTTAAAAAAAAAACAAACTAGCGGCCTTTTCGTAGGGATCCCTAATTTAACTCGATTAGCAATAAAGCCTATGTTACTCAGTAATAATAAAAAAATACAAAAATACAAATATTTTCTCTTTATAATATTAGTATAGATAAAACCATTTTTGTGCATTCTATCCGATTGGGCAATGCAAATTTTGTATTTCACAAATGTAGTTATAATTTATTATTATATTTTATTAGTTATATTTTATTATTATTATTATAATGTAGGTGTACTGGTTGGGTAGGGATCAAAAATTACGAAGCAAACTAGTTTATTCTTTTGCCGACGTTTCGGTTATATTTTTAACCATCTTCAAGGCTCTACAATATTAAAACATCAGTAAGTACAATAACGAAAGCGTAAACTGACAATAGTAACAATGAAAAAAACCACAAAAATCAACACAAGATGCTTGCCAACAATAATCGAATAAGAATATATATGTATATAATGACAGGAAAAGTAAAAAAAAATTATTATATATTTTACTCACCAGAATTCACGTCTCCTGAGTTTAAAAATCAAAATAAAAACCACAAACATTTAGACAATCGGATTTTACCATGAAACAGAAAAACAACGACAAACACATTAAAATTGAACATATATCTATCAAAATCTTGGGGATACTGAACAGTCCGCTGGACTTTTTTGTTAGTACATGAAAAAGAAATGTAAAAACTATCACCGTTAAGGCTCCACAAAAGTCAAGTATTGAACAAAAACCAGTAAGAAAGTATGTTCATAATAAAATATTAAAATTAGCAAGGCAAAAATTGAGATCTTCCCAAAGACGTACACAAAATATTACAATAAATATAAAACTGCACATTTTTAAACTCACTAAATGATAATAATATAAAAACCACATAACTATAACGGAGCTATTATTTTGGTAGCTTAGAAATTAAGTTAAAGTAAGCCTTATTTAACCCCTCATTATCTCTGCGTGTATTAACACTGTCAAATTTTTTGATGCAGATAATTTCTTGAATCAACCGTTTTTTTATAAACCAATTGTTTTCCAACTACTTTTACATCATCAAAATCGAAACCGTGGTCAAACTCTCTGTGGTGTTCTACTAGAGCAGTGGGGTTGACAACATTTTTCTTTCTTAGGTCCCTTTGATGTTCAATCAATCTTTGTTTTAAGTAGCGTCCAGTCTGTCCTATATAGCATTTTGAACAGACTGTACATGGGATCTTATACACCAGACCAGAATCCAGACTGGTAGGCGTTCTCGATTTCTGTCTAGAATAAAAAAGTTTGCCCACTGTATTTTCATTCTTGAACGCACCTTTAACCAGACGTGAGGCAAGAACACCGGCCAATCTTTCAGAGAGACTTCCACAATATGGTATTTTACAATAATTACTTGGTGTAGGGATAACAGAATTTATTGCGCGATTATTATTTAAAATTTATTGGTTAAACTTATTGGATAATTATCTTTGCGAAGAAATGTTTTAATACGATTCAAATTTGATTTGTGAAATTCAGAATTTGATATATTTAGGGCCCTATATTTTAAATTGTTGATTATATTAATTTTTTGTTTAAAACTATGGTTTGAGTAGAAATTTAAAAATCTCTCTGAGAAGGTCGGCTTATGGTACCAGTCTACCTTAACTTCCCCCGTATCACAGTGTATAAGTTTGGTATCCAAAAAAGAAATGCTGCTATCTTGCTCAACTTCCACAGTGAATTGTAACCTGTCATGGAACGAGTTGAAAACGCGAACAATTTCTGCTGTTTTATCAATTGGTACAGCTGTTATAATGCCATCTACGTACCTTTTAAAAAACGGTGAATGAGAATTTAACTGGTTAATACAATGATGCTGTAATTCAGACATAACAATGTCAGAACAAATGGGTGATAGACAATTACCCGTACCTAATCGATAAACTTGCTTATAGAATTTATTATTGAAACAAAAATAGCTGGAATTTACTATAAAAAGAAAAAGTTCCAAGAACACATTTAGAGACATTTTTGTATGTGGTTCGATTTTGTGCCACCTTCTTTTTAAGATTTCTACAGTTAGATCTATAGGTATATTTGTAAACAGTGACACAACATCAAGAGATATGAGGACGTAATCGGATGGAATAGTTTGCAATCTCATGAAATCTGAGAATTCAAAAGAATTCTTAACATGTCGATCATCCCTGTCAAAAGCAAACTTTAACAATTCCGCTAGCCATTTTGACAGACCATAAGTCGGTGAACCGACAAAGCTTACGATTAGTCTCAATGGGCAGTCCTGCTTGTGGATTTTTGGTAAAAAATACATTTTTGGAGGAACTCCGTTATTAGTTTTTAAATATTTTGCGCATTGTTTATCAATGATGCTATTATTTAAAAGATTCTGAACGATTTTATTATTCTTATTCTGAATTTTTGTTGTTATATCAGTGTTTAAAACTTCATATGTGTCGGAATTTTCCAACATTGTCATGGCTTTTGATAAATAATCATCAGTATTTAAAATAACAGTGGTATTTCCTTTATCGGCTCTAGTTATCACAATTTTATCACTGTTATTCTTTAAAAGGTCTTTTGTTAGAGTTTACAAAATTGGTAAGTATGTTGACAGCTTGATTTCTTTTTTCATTTTGAATGTTCTCGTCTTCAATTTTTCCCAATATATATTCAACATCAATAATAAATTGTTCTAATGGAAAGTCATTAGTAGTATAGGGGATATTGAATTTGTCACCCATACTAAGGAGATATTGTACATTACTTGGTATTTGGGTATCACTAAGATTGATAAACCATTTGTCATCCGTACTAAAATTAACAACCTCGTGCTGTTTAATTATTAAATGAGATAGTTTCTTTTTCAGTTTTTTTCTTGTGTTAATATATATTTTATTGTATATTTGTATTTGGTATGTGTTGTATTGGTTTAAAATATATGTAGGGATATTGTTTAAATTTGATTTAGCCACAATAGACATATAAATAACATGGGTTTTCTCGACAATATTAAGACTGTTTATGGAACGGAAGCGGCATATGGTTTTAAAGTCTGGGCGAACTGTACTCGTAGACTGGCACTCCAAAGAAATCACACAAAATTTCTTATGCAATGTAGACAGAAGAGAGTTTTGCCAACACATATAATGAGCAGCTCTAAATGTATCGATAATTTAGCACTCGAGGATAGTCCATTTGTAAATGTTTGCCAACAAGCACTTCATTTATTTCAAAAAACTATTCTTAATATAGAAATTAAGTATTCTCACTGGAAAACTAAACGTCTGGAAAAAAATATCACTTTGGCTAAATCAAATTTAAACAATATCCCTACATATATTTGAAACCAATACAACACATACCAGATACAAATATACAATAAAATATATAGTAACACAAGAAAAAAACAGAAAAAGAAACTATCTGATTTAATAATTAAACAGCACGAGGTTGTTAATTTTAGTACGGATGACAAATGGTTTATCAATCTTAGTGATACCCAAATACCAAGTAATGTACAATATCTCCTTAGTACGGGTGACAAATTCAATATCCCCTATACTACTAATGACTTTCCATTAGAACAATTTATTATTGATGTTGAATATATATTGGGAAAAATTGAAGACGAGAACATTCAAAATGAAAAAAGAAATCAAGCTGTCAACATACTTACCAATTTTGTAAACTCTAACAAATTGAAAAAAGATTTTAATGGCAATCAATTACTGTTTTACGATGTTCGAGATACAAAAGACCTTTTAAAGAATAACAGTGATAAAATTGTGATAACTAGAGCCGATAAAGGAAATACCACTGTTATTTTAAATACTGATGATTATTTATCAAAAGCCTCGACAATGTTGGAAAATTCCGACACATATGAAGTTTTAAACACTGATATAACAACAAAAATTCAGAATAAGAATAATAAACTCATTCAGAATCTTTTAAATAATAGCATCATTGATAAACAATGCGCAAAATATTTAAAAACTAATAACGGAGTTCCTCCAAAAATGTATTTTTTACCAAAAATCCACAAGCAGGACTGCCCATTGAGACCAATCGTAAGCTTTGTCGGTTCACCGACTTATGGTCTGTCAAAATGGCTAGCGGAATTGTTAAAGTTTGCTTTTGACAGGGATGATCGACATGTTAAGAATTCTTTTGAATTCTCAGATTTCATGAGATTGCAAACTATTCCATCCGATTACGTCCTCATATCTCTTGATGTTGTGTCACTGTTTACAAATATACCTATAGATCTAACTGTAGAAATCTTAAAAAGAAGGTGGCACAAAATCGAACCACATACAAAAATGTCTCTAAATGTGTTCTTGGAACTTTTTCTTTTTATAGTAAATTCCAGCTATTTTTGTTTCAATAATAAATTCTATAAGCAAGTTTATCGATTAGGTACGGGCAATTGTCTATCACCCATTTGTTCTGACATTGTTATGTCTGAATTACAGCATCATTGTATTAACCAGTTAAATTCTCATTTACCGTTTTTTAAAAGGTACGTAGATGACATTATAACAGCTGTACCAATTGATAAAACAGCAGAAATTGTTCGCGTTTTCAACTCGTTCCATGACAGGTTACAATTCACTGTGGAAGTTGAGCAAGATAGCAGCATTTCTTTTTTGGATACCAAACTTATACACTGTGATACGGGGGAAGTTAAGGTAGACTGGTACCATAAGCCGACCTTCTCAGAGAGATTTTTAAATTTCTACTCAAACCATAGTTTTAAACAAAAAATTAATATAATCAACAATTTAAAATATAGGGCCCTAAATATATCAAATTCTGAATTTCACAAATCAAATTTGAATCGTATTAAAACATTTCTTCGCAAAGATAATTATCCAATAAGTTTAACCAATAAAATTTTAAATAATAATCGCGCAATAAATTTTGTTATCCCTACACCAAGTAATTATTGTAAAATACCATATTGTGGAAGTCTCTCTGAAAGATTGGCCGGTGTTCTTTCCTCACGTCTGGTTAAAGGTGCGTTCAAGAATGAAAATACAGTGGGCAAACTTTTTTATTCTAGACAGAAATCGAGAACGCCTACCAGTCTGGATTCTGGTCTGGTGTATAAGATCCCATGTACAGTCTGTTCAAAATGCTATATAGGACAGACTGGACGCTACTTAAAACAAAGATTGATTGAACATCAAAGGGACCTAAGAAAGAAAAATGTTGTCAACCCCACTGCTCTAGTAGAACACCACAGAGAGTTTGACCACGGTTTCGATTTTGATGATGTAAAAGTAGTTGGAAAACAATTGGTTTATAAAAAAACGGTTGATTCAAGAAATGATCTGCATCAAAAAATTTGACAGTGTTAATACACGCAGAGATATTGAGGGGTTAAATAAGGCTTACTTTAACTTAATTTCTAAGCTACCAAAATAATAGCTCCGTTATAGTTATGTGGTTTTTATATTATTATCATTTAGTGAGTTTAAAAATGTGCAGTTTTATATTTATTGTAATATTTTGTGTACGTCTTTGGGAAGATCTCAATTTTTGCCTTGCTAATTTTAATATTTTATTATGAACATACTTTCTTACTGGTTTTTGTTCAATACTTGACTTTTGTGGAGCCTTATCGGTGATAGGTTTTACATTTCTTTTTCATGTACTAACAAAAAAGTCCAGCGGACTGTTCAGTATCCCCAAGATTTTGATAGATATATGTTCAATTTTAATGTGTTTGTCGTTGTTTTTCCGTTTCATGGTAAAATCCGATTGTCTAAATGTTTGTGGTTTTTATTTTGATTTTTAAACTCAGGAGACGTGAATTCTGGTGAGTAAAATATATAATATTTTTTTTTACTTTTCCTGTCATTATATACATATATATTCTTATTCGATTATTGTTGGCAAGCATCTTGTGTTGATTTTTGTGGTTTTTTTCATTGTTACTATTGTCAGTTTACGCTTTCGTTATTGTACTTACTGATGTTTTAATATTGTAGATCCTTGAAGATGGTTAAAAATATAACCGAAACGTCGGCAAAAGAATAAACTAGTTTCCTTCGTAATTTTTGATCCCTACCCAACCAGTACACCTACATGATAAATTATTGGATCACTAACCGTAATAACGAATTATTATTATATTTTATTAGTTATATTTTATTAGATATATTTTATTATTATTTTATATTTAGTTATATTTACTGACTCAAAGCCAGTTATATTTAGTTTTTAAAATTTATAAGTTATTCATATTTATTTACCTTCGAAAAAGGCCGTTGCTGATGCAACACAACAGAGCAAAAGCACTATCAAAGAGACGACTTCTCGATTTAGTTGTTGTAAAGTGGGGGAAGGGTAATTATTTTAAAAAATCATTCGGTAATATTTATGTACAAATAAATACTATGCGGCAGATCTTTGGGGGGCAACAGCCCCAAAGCCCCCCCCCCCCCCCGGTTACACCACTGATCATAACGCACAACAATCACCAGTCACCTTTATGACTGCAGTTCCCGCCTCCTCACTTCCCGCGTTTATTGCGTAAGACACGTGCCGTTCTTTAGAACATCAGAAGCGATAGAAAAATAAAATAGAAAGAAACCTAAAATCAACATGAGACGACCGCTATTCTTCGGCGTTGTCAAATTTCGGATGCCACTAAAGCCAACGTGTAAGAACTAATACATAGCAAAAACTTTCTGGATGTCACGAGTCGATGGAGTAAAATTATCCAGAGTATATTTAATATACAAAACCGCGCAACTCGCGCGCCGCCAGCGAAACTAAAAATATACAAAATTTTTACAACCACGCATTTTGACATCCGACCAGAATTCATAGGGTACGATTCTACAAACATTATGAGACGATTGGAAAACGTTGTGACATTCGATTTTGAGATGTCACAGCGTCGATGGATTTCACAGCTCCGGTGAGATTTTTACGTCTTGATGTCACAACGTATGGTGGGCGAATCTACAGGGTGTCTACTTTTCAGTGTATACAAATTGATAAAAAAATTATTTTGTGAGATATTTTCAAAAACCTTTTTTTGTTTGAAAGGTCTTCAAAAAACGCTTCTTTTGACGTTTTTACTTTTGTCAAAATGCAAATCCAGGGACGGCTACGATTTTTTTATACCCCGATTTTCACAAAAACAATTTAGCGATTTTTTTATTTAAAATCTGACCCCACAGCGTTAATCAGAACACCCAAAAACCCCTATATACCAAATTTGAATAAAAAAATATATAGGGAGTTCTATTCTGCAGGGTGTCAAAGTTGAGCAAAATATAATAGGAATTTTAAAGGCACCTGCAAAGTCAAGTGTGCCATGGAATCCCCTCAAAACAGTTAAATGGTTAATAGGACCACTCAAGGTGTTGGTGTGCAAAGGTCCAATTTAAAATATACAGAATGTTCTTATCTGTGCCATCTCAAAATGCTGAATTTTTATGAAACTTTATACGGGTCATGAGTGCTGTGGAATCATTGAAGAAATATTGATAAACACAAAAGTAAAACAAATAAAAACAATTTAAATTATTGGACCTTACTCAACAAAGTCACTGTCTAAGATGATACATTTTCTGTGTGTTTCCTGTTGTGGCACACCAGCCACCTTAACTGATATGGACTTACTGACTGGCAGACTTCCGTATTTTTTAGATTTAGTTCGTTTATAGTGTGTGTAGCAGTTTTGATATACTCGATTTTTGACCAGTATAAAGTTCCAAAAATTCAGTAATTTGAGATGGCACAGATAAGAACACTCT